>CM070618.1:65330426-66583269 GCA_036346255.1 Ampelocalamus luodianensis
AGTTGCTTGATCTTTTGAACTTCTTGTAACCTATCCTCTCTTTGTAAAGATCCGAGGACAAGATTGGGAACTCGTCAAGGGCAATCTTCCTCTCTACCTTCTGCAGGCCCTTTGGATGATCCATCGGGCAAAGGAAAAGGGCACTGCAGCAGATGGCTCGAAAGTGAGGAAGGATCTCTTCCTCATGAGTCGAGTTCGATTCGAGCCCGACACACGAAAAAGAAACCGTGCTCAATCGGATGAAGAGATGGAAGATCGGAAGAACCTCAAATTGATCTCGAGGCTCATATCGGTGATGATTATGCAATCTTGAGACACAAAGATCAATATCTTTCGCCTCCAACTCAATCAATCCCGATTCCACACCAAGTTCGAGAGCAAGTCTATGACCAGATTTATGATCATCACGGAAGTTTGCGGATCATAAATGCATAAAATGGTCACACATAAACTCCCTAGAAAAATATGATGGAGTGTATCGTCTTTTTCAACAAGTTGGTCTTCATGATTTTGTGGCTCTCGAAATGACTATGATGAAGAAATCATAAGACAATTCTATGCTACTTTGTATGTATCTCGACTTTAAGAAAATGAAGTGGATGCGATTACGGTATGTGGAGTGCACTAAGGGTGATTTTGAGCGTGTCGAGGATGCACTCTGAAATTGGGATAAGCTTTTGTGGACCAGCTCTACTTGTTCTGCTGCAGACGAGTTTTATGATCGAATATCGAGTACACTCCAGGGAAAATTCATGGCCTGCTACCTATTCCCAGTTTGATTAATAGGATTATTAATCACACTTTTCTTCCCAAGAGTGGTAATTTTGATGCTGTTCGAGGACATGTTTGGAATATCATTGATAATATTATGCATGGGAGAAAGTTTGATGTTGTGGATGTCATCATCAGAGGGATTGTCTCTTCTAAGAATGACAGGGTAAAGCGGATTTATCATGCTCCTTACATCATGGTCCTAATTCTTAGTAAGATTGAATATCAGGGTGGTTTGGGATCACCTCATAAGTTTTACAAACCCAGAGAAAATCCCCCCATTCGATTTCAGGCACAGCAAGCACAGCAAGAAGAAATTGCCCCAGAGGAGGCAGCTGCAGAAGGCTCTCACAGTCAAGCTACTCTTGCTCAGATTCTTACCACTCAGACTCTCATTCTTAATGTCGATGCGGTTGAAAGTCTCTCGGCGAGAGATGAGGCAGTTCTTACAGACTTTGAGTGAGACTAACAACAGACTTGCCGTCTGACGAGAGGCGATTGACTCTATGGAGCAGCGTCTTCCACCTCTTCCGTCCCGTCTCCAATACGGTTCAGCGTCGTCGCCTCATCTTTTGTTTCCCAGTCTCTTGACTCCGGCGCCCGGCTCACGCTTCTCGAGATCCCGCCTTTTCCCCGGTCTCTTGACTCCAGCGGCAGACTCTGCCCCTCAGGATCCAGCTGCTTGATGTTTGTTTTTGGTACTTTGATGCCAAAGGGGGAGAAGTAGAAAGTAGCTTTAAGGATTATGGGTGTCAGACTTTATAGTCTTTTGATGTTTTATTATTTGCCTGTAATGACTTCATCCTAATATTACCTTGAAGCTACTTTCTACTTCTCCCCCTTTGGCATCAAAGTACCAAAAACAAACATCAAGCAGCTGGATCCTGATATTATCTCTACTGAAATTTCTTATATGACAATTCCTTATCATTGCAAGTTGTTTCTTCAGTTCCAACAAGTTAAAAGAAACTCTGCCAAAATTTTGTCATAATTCTCTTCATGTGCTCTCAAAATGTTCTATCTATTTCATGCACATGTTTAGGGGGAGCTTTCTTTGTGTTAAGTCATCAAAAGAATATACACTTGTTTCACAATCTTGGATATTTTCAAAACTCCTCTTCTCACACATTAACTAGGTTGTCATCAATTACCAAAAAGGGGGAGATTGAAAAGCATCTAGGCCCCTAAAAATATGTTTTGGTAATTTATGATAATATGTGAAAATGAGACTTATTGGTTTGTTGAGTTTTACAAGGACTAGTCCCATTGGAAAATATGATCTTGAAGATGCATGCTAAAAGTTCTATGAAGATCAAGTACAGCTCAAGGATAAGGTACAAGTGGTTTCGAAATTATTTTTTAGCGGTCTGAGGAGAAATAGATGGAAGACCGGATTATAGGTTAAATGTCGTACTATTAAGAGGGATCATGTCCTGTAGCTTGAAGGCATGTCTTGTGCTTTATGGATCAATTTAGGATCATACATGCATAAGGATTCTCTCTCTAAATCAAAATTGTGCCTTTGTCGGGACAATCGGTAGTACCGGCGTTATGCATGCGGTACTACCGCACTCGGTTATTCGATCGTTAGTTGGCGGTATGTTTTACAGAGAGTCTCTTTTCAGTTTTGGTGCCAAAACCTAAGCGCGGTAGTACCCGGTGTTCATGCGGTATGACCGATATACGGTAATCTGCGCAGTGTTAAGCGGAACTACCGCATGCCGGTTATTCGAATGAGAAGCGGTATGTTTTTTCAGAGTGCACCCTTTCTTTCTCTCCTTGGAAAGCGGTAGTACCGCACTCACCTTGCGGTATGACCGCTCTGCGTAGTACCGCTCGTCGATTAGCGGTAATACGCTCTGGCGAAAAACGGCTATGTCGAGTCATTTAATGCGTCTCATTATAGCCGTTCTTTGTAGTGGTTGGAGAAGTGCGGTAATCTGCTTCCTTGCATGGCGGTAGTACGCATATATGGTAGCAGTTTTCTTCTCCAACGGCTCTAATTGTTGTTGGGGGTATAAATACTTCCCCCTGCTCAGGACAGGTGCTAGACCGCATTTAACATCTTTAGAGCCTTGTGCATTCATTCAACTCCTCAAACTCATTTTGTTCACTCTTTGGAAGGTTGTTGAGCTCATTCAAAGTGCATTCATCATTCTAGTTGATCCTATTGCACTTGAGTGTCGTCAGCGAAGGTCTTGGTTTGTTACTCTTGGAGTTTTGCCGAACTCCTAGGCGGCTTAGCGGTGATTGCAGTGATCTCTTCAAGAAGATTGTGAAGAGGCCGGTGCCCATATTGTGAGTGGTTTGGTGTTCACCATCTCCGTAGTGGAGGAAGAACAACCAATAGTGATCGAGAAAGACTTAATTGGTGGAGCGGCTTGATTGGTTCAAGCTCCCTCAACGTGGACTAGTGAAGACCGGCAAGTCTTCGATACCACGGGAAAACATCGTTGTCTCTTTGTGGTTATTCCTAGTCTTTACTCTTCCGTATTTATATTTCTAGCTTGATCTTTGTGCTTGTATTGCTTAGCTAGGAGTATAACTTGTTTAGATTAAATTGTTAATTAGCTTAACTCACACATTTGTGAAAAAGTTTTAAAACCTCCTATTCACCCCCTCTAGTCGGTTATCCTTAATCCTACAGGAGCAGGATAAGGTGATCATTAACGATGATGAAGATGATGCACCTCCGGAGAAGTGGTCTGTCATGGGTAAGGTGCTTTCTCCGTCGATCCTCTATATCCAAACCATTATGGGTGCAATGCGGTTGGCTTGGGGAAATCCTAAAGGTCTCTGTGCTCGTTTGGTTGGGAGAATTTATTTATCGCTGATTTTTCCCATCCTTGTGGTAAAGATCGTTCTCTAGATGGCACTCCTTGGCTTGTCGAAAAAGCATGCAGTCCTGTTGCAGAATCTGGATGAATATATGAGGTCGACCGACGTCCGTTTTGACAGTTTTGTTGATCTGGATCCATATTCTCAATCTTCCTTTTGCTTGGATGAACGAGAAGAGGGGACGAAAGATCGCAAGTCTAATTGGTGAAGTGGACAAGGTAGATGTTAATGAATTTGGTGATGCTTCGGGACCTTTCTTGAGGGTAAGGGTTGCAATACCAATGGAGAAACCCTTGAGGAGAGGAGTTCTCATCCAATCGGCTTGTAGAGGCCTGGATGAGTGGTACAAGATTCAGTATGAGAAACTTCCTTTCTTCTATTTTTCTTGTGGTGTTATGGGTCATTCTGAATAGGAATGTGAGAACCCTGCAGCTAGGGATGCAAACGACCTTCGTCCTTACGATAACAGCATAAGGGCGCCTGAAGCAAACAAAAGGAAGAAGATTCAGGGGTTTGTCGATGCGGCAGCCTCTAAAGCCTGGAGCAGCGGATCCGTTAGTCGAAGTGGATCTAGGCAGAATTCGATGCCAACAAAAGCTGGGGTCGCTGGCTACAAGAAAGCTGGTGTGCATGTTGACCCGGATAAGGTCACATCGTCGATCAGGACTTATGCCGAGGGGCTATTAATAGCTCAGTTTCATAAACTGTTGATGTGATGAACCGCACAAGTTCTGCTGCTGGGATGGATCTCTCCTATGTTCAGGTGTACAAAAAGAACATTGTAGGCTTTAAGCGCAAACAACACAAGGAGTATGGGCAGAAGGACTCTTCTACTCTCGCTCCTGCTGTGGAGGGGGAGGGGGTATCTTTGGCTCTTAAGTGGTGCAAAAAGGTACAACCTCAGTCTTGGGAGTCACAAAGCAGCCTGGTTCTGTAGGTGGGGAGGAAAGCTATGACTCTATCAAGAAACTCAAAAAGGACTCGACAGATGCTTCATCTCGATCGGCAGATCCGGCGGCGGCTGTGGTACAACCCCGCCACATGCAATGAGTCTCTTGTGTTGGAACTGTCGAGGTTTGGGTACAGACTCAACAGTTGGCGAGCTTTGCTAGTTTGTGAAGACTTACCGTCCAACCCTCCTCTTCTTTTCTGAAACTAAGATGAGGGATAATAAAGTTTGAAACTTCTTGTGGTCTTTGGGTTAATCGAGTTGTTTTGCAGTCAGTTGTGTAGGCCTCAGTGGTGGCCTTGCACTTTTTTGGATGCAGCCTTATACGGTCTCCTTGAAAGATTTTAATTCCCATTGTATCGATGTGCTTGTTGCAAC
Organism: Ampelocalamus luodianensis; assembly: GCA_036346255.1. Lineage (NCBI taxonomy): Eukaryota > Viridiplantae > Streptophyta > Magnoliopsida > Poales > Poaceae > Ampelocalamus > Ampelocalamus luodianensis. Next base: position 65,335,363 of record CM070618.1, read on the forward strand.
GGAGTCCAATGCAACTTGGTGTGCTACATTTGTTTATGGTGAACCTCGAAGAGAACATAGGCACGGATTTTGGGATTTTCTCAGGTTCATGCATGCCCAATGGAATGGTCCATGTATTTATTGTGGCGATTTCAATGAGGCCCTTTGCCATGATGAACACATGGGCTTCAGAGATAGGTCTGATTCCCAAATGGCCTTGTTTCGTCATTGCTTAGATGATTGTGGGCTTATCAACCTGGGTTTCTTGGGACCAAAATTCACATGGACGAATAAGCAGTCTGCTAATTCTAATGTCAAGGTTTGGCTTGATCGGGTAGTGGCAAATCATGAGTTTTCTCACTTGTTTGAGGTTTGTCATGTGGAGAACATCATAACGACAATGTCTGATCATTATGCTATCTCCATCTCCTTGTCCAATTAGAGTAGGGCGGTGGAGCGCCCTCTGGTGTAGCAGGGGTTCTGGTTTGAGGTTATGTGGTTGCGTGCACCGGATTATAAGGAGGGATGGAGTAGGCTTGGGTAGATGGCAGCGATGGAACCCATTCGCTACAATCTACTTGGACAAATCTACACCAGTTGGCTGGTTCTCTTGGCCGATGGAACAAAGTGTCCTTTGGTTCGGTGCACAAGGAGATACAAAAGCTCGAGTGTTGTATCAAGTCTTTGCGCTTGGCACATGTGACTGATGCCGTCATCCAGGAGGAGCGTGCGGTTGAGCGCCGCATCTGCGAGCTCTTTGAAAGGGAGGAGATTATGGCACAACAACGATCTCGAGTGGACTGGCTCAAGGAGGGAGACCAAAATACTACATTTTTCCATGCGAGGGCCTCGGCAAGGAGGCACACAAATATTATCAAGGCCCTTGTTTGGGATGATGGCTCTAGATGTGAAAATCAAGATGGTATTAAAGGTATGGTTCGGAGTTTTTACAAAGATCTCTTTTCCTCTGAATCATGTGATTCGGTGGAGGTAGTTCTTGAGGCTACCCCTCGTAAAGTGGAAACCTTATACAAACGATGAGATCAAGACTGCTCTATTCCAGATGTGGCCTATGAAAGCGCTGGGTGCAGACGGCTTTCCGACACTTTTCTATCAGACCCATTGGGATTTTTTCATGAGAAAATTTGCCATATTGTCATAAGCTTTCTGGAGGGCGTGGATATACCAGAGGGTCTCTGCGATTAAGTTATTGTGCTTATCTCGAAGGTTTCGAGGCCTGAACATCTAAAAAATTTCCACCCCATCAGTTTGTGCAACGTGCTCTATAAGATTGCTTCGAAGGTTTTGGCTAATAGATTGAAAGTTTTTTTTGCCACCGATTGTGTCCGAGTATCAGAGTGCTTTTGTCCTAGGAAGGCTTATTACTGACAATACTCTTATCTCTTACGAGTGTCTACACACCATACGAAGACAACAATTGAAGAGACCGTATTTTGCTTTAAAGATTGATATGATGAAGGCGTATAATCATGTAGAGTGGAATTATATTCATGGTTGTCTTATTAAACTAGGTTTTGCTCCTGCTTGGATCAATTTTTTCATGCGGTGTGTTACGTCTATTCGCTATGCTGTCCGGGTTAATGGTGAGTTGACTATGCCTGTGTCCCATCCAGGGGTATTAGGCAGGAGGGCCCTATTAGTCCCTATTTGTTTCTGTTGTGCACTGAAGGTCTGTCATGTCTCTTGCAACACAAGGAGGGTTGTGGTGAGCTACACGGTATTCGAAATGGTCGGCTCGGCTCCCCCATATTACATCTTTTATTTGCAGGCGATAGTATTTTCTTTGCTCGGAGTGACACAAAAAGTGTTGATGCATTGAAAGCCACGCTTCAGTTGTATTATGAAGGTTCTGGGTAGAAAATTAATTTAGAGAAATCCTCTATTTTCTTTAGCTTGCATTTGCAACGATGGTGTTAAACAAGGAGTCATAGCTCGGATGAATGTTCATAATGAAGCCCTCCAAGATTCCTACCTTGGGATGCCGACTGAGGTGAGTCGATCACCGACGAGTTATTTTCATTTCTTGCCTGATAGAGTGTGGAAGCGGATCAATGGATGGACTGACCGACTGTCGTCATGGGCGGGGAAAATAGTCATGTTACAATCGGTGATCTAGGCTATTCCAACTTATGTTATGAGCTACTTCTAGCTGCCGGTCTCGACGTGTGAGAAAATGAAAACCTCCATCGCTAATCACTGGTGGGGTGTTGAGAATGGCAAGAAGAAAATGCATTGGCGATCTTGGGACTGGTTGTCTACACCTAAAGCTTTGGGTGCATGGGCTTTTGTGATCTTATGCTCTTCAATAAAGTCATGTTAGGTCGTTAAGGCTGGCGGCTAATGACGGAGCCGGGGTCGCCTTGTGCGAAGGTGTTGAAAGGTCGTTACATTTCTAACTGTGATTTTTGGGATGCCCCTCGTCCAAGATCTTCTTTGTATACTTGGAGGAGTATCTGCTTTGGGAAGGAATTGATGCGGAAGGGTGTACAATGGGGAGTCAGCAATAGGAAAAGTATTAAAATCTTATATGATAACTTGATACCCAACAGTGCACCCAATCTGGTTCACCGCTGGTGCCCCTACCTGCAGATCAAACAGTTGATTTTCTTACACAGGAGGAGCATGATTCTTGGGATGTGGACCTGGTTCGTTCTATCTTCCCTGAGGTGGTGGCTGATCAAATTATCCAGGTGCCCATCAGTAGGCAAGGCAGTAAGGATTTTGCTTCATGGACACATACAAGACATGGGTCTTATACGGTACGTTCTGCATATTTTTTAGCTTGGTTAGAGGGCTTTTATTCCTCTCGAAGAAGCTCTGGACATGGTCTCTCCTCGGCATACGACGCTGATGAAAAACATTAAAAGTTACTTTGGGCTATAAAGGTACCGAACAAGATAAATTTTTTGTTGTGGCGTTTCGCACATGACGGCCTCCCGTGTGGTTTCCAGCTGAAATGGAGACATATCCCAGCGAATGATACATGTGTTTTTTGTGGGAGGGAGGAACGTATCGAACATTCCTTCCTCTTTTGCCAGTTTGCCCGTGAAGTTTGGCATGAAGTGAAATTGGAGTATGGTTTCCATCTTCGCCGCAAGACGTTGAATTGTGCTAAGTAGTGGTTGTTCAATTTCCTGAGGACGTTCCTCGACTCGGGAGGCAACAGTTCTTGCTATTACTCTGTGGTATATTTGGGAGACCCGTAATGGTACACGAAATGATGAAGGTTTGTTGCATCCTCGAAGGGTGGCTGAGAAAGTTAAAGCTTATGTTGAGTTGATAGTGTTGCATATCTTCAATCCGGATCCAGGTCATAAGTGTGAGTCCTTGCATTCAGTCCCCAAATGGACCCCCCGCCGGCAGGTATGGTTCTTATTAATATCGATGCAGTACTATTTGCTTATTCTCGTCGGATGAGGGTTGGCATGGTAGTCCGAAACCATATTGGTGAATGCTTGGTTGCTTGCAGCGAGCGCCTTGATGGGATCACTACGCCGGAGTTAACAGAAGCATTGGCGTTTCGTCGTGCAATAGCCCTTGCCCGTGATGAAGGATATCAAAATGTCATCCTTGCTTCTGACTGCTTGTTTGTGGTGCAACGGTTGAATTTGTCGATGCAGGATCGGTTCTCTGTTGGTGCAGTTATCTCTGATATCGAATCTATGGTAGAGAGCTTTTCCTCGGTTGTTTTTCGTCATGTTAGTCGTGTGGTGAATGTGGCGGCACAAATTCTAGCTAGATCTTGTGAGCACTCTATTAGTTCTTTTATTCGCAATGGTGTACCGGAATGTATCCGGAAGACTCTTTATAATGATGTTTTGTGATCAATAAATTGCCGGTATTCTCTAAAAAAATCATCGAAATATTCAGCAGCTTTCGGTGTATCTTTTTGTCAAGGCATGGTGCTTAGGTCACCAGCCAACTAGGTTTGGAGTTTGGTAGCTCAGCGATAGCCGAAGGAACCAGAAATCACATGCACCATAAAATACATGTTCTCGTACGGAGTGTAATCGTTAGTTTCACACACACACACACACACACACACACCCATATACACACACACACAATATATACTCTTATAGGTGTGATTGTAATATAGTTTGTGTATGACTTACTTTGCTATTATTGATCCATATTGTCCAATCTAAAATTTAGAGGAGCAACTAACGCTCCGACATACGATGAGAGGCTTCCCATCGTACGCTCCGGCGCAACATTCGTATATAATGTGTGCAATAATTTTAATCCATGTGTGCAACAAAATACGCAAATAATAATATAATGCCAAGAAAAAAGATTGAAAAAAAAAATCATATTCTCACCGAAAAATGTATTAAACCATCAGTATAGAACCTAGTTGCGCTTTTAAAACTAGTTCAAATATCCCAATCAAACACAATTCTATGTTACAACATTGCAACATTTGAAAAAATAGTGACAACATCTGAAAATAAATGTTGCAACATTTTTAGAAAGGACTGTAACAAACCAGGGTGGATCAGAATGGTATGAACCATGGAGGAAATTTGGGGATGAATCAGAACTGCCTGCACAACATCTAAACCTATTGATGAATGAATGAGGATGAAATAACTAATTTGATCTAGTGTAATAAAAAAATTCAGAAGTGCAACAATTAGTTCCTAAACTTGCAACAAAACTTTGACCTGATGCAACAAACACATAATCGGTAAACAAAAATATGCAACACACTTGACCTATTTAGGCAACAAATATAAGAACCTATTATAACAAAAATCAAACTTTGTTGCAACAACAAAGAAACCATGAAAACATCTTCAACTTTTGAGTCTGGTGTATTGCAACATCCAGAAATAGTAGCCACAACAACATAACTTACTGATTGCAACATTTTTTTATTGTGATGTCGAGGAGGACGACAAAGTGCTTGACGGTGCCATCATCGGTGTTGCATAAGAGGCCAACTTCCTTGGCTCCGAAGACACGCGGGTGGGGGCTTGGGAGCAGCTCGAGCGACGCGGCTTCCCGAGGCCAGCCCTGTACACGAGGTACTCGCAAACCTCCTGGGCACACAGGTGAAGAAGACGCGAAGAGGACGGCGTCGTCCGCGACGACGACGAGGGGCTCCACGGCAAAGTCTTTGCCCTTAAGGCAGTGAACACATAAATGGGAGATGGTCGTCGGGTCGGCTAGCCAGAAGAATTCGGAGAGCTCGCTAGGGATGACTTGGCTAGTTTGCTTGAGCAGTGGAGTGAGGGGGGGACGGATCATAAGAATAGATAAGGAGCGAGTGGTTGGCAGTGATACGTGTGTTAGGCGTACGATAAGAGACGTTGGAATAGGATGTAAGAGTCATTAATTCCCAAAATTTAGTAGGCAAAATTGGCTACAGGGCATTGCAATTTGTCACCTATCGCCAATGGACATCCAAAAAACGTGGTGCGGCCAAAAGACATTGTAAAAACATGTAATTTTGCTGTAGGACACTGACCCCATTAAAATATTATTTTCGGAATGAAGAGGAGAGAGAAAGGCAGTGAAAAGTCTTTTTTACCCTCCATCTTCTTCCTCCACTAGTCAATTTACACCTCCACTGACCCAGCCATAAGGCCCACATGTCAAAGACTTAACGTTTCAAATGGGCTTAATTAGATTTCTAAACGTATTTACAAAAGGTGGGCCTACAAGTCATATATACATGAAAACACAATTAGGAGTTAATGACGGCGTCATTGCCTAACTCGCTGAAGGTAAACGGAGCTCCCCGTGTGAGCGGCGCGGCCGTGCAGGAGATCCGATGAACCAGAGGGTCTCCGAGCTCGTGGTTGATTCCACCGGGTGCGGGGCAGCCTTGTGAACTCGATGGAAGTGGCGGGGAGCCCAATGGTCGTCGTCGGCGGACTAGCGATAGCCGGAGGCGGAGCCGAAGAGGCGGTGTTCGCGGAGAAGACGCCTCGGGCGTCGATTGAGCTCGGGGAAGAGTGCGCTGATCTCGCCTCGTCACCAGGATCATGAAGCACACGCTAATGACACCGGAGGAAGTCGGTGGTGCCCGGAATGTCGACGGCGGCGAGTCACCGAGGTTGAAGAAGATGGACTCGTACGCCCTCGATGTTGCACCAAAAACAAATTAAACCCACCAGTCAACTCAGTGAGATGTTGCGATTACAAAGGACATAGAGGCGTTGAGGATAACCTACCGGAACGCCCACGAGCTTCGCAGCCAAGGCCACCGGCCGCGAAGACGAAGATGATGCGCACGGCGATTTAGTGGACAAGGATGGCTCGGACCAGAAAAAATGGAAGCGGCACGGTGAGTGGAGTCTGGCGATGGCCTTGCGAGCTTGTGGGAGGCAGTGAGGTGAGCTCTCTCCTTCTCTCTCTCTTTCTCGGTGAAGAGGAAAATGAGGCGGAGAGGGAGCAGCATGGGGTTTAAGAGCTTGCTAACGGCAAGGACGACAGTGGCGTGAGAAGGAGGAGCTTGGGGACTGGTCGACGAGGGTGGTGGATGATGGCGTCGACGAAGCAGCGCAGCATGCCACGGACGCGTGGAGCTGGAGTCCTGCGCGTGCCCCTGCCCGAGGTTGAAGACGGTGCGAGTTGGTGCGGCTGGACCAAGAGGCGCGGTCGGAATTTTTGAGCCAAGTCCGACTGAAGGGCAAAATTGCCATTTCCAAAATTTTCTCTCTCCCCTCTGACCGGAAATGATAAAATAATCGTCTCAATGTCCTACGGCAAAATTACAAGTTTTCACAGTGTCTTTTGGCCGCACCACATTTTTTAGATGTCTATTGGCGATAGGTGACAAATTGCAATGCCCTGTAGCCAATTTTCCCAATTTAGTACTACGTTCGCTAGTAAATAAATCTCTATCATAGCATGTTATTCAAGTAACAAAGGACATGGGTCACGGAGCTAATAATGAAAAGGGAAAGAGGTGGGTAGTCTCGTACACAAAACAAAGCAAAGTCAAGGGTATAAATGCAAAGAGACATAACAAAGTACTGCAAGTCTGCAAGTGTATACAACTCAACCTCGCGCACTGCTTCCCTAATTCCCTTTCCATCCTCCGCCTCCATATCGCATTCGATTCTCGGAGAGAACCGAACAGATCAGGAGGAAGATGGCGGCGGCGGCCGGTGGCGGGCCCTCCGACGAAGTCCCCATCCTCCACGCGGAGAACCTCATCAGCAACGTAAAATCCGTCAACTACAGGTTTCTCCCGTTCGCTTTTCCCTAACAAAATTTGGGATTCGATCCGATCTGATCTGATCTTATCAGCAGGAGCATGTCTATACTTCTTTATATTTTGATCGGGATTTTTGCGACCTGATAGTTTGGACATAGGGTTAAGATTTTTCTTCTACTTGTTTAGCCGCAAGTTCGCAATTTAGATTTTCAGTGTAGGATAAAAAAAAGAGTTATGTGTTGCAAATTGATAGGCCAAGGATCAAAATATGACTCGTGGTGCTAGAAATACGGTTGCAACTGCTGAAGCACTAGATTGGGTACAGCAAGTGGAAAAGAGAAAATGAGACGGTGTGAGTAGGGACTTCCAAAATGTCAACTGTTCAAACGAATCGCAATTTGGAGTGTTTAAAGAGAAGCATATTTTGAGTGGTTCCATCAATGGTACAATAGCAAATCTCATTTTGATCTATTAGCAATTCCTTTAGGTTGAATTGCTGTTTGTATAAATTTGTACTACTAGCAATGCTTTGATGGAACATAATTGAAGCTCCTTGATTTGTCACTTGTGAGCGAGACTTCAAACTTCGTTTTATTTAGCTTGAATTGAGAAATAGACCAAACAAATTAGCATTGCAGGCTTGCAGCCATAGGATCAATATATAGTGGTCCAAAGATTGTTGAATACTGTTACACTTATGCCAGGATCTACTCAATTATAGTGCTCAGTGGACATGCAGAGACTCCCTTAGCAGGCTTCATGTATCAACTGAAAGTTTTAAACATTTATAAATGTAGACATGATTTTCTACTTCCTGCTCAACTAGATGTTAAATGCTTCCCATTATTGTCAACTCTTTCAGAATCTCGCTTGCAATTGAGACATTACAAAATATTTGACCAACTCATTTCAACACCAATATGATATGTCCTAACTGCGAGGAATTTCTTTTGCCTTACAGCCGGACATTCTTGTCAATTATTAGTGGAGTTGTTGCTGGAATATGGGGATTCACAGGCTTGATGGGATTTGTGTTCTACTTTCTTGTAATGATGGTTGCATTTCTCGGGCTTTTGGTGAAGGCCAAATTTTCGGTTCATACATACTTCGACAGTTGGAACAGGATTTTAATTGAAGGAGTTATTGGTGGCCTGATGGTAAGTCTCACTGAAGCTGTGACAATGTGATATGTGCCTTTATCTTTGTAGAACTTCAAGATCGTAGTCAGCATGTCTGGATCATGGAGCACCATTTATGTGATTTTTTATGTTTTATTTATTTTTTATTCTACACTGTTAATGAGCATGGAAGTGCATCTAGTATATAGGAAGCTGTCAAACATGGAGCAGCTCTCTGACCTTTCTTTTTGAAATGACTCACTTTTACCCAGTTGTTAAAAGTCGCGTAGCTAGGAGTAGTGTGACATTAGTAAGGGTCTGCCTAGTTGTTAAAGGTGACCATTATGTTGTTGTGATAGAATACAGATTTAGGTGGAAGGAGTATCAACGGGATCTTTGTATCTATTCTGAGTAAATATTCACAGCTCAATGGTTACCTTTTGACTGTTGGCAAACGTTCTCGAGTTATACAGACCATTTCCTCCATACTGTATAGTTGCGACTGCTAGTATTATAATATCAAGGAATAAGTCTATTTTACACCCTTGAACTTTGCGCCGAGTCCAAAATACCCCTTGAACTCCAAAACCGTCTAATTTGCACCCTCGAACTGTCAATACCAGTTCAAGTTACATCCTACGCTGGTTTCATTGGTGGTTTTGGATGACGTGGCAGCCATGTCACTGGTTTTGGATGACGTGGTGTTCACGTGTACCTATTTGATTGATGTAGCGTCCACGTGTCCTCTCTCCACTCCATTTCTTTCCTCGTTGCGCGGCATCTGGTCCGTGGCTGCCGCGCCTCGACGCCTCCTCTCGCCGCCTCGTCGACCCCAATCGCGCCTCCACTTCCTCCCTCTCCACCCCGCTCCACCTCGCCGCGCCGGCGGCCCCACGCGCCGCGTCGTCGCCTTAAAAGTGTGAGGGTGGGTCGCCTCCGCCATCCGCCCCGCCTCCTGCTGCGCGCCAACCCCACCCTCCTCGACCACCTCCACCGCCGGCCGTCCGACCTCGTCGGCTCCCACCCAACTCCTTCCGCTCAAGAACCACCTCCTCCCTCCTCAGCGGCAGCCGCGAAGGAATGGCCACCGGACCCCTCCCTCCACTCCTCCATTTCTTTCCCCGGCATCTGAATCAGCAGCAGATAAAGGATGTCATCACCGTCATCGTCATTGTCATGCACGGCAAGCAAGCACCTCCACCGTGTGAGGTCGTCACCGCCTTCCGCTCAGCCACCTCTCGCCACGCTGCGCATGCTGGGAGCTCATTTCTTTCCCGGCAAGAAAAGGAGCGGTGCTTGCGGCTGGCGCGGCGCGGAGGTCAGGGCAAACAATGGCGGCGAGCCACGCATGGAGTAAAGAGGGAGCCCGAGGGAGGAGGGGCGCGTTGAGGCCAAGGCGGCGCAGCGGCGGCGGGCTGGCGGCATGGAGCCAGCGACGGTGGCGGCAGGGCGGCGCCATGAGGGGAGGCCGGCCAGAGGGAGGAGGAGGCCGAGGGAGCAAGCAACGGGAGAGAAGAAGAACAATGAGGAAGACACACACACACTCTCTCTCTCTCATTTGTGTCTGACCAGCTCCTTTCCAACATGAGCACGGATCGGGAGGGACGTCGTGTATGATGCCGGCCGCGGCCTCAGCCTCTGCATGTACAGGCCCACGACGGCCGGAGGGGAGGAGGAGGGCAAGAAGCTCCCCGTGCTCGTCTACTTCCACGGCGGCGGCTTCTGCATCGGCTCCTGCAGCTGGCCAAGCTTCCACGCCGGCTACCTCTGCCTCGCCACCGAGCTCCCCGCCGTCGTGCTCTCCTTCGACTACTGCCTCGCGTCCGAGCACCATCTCCCGGCCGCCCACGAGGACGCCGCCGTGGCCCTCTGGCTCCGCGACCCATGGCTCGCTGACAGGGCCGACTCAAGCTAGGTGTTCGTCTTCAGCCAACGTGGACGTTGACACGGCGAAACCGCCCAACGTGATGCCAGCGTGGCCCAAAACCACCTGTTTTTGGCCCGAGGGGGTGGATTCACATGGTATTATGAGTTCGAGGGTGCAAATCAGACGGTTTTGGAGTTCATGGGGTATTTTGGACTCGGCGCAAAGTTCAGGGGTGTAAAATGGACGTTTTCCTAATATCAATGGTGCATTCTATTGCCATCATATAGTTTTGTCATCTCAAGATTCTTTTCTCATTTTTCTTAATGATAATTAGCATTGTCCTGTTTTTGATGATTGTCTTAACATTATTTATTTGCCTTTTGCAGTCCTTTGTGCTGTTTTGGACGTATCCTTGATATCGTAAGGTTTACGGCTGTTCTAAATATTCCCTGATGTTTCATCTAGTATGTGTTGTTTGGTATATTTTTGGGCTGACAGGTTTGATTTGATTCACTGGTATGGTGGCCCAGCACCGTCAAAATATACTATAGCAGCGTAGTTGGTAAGGCATTATTATGTAGCAATTCATTTAGATACTTTCAAGGCACTGTGATTTTTTATATTTGTTTCCCCCTTTATATGGTTTAAGTAGCTGCAGTGTCAATTTTTATGCTTGAGTTCATCCTTAACATGAGCAGATTTGCCTATGATATTGTCCACATCTTCTGATGGATGGAACAGAGCTGGAATCCGAAAAGCTGACTGGTGGAGTTTCTGCTTGCACTAGGCTGAATGAACGTGTAATTGCATCATCTCTGGAGGACTATATTCAGTAGACTGTTGCCCTTTTTGTTCATTTTTGGTGTACCAGTTATAGCCCTTAATTTGGAAAGCTGCAAGATTATAAACTCGAGTCATAGACTGATGTAGCAATGACTTCTCCAATTGCTTGCAAGTATGGTGCTCTATCTTTTCAAGCAATGATCCTGTGGTTGGGAGATAGTGGGCAACTGGGCATTAATGCATAGTATTGCTGCCCAGGTTGGTGACAATGACATGTAAAAATATGTATTGAAAAATCCCTCATTTTATACCCCGTTTACTTAATGCATTTGTCTGAGTTTTGTGTATTTCTGAGACCACACGACGAGCATGGTAAAGTTGATTGTAAACCTGTTGAATTTTGATTGGATATGCCAAAGCTACTGTTAAGAAACCGGGCCCAGGATCAGGAGTCCTGGCCCAAGGTGGGCTCTTCATCCCAAACACTAGCAGGGTCGTAGCCTATAAATAGAGGGTGCTATTCATTGTAAAGGATTGATCGATGGATGAAGGAATAAAGAGAAGCAAGATGTCCCCCTACATCTCTGTGTTTCATCTCTTATTCTGTTCTTGTGTTCATGCATTGTTCTTACGATTCTACGCTTGTCTACGAGGTTAACGATCGGACTGGACTCGCCAGCGACGGTTCCTCAACACGTTATCAGCACGATCGACTCTCCTCGCATCGAAAAGATAACCGTCGATGAATGACGCTCGTAGATTGAATCGTTTTTCTAGATTGCTTTTAATTCTGCAAATTTGGCTTTCTAGATTGTTTTCCTACGGTGCAAATCCGCTCTAATCTACCGCGAGCCGACTTGAAGTCGCCGGCCAAGCCGATCGGTGGATTGCATGAAAGAGTAGATGATGATTGTACCGTAGGTTGTATATGCAACCGCATGAAAGGCACTATGTGCACGGCACCGCCTGCAAGCGGCTATCACTACTTCCGCGACACGTTACCGGTCGGCATAGTCCGCCATCACGTATCCGGAGGTAACGACAGTGCCACGCCGCTAGCACGCGGCAAGCACACACATGACGGCATGAAGCCGCGCCTCCGTTGCGATCTTGTACCGCATTACATCGTATTGCATCGCATACATCGCATGAACAGTAAAACCGAAGCCGCATGGCACTCCCCTCGCCGCCCGTAGCGGCGCCGACCCACGCCCCGATGCCGGCAGCTGTGTCGCGTTTGAAGCGCCGCCGCCGCCGATTCAACGCAGGGGAAGGGAGCCGGCGCCCGCTACGGCAAGCCTTCCGCGCTCGAAGCGCGCCATGGCGCGCGGTCACCGCTGCCGAGCCGCGTCGCGTGCTTGGAGCCCGTGCACCACACCGCCGCGATTCGCGGCGTCGAACCACCGCCGCGCGCTGAAGCGCCGCTGCGCGCTTCGAGCGGCCGACACGCCGCCCACGCCCTCGCCTCCTCGCCGCGGCGGCCCGCGACGCAGCAGCTTGCCGCGCCGCCCCCGCGCCATTGCCGGCTAGAAGCCGCGAAGTCGCGCGTCGCCCGTCGCAGCGTCGCCTAAGGCCGTCGCGCCGCCGCCTCCAACGGCCACCTTGAAGTCGCCCTGCGCAGGCCACGCGCCACCGCCCACTAGCCGTTGAGCCGCCTCCCATGGGGCAACCCGCGCCGCCGCGTAGAAGCGCGTCTCCCCTCTCCCCGGCCGCCACCACTGGCATGCGGCTCCTCCCCCTCCCGGGCGCTCGCGCCACGGTCCCCTTTTTCTTGCACGGCATGAAGCTACCGCCGCCTCCGCGTTGCGCCGGAGGCCATGCCGCGCCACCGGACGCGTCTGCCTCAGGCCACCCGCAGTGCCGCCGGACACGCCCGCTTGTAGCGCGCCGCCACCGCGTGCGCAAGGGAGCCTCCGCCGCCGCCATTTTTTTTTTGGGGGCACAATGGGTGGAAACCCTACCCGGCGACTCCTATATGGGCCGGAATTTTATGGGCCGAGGAAGAGGCCCATCGAAAGAAGGCCCAAAGAAAAGGGCAGTCGGCCCACTGTAAATTCGGCCGGATGAAAAAAAAGGGGAGAAGATCGGAAAGAAGGTCCTTCGAGATTCTGAAAATTCCGAGGACCTTACGTGAATAAGAAAATTTGCAAAAAGGCCCTTTGGGATTCTGAAAATCACAAGGATTTTTGCGCGGTAAGGAAACTTTGCAAAAAGGGCCTCGGAAAATATGAAAATTACGCGCAAATTCTTCTCAGAACTGAAATTTCGCATGTTACCCCCTGAAAGTTGCAGAATTTGCCGAAAGTCATTTTTCCGGCAGAAAATGGCATCGAGAATCCAAATTTTTGCATACTTTGAGCATTTGAATCTTGTTTAACTTTGTTATTGTTATTTCTATGCAATTTATGTATCGCATTTACTGTTTTGATTATCTGTGATTGTTTATATTGCTTTTAATCACTGAAAATAGCAGTAAATCATGAAAAATGCATAGAAAAATACGGGAATACGAACCTGGAGTTCGATGAGCGTTATGAGAATTTTGCAACCATTTTATGCAAGATTACTAGCAGTAATCCTTTGAACTTTTTGCATGAATATGAAGATGACTGGCATCACGAATCAGGAATTCGAAAAACTGACCCAGCAAGGTCAGAATTTGTGCAGAATTTGTACAAGTCATCAATTATGTGATAATGTAATCATGGATAAGCAGAAGAGTGAGAAGACTCTCTACCTTTCACCCAAATGCGGTACAATCCGCACGCAACTATCGTCAAAACGGCTACATGAAGTATGCCGAATTAATTGACATCATGAAAGTTGCGAAAGCTCATAATGTTCTAAGAAAGAACTTCATCTTGCAGCCACCTAGTCGCAATGTTGGCCATGAAGCCATTGCTAGTAGCTACAAGGTGATGAAGCCTCTCACAAATGAAAGGAGCAAGAAGGGTAAGGTCGTGAGTCGCACATTATTGATACTTTCCAGTCTAAGAAAAGGGGCAAATGATAGCATGAGGCACACCTCGCCATTACAGGCATAGAGAATTCACATCCATTAGTTGCACTTATGAATGTGGACAACCCTTTAATAGCCCCATCATCCCTCCTTTGGATATCACAGCGGCCGCAGCCGTAGCTACCCAAGAGGAGAAGATCGCGCATGGAGCCGATTGAGGCAGAAGTTCCTGAATACTTCGCCGATTCGATCTAGTGCACGCATTGCACTTGGATCTTTTATAGAAACTTGCAGTTTGTAATTGAAGCAGAACCTTGAATTATTGGATAATGGTTGCAAGCTCTAGCAGAGCAAAGCATTAAATTCCTATTATGAGTCCTGCAAGGCTTATTTTTCCCGTCTTTATAATAGCAAGTTACGTTCTGATATCTGAAGTATTTTATTTATGTGTTGCTTGCTTTCTGCTACATATTAATAAAGTACATTATATTAGAACGCGTGTAGCGCCCTATGGAGGAAGTGTGCTTAGCATGTAGTGGCACAACGAATACCATCCTGAGAGAAATGAAAATGTTTCCAGTCAATCAGCAAGGATGCTGGTAGTCTTACGACAATCGCGGGCAGCGATACTTATATAATAGGCTCAGGAAGAGCCATAATTATACTCTCAACGGGCACAACTTTGGTCATTGAAGAGGACTTGTTGTACCCAAAATCGACTAGAACTCTCAAGGATATTTGTGCAAACAGTTTCCATGTAGAGACTGAAGAAGAGTACGATACAGAATACCTGCTCATTACAAAGCGTGAAGAAAGTGAAAAATGACATTAGAATGTCTTCCTTCATATGAAACTGGGCTATACTACACTAATATTAAGGCACCTGCAGCCTATACTGCCTTGAAAACCGTATTTAGAAGCTCTGAACTTATCTATCTCTGGCATGATAGATTATGCCGCCTAGGTCTTAGAATAATGAGAGATATAATTAACAATTCACAGGGACATAATATGAATATAAAGAATTTCTCGAATCTGGAAGATTTTGTGTGCCCTGCATGTGCCACCGGGAAATTAATTATTAGACCTTTTGCTCTGAAAGCAAAGGATGAAGTCCCTGTATTCCTGGACCGTATCTAGGGAGACTTTTGCGGTCATATACAACCCCTGTAAGGGTCAATTAGGTATTTTATGGTGCTCATCGATGCTTCCTCGGAATGGTCGCATATATGTTTATTGTCTATGAGAAACCATGCTTTTGCAAAGCTAAATCTCGCAGATAATTAACAATTGAAAAATAATAATTTCCCTGATCATCACGTGAAGTCCATCTGAATGGACAACGCCGGAGAATGTACTCTGAAGGCATCTGATGATTATTGTATGAAAATGGGAATTAAAGTTGAGCATTCTATACCGCACATCCGCACCCAGAATGGACTAGCAGAACTTTGAAGAATTGTAATTTACCAACTATATGTTGGGGACACGCAGTCCTGCCCACAGCAACTCTCATCAATTTTAGACCATCGGCCTATAACATCCATCCACCTATGCAACTAGCGCAAGGGTCAGCACTGAAAACTTCTCATCTTCGCAGGTTGGTTTGCAAGGGTTATATACCTATACCACCACCGCAGCGAACTGCAATGGGTCTTCTCCAAAAGTCTGGGATATACGTTGGTTATGAGACAGTATCTATAATCAAGTATTTGGACCATATGACTGGAGATTTGTATAATGCCCGATTCGCTGATAGTACATTAGATGAGGTTAGTTTCCCGTCATTAGGGGGAGGAAATCAACCCTTGATGATAATGTCGGGAAATAATTGAAGTCCAGAAGATAATTGAAATCTATGCATATGACCTGCGCACTAGTAAAGCAAATAGAGAAGTCCAGAAGATAATTGCGATCGTAAGATAATTGAATTGAAGTCTAGAAGACAATTGAAGTCCAGAAGATAATTGATTTGTAAGTATTAGCGAATCAACTGCCAGACTACTTTAGTGATTTGAAGAGCGTGAATAAGTAGCATTTGCCTGCAAGCAATGCACCGGAGAGGGTTGAAATACCATTGAAGGTATCCCTAATCCCGTCCGAGGCCTCGGAATAAAAGGGCGAACTCCGGTCCCTCGAATCCGAAGTAACCGGGGACGCCTGGTGAAAAAGGATAAGAAGGACTTGACACAGCCGATCACCGAAGTGCCCCAGAACTAGAAGGGGAGCCAGTTGAGACCTGGCATCGGTATGGAACCTTCAGAAAAGGCATACCAGAATTGGACATCCCCATGAAGGGAGACATCAGTATGGATGTGTGCGCACACATCGGAGCTGAAAAAAAAACTAAAGGGACTTGCCCCGCAATTGGAAGCAGCGGTGAACAAGTAGAAGCATTAAAAGAATCGCCCTTTGAAGTAATAGCTATAAGCTTTATGACCTTAGGAGAATATTTGAATATGACAACAGCCAATGTCGATATTTACTTTGCAAAGAAACTTGCCACAATCATCAATCTTGATTCAGAGCCTGCATCGCTCGCTGAATGAAAGAAAATATCAGATTGAGAAGATTGAGAGAAGGCAATAGAAACTGAATTATTCTCTCCGAATAAAAGAAGGGCGTTTGGGCACAGAAAGCGCACGCCTCCTTGTGCACCAGTAGGGCATAAGTGGGTATTTGTTTGAAAGAGAAATGAAAAGAAGCAAGGCTCGTTGTACAAGGTTTCATTGGACATCCGTAAGATGATAATGAAGAAACCTATTCCCGGTCATGGCGAAACTCCTTTAAATATTTATCTCAATGGTAATGAACTTGAAGTTAGAAGTGAAATTGATGGATGGGGTACCAAGATACCTTTATGAAATATTGGATTCGGACATTTATATGAAGATACAGAATGTATCAACGTCCCGAACCAAAATAGAGCAAATAGAAATATGTACAATGTGAAACTCGAGAAAGTCATTATACGAACTTAAGCAATCAAAGAGAATGTGGTATAATCGCAGGCGACTTTCTATGCTAGAAAGACTACACGAAAAATGAGAATAATCTCTGTGTATTTATACGACGATCCCAGAATGGATTTTGTATAATCGCAGTGTATGAAGTTGATCTGAATATCATCAGAACCCTGAAGGATATTAAGAAAGTAAGCTCTTACCTGAAGTCGGAGTTCGAAATGAAAGATTTGGGTGAAAACCAAATATTGCTTAGGCTTGCAGCTTGGGCATGCCCCTGAAAGGATATTAGTACATCAGTCAACCTACACTCAGAAGGTGTTAGAAAGGTTTGACTTTGAAAAATGCATACCATTTGAAAGTGCCAATGGTCGGGAGATATTTGCAGCAAGACAAGGATCCGTACAGACCTAGAAAAGAGGGGGAGGAAGTCCTGGGACCAGAATTCCCATATTTAAGTGTGATAGAAACACTCATGTGTTGAACAAACTGTACTAGACTGGGCATTGCATTTGCCGTGAACCTATTAGCAAGGTATAGTACAGAACCTACCAAAGGCATTGGCAGGGAATGAAGGACATCTTCCGATACCTCCAAGGAAGCAAAGAACTTGGTCTGTTCTATAAAAAGAACCAAGATCTAACTATGAATGACAATGCAAATAACGGGTACTTGTAGGACCCGCATACAGCCAAATAGCGAACATGTTATGTATTCCTATGTGGTGGAACTGCAATTCCATAGAAATCGTCTAAGCAGAGTCTTGTACCGACTTCGACGAACCACTCGGAAATGATAGCACTGTATGAGGCCTCACGAGAATGTGCTTGGCTTTGGCGGATGATTCACCACATCCAGTGATGCGTGTGGATTGAATACCGCACAAACCCTCACTGTTATCTATGAAGATAATGCAGCTTGTGTTGCACAAATGCAGATGGGTTATGTGAAGAATTCTCTCACAAAGCATATCAACCACAAGTTCTTCTATGCTCATGAAATGCAAAAGATGGACGAAATTAAGGTACTGCATACTAAGTCATGTGAAAATCTTGCAGATTTGTTCACTAAGTCACTTCCAGCATCTAGCTTTGAAAGGTGTATATGTGGAAATTGGAATGATGAGACTTAGAGAAGTGCAGAATTCAGGGAGAGAATCTTCACAAACTCATTACTAAAGCTTGATCACGAAGATCGAGTACCCAAAGAGCAAATCCTGAAGATTAAATGAAATTGGGTGGATTGTACTCTTTTTCCCCTTAACGAGTTTTCCTGAAGTTTCTCGGCTAAGGTTTTTAATGAGGCAATTCGTGCAGCATAGCAGAACATGATTCATGTACTCTTTCTCCAAATTTTTCCCACTGGGTTTTTTATGGAGTTTTGACGAGGCATGGACATGAAGGATGAGTGCCCAAGGGGGAGTGTTAAGAAACCGCCCCAACCAGAGTCTGGCCAAGGTGGGCTCCTCATCCCAAACCCTAGCAGGGTCGTAGCCTATAAATAGAGGGTGCTATTCATTGTAAAGGATTGATCGATGGATGAAGGAATAAAGAGAAGCAAGACGTCCCCCTACATCTCTGTGTTCTATCTCTTATTCTGTTCTTGTGTTCATGCATTGTTCTTACGATTCTATGCTTGTCTACGAGGTTAACGATCGGACTGGACTCGCCAGCGACGGTTCCTCAACAGCTACCACTACTTGGTGCACGCTGATGAGCTGTTCAGCTAGCACTTCGCTAGCAATACGCTGATCTATCTAGGCTCAGGCGTCTTGCGACTAGCAAGCTTCAAGTCAAGAGCAAGTGGGCAACTAACTTACTCATACCCATCCTGGCATCCAGAGTCGTGCGCCGCAAAATCCGCCGCGCAGCCGCTCGTTAGCCTTGTTCTAGGAGTGCTAGTTTGCGTGCTTCCTTCGTACTCGTAGTAGCTGTTCGGTTGCTTTCCCAGTCTATGATTGTGATTTGATTCTCGTTCACAAGGTCAAAGAGATTGTGTTTTGATTCCGCTAAAACAAAAACAAATAAAAGATTGTGTTTTTGCCACCATCCACGTTGCAGAAGGGCATCTCTCTTTCAGCAGTACTGGCACCTCTTGCTAATTCGGCGGTGCAGAGAAGAACAGAAGCAGCAGATCATCAAGCATGGTCCGTGAGGAGAAGCTGGACCTGGTGCTGGTGCCCCTGGGCCTGGCGGTGCTGGCCGGCTACCACCTGTGGCTCCTCTACGCCATCCTCCGCCACCCCACCCGCACCGTCGTCGGCCTCAACGCCCTCGCCCGCAAGCGCTGGATCGCCGCCATGATGGCCGTCGGTAGCACTTCCAAATCCCCAATCCTTTCTCTAAACTCTCTTTCGCACCGCACTTCCAACCAATTCTTGCCGCATATATGCATGGCGTGGACCAGAACACGGAGAAGAACGGCGTGCTGGCCGTGCAGACCCTGCGGAACAACATCATGGCGTCGACGGTGCTGGCCACGATGGCCATCACGCTCGTGTCCGTCATCAGCGTCTTCATCGGCGCCACGTCGGGCCGCTCCTCCCTGGCGTCCCCTTCCCCCTCGTCCTCGTCCGGTGCGACGCTGCTGGTGTACGGGAGCAAGACCGGGGAGGTCTTCGCGGTCAAGTACCTGGCCATCTCGCTCTGCTTCATGCTCGCCTTCGTCTGCAACGTGCAGGCCATCCGCCTGTACGCGCACGCCAGCTTCCTCCTCGGCCTGCCGCCCGGCGGCGACGAGGAGGAAGGAGCAGGAGGAGGGCGGGAGGAGTTCGCGGCGTACGTGGCGCGGACGGTGAACCGCGGCAGCCACTCCTGGTCGCTGGGGCTGCGCGCCTTCTACGTGTCGCTCGCACTCTTCCTCTGGACGTTCGGGCCCATCCCCATGCTGGCCTGCAGCGTGATCATGTGCGGCTTGCTCTACTTCCTCGACACCACCAGGGAGTATGCCAAGGGGATACACGGACACGGTGAAAACTGAGAAAGGGGTGCCCAACAGCCCAAAAGGATAGAGAGAGAGAGGATTCAGATGTGTACATGGTATTCTGATTCTAACAAATGTTACTAGAGAAAAAGGAAGAGTTGACAATTTGCCACACCTTTTTGATAAATTATCATTATATTTGTCGTATACATGGTATTCTGATTCAGAGTAGCTAACAAATGTTACTAGAGAAAAAGGAAGAGTTGACAATTTGCCATACCCTTTTGATAAATTATCATTGTATTCGTTGTAATTGATTATTCGTAGGGGTGCAAGTGGGGCGGGCCGGCCCGCTAAGCCGCCGGCCCGCCCCGCAAAACAAGCCCACATAAATCGCCGCCCAAAATCACATAAACAGTGCGGAGTGAAGCAGGCCGGCCCGCCTACGCCGCCAGGTTGCCGCAACGCCCGCGCCGCGCTCGCTCACTCGGTCAGACGGTCACTCCTCCTCGCGACCTCATCCCTCGCTAAACCCTAGCCTCCTGCAGTCCTCTTCGCCTCTCGCGGCCTCGCGTCTTCCTCCGCCTCGCGTCTTCCTCCGCCTTGCGGCGTCGGCAGGAGCGGCCGCTCCCTCCCAATTCGTCCAATCCTCTCGAGGTACGCGGGATCTGCTTCTCTACGGTTCTTGCTTACGGTTCTTGCTTACGGTTGGAGCTGGTTTGGGGAGTGGAAAGGGGGATCTTGGGGGTTGTGGCATTTAGCTTAAGCATTTTTCTCTTGATAAATTATTGCGGTTTTTGGAATCTCATGGACAATGCGACCTCTTTACTAGCTCTTGTTTGATCTCTGAAATTTTTGTAGCTTATCCTTGTGGATTCTTTTGCACCGGGGAGCTACTCTGCTGTTCAGTGACCTCGGAAATGGCTACACCGGGGAGCACTAGTGGCGGTGGCGGTAGCAACACCAGGCCGGCGAATGGCGCAGATGCCATCAATGCCGCCACTGACGACGACAATGCGCTCACGATGCGATTCCACTCCCAACCACCACAGCAGGATAGGGTTAGTACAATACTTGTTCTTGTGTATGCAATCAGTTAAGCTTTAGCTACTCTTCTGTGTTGCTAAATCAGTTTGCAGCATTTTGGCAAAAAGCATTAATATCTGTGAGAGATGCTCTGCTTATCTCGGTCCCAGGCAGCCCTCAAAGCGTCATAAGAGTGTTTTCCTGCAGCCACTCGCTGCGAATCTTGTCGAGCTGGGCTGCTGTAGTCCTGATAATGTTGTTGATCACGATTAGCTACTCTTCTGTGTTGCTAAATCTGATAGGGCTGTGTTAAGCTCTTAATTAGGATTCATGTTATGCAATGAGGGCTCTTAATTAGGTGCCTGTTTGGTCTTGTTGGTCTTAATTAGTTCATTTGTGACTTGTGAACACGCAGTCCTAATATTTGATTAGTCTGCAGTCCTAATATCTGATTAAACAAGACTAAATAGGCACCTAATTGTTGGTCTTAATTAGTTTAATTTGATTCATGGATTGATTAAGCATGTATGGGTCCTAATATGTTAGTATCTAGCAATAGCATATATGCCTTGCGGGATGTGCCAATCACTTTAAGTAGTATTCTTTTTGTTAATCGTAGCATTCATGTTATGTCAAGTAATTCATGTTATGTCACTACAGGTCTTGTCTATGGAGGCTCAAGAGGGAGGGCTAGGAGCTGGCCAAGAAATGGGAGTTTCTTCGAGTAGCTTAACGGTGGCGAAACGGAAAGCCCCTATGACGAAACGGCAAAAGCCCCCTGCCGCGAAGCGGTTAAGTTCACCGGTAGTGACAATGGTGAGGTCGCCAGGGATAAGGATCATGATGTCTCCAAGGTTGTTGTCCCCATCTACTTCACGGGCGAGGTCTCCATCTGTGCCACGGGCAAGGTCTCCATCTACATTGTCTCCGGCTCTTGAGGAAACAAGAAGTGGTATTGGGCATGGTAAGTTTTCCAATCTGTTGCTACTAGTTTGTCATATATGTTTAGAAAAATAAATGTCGAGAATTATAATTGATCAGAAGTTGGCACATTCATATTGTCCTATTAACATTATACTTGATCTTGTCGTAATACATGTTTCCATGCTAATGATTTAGGATCTTCGGGTAGAACTAGAAGACGCAAACTTAAATCAGATATCTGGAGTGATTTTGAGCCTATATATGTTGGTACAAAACTTGTAGAAGCTCAGTGCACTCACTGCAACAGATTGTTTAAGGCTACACGTGATGTCGGCACAAGTAGTTGTCGTAGGCATTTGGAAAGTTGTGAGGAAAGAGCTAGATTGCATCAGATGGTAGATCAGATGAACTCTTCTAATTTGTCCCCTCATGCTGCTGCTTTGAAAGATTGGAAATTCGACCAAGAAGTCTCTCGGCAAGAACTTATGAAGTTGATCGTCCTGCATGAGTTGCCTTTTAGCATAGTTGAGTACCCTAGATTCAAGAGCTTCGTGGCTAGTCTAAATCCATTATTTAGAATTGTTTCTAGAACTACCATCAAGGGCGATTGCATTAGTGCGTATGAGCAACAAAGGTTAGCTCTACGAGAGGTTTTGATGGCTTCAACTTCTAGGATATCTCTCACAGCAGATATGTGGACATCTAATAAAAAATTGGGCTATTTGTGCATCACATGTCATTTTATCGATAATAAATGGAAGATGCAAAAAAGGATCATAAAGTTTACTCTCGTAGAGACACCACACGATGGTAGAGCTATGTTTAATGCAATATTGAAGAGCATCCAAGATTGGCAAGTAGAAGATAAGCTCTTCAGTATTACGTTAGACAATGCATCAGTAAATGACTCTATGGTGAGTACTTTGCAAGATAATCTTGTTGCGGCAAATTTGCTACCTTACAAAGGTAAATTATTCTATGGTCGTTGTCTTTGCATGTCTTCAATCTTATTGTTCAAGAAGGGTTTAAGGCTATGAGTGGTGCTACTAGTAGTATCGGGACATGCGTAAAGTATGTCAAGAGCTCACAAGCTCATAGCAAAGGTTTGAAGAGATGATTGAGCAAGTGGGCATATCATGAGAAGCGGCCTCCTTGATGTATCTACTCGTTGGAATTCAACTTATCTCATGCTTATTTCACCTTGCAAAGATAGGAGGGCATTTGAAGCTTTGGCACGGAGGACACTCAAGTACATACATGTCCCTTCAATTGAAGAATGGACAATGGCAGAGAAACTATGCAACATGTTGAAGGTATTCTATGATGCCACTCTAGTAGTTTCAGGTTCCAAATACCCTACTGCTAGCTGTTACTTCCATGAGATTTGGGAAGTGAAGAAAATGTTGGAAAGGGAGTCCTTGAATCCAAACATTGTTATTGCATGTATGGTGGATGAAATGAAAGAAATTTTTGAAATATTGGGAACTATCATTCTTGCAAATATGTGTTCCTGTTGTACTTGATCCTAGGTTCAAGTTGGGCTTTCTTGAGTATCGCTTGAGCCGTGGATTTGGGGATAGAGCATATGGATACTTTTCCAAAGTGAAGAGGGCAATTAGAAAACTCTTTGATGAGTATTCCTCACAAATAGGAGATTCAACTATTGGGAATACACAAGAAGGTAGTAATGCTGAGACAATTGTTGATGAAAGTAATCCATGGGCTGATTGGGGGCAACATCTCAATGCACAACAAAGGAATAGAGTAAATGAGCTTGACAAATACTTGGAAGAAGAAACTGTCCCTATCAAGGTAGTTAGGATCGCGATCCAACTCTTAGAGTCTTACGATTCTACGAACCCACGACAGCCCGTCGATCCAAGTCTTACGTCGATCCTACTCGTAGAGTCTTAGGGCAAAAATATTTTCTTGTAATTTTTTTAGAGGCTAGGCTTTGCTGATATTTTGTTTTAGAGCAAAATTTGTTGATATTAATTTTTTAGAATGAAACTATAAATAAACAAGGAGCATGCAAAATATTATATCAGTGTGGTAATGCTGTTCTCTTGTAGTTCAGAACTATATCACTCATCATGTCAGAACTATTATGTTTTTCTGTTGTCTGATAAGAAGTGTTTTGCCCCTTTTTTTGTAATAAGTAAGTGGTAAACCTTATAAGAATCATACAAATTTATAGTATAGATGGTAAATATGTATATTTTTACAATCCGTAGAATCGCCGATTCTACGATTCGATACTACGATTCGATCCTACCAGAGGCAAATCGATCCGACTCGGGATCTCGACTCTGACTACCTTGGTCCCTATAACAGTTGATTTTGACATCTTATAATATTGGATGATGTTTTCTACCAAGTATCCTGCACTTGCTCGCATGGCGCATGATTTGTTGGCAGCCCCTGCATCTACAGTGGCATCGGAGTCTGCATTTTCTACTGGAGAGAGGGTTATAAGTGACTACAGAGCAAAGCTAACCAATGAGCTATTGAAGCTCTTATTTGTCTCCAAGATTGGATAAGAGCAGATGGTACATGTATTCTTCTCTACTAAAAATTCTAAATTATGCTAAATACTTTTTGTAGTGTAATTGCATATTGATTTGTTTTCAATATTTCAGACACTAATGACAACACAACAAGTGATATTCGGGATGGTGATGATCTCCTTTAATTTATTAGTTCAGGTAATCCATTTATAATATTTTATCTTGCACAGCTATTAGTAGCTGAACCTTGTGCGTAGTTCCATTCTGAGGGAATGTAGGCCTTCTCCTTTGGGAATGTGCTATGCACTTTCAGTTATTTTTAAAAAAATATTTTTTTGCCTTCTGTGCAGTTATACTTATACATGCCAGTTTATGATGATTACTAGACTTGCAATTCGCAGTTATTTGTTGCTTGGTGAGCGGCCTGGTGATTGCATTGAACTCATATGGCACTGTTGTTTGGAAGGTGCAGCAACTTTTCTTTTTCTTGTTGTGTTTGTGAAGCCATTGTTAACAAATAACTATTCTGCAATTGGATGATATACCAGGGATGGAGGTAGAAGACTAGCGGAAATACATTAGTTCATATTCAATAGTTGACTAAGTAAACAAATGTTATTAAAGTGCTTCTTGTTAGTTAGAGAAAGGGTTTCCCTTGCCATATGTAGTCAGTCTGATTGATAATAGTAATAATGAGCACAGTGTGGTCTGTGCTCTAAGTTCCGAAGCACATGATCTGTAGGTAGTTCATGAAATTCATGTAGTTATGAGTCATTTTCTAATCAGTACAGATAAATCGATGCATTCCTTTTAAAGGGGAAATGGGAGATTATTGGCATTGTTTTCTTGGCTTATTAGTCATCGTCATTGCTTTAATTCTGTTGATTGCTGCAGTTGATGATTGATCCATAAGATTTTCAAGATGCAGAACCAGATCTTCTTGCTAAATTTGCAGTGCATTATGTTTTACAGGAGGCAAGCTTGATTGGTGTTGACAGTCTTGGTATTGATGTAAGAGCTTTTTCTGGCTGTGAGTTCTGACACCAATTGACCTGTGGCCACCTGGGCATAGTATATAGTTCTGCTTTGCAGTGGTTGCCTTCGACGCAGTATAGGTATGGACAGGATAGGGTTAATTACTAATCTGGCAAGGCTGGTATGATGGCTGGTTGGCTGATATATTTGGTATTGGTGAGGAATAACTTTTTGTTGCAAGTTGAGAAAAATATTAGTAGTTATGGATGATTCACAATCTGGTTGTGAATCTTTTATTTATATGAGATGCAGTATGCTGGTTAATTTTCATACCTTTGGATTTCTCTGCCGCATGCTACAAGGCTTCAAAAGAAACAAAAAGATGTGCTATAAACTTCAAGTCGTACATTTCATGGTTACAAATTCTGAATAGAAGAATGTGTGAATGTTGTTTTACATGAAGAATTGTACTCAGATTGTAAATGCTGCTGCTGATCGTACTTACTACAGTATCAGGCGATGTTCCTAAAGCATTATTTTGGGTATTATTTTGGAAATTTTCTAAAGCATTATTGCTGCTGCTAAGTGCTAACAGACTAGTAGCATGCTGCCAAGTGCTAACAAACTAGTAATTGGCATGTAGCAGTAGGGATAGACTAAGTGGTAAACTGCTAACAGACCAAGTTCTAAACTGCAGCCACCAAATAGCAGTACGCATTGCGGGTAGTCACCAAATAGCAGTACGCATTGCGGGCAGCCGCAAAACCCACCAATCATCCTGTATGTACGCATTGCGGCTAGCAGCACAGCCGCAACTCCTTGGCGACCAGCGCGGGGTGGGTGCGGGCTGTCCGCAGCCCGCCCCACTTGCATCCCTAATTATTCGGCGCATCTTTCCTTTCCTCTGTTTTGTTATTTCGAAGTATTTTAATCATTTTTTGGTCTTATTGGACCGGACCCGCTTGGCCGTGGACGGTTTTGCCCTCCGGTCGTGTGCTCGACCAGACTCACCGCGCCTCATCCTCTCTCGCTCCATCCTCTCTCGTGACCCTTATAGCGGCGGCGTAAGTGCAGGGGCGCCTCTCCGCCGGAGCCGGGGGTGGCACGCTATACATCCTCCTCCGCAGCGCCTATGGCCGGTTCCTCGGCGAGAGCTGCTGCCCGCTCCCCTGCTCCTGCCGCCGCGCAGCTCGACTTAGACCAGCCGGAGCTCCAGGCTATCATGTGGTGGGCCGTCGCGACGAGCTGGGCCGGCCGCGTGAAATTTCTGCATCATATTTGCTGCATCATATAATGTACACTACAGACTTCTTTCTGGTATAGGACATTAATAAATTGCAGGGATTCAAATTTTCCTTGAGAGTTTATGTTACATGCCAAATGTCATACATATGCCAGACAAGGAAAGAGGCAACTCACAACCTATCCACATTTCGTTCTGCCTGTAGTATCAATCTCATACACAAACCTGTGTGGCCCGCATGTATGCAGCTATTATGTGGTTTGCACCAGATATGCATCACTATAGGATCATCTATTATCAGCTATGGACATAAACAAAACCACAATGATTATATACATTATGATTTTAGAATCTTACAATAAGTAAAGCTCCTGAAAATTGTACACTTGATAATATAGGCTTGGCTTTATGATTTTAGATTTTTACAATAAGTAAAGCTCCTGAAAATTGTACACTTGATAATATAGGCTTGGCTTTATGATTTTAGATTCTTACAATAAGTAAAGCTCCTGAAAATTGTACACTTGATAATATAGGCTCGGCTTTATTTTTATAGAACTCAATACAAAGAACCTGTAGTAAAATATTATGATAATCTAATTCCTAGCGGCAATTGATCTAGTACCAGCTGAGAACCTAGGCGTCGCATTGACTAACAGTGACTTATCTCCGCTAGTTCTTGACTAAACTTTTTTTTTTTTTTGAGTTGGGCTCTGATATTTTCGATGCTAAAGGAAACTGACCTGATCAATTCCGTTTTCTTTTAGCCGCAATTCCAAGCAGCTTGGTTAATATTCTCGAGAAATGCAACCACCGCTGTGTCTCCAACACCACTCTAAACCCTAGAAGCCGCACTACCACAGGCTCCCGCCCCATTTCCTCATCCTCACACAGCGAACGAACAGGAATTAAAAAAAAAAAAACTAGATCATCGCAGAAACAAGCTCCAAAAATCGCGAAAAAAAAACAGAAAAGTTGGCGGAAGAAGGGAAGGACGCGAACGCACCATCCTCGAGGGGGAGGAGGCACTCGTAGGAGATCTCGAACTGGAAGGGGTTGAGGAAGGCAGTGGGGTTGTCCAGCACCGCCACGTTCGTTATGTTCACCGCGCTCATCGCCGCCGCCGCCGCCGAGCGGGGAAGGGAGAGGGGGAGAGATTATGGTTGGATTTGGGAGGAGAGAGAGAGAGAGCTCAGTGGGAGAAGGGTGCTTCTTTTTTATATTTTTCCCACCCTATTAAAAGACGTCAAAATTTTGGAGGTTTGGAGCAAAAAAATGATGGCACGCTTGTGAAGTTCTTTTTAAAGTAACTCTGAAACTCGAAAGAGGTGGCCAAATCAGTACATGTGCAAACGTACTAGAGCATTGCAGTACACCAGAGAATGGTCGAATAGTCGCGTTGGCCACACAGATTCGCTATCAAACCAGCCAGAATCGATTGACAACCATGAGCTAAGCTACTTCACAATTCAATCATGGGATCCTAACACTAGTTATACACATGTTTTCTCATCAGAAAGACAAGGCAGAAATCAGCTTCTCCTATTGGCGAAGGTTGCATAAATGCCCTCAATATTCAGTCATTTCTAAAGCGCGAGATAACTGAACTGCGTTTTTATTCATTTTTTTTTTTTTGAAAATGCCCATCGACTTCCAACTCAAAAAGATCAAAAATGCCCATCGAGGTAAACAAAAGGCCCCTTCCCAGTCCCTTCAGAAGTACAGATCCAAAACCCCTGAATTCTGATCTAAATACACACAATACATAAACAGCAAGTACATCTCTCAAACGCTTGACGATCTGAGTCTTGACTTGAAAGAAAACCAAGTAAAACAAATATGACTTCCATACAAAACCTTCAAAAATTTAAACCAATTTACATGTTTTCTCGGGAACTAAACAAAGATGACCTAAACATAACAGGCTTGGAGGATATACATAAGCTGGTTTACACGATTCCTCATTTAAATTTCCGGAACTAGTGCTGCTTATACAGCAAAAGCAACTCTTCATGTACACAAATACACAATGTCCACTACTTCACACCTAATCAATGGTCCACTTGATATCATAACATAATTGGCATAAAAGAGATGAACAAGACAATAAAAGAGCTCATGTACATATCATAGCATTAGAGGAAGAACTAGTATAATGAATCATTGCAGAATAGATAACACAGCACGACCACTTCCAAACCACTGTTTACTCCTTACTTTTTTAGTACACTGCAAGAGAGGCAAGAAAACATATGATAATCAAGTTGTGTATCACAACAAATAATCGTGCAATAATCACCAAACGAAGGATACGCATACATCAACAATCTGTCAACAAAAACGATTATTTGCTTTCTTGGATGTCAGACTAACAGCATTGCTAGAGTTTATGGGAATCATTTCCTCTTCAATAATTGGCACGCATCTAAAGATGCCTCCAATCACGATGTTGTGAACTCAGCAATTCCGAAAAGTTGCATCCCCTCAAAACCAATGACTTTAAGTGTCATGTTTTCTTTGATGGAAGTGAGAATAAGTCTGATCGCAAGAAAGAAAATGTCCCACATAGTTTAAATATAAAATAGCTGTTAGCAGGGAAAATGAGACTCACTTGTAAAGGTACGCAGCAATTCCAAGAATGACGCAGAGCAAGACGATATCAATACAGAAATTGCGACTGGACCTCAGCTGATAACAAGTGAGGGGGGGGTGCGCAAAGCAAAGATCTGTATTTAGCCCCCACAATCATTAGTTAAAAGACAACTTAGAAAGAATCAAGTATTACCTGAAGAACAGTCTCCTTTAGTCTGACATTAGTATTCTTGAGGTCTGCATTTGCTCTATCCACCTACATTCATCATCATTATATTACAAACTACCATCCAAGATAATCACGAGATAAGAAATCAAAAATATGATCATTGTCAATTAACCCACCTTCGTGTCCATTTCATCCATTAGTGGAACTTGTCTATCTAATTCCTGATCATCACAGCAAGTGAATAAATTAAACATGGCTCAGTATGGTCATCATATAACTAGAAATGAAGCACAGTAGGCAACCTCATTCATATCAGAGGCCATGTTCTTTAGAGTTTCCAACCCTTCACCAATAGTATCCAAACCTTCATCCTGCAAAATAAAATTAACTTCAGCTTAAACGCCAGATTATACGAGAAACGGAAGAATGAACCCAAAAAAAGTAACAAACAGTTCAATAAATTAAATTATTGCCTGTTTCATTTTGCGCATCTCATATTCCCTGCGAAACTGATTCGATTCTTCTGTCCCTTTAAAGTACTCGCTATCGAAGTTCCCATCTATATGCAGTAAGAAACAAAAAGGTTAGCCACTTAAATCTCCC
This sequence comes from Ampelocalamus luodianensis, assembly GCA_036346255.1. NCBI lineage: Eukaryota > Viridiplantae > Streptophyta > Magnoliopsida > Poales > Poaceae > Ampelocalamus > Ampelocalamus luodianensis. The sequence continues at coordinate 65,365,185 of CM070618.1, forward strand.
AAAATAACAGCGTTCAGCCTTGCTCAGTGAAGTGAATAAGTTTGAAAGAGAACACATTTAGAACACCATGCCCAACATGTTAAGAAAGCAAAGACATGTATACCCTTGCCAAACAATTTTGGGCTCAAAAGACTTATGTTAAGGCATAGTCAGCTGCATGCTCAAACCAATTACATAACATAAATCGTAAGCAATAAAAGAAACTTGCATTAAATTTACTTTGGAAGATGGGTGCATATGACTAAAAAAATGATGGCTCAAAAATGATATGTGTTTGCAGCTCACAACAGCAGAATTGTAGATTGTGAGAAGAATAGTCGACATAAAAAAGTGCAACCAATAAGATTTCTTGAATTAACAAAGGTACCCAGAAGAATCTTTCGAACTGGTTCACAATTGGACGAATTTGATGATGTTTTCAGCCATTTACAGCCAACAAAGAAATACAGATAGTTACCAGTGAATTACCATTGTGATTTTACGTCTCTCAATAAACAACACATAAATTACAATAACGTAACCTTTTTCTCAATCTGAAACAGCCCATGGAAAATTTAACGACCAAAAAAAAAGTGAAGCTGGGCAAATTGTTCCAATTAGAAGTAAGAAAGACTAAAGGATGGCGACATATCAACACTAAGCAGACAGGCCATAGACAAGATAAATTGGAATGATGACTAAGCAGACAGGCCATAGACAAGATAAAGGAATGATGATTACTAACCAGAAGTGGAGTCAAACTTAATCCCTGTTCCTGTGCTGGATCCAGAAGCTCCCCATAATCCAGTTTTCTTGGTTGGTGTAGCACTTCCATCTGGTATTGACTGAATCCTATCAGGTAAGGCAGCAACAAGATCACTGCGGGTTGCAAGTTCCTCTTTCGAAAGCCCTTTGACCTGTCACAGGAAACCCTTTTTTAGGAGTTGTCAACTTTTAAACAGCTTGTTTGGTGTACAAAATCTTAAAGAATAACAAGAAAGGAACTTAGCAACCAAAACAGTAGAACCGGTGTTCAAACGGCAACATGTGTTTCATTAGCTGCATTCTGAACTGCGTATACTAGATCACCAATGTCTCCAATCTACTCGTAATCTCCCTCTTTAGATGTGAGATAATTTCCATACAAACATCTAAAATATCCTAAAGGACAATAAGCAGGAACCCAAAACGTCGATAACCAGACAAAACATGATTTTGGTTTCTCTCACTCAATGAACATATCCACCATACCTATTATTAAAAACAAACAATGCTTTGAAGCATGTCATACTTTTTAGCAGAACTACCCTGGAAAAGCGCATAAAATGCCTCCAATTTCTCTTTGCCCAGACTTCATATATCTAGGTCGAGTCCAAATCACTTACTTCACCTCGTTCTTCAAAATTTAATACAGCACGCTAATTTTCCACCAGATGAATAATCGACTAGAGCTCGGTAAACAATTCGCTAAAAGAAAACATAGCACGATAATCACTCTCCTGGAACAATATTCTCCTGAGTCAAAGCATCAATTAAAGCCACATCCTAAATTTAGCAGTCCGGAGCCCAATCCAGTAAACTAAGGTCAAAGCACGAAGTTCTAAAGCACAATGGGAACAGGGACAAGCTCCTCGCATTTACAGACTCCTAGATCTAGGACTAGACAAACAACAAAGATCAAAAGAGGCATACGGGTTTAGAAATGCAGAGCAATAGAGGAGTGCGACCAACCTTCTTCAAGGCGAGCCGCTGCAGCTTGGACAGGTCCTCCTCGAGGAGCTTGGCCTTGGTGCGTCGGATCTCAGCGTTGAGCGCGACCACCGTGGCGCGGTTCTTCTCCTGCTTAGCCGCCTCCGCTTTCTGCAGAAGAACCCCAACCGAGCGGATCAGATCAGAGGGACCAACCGAACCAACACCCTCGCGCAGGACGGGAAGGCATACCTCGAGGCATTCGTTGATTTCTGCGTCAACGGAGCCGTAGAGGCGGGCGAAGGGGTCCTCGCCGGCGACGTTGGCGCCGTTGAGCTTGTCGACGTCGTACCTGTCGTACTTCTGGCAGATCGCGTCCACCCGCGTCAGGATGTCGATCACGCTCATCCTGCCCCCCTCCTCCTCCGCTCTACTCCTCGCGAATTGAACTCGAGCCGGGGCGATTAGCTGGACCGCACGCCGCACGGTGGTTGCGGAGGGTGTGAGAGACGACGAGACGAGGTGTGTGGTGTGCTGGTGTGGCGGTGTGCCGAAGAAACTGGAGCAGGTGCGATGGCCACAGGCTGGCTCGGTGGTCGGTACCGTCTACCGTGCCGTCGGGCTGGCACAAGTGAGCAGCAGGGCCGCGGATTGAGCTGGCTTTCCGGCTGTGATTATTGGGCTGAAGTTTTGGGTTTGGGCGTGGTGAAATGTCTGGCAAGACCAGCTTTGGCCTGATCATGGTAACTTTTTTTATATAGAATTCATTGGTAATTTATAAAATCCAATAAAATTATACTTTTATAAAAGTTTTTTTGAAACAAATCTATACATAACATTTTATTTTTATGTGTTCGATATAAATAATTAAAAGACATCTATAGCCAAAGTTTATAAAATTTAATTGCACATATCTCAAAACGACGTAAAAAATGCACTTTTTTACTTCTAAAAAGTAGTCCACCACAAAATAATATATTTCAAACTTAACTAGACATCCGATTCATGCCATGAGATAAGGATCGTTGTGTCCCTACAATGAGTAGCAGTGTTCCTTGTTCCAAATTACAAAACTAAACAATTTCTCCAAGTTACAGCTTGGGAGTGCACAGACAAGATCAGAAGTATAGTGGACCAACCTTAGTTTTTTTTTCAAAACACAAATACCATACTCTCCCGTCAAAACACACAAACATCATAGCATGGTTCCAATAAAACTACATGTGAATCTGTTGCGATGTACTCCGATTTTTTAAAGCATTTTGATGGCTCTTCAGAGTCCAAACCTTTGAAAGTTGTCGGAACAGAACAATAGTCAAAGCTAGCAATGCATGCACCCGAAACAACAGCATCTTCCCACCATTTTCCTGTTACAGATTTGATCATAAAAAAATGTGGCAGCCCTGGGCCTTGTGTTGTGTCTTGTGTGTGTACCACATGATTGTCCTTTTCCTTTTCTTTCCCTTGCTTCTCTCTCTGCAAAGGCCAGGGTCAAGCAGGTGCCATCATATGGTTTGTGATGTCAAATGGATGTATTCGGTGTACCTGCAAAACAAAGACTGTTCCAATTGCACACAGACTTGTGATCACCTGCACTGCATTGTCAAATGGCTAGAAATTGGCGCATCCAAAACTGGATTCAGAGAGCTACTAGACAAGAGAGAATAACTTTATCAGAGCACCCAGCTCTCTGGTGAAAGATCTCTGATCCATGCTTTATCGGGCCGGGTGGGAAATGATTTCAGTGCGTCACAGAATCGGGTATATGTCGTGAAAATTTAGAAAAGCTAAAGCAACTTCTACCGCTCTACGTGGTAACCAGCCACACAGCGTCCATGGGGCGTCAATCGACTGGGCTAAACCCCCCAAAACCGGAACACATTCGGCACGAAATGCACAACACATGGGAACGAACGGCGCTGCACCTTCGCAGATCGATTTTTCTAAGGGGACAAGAGAAAACACTCTTCTCCGCGTGCCTGCCGTGGAAAGCAAAATAAGTACTCGTGCAAAGTACAAACGGACGAGACGAGTTTGACCGCGCCTGCTCACGAGGCTACGGGTAGAAAGTAACATCATCTTCGGTGCTCACGAGGCCACGAGGCCACGGGTAGAACCTAATAACATCTTCGGTGTATTGAACCGATACAATTCAAAGGATTTTTTTTAAGGGTCAACTATTACACCGTTTTTTTAAAAGACAACTATTACACGGTTCCCTGTTTTTTTGAAAAAATTATAGTCGATTTTTTGGACCATTTAATTTTGATCCAACCATCTAGATATCTCTCATCTCTTCCATATATACTGTCTCCACCCCCTAACCATAATCCTCATCCTTAGCCACCACTGTCACCCCCTCCCTGCGCGGCACCGTCGAGCCCCGCTGGCCAGCTTCTCCCCTCGCCGCCGCTCTCTCCGCCCTGAACACCTCTCGCGCCATCTTCTTCGTTATCTTCGGCGAGCCGCCCCCGCACCACCCTCCTTCCTCGTCATTGGTGGCTACCGCCGCCTCCCACCGCTTCTAACCTCTGTGTTTCTCGTTGCCCCTGTCGACTGCCGCTGTCCACCGCTCTCCTCTGTCTCGTGGCACCGGCGGTCGCCTCGCCGCACCACCACGCCTCCGCCGCCCCAGCCTCTCTCTAAGCCTAAGGAGACCAGTGAACCAAACCCTAAACAAGTGAATCCGGCGGCGACGGAAGATGATAGCGTCGAAGAGGAGGACAATGGCCGGCCGGAGCACAAATCTCCATGTCAAATCCAATGGTAAGCAAATGTGACTATAATTTTGCAATTTTTGAGACACATGTGAAATAGACAGTAAATCCGTTTTTTATAAAACGGCCACGGATCGAAGAACAACAATACGGTGGAGACGAGACCAGAGAGACGGCTTCGCGAAAATGGTCGTACGCACCTGGCCCACCCACCCCACCCACCTCGCAAGAAAACGTCTAAAAGAAACGCTATAAAGCCTGCACTCCTTCAACCTCGAGGCTTGGCTGCCATCTGCTGCGCTGCACGGAGACGCGCAAGGCACACACAGCAACCATCTGCAGTTTCGCGCCGCAGATACACGCTGCCGCAGCCTGCCTCTTCCTCCCGTGCGGCGGCGAAGAAACCAATCCCGCCCGCCCGCCCGCCGTGTCAGTTTCCTGCGCGCGCGCGCGTGTTTAGGCAGGGAACTCCCGAGCCGACGACAGCTACAAGTTAGAGCAGGCTCTGGTGTGTGTGGTGCGGTCGGTCGTGTAGCAGGCATGGGGCGGGCGCCGTGCTGCGACAAGGCCAGCGTGAAGAGGGGGCCGTGGTCGCCGGAGGAGGACGAGATGCTGCGGAGCTACGTCCGGAGCCATGGCACCGGCGGCAACTGGATCGCGCTCCCGCAGAAAGCAGGTACGTACGTAGTACACTGCAGCGCATGCACGCCCAGAGCGGAAGAGTAGCTAGTGTGCTGTTGCTGTTGCCGTCGACGTTGTTGGTTCGGGGTTTGCAAGCCTGACGGCCGGCGAGTTTGTGAATTCTAATCAAATGAGTTTGGTCGTTGGTTTGGACGTGCACAGGGCTCAACCGGTGCGGCAAGAGCTGCCGGCTGCGGTGGCTCAACTACCTCCGCCCGGACATCAAGCACGGCGGCTACACGGAGCAGGAGGACCGGATCATCTGCTCCCTCTACAACTCCATCGGAAGCAGGTACAGACGCACAGGCTTCGTTGTAGTAGTGTTCGATCAACTTGCAGCGTCCCTCGCCTCGCAGCCAACGTCTTGAACGACGGCGTGCTAATCGATCGTGCGTGCGTGTGTGTGTTGTGTGCCGAATTGATGCAGGTGGTCCATCATCGCGTCGAAGATGCCAGGCCGGACGGACAACGACGTCAAGAACTACTGGAACACCAAGCTCAAGAAGAAGGCCATCGCCATGCACCAGCAGCAGCAGCAGCACCACCACCACGGCGCTTGCGGACGCGGCCATGCCCGCGGCTCCCTCGTCGCGCCGCCGCCAGCTGCTCCCCAGAGCCAATGCGCCTCCATGCATCCGTCGCCGGCGTCCGCCGCCTCGTCCGCGGTCACCACCGCGAGCGGCGACGCCTGCAGCTTCGGCGCCATGTACTCCCCGTCCCAGCCGCCACTGGGGCACTACACCGCCCCTGTGCCGCTCACCGAGTTCTCCCTCGTGCCGACACCGGCCGCCGCCAACAGCTGGGCCAACGCCATGGCACTCGACGACATGTTCTTTCCCGAGCTCGTCGGAGGCGGTGAGTTCCCCCACGGCGACCTCTTCGGCGGGTTTGGGCAGCTGTTGCAGGACAGGTCGTCCCTGCAAGAGCTCTCGGCGTGCTACTTCCCCGACGGGCAGGCGGAGATGTGGTCGGCCGCCGATCACGTCAAGCCGCCAGCCGGCCTGTGCCACAGCCTGACATGAGAAACAAACCACTAATGTTCCATCCTGGAATGCTTGCAAAGATTCATGGCTAGTCTCTATGATCTAGTTCTTTGCTTCTTGATTGCCTCTCTCGTTCTCTCTCCATGAGATCGATTATTACATGTACATTATCTTATCTGTTACTACTACTGCTATATCACAGAGGAATTAGATTTGGATTGCCAATTTGCCACTGTTCACCACAGTCCGGATACTGTAAAATCTTCAGTTAGTGTGACCTTTTTTTCTCGACGTGACGAGGACAGGGCTAGCTCTTTCAATTCCCTTCGAGATAAAGTCATAGTACCTCTTTCGCCAAGTCTGCCTCTAGTCCAAGAAGCCAATTAATAGACAGCTAGCTGTGACTTGTGACAGTTACTAGCTGTGACTTGTGACAGTTACTGTCAAATTGGAAATAAAATTCCCTAAAACATATGTATGAACAATCATATCGTCATCCTTTGCCAATTGCTTGGTCGTCCGAGGCAGGCAGGCCGGCAACGAGAAGCACAGGGCTTACTGTGCATGTGTACGCGCGAGTTTCTCCACCATGATGATGATGACGGCGACGAAGCCGGGTTGGTGCGGTGGTGCCGTGCCCGTGCCCGTGTGTGCGCGCGCCCGCGACACGGACCAGCTCATGAGGCTCGCATGCATGGGCGGCAACAGTGTCACAGACCTGGACCAGGCCGTTCCAAGAGGGATCACCAACCAATCACCAATGGAGGAGGAGGCGTGTGGATGCAAGCAACTCGCAAGCTAGAACCAGATGATTAGATTCTCTCCATAGCAATCACGTTGCATTTGATAAACAGTGCCTCGTTTTGGTGCCATTTGCCGATCTTATTCTATCGATGGATCACCTCTTGAAGCACATGGGCGTCGGGTTTAGTGTTAGCCAGACTAACTAGTCACACTTCAGGAATGTAAATCCGTTGTTTATCTGAAGGAGGTTTTGGCACTAGTGCTGCAAGAGAAATGTGACTAGTATCTAGCTAGATGTGACGACCGTGTCAAGACTCAAGGCTACTGTCGGTTTCGGAGAAGCTTCCTTGCCATGCATGCATGCCCTGTTAACCAGCAATTATAAGACGACCATTCACTTGTCAAAAGATTCAACACCGTGCACACAACATTTTGTATCCATGTGTGGTTTGTTCTTCGGGATTGTTTATGTGTAAGTTGTCTGTAAATTTGTTATTTTTCAGTCACTTGTTCCCACCTTTAGATTTCCATCTAACGGCACGAAAAAACGTTACATGAAAAATACAAAAAAAAAATCTAAACTAGACAAAAGTAAATCTAGGTGAACCCTACAAATAAAAAATAAAACTAAAAGTCACGGTAGAACTATGCTAAAATTGTACATACTTGATACTGTAATTTTAGGCTTAGTACTATACAACTGTAGGTGACCGATGGATAAGAAAATTTTAGGCAACTAAAAATTAGCAAATCCATTGTTCTTTTGCTCTGGATCACAAGAAATCAGGCACAAACTTCACAACATGACATCCCTAGTGACACCACCAATCATCGTCGCATTGTAACATCCTCGCATTACAATACTACTCTTATATCTTTATGCGTCGTGTTGGAACTTGGAAGCCTAGACGATATGTATGGATGGATGGGGCTAATATTTTTCTCCTGGATTATGCAGTCCGTGTCAAAGTGTATCATCGGGTTGGTCAGCATTTCAGACGCTGCTGACACTGCGCTGAAGGGAAGGTTCGATCTGGCTTGGTCTTTTGCCATGCCCACGACGAATGCAGCAGTGTCCATGGTTACAACCATGACACCACCACACGTGGTCCAAGTCTTTCTGATTGTTATGGAATTTTTTTTTGGCAATGTCACATACTCACATCTCACGTCACAAGAACAGATATGGGCCAAACCACACAGCAAGTACGTACTATACTACAAGGTAGTATAGTGAGTGCTCCTTTAAGATTGGCAGTGAATGGTTAAGGAGAACGACGCAGGAGTAATCCTTATCTTGTTGCAAGACGTTGATAAGTCTTAAAAGTGCTCTTCTTGGTTGGCATCCCTGAGTGATTGTTTAGTCATTGCTGATTAAACAATTTGAAGGTCGCTGGCCTAATGGCCCTTTTGGGGTTTGGAAATGGTAAAGATCGATGCTGTAGTGCTACAGTTACAGTGTGTAAGGCTTTTGCCGTACTTGTAGAGGAAACCACGGTTTTACTGGTGCCTAACTCGTATGCCCTGTTTCTGGTTTGGGCATTGACAAAGGCAATCCCATCGTCTGTGCCGAAACCCGGCGATAGGATTTGACATTTTGATCGTTGATAGCTTAACAGTCCACATCGAGTCAAAGAAGCGGATTGCGACGCGCAAACTAGTTGGCGACGTGCAGAGTAGAGTCAGTTGAGGCGAGTACGGATCAGGCGTTGAACTAGTTAATCGTCAGTTTGATTCTGATAGAATGATGGAAACTATTTTGCATCAGTAGTCTCACATATTTCTCACGCCGTGAATTTTACCAAGTTTGACTGAAAGAGAAGGTGGTAAAAATAACACCCTTAGCATGCTATGGTTAAGTGCTAAAGTAATTTTCAACGCCTTCCTTACCATCGAGATTAAGTCTTCGTCCTTAAGCCTTTATCTTTCGTTTTATCCCACTATGCTAATATACTTGGCTAAAGATTGATAACAAAGTGAGAAATATGTGATGTGGGCAGATTATGCACGAGAAAGAGAAAGATATATTTAGTGTAAAACTGAAATCGCAAAGGTAGCTTTACAGACAAATGCATCCGACAACATTTACTCCAGTAGAGGAAAATTGGCAACAGGAACAACTTGCGTGGCTTGCATTGCCAACTAGAAAACCAGATCTTTTTCAGAGTCAAAGCTGCACAATTTTTAGCTCAGATCAATGATGTAACAGTGTTCTATAACTTTAAAGCTATTCTTCCTTCGATCATTGCTCTAGCTACTCTCTAAAAAAGGCAGAATGACAAATGGTATCACCTTTTGAGATTTGCAGAATGAGATCTAAAACTAAAGGGGGAATGCTTAGACTTTAGAGGACTTGTGGGTAAATAAACAGTCACTGTTCTTGATCTTAATTTTTCAGGAAGACAAAAGAAAAAAAACGCAAGAACACACAAATATAGACAAATGCCTAGACGTGTGTCATTGCGTGCTTGCAAGCATGCCGGCGGTTCAAGTAAAGCGCATGAGCTAACTGTGGTTGGTGCCCTCAAAGGCAAAACTTGAGAATGCAGATGTGTGCACTACCTCTCCCATCTCTTTCTCAACCAACTTAAAAAGGATCGAAGGAACAAATGCTAACATCTTAGCTGCACCCCAAATGTTATTAAGCAGTCAGAAAAGGACATGCACTTTCTGAAACGCATGGACGCAAGACATAGGAACACCTGAAAATCTCAGGAGTCTAGATAGGGCATGGCATCTTCACTGTAGAATTCTGAGCAAAATGAAAAAAAGAAGAAGAAAAAAATTGGATTCATGCAACATCAGTAGTACAGTGAAAATCTAGAAATCTTTTGATATTTTATCAAATCCACTCCAATTGATTCTTGGAAAAGAAAGAAAATTTGGACCTTGGTAGAACTTTAAATGAACTCCCAAGATTGGACTGTATTCCGACTACAGAGAGAAACTAAACCAAATTTGTTTGGAACATCTGAATAAAAAGATCAGAAACTAGTGGCCTTACAAGTTACAACCCGTTTGCTGCGGTGTCTCTCTCAAAGTGTCAACTGTTGATCTCCTTTAAACAACTATACACGCTGGGAAAAATTATCTTCCCTGCGCCGTTTGCGCTTGTCGCCTAGCAGATCATGAATATTCCTAAGCTGCTTTAGAGCATCTGGGAAAGAGAGAGAGTTCTTATCATGAAGAAAACTACCGCTCAATTAAGCAAGGCTTGCGACAACATCGGCTTCAGGTTCTTACTGTAAATGATATGTACTAGGTAACGATCCACCTGTACTCTTGCCCTACTTTGGCGTGCACTCATTGTGTGAACCCTACGAATTTAGATAGATAAAGCGGTGCTTTTGATCGTCGGTTCTGCGCTGCAAACTCGCTCTAGTGTTTGTTCGTTTCTCTGACACTGCTATGTTTGCATATGTTGGTGCTTGATGTGCTAACCATCTCACCTAACAGAGGCTTGAAGGGAAAGGTCAACGTTTCTGCTCGTACATCAATGCTCAACCATGCATAGGACGGCATGGCCTTCTTTTCCTATGTTGTAAAATTAATCAGGTACCTGTCTGTCCATGTGTTCATCTCCAGTATATACTATATATTCCTCATTCTGCATGCAATTAAGGACAGTTACAAGACAGCTGAGCTGACAAGTCCCTCACAGATGCAATGGCCAATTGGACAGACCTTCTTGTCCTTGCATTTTCTCCCGGTGGATAAAAAAGATCGTGTGCCTGAAGCCATCATTTTAAGAACAAATTCTAAAGCTGCCTTTAAGTGCAGTCAAAACTTTGTCCAAGAAAAATATACTTTGCAAAGGTCACCATGTCCAATACATTCTTGTTCTTCACCAGCCGTACATACCTCGGCTCTCTTTCGTACTGCAACCGACGTATCTACGACTGTCGATTGCTATTCACACGACAGAGTCATGCTTTTGGAAGATCTTTTTTCATCTCTCTTTCATGTCACGCATTTCTCATGCAGTCCAGATGGAAAGGAAAGGTAAAGTTGCGGTTTGCTTTAGCAAGACAGTGCGGAAAGGCCTCCATGATTGTCAGATACGGGCCCTACAAAACAACCGGAGAAATGAAACGAGATGGGTCACGAGCTACGACATCCACTAGTGACTACAGTCTGATGAGACCTAGTCCATCTGGGGTTGTCAACTTTGCCTTATTTCGCAGGTTTAAAAGGAAAGGGGTCGCGAAGCAACAATTGACAATTATGTGCCTGCGATCATGTCATCGTCTGACCCGGAGAAGGTTCAGTACATTACTGAAAAAAAGGAGAAGAGGCGTTTCAAGGAAGATTATTGAGGCTTATCTGCATGTAGCCCTACCTATCATTGTCAAACTTTCCGGTTTTCAAGTAAACAAAGTTGATGGAGTGCTTTCTTTTCCTCGTCACCAAACTAGCTCGGCTAAAATGCAATTGGAGAATGCTTTGCAACAAGAAAAGGCCTATTGCTACTGGGTTGTACCTATCTAGAAACTCTTGTATATGTACAGCAGCATGTACATTGTAGGCTTGTAGCTAGCATCGTTCGCTCGTCAGCAGCTGCTTTTTTTTAAAAAAAAATAATAATAATTAAAAAGAGTGTCCGACTTGTCACCTTTGAATTCCTAGTTCCAACATCCAAGTCAATGGTAGTTTTTGTCATGACATAGGTAGTCTAAAGACCAAAGGGTATAAATAATCAGAGCTAGTACTATACATCCAAGAAGGTGACGCTTTCACACTTAGGTTATCGCATTTGATTATGGCAATGGCATGGCTTTAGTATACTCCATTTAGAAAAGTTTGCGAATCTTAAAGCAACGTGGTTAATATTAGGTAAGGTAAATATGTATCAGCACAAAAAATAAATCAAATTGAATATTAGATATAGATTTGAATATTAAGTGAGGATAAATATTTGAATTAATTTTTTTAGGTTATTGCAGATTTAACCCACCTAATATTAACTACTTTGCTTTAAGATTCGTAAATTTTTTTCTTAAAGAGGTGTACCGAAACACAATCCCTTATGGTAAATATGATACATGAGTGTAAGCACGTCGGGATCATGGATACTGATGTGAGCTAATAGTCTCATTTGGTTCTCAAGCTAGATTGGTTTATATTATATATACAACTAGCATGGTGCCCCACTTATTTGCGTGGCTAGATTTGTTTCGAAGTTTGTACAGATACTTGATAATATATTTACGTATCTTGTAGGTTATTTAGGTTTTTAAGATATCTTAAACATTGAAAACAACAATAAAAGCTTGATATAAATAACAACCCGAGGAACATAATTGAAGTACGTGCTTTAATGGAAGAAAATCATTGAGCATAATAAGTTATTGGGGTTCTTAGAAACTAACAACTCTTCATCATGCATAGATCATGTAGTTGCATGCCCTTAATCTTACTCTATTAGTTATTTTTTTTCTAAATTGTATACATGCACATGTATCTCTATTTAATATCAAGTAATACATTGATTATGTGTGTGGCAAATTATCTTATTAGTTTATATGGTATAATATATTAAAGCACTTTGCTCATGCATACACAGATACACTATGGGCGATCTACCTTGAACTTATCTTCCTTCACACGCCGGCTACCCTCCAAACAGTGTGGCTTCTATCTCTTCAAGTCGTCGTAGTTTTTTTTTTTTCCTTCAACCTCCAATAGGAAGCCCAAATCTTGATCGATCTCTCAGCTGCTACCCCTTCTAATGCAATACTTTACCACATATAACTTTTATTTTTATTCATCATTTCAGTTATTTTTACTAGAGTTCATATACAAATCAACTTGCTAAATTTATTTCATTTATTTGGAATTTTAGTTATTTGGGGATTTCATTTTGGAATACGTATGGAAATAAACTACAAATTTTCTTTTCTTTTTAATCATGAATTTCAGTTCTTCTTTCCCGGAATTTGTATCCGAATCCAATTGCTAATTTTTCTTTAATTTTTTATTATGGACTACAATTATTTAGGGATTTTACTTTGGAATTCGTATTGAAATCAAATTGATAATTTTATTTTATTTATATTCAGAATTTCAATTGTTTTTTGGGTGTATTTCATATATAAATCTAATTGCCAATTATCATTTAATTTTTATTCCAAATTATAATTATTGGAATTCGTATTGAAATCAAATTGCTAATTTTATTTTATTTTTATTCCAAATTTTAGTTATTTTTATTAATTAATGTGAGAATTTATAGCCTTTAAGAACGAACGCGGTGGCTTCTTATCCGAATCGAATTGCCAATTTCTCTTTAATTTTATTTCGGATTACCGTTATTTAGGGATTTTAATTTGGAATTTATATTAAAATCAAATTGATAATCTTATTTTATTTTTATTCAGAATTTCAATTATTATTTTTGGTTTATTTTGTATACAAATCTAATTGGCAATTATGGTTTAATTTTTATTCTAAATTATAATTATTGTAATTTTTTTCAAAATGAAATTGGTTATTTTATTTTATTTTTATTCTGAATTTTAGTTACTTTTTAGTTGGATGTTGTATACAAATCTAATTTCTTTTTATATTTTTATTCCGAATTATTACTATTTTAGGATTTTACGTTGAATTTTTTATAGAAATCAAATTGCTAGTTTTGTTTTATTTTTATTTCAAATTTGAGTTTTATTGTACTTGACATAGACTCTTTTACTTAGAAATTCGTGTGAAAATCAAATTGCTATTTTTTTATCTTTTATTCTGAATTTTCAGTTTTATTTTACTCGATATGGACTCTTTCTTTTAATCTAGACCATTATAATCTGGACCCACCACGATCAACGGTGTAGATCTTCATCTTTTTCACCGATCAACATGAAAAATTTTAGTTCTTGAGAGCGAACGTGATGCTTTCTTTTAACTCTTTTAACTCTGCTTTAATTAGATAATAGATAGGTTGATGCTTTGAAAAACAGAGGCACACAAAGAAAGAGAGGACGAGTTTTACATGTATCTACCATACATCCCCAAATGGAGACCGGAGAGACCTTGTTATTTTCCTTCTTTTTTTTTATTTATTTTTGTTTCGACAAGTTGGACATGTGGATGGCTTTGTTGTTCTCAATAATAGGCCTTTTTCTGTGCTCGTTGACCTAGCTTTCAAAGGCTGTCAAGTCTCCTATGTGAGTTGGAAAAATTGACGTCTTTTCTTAGGAGTTTATCTGAAGCAAGCAACCAAATCGATCGTTGTCTGGGGCAGCTCTGCCCGGGGTTCTTAATTTTGTGCCTTCGCGTGCACTTCTCATTACAAAACTTGTTTTTAAATATGTTTAGCCGTGTACTGTGGTTGTTATACTCGTAGAGCAACAAGAATAATTGTCAGGCGCATGCACAACGATGTCCTCGTGCAGGGACGGAGATTAGTTAGAGCCAAGGTGGGCTCTAGCCCCCCCAACAATTTGTTAAAAAATATAGTAACTTTGAGTATGTAGTAGCATTTAGGTCTATCAATTACTTAATCCTTCAAATGATCATCCTGCTGTCTGCAACTCCAAAAATCCCATTAAGTTCGAACCAATCTACTTTATCTTCTTCCTCACTAGGCCATGAATCACTGACCTAATTTTATTTTCCTACTCTGCAACAAGTTAGCCTAATAGTTTTAGTCGTTCACTCATTTTGGTAGCTCAGTTTAGTCAGTAGCTAATGCCCATCACCACTACTTTACTTTCTGTTTTTTACTCGTCGCCTTCGGCTCATATTGCGACAAAGTGTGAGCGGCAAAACCACACGACAACTAGATAAGGCATTGCGGCGGTCGACGGAGCACGAAACATCCCTGCACAACTAAAGTTTGGAGTGGTCGAGTAATATGACCATCAACCTAAGAAGTGGTTGATGCTTTATGGTGTCATGCGTTTCTTCCTCCTCCGTTTTTTAGAGTAAATATATACATATATCTTGCTGAGACAAGACAATTTATAACTAAAATACGGACAAGATCTATCTAAAAATTTTCGATGGTTATAAATTCTACCATGTTATAGTAACATGATTTAGCATTAACCTTCGACCCCCTTGAGATTTGGCTCAAGCTCCGTCACTGTCCTCGTGGTTTGAAAGGTAACAAACACGATTCCTCTCATAGTCTCCTGTTCTTAGTTTGCTCGATGAATTGATGACAGACAGTCAATGGAATCATAAAATGACAGAAGTCAGAAGTATCTACGATGAAAGATAAAAAAAACGAACAAATAAAAATAAACTGCACGTTGTAATTCCAGACAAATGGCAAAAACTTTTGTTCTTTAGTAAAATGTAAAAACTAGCGATTGATGCTTTAAAAGCTGCTATTTAGTATTTACATGGTGGTACATACAAAAGGTGAAAGAAAAATCCAACCGCTCTGCTTGTACAAAACGCCCTGGAAGGCAGAGACAGATAAGTAGACTAGTGACTCGTGTCCTGGGCTCCTGGCCATCGCTGCTGACCTCCATCTTCCGGGTCTGAGCTTTGAACATGCTAGCAACATCAGTAGCCGTGCTACAATCCTCTGGGCTACGATCTGGAAGAGAGCTTATGTACCTCGGCAATTCGGCATCCTCACTGATATCCCACGCGATGGTTGGACAAGACTAATGGCCGCATGGTGAACAGGGGATAACGTGAGGTCTGCAAGAGGGAGAGAGGAACACCAAGCTCGTGATTTTTACACGCTATGCGGTACAAGCCGTTCGTAACAAATTTCACATGCTCCAGGATAACAAATCTCACATACTCCAGGAAAGAACTGGTGTGTAGCACTGTAGCTGTAGGTGCTCTTATGCACGATATTTTTCAAATTGAGATGTTCATAAGAGAGGCTTCACATTACCTGCACCTCGGATCTCCCAAACTTGTTCATCATTAAACCACAACTCCGGCAGCTCATCAGTTTTGTAGTAAACAGGTTTCTTGGGCAGTATAAAATTCCTTCGTATGTAGTAGATTAAACTAGGCAGAGTAGCGCGCTACGCTGCGCCGATAGAAATAGGGCATACGAACATGGTGATGGGATAGATAAACCATGAAATCACTATACAAAATGATGGCATGGGTTTTGTACTACTTGGGTACATTGGTGGTTTTGTCCTCGTTGGTCGGATATGGGTTTGAATGTCAGTAACGGTGATAATAACATGCGTACGTCGTCTTGTAATTCTTTATGACAGCATCGTCATGTAGTTTTTTTTTTCTATAACATATGGCTGGGATATACAGTTGTAAGTGGATCGGGCTAATGCTATATATAAGGTTGTTCTTCGTGCGATCCACCATAGAAAGTGACAGTATGTTGGTAATCCTTAGGAGTGATGGCCGTGTGTTATTTGTGTCAGACGAATTCTTGTATTATAAAGGGAGATGATATGTGGGGACACATAATATGAAATAAATCGAGTGCCTTGGTATTACCTCTTTGTCCTAGTGGATACAGTAAGGCTACACTGTGAATACATATTCGGTGGGCTAGTAGGGTTAGAACGAGTACATGGGCCAAGGCAGATGGCCCACTAATGCTGATATGTTGTAACGAAAGTCCTATCTAATCTATGGTTGGCACGTTGACGTACAACGAAATATATAAATCCTTCTTGTCTCAAGCGACTTGACCATTTCGTAATTAACATCCTGGACCTTAATGTTTTGCTTCACTTGTAGACCTACGATGGCGGCCTGAGCTGCGCTTTTGGCGGCATTATGTGTTGTTGCAGCTATTTCGCTAACTCAACTTACTAAACCCTAATTTTTTGAGGTTCTCTAAGGTAAGAATTAGTCATTGCACCTGAATTGCCAATATGATGAACACCACATATATTATACATCATTACGAATCTAGATCAGATCAGTCATCAGTAAGAAGTCTACCAACTACTCCATGAGAAGTATTATATGGGTCTCCAGACAATTTTGGAAGGTATAGGTGCATGTACGTGAATCACACATGAAGACTGAAGAAAGTTACACCAAATATAATTCAAACATGATTATGTAGTTCCACAATAAAAGGACTGATTTCTAGTAAAAAGAAAAGAAAAGATGTGAATTACTCGCACAGAGGAAACAAGGCAAGCTGGAAAAAGTTTACATATACATGTCTATGTGATTTGGTTACTACTGGGGCCATTGTGTGGAGCAAGAAGTTAAGAACCATTTAATTGTACTGCATCTATAGTGTCTGCTCAATAGGAGTCATTAACCTAAATTGTATGACAATGTTTATTATTGCCTGGAAGTAATATGATGCACACGGGGACTATGCTTTATTATTACCTGAAGTAAGATGCGCACAAGTTCAGTGCTTCCATAGTGTGCAACTTCAAGAAAGCATTGGTTCATATTGTCTGCAACACCCTCTACCAACAACTCTAAAAGCCCTTGTATTGCAGATGCTGAGATCCCTGATGCCCATCCCGGGTCAAAGGTGCTTGAAAATAGTGTAAGAGGAAAGCATGCAGTATCAAAGGTCTCAGTGAAATCCTTCCCAGTAAGGTCATTATCAGCAAGATCCAGAAATGTCCTCAAAGCAGACAACTGAAGTTGGGCCTCAATGATCGTTCCATGGTTTCCTCTGCCCTTAATCTCCCGCACATGCGAGTGTAGTCCAATGCACTTGAGAGCCCATTCTGTGAACTTGTGTATCTTTGCACTTGCTTCTGCCTTCAATACCTCATCACTATGGGATTCCTGAAGGCGTTCATGCAACCTGAGAATTACTCACAGTTGTCAGAATAGTACCATGTTCATATGAACTAATATGTAAAGTGTAAGTCAAATGAATTATTGAAGTCGATCGGACTTTTGCATTTGCAATTACAAAGCATGCAACTCATGTGAATATGTAAAGGCTAAACCCATTTTGGACAGACTTACTTTTGACCCATGACGCTCACAACATCGACAAGGCTAGTCATCCGTCTCCTGCATTCGCACCCTCCAACACAATCCTCCTAATCAACGCCACAACTCCTCGTAGTTCCTCCTTGTTGCTCAAGAACCAAATAGCATCAACTGCAACGCAGAGCACACCATTGAGCCCTTGCGCATCAGCCCTCCCTACCAGCCCCTCAACACTCTCCCAATCATGAGAGCTCACTGCACACTGGAACGACTAGCTCAGCTCAACCTGGTCATGCCTTGAGAGCTTCCTCTCCTGTTGTCTGCCACACTCTCTATCCCCATTCCCAAACTCCAAATCCAGTTCCTCCCCGAAGTCAGAGCTCACCGATCTCAACTTCTTGGCCACACAACCCTTTGAGCTCTTGGAATCCTTGGGCGGCAAGGGTCACTCCTTGGAGCTGCCATTATTGGCATTCATTGTGCCACTCTCGGCTACGCCTAGTTCACCCATGTCCATCTCGGAGGAGGCCAGTGGCTCCTCTAGCCTCAGGTTCTTTCTCTCCACCTCCATGTCTTTGGATCCAATCTACTTTCAATCAAGAAACCACCCATTAGGCTTCCAATTGCAACTCTAAAACAAGGGAATAATTCTTGGGAATTTCGATTCATAGACTAAATAACTACTCACCTCTAAATTCTTTTTGCCCTCCACCTCCATCTCCTGCCTAATGCCCTCGATCCAACCTGCAAAATAAGAACAAACACAATCACACACACGAAACAAGAAGGGAAAACTCACTGAAGCCAAGATAAGAGCACGAATCCAATCCAACCCACCTCAGGAAACCGCAAAGACGATTCGGCATTGAGCGTCAGAATCTGAATGGACGAATCAAGAACCGACCAAGAAAAATCCAACACCACCATCGCTGCAAGAACAAATCAAAATCAAATGAGCAACGAACAGACGCAGTGATTGGATTCTTGATGGGCAACAAAATAAGAGAAAAAAAAATAAAGACAAATCGAAAACAAGAAGTGTTGATTCCTACTTGGTGGGCGCAGGGGAGAAGGGGGTGGCGAAGGGGAGGAGGGGAGAAGGGGGCGATGCGGGCGAAGGGAAGAAGGGGGAGAAGGGGGCGGTGTGGGCAAAGGGGAGGAGGGGCGACGACGGCGGCACGAAAAAGGGGAGGAGGCGGGCGAAGCCCTCTACGAGGGGAACGAGAGGGGCTAGGTCGTGGGGCATAGCATGAGACATCGGATGGCCGGATCAGCACTGCCCGCTACATCGAATGGCCACAATCATGTAGGATCTGTACAAAATTTCATAAAACAACGAGGGGTTGTACGAAAATAGCTAGAAGCAAAAACTGCAGGCTACCGGTTCAGTTGGGACCTTGACGTGATTTCCAAAAACTGTGGGGTTTTTTCACAAACTCGGGGACGTGGGGGCTCCCAGAGGCCACTGATTCCTGCCGCTTTAAGAAAGAGAATATATCATAATCACAAGGCATAGAAATATAAGGTTTGTTTTCAGAAATACACAAAGTTCTGATAATGGGTATGATTTACGCTGAATTTAAAATAACAAATCACCGAATGCCACAAAGAGAATTTCTCCCTTTCAACAACATATTCACTAGAGATCTCAAATAAATAAATAAAAGCTACATATTTGCCAGAGGAGTTAGCCTCTCAGTGATGTAAATTGCATCCTAGGAATACGTAAATGATCATTCACAATTTATCTAAATTTCCATTATTGGTCATCTTTAGCCAAATAGGATAAGTGGGCGACCTTCGTTCTTCTATAGTGTCAATGCATTCGAAGATCAAGAAACTGAACAATGATTGGACCAACTTCCCAAGAATCACATTGATTCAAATTTCAAACATGTAAGTAACTGCTGACACGACGTTCTTAAAGATTTCAGGCTATTAGGCATAGGTGTTGTGTGATTCGGCAAAACAACAATCCATGCATACCTCTTTATAGAACTCATCTGAGAAACCAGACATGAACTCATATGAGCAACCGACATAACACAGCGGACACTTTGAAACTGAAACAACTCAAAATTTCAGATTTCAAATGCGTTTTTTACTTGTTTTTTATTTTCTTTCCCAATTCAAAAACTCCCAAACCTTTTCTGCTTTCCCTTTTGAGCCTTCTGTTTTCCTTCACCGGAGATAGTCTTCTCCAAAAACGCCACCTCCCTGTTCTTCTCTACCACACGTCACCGCCGGAGACCATCTTCCCAACTGACCTTTGCCACTCTGCTCTGCGCCAACGTAGCACTAGGCACTGCCAACTCCTGTGCCACGCTACTGCACCATCAATGTGGCCCTAGCCCCGATTCGCTGCACGCTAGCACCGCGCCGTGCCTGCTCGGCCACCATCCTGCTTGCTCGCCGTGTCGCGCTTGACTACGCCAGCGTGCACCTCGCGCCAGTGAGGCAAGCGCACCACCGCGATGCCTCCGTACCACGCCCATGCTGCCACCTTGCTCGTGCCCGATGTCGTTTACGGCCGACCGCCCAACTTGCCACCACGCGCCGCGCGTACTCCGCACCGCCACTGCTACCACCGCCTTGTCCCGGCTATAAAAGCCCCCCAATCTTGATCCTTGAGCATCGCAAACACTTGCTTGACCTCATCACCGCCCCTTTGTCCCCAACATCAGCCAAACCTTCGAATTTTCGCCACCCTTCTCTTCTTCTCCGACGAGCCGAAGGTAAAATTCGTCGCACTCATCCCTCTCTTTTCCTTCCAACCTTGTCTCTAGCACCGCCTCACCACCCCAAGTATTTCCCCCAACCTACCCACCCCTACCCTCGCCGCCAACTCACCGACATCGAGCTCCACCACCGCACCTCTTTTGATCACCGTCGCCAGAACGACTCGGTGCCTCCCAAACCCCACCGCCGCCGCCCCTAAGCTCCCCTCCGCCCTCTATTGCTCAAGCCTTGGCCAATTTGGCCGGAGCACCACCCTATCACCGCCGCCAACCTCCCCTGCTCTGGCCTTGCGCTACCACCGCCGTCGCCCCATCCCCGAGCCTCCATCGCCAGCACTAAACCCAAAAATGGGTTGCGCATGGTGTGAAGATGCTTCCCGCACCACCCGGCCTCGCCATCCGCCATCGAAGTCACCGCAAGCCTCGCCGGCGTGGGTTCCTCCGGCTCTGGAGTGCGTCTGACTCCTAGCCACACGGCTCAAGTTGTCCTCAGCACTGGGCCTTTAAGGCCTCGCCTGTAGCACCCAACACTGTTCCTACCACACTATTCAGCCCGACCCATTACTGTTCACAATCCAAACCAGACCCATTACTATTCAGCCCTTTACTATTTTAGCCCAACACTGTTCACTAAAGTCCATTGATGTTCATAAAACCCTAACCCATTATGAATAGTGTAAACTAGTACTATTCATCAGGCCTAACACTATTCATCTAAAGCCATTTTCGACATAATATGTCCATTTCGATTGTTTTGAGCCCGTAAATCCTTTTTCAACTCTGTTCAGTCCATTTAAACACCCAATAAATCCTATTCATCACCCAATTGCTCGCTTTTAATTCTTTTTGTTTTTATTTTTACTTGCATGTTATTCCCAGTTCATTCCTTGTTAAGTCCAGATATTTTATTTGGTTTATCTTCTTTTGCATAAGGTTACGACTTCGACAACCAAGCTCTAGAAGACGTCGGACAAGACGAGTTGATAGAAAACTTTGAGCAAGGAGGCAAGTCGCATTCATTTGATCATTTTGAGCCTATATTTCATATATTTATATTGTTACTTTCATTATCATATTTATGCCAATTACTTCATTATTGAAATAATACTTTGGAATGTGATGATGATTAGATATATCCTATCACCCCACATACAAGCCTTCATTCACATTGACAAATTTAGGTCACATAAAATGATAACTAGATATTTAGTATTGTCACAAAATGTGTTTATAAATTCTGAAAAAGAGTATTGGCTAACCGCCAATGGTTTGATGGAGAGTTGAGGGTTGATACCAAGAGGATGGGCAATCCAATATACTTGACAAAAGTGAGTCGAAGGTGAGACCAGGAGGTGGATGGCCACGAGTTGGTAAATAGTCCATCACCTCACTAGATGATAGGTAAGGACAAGAATCTTGTGCCAAGTAACAGACACAGAAAGCGCTCAACCACAGGTTTGGTTTATCCAACTTAGCTTAGTACACTACTCTTTCGATTGAATATCTACAGGATGGCACCTGCTCTTGTGTGATAGAGTAGCTGCGACTTGGGGTGAGTCAGGAGTGGCCTGGTTAGGACACTTGCTGCACTACACAACGATAGGAACAGTCAGCGTCGGACTGCGTACTTCACCATTGGCCGGTGATTTCCTGATGGCTGTATTGTCCAAGGACCTACCGAGTAGAGGCTAGAAAGGTTGAGCAGTAGAAAATGCTTTGTTATCTCAACTCAGTCACACGCTATCAGGTTGCGTGTATATAGCTTCATAGTATGAGTCTGAGATACCTTGTAAGTAAAGTTGGGCAACTCTGCAGAGTATAATCAATGGTATGCAAATACATCGTGCTTCTGGTTAATGAAGCTGTTTTCATGAGTGATTCCAATACATGAGGCATAAGTAGAGGTTTTGAGATGTTAAGATGGTAATTACAATTGTTGAGTAAACCCCTGATGTTATATTTATTATTATTTTACTGTTTTAAAAATAAACTGCTTTAAACTCAAAATGCATCCACATATGCCTATTATGGTAAAACCTAAACAATCCATTGAACTCCTAACATATAGTTAATTAGCTTTTCCATGTGGCTTGCTGAGTACGGTTGTGTACTCATTCTTGCTAAATAAACTTCAGAAGAAAGCTGGGAGAACTCTGAGGATCTTGTTGAAGAAGGTTTTGGTGAACCTCCATATTGCAATGATTACTAGTATTAGGTCTTAACTGCACTCAAGCATGTCTGTGGTTTTGAAGTTCTTTTGTCATGTAATATATTAACTTTAGGCTTGGATGCACATGTTAGTGTTAAAATCGGCTGATAAGTCTTAAGCTTGTGTAATAAAATTTTGGCTTTTATTGTAATCAAAGCTTGCTTGTGATGTTTCTTACTTCACAACTACACATCCTAGGGGCCGGACGAGGGTATTTCTGCGCCTCTGGGGTTGGTCGAGGTATTTCCGCTCCCCTAGGGGCCGGACGAGGCATTTCTGTGCCCATGGGGCCCGGATTTGCCTTGTGTCTCGTCCTCGGCAAATCCGGTCCTCTGGAGCACAGACAATATGCCATTTTTGCCTTTGATGCATGTTGGGGGGGGGGCTAATTTTGCTATCGCGCATGCCAACGACACTATGTTAGCAAAAACTCCTCTAAAAACGACCGTACAGTCATGTAATTAGGTTAATTCAGAAAGTTCTCTTTGAGAGCACTGAGCATACTTGTAGTCACAAGTAAATGCTCTATCATGAAACAATTTTAGTCATTGAGCCAACACATTAGTAATTCTGCACACGCACAAAAAAGAAACCATCGGAATCTACAATAGAAAATAAATCAACAAAAGGAATTTTTATTGACAACAGTATCAGACATGTACATACCTTGCAAGCATAGGTGGAATAGGTGTGCCAGGTACCATTGCTAAGGATGAAGCTGAAAATGCAGCGCCTTCTCTCAGAAGAGAGGGAATGAGAAAATCCTAGCAAATAATGTGAGCCAAAGGTAATTATTATCTCTCTTGAAGCAAGAACCATCCTATTTCACTTTGATTGAGTTATCTAATACTCCCCCGTTCCCTTTTAAGTGATGTTTTTGAATTTTCACGCTATATGAGATGTGATTTTGACCATTACTGTTTTAAAACCTTATCTTATTATCTACTAATAAAATTATAATATTATGAAAGTATTCTTAATGACAAATCTAATGATATAGTTTTCATGTAGTCAATCTAGATAGTTTTAAACATATTAGTGGTCAAACTTTACAAAGTTTGACGGCACAGATTCTAGGGTGTTACTTAGAAAAGAACCAAGGGAGTAATTTTTTTACCAAGGAGTTTTTTCAAACAGTAATAATTTTACAACATTTGTGAAGAATTAATCTAGCACATAGATTGGCTAAAGGTCATTCATACCGTTGAATTTTGCCTGATAGTAGAAGCAAACTATTCTCTGTTGTCAAGGGAGACAATGCCTTTCATATACATAGATACCATGTAATTACCTTGTAAAAAGATCAACGTACAATGACAAAGTAATGTTGAGGGAACTTCAATATTACGAGTTGTACTTCAATCTTCTGTTGCATATAGAGTACTGTACTATAGAAGACAGTTATAACTTAAAAGTTATTTTTCTTTTATATAACCCGCAAGATTACATTTATGAAATGTCTAATTTTCTAGCAATCTAGGTTAGACACTCAAAACATTTGAAAAGGATGTAGTCAATAGATAGAAAATCTCCTACCATGATATATCAACTCAAATAGGTTTGATTACTCACCAGATTAAGAATGACATTGTATGGCTCAGCAACTTTTGTTCAAAGACCCTTCCCAAAAAGGAAGAAAGATACCATTTTGATTCAGAACAGTATGTGTAAAATATCAAATAATAATAATAATAATAATTATATAGTAAAGATGTGTGAAAGTGGAGAATGAAGATTCCATGTTTGCTCTGGAGGTAAACAAATTATCGTAAGAATAAGAACAAGAAAATTTTGGACATAGATGCCATACCTTCTAGTGTTGAGATCGTGATTGGGGAATATGTCTACAACATTTTCTTCAAAGTCGAAGATGTTGTGGTGGATGGTGTCGACGAAGGATTTCATCAGTCAAAGGGTCAAGAGGGGGATGATACATCGGGCAGAGGCAAAGATGTTGAGATGGAAGATAGAGATGTTAAGAGACTGAAGAATAACTCAGATTTGACACCAAATGCTCTTGAGAACTGCGAGAGTCAGTCTACCTCAATTAATAAGGGGGCTTCTTTAGGGCTGTTACAATCGGATACTGTCTGGGTTACACCGAGGGCGGTTAGAAAGGAGTTCGAGAAGGTTTCTCAAGATGATGGTGTGGTTGTTTCGCACATTAAGGGACATAGTTTTTTGGCAGCCGAGGCCGGTCTATCCTCTGAGCCGAAGGGTGCATCAACCGATGCTAGGGCGAGTAAATGCTTGATGGCGGAAGCTCAGTTCGGGGTTAAGGAAGGACTATGTGAGACCCCAAATTTGAAACTTGGTACCTACTGTGTATATTTGTACCATTTCCTAGATCAATAAGATAGCACACACAGTTACATTGTTGGTTCAAACACATATCATAGAAATGCAAAGCTATTGCATAATATTAAACAAAGTGTAAATATACCTTACGGCTTTTGACTTGTAGAATGGCCGGGTAGGCCAAATACTTTTCAAAAATCAGCAGCGGAAGCAGATTCAGAGTATAACATGTGGAACCCTCTCGATATACTCACCGATAATTGACTGTGGGCTCGCGACCTAGTTCTTGGTCTTCAGTCTTGATCAACACTCATATTTATTCATGTAGCCTTCTTTTATGCTTATTGACTAAAAGAATGTAAATAGCGAGCATGAGTACACAACTGTACTCGTGAGCCAACACACAATGCAATTATTATAGATGCAAAGCTAATCAAAGGGGAGGCTCATGGTTCTTTTATTTTGCATAAAGCCATTTATTGAAATAAGGTAAGTAAGAGCAAAACCTGAGACATAGCATTTTAACTAACACAGGTTTTAAAAACCGAGTTTTCGTTGTAAAGTATTAGTGGAGGTCCCACCTCCTATACCCTCTTTCTCGGGTTACATCTTGTATTTACCACTGGTCCCCGACCAGGCCATCACAAATCCCTAGGTTCCTAACCCAACTTTCCATTCCATCCACAAATTATTTTATAAAAATGAAAGCTATATCTGGCAACTTCTCAGCACCGTTCTTGACCGTGAGCACGGCTATCTAGATAGTTTTTTTACTCTGTAGAGTTTGTACACATTACCTACAAGAGAGAATTCAACTTATACTACCCCGACACACTTCCATAGGTGTGCGGCTAATGTTGATTTATCACAAGGCCTTTACAATGCCCTACCCAATGCAACCTCACACCGCTAGGCATCACCTCTTGGGCCATGCCCCGGGAGGTCTCCATTTGCGCCGTGTAGCTTTTTTGTGACTACTACCCATACACACACTACACATCCACTAATGGCGAGGTTACAAAGGAGCAAACAAATTAGTTAGCCAAGTCGTACGTGTTACCGACTTGTGGTTGTACTGTTTTTACACGAGAGGTCATCACAAGATTCGTTCCTTAATTGACTTGGGCGGTACATCCACATACCCCACCGTCGTGCATCATCAGCACCAGCCACTCTTTCCAGCCGTCCAAGTCTAAATCTGTTTTTCAGGTTTTATTTTGTTTTGAAAATAACCTTTCATCCAACACACCAGCCGGGCTCCCAACCTCGACTGCCCAATTTCATTTTCAAAGTGTTGAGTGATGTTGGGCAACTTAATGCCCGAATGACAATGTATCTAAGCAAGGCTAGGCATGACACTTAGATACAGACTTATAACCAGTATGTAAACCATTAATTCTAGGGTGTCAAGGATAATGTCCAAATTCAAGGATTGGAAAGTTATACACATTTATTATTAAGGCATTAACTATGAGCTAGACCAGCATAGCTGTATAAAACATAGCAATGCAATTTCATAAGTTAAAACAATATAATTGCAAAATTAGGTGCAAAATGATCAAAGTATTGACTCGCCTTGCTCAATATTCTGAATAGGCTTAATATGCTGATAATAGCCTTGCTCCATATTCGGATAAAACCCAATATTCTAATAATCCTGGTCTTGTTCTTGTTTTATCTCTGACTGATGTTCCATCTTAGCTTCAGATGCTACCTACGCAGAATATACTTGAACTCAAGAGCGACTGAAAACATTCCAATAAAATCCAATAAATCCAAATACATTTAAACAGATGAAAACACTTTGAACAGAACTAAGCATACTTACCGGTGTTTTGAAAGCAAGGGAGGTACTTCAGATAAGATCGAAATATATACTCATTTGGAGTTTATGAAGAAAATACTATAGATGAATTATCCACAGGAGCTGATGAAGGAAATACTACCAACAAAGGTAGATAAATGTGATAGGGAGACATAGAGAATGTTCACAGGAACATTCCTCACTAATTACCTAGATAGGAGAGATTACCTGGTTAGATAATATTCTCAGATCTGGATCACGAATCGTCCGATCACTGGGGACGTATAGCGATGGGTGATAGCTAGGGTTTAGACGATGTTGATTGGTGGTTGACAAGGGACTGTGTTTGACCTACAGAGATGGCCAAATAACATTTGCCATCACTGGAGGACCGAAAGGACATGCTACACTCAAGGTCGGTCAAGCAATCAGTAGGAGAATTGTTGATGGTGATGTTGTTTTTCCTTAACAGACCACCTAGCACTCACAAGCACTCTCTCTAGGTATTCTTTGTATACATCCACGATGATCACACAGTCAAAATTAATCCTCTTATACGCTCTCATGATTATTTTAGGTATTACTTCCTATTTACCGAGGAAGTTCCATGATAGCCGGGTGAGACTTATGCATAAGTGCGGGGTCTGCTCTGGGTAGACATAAGTCTCACCGACACATGGAACCTAGCTCATTTAGTAGTTTATCTTATCGATTTATATTTATCAAGAAAATTCCACGAGCCTTAGCTGGAATTTCCAAGCATTAGCTAGATATCAGCCTAACATTAGATCAGGGGATCTATGGGCTTGGGTTTATCGCTGCTGCGATCTTTAGCTAGTTTTATTACTTGCGCGGCTTGAGATGTGCTAAAGTAAACCTATCACATTAGGTTGACCCGAAACTACATGTGCGAAATGTTACTATGCTAGGATTACCCTAAGTCATGATGTTGTTAGATTACAACATATAACCTTATGATTATTTGGGCACTCCTAGACACGGGGCTTATAGGCTAATGGTACTCAATCAGTACCCAGTTTACTGCTCTACAAATCTTTGATTAACTATATGACTAATTTATTACTTCTATTATTACAATGGTCTTGACACAAGTATTATGATGACCTATTACCATTTCATAAGTTAATAGCACTACATTGGGTTAGTTTTGATCGAAAATCCAAAATAATGGCTAATTGAACACTCACTCATCTGGTTACATTATCCTATTCTAATCAACCATTTAATTATACTCTTAGTTACTTGATTCATTTACTAACTAACACTAATTGAGCACATTATTTGCTAAATGAACATCTATTAGCTAAGTAGCCTACTAATCATTAACCATGGCGTTTTGCCTTTTAATATCTCCCCATGCTGAGTTGCTAACTACACTACTGCATAGGTGGCTAATTTGAGATATCTACTACTGAGTTAACTCAATAATTACCACAAATCTTTAATTGGTTAGGGTCTACTGCCATGCATTGGCTCATAATACACAAAGAATAGAGAGCTTCGTAGGGAAGGCCCACTGACAGTTGCTTACTAATGTTCACCCAATCTGATTCTGTATTTTATCTAAATGCTGATAGCACATACTGGAAGGCCACTACTAATCATCATACGTAGTAACTCACTGACTAACAATTCCTTAACTAATCATCCATGATTAGCCCCTAGTCAATATAGGTGCATTTTGGTAACTGGATATCTTCCAGCTACTAACCATCCATTGAGTTATCCTTTTAATCACTTCCGGTGGAGGAGTGCTGTGTTGTGCTATGCACTATGTCCGGCCGTGCTGTGCGTGACGTACCGCGCACTGTGCGACGCATGCCGCCATTCCCAGGATAGCTCCATCCTCTTCGGATGCCTGCTCCTTCTGCAGCTGTGGTCGTTCGAGCGTTTCCAGATCGGACGACCACAACTGGATTTGGGAGCGTACACGGTCAGCTTGTACGGCGCGGACGACGACGTGGACCGTCCGACGATCATTGTTTGCTCTGTAGTTGATCATTGTTTTGATCATACCTGTGTCGTTTAGTTACTAGTTTATTATACATTCTGGGAAGTCATGGTGGATTTTGATTCTAACTCTCGACTTGTTGTTTGCATCTAGAGGTAGATAGTTATCACCACCAAGAGAAGAAATGGCCGTCGAGACGTTCCTCTTCACCTCCGAGTCTGTGAATGAGGGCCACCCTGACAAGCTCTGCGACCAGGTCTCTGACGTCGTGCTCGATGCCTGCCTGCCCAGGACCCCGACAGCAAGGTCGCCTGTGAGATCTGCACCAAGCTCGCTTCCAGCAAGCTCATTCGGGCGGGGTTTTTTTTTTCCGCAAAATAGCGTGAAGTGGGAGGTGAGGATTATCTCAACCGCGAATTTCGTGATGAACGGTCAGGATGCACTATGTGCATACATCTACAAATGAGTTCATGTGCATGAGATATGCTGCCCCATATGACAAGGCATAACAAAAGCACCTTAATAAGGAAAGACTAAAGTAAATAGGAAGCTGTATATCACGAAGGTAATATGGGTTTTGGTGTAGATTTTCGTTAACAAATACTAAGTGAAAGAAAACCTTTTACAAGAAAAAAGATCGGTCAATACCTGTGATGCGCTGGTACTACACCTGGGTCTCGCACCAGCACCCGTACTGGTACGGCTTGGGTGCGGCGCTGGTACGGTACCTAGAGGTATCGGAATTTTTACTAATTAAAACAAATAATTAAAAAATGGGTACTGTTGGGTACCTTTGGATGCTGTTACGGCCCAATAACAAACCCTTGGGCCTGGAAGCCTAGCCCACGAAGAGAGTAACCTTAGCACATATGAAACCCTTGGTGCTTATTAACTAATTTGTGTTTTGAATATTGATCAGTTTTCTCACCCATCATGCCCAATTAAACCTTGAAAAAGTTATCATTTAAGTGTAGTCTGAAGTGGTTCCTAGTTTGTCAATTTGAGTTCTTGGATAGCTTCGGTACAATTACTCTTCAGTTTCGTCGGCATCATGCATGTTCAAATTTGGTGCCCCTCAGTTAGTAGTTTTGTGGAAATTGTGCTAAAAAAAGGCTGCTAATATATATATATATATATATTGTGTTTTTTGTAAACAAATATATCTTGTCCTTGAGATGGACTATAGTTTGTTTCATCTATTTAATTGTGCTAAAAAAGGTTACCAACATATGGAATTTTTCCTCCTTCGTATCGCTTGTTTCATCTATGTGCGTCTTATGAACTTATCAATTATCTTTTATATTATATATTTTTATTACTTTTATTATGTATATACTGTTGTATCCATGTACCAGAGTTTTTTTTAGGAAATATCGTATCACTGTACCGGCATACCCATACCGGCGCACTGGTATCACATACCCGTGCATCATATATCTTAAGAATCAGTTTATCCTTATTGATATGCATTTTGTCCGGTATAAAATTTTATGCCTGGTTTGGAACGCAATATTCTCACATGAATTTTGTAGGAAGCCACACATCCACTCACACATCCAGTGAGTGGATGTTCTCCTACAGAATTCCCATGTTTCAAATGAGGCCATTAAAAGAAACAACCAACAGTAAAGGGGGAAGGGGTGAAGTGCAGGGATTACTGTACTTACGATGTTTTCATGGTCAGGAGAAATTTTATCAGTACATAGATAAACAGCAGGTAGCACATCGTCAGGTGATAAGGCAAGAAAATTGCATTCGAGAAGGTAAGATACTAACTATATTTCCCAATGAAGAACATATTGAGTGGATGGTCAACAACAGCAAGTATAGGTAAACTAGAAAGTTGTAAACATAGGAAAATCTCCTGAGTATGTTGCAAAGCATGGCAATAGTTTTGATCTTTCCTTTTTCTCTTTCAACCAGATCAAAAGTGCGAGCCAACTGCAAGTATGGTGCAGGTTGTCCTGTTGTCCAGCAAGCTGCAGAAGAGCATATAAATGGCATGACTCACTATCAAGCAAGATGCTAAAAACTATCAGGGGGTAGCAGCTAACCATGCTCAATGGGTAGATACTTTTCGATTGGCAACGATATATTGACAGAATCTGCTTGTGCTAAAGAAGTTTGTACATATAAGTTTGGTATCTTTGGAGTAGCCTGAGAAGAGTTGCAGGCCATGTCTGTACTACTATGTTTACCTATCATTTCATTTTGTGTATTCTGTGGCACAATATTCTTGCCGTTGTCAAGAACATTATTAAATTTGGTTTTACTGTAAAATTAAAATATATCAACTGCAATATTCACGTCTCCTTTTGTCTTCTCAAGCAAACAAATTGCAGATTCTCTAGACATGCCACCATTTACAATCTGAAGAAGCTGGTTTACACTCTACTTGTGTGACTTTACAATATCAGTTAACTGATTGTCATTTCCCCCATTGTTTTTATGAGCATCTACAGTTACTTTATCGGCTGTCTCACTTTTAGAAGCAGCTTCTGTAGCTCTACCACAATGGTTTGTGATTGTGGACTGCTTGCGCCCACTTGATTCTGTTGAGGAAGTTGACCAGCCTTTCTTTTTTTGGCTTGTTCACATTGCTAGAACCCCTCTTTCTTTCCTTTTTAGGAAGATTTGAGTTCATTCTCATAGGAGTCAAATTCACCAGCTTTGTAGAATGCTCCATGAGCTTCAGTGAAAATGAAGGAACTTCACTACTTGCATCAGCAGAAGACCCCTGATCAGAAGTAAGGTTCTTCTCTGACTTAGGCGTTTCACTATTAGAAACATTTGCTTCTTCAAAGAAATCTCTTTCCTGCTAAAAAAAAAACAGATGCTGCTTGAACAACATCACCACCTGAGCTCATCAGCAGGTCCAGGATCTGGTCCTGGCTGACCCATGAGGGTAGGAAATCTGATAGTTCTTTCTTCATTTCCTCTGTAATCTTCTCTCTCAAACTATCTGATTGTTCAGAAGCAGAACTGATTGCTGACAACAAAGCAGTCTCCTCCCTGTCTTGCTGGCTCAAGCATCTAGCAGCCTCATCCTCATGGCCAAGAGTAGCATTAGCATCTGTCGAACTTCGATGGAATGCCATCAAGAACTCCTGTTTGTTCGCTGTCTCATCCACCAACTCAGCAAAATGCTTCAGCAGGGCAATTGCCTCACTATCAAGCTTCCCACCATCCACTCCAACAGTTGAAATTACCCGTTTTGGGTGCAAGAACTCCACATAGTCCCGCAACTCACCATAGCTCGAGTGCTCACTATAAGGTACAAGATCGATCTCAAGTGAATCCTTCACCCTAACAGCAAATCCTTCCTTCTTGGTCTCATACATCCACCGGTTGGTACAAACCCAACTGCCTTGTTGTACCCTCCACCATGATCTCCTTCATCTTCACAAAATTTGGCCGGAAATAGGGCCATGTCTCACCCAAAATATTCCACCCGGTGACATGCACATCTGTTGCCGCAGCGTTCTCAGTAAAAACTCCCTTCTCCCCACCAAACCCCAACACTGTCAAAATCTCCATCTTCCTACCATCCACATGGATCGTACATCCACAGCGCCGTGCAACCTCCAGCAAAATCCTCTCTTTGCCCACAAATAGGTCGCGATCAAACACAGCACGCACTCCACTCTCTTCCTTCACCCGCTTGATGGCGTTCACGACATAATCCACCGACTCCTCTTGGGAAGGAAACGTAAATTTGGGGTTGCAGCACATGGGGTCCAGAAACACCGCGTCAGCACCGACGAATTCCAGCAAATTAGGGTCGCTTCTCATAGACTGCGTATAGCGGAAGCCGCCGGTGTGGAGATATGTGACGCCCTGTGTCATTACCCCAGGGGTAATAACACTTAGGCACACGGATTACTATTCGTTTCTCGGCAGAAACATGCTCCAACGAATAGTAAGCCTTCACGAGTTCGCAGAGAACAATAAGATAAACCGTCCTTTATTACAATGATTAGCGCACGCAGGCTAAGGTCTTAATACAAGATTTATACAAATACCAGGAAACTTCCCGCTTCTCTTGTATGCCTGAAGCACCGCGATCTATCCGTCCCACAAGCCAAAATAGCTCCCAACTCGCCCTGGGTCCTCTTAGTCCAAGCCCTCTCCTCCAGTTGTTGCTTCTGTACCTGCAAGTCCTTCGTCCCAATCGGGATAGTTCCCGGTCGGGCTAGGATCTACAAAGAAGAATACTAACAAGGTTGAGTACACGAATGTACTCAGCAAGCATTAATAGCAAAGATGCACCGGATGCACTATCTCTACTCTTTATCACAAATTCTAAATCATCTCACTTTAGAAAATAGATCTCGACAAAAATGTGGCAAGTTTTAATACTGAAAAACTCTACTAGTCACTCGGAGAGACGAAAGACCCCTGTGGTTCCCGTAGACTCCAATCCTGGAGACTGGCATGAATTCATGATTTAGTTTAGCACTGCGCAGGCTTTGTACCACTTTACCCATAGCTATTCTGAACTCTCTGTGAACAGGGTTCACCGCATTGCCTTAGATGCGGGTTCAAGATCGAATATCTGAGCGTTTTCAGTTACGTGATTAATTTCTCCACCCATCACCTTCCGCCGGTGTAGATTAAGTCACGCTGCTGACCTCATCATCCACCGAGTTCTGGTGAGGTTGGTTGAGGCAGCTTCTATCCTGCACTCAACACTCCACCTTAGCGCATATAGCGCCTTGGATCCCCCACTTCCGGACTATCCCCCACCGGTCCTGGGTTCCTCCACATCACTCACACACACCTATTACTCACCCGATGTGGAGAGCATAGTCACGTAACAAGGTAGCATTTTCGCTGCCGAAGCGGAAAATGGTTGGCACTGAATTACGGCATCTGACCGAGCAAGAGTTGGTTGGTCCTTATATTATAACCATATGTAAAAAGGGGTCCACCTCTTACCTCAACATCATCATCGCGTTTCCCCAGCCAGGGCCCCCTTTTTACCCTCCTAGTAAGTCTCATTCTTTCTTAATCATCTTATCTTATCTCAATCATTTTCTTTAGGTTTTGGAAAACCATTTTAATGCAATACATATAATAGTGCAAGATAGGGTATATTTTTAAAGTAACTATATTAATGTTCAAGAGGATCGCTTGCCTTCAGTAGTAGGAAAGGTTGGTGTCGACGAAATTGCGGTCAATCGCTCACGTCGGTCTTGGTTCGATCTTACGTAGCAAATCGGCAACACGAATAATAAGTAAATACATAGTTGAGTTTTGAGTGATAATATGGATATATATAAGCTAGTGATTCTCTGAGTTAGCACCAGATTAATTTAATTAAAGCTTTTGAGACTGAGCTAAGTTAGCACTCCCATTAAAGCCGCTCACGGTCTACTCAAAAGATTTTAGCAACTAAACCACGATTCACCTAAGTTGGATTAACTCGACAAGGCCCAAGCTAAAACATTCATTCGCGAGGCTAGGCAGGTAACCACAACTTGATCGAAGACTAAAGCTACTGAAACAAACCTTAATCACAACTATTATCTAGAATCTATTCGCCTAGTAAAATTTTCCTAAACCCAACTTCTATCCTAAACTCAAATCCTAAACTCAACCCTAATTCTAACCTAACCCTAGACACCCACACGCACACACACACACACACTACACTCATCTCTCCCTTCTAACCCCCTTCGGATGCCTCCCCTTAACCCACACACGCACGCACGCACACACAGCCCTCACACTCTCCTCTCCCGATCCCCTTCTTCCTCCACCCTTCTCCAAGTCGCCGCCGCCCCAGCTCGGCTCCTCCCCTGCTCCCTCGGACGCCGCCTGCGCCGCACCCTACTCGGGTCCTCTCCAGTTGGCCCTCCCGCGCACGGCTTGGCCCGGCTCCGCTCGCTCCTTCAGTTCCTCGGCGCCGCCGCAGGGCTCTCCTAGACCGGCCGTCGCCAACCTCCCGGCTCCTCAGCGCCCTAGGCTCGGTTCTGGTCGCTTCCTCCTCCTCCGCCGCTGCCTCCCCTCGGCTCGGTCTACGCCGACCCGAGGCTGCCTCTGCTCTCCTCTCGGCTCTCCCGACGCCGCCGGCCTTCAACTCCCCCTTCGCTGCTTCTTCCGGTGCTGCTCTCGGTGCGGCCAGAGGCCAGCGCCGCCGCGCCTCTCGCCTTCCCCCTCGGCTCGGCCCCCGTCGACCCGACGCCGCTCCTCCCCGCTCGGCGTCTTCACCCTGCTCAGATCTGCCCCGCACTGCTTCCCCTAGGTCTAGCCCGGTTCCCCTTCGGCTTCCTCCTCCCGGTGCGGTCAGATCTGTTGGTCCAAGGGCTTCAGCCCGGCCGGCTCGGCCTCACGGCCGCCGGCATCAAGCACTGAAGCTCTCCCCTCCCTACTAAGCTCACTCGGGTTAAACTAGGAGCTCCACTAATCGCTTGCTAAATGCATGAATGCAGGTAAACCAAAATGGTGGATCTGAGGTGGAGGTGCTACTGGAGGAAGAAGAGTGTTGTAGAGGTATGAGTACTCACCTAAAGCTTGCAAGTGACAAAGCAATTACCTGAAGATTGGAACTGAGATGGGTTGGGATCGATGTAGGAATAATGGTGGTCGGCGTTGGAGGTGGAGCTGCCGGCGAGGAGCAGAACGGGTGGCCGGCCTTGGTGATGCCGGTCGCCTGGTTCCTTCAGTCTTCACGGCTTGCTCATGCGTCTGGACTGGTAAGAATGAATGGGGGATTGGGAAAAATGGATGTGGCGCTGCTCGGCTTGTGAAGGGCAGGGGGGAATGTATGGCTGGGGAGAAATGGATATGGATGGTGTGTTGATCTTCTTCTGCTACAACTGAGAAGAGGAAATGGAGGATGCTTTGGCTGGAATGGATAGGAATGCACTGTGGTGTTTGTGCTGCTGCTTTTGTTGAGATGGGGAGAAAATGTGGGACTTCTGCTTGTTCTTTCTTATTGCCGCTCGAGAAAAAGAAAGCTTTGCGAGACCAAATAGGAGAGGCAAGGAAAAAGGCTCAGGAAATGTATCGGTGTAGTGAAATGCGGTGATTGTTTGTGCAATGAATGATGCCATGTTCTTCTAGATTGGGTGATGCGAAATGCACGATTGCAAACAATGCACTTGCTAATTTAATTATCTAATGCAAATGGCGGTGATAATGCATGATAATTTACCGACTTGATTCTATGGTTGAATGCAAATGATCATTGGTGTTTGAATGAATGATATTTGATGAATGATGCCATGATGCGATGATGCTTGTGAGCAATGGAAAAAGGGCTAGGCACTTGTGCTACCAATTTGCTATAAGGCTAAATGATGCAATTTGCACTAGTATAATAATGCACTTGTTGATTTGTTGTCTAATGCAATTGATAATGCATTCTATTTACCTACTGATCAAACTGTTGTGCTGAATGACGAATGCATGAATGATGCGAGTGAATGAATGATCGACACGATACGCTTTAGCTAATTAGGAGCGATCTAATACTATCGTTGACTCACCACTAAGAAAAGCTTAAACGCTGCTAAACCCTGATTACTGCTACGAGGTTAGGGCTAAAAACGCGGGTCCTCACATCCTACCACACTTGAAAACAAACTTCGCCCCCGAAGTTTAGAATCTTGCTGGAACAGGTTGGGGTGGACTTCGCGCAGTTCTTCCTCCTTCTCCCGTAGCTTCTCGCATACAGTGATTCTTCAATAGCACCTTGCGAGCGGATCATCCTGTTCCTTAACCGGCGGTCGTGCTGCCGTTAGAGTTTTCACGGCGCTCTTCGTAGGTCAAATCATCTTGCAGGGTTATGTCGAGACTGGTAACACGCTGCGAGGGTTCTCTTAGATATCTTTGAAGTTGGGAGACATAAAGTACGTCATGAATCCGCGACAGCTGGGTTGGTAATTCCAGTTTATATGTTAGGGTGCCTTTACGCTCCAGACTCCAAAAGGGTCCCACGTAACGCGGACTTCGTTTCCTTGTTAGCCGAATCGGTGTACTCCACGCATAGGTGATATCTTTAGGTACACACAATTTCCAACTTCGAACTGGAGGTCTTTCCTATGCTTATCAGCATAGATCTTTTGCCTGCTCCGGGAAATCTTGAGGCATTCTCAAATTTGTTGAATCTTCCCGTCGTTCTCTCGTGCATTCGAGTCCTAGTAGCGGTCTTTCTCTGACTTTATATCAACAGATTGGTGACCTACACTTTCCGCCGTAAAGAGCTTCGTACTGGGCCTTTTGATTACTAGACGGATATCTGTTATTGTATGTGAACTCCGCTAGGGCTAGATAGTTTTCCCATGATTCCTCCAAGTTTAGCACACCTATTCTTAGCATACCTTCTAGGATTTAATTCACCCGTTTAGTCTGCCCATCAGTTTGTGGAGGATAGGCCGTGCTGAAATTGACGGTGGTGCCCAAGGCAGTATGTAATCTTTTTCCATCAACCAGATACAAACACTGATCCTCTATCCGATGTGATGGTCTTCGGTGCCCCAGGTAGAGTAACTTTCCTTTCGATATAATTCTCAGCAGGTTTATTGGTGTATTTCTGATTTGTGGCAATGAAGTGAGCTGGTTTTGTAAGACGATCCACGATAATCCCAAATGGCATCCTTCTTTTTGGATAGTGAGAGAAAAATTTGTTA
Organism: Ampelocalamus luodianensis; assembly: GCA_036346255.1. Taxonomy (NCBI): domain Eukaryota; kingdom Viridiplantae; phylum Streptophyta; class Magnoliopsida; order Poales; family Poaceae; genus Ampelocalamus; species Ampelocalamus luodianensis. The sequence goes on from CM070618.1 coordinate 65,402,489, forward strand.
TGAAGTCCGTACAGATATCCTCCCATTTCTATTCAAGTATTTCCAGTGCTTTTAGCAGTCCTGCTGGATGTTGGTGTTCGGCTTTGATCTTTTGGCAGGTGTAGCATTGGCCTACATATTCTATTATGGCCCGCTTCATGTTTGGTTCCCAAAAATTTCCTTCAAGTCTCGATACGTTTTCGTGCTGCCTGAATGTATAGTGTACTGAGTATCATGAGCTTCACGTAGGACGGTCTCCTTTAACTTTGGGTTGGTCGGGAATGCAGATTCTAGTTTGTCGCCATAAGATTCCGGAGTCACCTGTCTGGAACTTAGAGGGTTGATCTGACTTGATGTGTTGGATTTCTTGGCGATGAAGGGATCGAAAGTTGATGTTCTGGATTTGACCACAGAGAATGGGATGGAATACCATAGCGGTAATGTATGGGTAACGGTACAAGGGTGACTTGAAGGTAAGTCACAAACTTATTAGGAGGTCAATCTGCAGACTGGGAGTGTTGCTTAGTGGCAGACTATGGCATGGTCCGTGCTACCTTGGATGTTTTGTGGCTGCTCAAAGCAGGATGTCGCTTGAAGCCCGCTTTCTAATTGACTTGTGCTGCTTCCAACAAAACTTGATCTTAATCATAGTAACAAATTGATCATGTGCATCAACTATCATCATTCACATATTCATTTAACCCAAGTCTACACCAACTTTTACTTGTCTTCTGAATTAAATCATGGCTACAATTTATATGGTCAAAACAATACCATAGCCTCATTTAAATTGTAATCGAACCTTTGGCTAGCTTCCCCAATTTCAATATTGGTGTCACTGCTAAGATCAGTAGGCCAAGCTTCTATATTAGAATCATACTTTCCAAGTCAATATATTCTGCCAATTTATCTACCACATCATTGCTTACATTAGTCCACCGATAACTATGACTCAATCAAGCACTATTATTCAATTCACTCTACTGATTTCTTCAATTCTTTATAATCCAAGCTATGCACCCAAATTCCAATCACAACTTACTATACTCTTCCAATCCTCCTTTATTCATTTTCTAAACCCGATCAGATTATTAATACTAGATCTCCCACAATCACTAGCAATATATCTAAATCCCATTCCATTATCCAATTAAATCTAACAAATCCGACATAACCAAATTATCCAATTAATTCCATAGAGTTTACTCATACATTAAGATTACACTAATTCACCAAAAATTAACCTCAGGTATTGGTATGAAGATCCAACCGTTTTAGCCTTTCAATTCATCGCCTTTTTTTGGATCAATTCCTCGGTACTAACTCTCCAATAGTTACCAAAAATCCATTTAAATCTGCCAAGATATGTTTACATAATCAGATCAAGATTTATTCTTATATTCCAACAAAGATATACTGCTATAATCCAACCTTAACATATTCTAGTATCCAACAAGAGTATTTCTATAATCCAACGATATTATATTTCTAATAATCCAATTATGATATAATCCTATGATCCGATAATTAATGAACTCCAGTAAGCCAACTCCAACGATTATGTAATCCCGCAATCCAATTTTCAACAATAATCTACCCCATAATCCAATATCCCTAACTCCCGTAGTCCAACAAATTCATTCATATGATCCAATAATGATGAAATCCGATAATCCCACTTCAACAATTTTGAAATCCCACAATCCAATCTTCCACGATAATCTATCCCATAATCCAATACTCCTAACTTCAATAATTCAACTAATACCTTCCTATAATCCAATAGCTAGCGTTTATTTATATATCCAACAATAATCCAATTACTCCATACTCATGTATCGTTACTAATCCCATGTCCATCGATCCAAGCTCCACAACCATTTACTTATATAATTCAACGTCATAGTCCAATATCCAATAATCTAATAATAATATATGGTTATGATCCGACATTCAGTATCCAACCACCATCTATTCCTACGATCCCACATCCAACCATTCATTTATCTAGTATCCAACAATAATTTATTTCTATTATCAATATCCCACCACGATGTGTTTCTACTAATCCAATATCCGCAATCGTGTAATCCTTTAATTCGATATTCAACAATCGAGCTATCCCTTTGCTAGGTGGCGATCTCTACACTTTGCACGACTAGGAGCTACTGCGACAGGCTGCTGTTGGACTATGGATCTTTGGAATGATGGATTGAAAATTCTTGACCCAAGTGGTCTATATCAAGGTGGTGGTTGTTGTGGCATGCTTGGACAAAGTCCACAGGTAGGTGGTGGATGAGGATGGCTAACTGCTGGTGTTGTGGTTGTTCTGGATTGGCCAGGCGCTGTTTCGTTGAGGTCTGCTGGTGGATTTTCCGTTGATGTGTCCCGCGGCAATCGTCCAAATCTTATTTCTGAGTCTTGATTGCCGTGTCTTCGTCCTCCCATCCTTCTGCCTAGAGATGGATGGTCCAGTACTTCTTGGTGTGCCTGAGTTATATTTTGAAGCCCTTGATCGTGCTGCTAGAAAAGGTGATAAGTTGTAGTCCACGTCCCGGAGAGATGCGAGATTTGACCCCACTAGGTCATTGTGTAATTGAATGGCTTGTAATGAGCTTGACAGGTGGAGAGAGTGGGTGCTTGGGTGTTTCCTGGTGGGGCCTCCGTTGTACTTGGTTGAATTGGGTTTAAATAAGAATGACTCGAGACTGATGGCAGGTTATACTTATAACCCAAGGAGTCGTCGAGTACCTCTTGTCTCAAAATGTCAGGATGTGAAAACATAAGGTACATCAAGACGCTCCACACAAGTCCCCATGGTGGTCTCACAGTTCTCAGTGGTTGATGAATTCACTGCATTACGGTCAAAGAAATCTTGACCCCTCATAGGTATTGGATCAAAAGGTACCGATTCTTCAACAATAGGCAACTCCACACTGCTATCGGTGCTCTTTTAGTGGGAAGCCCAGGATTGCACTGGATCTTAAAGCTGCTAAAGCTCAATTTGGTCCACCGGGTGTTGGAAATTTGCAAATGATCATGAATTATAATTGTTGTGTTATCCTCGGCTAACTTGATGGCCATTAACTCTTCATTACGTACACTTAGTTCCTGAAGGTTTCCTGCTGGTGACGATACATCCACCTTAGACTCATCAGCTTTATCCTCTGTGGTGAGAATTTCTTGAGCCGACTAGGTACTCGGGTTCCGCAAAGATCCACCTTTGTATTCAAAATTACCTTCATGATGCTCCAGGTGTCTCTCGGGAGTATTTACTGATCTTAATTATAGTTAAGCTGTTTCCATCTGAATTGAGAGTTTCATGTGAGTTAGCCATATCAACAACGTACGTAGATGACTGTGGTACTCGACTGCAATCGGATTGGTGCTTGGCAAGGGTGGGTATTGTCCAACATATCTTTTCTGCATGAAACCATATACAGGCTAGAAGGTTTTCACTGAAGTTCGCCAGTCTGCCCAGTCTTATAATGTCAGTCATTGACAACTGATCTGGCGTCCTGAGGGAAAAGTGTTGAGAGGCTGGTTGCGTTGGCTCCGCAGTTGCAGTACTTTACTTAGACGAGATCTTCTGCGGGTTGCACGAATTTCCTTGCTTCTTCAGCAATGATTTGAAGTAGAGAAGAGGGTACCATGTTTAGCTGACAGAGTTAACCCACGGGTGAGTTGTATTATGCCACACACAGATAATCAAATAACACCAAGAAACATAGAGATGCAAAAAGATCCATATACTATACTACCTGAGTCTCTCGTGCTCCAGTCACGCTTGAGATCCCGTTCTCAAGACCGCCCAAACCACGTGTTTGGGACCGCTCAGAGCTTGCCTCTGAGTGCGACCTATACTACCCTGGATCCACGTGCCCAGGTACGCTTGAGATTCCGTTCTCAAGACCGCCCAAACCACGTGTTTGGGACCGCTCAGGGCTCATTCCTGAGTACGCCCAGGATTTCGTTCCTGGGTACGCCAGAGCTACACGCTCGGAGTGCCACGGACCACTCGTCCGGGAAAACTGAAGTGCAGAAAGGGGATAAGACCTCTTTTTACTCCGTCAGCCATTCGTTCTCTTTTCCTTAAGTAGTTACTGATTTGCTGAGGAGGCTGACATGTCACTTTGGTTATAAGAATGAAAAGATAAGGAAGCTAATGGGTATGGTCTAGACTTATCCAGAGGCTGGAAAAGTAGGTCCATACCAGAATTCTACTGCAAGCCTCTAACCCCGGCATGCACTAATGATCTTATATTGATGCTTCACCACCTATAGCCTCAAGCATTCTACCCTAGATCGAATTGCTAGCCTGACAGATTTTCTAGCAGAAATCAACAACACGAGTCCAATGACTAAGCACACGCTTTTCCCCCGTACTCTATCGGATGGAAGAGTTAATCTAAACCTCCTACGAAGGGATGGTTTTATGTTAGCAGTTGTCACTTTAAAGAAGATGAGGTTTTTTTTAACATAATAATTTTGAAACGGGACGGAAATAGAAATTGATATGGGGATGAGGGTTAATAAGCTAATTATTGCAATATAGCGAGGAGAAAAGCACACCTAAGTTCTTGCTACGGTTTCTATGTTATTAGCGTGGCGAACCTATTGCTCGATACCATCGTGGACGCCTGTGTCATTACCCTGTGGGTAATAACACTTAGGCACACGGATTACTATTCGTTTGCTCGATAGAACACCGCTCCAACGAATAGTAAGCCTTCACCGAGTTACTGTGAGAACAATAAGATAGAAAGCTGTCCTTTATTACAACGATTAGCCACGCAGGCTAAGGTCTTAATACAAGATTTATACAAATACCCAAGGAACTTCCCGCTTCTCTTGTATGCCCAAATGCCGGCATCTATCCGTCCCACAAGCCAAAATAGCTCCCAACTCGCCCGGGTCCTCTTAGTCCAAGCCCTCCTCCGCTTGTTGCTTCAGACTGCAAGTCCTTCGTCCCAATCGGGATAGTTCCCGGTCGGGCTAGGATCTACAAAGAAGAATACTAACAAGGTTGAGTACACGAATGTACTCAGCAAGCATTAATAGCAAAGATGCACCGGATGCACTATCTCTACTCTTTATCACAAATTCTAAATCATCTCACTTTAGAAAATAGATCTCGACAAAAATGTGGCAAGTTTTAATACTGAAAAACTCTACTAGTCACTCGGAGAGACGAAAGACCCCCTGTGGTTCCCGTAGACTCCAATCCTGGAGACTGGCATGAATTCATGATTTAGTTTAGCACTGCGCAGGCTTTGTACCACTTTACCCATAGCTATTCGAACTCTGTGAGCAGGGTTCACCGCATTGCCTTAGATGCGGGTTCAAGATCGAATACGTAACGTTTTCGAGTTACGTGATTAATTTCTCCACCCATCACCTTCCGCGGTGTAGATTAAGTCACGTCACGACCTCATCATCCACCGAAGTTACGGTGAGGTTGGTTGAGGCGACTTCTATCCCGCACTCAACACTCCACCTTAGCGCATATAGCGCCTTGGATCCCCCACTTCCGGACTATCCCCCACCGGTCCTGGGTTCCTCCACATCACTCACACACACCTATTACTCACCCGATGTGGAGAGCATAGTCACGTAACAAGGTAGCATTTTCTGCTTGCCGAAACGGGAAAATGGTTGGCATCGAATTACGTGATCCGACCGAGCAAGAGTTGGTTGGTCCTTATATTATAACCATATGTAAAAAGGGGTCCACCTCTTACCTCAACATCATCATCGCGTTTCCCCAGCCAGGGCCCCCTTTTTACCCTCCTAGTAAGTCTCATTCTTTCTTAATCATCTTATCTTATCTCAATCATTTTCTTTAGGTTTTGGAAAACCATTTTAATGCAATACATATAATAGTGCAAGATAGGGTATATTTTTAAAGTAACTATATTAATGTTCAAGAGGATCGCTTGCCTTCGCAGAAGTAGGAAAGGTTGGTGTCGACGAAATTCTGGTCAATCGCTCCTGTCGGTGCTGGTTCGTCTTCTGTAGCAAATCGGCAACACGAATAATAAGTAAATACATAGTTGAGTTTTGAGTGATAATATGGATATATATAAGCTAGTGATTCTACAAGTTAGCACCAGTTAATTTAATTAAAGCTTTTGAGACCTGAGCTAAGTTAGCACTCCCCATTAAAGCCGCTCTACGGTCTACTCAAAAGATTTTAGCAACTAAACCACAGATTCACCCTAAGTTGGATTAACTCGACAAGGCCCAAGCTAAAACATTCATTCGCGAGGCTAGGCGAGTAACCACAACTTGATCGAAGACTAAAGCTATGAAACAAACCTTAATCACAACTATTATCTAGAATCTATTCGCCTAGTAAAATTTTCCTAAACCCAACTTCTATCCTAAACTCAAATCCTAAACTCAACCTAATTCTAACCTAACCTAGACACCCACACGCACACACACACACACACTACACTCATCTCTCCCTTCTAACCCCTTGGATGCCTCCCTTAACCCACACACGCACGCACGCACACAGCCCTCACACTCTCCTCTCCCGATCCCTTCTTCCTCCACCCTTCTCCAAGTCGCGCGCCCGGCTCGTCTCCTCCCTGCTCCCTCGGACGCGCCGCGCCGCACCCTACTCGGGTCCTCTCGGTTGGCCCTCCGCAAGACGGCTTGGCCCGCTCCGCTCGCTCCTTGATTCCTCGCGCGCCGCAGGCTCTCCTAGACCGGCCGTCGCCAACCTCCCGCTCCTCGGCGCCCTAGGCTCGGTTCGTCGCTTCCTCTCTCCCGCTGCCTCCTCGGCTCGGTCTCGCCGACCCGAGGCCGCCTCGCTCTCCTCTCGGCTCTCCCGACGCCGCGGCCTTCAACTCCCCTTCGCCGCTTCTTAGGTCTTGCTCGGTGCGGCGAGGCCGGCGCCGCGCCTCTCGCCTTCCCCTCGGCTCGGCCCCGTCGACCGACGCCGCTCCTCCCGCTCGGCGTCTTCACCTCGCCGAGATCGCCCCTGCATGCTTCCCCTAGGTCTCAGCCCGGTTCCTCGGCTTCCTCCTCCCGTGCGGTCGATCTGTTGGTCCATGAGCCGGCCACGGCTCGGCCTCACGGCCGCCGGCATCAAGCACTGAAGCTCTCCCCTCCCTACTAAGCTCACTCGGGTTAAACTAGGAGCTCCACTAATCGCTTGCTAAATGCATGAATGCAGGTAAACCAAAATGGTGGATCTGAGGTGGAGGTGCTACTGGAGGAAGAAGAGTGTTGTAGAGGTATGAGTACTCACCTAAAGCTTGCAAGTGACAAAGCAATTACCTGAAGATTGGAACTGAGATGGGTTGGGATCGATGTAGGAATAATGGTGGTCGGCGTTGGAGGTGGAGCTGCCGGCGAGGAGCAGAACGGGTGGCCGGCCTTGGTGATGCCGGTCGCCTGGTTCCTTCAGTCTTCACGGCTTGCTCATGCGTCTGGACTGGTAAGAATGAATGGGGGATTGGGAAAAATGGATGTGGCGCTGCTCGGCTTGTGAAGGGCAGGGGGGAATGTATGGCTGGGGAGAAATGGATATGGATGCCAGCTGTGTTGGTGCTGCTGCTGCTACAACTGAGAAGAGGAAATGGAGGATGCTTTGGTGGAATGGATAGGAATGCCTTTGTGGTGTTTGTCTTTCGCCGCTTTTGTTGAGATGGGGAGAAAATGTGGACTTGCACTTGTTGTCGCGCTGCCCTGAGAAAAGAGAAAGCTTTGCAGACCAAATAGGAGAGGGCAAGGAAAAAGGCTCCAGGGGAAATGTATCGGTGTAGTGAAATGCGGCTGATTGCTGTGCAATGAATGATGCCATGTTCTTCTAGATTGGGCTGATGCGAAATGCACGATTGCAAACAATGCACTTGCTAATTTAATTATCTAATGCAAATGACAGTGATAATGCATGATAATTTACCGACTTGATTCTATGGTTGAATGCAAATGATCATTGGTGTTTGAATGAATGATATTTGATGAATGATGCCATGATGCGATGATGCTTGTGAGCAGCGGGAAAAAGGGGCTAGGCACTTGTGCTACCAATTTGCTATAAGGCTAAATGATGCAAGCTGCACTAGTATAATAATGCACTTGTTGATTTGTTGTCTAATGCAATTGATAATGCATTCTATTTACCTACTGATCAAACTGTTGTGCTGAATGACGAATGCATGAATGATGCGAGTGAATGAATGATCGACACGATACGCTTTAGCTAATTAGGAGCGATCTAATACTATCGTTGACTCACCACTAAGAAAAGCTTAAACGCTGCTAAACCCTGATTACTGCTACGAGGTTAGGGCTAAAAACGCGGGTCCTCACAAGATACCTCTCCGCGTTTGGTCCAGGGGAGGTGAAGAGGAACTGGACGGCACCAGGGCAGTGGTTAGCATCAACAGCGACGACGCCCCACCCATAGACGGTGACGCGGACACCAATGTCTAGTGCCACGATGAGCTGCGGCGGTACAGATAGCACGGAGGCGAGGAAGCGTGCGGTGGGTGCGGAGCAGAAGACGATGCCGCGGCGCCAGGAGGGGCCGAGGCTGGCGTAGTGGTCGGAGTGGAAGTGGGAGAGGAAGTAGGATACGGATAAATCGCCGGCGTGGCGGAAGAGATCGACGAGGAATCGAGAGTTGGGGATGAGGGAAGTTGGCGGCACGGAAGCGGGGACGACCGGGAGAGCCGAGGAGGCGGAGAGGGGTGGGGGGACGGGAGCGAGGCGAGCGAGGAGAGGAAGAGCGTGGAGGTGGTGATGGAGTGGGATTTGGAGGCGGGGGAGGAGAGGAGGGACGCCATTGGTAGCGGTGGTAGGTTTAGGGTTTGGGCGCGGCGGCGGCGTGGAAGGGCATGGTGCTGTGGTGGCGCGCGAGGAGGCGGGTGGAGAAGGGGGAGGCGGAGAAAAGGTGCGGAGGACGGTGGGTACGCCGGTACGGTGCTGGTCTGTGGAGTTATACTGGAGTTCAAGGTGCATAGTGGGCTGGGCCGCATTTGGTTGGACTGAGTTCGCTCGAGTTCAGGCCGGCATCGACCCCTTGAGCATTTCATTTTTTTTTTTTGGTTGTAAAATTGGGCTAACTCTAGGCTCGACAGCTCGAGCAACAGCAAGTGAAGCAACTGCCAAGCGTGTAACTGTGTAAACTGTACAACTCCATCACCATCTATTTTTATTGGAATCGACTACAACCTGATGCAATGGCGGAGCTAGAAACCGACGAAAAGGAGGCTAAGCTACTGCATAACTTTTCATGAGAATGCAAGCGTACGATTGAAGTCACAATCTTTAGCCTTTTAGCTCAACTAGGTGGTCAGGAACGCTACGCTGCCGGCTGCAGAATATAGGACATTTGGCAGTGGTTTGTAGAGTATTTGATATGGTATAATGTAATTTGATATGCAATAGATGAAATACTAGAAGCATGACCAATAGAATCGTGCTTTTCATATTAGATGGATTATTTAGTAATACATGGTGATATAAGTGAGTGAGTCGGATAATCATACATATCATTATACTACCACGAAACATATGAAGATGCATGTATCACCCAAATATATTTTAATTCGTAGATGTCATACTGTCACGAAACATATGAAGTGGTGTCAGGTTAAAGTTCTGTTACAATATTTATGAATTGAAATATATTAGGGCCAAATACCAAAACCAATATGTGCAAACAGAGTGGTATGTACATTTTCGGTTTCTATAGGCGGAGTTCCAATGTAACACCCCAACTCATAAAGAGCCTCGAATGCTACTGGAATTAAACTAATCTAGCATAATTTACAAATTTTCGGCAGAACCTTCTTTGTTTAGTCAGCTAAATCGAGGCTCCAATAATAAATCATGGCATTTATCAAAATCCTCATAATCAAGTTCACTCAAAACATGCAGGATAATCGATTGAACATAATCAAGACTGGCAAATCTCATTATTACAATTAATCAGATACTCAAACCAAAAATCATCCATGGGTGATACTCAAACAGTTTATTTATTTCTGAAATGAAGCTAATGGCAAACGTCTTAAGATTGTGAGGTAGTGAGTGCATCCAACATCTACTCCCTCCCATGCATGTCGTTCCTGCCATTTGTACCTAAAATAAATCAAAACAAGAGTGAGCCCAAAGACTCAGCAAGTATCAACAAGGCCAAAAACAAGAACACGGTCATAGCATCGATAATCCACACTAACATTTCGCTAAACATAGCCTTTATACTTGTGAAATACAACCAATGCAATGCACCTTTTGAACTTTATCTCTTTTCGCATTTTACCGGTAATGCGGGGTATTCATCTGTCGATGAATACCCTTGCCTATGCCCTTTGGCACAGGGACCAAGAGCCTATACACCACATGTATAGGGACCTTTGCCCATCGTCTTAATGATGGGGACCTCTTTGCTCACAGCCCACATTCCACGAATGTGGGGACCTCAAGCCCATCATTGCATGACGGGGACCTCAACTATATGAACTTGGTTACCACATAACCAAGACTCAAACATGCTCAATACATGCATATGCACCATGACACCATCTTTCATATGTAAGAATTCAACATATGTACATTAACATATAAGCAATAACAACATGCGAAAGAATCTTTAACCATAACTAGCAGTCATCAAGTTAAATGGAAGCTCATCTCAATAACAGGTATGCATGGCTATTACGAGCAAGATACATCCCAATCTCAGCATGCAAACATAAATATGCTATAACCCGAATACTTGCCTCAATCGTGCGAGAACGGTGGACGCGAAGAGGGTGCTGCCCCTGGAATCACGCTCCCACTTGAACATAAAGATAACCCCAATCTAAGACCAACATACTGGACCAAAAGCATAAGTAACAACACAATTGAACTCACTAAACTCCCAAGCGTTTCCAATCTTCTAATTTCTAACGATAGATTTGGTGCTCACTGCGGACAGTCAATTTCTAAAATACATAACTTTCTGTTCAGGAGTCCAAATAAGATGTTCTTGGACTTTCTGAAAAGGTAATTAGATTACCTAAATAAACTTAGTTGGGGAGCCCTTTCGATTCTGCCAAAAACTGCCTCTACCAAGCCAAACTACAAAACAACAATTATCACGTCGGTTTCTCTGGACAGTACACTAAAACCTCCATAACTTTTGCTACGAAAGTCCAAATCTTGCGTTATTTATCTCTATGAAAAGGTATCGAAATTACCTACATTTTTCGTTATATTGAGATCCCCTTATTCTCCTTTTAATTAGCAGTTTTATCCAGTTTTCTACAAACTGTCCAAAGTCGATAGATCAACAGAGAGCGATACTAAAAATTCATAACTCCCGACTGTTAATCGGATTTGGGCGTTCTTGGCGGCCATTGAAAGCTAAGAACATAACCTACAAAACTCTAGGAGATCAAAACTCCTAATTCGGTCTCTAACCACACGAAACTGATCACGCAATATTATGGACAGATCTTCAACTTAAGCGGACAGACTTCAAACTAGCCAAAAACTACCAATTCCTCTTCTACGACTAATCACCCAACATCAAACGACGAGTTACCCTTGATGCAGCTGAAGATCGCGAACTCCGGAGGGTGATCCCGCTTCCTTCTCTTCTCCCCTCTTCCTTCCCTCTTCTCTTCCTCCTTGGCCGGCCACCCAAAGGGGGGTCCCTTCTTCTTCCCTTGGCCGGCAGCAATGGGGGAACTAGGAGGGGTGCTTGGGAGGGGCGCAAGGGGGAAGGTGGCTAGGGAGGGAAGGCGTGGGAGAGGGGTGAGGGCGTGGGAGAGTGGTGGAGGGGGCTGAGGCTAGGGTTTGGGGGGGAGTGGCGCCCCCCCTTTGGCCGGCCACCCCCCTAGCCCCCATGGGCCGGGGCCCAAGCCCAGGTTGTATTAGATCAGCGATTAACCCCCTCTCTAAAAGTTGAATTGAGAAATTTTCTGTTGGTCCCTCCCGTAAATCCATTTAATTCTCTCCCGAATAATTAATCTCCCCTTATTAATTGTTCAACACACTTTCGGGGTATTACAGTCTACCTCCCTTAACAGGATTCGACCCCGAATCTAAACGCCAAACCTCAAAAAAGATAAACCGAGACTGGCAACTTAACAAAAAAAAATATGTACCTGTTGTGAATAAGTCTGGATATAGCTCGTGCATGCGAGTCTCTAGTTCCCAAGTGGCCTCCATTTCAGTCTGCTGCGACCAAAGCACTTTGACATACTTCAAGGTTTTATTCCTCAGCTCTTTTTTAGATCTTTCCAGGATTGCACCGGTTTGGACTCAAAGGTCAGGTCCTGCTCAATGTTTAGAGGTTCTAATGAAACATGATGCTCCGGATCACGCAAGAACTTCCTCAACATAGACACGTGAAAAACGTTATGCACTCCACGCATAGACTCTGGTAGGTCCATGTGAGGACCCCGGTTTATTTGGCTGGTAATACTTAACCATCTACTTGGTCCTAGCATTACAAATCAAATAAACCAAGCCTCGAGATATGTATACTTCCTAGAACTGCAGTATACACACCTCTTCACAAAATCATGCATCAATTCCATCTTAGACATAGAATCCAAAGCAATGCGTTACTAGACAGTAAACATACAGAGTATAGTTATTACAAAGAGGGCCGACCGGCCAAATATCATACAACAAACTGAGCAGACAGCGGAAGCAAAAGTGCCATAAGATGGCGATAAACAAAAGCCAATTAGTGTGCCTTTAAACCCACAAGGCAACCAACCGGACAGCCAAGCTAGTCGTTAAACCCGTAATACATCTCACCGAAGTGAGGCGCTTGGGGCTCACCTTCTTCCTCTGCAACAAATATCATTAAGCAAAGCAAATGAGTACAATAATGTACTCGCAAGACTGACGTGTGAACTAGTAGACCTATACATATGCTACATGTAAGCTTATTTGAGTGGAGGCTGTATGGTTCATTTTAGCACAAAGCAATCTTTATTTGCAATAATGTAATACACTTTAAAAGCAAGTTTGCAATTCATTTTTATTGTTAAATTAACAGCAAGAACAACATAAAATCAATAGATAGATGACAACCACATCCTGGAAGTGACTAACCCAATAGTCACCACGACCATAGCATGAATTACCCATTCATACCACCCATGTCAAGTTTTAAGTTTTTTTAAGAGGTTGTAGTCTAACTCTTGAAAAGCTTACCCAAGCATGTCTATAACCTAGGACGAGGCTATTCGAATAGTTTTAACCCTGCAGGGGTGTACCAATGTACCCACACTTCGCATCCTTTCCACCACTACGGTTAGCATACTTCCTTTGGTATGCGGATACGGCTAAGTCTAACAAGACATTTCCGATATTGTGTATCAACTACGAGCGCTCGTATGGCACGAAAACCATACGCTTACATTGTAAAGCGTAAAGACAACTACCCCCTGGTAAAGCTTACGGCAACTACAATGCTCCCAGCACACATCCACCTCATTTTACCACAACACAACACACACACGCCCACCTGCGACTCGTAGCCAACGCACGCCAACGTACTGAGTCAAGAGAGGTCCCATACCCTCTAGTGTGGTTAGCACGCACAAATTGCCTGGATAACAGGTACTCACAAGATGTTCGGTCCTTAAATGACTCGGGCACCATTCCAGTCACACCCAAAAACACACCATCTTACCATTGTGTCCAAGTCCAAATCATTTTGTTTTCATTTTTGGTTTTGCAATATAAATATAGCACAAAGCTGCAATATAAGGATCATAATAATTTTAGGTGATCGAGATCATCGACTAAGTCAATGATCGCCCAAAACTACCGAAAGCTAAGCATGGCTAAGCAGTTGGAACCCGTAATCTACTAAGTGACAAGAGATCATCCAACGAACTCCAATCATAGCAAATAACCTAGGCTCAGGTAGTAGAGGAATATCATTTACCTACAGATTATGCAGCTAGAAGGCCCACTAATTAAACCATAATTTAACAACAAAATAGAGATGCATACATACAAGTTGCAAAAAAACTATTAGTTTTGAAAATAAAGGGATTAACATGATCAAACTGCTTGCCTGGTTGCTGGAGATGCTCAACCTGTTGCAGAGGATCACTCTCAATAATACCGGAATCGTCGCAATCTATCGATCGAGCAAAAGGACAAATAAGAACAAATAACACCGACAATAACCAAAAATTCAATTTCATCTATCATGCACAAAATTCATACATCAGGTAGAGAATAATTTTAGAAAAAATTAGAAACAGAAATAATTTTATTTGGAGTTAATAAGAATTTTCTAAGAATTTTCCAAGTTATATATATATATATATAAACACCATTAAATTAATTATCAAAATTTTATGAATAGAGATATACTTAAACTTATTCTGGTAAAAAGTACATAAAAAATGAAAATTAACAAAATTGGTTTCATTCGATTTGGAGCAAAATTGAATTAGTTATGGATTTTCTAAGTTAATTGAATTAACAGTACAAAAGTAATTCAATTTGGAAATTCTTAAAGCATCAAATTTCTTTTTCTACCGGCGCTCATCTGACCCACGGTCACTGACCGGTGGGACCGAGCGAGGGCGCTGACCGAGTCAACCTTGACTCAGCCTTGACCGAAAGCGACGTCGAAGGCGTATTACGTGAATACGTCTTCGATTTGGTAAAAGCGAAACCCTAACCTAAACGTACATAAAAATACGTTTCTTTTAAGGGAAAGCGTATTTTCAACTTTTACACTTATACTTAATCGGCAATATGGACCCACATGTCATCGATTCAGAGGATTTTTAAACGGGTAGTTTTGAAATTCTAAACATGTTTAAGCCAGGGGGTCCACATGTCAACGACACAGATTAAAAGAAGATTAGCACTAATAGAAAAAGGGTTATACCCTAACGCTGCCGTCGGCTCGTCGGAGGTCCAGTGCGCGAGCACGGCGGCAAGGAGGGTGATCTGGCGAAGGAGAGGCGCTCTATGCTCGGGAGTGGTTCCTACAGGTGCGCAGCAACTTCACGAACTCGTTGGTGACGACGCAGAGTCCGATGGTTGCCGGAGTCGGGCTCGCGGCGGTCGAAGGCGGAGACGAAGAAGAGGCTTCCGAGGGCGAGCCACTACGGACCATGAGGAGACTTGGGGAGGCGCGCCTAGAGATCGCGATGGCACCAGGAACGATACGCCCACGACCCCGATGGTGGAGGAGGACGGTGGCGCCCGGAATTGACACGGCGGCGCTTTACCGAGCTCGGAGAAGAAAGCGTCGCACTCCCTTGGTGAAGCATCAAAGGACAAAACAAAGCCGCCATTAAACTCAGTGGAGCAAAGCGATCATAATGGACCAAGCGCCGAGGCTAGAAACTTACTGGAACGTGTCTAAGGTTGCGGGGTCGCAGCTGCCGGACGTGGAGACGAAGAAGTCGTCCCGGCGATCCAGTGGGCGACAAGAACCCGGGGTGACCAAAATGGACGCGGCGTGGAGAGAGGAACACAGCGGTGGGGTCTCTGGCTCGAGGGCGGCGCTAACACGGCGGCGCTGCTCTCGGCTTGAACCTCGGTCGAAACGAAAAAGAGGACGGAGAGAGCGAAGGAGTGGAAGAGGGAGAAAATGGGTTGCCCCTGGAGCTTTATGGGAACCCGGCGATGCTTCGGAGGTGGACACGCGTGCACGGGATGTCGCCGACGAGGTGCGTGACACGCATGCACGAACGACAACGAGCTCCGGTTAGGCAGCGGAGACGACGAGGACGAACCTGACAGGAGAGGCCCACTCGTCAGTGACGGCGACGAAGCGGCGCGAGTCGGGGTCTGGTGCGGTACAGTGAGTTGGTTCGACTCGATCAAGTAGACGTCATTCGTTAGATCTCGATTGGACGGTGGAGATCCAAAAGGTGTAAATGGACTGTCCGAACAGTTCGCGCGTGTGTGGACCGTGCGATTGGCATCGGACGGTGATTAACAAATGGACTCGGGCGGTGCAGTTAGGCGGTGCGGTTGAGCTGAGCGACGCGGTCGGACTTGAGTCAGAGTTGGGTTCGAGTCCGATGAACAGTGAAGAGGTTGACTGAGATTAAAATCTGTTTTCCCACTTTGACCAAGGCTTTAAAATTAGAAATAAAATTCCTAAAATTCTAAAATTAATTAGAGGTGTTCTGGGATACCCTAGTGTTCATAAAAATTATAAAACTCACTTTTGATATTATAATTTGTATGATATAAATTCAAACTTAGCTTAGGTCAATAAATAGTGTTTGAATTTTCTAAGGATGGTGACTAGTTCTAAAAATTCTGGAAAAATTATATTTATTCAAGATAAATATTATAAGATTTGAATAAATTGTTTCCAGAAGATGATCACAAGTTTTTGTCCCTGTTTTCTTTAAGAGTTAAGATTCAAGTTGTATGTTCCAATTGATTTCAAAATTTTCAAAAACATCAATTCATGCAAAAGCTCCAGAAAATCCCAACAAACTCAAAAGTTTTAAATTCTTCTCATTTTCATACATTGGAAATACAAACTCGGGCTTTGGATGTTACAGTCCAGGAGGTATGCCAACTTCCCGATCCGAGCCAAGATCGTAAATGGCCCAACGTACCTTGGGCTAAGCTTCCCTCTAGTACCGAACCTCACCACACCCTTAGTGGGGGATACTCTCAAGAGCACCTGATCCCCCACTTCAAATTCCAAGTCTCTCCTCCTCACATCTGCATAATTTTTCTGTCTGCTCTGAGCTGCTAATAAGTTTTGTCTCACCAAGGCCACTCGTTCAACCGTCTTTTGTACCCAATCCGGACCCAAAACTACCTTCTCACCCACGGCTTCCCAACAAAGGGGTGACCTGCTCTTACGCCCATACAAAACCTCAAACGGAGCGGCTTTTATGCTTGTATGATAGCTGTTATTGTACGCAAATTTTGCCAATGGCAACTGATCCTCCCAACTACCCTTCCAGGACAGGACACAGGTCCGAAACATGTCCTCTAGGGTCTGAATAGTGCGCTCTGACTGCCCGTCTGTCTGGGGATGGAAAGCTGTACTCAGACGGAGTTGTGTGCCCAATGCACTCTGCAAACTCTCCCAAAACTTGGATACAAATTTGGCATCCCTGACAGAAATGATGGTCTTTGGCACTCCATGCAATCTCACAATTTCCCGCACATAGATAGGGGCTAAGTCACTAGTTGAATTGGTCGTGCGGATGGGAATAAAATGTGCGGATTTGCTGAATCGATCCACTATAACCCAAATTGCATCCTTACCTCGCGGTGAACGAGGCAACGCAACAACGAAGTCCATAGAGATATCATCCCATGGCCATTGGGGGACCTCTAATGGCTGCAATAACCCTGCGGTACGCTTATGTTCTGTCTTCACTTGCTGACAAACACCACAAGAGGCCACATAATTAGCAATATCCACTTTCATTCTTTTCCACCAGAAGTTCTGCTTCAGATCATGGTACATCTTTGTCTTACCCGGATGAACAGTATACGGAGTGCGATGTGCCTCCCTTAGGATGTCATCCTTAACTCCTGCCTTTTGTGGCACACACAAACGACCTTTAAATCGCAAAGTTCCAGACCCATCCGAACTAAAATCTCCTTCCTTGCCCAAATCCAAACGTTTCCTGACCCTCTGCAATAACGGGTCACTCTGCTGTGCTTCCCGCATGCGCTCTGGAATGGCTGACTCTAAAATCAACTGGGTCTCGGCATGAGCCGTACCTGCATAGCAATAAGATATCTCCATGCGGTCAAAATCCGCAATTAGACAATCAAAGTAGCAGCGCCGCTTGCGACTAAGAGCATCACCACCACGCTGGCTTTGCTCGGATGATATCAATCGTGAGATCATAATCCTTGATCGGCTCAACCATCTCATACGCCTTAGATTTAGGTCCTCTGCGTAAAAATATACTAAGGCTTTTGTGATCGTAAAGACATCACAAGATTCACCATAAAGATAATGCCTCCAAAGCTTCAAGGCGAACACTACCGCAGCCAGCTCTAAATCATGTGTTGGGTAGTTCTGCTCATGCTTCTTCAGCTGTCTAGACGTGTAGGCCAGAACCTTACCATCTTGCATGAGCACACAGCCCAAACCGACTCGAGAAGCATCGAAGTAAACTGTGAATCGCTTCCCGGGCTTAGGAATAGTAAGGATAGGAGCAGCCACCAACCTTTCCTTCAAAGTCTGAAAACTGCGTTCACAATCATCATCCCACCGAAACTTCACATCCTTCTGAGTGAGCCTGGATAACGGCTTCGCAATGATGGAGAAATCCTGCACAAAACGCCGATAATAGCCTGCCATACCAAGGAAACTTCTCACTTCTTTGACGTTGGTCGGTCTTCCCCATTCTACCACTGTGGAAATTTTACTTGGATCCACTGATATTCCCTTATCATTGATAATATGCCCCAAGAACCCCACTTCAGACATCCAGAACTCGCACTTTTTAAGCTTGGCATAGAACCTATTCTCTCTTAGCGTCTCCAACACCAGCCTCAGATGACGCTCATGTTCAACTTCAGTCTTTGAATAGATCAAAATATCATCAATAAAGGCGACGACAAAATCATCCAGATACTCATGCAGCATCCTATTCATAGTCTCCATGAAAGCAGCAGGGGCATTCGTTAGTCCAAAAGACATAACTTTAAATTCAAAGTGCCCATACCTTGTAGAGAATGTTGTTTTCTCAATATCCTCCTCTCGGACAGGAATCTGATTATAACCCGACTGAAGGTCTATCTTTGAAAATACCTTTGCCCCTCTCCATTGATCAAATAAATCTTCAATACAAGGTAAAGGATATTTATTCTTGATGGTCAGCTGGTTGAGAGCACGATAATCGATACACATGTGCCAACTACCATCCTTCTTCTTGGTAAACAGAACCAGAGCTCCCCACGGAGATACGCTAGGTCGAATAAGATCTTTCGCCCTTAGATCATCCAACTGCTTCTTTAGTTCCTCCTGGAAAGGACGTGCCAGCCGGTATGGGGTCATAGAAACCGGTCGAGCACCCGGTACTAAATCAATCCGGAACTCCACTGGACGTGGTGGGGGCATCCCTGGCAACTCCGCTGGAAAAACATCTAAGAATTCTTGAACCACCGGAATTATTTCTGCAGTCAAAGAGGAACTCGGCTTTCCCACTAGAGACAAAAGAAATCCACTTTTCGCGGCTCGACTACCCGGATACAAACTAGCCAGCATGCAAAGGGAGTAAGAGGGGGCACTCCACTGAAAAACTACCTCATGCCCAGAAGGTGCCTGCGGGTTACTGTCTTCCAAAAGCATGATATAACCGCTCGATAGCTATACAACCAGTCCATACCCAGAATAACATCAAACGGCTCCATCTTCATGACCATCAGATTAGCAATAAAATCTTCCCCATCCAAAGAGATTACACAACCAGGACTGACTGTGGAGCTAGAAAGGATTCCCCCAGGAGAATTAACTAGAACCGACTGAGCTATAGACTGTATACTCAATTTGGTCCGGCTAGCAAACTCTAACGATACGAAAGAGAAAGTAGCTCCTGAATCAAAAAGAACAAATGCCTCCACTGAGTCCACTAAGAGCGCACTGTCACACCACATCAGACGACTCGCCGACTTCGCGTCGGCATGGCATAAGAAACTGCTGCTGGGGCGGAAGGAGCTCCGACACCCTGGTACGGGGGTGCGGCAGCTGCTGGAGGTGCTGAAGGCGCCACAACTGGAAACGGTGCTGCAGGACCCGGTGCCCAAAAGTACCCCGGCGGTGGAATCCCTCCAGGAAACGGAAGGTAAGGCTGAGGCTGACCCCAAGACTGAGTAGGAGTGTCCGCTAACATCTGCACAGAACCTCGAGAAGAAGCTGCTTGCTCTGGTGCTGACGCTGGGTCTGGCTCCCACTTAATTATACTGGCGGGATTCCGCCGACAAACCAACGCCTTGTGGCCCTCCCGACCACAGTGGCGACAAGATCCAGACCAAGAACACTCTGAAGCACGGTGCTCATTGCCACACTTGAAACACTTCATACCTTGCCCTGGGACCGGACGCATTTTGGGAACACTCACTACAGGTCGAGAAGTGGAGGATGACTGTGGCCTTGAAGGCCTGGACTTGAAAGAATTTTGCGGGCCCTTGAACTTCTTAGAAACTGGCTTCAGAGAAGACCCACTCCCTCCTCCAAAATTCTTCTTCTGACTGCCACCTGCACCCTCCAGAACCATGGTACCTCCTGTACCTGGTAACTCTTCCCCAAGCGGCATTTCGAGTTCGATGCCCCTGGCTTGCTCTACCAAAGAGCTAAAGTCGCGCAGTTCTAGTGCCCCAATACCTGGCGAAACTCCTGTCTGAGCCCTCTGCGAAACCTCTTGGCCTTCTCCGCCTCATCTGTAGCCACCGTCGGAACAAAGCGGATCAGGTTGTTAAAACCCGCCTCATATTCCGACACTGACATCTTGCCTTGCTTGTAACTCTGCAACGAGACCTCCATTCTCTCCACAAAAGATGCTGGGTAAAACCTCCTCGAAATTGCTCCACGAACAACTCCCAAGTGATCGGGCCATGGGCGCTGGTCCTAGCTGCCAAGACTCCTCCCACCGGATGTCCGCTGCCTTAAGGCGGAAGGCCACAAATTGTGCCCTCATCTCAGAAGTCATCCCCAGTGCTCCGAAGTGTCTCTCCATGTGACGCAGCCAGTTGGCAGCATCCACTGGTGTGCCCAACCCGTCGAAGGTATCAAGGCGCGGATGCTCCACCGATGCAATCCTATAGTAATCGCCGCGGTACCACCGCGGGGGCCACCAATGGAGCGGCAACAGGTACAGCTGGTGGAGCCTGATTCTCTTGAACTGCTGAAGCGACCTCTTCTTCTGACCCCACAGGACTAGCTTCCCCAGCTACGGAGTTCTGAAGCTTCGGCGGGGCGTTGCACTGCCTCGTCGGCACCACGCCGCGACCACGACCGACCTCGCTCTTGCCATCTCTAAACATCACAACAAGAACAATCAAACATTAAGCACATAGAATAACTAGCGTCACAAGAACAAGTTAAATAGTAACTACAACATAAGAGTAGTCAAAGATTCGATAGTAGCGTAGCGCAATGCAAAAAGAAACCCAACCCCACCTACTGTGCTTAGTGTATCAAAATTAATATTTCATTATCCACGGACCTACAGCCCGCTCTGATACCAACTGTAACACCCCAACTCACAAAGAGCCTGGAATGCTACTGGAATTAAACTAATCTAGCACAATTTACAAATTTTCGGCAAAGCCTCCTTTGTTTAGTCAGCTAAACCGAGGCTCCAACAATAAATCATGGCATTTATCAAAATCCTCATAATCAAGTTCACTCAAAACATGCAGGATAATCGATTGAACATAATCAAGACTGGCAAATCTCATTATTACAATTAATCAGATACTCAAACCAAAAACCATCCATGGGTGATACTCAAACAGTTTATTTATTTCTGAAATGAAGCTAATGGCAAATGCCTTAAGATTGTGAGGTAGTGAGTGCATCCAACATTTACTCCCTCCCATGCATGTCGTTCCTGCCATTTGTACCTAAAACAAATCAAAGCAAGAGTGAGCCCAAAAACTCAGCAAGTATCAACAAGGCCAAAAACAAGAACACAGTCATAGCATCGATAATCCACACTAACATTTCGCTAAACATAGCCTTTATACTTGTGAAATACAACCAATGCAATGCACCTTTTGAACTTTATCTCTTTTCGCATTTTACCGGTAATGCGGGGTATTCATCTGTCGATGAATACCCTTGCCTATGCCCTTTGGCACAGGGACCAAGAGCCTATACACCACATGTATAGGGACCTTTGCCCATCGTCTTAATGATGGGGACCTCTTTGCTCACAGCCCACATTCCACGAATGTGGGGACCTCAAGCCCATCATTGCATGACGGGGACCTCAACTATATGAACTTGGTTACCACATAACCAAGACTCAAACATGCTCAACACATGCATATGCACCATGACACCATCTTTCATATGTAAGAATTCAACGTATGTACATTAACATGTAAGCAATAACAACATGCGAAAGAATCTTTAACCATAACTAGTAATCATCAAGTTAAATGGAAGCTCATATCAATAACAGGTATGCATGGCTATTACGAGCAAGACACATCCCAATCTCAGCATGCAAACATAAATATGCTATAACCCGAATACTTGCATCAACCGTGCGAGAACGGTGGACGCGAAGAGGGTGCTGCCCCTGGAATCACGCTCCCACCTGAACATAAAGATAACCCCAATCTAATACCAACATACTGGACCAAAAGCATAAGTAACAACACAATTGAACTCACTAAACTCCCAAGCGTTTCCAATCTTCTAATTTCTAACGATTGATTTGGTGCTCAATGCGGACAGTCAACTTCTAAAATACATAACTTTCTGCTCAGGAGTCCAAATAAGATGTTCTTGGACTTTATGAAAAGGTAATTAGATTACCTAAATAAACTTAGTTGGGGAGCCCTTTTGATTCTGCCAAAAACTGCCTCTACCAAGCCAAACTACAAAACAACAATTATCACGTCGGTTTCTCTGGACAGTACACTAAAACCTCCATAACTTTTGCTACGAAAGTCCAAATCTTGCGTTATTTATCTCTATGAAAAGGTATCGAAATTACCTACATTTTTCGTTATATTGAGATCCCCTTATTCTCCTTTTAATTAGCAGTTTTATCCAGTTTTCTACAAACTGTCCAAAAGCTGATAGATCAACAGGAGAGCGATACTAAAAAATTCATAACTCCCTGACTGTTAATCGGATTTGGGCGTTCTTGGCGGCCATTGAAAGCTAAGAACATAACCTACAAAACTCTAGGAGATCAAAACTCCTAATTCGGCCTCTAACCACACGAAACTGATCACGCAATATTATGGACAGATCTTCAACTTAAGCGGACAGACTTCAAACTAGCCAAAAACTACCAATTCCTCTTCTACGACTAATCACCCAACATCAAACGACGAGTTACCCTTGATGCAGATGAAGATCGCGAACTCCGGAGGGTGATCCCGCTTCCTTCTCTTCTCCCCTCTTCCTTCCCTCTTCTCTTCCTCCTTGGCCGGCCACCCAAAGGGGGGTCCCTTCTTCTTCCCTTGGCCGGCAGCAATGGGGGAACTAGGAGGGGTGCTTGGGAGGGGCGCAAGGGGAAGGTTGTTGGCCCAAACCGGTTCACGCCGCGTAAATCTTCCACAGATGGAGCGGTGCTCAAGCAAACAACCGAAGCAAACCGATCAACACGCTCACGCATTTGCGATCCGATCATCCGATGAAGCAATAAACACACGCACTCACGCCGGAAGGAAACACATGGCTAAAATACACACGCACGAAGCAATCAACACACGTTGGAACTTCAACACCTAAGCAAGAACTCTTGAACTCACGCACGCACGTAGAGGCTCGAAGGATCTTTGGTGCTGCATGCAAGGTGCACGCGCCTTTTTTTCTTTTCTATTCCCTCAATTAACACACATATAATTACATGTCCTTTTAAAGACTACGTAACTTACTAACCAAGCCAAAACTAAATATGGAAAGCTAAACATGGAAGGCCCAATAAAGGAAACAAACTAAATTGATCCGATGCTGATTGCATCAGGATCCTAGCACCTTATTACTTGGCAAGTTTAGATTAATTTCCAACAATCCCCCCTAATCTAGACTTGCCGACTCTAACTTGTTGTGGCAGTCGGTCTCAACTACGACTTGCCCAACTGATACTCGACTCAGGATGGCGAATACATCTCCTCAACATCTCGGACTCAACAACTCAGGACGGCGAACACATCTCCTCAACGTCCCAGAAACTCGACTCAGGATGCCGAACACATCTCCTCAACATCCCGGACTCGACTCAGGACGGCGAACACATCTTCTCAACGTCCCGAACTCAACTCTACGGACACAAACACAAATACGGCACCACAACCGCCTAGTACCAACACAATTTTTTTCACCTTGGCAACGCGCAACTCATCTTGCGTTCCACCTATGTGCACGCGTCGTCACGGAGCCACATGCACCGTGTAGTGCGTCGGTCTCGCCGCATCGAGCCGCCGAGCCCCACCGTGTACTCCGCCACGCCGCCGCGCCGAGCGCGCCGCCCGATCCGCTTGCATGCGCACTCCCACCGCGGCGCTATGGGAGCCCACCGCCCGCCGTGTTGCGTCGTGCTAGTGCCGTAGCAGTGCCCGCGTCGCCGCTCCATCGGCCGTGCCGTCGCACCGCTCCGGGATCACTCATCCTTCGCCATGGCTCTGATACCAATTGTTGGCCCAAACCGAAGTTCACGCTTCGGCAGAAATCTTCCACGATGGAGCGGTGCTCGGCAAACAATCGGAAGCAAACCGATCAACATGCTCACGCACGGCGATCCGATCATCCGATGAAGCAATAAACACACGCACTCACGCCGGAAGGAAACACATGTCGCTAAAATACACACGTCGAAGCAATCAACACACGTTGGAACTTCAACACCTAAGCAAGAACTCTTGAACTCACGCACGCACGTAGAGGCTCGAAGGATCTTTGGTGCCGCATGCAAGGTGCACGGCGCCTTTTTCTTTTCTATTCCCTCAATTAACACACATATAATTACATGTCCTTTTAAAGACTACGCAACTTACTAACCAAGCCAAAACTAAATATGAAATGCTAAACATGGAAAGCCCAACAAAGGAAACAAACTAAATTGATCCGATGCTGATTGCATCAGGATCCTAGCACCTTATTACTTGGCAAGTTTAGATTAATTTCCAACAAAGGTGGCCAGGGAGGGGAGGCGTGGGAGAGGGGGAAGTGGCGGCCACAAAGAGGGAGAGGGGTGGGGGCGTGGGAGAATGGTGGAGGGGGCTGCTGCTAGGGTTTGGGGGGGTGGCGCCCCCCCTTTGGCCGGCCACCCCCCTAGCCCCCATGGGCCGGGGCCCAAGCCCAGGTTGTATTAGATCAGCGATTAACCCCTCTCTAAAAGTTGAATTGAGAAATTTCCTATTGGTCCATCCCGTAAGTCCATTTAATTCTCTCCCGAATTATTAATCTCTCCCGATTAATTGTTCAACACACTTTCGGGGTATTACATCTAATATGCCAGCAAATAAAACAAATTCGGCTACATGAGCATCAGCTTCTGTAACAGTAGAAGGATCCATCCCAAGAATAGCCAATTTATATATGAAATGTAAAAGGTAATGAATTCATTGTAAATAAGTGTAATATGAGAGACTACACAATTTTATAGACAATAGTCGCAATTCAGCTGGGAAATCACCTTGGTTCTGCGGCTATGCCAGGGCAACGTGGGCAATTATATTCATTAGTGGTTCGATCAGCTGTTCTCTTGCAGGAACCGCAACCCATGTACCACCAGTTTGTATCTGAATGCATCGGCAACCCAAGGGAAACATGAGCAGCAATGACAAACGAAAATGAGATGGAAGTGAGTACAATCCAGTCACGCGAACAAAAGAACAACATAGCGCATATCTCCATAGCAAATGATTACGCAAACAAAGGAAATATCAGAGTGGCCCGAAGGCGACTAACAGGAACAACACCATTCGAACAAAGCAACACCAAGCAAAGGTGTATTAGCAGGCACAGATAATAAGAGGTAAAAGGTCATGAGCATGATGAGCCTAAGTAACATATGTGAAAACAAACACATGCATAGAGCAAGCGTCGTGCCAAGCTAGACAGAATAAGCAGGAAGCACAATATTGGAGCGAATCATCCCTGACCGAGAAAGGATATATACAAAACCATATAAACAGCAGAGGACTAAGCAGGAATTATGAGCCAAAAAACAATCAAACCTTGAACATGAAGCAGCAAGACCAGGGCTGCGAAGCCCCGGACATTGACGCTTCTGTCGCAGGAGCAAAGCAGCAGGAACTTCTCAAACCGATATGCAAACAAAGAAATCGAAATGAACTGCGTAACACAGGGTATTGAATCCACAAGAAGGCAGGGTACTAAATCTAGACAGAATGAGCCGAAAGCACAATATTGGAGCGAATAATCCCTAACTGAGCAAGGATATATCACCATACACACAATGACATACAAAACCATATAAACAGTATAGGACTAAGCAGGAATTATGAGCCAAAAAATAGTCAAACCTTGAACACGAAGTAGCAAGACCAGGGCCACAAAGCCCCAGACATCGATGCTTTTGTCGCAGGAGCAGAGCAGCAGGAACTTGTCAAACTGATCTGCAAACAAAGAAATCAAAATGAAGTGAGTAACGCAGGGTACTGAATCCACAAGAAGGCAGGGTACTGAATCCACAAGATGACACCAAGCGGTCACAGAAGTTAGGGCACTGAATCCAGGAGACCACAACTACACACGTATAGGTAATTCATTTTGTGACATAAAGATCAAAAGATCCAACAGCAAACATGTCGGACCTTCGGGCGTGGAATACCCGAAGATCCTATGTGTATATTGTACTAGTTCCATGATCAGTGGCTAGCACACACATTCACAACCTTTGGTATTCACATCCATACAATCACATAATAAAGTAAAGATGGGTCTGAAAGGTTTCCTGAAGTCCACCTCCTGAGCATTGGAAAGGAAAGGTGCCTAAAATTCTACTGTTAACCGTCTACCATCTCCTCTCATCAAGCGGCGCGGCGAGGTGAAAGCATCAAGATGACTTGAAGCTACGGAGGTGCACGGCGAAAGGGTTGGGCCCTTCGCTGCTGAGGATCGGTGCGGCTAGAAGGTTTCACCTCCTTCCATTTCCATGTTCAACCGTCAGATAAGTAACCTACCCTCCGAGTTCTTGCTCCTCCATAGCTATTTGTCCAGTTAGTAAGGTTCAGGTTGTCTCTCCAGCCCACTTCGGCGGCTTCTTTTCTTGCTGTTTTTAGGCTCTGCGGCCGTTGCCTTTTTTAGCTTTTTTGCTCTTTGGATTAGCCATGGTCCGTTTTATGAGCTTGCATCCTCCTGCCCGTCTTCGAGGGAGGCTGCCTGCTCAAGGTTGTGCCTTTGAATCCCTCATGTTAGCCAATTATTTCTCCGCTACTTGTGACCCCATCAATCCTCAGAAACACACTCCAACTCTTTTGGTGGCCAAGATGTTATCGTCGGGCATTACAATCTCGCCGGAAAGACTCGCCTTTCTCCTGTCCTCTCGCTTTGGTGGTCTCCCCATGGCTTACCGCGTGCAGCAGACAAGCGAAGGAATTTTTGAATTCAAAGTAGCGTCTGTTGGCATAGCAGTGGAGATTGCTCTGCGAGGTCGATTGCAATCCGGATGCATCCTACTCTCACTCAGTCTGAAGCAGCACAACAAGACAAGAGACTCAGTGTTAGGGAATCACCTTTCGATCTCGGCGCCACCGAACAACGGCAGAGGACAAAACGTGCCTGACAGCAGTGCTACAAAATTCGTGCCTTTTGG
Organism: Ampelocalamus luodianensis; assembly: GCA_036346255.1. Taxonomy (NCBI): domain Eukaryota; kingdom Viridiplantae; phylum Streptophyta; class Magnoliopsida; order Poales; family Poaceae; genus Ampelocalamus; species Ampelocalamus luodianensis. The sequence continues at coordinate 65,429,935 of CM070618.1, forward strand.
AAAGTCTGCACGGCATAACGATTTGATTCTTTCGAGTTCCGTTAGATATGGGATCTCTACAGGATTCGCAACCAATGCCCAGCAAAGGAGATCGTATTTGCAATCTGATAAAGCTGCCTCACCCCTTTGCCCGCAACAAGTCAGCGAAGATTCCGGTGATACTCAGAACTTTTCTTGGCCGCGTCAGTGCTGTGATTCAGGCTTTCTCAGCCCTGCTGCACCTAATCTTTCCCACCTACTTGCCAACGACAAAACGTCTGATCTACCATCCTATAAATCTGTTCTTCTTTCACGCCGCTCTTGCTCACCAACTCCAAAGATTTCAATCCCTATCTTCCAGCACAAACCGAAGAACCTAGATAAGAGATGTTACCGCTGTCTTTCGTACTCCCACTTCATTGCCCAGTGTAGGGACCCGTTGATTTGCTGGCTTTGTAGGGGCAATGGCCACGTGAAGAAAAACTGTCCTTTTGCTCTCCTTCCTGTTAAGCCTACTGCCTCCATCATGGAACCCATTGTGTTAGGTCGTCCCACTTCGATGGATGTTCATTGTCCACCATCTAGAGACCTCAACTCTCTTGTTTCAGCTGTCTCCGTTGAGCCGGCTTCCCCGGCTGTCATCCCCGACTCTGCTCGAGCTTCAAACACACGCTTCGCCCCAAGCTCTCAGAATTCTAGAGCGGCCCCTGAGTTCTCGGCTTCCTTGTCCCGTATGGGCAATTGAGCCAGACGTTCTTTGCACCAACTTGAAAACCCAAACCACTTTGACCTTCTGGCTTTCCTGACTCATTCCAACAAAGTAGAAATTCCCAGCTCCTTTGGACATACTCCTCATGCCACGGTCACCTTTGAGAAAGGTGCCTTCCATATTTGCCTAGAACTGAGCCCTTGCCGGATAATTGAAACCTGGATTCTGGTCTCCCAAGTTGATGGTTTAGATGAGCCAACCTTTCCTTGCTATAACATCAGCTCTGGAACTATTTCTAGGGAGCGCTTTCGTTCGCTGCTCTTAAGTATGCTTCCTGATAGTGATGATGGTCCGGTCTTGCATCTGCTTCCTACGGTGGATTGCCGCTACAGAGTTAAGCCAGTTGTCCCCCTGACATCTTTGGCGACAGAGGTTCCTCCACTCTCACTACCTCCACTCTCCCAAAACCCAGCCCTGATGCCGTTAGAAGCCTTCAAAGCCACTCTGCAGTGTCAGCAACCCCTATTCTTCCCATCCCCCCTGTGTGCGTCATGCCTTCATCCTTGCAGCCTGTCATTTCAGATCGTCTACCGGTAATTCCAGAAGGGAGCCCAGTGGCAGTAGTGCCTTTAGAATCTCCTCACTACGTCCACGGGAAGATGCCACCTTTCACTGTTTCTCATCCGGCAACAAGTGCTCCTCCGCAAACAAGTGCTCTCAGTACAATTGCTACTTCTCCCAATGCCTCCAAACTGCTTCAATTACTACCTCCAAGTGACACTGGCAAAAATGGGATTCCTGACCTCAACGCATGCCCAATATATGTCCTGGACTCCAGCAAAAATGAAAAGTGACAATTTACAGGTTTATGTCAGAAGAAGTCCCAGAATCCAGAAGGCTTACGATGGAGACCACATCAACATGGTAGACCGGGTAAGCCGCCGGATTGCTGCACCGACTTCCTCAGGCGGTTCTACCAATTCAGGTAGTCGCAGTTGCGGACGACAAAAAACAAGAAAGATTGAGACTATTGCACCGCTGCCAATCAAAATGAAGCCGAAATCAACCCCCAAGTCCAAGATCAGAGAACTCGCAGAGCTTTGTGGGATCAAGGCTACAGATACTTTCAGGGAGGCAGCACTCTTAGACCCCATGGCACATCCAGACGCTTGTGCTTCCGCTCATGTCTGATTTCGCTTTAGTGCCCCCTTGCCCGGCCTAGTCTTCAGTTGTGTTGTCTTCTTGTATTGTGCTTTTGTCTTCGCCCCCTATGTTTAATCTCTATGCTTCTGTCTCATTGTCGTTCTATAGGTCGATCTGGTTTGCCGTAGTCCCTTTTCGACCCCTAGTTTCTTTTATTTGCAGCATGTATTTCTTGCATTGTATCTTCTGTTGTCGGTTTTGGGTGGCTCTGTTAACAATGTCTTACATCTTTCTGCTGCTGCTATTACTTTCTGTCTTGTTTTTTCGTTTTCCTGTTGGACAACCTGAACCTGCTTTTGGGGATAGCTCCTGCTTGAACTACGGCTGGGAATGGTTTCGGCCAAACTCTATGAGCAGTTATCACCCCTCCGTATGAAGGTCCTATCTTGGAATGTGCGTGGCTTGGGGGATGATTCGAAAACAACAATAGTTTTTCAGACTATTCTAAACCTGAAACCAGACATTGTCTGCTTACAAGAAACCAAACTCACAAGTATTGACCTCTTCAAAGCCCGTAGATTTCTGCCATCAAACTTAAGGAATTACCACTTCCACCCATCAGCTCAGACTTCGGGCGGCATCCTCATAGCATGGTGCGCTTCAAAGCTGGACGCCTCACTCCTGCATGTGAATAGCTCTTCTCTTTCCATAAGCTTCCAATCTAGAAATGACAGTTTGAAATTTAGTATCACAAATGTATATGCCCCTTTCGAGGATCAGAGCCATCAACCCTTCTTTGATTCGTTGACAAATCTACACCTAAACATATCAGGAGCCTGGATGGTGTTAGGAGATTTTAACATCTATAGATATGCTCATGAAAAGAATAATGGTCAGTTAAATTGGAATGGCATGAACATCTTCAACGACTGGATCTGAGAACAGGGTCTCATCGACATAGACATCCATAATAAGAGATACACATGGTCTAATAAGAGAAGGAATCTGACACTGATTAAGCTAGACAGAATCCTTGTAGACACAGAATGGAGTCAGATGTTTCAGGGTATTTCAGCTAAAGCCGAGTTGGCAATCACCTCAGACCACAGCCCTATCACTGCAGAATTGACTACCAACGTTCCCCCCTCTAGTATTTTCAGATTCGAAAACTACTGGTTGTCTATGCCGGATTTTCACAACTTGGTAATGCAAAATTGGATGAGAGGTACTAGAAACTTAGCCAGTGTTTCGGTTGTGAACCAAAAATTGAGAAGACTTCGTGCAAAGATCAGAGCCTGGCACAAACCAAAGCATAGCTTGCCCAATCTGCTTAGTAACAACAAATATACTTCACAGTACCTAGACAGCATTGAGGAATGGAGGCCACTAACTGCCATAGAATACAACTTCAGGAAAAATATTCGCGACAACATACAGAGGATAATGAAACTCTCTGCATCAAAATGGAGACAGCGGGCAAAAATCAAATGGTGTAAGCTTGGTGATGAAAACACAAACTTTTTCCACGTCACTTCAACGATCAATCAACGGGAAAACAGTATAAAGGTTCTAATTGACAATGGGATTGAACACTACGACACAGCGTCAAAATTGCATATTGCCACTGAACACTTCAAAGATACATACAGCACTGCAATGCAATGGTCACCCAATATTAATCTTACAGAGCTTTACCCTGAGGAACAACAAAGCCTGCATTCCTTATCAGCGGACTTCAGTTGGGAGGAAATTTTAAACGCAATAATGAAATCCCCGAATAATAGAAGCCCCGGGCCGGATGGTTTTACCAATGAATTCTACAAAAAGTTCAGAACGACCTTGAAACCAGACTTGATACAGTTATTCAAGGATTTTTGGACAGCACAGCTTGACCTTACAGGAGTAAACATATCATACATCACTCTGATTCCAAAGTTGGTGACGCCAACAGATATTAAAGACTTCAGGACAATCTCGCTCTTGCATAGCATACCAAAGCTGATTAGTAAAGTTTTGGCATTGAGATTAAAACCAAAAATTTCAGGCCTAATAGATCAAATGCAATCAGGTTTTATTACCAATAGGTCGATAGCAGAAAATTGCTTACTAGCATCTGAACTGGTTCAATGTGCCCTAAAGAGGAAAAAACCAATGTTAATACTCAAACTGGACTTCCACAAGGCGTTTGACACAATCAACTGGGAGTGTCTTATATACGTCCTGCAACATCGAGGCTTTGATAATAGATGGGCCGATTGGATATGCAGCATCCTATCAACCAGCAAAGCGCACATCCTCATTAACGGTATAGTAGGTGAGCAAATCCAATACAAACGAGGTGTACGTCAAGGAGACCCCCTCTCCCCGTATCTCTTCATTCTAGTAGCTGATGTTCTACAAAGATTAATAATGTGGGCTATGAATAATGGCATAATCTCACATTCACTGGACATACAAGGATATTCGCCAGTCTTACAGTATGCAGATGACACACTCATTTTATTGAAAGGTACAGTGCATCAAGTATCGGTTCTAAAGGAGTTCCTAGACACATTCTCTTGTTTTTCAGGCTTAAAGATCAATTATCATAAGAGCACACTCATACCAATTCATATGTCAAATGAAGAGGCAAATACGGCAGCGACAACCTTACAATGTCCCATCAGCTCTCTACCATGTAACTATCTAGGTCTTCCTCTGGCTACGAACAGAATTCCCCACAGTCTGCTACAACCGATAATTGACAAAGTAGATAGGAGACTGGCTGGATGGATCCCAGGCCTTCTGTCTTGGGGGAAGAGTGACAATGATCAACGATGTGCTTTCAGCTATACCAACATACTACATGAGCTGCCTCAAGTGGCCAGACCGTAGCATTGACGCCATTGACAAAATTCGGAGAGCTTTTCTTTGGCGCGGAGGAAAGGAAATACATGGAGGTCACTGTCTTGTTGCATGGACGACAGTCATTTTGCCGAAAGAACAAGGGGGGCTAGGACTAAGAGACCTCAGACTTCATAACCAAGCATTGCTCATGAAATTTACGGCAAAACTATTGTCTAACCATATGGATCCGTGCTTCCAATGGTTAAGAATACGTTATATTCACAATAACATACCGACACAATCTCGCCTAGTGATACGGCAATTTGGAAAACAATTTTAAAGAATGCTGAGAGGATAGTTCAATTGACAAAGGTGATCATTGGTAATGGAGCAAATACCATGTTCTGGAAGGATAGCTGGACAACAATGGGACGACTTCACGTCAGTTTACCCACCCTATTCACTTTTGCGACTCACCCAAACCGCTCGATCCGTTCGCAGCTTTAGAGAACAATTGATGATATCACTGCACCGGTCCTTTCACAACAAGCTGCGTCGAATACCTGGCATCGCGAGTTTTCTATCCACCCAACAATTGCAATCGGATATTTTGGATCGGAGGGTAGCTATATCGGACTATTCTGGTCGAAACCGACATTGTCCGACTTACAAGAAACCAAACTCACAAGTATTGACCTCTTCAAAGCCCGTAGATTTTCGCCATCAAACTTAAGGAATTACCACTTCCACCCATCACTCGGACTTGGGCGGCATCCTCATAGCATGGTGCGCTTCAAAGCCGGACGCCTCACTCCTGCATGTGAATAGCTCTTCTCTTTCCATAAGCTTCCAATCTAGAAATGACAGTTTGAAATTTAGTATCACAAATGTATATGCCCTTTCGAGGATCAGAGCCATCAACCCTTCTTTGATTCGTTGACAAATCTACACCTAAACATATCGAGAGCCCGGATGGTGTTAGGAGATTTTAACATCTATAGATATGCTCATGAAAAGAATAATGGTCGATTAAATTGGAATGGCATGAACATCTTCAACGATCGGATCCGAGAACAGTGGTCTCATCGACATAGACATCCATAATAAGAGATACACATGGTCTAATAAGAGAAGGAATCGACATCGATTAAGCTAGACAGAATCCTTGTAGACACAGAATGGAGTCGATGTTTCAGGTATTTCAGCTAAAGCCGAGTTGGCAATCACCTCGGACCACACCCTATCATCGCAGAACTGACTACCAACGCCCCTCTAGTATTTTCAGATTCGAAAACTCATCGGTTGTCTATGCCGGATTTTCACAACTTGGTAATGCAAAATTGGATGAGAGGTACTAGAAACTTAGCGGTGTTTGGTTGTGAACCAAAAATTGAGAAGACTTCGGTGCAAAGATCGAGCTCGCACAAACCAAAGCATAGCTTGCCCAATCGCTTAGTAACAACAAATATACTTCACAAGCACCTAGACAAACATTGAGGAATGGAGGCCACTAACGCCATAGAATACAACTCGGAAAAATATTCGCGACAACATACAGAGGATAATGAAACTCTCGCATCAAAATGGAGACAATGGCAAAAATCAAATGGTGTAAGCTTGGTGATGAAAACACAAACTTTTTCCACGTCACTTCAACGATCAATCAACGGGAAAAAAAGATAAAGGTTCTAATTGACAATGGGATTGAACACTACGACACAGCGTCAAAATTGCATATTGCCACCGAACACTTCAAAGATACATACAAAGATCGCAATGCAATGGTCACCCAATATTAATCTTACAGAGCTTTACCCCGAGGAACAACAAAGCTCGCATTCCTTATCAATGGACTTGATTTGGGAGGAAATTTTAAACGCAATAATGAAATCCCGAATAATAGAAGCCGGCGGATGGTTTTACCAATGAATTCTACAAAAGTTCGAACGACCTTGAAACGGATTATTCAAGGATTTTGGAAGATGACTTGTACGAGTAAACATATCATACATCACTCGATTCCAAAGTTGGTGACGCCAACAGATATTAAAGAGAGACAATCTCGCTCTTGATAGCATTCGATTAGTAAAGTTTTGGCATTGAGATTAAAACCAAAAATTTCAGGCCTAATAGATCAAATGCAATCGGGTTTTATTACCAATAGGTCGACTAGCGTTAAAATTGCTTACTAGCATCCGAATCGGTTCAATGTGCCCTAAAGAGGAAAAACCAATGTTAATACTCAAACCGACTTCCACAAGGCGTTGACACAATCAATCGGGAGTGTCTTATATACGCCCCGCAACATCGAGGCTTTGATAATAGATGGGCCGATTGGATATGCAAAGATCCTATCAACCAAGAAAGCGCACATCCTCATTAACGGTATAGTAGGTGAGCAAATCCAATACAAACGAGGTGTACGTCAAGGAGACCCCCTCTCCCCGTATCTCTTCATTCTAGTAGCTGATGTTCTACAAAGATTAATAATGTGGGCTATGAATAATGGCATAATCTCACATTCACTGGACATACAAGGATATTCGCCAGTCTTACAGTATGCAGATGACACACTCATTTTATTGAAAGGTACAGTGCATCAAGTATCGGTTCTAAAGGAGTTCCTAGACACATTCTCTTGTTTTTCAGGCTTAAAGATCAATTATCATAAGAGCACACTCATACCAATTCATATGTCAAATGAAGAGGCAAATACGGCAGCGGCAACCTTACAATGTCCCATCAGCTCTCTACCATGTAACTATCTAGGTCTTCCTCGCTCTGACACAATGTAATTCCCACAGTCTGCTACAACCGATAATTGACAAAGTAGATAGGAGACTGGCTGGATGGATCCCGTGCCTTCGCCTTGGGGAAGAGTGACAATGATCAACGCTGTGCTTTCAGCTATACCAACATACTACATGAGCTGCCTCAAGTGGCCAGACCGTAGCATTGACGCCATTGACAAAATTCTGAGAGCTTTTCTTTGGCGCGGAGGAAAGGAAATACATGGAGGTCACTGTCTTGTTGCATGGACGACAGTCATTTTGCCGAAAGAACAAGGGGGGCTAGGACTAAGAGACCTCAGACTTCATAACCAAGCATTGCTCATGAAATTTACGGCAAAACTATTGTCTAACCATATGGATCCGTGCTTCCAATGGTTAAGAATACGTTATATTCACAATAACATACCGACACAATCTCGCCCTAGTGATACGGCAATTTGGAAAACAATTTCGACAGTAATGCAGAGGATAGTTCAATTGACAAAGGTGATCATTGGTAATGGAGCAAATACCATGTTCGGAAGGATAGTCGACAACAATGGGACGACTTCACGTCGGTTTACCCACCCTATTCACTTTGCGACTCACCCAAACCGCTCGATCCGTTCGCAGCTTAGAGAGAACAATTGGATGATATCACTACACCCCATCCTTTCACAACAAGTCGCGTCGAATACCAATCATCGCGAGTTTTTCTATCCACCCAACAATTGCAATCGGATATTTTGGATCGAGGGTAGCTATATCGACTATTCTAAACTCGAAACAGACATTGTCCGCTTACAAGAAACCAAACTCACAAGTATTGACCTCTTCAAAGCCCGTAGATTTACGCCATCAAACTTAAGGAATTACCACTTCCACCCATCACTCGGACTTGGCGGCATCCTCATAGCATGGTGCGCTTCAAAGCCGGACGCCTCACTCCCGCATGTGAATAGCTCTTCTCTTTCCATAAGCTTCCAATCTAGAAATGTTGGTTTGAAATTTAGTATCACAAATGTATATGCCCCTTTCGAGGATCAGAGCCATCAACCCTTCTTTGATTCGTTGACAAATCTACACCTAAACATATCAGAGCCCGGATGGTGTTAGGAGATTTTAACATCTATAGATATGCTCATGAAAAGAATAATGGTCGATTAAATTGGAATGGCATGAACATCTTCAACGATCGGATTCGAGAATGTGGTCTCATCGACATAGACATCCATAATAAGAGATACACATGGTCTAATAAGAGAAGGAATCGACACGATTAAGCTAGACAGTAATCCTTGTAGACACGAGAATGGAGTCGATGTTTGAGGTATTTCAGCTAAAGCCGAGTTGGCAATCACCTCGCACCACGACCCTATCACTGCGAATTGACTACCAACGTTCCCCCTCTAGTATTTTTGATTCAAAACCATGGTTGTCTATGCCGGATTTTCACAACTTGGTAATGCAAAATTGGATGAGAGGTACTAGAAACTTAGCGTGTTTGGTGTGAACCAAAAATTGAGAAGACTTAGTGCAAAGATCGAGCTCGGCACAAACCAAAGCATAGCTTGCCCAATCGCTTAGTAACAACAAATATACTTCACGATACCTAGACAAAGCATTGAGGAATGGAGGCCACTAACTGCCATAGAATACAACTCGGAAAAATATTCGCGACAACATAGGAGGATAATGAAACTCTCGCATCAAAATCAGCGGGCAAAAATCAAATGGTGTAAGCTTGGTGATGAAAACACAAACTTTTTCCTTTCAATCAACGATCAATCAACGGAAAACTTATATAAGGTTCTAATTGACAATGGGATTGAACACTACGAAAACGTCAAAATTGCATATTGCCACTGAACACTTCAAAGATACATACAAGATCGCAATGCAATGGTCACCCAATATTAATCTTACAGAGCTTTACCGAGGAACAACAAAGCTCGCATTCCTTATCGCGGACTTGCTTGGGAGGAAATTTTAAACGCAATAATGAAATCCCGAATAATAGAAGCCCGGGCGGATGGTTTTACCAATGAATTCTACAAAAAGTTCGAACGACCTTGAAACCGGACTTGATACTGCTTATTCAAGGATTTTTGACAAATACACTTGACCTTACAGAGTAAACATATCATACATCACTGATTCCAAAGTTGGTGACGCCAACAGATATTAAAGACTTCAGACAATCTCCTCTTGCATAGCATACCAAAGTCGATTAGTAAAGTTTTGGCATTGAGATTAAAACCAAAAATTTCAGCCTAATAGATCAAATGCAATCGAGTTTTATTACCAATAGGTCGATAGCGTAAAATTGCTTACTAGCATCCGCGGTTCAATGTGCCTAAAGAGGAAAAACCAATGTTAATACTCAAACCGACTTTTGACACAATCAGCGGGAGTGTCTTATATACGCCCCGCAACATCGAGGCTTTGATAATAGATGGGCCGATTGGATATGCGAAGATCCTATCAACCAAAGAAAGCGCACATCCTCATTAACGGTATAGTAGGTGAGCAAATCCAATACAAACGAATCAAGGAGACCCCTCTAATCTCTTCATTCTAGTAGGCGATGTTCTACAAAGATTAATAATGTGGGCTATGAATAATGGCATAATCTCACATTTGGACATACAAGGATATTCGATCTTGATGCACGGATGACACACTCATTTTATTGAAAGTATAGATTATGCATCAAGTATCGGTTCTAAAGGAGTTCCTAGACACATTCTCTTGTTTTTCAGCTTAAAGATCAATTATCATAAGAGCACACTCATACCAATTCATATGTCAAATGAAGAGGCAAATACGGCAATGCAAGCAACCTTACAATGTCCCATCGCCTCTCTACCATGTAACTATCTAGGTCTTCCTCTGCTCTGACAGAATTCCCACGATGCTACAACCGATAATTGACAAAGTAGATAGGAGACTGGGTGGATGGATCCCGTGCCTTACGTCTTGGGGAAGAGTGACAATGATCAACGCCGTGCTTTCAGCTATACCAACATACTACATGAGTGCCTCAAGTGGCGGATCAGTAGCATTGACGCCATTGACAAAATTCGAGAGCTTTTCTTTGGCGCGAGGAAAGGAAATACATGGAGGTCATCTGTCTTGTTGCATGGACGACAGTCATTTTGCCGAAAGAACAAGGGGGGCTAGGACTAAGAGACCTCAGACTTCATAACCAAGCATTGCTCATGAAATTTACGGCAAAACTATTGTCTAACCATATGGATCCGTGCTTCCAATGGTTAAGAATACGTTATATTCACAATAACATACCGACACAATCTCGCCCTAGTGATACGGCAATTTGGAAAACAATTTCGACAGTAATGCAGAGGATAGTTCAATTGACAAAGGTGATCATTGGTAATGGAGCAAATACCATGTTCTGGAAGGATAGCTGGACAACAATGGGACGACTTCACGTCAGTTTACCCACCCTATTCACTTTTGCGACTCACCCAAACTGCTCAGTCCGTTCGCAGTTTAGAGAGAACAATTGGATGATATCACTACAGCCAGTCCTTTCACAACAAGCTGCGTCAGAATACCAAGTACTGCGAGTTTTTCTATCCACCCAACAATTGCAATCGGATATTTTGGATCAGAGGGTAGCTATATCAGACTATTCTAAACCTGAAACCAGACATTGTCTGCTTACAAGAAACCAAACTCACAAGTATTGACCTCTTCAAAGCCCGTAGATTTCTGCCATCAAACTTAAGGAATTACCACTTCCACCCATCACTCGGACTTGAGCGGCATCCTCATAGCATGGTGCGCTTCAAAGCTGGACGCCTCACTCCTGCATGTGAATAGCTCTTCTCTTTCCATAAGCTTCCAATCTAGAAATGACAGTTTGAAATTTAGTATCACAAATGTATATGCCCCTTTCGAGGATCAGAGCCATCAACCCTTCTTTGATTCGTTGACAAATCTACACCTAAACATATCAGAGCCCGGATGGTGTTAGGAGATTTTAACATCTATAGATATGCTCATGAAAAGAATAATGGTCGATTAAATTGGAATGGCATGAACATCTTCAACGATCGGATTCGAGAACGTGGTCTCATCGACATAGACATCCATAATAAGAGATACACATGGTCTAATAAGAGAAGGAATCGACATCGATTAAGCTAGACAGAATCCTTGTAGACACAGAATGGAGTCGGATGTTTCAGTATTTCAACTAAAGCCGAGTTGGCAATCACCTCGGACCACACCCTATCACTGCGAAATTGACTACCAACGTTCCCCTCTAGTATTTTCAGATTCGAAAACTACTGGTTGTCTATGCGGATTTTCACAACTTGGTAATGCAAAATTGGATGAGAGGTACTAGAAACTTATCGATGTTTAGTGTGAACTAAAATTGAGAAGACTATGCAAAGATCGAGCTCTGCACAAACCAAAGCATAGCTTGACTTAGTAACAACAAATATACTTATAAGCTAATTGAGGAATGGAGGCCACTAACGCCATAGAATGTCAGAAAAATATTGTGACAACATACAGAGATAATGAAACTCTCAGCATCAAAATGGAGACAGCGGGCAAAAATCAAATGGTGTAAGCTTGGTGATGAAAACACAAACTTTTCCACGTCACTCAACGATCAATCAACGGAAAACAAAGATAAAGGTTCTAATTGACAATGGATTGAACACTACGACACAGCGTCAAAATTGCATATTGCCACTGAACACTTCAAAGATACATACAAGACCGCAATGCAATGGTCACCCAATATTAATCTTACAGAGCTTTACGAGGAACAACAAAGCTCGCATTCCTTATCGGACTTCGCTTGGGAGGAAATTTTAAACGCAATAATGAAATCCCGAATAATAGAAGCCCGGCCGGATGGTTTTACCAATGAATTCTACAAAAGTTGAACGACCTTGAAACCGGACTTGATACGCTTATTCAAGGATTTTTGGACAAGACAGCTTGACCTTACAGGAGTAAACATATCATACATCACTGATTCCAAAGTTGGTGACGCCAACAGATATTAAAGACTTCAGACAATCTCGCTCTTGCATAGCATACCAAAGTCGATTAGTAAAGTTTTGGCATTGAGATTAAAACCAAAAATTTCAGGCCTAATAGATCAAATGCAATCGGTTTTATTACCAATAGGTCGATAGCGTAAAATTGCTTACTAGCATCCGAATCTGGTTCAATGTGCCCTAAAGAGGAAAAACCAATGTTAATACTCAAATCGACTTCCACAAGGCGTTTGACACAATCAAGCGGGAGTGTCTTATATACGCCCCGCAACATCGAGGCTTTGATAATAGATGGGCCGATTGGATATGCAGATCCTATCAACCAAAGAAAGCGCACATCCTCATTAACGGTATAGTAGGTGAGCAAATCCAATACAAACGAGGTGTACGTCAAGGAGACCCCTCTCCCCGTATCTCTTCATTCTAGTAGCCGATGTTCTACAAAGATTAATAATGTGGGCTATGAATAATGGCATAATCTCACATTCATGTTTGGACATACAAGGATAAATTATCTTTATATGATGAGATGACACACTCATTTTATTGAAATACAATGCATCAAGTATCGGTTCTAAAGGAGTTCCTAGACACATTCTCTTGTTTTTCAGCTTAAAGATCAATTATCATAAGAGCACACTCATACCAATTCATATGTCAAATGAAGAGGCAAATCTGGCTGCGCAACCTTACAATGTCCCATCGCTCTCTACCATGTAACTATCTAGGTCTTCCTCTGCTCACGAATGAATTCCCCACACCGCTACAACCGATAATTGACAAAGTAGATAGGAGACTGTTTGGATGGATCCTGTGCCTTCTGTCTTGGGGGAAGAGTGACAATGATCAACGCTGTGCTTTCACTATACCAACATACTACATGAGTCGCCTCAAGTGGCTGATCGTAGCATTGACGCCATTGACAAAATTCGAGAGCTTTTCTTTGGCGCGAGGAAAGGAAATACATGGAGGTCACCGTCTTGTTGCATGGACGACAGTCATTTTGCCGAAAGAACAAGGGGGCTAGGACTAAGAGACCTCGGACTTCATAACCAAGCATTGCTCATGAAATTTACTGGCAAAACTATTGTCTAACCATATGGATCCGTGCTTCCAATGGTTAAGAATACGTTATATTCACAATAACATACCGACACAATCTCGCCCTAGTGATACGGCAATTTGGAAAACAATTATGACAGAATGCGAGAGGATAGTTCAATTGACAAAGGTGATCATTGGTAATGGAGCAAATACCATGTTCTGGAAGGATAGCTGGACAACAATGGGACGACTTCACGTCAGTTTACCCACCCTATTCACTTTGCGACTCACCCAAACCGCTCATCCGTTCGCAGCTTAGAGAACAATTGGATGATATCACTACACCATCCTTTCACAACAAGTTGCGTCGAATACCTGGCATCTGCGAGTTTTTCTATCCACCCAACAATTGCAATCGGATATTTTGGATCAGAGGGTAGCTATATCAACCATGGCTGCACCGACTACTTCGACTTTTTACAAAACCTTGTCATTTCACGGCTTAAAATGGCCAGCAACAGACTACGCTTGGAAATTGGAATCGATCAATACCACACAACTGCATAGTATTCCTTTCAGAGGACGATTAAACACGAGAGACAATATGACAGTAAAACATTGGACGCAAAACCCACATTGCGACATCTTCCCTGCAATAGAAACGATTGATCACATTATTTTACATTGCAAGTATGCAGACAGTCTCTGGAGAAAATTAGGGCTTATAGGAGAAGCGAACTCATCACACAGCATACTACATTTTATGGAAAAAACTATGACAGGAGATAAAATTTGGCCAATTTGCTTTGCGGCCTGCGCGCATACTTTATGGATCATGAGAAATAACCGGATTTTTCAACATTTTGAGGGCAATGCGACGTTACTACATCAGAAAATTCAAAACTTGATCACTCTCTGGCTGCACCGGGTTAAACCCAAGTATCAAAATGGTATTCATCAATGGTGCCAACTTTTATTGTAACTTTACGCTCAGTTGTACTTTCTCCCTTTCCTTCTTAATTTCTTTCTTTATTTTCTTTCTTTTTTCTTTATCTTCTACTTTTTTCTTTTTTTCTTGTTTCTTTTTTGTAACTCTGGTTTGACAACCATTGCAATATAATGGTCATAAGGTATAGATTCCTCTACCTTCTTACGTCAAAAATAATAATAAAGTAAAGAAAAGGGGCACTTAATCTAGACGATTACAAATTATTACAACAACGACCGACCGCCAAATAAAAGCAGTCATTAGAGTAAAATTATAGCAGCGAAAGAAATAATAGAAGTAGCAAAATTCTAGTGGTATGCCCATCCAATCCTGCAGGCAACCGACAAGAAACAAGGCCTAGATAGACCCGTCACTGAACCCTACAGTTTCGGGTGCAAAGAACGTGTCGTCTAGCGTCGACTCATCTTTGAACTCTGAACAACAATGTAAACAAGATTGAGTACAATGTGTACCCAGCAAGACTTGTAGTGTATCACAAAATTTTATTAAATGCAAGGCTATCAACGAATGAGGCTCTACTCTACAAGTTATTTTTCTTAAAGCCATTTTTATTTGCAATATTCATCAGTAGTAATTTGCAACATAATTTGAAAGAGCAGTTAAATAGATATAGGATAGTAAGTAAAGAACTGAACAAATAATAACATCATCTTGTAACCCTTCTCGGTTACGAGCACAAAAGAAATAATAACAACATTTCACAACCCTCCTTAGCTGCGAGCCACATTTTATGTTCAGCCATAGATATGGTAGTTAACTCAATAAAATAAAACCCCAAGTCATTGCCCATGTTTTGTGACAAAACGGTTTGTGAAAATCAACACTATAGCCATACCAGCCGCACTAAGAACGCTCATGACCACGAGCATAACTATTTAAATAGATTTATACTCTACAGAGGTATACAACTTTACCCACAGTACATGAATATTTTAGTTTGTTTGGAATTCTCTATATCATTGCTTACTACCGTAGGTAAGCAGTCTAGAGTTTGTGACGCAGCTTTTACATCATCTAGTTCTACCCTTGCACGTAGCCCCTCGAATGTTGGTCCTCACCTCACCCAAGTATACCCGTCTTAGTGCTACATTTTTTACACTTCACCCGGGTATACCTGTCTCGGTGAGGCATTCGCTGTTATGTTGGCAATTAAACATGCTCGCACGTCTCCTGCCTACCCCTCATGCAAGGCTAATTTTTGATAACTTAGTTAGCTACGACTATCCCATACTAGCACATATAGTTGTACGATTAGGTTTTAGTCCTAGAGTTGCTAGCTTCAATCCTTAATTGACCACGGGCGAGAATCTCCCCCTAACTACTAGTAAGGTACACCCCTCACTTTTCTCAGAATATAATATAACTCGCCCATGTCTAAAAACTAGGTTTTTCATTTTATTTTCATACAAAATAACAGAGGTACCCTCTCTGGATATTTTTCAAAATCTCCCAAATTTGCATTTTAACATATTGTCATTTTATCAATTTCTCGGAAAATCTATCATTCTAGTAGCAGTTGTGCGATAATCGCACTCAAAAGTTCCCATATGACATTATATATTATCTAACCCATATTATATGGCTACAACAGTGAGGGATCAACATTCCATTGAGATATATGCAACAATTAGGATTTACAACTACCGATTTCCCAATCATAGCATTTTCATACAAAACATACACGCATGTATAATAGATTTTACAAAATAAAGTACAATAAGTGAAATACTGAGATCAACATGATCAAAGGAGATGCTTGCCTTGCTCTTGCTGTTCTGAATATATGCTTTGTTGGTCGTCGAAATAATCACTCGAGCAGTCAACGTCTACTTAAAAAGCAAAAAAATTAAATAACACCAATAAATTCAACAGTGACCAAAATTAAATATTTTTACATATTTTGGTAGTTCATGATTTTAGATGAATTTAGAAGCAAAAATTATTTAATTTGGGGTTTTTATGCGAAAGTTATTAAGGTTTGAATTCTGTTCAGTTTGGAAAATCCAGATAAAATGAGAAATGCGCTTTCTAACAGAGAAAGTGTATTCTTGCGCATGCACTATTGAGGTTTATGTTTTCTAGTAAGGAAAACGTATTCTCCTCAGAACTAAAAGCGTATTTTTCATTTTCATTTGATTTTCTTTATTATCCTGACAAGTGGGGTCCACTTGTTAGTGGCTCGGTCCACGTAACAGCGTGTAGACCGAAGGTCCAAGAACCAAGTGCATGGGTTCACGAGGTGTTCATTGTGCATTTAAATCCATGGGTCCCACATGTCAGTGTCTCATGAGTGAATAACAACTCGTTTTAAGTTTTTCTTTAATCTTTGGCTCGGTCCCACATGTTA
Source organism: Ampelocalamus luodianensis (assembly GCA_036346255.1). Taxonomy (NCBI): domain Eukaryota; kingdom Viridiplantae; phylum Streptophyta; class Magnoliopsida; order Poales; family Poaceae; genus Ampelocalamus; species Ampelocalamus luodianensis. Next base: position 65,446,811 of record CM070618.1, read on the forward strand.
GCGACTTATGCATTAACTAACCAATAGCTAATCATTGCTTTGGCCTTAATGACCGAGATTTTGTCTTAATGGCGTAGCTACAGTGATGGTCTTTTTGGACACAGTAGAGCCACGCAATGGTGCTTGCACCTGCACTCGTTGTCGGTGCGGTGGCGCTCGGCGGTATTGCTGGTACCGACGGCGAGACGGCAAGGAGTGGCGGCGTTGCTACGGCAACAAGCCAGCACACAAACGAGCGATGCTTCCAACTAAAGAACGCATGCTTGAGTATCTACATGACCCTAGGAGCTCACTAGGGTGACATAGGGTGAAGGAGAGCGTCGGAGGTGGCTGGTCGACGGTGAACTGATGTGGTGGCGGTGAGCTTCACATGGAGGAGTCACTCGAGACGATGCGGAGGCTTGGGGAAGGTTGAGAAGCTCAGAGATGTCCCGTGGTGCTCTTGGAGCAAGGAATTGGCTCGAGGTGTAGTGAAGCTCTGGCGGTGACTGCGGTGGTGGAAATGGAGATGAGGAAGAAGCTTCGATTCAACGTCTCCTGTGGATCAAACATGAAATCAAGTGAAGGGAAAGGATCAGAGAACTCTGGAATGTGATATGATGCATATGACATGAAGAGAAACCCTTCAAGGCATCGGGAATGGCAGTGGTGGCGCATGGCCGAGACTGGAGCTCAAGCTCCCGGGCGATTGAGCTCGGGTGAGGAGGAGAAAATGGGAGGGGAAGTGCGCACTGGTGAGGAAAAAGGATAACGGAGCTTTGGGTGGATTTTTATAGATGGAGGGGTGGAGTAGAGAGAGGGAGAGCTCGAGGTGACCGCGGGCAAAGTGACGGAGTTCTCCAGTGTACGGGCAGGGATGGGCGCGGAGGAGACGGGCGACGTGACCGGGACAATTGGCCCGTGGAAAAACCAGGGGCAGTGAAGCAAAACCGCAGGTGTGTGGCGGAGAGCTTGTGGGCATGCGCTGGCATGGTGAGTGGAGGTGGACGAAGCTCCCTGCAGGTGGGCCCTGCTTGCCAGAGAGAGAGGAAGAGTTAGGTTTTAGGTTTTTCATTTTCGGCTAATTTATTGGCTGAATTTATTTACTGGTCAAACGAAGTCCAAATTTAATTAAAAATTTTGTGGGATCTTGTAGCCTAATATAGTTTCTCTTGTAAATTTTTTAGAAGTTTATACCTTCTGTGAATTTCTCCAAAATTCATACAAGTTTCTGTTCTTATATGTTTGTATTTGTTTTTCTTAATAAGTATTCACATAAATGTTTTGGTGAATTGTTCATGTGAGATTATGCCCGAAATAATTCTCTCATTTAATATTTTTACTTTATTTTATCTAATTCCTTTTGAGTACATGTTTGTTTGTATTTTGTAATTTGCTTTTTATACAAAAGTCAAAATTCAAACATGTGTATATTTTCATATCCAAAAATGATCAAAGTATTTTTCCTAATGCATTTATAATACATACTCCCAAATTTTAGATTTTGGGATGTTACAAAATAAATGATCGTAGACCCTTTAAGGAACACGGCATGGCAAAAGGACCCATATATACTAACTATCGATGTATCGCACAACACACATATACAACCGGAGCAACTAAAAATCAAAGAACTGAGCAATCAAACAAAAGGAAGGGAAGACACCCAGGTGGATGAATCGGGCACGGAAGAATTGAACAAAAGTTGGACCAACTGGGCGACGACGCCTTAGAAAAAAGAGAAGCGGCGTACTGGTCGAACGAACCAGGCGAGCAAGAGGAAGGGGAGCGACATAGCCAAACAAAGCGGCGTAGGAAGAAAGGGAAGCATAGCCGAACAACCGCAATGCAGAAAAGAAGGGAAGGCAAACCGGGAGCAGCGGCGTAGAAAAGAATGTCGCGGTGGAGTCTGACAAACCAGGAGGGGCGGTGTAGAAAGAAAGGTAAGGAACACATTTGAGTAGGATGATCGAGCAAAAGAGTCGGCGAGACAGACGAAGAAGAACAAGAGAGGACAAATCGCGTGGCCGAGGAGAAGCGGAGCGACACATTCAAGGATGACGAATCGGGTGGGCACAGCGTAGGAAGGAACCAGAGCGACGCAGTCAAGGAAGACGAACCGGGTGGCTACAGCAGAAGTGAAGCGACGCACTCGAGAGAGACTACACACAACACACAAAGAAGCATAGGACATTGAGTCCATGGATAGCCAATGGCCCAACACCACCTAAGAACGGCCCATAGGACAACAACCCAACATTAAGCGCAGAGAAAAGGCAGTCTACTGCAAGCAGAGCTGTCGAACCTTGGGTTTTGAATACCCAAAAATCCTCGTGTGTGTACCGTACTAGTCCCATGATCAGTGACTAGCACATACATCCACAATAGCATATACATCCATACATAAATACATACAACATGAAACAAACATGGTACATAGCTTAAGGGATTACAAAGTTTACATCACAAGGGTCGACCGGCCAAATAAAAGCTCCAGTATCAGAAGTACCAACGGAATTATAATAACTTAGAAGCAAAAGTTTAACGGCATGCCCATCCAAACCCTCAGGCAAACAACAAAGAATAAGACCTAGAAAGTTTCGTCCCCGTACCCCCGGTACTGGGAGCGAAAAAGGCATCGTCTGGTAACAGGTTATCCTCATCCTCTGAACAACAAATTATGCAAGATTGAGTACATTGCGTACTCAGCAAGACTTGTAGTGTATCGTAAAGTTTGTATATATATGTAAGGCTAATAAGAGATGAGGCGAGATGAGGCTCTAACTACAAGTTATTTTCAACATTAAGCAAATTTTGTTTGCAATATTAATAGGTAGTATTTTACAACGAAAATTTCAAAGAGCAGTTAAAGACTTAGGGAACAACAAGTATATAACTTAATACATAACAAATAGCAACCCTCCCTGGCTGCAATTAACCTTTTATTCTTAGCCATAGACATGACACTCAATTCAAATGACAACAAACCATCCCATTCTTTTCCCAATAAAACTATTTTTCCAAAAGAAGATACTATACCCGATGTGACCACACAAAGCATGCTCATGACCACGAGCACAACTATTTAAATAGATTTACACTTTGTAGAGGTGTACAACTTTACCCACAGTATATGAATTCTCTAGTTTGTTTGGTATCCATCGATACCACCTCACTATCCTTTGGTAAGCAGTCTAGAGAACGCATTGAAGCCTTTACATCACCTAGTCCTAACCTTGCACTAACCCGGCGAATGAAAATCCTCACTTCAATCCCGGTACCTCCCGTCAAAGTGAGGCATTCAGCGTTGTATCGGCAAACTTTGTGTCCAACGGCTCAGTGAAGGGAGCCCATTCGAGCAAGCCTACTTGGTCATGCTCGTACTACTGCGGCCTACCAACATGCAAGGCTAGTGTTCGACGACTTAATTAGCTAAGACCATCCCATACTGGCACATGTGGTTGTACACTTAGGCTTAGTTTGGTCACATCGACGTTCGGTCCTTAATTGACCAGGGAGAGGATCTCCCCCTACTACATGCGAGAAACCTTCTCACATTCATCAATTCATAATGTAACTCGCATGCGTCTAAATCTAGGTTTTTCATTTTTATACAAAAATAATAAAGGTAAGTCCTCTGGACCATTATTTCAAAATCTCCCAAATTTCATATAACATGTTCCATTCATTTCCAATTTTTATACAACTAGAGCTCGACTAAGCGTTTGTGTGACATTCGCGCTTGAATTCCTCAAATTGACATTAATTATTGTCTAAACCGATACCTAATAGTTACAACTGTAAGGATGACAATATTTCAAGGAGGATCATGCCTTGAATAGGATAATAACTACCAATATCCCCAAATATAGCAATTTTAAGCAAATATACACGCATGCATAATAGATTTAGCAAAAAGAAGTACAATAATTGAAATAATAGGATCAACATGGTCAAAGAGGGTGCTTGTCTTGCTCTGGTTGCTATGAATAAGAGGATGGAGGATCGTTATAAATTTTGCTCGAACAATCGACATCAAATCAAAAGAGCCGAAAGCAAATTAAATATATAAAAATAATTTTAACAACAACAAAATCCAAATCTTTTTCTATATTAAGATATAGCATGATTTTAGAAAAAAAGATTCATTAAATTTGGAGTTCGTATGCAAAAGTTATTAACAATTCAATTTGTTTCAGTTTTGAAAATCCAAATATTATTAAAAGGGTGACGTCGAAAGCGTACTCTCTGAGGTTTACGCTTTCCAATAGAGAAAGCTATTCTCCTCTAAGTTCTACTGAGGTTTACGCTTTCCAAAAGAGAAAGCATATTTTCCTCTAAACTGAAAGCGATCTTTCTCATTTTTTTATTTTTATTAACTTACATTGGGGCCTACTTGGTAGTGACTCATATTTTTTGTTTTTTTATTTTATTTATAAAGTAGAGGCGGTCCCACACATCATAGACTCATTATTTATTAACTAATAATTAAACCTATTTTTGATTTTAATTAACTGACGGGTGGGGTCCACCTGTTAGTCACTTAGGTTTTAAAATGTGTTTAAACCTGATAATAGTGTGTGGTCCCACATGTCAGTGACTTATTTACTAAACACGTTTAAAATTAGATTTTTATTATCTTTTAGCCGGTCTCACATGTCATTGATTAGTTTCACTTAACTACTGTCATTTGTGTTAAGCTAATACTCCACCCGAGTAGGACCTGAGAGAGAATAAAAGGGAGCAGAGCTAGCACGTGGCCGAGCACCATGGCGAGCTCATCGACAACGAACAGCACAACAACTCAACTCGGGAATGGGCAAAATGGGTTCCTCTCTCAACGGTGATTCCACCGGATGGTGGTGGAGGCCGAAGAGATGGACAGAGGCGGCGCTATGCCAACGAGGAGTGGAGGAGTGCCTCGGGTCCGAAATGTCTTTCGCCCATGGAGCATATCGGTGACGAAAGATGATACACATAGGCTTTAGGAGGTATCTGCGATGCTACAGCAGCGGCTCGGGGACCAATGGTCACCGGAGCGGCGTGACAACACTTCGCGTGGTGGTGCCATGGGCGGCCATAGTGAAGTCTATGCTACACTAGCTAATCGTCCAATCTAATGCGTGCAAAAGCTCTAGGGGACTACTAGAAGCTCACCAACGTCCTTAATGGCATTGGGGGATGGCCGAAATAGCTTGGCAACGTTGATGGAGAAGCTACAAGAAGTAGCACATTAGATTCATGAGGTCCTAAGGATGGAGTGGACACAAGAAATTTGTCTGGGACTCACTGGGTTTTGAGGAAGAATGAAAATGGTGGTGGCGGCCGTAGATAAGGGAGATGATGGTGATGTGTGGTTTCATTGTGAGTTTGCCTACGTTGAGTGAAGGGATTAGATAAAGGGTGTCGGAACACATGATGACACACTAGAGAGAGGTTCAAACCTTCTGGAGTGGTAGGAATGCAGCGGCTCAGATCGGGTGCACGTGCTGGAGTTGAGAGAGACGACAGTGCTTTGGTGCTACATTGCTCCCGGAGCTGCGTTGAGCAAAGGGGAAGAACAAGTGACAGACGAGGATCAAAATGACGCGAGTGTCGTGGGTAAGGAAGCTCACCAGAGCGGCGGAGCTAAGGATGCATGCTCACCGGCGTCAGAGACGACGCTCTCATTACCGGCGAAGCAAAGCATGAGATGCTCTCATTCTATGTGGGAAGCCAGAATGGCAAGCTGAGGATCTCGTGACGTGGTGAGAAGCTTATATGCAACTGTGGCGTGAGAGAAGCGACAAGAAAATGGTGCGGTGTGCAGGTATATCGCGCCGAGCATTGGTCTCATTGTCCACACGGGATAACAACGCGTTGACGGGGCGGCTAGCATGGGCATTGGTAGGCGGAGGCGATGGGAGTGGTTGAGGCGTGAAAATAGTGGGCGCGGTGTCAAAAACCACGGGTGAGCGGCGGAGCACGCTGGGGTGCTGAGGCGAAGCGAGGTGGACGAAGGGTTTTGACAGGTGGGGCCAACGTGTCAATGAGCGAGAGGTGTGGGGCTAGCATAGGCTAGAGCGAGTATGAGAGAAGATGGGTCACGGTGATTTCAGCCCATTGGCTCGGCGGGAAATTCAAATAGAATTTGGAATTTCCAGAAAAAGGTTTAGATTTTGCCAAATTTTTTAACCTAACAAACATGCTTCAAAATTTATGAATTTTTTAGGGCTTCTAACACCATGTAGTTTCTTGTGCAAAATTTTAGGATTTATCAGTTCTACGATTTTCTATAAAATTCTTACAAGTTGTTGTTTGTATGTAATTTCACTATTATTTATACAAAAGTTCACAAATCATGCTAAAATAGTTTTCCACACAAAAACATGCTCAAAATCATTCTCTCAGTTATTTTCATTATGCTTCCCCAAAATTGGGATTTTTGTGATGTTACAAGAGCCGAAGCACGAGAGCAGGCACAACGACCACCGAACCACAAAGGTAGTGAGAGGCCACCGGAGGACTTAACGCACGGGTTCATCCTGAGGGCAGCATTCCTAGCACACTTAGATAAGTAAATGATAAGCCGTTCATTGGACTACTATATATATATATATATATATATATATATATATATATATATATATATATATATATATATATATATATCCTCACTGAAATAAGGCGTGTAGATTTTCTCTTTTTCCTCAATTAATGAGAGAATTTCTAGAAACTTTTTATTGAAAGATTATTGTGGGATTTTCTAGACCTCTAAAACGAAAGAGATATGTTGAATATCACTAGTTGTTTGTAGATATATAGATAGAGAATCAATATATTTTATATCTATTAGGGAAAAATCATAAACATCTCCGTATATAGGTCACCTACTTTTTCAATTTCCCCATTTCTAATTATCGTTTACTTTGCCCCCCCTTGCCCATAAGTTAAGTTGGTGTGCAAATAAACCTCTAGACCACATGTTAGCACTATTTCTTATGATTTTCATTATCTTTAGCACTTGTTTCAGTGGTGTCAATATTTGTTTCAACGATGCTAATACTAATTTCAATTACTTGGGTGATTTTGGTAGTTGTAAGACACCATTTCATTACTAATTTTTCAATGTTGAAATCGTGTATTACAAATAGCGAAATCACACAAATCATTCATAGAACTATTGAAATCACTTAAATAAGTATAAAATCATTGAAACAAATGCTAAAGATAATTAAAACCATGAGAAAATAGTGCGAACATATGACCTAGGAGGATATTTGCAAGCCAACTTAACTTATTTGGGGGGGGGGCAAAATAAACGAAATGAGATATTGAGGAAATTGAAAAAAAAAGTAGTTGACTTATATGGGTGTTTATGGATTTCCCCTATCTATTATGATGGAGACATGAGTCTACCCTAACTAGGGTGTGGATATTTGACGTGAAAGCTTCAGAATAGTAACTCCATCTCCTTATCCTTCTAGCATTTTTTAACGTAAATAACAAGAGCTTTATTATTGTAAAAGCAAGAATACAAATCATTGGTTATTACAAGGGACAATTAAGAATTTGTCACCCAATTGAACAGTGTTCTACACTTTGCCATTATGTACAATGTAATTCATTATTTTCCATTTCATAGAAAATATAATCAATCTTTTGCCATTTTCTCTATTTTCCCTTTTTGTTTTTTGCTCAATTATGGCCACGTGAAGTCACCGAAATGCCCCTGGGTTAAATGAATGGGCATGACCGGGTTCGTTAGCGCCTTAACTAGTCGGGCTCGGTTGGCCACCCAGTGCCCTCGCAAACTCTAGCTCCACTCGCACTCAACACCGCAGCCCTAGCTCCTAGTGGTGGAGGAAGACGACGACCATGTCTCAGGGGTCTTCGTTCATGTGCGCAAGCAAGGGGATGGACCCGAAGCATGGACCGACGGGTCTACCCTTGATTCTCTGCCCCATATGCCAAGAAGACTAGGTCATTGAGCGCATCTCGAACATGAAGGCGAATCCACGCAAGTGTTTCTTCAAGTGTCCGAGGAATGAGCCTAATGTAAGTAAATTTTACTTGCATCCTTTTGATTGGGATCCCTTGTTGATTTGGTTTTAGCCTTCGTGTCTGTGCAACACTACATGGATAGGGTTATGGTTTGATTTTGTTTAATTTTATTTCAATTAGCTATGAAATGGAATAAGTTGTGAGATTGGTTTGATGTAGATGCCCGATAAAAGCACTTTCTTCATGTGGCTCGAACGATATCAAGCTCACCTTGTGAAAACTGGTGTAATCCACACGAACAATTCCTTCCCTGAAGATGCAATCACATAACTTTTGGAGTTGACCGACAACCTCAGGGAAGATGTGAATTCCATGAAAGGTGAGATCAAAGAGTTGAAGGACTGCATTGCAGGTATGAAGATGAGTAGGCAAAACCTAGGTGGGGAAATTCTGAAGTTTGTGTGTGGAGTGAATGTTGTCCTAGTTGTGTTGCTTGTGATGGTAATACTATGGAAGTAGTTATATAGTTCAGATGTTGTAAGAACTAAATGGTGTGAGTTTGCTATAGTTCCTTTTGGGTTTGAATGAATGAATGGTTTAGACCATGGTTATCCCTTTTAGGTTTGAATGAATGAAAGGTTCAGACATGGTCGAATCTTGATTCTGACATGTATGAATGAATGAATGGTTTTGATTCTTGATTCTATTTTGATGGTTATAGGTTCTGACTCTTGATTCAGACATGTATGAATGAATGAATGGTTCTAATTCTTGTTTTTTGATTCTGACATGTATGTATGAATAAATGAATTGTTCACTTCAGGAGAAGAATTTATGTATGTAAGTATGTATGTATGCATGCATGCGGGTTCTCCCATGTATGAATGAATGGTTCAGACATGGTTCTTCCTGTTGTCCTGCTGATCTGATTGGGTATCCCATGTATGAATGAATGGTTCAGACTTAGCTGATCTGTCTATTTTTTCTACTGATTCTTGATTCATGTATGCACTGAATGGCTAACCTAGATGAGGTTATAGTAATGCACTTGATGCATTGAATGGCTGGCAATTACATGTATGCACTAGATGCACTGAATGACTGTCATGTATGCACTGAATGGCATGGATGTTCTGACATGAATTATAATGAACAATCAGACATACAATCAAACAATCAGAAATTACAGTGAACAAATAGATAATCAGAAATCAAGAAAAGGAATCAAGGAAACAACCTGACGTTAACTTAAATTACAATAGTTCACCACATAATATTAGTTCAACACATTACAATAGTTCACCAAATAACATTAGTTCACTAAATAACACTAGTTCACCCCCATTACATTAAATCTGACAATACATTAATTCACCACATTAACTAACTACCTAACATAAATTATAGTGACTTCATTCAGATGAGCACAAGTCACTTCTTCTTTTTTAGAGTCAACTTCCTTCTTGGTCCTTCAGCACTTGGTCCTGCACCACTTGGTCCTACAGAAGGTCCTTGACCTAAACACATGGCTAGTTGCGTGCAAGATGGTTGCATTAGGCTATGCTCTAAACACATGGTCCCTGTACTTCAACATTTGATAACAAGCCCATGCTTACCTTCTAGTTACAAGCCCTGTGCTATGATATAGTTCTAGAGGTAGTTGATCCTTGATCTTGGGGGTGTTTCCAGTTGGGCAATGGTGGCAGCCACTATTTTCTTCCCTTTCTTCTTTGGTGCTCCAGGTTTTTCCTTGGTGGTCTTTTTTTCTTGAAGTGAACAATTATGAAAGTTTATATGTGAAAGAAAGTTAATGCTACCAAAAGAAGTAAACAATTGTGAAAGTGTTTGTACCTTTTCTTTGGTCCATTAAGTGGGCAACCAGCCATCCTATAGCCTAGCTATCCACATCTGTCACACCTGCATTGCCTCTTTGCTACAACAGGATTCTTGTTCTTCTCAAGGAAGGTTTTCATTCTTACTTTCTTGGGTCTACCAGTACATCTTTTTGCATGGGGTGGTATCAACTTGAAATTTGGATAAATCTTTGGTCACTATCCAGTGTCTGTCATTGGTTCTATCACACCCAGATATGCAGCCCTGAATCTCTCTACTGAGTAGTAGTCATGCACATAGCTCTCAATGTTGGCACCTTTAAAACTAGAAATGAAAAACCAAGGCATGTTGGCATGGCTTCCCAGTGTGCTGCTACTTAAGGCAGGTGCATTCATGAGTTTCAAGTTTGACTACATGCCTAGGACTATCCATTGGATTGTCAAATTCAGTCACTTCTGTAGTAAAATTGGGGCCTGGTTTGGCCTTCATATGGGCTAATCCCCTAGTCCTCATGTTGAGCTGATTGATGATAACAGGTAATATTGTCCCTTCCAGCCTCTCTCCAATCCTCCTCCTCTTGAAAAACAACTCCATGACCATCTTCCTTATCTTGTCAGCTAGCTGATGAACAAGTAGGTCCTTAACATCTTTGATCTAATTGTTGAATGATTCTGCCAAGTTGTTGTTCACATAATCACACTTGATATCTTTACATAAGTAGCACCTCATCCAATGTTGATTGTGATGCTTCTTTAGGTAATCACCAACTTCTGGGCAGGCTGTGAAGATTTTATCTATGTGGTACTCAAACACTTCTTGTTTGTATGCCCTTGATGTGGGATATATATTGGCAAAAACATCACCATGGAACTTCTTCACAAAATTTTGCATTAAGTGTGAAGCATTCCCTTTGCTCACAATGTGGAAATACCTCCTTGATTGCATTCTCCAGTCCCTTACTTGCATCACTACATACTGCCAGCAAAGGAGGCTCACTAATTGCTCTCTTCAATCGTTTCATGAACCAAGTCCAATTCTCTAGTGTCTCAGACTTAATGAAGCCAAATGCCACTGGGAACATCTAGTTATGTCCATCCAATGCAGTCACTCTAGCTAGCGGCCCATTCCACCTAGGGATGGCAACCGGGCGTGGCGGGCATGGGTAGTGCTCACCCATACCCATGCCTGCGACTCTAATTTCTCCACATGGGCATGCCCGCGAAGGACGATGAGCGAAGAATCTCACCCATACCCGTCGCCTACGGGTACCCGTCACTTGCGGGCATGCCTATGTACCCACCACAACATAATTCATCTGTTCACAATTCACATACAAGAGGGAGCAGGAAAAAAAGAGAACATAGTAGATGGCATATAGTAACATTACAACTACATAATATGAAGCAAGAAACCTGCATTTGTACAACAATTGCAGAGGAACTCTAATGTTTAGATAAATTTAACCAATATACACCATACAAAATCATAATGTAGTAGTAATGCAACAACTAAACACTCACGCTCAATAGCATGCTATGGACCTGGCCAATATGAATAATCTTGAACTATTTGAATACGAAGTTGGAGATGTAGAGATTCAAAAACAAGAAGAGCACCCACTCACCACCACAACGACATGCAGCAGTCTGTAGGAAAGAAAGAAAGAAACACAAATTGCATCAATTCCTTAAATATAGGAAATTAGCAGCTCAGGATCATAAAAAAGATTGAATTCTTCACAACATACACACATGGGAAGTGTGCCTGGATGGCGTTCATGAGGTCAGTGTGCCAGACGTTGCGGTAGCTCTGCCAGAGCTGCACCTTGTCCATGTACGCCTCTGATGCCTCCATCTCGCCATGTGCACACACCCTATGCGACTGGGCGTGAGGACGGGGGGCGGCCGCCGGGCGGGAGGAGAGGAGTGAGGATCTGGAGGAAGAGCAGGGAGAGCACCTCGGGTAGGAGGGACGGGCCCGTGGGGCCGTCGGTTGGTGCTGGTTCTTACACTTATAGGGGTGAGCCAGGGTTAGGGTTGCTAGAGCTATAGGCGGTGGGGGACGCCGCCTTGCAGAGGGTGAGGAGGAAGGAGAGGAAGGGGAGCAGGGAGAAGAGAGAGAGGAGCGGGAGGTAGGGGCGAGAAGGAGGCGGAGGTATGCGACGGCACCAGGGAGGGGGTGCGTGGAGAGGGAGGAGGCGGGGGAAGAGGAGGCATACGGGGCAGCGGAGGAGGAGAGGAATGCGAGGGAGAGGGGCGGGGAGGTGGCGGTGGAGGTGGCGATGGAGGAGGAGGAGCGGCGAGCTCGGAGGGGAAGGTGAGTGCGGGAGGGATTGGGAGTCACGAGAGGAGATTTGAGATTGGGGAGAGATGGAGAGTGCGACTGCGGGAGGGTGGCTGCTGAATGGCTGATGGAGTGATGGACGAATTGGGCTTTGTGAATTAAGGTTTCCTCGGGCCCACCTGTTAGTGTGGGTTGGTGGGTAAACAGGCGTGGCTGGTAGGGTGGAGCTCACCTATACCGCGCCCATTTACCCGATGGGCAGAGGATTGCCCCATTTCCATGCCTATAGGCAAAGAAAGCCCCCAATACCCGATTCCATTAGGGAATTTGCTCACGGGCACACGGGTAATCGGGCACAATTTCCATCCCTAATTCCACCTGCCATTCAGTGCTATAGAATCATTTCTCAGGTATGGTCTACATCTAGCTTGAAACCCTTCAACGCATGGGTTCAATGCAAGAAAAAATATGTGGAGGTACACCTTCCCATTGACAGTCTTGGTGTCTATCTCCATTACACTACCAGGAGATCTTAACTCTATCCCTGCCTTGAAGCTATAAAGCATGTGGAAGCTGTCATCCCAATTCCCATGCAGCATGTCAAGAGCTCTCTGTCTCCCTGCCCAGACTATTGGATATGTGAGAGTCGCATTATATTAATCTTGTAGCCTACCATTCAATTCTTTTGCACCAACATTTGGCTCCTTCCTCATGATTCTAACTGCCCTATCTGCAATCCAACCTTGTGATGCCATGCTAGTTTTCACTCTACTTGTAGATACACAATTGTGATCATCTACCATCTTGCTGACCTGCATGACAGAAATACTACATTTATTAACATATCCTAAATAAAGTATCCCAATAAATTATATTAAGTTAGCAAGATTAAAGTTAGTACCCTAACAGTTCTTTTATCTGGCATCAGAACACTACTATTCTCTAGGGGGACATTCTTCACCTTTGCATGAACCTTGTTGGATCTGATTTGCCTGTGTTAAGATCAAATTATTCATTTATTGCATATTGCCTAATGGCCATCCTGAAGTCTTTCATGGTAGGGAATGTACATCCCACTACCATCCTTGGCCTATCCCTATCATACAAACAATACTTCTCCTCAGGATTTATGTCATCCACTGGGATTGTAGCCCCAACAGCATCCTCTTGTAGCTGATTGATTAATGGTTGCATACCAAAGTTTGCAGCATTGTCAGATGCAATCTGCCTCTTCTTGTTAGCAATGCCATCCTCATCTCGTAGTTCCAGTTGTTGATACATCACATCATCTCCCATTGCTACATCTATATCATTCTCATCTGTTGATTCATGAATGTGAAGGGTTGACCAATTCACCCTGCCATATGATGCCCAGGCATGGGTTGGGACCTCCTCTGTATATGCTTCATTTGCATCATGTACTGCATTGGAGGTGCCTGCTGCATTAGGAGATTTGGGTTGTGACATTGTCATAACTGAATGAGTGGAATCATGTTCGCTCTCATTCAGTCTCGGCCTACATTCACTCCCTATCTTGTCAAAAATTTCAACACAGAATGACACAAATTTGACTCTCCATCGTGCAAAAAAAACATCACACAATTGAATTGCATGCTGAATCAGCAACTCTTCTCCACTATCCCTGTGTACGCACCACAACTGTACATCTTGACAGTTACCCCATATGATCCTCTCACCCAATTGTCACGAAAACTTTTCAAGCGTATACCCACAAGAGTTAACAATTCATTCAAAACTTTGACGCTCAAATCTCGTCATGCTACCATCCAAATGCCTCACAGCATATGGGCCAACTATCATGGATATACTAAACACTCTTTCGGGATCAATCCTACTCGAAAGAGGAAAAATTGAATCACAATTTTGGCCAACTACTTCGTTCCTACTTTCTTCAAATCACAAACAAAAGGAACCAAAATAGCATAGAAGCAACTAACCCGACGGGGATGTCTTTCGGATCCATGTCACGCTTAGCCGCTAGCCCGCACGAGTGGGTCAGCTGAAGAATCTAGACCCGTTATTATGAGTTAATAGAGTATTTTGGTGATTAATGACAAATCTAAATATGAGATTAACTCATTTGTTAACTATGATATTATTTAGCCTTATTTGGATGAAAATGTGAAAATCATAGAGGTATGCATTCAACATTATATTCTTATATCTTGTTGCCTTCCTTGGATTCAAAATATAGGTTGAACTTCACTAAAAGTCTAACTTGAATATATGCATATGTTTTTATTACATATTTGTGTATGTACACATTCAGGGGGAGTTCACTCTATGTTTTATGGTTTCATTAGTATTGATCCATATTTCTCTATCCACTTATATTGGGGATCTCTATTTTAAAATATATACTTTGAATATATAAAACTTGTGTAGTTCATATATACTCATATTGCTTTATATTCAATTATTTGCAATTGTGTTATGGGACTAGTGTGTATGCTAAGATGTTTTAAAGGCTTAGTCCCGGATTATGGATGTCAACATGGAAATGGTAATGCAAAGACATGCATTGTAACATCCCAATTTCGTGAATTTTTCCATAATTTTGGAGCTATTTTGTTATTTTCTAAAGCCTAAATGAATTTCGGGATTAAATCAATTAAGAAATCAATTAAAAACTCTAAAATCCCTTGGCCGAATTTCTTCGCCCATTTCTTTTCTCGCGCTGGCCCACCTTGGCCCATCCCCACTCGGCGCCCGCTCTTCCTCTCTCACCGCCCACCCCACCCTGCGATCCTCTCCTCTCTTCCATGTGGGCCCCGCGCCACCCTTCTTCCCTTGCTTCTTCTTCCTCCCGCGCCCACCGCCTCCATTCTCGCTCGCGGAGCCGCTCAACCGCCACCCCAACCTCCGCATCATCCGCGCGCGTGCGCGCACGACTCGCCTCTAACCTCCTCGCCCCACCTCTTCCCCTTTATCGCGGCGAACCCGCGGATCGCCGCCATTACCGCCGAGAAGGCCGCGCGACGATCTCATCCTCGCACCTCCCGGCCCTATAAAGGTGAGCACCGGGTGCGCCTCTCCCGCTCATCCCAACGCCGCCATTCACCTCTCTCCTCCTCTCGCCTTGCCGGGTCGAGTTCTTCCGCCGCCGCCTCTTCCGCCTCTAGCGCCGCCAAGACCGCCTCCACGCCGCCGCCGCCTACACCATCGGCACCGTCACTCCTCGCCGACACGGTGCTCACTCTGCTCCGCGCGAGTGCCACCGAGCCTCTTCTCGCCGTCGAGCCGCAGCGCCGCCGCTTTTCCTCGCGCCGGTGACCGTGCTAGCTCTCGCACCGCCACGGTAAGCCCTAAGGTCTCGCGTTCCCCTCGTCCCTTGCCGCTCGCCGGACCCCACCGGCCGCCGCCCGCCGGCGCCCTAGCACCGAACCGGCCGCCGGCCCGGCGACGTGGCCGCCACCGTGGTCGCCACGATGCGCCACCTCACGGCGTCGCGCCGCCACCTCCTCTCCTCCGCTCACGTGGCACGCCGCGTGGCAAGGTCCACTCTCCTCGACACAACCGCTCGTAAACCCAGTCCACCAAAGCGAGGCACCGACATATGGGCCCGCATGTCGTGGTTTTCATTATTTTCTTTAATTCCGAAAATCCAAGGGCTGATGTCATCATTGCGCAATAAAAGGATTTTCCTTTAGAAAAATAAATCAAGAAAATCGAAAATTCGAATTTAGGTTTTAAATAGATTTAAACTTGTAAAATTCATATCTTTTGATTCCTAACTCCAATTTGGGTGTTTCAAATTGCAAAATTTATATAAAATCATTATCTAGCCAACCACATCAAAATTATTTAATTTTGAGCTCATTTGACCACTAATTCCTTTAAACCCTAAATCTATCATTTCATGTAATTTCAAACTTCGAAAGCTCATATCTTTTGCATCCAAACTCCGTTTGAGCCCATTCAAATTTCTAAATTTGTCTAAATTCAAGATCTAGCTATCTAAACCAAATTTATTAAATTTGGAGTTTATTTGAATCTTATTTGAATTTGGTTTGAATTTGGCTTATTTTCACGTATAGATTTCGGTGACTTCTGAAAGTCGATTTCGACGCCGTTGAAGAGCACATAAGAGGATTGATTTTGACTGTGTGATCATCGTGCTTGTGCACATAGACTACCTGGAAAAAGTGCTTGTGAGTACTAGGTGACCTGTTAAGAAAAACAACATCACTTCAATATCAGTTGATCTGTTCACCTCAAGCGAGGCAAGTTACATTCTTGATCATACTTGCACCTATTATTTAAAATTATTTAAGTTCTTTTTCAAATTATTACTGCATGCTTATTTATATTCAGTAATTTAAATCCCAGTTTTAAATATATAGTTATGCCTAAAATCCTTTGTATGGCCAATCTTGGTAATTGAAGCGAGCATATTGTCACCCTAGATAAAAACCTGGTTGATACAATAGTATGGACTAGGATCATTTGGAAAATATTGTGCTTAGCCATGCTTATAGACCAAATATGTTTCATTTGGGGAATTTCAACCAGAAATCAACTATTGTTTAAATTGTACCCTTGGCATTGGTGTGTCATGGGAGTTTTATACATGAGTTTGTAAAATGAAATAAAATGATGGTTTGGACTTGGCGAATTGGTTGTCCGTGGGTGCGAGTTTATGCACGAGCTTAATCTGTTAAGATTAAGGCCCATGGGTTTGTGGAAAGTTGCCCAAGTCAGTTAAGGACCGGTCTTCGAGCCGCATCTTGCTAAGCCACATCGTACTACCACATGTCTTGTATGGGCAGGACCTGGCTGATTAATTTGCAAAGTTCCATCATGGTCGTTCCTGTGATGCGGTGGGTGGTCTTTCATGACTTTTGTTAGTCCCACTAGGCGCAAGAGGGGGCCTGAACCCTGCGGACGGGTAGTCCAAAGGGGGTGAAACCTTAGCGAGGGAGGACTATGGTGGAATGGCGTATTGTAAAGGCCTTGACACGTGCTCTAGACTGCTTACCTAAGGTAGTGAGCGGTGGTATCGACGGATGCCAAACAACTAGAGAATTCATGTCTTGTGGGTAAAGTTGTACAACCTCTGCAGAGTGTAAAACAATTCGAATAGCCGTGTCCACGGTCATGGACATGCTGTCAAAGCCACTCAAAGTTAGACTTCGATTTTAAAATATTGGTTGTAAAACAGTTTTGACATGGATGGGTGTCCATGAGAAAAGTTATGGGTTGAAGCCCCGGGTTGGTGCCCGTGTTTATATTGGTGTTAGGTTGGTGCCTACACTATCGTTATCAATTCAAGTTCAATTTTAGATTTTATAACACTTGAGCTTTTGAACATAGTATGGTATTTAATGTCAAATGTTGATTTATGCAAATTAACACTATAAGCCTTCCTTTGTTACATTCATTTATGCATGTCATTTTGTTATTTGACGGGTGTAACTTGCGAGCACGGAAGTTGTGCTCATACTTGCTTAATGCAATCAAATTTCAGAGAAGAAGGACTTCACTACAGGTGTGGATCGTGACGACTAGGCCGCTACCCCAGTCGATTGCCTGTGGCAGATTGCTGGACCCTACTACTTCTTCATCGTCTTCCGCTGTGTTTATTTAATGTTGCCCTGTAAGGCTATCTTGTAATCAACTATGTTGTTATTTAATAAATTTTAACGTTTATGGTTGTGTTATCACATTTGTTTACTGTGTGAGCTAGCCATCGATCAGATGTTAATCCCGGGTTCTTACACGTTTAAAATAGCTTTTGGATGAATTTCAGTGGAAATCGATATGACCGCATTTGGTGAGCGGTACTACTGCTAGTACCGGGTTTTACTTGGCGGTACGTTTATTCCAGAGAGCATGTTTTAGGAGTTTTCATCTCCCCTGAAAATCGGTAGTACCGCACATGTGAAACGGTACTACCAGAGAGAGGTAATACCGAAGTATAGTTAGCGGTATGTTTTTCCAGAGAGGTTGTTTTTTCCTATTTCTTAAGCCTCTGAAAATCAGTAGTACCGCACATGAGAAACGGTACTACCGGAGAGCGGTAGAACTAAAGTCTAGTTGGCAGTAGTATCGCAACTGTCAGTAACTGCTAGTTTAGAAATATTTAATGTAGGTATATTTTAGTAATTAATGACAACTATTGTGGGACTAACATTTTCCATGAGTTAGATGAATATGTTATGTTCCATGATTATGGAGATTGTGGATGGCATCATTAATTGATCATCATCAAGTCAAGGTTCAAGAAGAAGATGTATCATGTCTTGATGCATGTCAAGATTTCGAAGATGAGATGATCATAAGTTAATCATTAAGTCAAGAAAACACCCATCATATGTTGATGGAGGTGAAGTGAAAGATGCATCATGGGTTGATGCATATCAAGACAATAACCCGGACTTGAAGTGAAGATGCGCGTCATCAAGCTTCAAGTGAATGTGCAAGACAAAGGTATGACTAGCT
The DNA here is from genome assembly GCA_036346255.1 of Ampelocalamus luodianensis. Lineage (NCBI taxonomy): Eukaryota > Viridiplantae > Streptophyta > Magnoliopsida > Poales > Poaceae > Ampelocalamus > Ampelocalamus luodianensis. The sequence continues at coordinate 65,465,351 of CM070618.1, forward strand.
AGGGCTAAGTATATGTTCCTAGTCTTTACCGGTCTTGGTGTTTGTTGGAAGACCGGATTGCTAGTATAGGTTTGTCGTACTATTAAGAGGGGTCTTGTCTAGTAGTTTGAGTCTCATCATGTGTTGATAGCTCAATCTCACTTGCTCTAGCTCTCTGTGGTATGATGCTATTATTTGCGAATGTGTTTTGCAAATAGCTAAGGCTCATGCATCTAATCCTTGTAGCATGTGACTATACTTTGCAAATGTGTTTTGCAAATGGTTGAAGTCCATGTACCTACTTCTTATGGCATGATCTAAGTTTGTAAATATGGTTTGCAAATTGTTGGGATTCATGCATTTACCCTTGGTATGGTCTAAAATTGCTTGTTACTATTTTCTTGGACTTATGCCATTGTGTGGACTCTTTGGAGTTGTGCTTCTTGGTTTTATCAAATGTGTTTGAGATCAATCAAACAAATGAGTTGTGTAGCCCTCTAAATAAGCTTTCCATAGAGTCTAAGATTATTCAATTCCGACATCGGAGTCAAAAGTTATAACATTTTTTTGAGTGTCGTCTGTGCTGAAACCTAGCCTGCGGTAATACCGCATCAGTCGAGCGGTAATATCGGATTTGTACAGCGGTATTACCGCACCAAACTTAAAAATGGCTAGTTTTTTAGCATTTAATGCACCCTTTCCGACCGTTGAACATTGGGGGCGGTAATACCGGATTTCTACAGCGGCACTACCGTATTTGCTAAGTTTTGCTGATTTCTACTCCCAACGGTTAGTTTTTGTGTGTGAGCTATAAATACCCACCTTAGCCAGTTGGGAGGTAATCTTTGGCATCCTATTTCACTATCTTGAGCTAGTGTGACCTTCTCCTCTCAATTGTGCATGTGTTGCATCTTGTGAGCAAGGAGAGAAGTCTCTAGTTGTATGTGTTGCATCTAGAGGTGGATTTTATATCCACTTGAGCTTGTGCATTCGTTGCATGTGGTGAGAGTCAAGCAAGGGACTTGGCTTATTACTCTTGGTGTTTGTCGACACCTAGACGGTGTGGAGGTGTCATGACCGGTGATCTCTTCAAAGAAGATTGTGAAGAAGTCCGGCGTGTAGTGAAGGTTGGAGCTCACCTATCCGGAGCGAGAAAGAGCTACCATTAGTGGAATTGAGGTGTTTGGCTTAATTCATGGAGCTGATCTAATTTGTTTGGGCTAACCTCAATGTGGATTAGGGGAGACCGACAAGTCTCTAAATAACATGGTAAAACATCCTTGTGTCATTGTGGTTTGTTTTCTTGTATTTTACTTTGTGTAATTTACATTCCTAGAATTGAATTGCTTATATATCTTTGTATATTTGCTATCATTGTCAGTAGTCTTAGTGTTGGTATACTTAGTGAGACTAGTTGATTTAGGCCTTAATTATGTAAAACTGATTTGATTTACTCTTCTGTACATAAACTCGGTTTAGCCAAAGAAACTTTTAAAACTGCCTATTCACCCCCCTCTAGTCGATCTCCTCGATCTTATATCAGCTAGCATCCATCAACTAACCTCGGGAAACTCCTCTGCTGCAGAACACCATCGGAGTTCGAGGACCGTCGTCCAGTCACCTTGACCGCCGACACACACACACGAGTAGGAGTGGAGCTATGGCTTCGGGATGGAGAAGGGATGAGTACGGCTTGGAGTGGACTAGGCACGAGTGGCAACATACATGATGAAATGAGTCACGTGAAGTTATTTGACCTGGTCATGTCCGGACATTTGGACTGGGGGCATTTCGGTAACTTCATGTGGCCAAAAATTCAAAAAGCAAAAAAATAGCGAAAATGGCAAAAGATTGATTGTATTTTATATGAAATGACAAATAATGAATTACATTGTACATAACGGTAAAGCGTAGAACGATGTTCTATTGGGTGGCAAATTTTTAATTGTCCCTTATTACAACCACAAGGAAGTCTGGGATGCAGTTAACCAAGTACACATCAAACTACCTGCTAAAAAGCTCTTTTCGCACTGCAATGACCCATCGAATTAGCTACGCTTTGGGTATAAGTAATAGAGAGAAAGAAAGGTCCTGCTAAGTTCTTGGATTTCATGTCATATGCCAGCAATCGTAGATCTCTTGTTGTCTTGGGTCCTAATCATATTGACAAGGGTCGGGTTATTCGACTTAAGCACCACAAAGCGAAAGCCTTGTCGAACTACCTGTTGTAGTCCATGTCATGTCGCTAGAGCTTCAACGGTGAAAAGCATTAGGGAGATTATCATACTGCCGCGTCTCCTAACCCTTCTATTCTAGCAAGCAAACATAAATGCGGGGACACTACGATCGAGATTACGCAAGAGGAGACACTGGAGGTTTTTTAGATTGGTTCAAACCTTTTTCGAAGATAATAACAACCATACTCTTTTGTTCTTGTATTGAATGTGTTTACAGGAAGAAAGAAGTCATTGAAACTAAGACTACTTCTATGGTTTGAACAGTCTGTTGTCCTATCTCTATGTCCACTGACGTTGCCCTTTATATAACTTCTAAAGGGGTGGCAGTTGTTATGTGTTAGGAGGCGCCTTAACGGTTGGTTGATTGCGCATGTTGATGACGGTTGTTGTCAGAGAGACTCTCCCCCACACGTTCGCCATGCAATTACGCTAGAGACAAAGGGAACTATGCACGATTCTGTCAGAGACAAACAATACGTGTATAATTACCACACGTGAATAAGCGCAGTGTACAAAGTCCCTAGTCAATTGTGTCCACATATCTATGGGTTCCATCAACTATAGGGTGATCGCAGTTGACCTGATCGTAGCAAACCTTACAACTATAAGGTGGTCGTAGTAGATCTTACGATCATAAGATGGTCATAGTAGACCTTATGATCATAGGATGGTCGTAGTAGATCTTACGATCACAAGATAGTCGTAGTAGACCTTATGATCATAGGATGGTCGTATCAGACTTTACGACCATGGAGTAGTCGTAATCTTCCTTTGTCATTGTAGACTAATGACAAGGGGTATCTCGGATGGTTGTTTCAGGATATTGTTATCTATAATAAATATTATAGATAAATAATTCTATTAATTGATGATTATTGAACCCTCGTCACATTGATACTTAATCTTGAGTTAGCAAAAAAATATATTTAACAACCTTATGTGTGACATTTGCAGCATGTATCTTCCTTCTACTAAAGCTAGTTTGTGGGGTTTTAGCTTTTAGCTTAAAGTCATGGAAAACTTATGATATAGGTCATAAAGCCTTAGCTTAAGGCCACTTAAAGCAAGCTTAAGATCCTTTGAAGGAGTTATGGTTTATGGGATTTCTCAAGAAAGTTTTTTAAGTCTCTCTTTCGTATCGAGAAACTGAACAGCCTTTTCCACCAACTCCCCAAAGTAGGACAACTTCTTGAATTTCTCGGTGAAGTTTAAGCTCTATTTGTATTGAGAAGTTGGAGAAGCTGAAGCTCTTCTTTAGCAGCTTTTCAAATAAACCGACCTCCAAATGAATATAATCTCTCTATAGCGTGACTTAAGTTTACAGGAATATGTATCTAAAATATGTGGTTTCGTTGAGATGTTAACAAATCAAATCTCACTATCTACAAATTATGCAAAACCCAAAACACGGTATTGTTCGATATCAAATTTGCCACTTGTTTTTAACAAACATCTATACCCATGATTTTGACATTGGAAATTGCATGTCTTAAGCTTTTGATAATGTTCAACAAGATGAAACTCTATATTATTACCACTAAAGCACATGTGTGTGTATTGAGAGAGTATACCGAACTTTGGCATAAATCCTCCCTATTATTCGAGTTGTTGGTTTGGAGTTGATGCGAGGAGATTACATATAAGAAGTACAACCCCGACGGTTGAAAAGGTTACAAGTACACATTGAATTTGTGCATTGTATGCTCTAACAATTTTCTTCTTCGAAGGCAACACTTCAAAATCTCTCCATCTTCTCACTCCATTTTCTTGTGGAGATTTTCTAGCATTGTAGATTATTGTTAAACAATAGAATTCGCCGTTAGAAAATCTCAATCCAATCACACAATAGAGCACATAACATAGAGAGAATATAGAGGAGGACTAAATATCTTTATTCATGTGTGTCAATGTACATGGGGTGTCCTCATATTTATAGCTAAAAGGGTGAACACCTCCAAGGGGTAGTTTAGTCTTTTTCCCACCTATTCACGTTTGTTAACAATTATTACCCCCTTCGTTAACAATGTTCCAATTAAAACACTAGCATGAACTAATGACAAATCAGCAAGCACACTCCACTCATCTCGATCCACATAAAGACCGAATCAGACGTGGCTAAATGGGTGGCCCGGCCCGGCCCAGGCATGACCGAGCACGGTCCGTTTCGGCACGACAAAGAATCATGTCGTGCCGGGTCGGCCCATGTGCCTAGGTGGCGGCCCAAGCACGACTCGAAGGGCGGTCATGCCGTGGCGTGCCAACACGAGCCCATTTGGCCCGTTGGGCCGTTTACGAGACTCACTTAGCCTGAAAATTAAAAAAAAAATCAAAAAATAGGAAAATCAAAAAAATGTGTAGAATTTATAAATATATATGAAAGTTGTAAAAAATGAGACAAGCATATTGAAAATGTAATAAAGAACTTTATTAATATTGAAATGGTTGCTCGTTAAAATTTCTACCAAGTAAAAACTCAACATGAGAAAACCTTGGCAAAGTAAAAAGAGTACATCCTATAGCTCTATATACATCCTTGTTCTAAGTGTTATTGTCGATGTACGGATTTTCGAACACGTCTGACATCTCTGTATTTTCCACAGAATGTCGTGTTCGCGAATCAGCTTATTCCCAGTACTTCACGATTAGAAGTATTTCCACCATCTCATTCGTGAGACGTGTTCTTCTCTTCTTCAATATTCTTCCAGAAAGATTGAAAGTAGACTCGGAGGAAACCGTCAAGATAGGAACAATTAACACATCACGTGCAAGTATAGATACCATAGGATGTGTTAACTTATGGGCATGCGATGATTGCAAAATTTCGAAGCCTTCTGAGTTGAAGTTCACCGTATCGCAATCTAGATAGGTGGATAGTTCCCCATTGAAGTTTTTTTATTAATTAATCCTTTTAAATTTTTATTTTAAAGTTAACCTCTGGCACACTTTATTTTCAATTCTGACCCCTTTGGTCACGCTACCACCCGTGACGTGACAAAATAACACTATCACACCAGCCCGTATCTAGGCAAGCTCTTGTCACACCACCACCCATGGCGTGATAGTGTTATTTGGTCATGCCACAACTAGTGACGTGACAAAAAGTGCTATTTTGGGGACTTATCCTATCGCGTGATAGTGTTATTTTGTCACACCACAGGTGGTGGCGTGACCAAAGAGGTCAAAATTGGAAATAAAGTGCGCCAGAGGTTAACTTTAACATAAAATTTTAAAAATGGTTAATTAATAAAAAAAATTCTTCCCCATTCCTTGGGGCTGTTCTTGGTTGAGCAGGCGGCGCTGTAGAAGAAGAAGACCTGGACATGGAGGAAGAGCCACTGAAGATCGTGCCCCACATATTTGTCTTGCTACTTGAGGTGGGGCTACTGGAGGCCGTTGCAAGTGGACTCCCCGAAACTTATTTTCATACCTTTGATAAACCTCGTGTAATTGAGAACGAATTTCTGTAAAATAGTTAGAATAGTCTAGCCTTGTAGCATCACTAAGAAGATCACGATATTAGCAAATACTTCAATTTTACATCTAGGATCTAAAATAAATACAAATGCATATAGAAATGGGAATTCTCTCCAATATTTAAGGTATGTAGTTTTCATATCAACAATAGTCTCGCATAAAACTGAGTTATTTTAATACATTTTCAATTGAGTAGCAATCTATAAAATAATATGCACAATAATAGGAGATGTTGGATAGTAGACAGAGGACAAAGCAACAATGATCTCATAAAATTTTTCTAAAAACTTTAGTATCTTCTCAGCAATAAACCAATATTGTTCAGCCAATAGTATACTACCGTCAGTGCTCTGATAGTGCGTTTGAAGAAAAACAAAAATTTTTTCTCTTATATGGTAAAAGACTCTTAAGCATCAGGTAAGTAGAGTTTCATCTTACCGGTATGTCCAAACCGAACTTTCTTGGATGTACACCCATTGTCTTGTAGAAGTTCTTATATGCTGCTATTCTTACATTAGAATTATTTAATAAAGATATCGCATTGTAAAAAGATTTAAGATACACATCCAACCTCTTCAAATCGGATTTGACTATAAGATTAAAAATATGACAAGCGCGTCGCTGATGTAGCAAGAAGGAATCGGTGTATGTACTAAAGACTGGAGTAAGAATATCCATAGCCTTAGAGTTCGTAACGGCATTGCCTAGAGTAATTGAGAATATTTTATTTATAAGACCAAAGAATTCCACAACTTTGATAATACAGTCTGCAATATTCTCAGCCATGTGTGCCACATCAATTAATTTGAAACCTATAATTCTTTTCTCCATTACCCAGTCATCATTAACATAATGAGAAACTACGCTAAGATAATCCTCCCTAGCGCGACCACTCCATATGTTCGAGGCTAGGGCCACCGAAAATGTGCATGTAGCAAATTTATCCTTTAATTTATCACGACGTTATTTGTAGTATTTTACCAGATCTCTACTTGTTGCTTGTCTAAAAACGGAAGTGAATCTAGGATTATGCGCAATTATAATATAAGTTTGGAAAGCATTGGACTCCCCAAAGCATAATAGTAAATCCTCGGAAGCAATTAAATGACAGAGAGATTGACGGGCTACCTCAAGATCGTAGTCCCAACTACGTACCGTACCGTCGGGGTTGCACTGCAGCTGCGTCTTCATCATCAGCAATCCTTGCTTGGCCTTACATCTTGTAACATGTCTTTGTAAGTGCCCCATCCCTCCTGTAGACTTTGCAGACAATTCCTGATGATAAATTTTACAAACAACATATGATACCTCATTTCCTTGTTCATGTGGCTTGATTGTTCTATCGAAATGCTCACAGACTCCGGATGTAGATGGTCTCAACCTCTTTACTCTGGTGGTTACCAACGAAGATGCTATTGTAGAGTTTGATGACGGAACTCCACCTTGCCCTTCTGGTTAGTTTGAGGTAGCCGCAGCCTCCTCCATGGATCCAATATCCTCCGATGAAATTCCGTACTCACTAAGAGCGAAGATATCGTAATTTTCCATAACTAAAATTGTAAAATCGAAACTAATGCTATTATTATTTTTATCTTAGCATAACAAATAATAACAATAAAAATATGAAAAAAAATATTGTACCTCTTTTGATGACTTGCTGCTGGAATTTAAATTTCCTAAAATTTGGCATAATTTTTTTTGAATTTTGCCTAATTATCTCACAACGAATTTAAATTTACATAACATAATTTGAAAGAGAGATTGAGGAATGAATGGGTGTTGCATGAGGGGGGTATGGTGCCTATTTATAGAAAAATATTTAGGATTTTTTTTTTTGCTATTTTTAAAGCCTCAAACGGTCAAAATTTTGAAAAATCCGAACATTACGAGCTAAATGGGCTATGTCGTGCTGAGCACGATCCATCGGACCGATTTAGCCTGTAACAACTATATTGCCGCCGGGCTATGCTGTGCCAGGCACGACCCATAGTGCCGATGTGGCCCACGGGCATGCCTCCCCTACCCCTTTGGCCCTTCGCTAGTTCGCCTCCCTTCTTGGCTGCTCCCTCGCTACCTCCGACCATGTGCCCCAAGTCGCCTCGCCTTCTCGCTTCTCCTCCCTGCCGTCCCAAGCGACGCTGCTGTCTCCTCCCTCCGCACCGACTGTCGCCGCCGTCCTACCCTCCTCCTCCTCTCCTCCTTGTTGCCACGCCCGTGCGCCCTAAGCTTGCCGCGCCACCTCCTCCCTCCCGTCCCAAGCGGTGTCACCTTCTCCTCCCTCCATGCCGGCCACCAGCGCCGTCCCGTCCTCCTCTCCTCCCCCCCTCCCCCGTCGGCTAGCTTCCTCCTTGGCCCGATCCTCCCCTCCTGGCGGCTCATTGCGTCATCTCGACGCGCTCGCCACGCGAGCTAGATGGACCGTGTCAGGCCAGCTAACCATGCCAGGGTTATGATCCAAACATAGCACGGAACTTCGTACTAAACTGACACAGCTCATAAATAATATAGACTGTATTATACCTAGACTAACTGTGTGATGCCTCGGCCTGACCGATACACCCATCTAAGTTCTAACCATCACTAGACCGAGTCCACCCGGGAATCCCTCCCGAGAGCTCCCCTCCCCACCCTCTCCTTATTCCCCACCCCACCCCGACCCGATACCCAAACCCCTACCACCCTTTCCCGCAGCGCGGAGCCGCCACTCCTCCACCCCGCGAGCCATTCGGAAAACCTAGATCCAAACCCCTCGTCGCCGGCCATGGCGACCCGCCGGGCCCTCTCCTCCGTCCTCCGCTCTGCATCCCGCCTCCGCGCCGCCTCCCCGTCCCCGTGCCCCCGCGCGCCCCTCCACCACCGCCCGTCACCCGCTGGCTTCCTCCTCCACCGCGCCGCCGCCTACGCGTCTTCTGCCGCGGCTCAGGCGGCGCCCTCCACGCCGCCCCCCGCCATCGGCAAGACCACCGGCGGTGGCGGTAAGATCACCGACGAGTTCACCGGCGCCGGCGCGGTGGGGCAGGTGTGCCAGGTGATTGGCGCCGTGGTGGACGTGCGGTTTGACGAGGGGCTCCCCCCGATCCTGACGGCGCTGGAGGTGCTCGACCACAATATCCGCCTCGTGCTCGAGGTGGCGCAGCATCTCGGGGAGAACATGGTGCGCACCATCGCCATGGACGGGACGGAGGGGCTCGTCCGCGGCCAGTCCGTGCTCAACACCGGCTCTCCGATCACTGTAATGTCATTCCCTCTTGGTCCTTCACCGCGATCGTGTTTGAGATGTTTCATTTGGATCTAATCTGACGAAATGACAAATCCGTAGGTGTTAGATTTGATATGTATGTACGGATCTGTGTATTGAGTAGTGAATGCTCAATGCTGACGTTAGAGATCCATGACTATATGCTGTTCTGTAGCGGTTCTATATAAGGTGACAAATGCGAAAAAATGACTCTGCTGAACAGCATGCTTGTCATGATTTAGTCGTGTTCAAATGCTATTTTGTAGATTTATATTTACAGTCCACTGTATATTTATATTTTTCCGTATCATTTTTGGGCAAATAGCACGTTTGCGATGCTTTATTACTGAAGTAGCGCTCGTCGCGACGAATTTGCAAATATGGAGCCTCGTCCGCACGGTCACCGACCGAGCGTGACGTTCACGCAACACATCGCCTCGTCCGGCCGGTCACGGGCCGAACGCCTCCACGCCGCCCTCGTTCGGCCGATCACGGGCCGGACACGCCATGTGGTTGATTAATTGAGCCATACAATTAAGTCTAAGCATATTACAGTGGTTGATCAATTGATAATTAATGAGGCAGCTTGAATCGCATCAATTAATTAGGACGAGATTGATTAGACCATCCACTTAAGCCAAAATTTCAAGGAATTGGAAAGTTGAGCCATCCAACTAGGTCTAAGCATATTACAGGGATAGAATATCAGTATTTGTTGCCCTCCAAAGCAGCTCGTGCAGTGTCTCCATCACAAGAGCGAAATCCGTAGTTAGCGAAATTAATTAGAATTAATTAGCGCTGCACAAATTTAGCCGCATCCGGCCCGTGGCTGGCCGGATGTGCCTCTTCCCCTGACACGCCCATCCCCTCAATCCTCTAATCCGTCCCCTCACCCGTCCCCTCAACCCTCTAATCTGTCACTTCCATTGCGTCTTTGTTTATATGCATGTGCATGCATGCAAGAGATTGGCGTGGGAGGGAGTGCAATTTCACTCGCTCTCTCGTTGCTCTCGCTCGCTCTCTCGCTTTCTCGTTCTTTCGATTTCGGTTTTCCAGTGACTTATTATTATTTGCCGCCGTTATTAGCAGTCATTTTAGCAGGTATGTCTCTCCTCGTAGCGAAATTAATCTTACTTAATTTATTAGTTGTAGTTTTTAGGCGTAGTTAATTAGTTACCAATTAATTAATTAGTCGTAAGTACATTGTTTTACTCAATTCATTAGTCCGAAATAGTTAGTTGGAATTAAGTATTAATAAATGAGCAGTCATTAATTAGTCGTTAATACTTTACTTGTAATTTTTAGGACGTGATTAATTTGCTTTCATCAATTAGTGGTAATTAATTTAGTACTAATAAGTTAGCATTAAAAGACTGAAGAATAGAGAACAGCAAGATGTGGCAAATCTATTAACTACTTGCACGAGTAGAAATTAAGGACTGAAGAATAGAGAACAACAAGATGTGGCAAATCTATTAACTACTTGCACGAGTAGAAATTAGAGGGTTAGTTGGAATCATCGGAAAATCTAAACCGAGAGAACGAGAAAGCGAGAGCAGCGAGAGAGCGAAGTGAAATCGCACTCTCATGCGATTAAATAGACGCCGAGCGCCAATCTCTTGCATGCACATGCACATAGACAAAGTTGCGATGGAAGTGACGGATTAGAGGGTGTCGCATGGACATCGCATCTGGCCGGTGAGGCGACATGTCGCATGGATGAGGCGACATGTCGCATGGACATCGTATCTGGCCGGTCACCGTGCGGACGAGGCTCCAGATTTGCAAATTTGTCACGACGGGCACTACTTCCGTAATAAAGCATCGCAAACGTGTTATTTGCGCCAAAAATTCCATCTCTATTTTGATGGTCCCAAAATCACGCAAACCAAGGAGGGGATCTTTTGATTTTTCTGGTTAGGGGCTAGACGAGGAAGGGAGAGTTGAGAGGAAATGCATGGGCCTCATGTAGGTTCCCCAATCCCAAAAATAGGCTATGGGAAGTTCAGAAGACCATAAATTTTCCAAAGTTGTCCATAAATGAAAATGATCATACACTTTTAGGTTGCAGAGGCTAAGATTATTGTTTGCGCATGCAGACATCATGGTTAGCTGATTATGAGTTCTGAGGGATTGGCTACTGAATGCATAAAATTACATTAGTGTGAAGATTAGTTGTGACAGCTTTTTACAGAGGGAACTTAGTTGTTATTTCTCTGTTAGGTTGCAGAGGCTAAGATCTGTTATAGCCTGCATATATTCAGTGTCTTTGAACTTAGTTGTTTCTATTAAGTATCACCTTCTTTGAACTTTACCATGTTGCTGTGTCTATTGCTGCATTTGTGATGTGTGTTTTATTTATTTATTAGGTTCCTGTTGGTAGGGCGACGCTTGGGCGTATTATCAATGTTATTGGTGAGCCGATCGATGAGAAGGGAGATATAAGTAAGTCTGTGCGACATGCATTTTATGTATGGCACTCATATACATTAGCAAAAACTCGGTGGTTATTTCTCTGTTACAATTTTCCCTTTCTGATTACTCCTCTTTGCCGCAGCGACAAACCACTTCCTTCCTATCCATCGTGAAGCCCCTGCTTTTGTTGAGCAAGCTACAGAGCAACAAATTCTTGTTACTGGAATTAAGGTACACTTTTTTTTTTCTCTTTGGGAAATTTGTGAATTTTTAATTAGTTAGATTCCTTTTAATGTGGCAAGAGACATTTCTTTGTGTGCCAATTTAAGTTTTAATGCAAATATTGTACTTCTTCCAGGTCGTGGATCTGCTTGCACCCTATCAAAGAGGAGGTAAAATTGGTCTCTTCGGTGGTGCAGGGGTGGGCAAAACTGTCCTTATTATGGAGTTGATCAACAATGTTGCCAAGGCCCACGGTTAGTTTGGTCATATTACAAAGTGGTTTGTTGTGCTTTACATTAGCTTATTTGTTTCATCTGTTTATTCTAGGTGGTTTCTCTGTCTTTGCTGGTGTTGGAGAACGTACTCGTGAGGGTAATGACTTGTACAGGGAAATGATTGAGAGTGGTGTGATCAAGCTTGGTGACAAGCAGGTAAATTATACATATTTCTAATATGTTATTGGGACTCATATTTGTAAGGTAAATTTTCCTTACATGGCAGTATTTTGTGTCAGAGTGAGAGCAAGTGTGCTCTTGTCTACGGGCAAATGAATGAGCCTCCTGGTGCTCGTGCTCGTGTTGGACTGACTGGCTTGACTGTTGCTGAGCATTTCCGTGATGCTGAAGGACAGGATGTGCTTCTCTTCATTGATAACATTTTCCGTTTCACTCAAGTAAGTTGTTTGGGATCCTCCTGCCATCTCATCTCTGGCAAGTGCCATCAATCTTAATCTTGGTGGTTGCACACATGACATTAGTCAAACATAGACTCTGATATCCAATCTACTTACTGTATTCTACTTAGCAGGCAAGTCCTGCCTCTTCATGTTGTTATTTTTCTTTCTCTTGAAATTCTGTATCATTATGACTGAAAAAGCTGTACATTGGTCTATCTGTCAGGCGAACTCTGAGGTTTCTGCTCTGCTTGGACGTATTCCATCTGCTGTGGGATACCAACCAACCCTTGCTACTGATCTTGGAGGACTGCAGGAGCGGATTACCACTACAAAGAAGGGTTCTATTACATCTGTTCAAGCTATATATGTGCCAGCTGATGATTTGACAGATCCTGCTCCTGCTACTACCTTTGCCCATCTTGATGCTACTACTGTGTTGTCACGACAGGTATGCCTATCTGATTTCTAGTTATAATTTGTTTGGATTGGCATTGTGCCTGTCATGACTCATGAGTGCAACTTGGCTGTGCTGTCTGTGCAGATTTCTGAGCTTGGTATTTATCCTGCTGTCGATCCTCTGGACTCCACATCCAGAATGTTGTCTCCCCATGTGCTGGGTGAGGATCACTACAACACTGCTCGTGGTGTTCAGAAGGTTCTTCAGAATTATAAGAATCTTCAAGATATTATTGCCATTTTGGGAATGGACGAGCTCAGTGAGGATGACAAGCTGACAGTCGCTCGTGCTAGGAAGATTCAGCGGTTCCTTAGCCAGCCTTTCCATGTTGCTGAAGTTTTCACGGGTGCACCTGGAAAGTACGTCGAGCTAAAGGAGAGTGTTAATAGTTTCCAGGTATGTAATTTAACTGTAACCCGTTTCCCCTTTAGAACGACAGTACTGCTGTACTGTTTTTATCTCCAAATTAGCATGTTTGCTCCAACTTGTTGGCTGTTGGCATTCTGTGCCCTTTTGTGCTCTATGTAACTTCAAACTTTTGGCTGTTGGCATTCTGTGCCCTTTTGTGCTCTATGTAAGTTCAAACTTAAAGGAATTTAATTGAGTTATTTATGGTGGTGGTTAGTTATGAAAATAATTATTCTGAAAATGTTATATAGAAGTTATTTATCAATTTGTATATGTTTATCTACTATTTAGTACTCTTTTTTTGTGTTTCTTGTAATGATGTCCTTGTAGTAATAAAAGTTGTGCACCTGCTACTGCACATTAGTATGGTCCGTGTATTTGGTTTACTGGACCATACTTCAAAAAATGCTGTGCAAATTCTAGCTACTTTAGATGCCTTGTTGCCTGAATAGGGTATGAACTCATGTACCTATAAATATGATTTTAGGCCAGCACACTTAATGTTAGATATAAAAGAGCACGAGTTATTTGGATTTTAATTGAAATGTCACAAGAATTGCAATTCTAAATTTTTCCGTTTGGAATGTTACAAGGACTATGTACTAACACTTAACTGACTTGCTAGTTACACAAGAATTTTTGAAGTTTCTGCACTCCTGTGTGGCCCACATTCCGTGTATTTCAGTCATAATTGATTATATGGCTATGTGCTCAACATAAAGTTGCTCTGATATGTAAAATACAGTATGAATATGCTAGTACTATTGTACTGATGGATTCATGTTGCATAACACAATAAATTGTACATTTTTCGAGAAATGAAGGGCCCAATTGTTTTATATGAAAACTAAGATGTGCTCTTTGAAGCAATTAGTTTTGTTGCCCTAGTTTCTTGTGCATTGCTGCTGCTTTTACTGAATCTTTCTTGCAAAATCAATAACAGTTTATTCTTGAATATGTTTACCACAATATTCATATGACGCATCCATTCTTACTGACGAGTAATGGATCTTCTCAACGTATCACAGGGTGTATTGGATGGGAAATATGATGACCTTTCAGAGCAGTCATTCTACATGGTTGGAGGAATTGAGGAGGTCATTGCCAAGGCAGAGAAGATCGCCAAGGAGTCTGCCTCATAAGCAATTCCCTCTTCAGAAGCAATGCACAATTTCAACTTTTGGAGGTCAACGTGTTGTGCCTTGTATTCTCTGTTAGCCACGACATGTACTAACAGGCAGGAGGCCCGGCCCTGCTGATGGATGTGTTTCCCCTCCACTTTTTTACCAAATAAGGATTTGCAGTGACCTATTTGTTTGGTTTACTGCCGTTCAAGGAAGATTCGAGTTCTCTTTTTGTGTGATCCATGAGCGACGAGACCGTGAACTTGTTATTCTCGGTGAAACACTGGAACATTTCACCGATACCAGTACTCTGATGTTTATACTTCATACATGTTCTGAGGGCGGCTATCGCAAACATTTCTTATTTAGTCAGGCCTCTAGTTGTTCATGGTTGATGGCTCTCCTTTGTTCTTGCACGGATTTAGGATGCAATCTCTTTATTTTGAAGGTTTCTTTTCTTTCTCGTCTTGCGTCTTTTTCATGTCACCTATGGTATGATGAACAACTTAGGCAATCTCGGTGGTATCCATGAGACAGAATTCTAGCAAACATTTCATTTGAGAATCCACAGCAAACATTTGTATGGTTCTCAGATCTAAGTCTCCGCAAACTTTTTTTCTTCTTTTAGAACAAGCTGCACGCCATACCCCTTTTCTGTTTTTCCTCATTTACAAGGTGCGAGTGTGGGTGCGACCCTGTGATTTGGTTGCTGATTTGGAGTACTGTACCAATTAACTTTATCACAGCCCCGATAACTAAGAAATTACTGCGAACAACTAAGACAAAAAAATCCTGTGATGAACTTCGTCAACTCTGCATTTTTTAGGTTCGTAGCTTTACATAGTTCTTTTTGTTGTAGTTTCTGCTTGCATCAATCGGATTGTAGTTGTGTCCATGAGTATAGTGTAAACAAGCCCAATTCACACTTAAGAAACATCGTCAGCTCTCCATTTGACACGTGGCCAACGAAAGTAGGCCCGCCTGTCAGCACCTCGCGCCCCCACATATCCCATTGTCATCCGATTTGGCAAGCCCCTGACCCGAACTGGCCTAATCCCATGTCCCGATCGTCCAATTCATAACGGAGGCTCTGGGATGGGATCCCTTCGGAGCCAACCCAATAAAGGGTCCGTTTGAAACGGTTTCGGCTTTTCACTCTCTTTACATAGTTTTTTTTGTTGTTGTTTCTGCTTGCATCCAATCGGATTGTAGTCGTGCCCATGATTATAGTGTAAATAAGCACAATTCACTCTTAAAAAACATCGCCAAGCTCTCCATTTGACACGTGGCCAACGAAAGTAGGTCCCGCTTGTCAGCACCTCATGCCCCCACATATCCCACTGTCATCCGATTTGGCAAGCCCCTACCCCGAACAGGCCCAACCCCATGTCCCGACCGTCCAATTCATAACAGAGGCCCTGGGATGGGATCCCTTCGGAGCCAACCCAATAAAGGGTCTGTTTGGAACGGCTTCACCTTTTCTCTCGAAAAAGCCAAAAGTTGTTCCAAATGGGTGGACTTTTTTCACCAGCTTTTCTCAAAGCCGGAAGCCGATTTAACGTGAGAAAGCCTAAAGTCACCGCGGGGCAGCTTCTCGCGGCCCCCGTTCCGGATTTATCCCCCAACTTCACATGTATTTACCCGCTTTTACCATCGTATAAAAGCCCCTCCCAACCCAACTCCTAACCCTAATCCCGCTCCCCGCATCCCGAGCCCCTCCCTCTTCTCTCTCCTGCGCGACTGCCTCCCCTCTTCCTCCCGCGACATCGGCGCCCCTCCTTCTCTCCCGTACTGGTCCCCTCCTCCTTCCGCGTCGGCGCCACCACCGTCCTGCACCGACGCCGCCCATGGTGTCCACCCTCGAGCCACGAGCCGCCGCCCTCCACATGGCCGCCTCCTCCTGAGCCGTCTCCCAAACCACCTCGAGCCATCGATGCTGCCCCGCCGCTATAGCTCCTTCTCCTCCCCTGAGCCGCCATCACCTCGACGCGCGTCCGGCCGCCAGCCTCCGCCGGTCCGTAGCCTCGCCTCCATCACTCTCCACCGAGCCGAAGGCCGCTGGCCCCGACGCCGCCTCTCCTCGACCCGAGACGACCCCGCACCGCGACGCCGGCCTCCTCCAACGCGGCCCCTCCTCCGCCGACGCCCCCGACGTTGGCCTCCTCCTTTAACACGGCCCCTCCTACACCAACGCCCCCAACGCCGCCGCCGGCGGTGACCCAAAACCTAGTCGTCGCCGACTGAACCCTATCCCTTTTTTAATTTTATTTATTTGTCCTTTTTTCCTATTGTAAATTAATTATGTATGTAATATTTGTTTTTTTGTAATAATTGTTTATTTTAGTTATTATTATTATTTTTGTAATAATTATTTTTAATTGCATAATTGTCGTTAATTGTGGTCTATTGTGTTAATTGTTGTTAATTATTGTTAATTGCGGTCTATTGCATTAATTGTGGTCTATTACGTTAATTATCGTTAATTGCGGTGGTTGTCATTACTTGTTGTCAAATGCGTTGATTGTCGTTACTTATCGTCACTTGCGTTAATTGTAGTTAAACGGTATCATTTGTCCCAGTGACATTTCACACATTTCTCATCTCAGAAGTTGCAGCTAGCCTATCTAAAAATCAGACATCCAAACACCAAATCTCTTCAGCTCAGCCGTACAGCCCAACCAAAAAGCTGTTTTTCAAAAAAATGACGACCGTTTCAAACAGACCCAAAGACCGCCGCTAACGTTTCTCTGTAGCTATCCCCTTCCTTGATTCCTTCCGAATTTTCCAAATCCCAAATTCTTCTGCACTCTTCTTGCCCCTTCCCTATATCAAAACATTTCGAATCACTCTCTTCCGTCTCCTCCCCTCCTCTCCTCCTCCACTGTGTCGCTCGCATCCGAGGCCCTGACCGCGCGATCCCTTCCGCGGCCAGAGCCCGGCGCTCGCACCGCCCCGTCCGACCACGTCGAGCAGTGAAGACGTAAGCCCGAATCCCCCGGATAGTAGCAGCATCCCACTTGCGGTTTCCTCGGGTTGGATCTGTCTGGTTGCGCCATGGTGTCTCCCAGTGAGACAAAACCGTAGGTTTATCGGCGATGCCATCTCCTCTTCTACGTGTTGGGCCGTGGGTGTGCCAGTGTCTTGCTACAGAGTTCGGGGTTTTGATCTGTGATCACTTTTCTGGCTGCTGTTCTTCGCTCCTCGCGATGAGTAGCGCCGTGAAGGATCACCTCCACCAGATGTCGATGACATGCGATTCGCTTCTGCTCGAGCTCAATGTATGCCCCTCCGCCTCCCGATTCCACCGTTGTGCGGTATTTGTGTTGGTTCCGCCGTGTGCGGCTATTGCGAGGAATTGAGAGGTGCGTCTGTGTTAAGGTGATTTGCGAGGATGGGGCAGGGTTTTTTTAATCGGCCAAAAAAATTAAGGGGGGGGGGCGGTATGGCCGATTGTACTTGAAAATCGAAAAATTTCGGTCGAAATTTTGTAAATTTTTTTGTATTTTAAATTTAAAAAAATTCAAATTCGAACAAAAATCATCAACTAGTTAGCAAGATGTTCATATAGACTATTGATTCAAATGGGCTTGTATTACTACACTTATTCATCAACTGAGCAAAATTCAATCAAATTCGAAATTTTTTGGGCAAAATTCATTCAAGCCGGCTAAATTCGAAGCCGGTTTGTATCGGTCGATAAAAAAACTATGGGTCGGGGAGCCCAACACCACGAGGGACAGGATGCTGCTTGAGCTCAAGCAGGAATGCCTGGAGGTCTACAGGAGGAAGGTCGACCGGGCCAACCGGTGCCGACCCCAGCTGCGTCAAGCCATTGCAGAGTCCGAGTGATGCGGCCCAAGAAAACCTAATGCATGTTGTGCATGGGGATTTTCTTACTCTCCCACTTTTGGTCTTTGAATAATCGTAGCTTGGGAGAAAGAAAGAGAAGAGTTCACATACGATGGTGTAGGTTTTCTTACTCTCCCACTTTTGTTCTTTGAATGGTGATTGTTTTTGTTGCTTGCTAGAATTTGTTTCTTGCAACATTTGCAGGTGCGCCTTCTCTCAATGCTTGAAGAATACATGTTCGTTCGCCAGGAGAAAGAGCAAGAGAAGAAGAGACAAAGCGTACTTTGCCCTTGCATAACATTACGACATTCCGTAAATCATCTGTTTTTTTCCTTCAGCAATACGTTCTAAAACCTGAATATACCTGCATGATCAAAAGAAGCTCCAGGATCAACTCAAAGCTGAGCAGGTTGCTCTCTACGGATCCAAACCAAGTGCACCCAAGCCTCAAAGTTCAAAGAAGGCACCTAGAAACTCGATAGGTGGTGCAAACCGAAGGTTGTCTCTTGGTGGAGCCACATTGCAACCGCCCAAAACAGATATACTGCATTCGAAGTCTGTTCGTGCTGCCAAGAGAACAGAGTCACCCCGTAATCCTTTTGCTCAGATCATGCCAGAATGTTGGACCGAAACAGCGAGGGGGATTGGATGAATAGAAGCACTACTTTTTTCCACTTCAACCGAATTCAATTCAATTTTCACTCGAATAGCTATGAAAATCGAAAGCACGAGCACAACGGAAGTTTTGTGTTGAATCCAATCAAACCTCTGAGACACAATAACCGAAAATACCAAAAACACAACGAGATGAGACTTAGGTGGTCAGACCTCTAATGATGGGCAGTTTGACCGATACCGATGGTCAATCGACCAGACCTCTCACGGGGCGGTCTGACCTCGCGCATGATGAACAGTAAAATTAGCGTAATTTCAACATCACAAATCGATACAACTTTTGATCCAGTGGTCCAAATACCTTCAAATTTTAACTATAGCTTATCAAGAAGGTCAAGAATATATTCCAATCGACAATCGGAAAGATCAAGGCTAAGATTCCACCAATTTCTTAGGTGAGAGAAAAGAGGCACAAGAATTGAGGAGATTCAAAAACTTGCTCGTGGGTAGATGAAGATTAAAATGATTCTAGATGTATTTTCACATGTCCTAGCAAGCAAGATCACAGTAAAAGACAACAAGAAAATCAAAGTAACAACAAAATCCCAATATCAATCAAAGAGAGTAAGAACAAGAAAAACCCATCTTGAGAAAACTTTGTTTGGATTGATTTGAAAAGGATGTTGATTTACAGCCACTCTATCATGGAGGACAAAAACTCAACACTTACACAATCAATCCATCTATCACAAACTCTAGCCTCAACTACTCTAAAATTCTCAAATAACAAATTAGAGTTTTTCTCTTGGAAGGACTTGAGAACTCTACATCTGGAGATTCTCCTTTTATAGGGGAAGCTAGGCTGAGAGAGGAGACCCTAACTGGCACTCGTTAAGCCCACACATAAATGGGTCTACACTCACGTATGCTTCTCAAAGCGGATGACGAACCAGGCTTTCCGAATCTATTTCTTCGTGATCTTTATTTTCACTTGACCTAAACCATTTCTCCTTGCACCATCTTGCGGTGCGATTTAGCCAAAGATCACCAAATCAGTATTTTGGTAAAGTTACCAAAAATACCCCTTCTCGATCTTTCTCCAAAGACCGAGTCCAATATTCATGAAGCAATCTCATGCTTCGTCACGTGTAGGTTGATCAACGACTCTCTTCATATCGGCAAGTCTCTCTCATCTGGCTTCCAAGCACCGACCCCCGCGCCGCTTGATGCAACCCATCACACCAAACTTCTTGTTCGGTCATTCTTATCCATTTTGCGCCATGCTTGAGTCTAATGACTTCACTCGGCATCCGCGGTCGTTCTGGATCTCAGCTCTCCAAGCTTAGTCCCGATCATCCTCGCCATTGACCGTCGTTGACCTTCAAACCTCCTGCACAACAATAGACCAAGAAATCAACCCCGGACACAAGTTCTTCACAACTTGACCTACGTTAGTTAAAACATGTATTATGTAACATATATGCACTGAAACCCATAACTTTGACCTAACCTATGATCATCGCCACCTTGTCGACCAGCGAATTGGGTAAAATTGGTCAGACCGCCCCTTGGCAGGTCTGACCGCCAGCACAATGACTTAGCCAGATTTTCTCTTTGAAAATTCAAACCCTCTCTGGAAATTCAAAATGAATATAACTTTTGACTCGAAGCTTAAAAAATTATGAGACTGCGGATTAATCCACTCTCTTGTCTAAACCTTTTATTTTTGTCTCGGCCAAAAACTCGACAGTCACCTTTTTGGCCAGTCAGACTACCGCTCACGGCCGGTCTGACCGTCGGCCCTTTGGCCTTCCCCTAGGCTGGTCTAACCGCCAGAGGTAGTCGGTCTGATCGCCACCCTAGCTGGTCTAATCGCCTACAACCTGGTAGCATCTGAATTTTGTCTAAAATAGGTGTTTTGATAAACCCTCACTATCACTGTCAATTGTATCATCATCCTAAGATCGTGAGCATATTCCTATAATATCCACATAGGAAGCAATGTCTCATCAATGCCTGTGCAGCCAATCAGCAATGACGACGCCGAGGACAAGAATAGGACCCCAAGACATTTGCAGCACTAAATCATAAGCCGATGACTGGCGGCTCCGATGTAGTTGCTAATGACGCACACTATGGTTAATAAGGCCAGCATTGCCGGAGGAGATTGAGTACTCGTTCGAACAGTGGCGGAGCCAGGAATTTGGTGTTGGGGGTGCACACACAACGTAACGCTGGGTACAATTAGTTCAAACCAGGGAAAAAGCTACCGGTTGAGAAAAAATTTCAGAGCCTAATGATAGACCCGATTACCGGCGGTTACCGGAATTTTTGAATTTATTTTGGCCAAAATTTTCAAATCAAAATTTGATTTTTTTTTGTGAAGTTAAAACGAAAAATACAGAAAAAAATGCATAGCCAAGGTTCCAACCGAGAACCAACCTCTTCAAGACTTAAGGGTGTTTCCACCACTACATATGCACTCTTGTATTTGCATATGGTTACAAACTTTCTTTATATTTGTAAAAAAAAAACTATGTATCGCCTAATGAAGCCAGGAATTTGCTTGTTAGAAGTAAAAAAAATGTCAAGAAAAAAAGAACAGAGGAAATTGTCTACTTGTATCTTTTCACATGTCATTACTATAGTAATCAATTTGGGAAATTACTTGCATAATAATATGAATGTCAGAAAAATGGAAGTTGCTCCATGCGCACCTGCAAAACCATTGGTCTTAGTGAGTGGCGCGTTGTCTACTACTGCTTGCTGCTCCCACACTGGTGCCACGCCGCCCACCGCTCCTCCTCTCCGCGTCGTACCGGCCGCCGAGCCACAGGAACCAAATTGGGGAGGAGTTGGAGTATTGGAGATAGAGATGGATGTAGGCTGGTGAGTGATGAGATGACTGGGGGCTGGTGGAGGCACAAGCGGGCCGTGAGCTGAGCTTTCAAGAGAGTGCACACCAAGGAGTACTATGAATATGGCCTAAATGCAGAACTGATCCCCGGAAATGTTTTTTGATTTTTTTTTATGTGTCCGGTCACCCCTACTGGCTCCGCCCATGATTGTACTGAGAGATAAATTACTGGTACTCTGCAGGTATGCATCAGGAAGTGATTGTTTCAGTTGGCGATTGTAGCTAGTCGAGATGACACCATGACAGGAACAAAAGGATGTGCCAAGAACCGAAACGTTTTGTCAGAATAGATGCCAAAAGCCTTCGCTAGCTTGTACAACCAGTCTTTTGTGATAGTACTCTCTGTGATCGATTGTACAATGACTTAGGAAGGTGCGGGTGCGGGTGCCTCACTGCCTCAGTAGCTTGTACAACCAGTCTTTTGTGATAGTACTCTCTGTGATCGATTGTACAATGACTTAGGAAGTTGCAGGTGCGGGTGCCTCACTGCCTCAGTGCCTGGCGACTTGCTCTGGTTGATGGCCTGGTGGGCTAAATTGTTGAAATAACCAATCCAAATGACCAACTGCTGAGTGCTTTATACTGTTTATACCTAATTAAAAAAATTCAATTATTTTTGGGGGTGCCCGTGCAGCTTGGGCACCCCCTGCCGCCGCCATGCGTTCGAAGAAAGGTGGTTCGCCGTCTATTTGGCCAGGCAGATGACTTAACTGTTGCGAGATGTCGGGAAATCCATTCTGTACGCAGTTGAAAGTTGAAAAACTGACTGCAATTTCTTGTCAGAGGCTAACTATTGCCTACGTTGGTCGACAACAGTCGGCCTTTTGCAGTACTATTCACTGCAATATTTTCAATGTTTTCGACAACCAGTAAAGTAGTACTACATTTTAGCTTCTACTCGGTACTGTCATTGCCTCATTGATTAGCTGAAGACTGAAGTTGTTTATAGCTTTCTCAGCACCGACCATTTCTGATCTGTTTAATGAAGAGACCGGCGCATTTGCGCAGCTTAATTGTTATATTTATGTTCTTTAAATCACACCGTAATCCGATTTGAGAATCAATGTTCAGAATCTTGGAAGCTATCGTAGTGGAATCGAACTCGATCAGCTTCCAGTTGAGTTTGTAAAGGCAGACGGCAAAATGCATATCAAGCAAAGTTGTCGTGTTCAGGGATCTTATACCATCCAACTGCTCCAGGACTTGCGCAGAACATATTTTCCACCGCTGTTAAAGGCGCGAAGTATCACAGCAATCCTGCAAATATTTACAGATTTAGTGGTCTAAGCCAAGTTAGAAAAGCAATCCTGCAAAAGATCTACAGATTTTTAGTGGCATAAATCAAGTTAGAAAGAGGGGAAAAAACAGCACAATAACATTGATAGATGCCTCTGTAGAAAATGCTCCACGAACCCAGTGCTAGCACATTTGCCACAAATTAGCAATCTAGATTTGACAGTTCGACAGCAGTCGCGGAACCAAAGCACAACAGCAGCACCCAGGAGATATTACCGAGTGGCGCGCAGGACACCAAAGACTGACGAACTCCAACAGGTCAACCATTTCCATTCTACCCCGATTCGCCCAGACATTTCCCACCGCCAACTCTCCAACATTCACGTACGCAGCAGATAGCAACGCCCATTGGCCATTGACCCTCCAAGGCTCCAACTCGAGACTTAAACAATAGTGGTGAATGGCGAGTCAAGACTCAAGAGTCAAGAGAGGTCAGGATCACGCAGGTTAGGTCCAAATGTTACACCACAAAAACCGCGACAAGGTGGCTTGGTAACGCTGGCTAGGGCCAGAGCCACACCCGCCGTTAGTGGTGGGCATTGGCCGGCACGGCACGGCCCGCCGTGCGGGCTGCGTCCTGTCGTGTCGGTCCAAACTCAGCCCTATGTAACTATAGACGGCGAAGGCAGCGGCGACGACCGCTATCTTCATTCCTCTCGTGCCAACCTCGTTAAAAATCTAGTTAAAATTGAATTAATTGCATAAAAACATAAGCACGTGAGAAGGGAGGCTGCTGGAGGAGTGGAGGGAGGGTGGCGGCTGGCGGCATGTGAGGAGTGAGAGGGAGGGAGGCGGCTGGAGGAGTAAGGATTGGGTTGGGAGCCTGGGACTCGAGAAGTCGAGAGGGGGGTTAGGGATGGGGGAGTCGTGTGAGGGAGTTGGACCAAGGCCGGGGGGAGTGGGGACGGGGTTGGTTGGGCAGTCTGGGGGATTAGGCTAGGCCAGGAGGAAAGGTTGGGTCAGGTTGAGAGGATTGTTAGGGGAAGGATCAGATCTCTTTCGTGTCGTGCCGTCCGATAGACCGTATTCTCAGACCCAGCTCGGCCCACCGTTCGTGCCGTACCAACCCAGCCCACCACGTGGTGTGCCGTACTATGATTGGACCGTACCGTGCCGACCGGACCTCAGACCAACCCAAAAAAACACAGACCAAGTCCCAGGTCTAGCCGCTGTGCACACCGCTCTCTAGGGCCAGGAGACCAACAGCTCACCCACGCCGAGGGCGCGGAAGCGTGAAGCCCACACGGCCGGGCACGCACGCATAATGCGTCGGCGCGGCCGCGCGGCATGTGCCCGGCCTCGGTGTCATGCGCTAGCTCTTTGCCATTTGCAGCAGTCGCGCGGTGATGCATTACAAGTCGCCTGTGCAAGTTCCCAGCAGCTTCGTCGGTGACATTCCCGTGGAGTTGCAGCCCTTTCTTATGGTTCGGTCATGTCATGTTCCATGCGGAGGAGTCAAATCACGCTTCCGGCTTCAAGTATCATGCAGTTCAGTTCTCCATTCATTTAACCTTAAACTCGATCTAGCTAGTTTCACACTGGACTGGACTGGACTGTCCCTGTCTGTCGGCTGCAAGATTTTCCTTTCCATTTATGCATTAGCTGTACTTAGAATACGCAGGAGGACTGCGTTCGTGGCCTAGCGCAACGTATAGGGTGGTCAGCGTCGTTCCTGACATTTCGGGGGCTATAGGGCGAGGCAAAGAGGAGGGTCCTTCTTTACTCAAATACGAACACCTAACACAATCTTTTACTATTTCAACGCGAAGCTAGCGTCAAGATATCACAACAAATTTATAGCCTCTACTGTCTAGAGAGTACATAAAAAACAAAAAAAATATCGATTGCCGAAAATCTATTAGTCCATTAATACTATTAATAAGTTTGGGAAAACTGTAATACGGTACTAAGGACAAAACACTACTAGAGAAGATCGGGATCGCTTGGATTTTGATAATTGGCTAGAGATTGAAGTAATAGCAAGAAGAATATATAAAAACTTGTACCGGATACTCTGTGCAAAAGGTTTTGAAAATAGAAAAAAACGTATCATCTTGAGAAAAATCAGTGCAAAGCCAGAACATAGAGAATCAAATCAAGTGAAGGTGATCTTACCATGAATCAACCGAAGTTACAAGAACTATTATTTCATTTTGGATAGTGTGGATGTTGCATTGGAGGGGAATTTAACAATGAAGCAGGCAGGGGCGGCTATTTGAAGAGATTTCTACTAAAACCATTGAAAATTGAAGAAACTGGAAGAGAGTTGGATGTGAATCCACGAAACTGTGCCGCTCTTCTACTCCATTAATGTTGTCAACCTCGGAGAACAATGTGCGTCCGACGGTGACGGCATTTTCCAGAGAAAAAGAAGTTGTGAATCGTGAGCTACAGGCGACGGGGATAGCGAACATGTTGCATCAATGATGGGGCGATGACGGGCTTCTTGGGACTTTTCTTACGTTGTTGGACGTTTGTTAAGTTGCTTGTCTTCACCCAGTGGTGGATCCAAAACAAAAATGATCGGAGGTGTCTGAGACAAGATGGACCACGTTCGGCTCGGCTATGGCTTAGGGTGTTACCTCGTGTTAGTCTACTGTACACTACAGTAGATCCGCCCCTGCCTTCAGCACTATCTCAACTCCTGACGTTACCCCAATACAAATATAAAATATAACATACACATATATAGTTAAACAATACTTGGGCCGGGGTCCCAAACTCTCGGGGGCCTAGGGTGCCCTTGCTGTCCTACCTTAAGAACGACCCTGAGGGTGGTGAACAACATGGCACGTGCTGCTAACTCAAAGTTGACGGAGCCGTAGAAATGACTCTTGGGTCATTCATCCAAATCTAGTAGTGCATCGCTGTCGATGGATTAGTATCGATCTTATGAATGAATGTTGTGGGCTCTCCTAGAGCAAAATCATACTGAAAAGGACACGGGAATTTTATACATGTTCAGGCTCTGTTCTCCTTAGAGAGTAATAATCATACTCCTGTGTTGCTGTATTGATTGTGTTTACAACAAGAAGACAGTCATTAAAACTAGAGCTTGATGACTTCTATCTTTTGTTGTAGCTATTGATACTCTTGATCGCTTGATCACTCGATCCTCCACTCTCCTCTATCCACCGACTTTACTCCTTATATAGCGCATGAAGGGGTGGTGGTTGTCCACGTCAAGATGCACATTGTCATTTGATGCAATACACACGTTTAATGGTGGTTATTGTCAGAGACATATCCACCCACGTTGCCTTACAGTTATGTCAGAGACAGAGTTTTAATACGTGCAGTTATCTTAGGAATAACGACACATATTAACTACTGTGTATATTAAACACATCGTACAAATATCCTTAGTCGATTGGGCCCACATATCTGTAGGCTTTATCGATTATAGGGTGTTTGTAGCTGACCTGGTCGTAGTAAGACTTACTATCATGAGATGATCGTAGTAAGACTTACGATCAATAGGTGATCGTAGAAAAACTTATGACTATATAGGGTGATCATAGAATAGCTTACGACCACTAGGTGTGTATGATCTCCTCCTTGTTAATATTGAGGGGCACCTTTGAAGGTTGTAAAAGAGTCATTATTATCTATAATATTACATATAAATAACTTAATTAATTGAGAACTATTAGATCCTCGTCATCTAGCCCTCCAACTTCAAGTGAAAATGACCTACTTGAAAAAGAGGTCGTAGAATAATGGGCGGAGAATAAGTGCCTTCAACTGTTTTTTTTTTCTTTTGACCAGAAATTGACTTGGTTAATAAATGTATTTTTACTTGAGTTGTAAAAATAAAACTCCTTTTCCTGAATAGATAGAAAAAAGAATGGCAACCGTCTCTTGTAATTCTATTTATGAAGAACAGTTTCCGAAGAGATGATGATGCTTTGGTTCTCAACGATTCATTGGGAACAGTTTCTAATAGAATTTTAACCGTTGGACTTCCATCCTTATCCATTGAATTCTATCGCGAGTTGATAGCTATAAAGAACCATCAGAAGGGCATAACTAAGAAAAACTCACTCGCAATGTTTCTATCTTTCCCACTTCTGCTTCTTCTTAAAATTTTATTCCTAAACTCCTCAAGTCCGAGTAGATTTCATTAGAAGAATTA
The DNA here is from genome assembly GCA_036346255.1 of Ampelocalamus luodianensis. Taxonomy (NCBI): domain Eukaryota; kingdom Viridiplantae; phylum Streptophyta; class Magnoliopsida; order Poales; family Poaceae; genus Ampelocalamus; species Ampelocalamus luodianensis. The sequence continues at coordinate 65,492,393 of CM070618.1, forward strand.
GTCGGACCTAAGCTTGAATGAGAAGAATCAAGGATGGATATGAAGAAATCAATTATCTTTGATGTTGTTAGAAGAACTTCTCCGTAACTTTTGTTGAAGAAGAAAAGGGTAGATGATGAACGGTGGTCTTTAAAAGAGAAAGGTGAGATTTCTACCTCCAAAACTTTTTATGAGTGTGAACTCAGATCACCTTGGTATCCTTCCATTGTGAGTAAGAACGTGGAAAAAAATCTATGGAACATGACTTTAAGTTGGTCAAAAAGTCAATTTGTTCCATAGATTGAAGTCCTCACGAATTTGGTAAAAAAGATCCTGATGATCAGGCAAACACTTCATTGTCTACGATGTGCAATTTCAGATTAAGACTAAAGTCCATATCAGAGGGAAGCAACATACTGGACAAGCACTTAGCAATTTATATCTCTTATGCTTTCTTTTAATTGAGATCAACTTTGATCACTTTGAAGAAGAAATCCGAAGAATTGGTCGAAAAGACTAACCAGTTAGAAGAAAGGTCGTAGAAGAAATGTAACTAGGATTTTTTTTAATTTATTTTGTAGCATGTGATATGTATCTTTTGGACTTTATTAAATAAAGTTTTATTTCCTTAGTTTTGATAATATCTTTTGAAATTAATTCCTTATCTTGGTAGTAAAAAATGTGGGTCCGGTCGATGCAAGGAAATTCCTTCTAGTGGGCAAAACCACGTGCATAGAGGAGAGACTTCGGCTAGGTTACATTCCCGTTTTCCAAAAAGTGTAAGGAGGATTAAAAGGTATGAAAAGAAATATAAGGAAAAGGATAGCTTTCGAGTACTTGCTTGCACCCGTATCACTCTTTCCCTTATTGGTTCGGAAATGATGGAATGATCATAACCGATTTGCTCGACCATGAAAAAGTCATGTTGCAAAGGTTAACGATAAAAAAAAGAAGTATTAGAAAGATGTTATCTCTCATGATCACGAGATCAAGAAGTTTTACTTTCTCTTGGCAGGTAAGAATTCTTTACCTATGACCAGTTTTATTTACTGATATTTGATAAGTGTTTTTCTAACTGGTCGTGCTCTATATTTAGAGGAAGTAGTCGAAATAAAACGACTTTAAGAAGCTTTGACCCACAATCAGGAGGAAATGAAGGCTACGAAGATTAATCTTCAAGACAAAATTTCTCTCCTAAACAATATACTCGGTGGACTTGGTGCTGAGAAGGTTACTCCTCTTGAAAACACTATGGTCGGACATACGAGCATCATTGGGTAATAGGTCAGGACACTACAGGAGTTGATAACTACCTTAAAGGCCAATCAAGTCGATTCGATAAGACAAGCGATCGAAGGTGCAGTAAGTTTTGCTCTTGCAAAACTTAAGGCTCATGACCGAAGTCTTAGCCTTCAACTAGTCGAAGCTGACTTCAACTACCCTGAAGCAGAGACAGCACGACTAATCGAACAAGTGTAGCCAGTTGGCAAGAAGGTCGCAGAGGAGATGCAGATAGGATCTCCTTCTTTAGAGTACTTTGTAATATGATTTCCTTTCTAAAAATAATTTCTTGTTTATGTATATAAAGCTTCATTTCCTGCAATTTGTCTTTTCGAGTAGTTAGTAACTCATAAGACAAAATAAAAAAATAAGAATTAAAATTTTGAGACTAAGAATTAAAGTTATAATTATAACTTTATCTTAGCCCACAACTATTTCCTTAGTTTAATGAGATAAACTAAGTAAATAGTGGAAAAAGAGCTTTAAAAAATTTGTTCGACCTTTTTATCTCGATTTTCTTGTACTGATAGCAAGAGTTAGGAATAGATCGACGCTAGGAAGTTACTTCTAGTGGAGCAAGACTACGTGCAAATAGGAAAGACTTCGACTAGGTGATGTTTCTTTCTCCGACCAGGTTAATCAAATTGAGTGTATCAAAAGTAGTTGAACAAACTATAAAATCCCAACTCACTTAGAAATTTCTTCATAAAATGAAGTAAAGAAACTAAGTAAATGGCTAAAAAGAGCTTTCTTAAAATTATTTTCCTTGCATTGACAGCTAAAGTTAGGAACAGATCGACACTAAGAAGTTCCTTCTAGTAGACAGGACCACATGCAGAGAGGAAAGACTTCGACTAGATGATGCTATTTTCCTTCGACAAATGTAAGGAAAACCAAGTGTTGCAAAAGGTGATAAAAAAATTATCGAAGCATTGCTCAATGGATATTTTAAAACAATAAAGATTGAAGAAAATATAAACTTTATTGAGAATATAAGATATTACATATAGAACTTTCGTAACTGGTCAATGTTCCATGAATTATAAAGAACTCTACCATCCTCCATTGCTAATTGTACCGGGCTTGGTCGCGTCACTTAGACCACTATGTAAGGACCTTCTCATTTAGGGAAAAGTTTGTTCTAATTAAATTGGGATTGAATCTTTTTCAGTACCAAGTCACCTATAGCAAAGCTGCGAGGTTGGACCTTACGATTGTAGTATTTACGTAGCGCTTGTTGGTAGACTGCCGAACGGATTAAGGTTTGGTTCCTCTTTTTTTCGAGTAGATTGATGTCATCATCTTGAAATTGTTCTTGGCCAAAGTCGTTATAGGTTTTGACCCTTGTCGATCGAATCTTAGTTCAGGTGGAAGCATAGCTTCAGCACCAAAAACTAAGAAAAATAGTGTTTCGCCGGTAGCCCGACAAGTGATCATGCGAATTGCCCATAATACCGAGGGTAATTATTTTACCCAAGCCTCCCCTCCCCGAGCGCTTTATAAGCTGGTCAAAAACTCGAGTTTTGATTCCCTGCATAATTTGGTCATTTGCCCTTTCGACTACCCCATTGCTTTGTGGATGGGCGACAAAGGCATAACATAGCTTAATACCCAAATCTTCATGAAACTCTTGGAATTTTGCGCTAAAAAATTGTGTACCATTATCTGTTATGATCCGACTTGGGACACCAAATCGAGTGATCATATTTTTATCATAAATTTCTTGGCTACTTCCATTGTTATCCTAGTCACATGTTTGGCTTCAATCCATTTTGTGAACGTATCAATAGCCACAAAAAGGAATTCGAAAGCCCCTGGTGCTTTTGGGGACGGTCCTAGGATATCGAGACCTCAGGTCGCAAAAGGCCAAGAAAGATGTATGATTTGTAATACTTAAGCTGGTTGGTGTATTGTCCTGCTATGAAACTGACATTGTACACACTTCTTAGCGAACTCTTTAGCATCATAGAGGACAGTTGGTCAGTAGAAACCTTATCAAAAGGTTTTTTGTACTAGCGTTTGGTAGGACACATGAGTCTCAGAGATGGCTCTGTGTATTTCTTGAAGGAGATCTGATCCTTCCTTCTGTGATATGCATGCAAAACTTGAAACATTTTCATTTAAACGATATCATGAAAGGCAATCAAATTACTTTCTCTCTAAATGAATCAACATCACTCTCATACTACTGACAATTTTATTAACATCAAAATCATACGTTCTTACCAAGAATCATCAAACCTTATTACCCCCATCCTAAAACTTTCCAAAAGAAACACAATATGTTACTTCATAATTTTTTCTATTTTCTCAATAGAACATCATCATGTACCTTCTCTTGGAAAAACATAGTAAATCAGCCACAAGGTTGAAACAAATTTCTTTAAACGAGATGTTACTATCATTTAACAATTTCGCAAGGCACACTAAATAAAATCACTAATTAAATTCATTCATTCAACTATTGGTGTTTCTCAACACCAAACGTTAGTGCACACTAATGGCACTTTGGATACAACTTTTAACAATTGACGATTGTATTAATCATATAAGCAATTATGACTCTACTTCTATTTGCCATTGCAAAAACAGTAATGAGTATAGATTCAACATTCTACCATATGTTCAGAAACTAGAACGAAATATCTTTAAACTTCATTAATATAAGCTCTATAAGATAAGGTTTCACAAGTCAATACATCATCTTTTATCCATTTCTTCATACATATTTCAAAAATTTAGTATGGCAAAAATTAGGTGAATCTAGCATTTGTACATGTTCACCAAGTATCTAAATAGAAGACAGATTCAAGATTAGTATTTACTAAGACAATAATCCAACACCACCTTACTTAACCATCCCGAATGGTTAGATTAACTAAATGAGACCCAATACTCTAATTTATCTATAAATTTAGCAGATTACTCAATCTTAATGATCAAATCGGTTCATCAACATTCCACATTTCTTAACAATTCATAGGTTCTAAACAAGTATGGACAAAGTCTTATTTAAAAATTCATCATGTGACAAATACAAAGCCACGTCAAATTAATCAATTTCACTTTCATAGATGTTAGTTAAGAATAATTTTGTTTGCACTATGTACTAACTCAACTTGATAACCCATACCATAACAATCAGTTTTCCTAATTATAACCTCTCACTTAAGCATGACAAGACATCACTAAAGGGTTCTATCATTCCCTTTTATAAAAGAGAGGCATTAAACTTCAACACTCAAGTTAATCCAAAAGAAATACATAGAGCCAAAGTTTTCACATGTTAACGAACTTGCAATAGAAAACTTCTATTATCCAATATATCAAACGAATAAATGAGTTAGGTTTTCCAATAAAAAGATGGAACAACCATGGAAAATATCAATCTCGTCAAGTAATAACGTTCACGAATAGCAAAAGTAACTCAACAGTCGGAAAAAAATTATTATTATTATTTCAGAGAACAATTAGAGACTTATTGAAAACCATCACTACAATGAACCATTAATCCAAAAGAAATTCATCAACCACAATTAAACAAGAATAACTAATCCAAACTCAAGGAAGGCAATAACCTTCCCAAAGAAACCCATCCTCCACACCTAGAACTAGCTTACCAAAGGTAAACACTCCACTAATCTCATACCCCGAATGGTGGTACAACCTGGCCATACCCATGGCTACAACCACGATCTCTACCTCTCAACATCAATTATTATCACACGTATCAATCATATAATCAATGCATAAGCATAGAAGATCATCTCATAACATAGATTAACAATGCGACATAACGGAAAAGCCTATGCATTGCATGACTCATTCCCCATCCTACTGTGCACCAGTGTGTCAAAAAAATTAGTTGAATAAGCAAGTAGGTTAATAATTTATTCACCACGGACCTAATGCCCGCTCTAATACCAACTGTAACATCCTAACCTAACATGAGCCAAGAATGCTACTAAACCAAAAGAACAGAAGCTAAACTATAATTTTTTCTCTAAAATTTATAGTTTAGCTTCTGTCTCTAAAATTTTGGTAGCATTTCCTTTAAAACATTGACCATTTGAGTAGTTCAAAACAATTAACAATTATACGAGCGTGATAACCATATTGTGAATATTAAATCATAACCATAAAACTCATGTGAAGGAACCGACTATCTCAACTACAAGGAAAATAAGTTCACCTCGAATGGTGAACACAACCGTAATACCAAAACACTAGTAAGGGTTCTCTAGTTAAAACTAGAAGTGCCAATTTACTAATCATGGTATAATCAAAGTGAAGTGCTCCAAAATCTCTATCCCATCCCATGCATGCCGCTTTCACAAGGAGTACCTAAAAAAACATAAACAACAAGCGTGAGTCCCCGACTCAGTAAAGTACAGCCAATACAATAAACAAAACCTTAAGTATAGATTTTTGAACATAAATAATGCTCGCTGTCATCCACATTGTTTAATAATTTCTCATCATTTACTTTCATATGATGCAAATGTCATGAATGCACTTCTCTTCTCTTCTTGCAATTACCGATAATACGGAGTATGCATCTGTCGATGCATACTCAAGCATGTGCCTTCTAGCACAGGGACCTCAGGCCACACTCTTCAAGTGTGGGGATCTCATGCCCATCTAAAACATGACAGGGACCATAAAATATCATTACTTGGCTACTACGTAGACCAAGTCTCAAGGACCAATGAAATTATGCAAGTGAATGATGAAATGATTAATTTATCTTTAACAATAATTACCATGTTACTCCCATGGTAATTGCATCAATATATCATATTCACAATTATGCAATAATAATCTCACCATGTCTTCCCCATGGTAGTTGCATCGTTACCACAATCTTACTCTTTTCATCAATAATATCATGACAAATAAATAACTTACCGAAGCATTATTAAAGCTTAAGGTAATAAATCAACAAGACAACGACAATCACTCGTTTTTCAACAATATACCAAGCACTTGCATTTTCAACAACAAAACATGATTAAACATTCATATGTATATGATGTCAACAAGTCATGAATATTTGCCGCATATGTTACTGACTAAATTGCACTTGCCTCAACCGTGTGATGGGTGACGACGAGTAGAGGGCTCTATCCCTGGTTTCACACCACCTCCTAGCATTCGTAAACATACTAAGAATACCATACAAAATCACACAACATTGCAATAAAACTAAATAGACATATCCGCTCCTAATCGCAATCCAAAACGATACCAATACTTCCCGAACACTATTATGTCCAAAACATAATAGTCACCTTAGAAAAATCATAACTTTTTATCTATAGTTCCAAAAATCATGAACTAAGACTTTTTGGAATCTACACACATATACCTACAATTACTCAGGTGATATAAAGTTCAGATTATTTTGTCTAAACCCTTGTTTTTAACTCCGAACATAGATCTGTCATCTTTGATAATATCGACTTAGAAATTCCATAACTTTTAATTGGTTCATCTAAAAATAGTGATCTAAGACATTATGGAATCCTCAAAGAATTAGCTACCAAAATAAATTTAAGCAAAATTTTCTATTCTGCAATAAAATTTTGCTAACTTAACATTTTTCCCCGACTGTTTCCAATAGAAAGTCACCTAGGCTCCAATAACTCACGCACTAAGCATCACCTAGGCTCCCTCATCCTTCCCCAGCCATTGGGTGGAGCTCTCCCTCGCCTAGCCACCGCGCCCGCGGCGAACTACCCGCGCCATCACCGGTTCACGCCACCGGCTTGCTACAGCACCTCCCCGCCACCATACACCTCTCCCGTGAGACCCCCTCAGCCCCCTCATGCTCATGCTCGCACGAAATCCCCTCCTCCCTCACCTGCGCACTGCCGCCCCTTTCCTTCCCTAGCTCCGGCCGTTGCACACCATCGCCCGGTCGCTCCGTTCGCTCCCGGCCACACTGCCACCACCTACGGGTTCACCTTCCCCTTCCAAACCCATTTTCGCCATCGCCATCGACCCCTCGCCGATGTTGAGTGGTGCCCAAACTGCCTCCTTGCTCCTCTATTTTTGCTGCTCTACTCTCTCTATGCCCCTTCTCTATAACTCCTTCCTTTTGGTTATCTCTACTGTGAACAAGTATGACCAGTGGACCCATTCCATTCCAGTAGATGGTTAGTAGTAGATGATGGTAGATTGATTAGTATTAAACAAGGATTAGTAGGATGATCAACTAGTAGCATTTCTTTTAGCAAATTACTCCTTAATTGAGTTAATTAGTGGTTGAGATAAGTAATTAATGGTTAATTAAAAATAGCCACTAAGTTATTATCATTTATAGCATAAGGGCAATCATAATCAGGAAGGACATTTTGTTAATCAATTAGTGATATATGATTTATTAAGTATAAATTAAATAGACCATTCGTATTTGATCAAAAGAGCCAAACTAATTAGAAGTTGTGATTAGCATATAATTGTCTCAATAAATAGTGAACCATAGGCCTTGGATATAATGATAACTAGTGGATGATATAATAAGGTTAATTCAAGTAATTAGAGGGTAGTGAGTGCCATTAGTAGTTAAAACCAATAGGATAAGATTTGGTGGCAGATCATATATTATAAAATAGTCCCAAGTGACATGTGAACACTAGACCAATGTTAAGGTTATTATAGTATATAAAGATGTTAACAAATAATACCCCGTGGTTAATGATCAATAGACCATGTCAATTAGGGTTTATATGAACTCTAATCTTAATGTTTGAATAGATTGCCTAAGTAGCTGTTGAATCCTATGTTATCGCCTCAAAATGATTAATGAAAGTAATGTATCATACAATAGCTAACCCTTAGCCAATAGCAATTGTCTAGTTAGGAGAATAGTATATTCAACAAACCTTAATCAGAGTGAAACATGATATAGAAATTATATCTCACACATAACTACGTCTTAATTGTAACTAGAAGCCAAGATATAAAAATTCATGGCATATAAGATTATTGATACTAATTTAGATTGAGAGGTTATAAATTAGATAGGATCTTCATAACTCTAGATTAGAAGAAAGGATGTATATGAGGTTATAACCTAGTGATCGGCTTGAAGAGCAGTAGAGCCATAGTCTATTTTAAATAATAACTGGTGTAGTTAAAGCAACAGTGGGACGCCTTGTAGCTAAGAATCACATTAAGTCAATAAAATGATTAGATTTCAAGTAGTTGTCATTACCGGTATACCCAAAGTACACATCTAATCATGAGTCATATATCTAATATAGTGGTCTCAAAGACATGTAAACCCTAGGCCATTGCCATAAGATAATACATCCTAGAAACATACACTTACAAGTAGACCCTTATTAAATTATCGATTAGGTAAAATGATTACTTTCGTTAAAACATAATTAGGGTTATGCTACATCACCGACTCTTAGATATATACATTAAGAAGTAATGTTAATGTCATTCGATAGTCATAAAGGTTAGCAGAAGCTATGGCCTAGCATCATGCTAGTGATAGCAGCCAAGTCAATAAGGTCTATCGCTAAGTGAAGGCTAATAGGCTAAGGCCATAGACCATGTCAGGTAGTTGTCTACTTAGCAAGGGCTAGTCGTTAACATATGCTATAGCTAAAGATCAACCTAGTGTGATAAGTTACTTTAGAGTATACCAAGCCACATAAGTAATAAAGCTAACCAAAGATGATGAAAACCAACTCGCAAACACCACTAAGGGCGTAAGGCTGATGTTTAGCCAGTGCTTAGAAGTTCGAGCTAAGACTCGTGGAACTTCATTGATAAATATAAAGTAATAAAATAAATCATTAAGTGAACTAGGTCCCATATGTCGGTGAGACTTATGTCTACCCAGAGCGAACCCCGCACTTATGCATAGGTCTCACTTGACTATCATGGAACTTCCTCGGTAAATACAAAATAATAACTAAAAGAATCATTTGAGCAGCCAAGTGTCATGTATGAGTAGCAATGATATGTTCCCAAGTGAGTGATAGTAACTTAACCACCAAACAACCTCCTATAGGCTTTACCTATCATCCATCATTATCCACTCCTAGTAGTAGGGCGATTCATGATCCAAAAGTGGGTCAAAGAGTCCTACCTAACTAGGTGATTTATCCCATCTAAGTAAACCGATGAGGAATATTCTTATGGATATTCTCTCCCTCTCAGCTGGATTCATCACTTTCTATATCAGCAAACTTCGAGAGCCCAATTCCTCTCGCCCTCACTCTGGATCAAACAGTTGCCTAACCCTAAGTCTGACTATGTCTAACCCAAAGCCACGACCCTAGACCAAACAAATAGAGTTTGGATCTATCTACTTTGGTCTGAAGTATTTCCTTCATTCCAACTATCGAGTTGCAATTCATTACATCTGAAATATTTTCTTCATCAACTCCTTTGAATATAATTTGTCTGTAGTATTTCCTTCATTAACTTCTTTGGATATATTTCATCTACAGTATTTCCTTCATCAACTCCTTTGAATATAATCCATATGTAGTATTTCCTTCATCAACTCCTTTGAATATAATTCGTCTGTAGTATTTCCTTCATCAACTCCATATGAGTATATTTTGGTCTCATCTAAAGTACTCCTTCTTTCAAGATGCCAATAGGTATGTTTGCTTTCAATTGAAGTATTTCATTTTGTTTGAATATCGTTGGATTTATTGAATCTCATTTGGGTTCAAGCATATTCTATGTAGATAGATTCTAAAGCTACAATGAAACATCAGTCCGAGACTTGTCAGAACATTGAACAGGACAATTATCAGTACATTGAGCGAGATGTTTATCAAAATATTGAGCAAGAATAGGATCGAGGTTATCAGAATATTGAGCAAGGCGAGTCAATACTTTGATCATATTACACCTAATTTTTGCAATTATATTGCTTTAAATTATGAAATTGCATTGCTATATTTTATACAACTATATTGGTCTAGCTCATAGTTAATGTCTCAATAATAATTGTGTATAAACTTTCAATCCTTGAATTTGGACACTATCCTTGTCACCCTAGAATTAATGATTTACATACTAGTTAATAAGTTTGTATCTAAGTGTCATGCTTAGCCTTGCTTAGATGCATATTCATTCGGGCAAAAAATTTTCTAACATCAAACAACTTTTGAAGATGATATTGGGCAGTCAAGGCTAGAGCCTAGCTGATATATTGGACTAAAGGTAATTTTAAAAACAAAGAAAACCCAAAAATAGATTTGATTGAGTGGCTAGAAAGAATGGTTGGTGCTGGGTGCACAAAATAAGTAGGTATGTGGATGTATTGCCTAAGTCAATAAAGGATAAAATCTTGTGATGACCTCTCATGTAAAAACAGTGTAACCACAAGTCTATAATGGGTACGATCTAGCTAACTAATTTATCTGTCGCCTTGCAACCTCTCCATCGGTGGGTGTGTGGAGTGAATTTAGGTTAAGGTAGTCATCGATCTGCATAACGCAAATGGGAGACCTCCCGTGAGTGAGGCCCAAGGAGGTGATACTTAGAGGTATGGGGTTGCGTTGAGGTGTGGCATTGTAAAGGTCTTGTGATAATCATCTTAGTTGCACACTTATGGAAGTGTGTCAAATAGACATTATAAGTTGATTGTCTCTTGTGGGTAAAGTGTACAAACTCTGCAGAGTAAGAAAACTATCTAGATAGACGTGTTCACAGTCAAGAGTGGTGCAGAGAACTTGCTTGATCTAGTTTTCATATTTATCAAAACCATTTGTGGATGAATTGAAAAGGTGGGTTGGGGCCCTGAGAATTGAAAGAGCCTAGTCGAGGACAAGTGATAAGTATGGAAATGTGACTTAAGAAATGAAATGAACATTGAGTGAACAAAGTCACTCAATGGTGTAGGAGACGGAATCTCCACTAGTACTTTACAACAAAAACACTATTTATAAAACTTGTGTTAGTAAAATACTAAGTATCAGGATTTGCTACTACTAAATCTATTTCAATAAATGGCTTTGTGCAAAATAAAAGAACCATGAACCACCCTTTGTAGCCTTTCATCTATAATAATTGCATTGTGTGTTGGCTCGCGAGTTTGGTTGTGTACTCATGCTAGCTATTTATATTCTTTTAGTCAGTAAGCATAAAAGAAGGTTACATGGATAATTATGAGCATTGGACAAGACTGAAGATCAAGAAGGCCAAGAACTAAGTCGCAAGCCCCTAGTCAATTGCCAGTAGGTATATCATGAGGGTTCCACGTGTTACACTTTGATTTTGCTTCCGCTACTGTTCTCTGAAAGGTATTTGGCTTGTCCAGCCATTCTGTAAGTCAAAAGCCATAAACTATATTTATGCTTTGTTTAATATTATACAATACCTTTACATTTTTGTGATATGTGTTTGAACCAACAATATAACTGTGTGTGCTATCTACTAATCCAAGGAATGGCACAAATTAACACAATGGGTCCCAAGTTACAAATTTGGGGTCTTACACCTTAGACCTGAGATCAATATGATTTCCTACATGTATAATAGTACACTTAGGGATTGTCAAACGCTACTTCGTAACTAGGTAGTTATAAAGGTAGCTTTCGGGTATGCTATGAAATATACGGAGGGATGTGATCAGATATGAGATTTACCACTCCTAACATAATAGGAGAGATATCTCTAGACCCATCGATGTGGTCGGATAAAGAAAGTGCATGGCCATGCCACTAGTGGTCGAAGAGTCAACCACATGAAGTTATCCGTCACTTGATCGAGAAAGTATTGAATAGTCCATGGATGATAAAATATATCATCTGGAGTTCAACCAGATATCGTGAGACAAAGGGAGAATACACAAGCATGTCTTTCAATTCAACCAGATACTGACTGATCGTATGGAGATATGAGCTAGTCATAGACTGATCGAACATAATCACTTACTGATCATGACTAAATATGAATTGGTTGTATAGAGATACGAGCTGGTTGTAAGTGATAAGGACCTAGTTGTAGATTATATTGCATTAGGGTTTGTCCATATAATTTATGTGTATTCGAGAATTGTTATGTCCTAGTTGGTCGACCAAGAATAGTATTATATGCCATGTCAAAATCGACCACATCAAATGATATTTTCTCTGTCCTGAAATTGTTTGGTGATCCAAATGTAACAAGAAGGAAACTTGACCAATAGATTTGGCCGAAGACAAACACTACTAGTAACTAGGTAGTTATAAAGGTAGCTTTTAGGTATGCTATGAAATATGTAGAGAAATGTGACTGGTCGGATATAGGATGTGCCCCTCCTAACATAACAGGAGAGATATTTCTGAGCCACTCAATGTGTTCAGATAAAGAAAGTGCATGGCCATACCACTGGTGGTCGAAAAGTTCGACCACATGAAGTTATCCGTCACTTGATCAAGAAAGAATTGAATAGTCCATGGATGACATAATATCTCACCTAGAGTTCAACCAGATATCATGAGGCAAAGAGAGAATACACAAGCAGATCATTCAGTTCGACTAGATACGGACTAGTTGTATAGAGATACAAGCTGATCATAGGTTGGTCGAACATGATCACTAACTGGTCGAAACCTGGTCGTAAGGAGTTGTGAACTGATATAGACTAAATACAAACTAGTCATATAGATATACGAGCTAGTCATAAGTGATAAGGACCTACTCATAGATCACATTGTATTAAGGTTCGTCCGATATAATTTGTGTGTATTTGGGAATTGTTATGTTCTGCTAGGAATCGCTAACAACTCGTGGTCGGAAAGGAGTTTCGAGTCACAAACAAATACACATGAACCTACAGGGTCACACACTTTACGAGTTAGAACAAACGTGCTCAGATAGGATCCGTCATTGGCACTATATAAGGAGATACTTGAGGCTATTAGGAGACATGAGATACACATGAACTATTCCACTAAAACTCTAGCCACCATCTTTTCAAGAAAGCCTTGCGTGCGAGTTGGTGCTAGCACACTAGCATATGGTGTTCCTTCCCTGGACATGTGGATACCATAGAGGCGCGTTGTTGTGGTTGCTGTTGCGCTCGAGGACGATCTGCGATCTTCACTAGGAATTGCAGAGGTTGCTAGAGGAAACGATCGACTCACGAGGATGCTGGATGATCGATTACAACCACTACATCGATGTGCTCAACGCTAGACGATTGACTACAACCACTTCATCACGCGCTCGTCATTGGATCAGACTGCTCCAACTCTTCTTTCGCTACACTGCGCGTTGGCGATAATGATTATGATCTTCTACTTGTATGGCTTTCTGGTTTACATGATAAATTTTTGAATTGCCAGCTAGTGTAGTGTATCCATATCTCTTCAACAATTGTTGACGGTGGGCTCGACCATGATCAGAAAATGACCTGGTCGAGTAGAAGAGATTGGACAGTCAACTTTCTCAAAGAGATGGTAATTTTTACCACTTTGGTACTTTATTGACAAGAGGAGGGTTAATGAAATTTACCTCACATTCGATAGCTTTGAGTTGTCATTTCGACTCATAAGCTGAAGATACCCCATAAATTTGATCGATGGTGTGTTTTGGATCTTGAATCGACATCTCCTCATCATCACCTAACTATTTTTGACTACTCGTTTGTCCCACCTCTTTAAGTGTACAAAGCAGCCCCTTGCTGTAGTAATCCTCGAGTTTCGTTGAAAAAGCTTGGCGATTGCGAAGGTCGTATCCTTAGTTTTTGTGAAAAAGCCACCACCTGGGCTTGTCGTTCTTTTGTTTAGGGTGTTTACCTTTGCTCTGGTTGGAGTATGGTTTAGAGCTTCGAGTCTCCTTGTCGCTCACGACTAAGACCTCCTTAGAGCTTTTGACTTGAGGTTTTTTTGGCCTTTATTCTTCCTCTTGGATTTCCTAGCTTTTTATTCTTTCTTCTTGTTACCTTCACCCAATCCTCACGTGTCCTTATTGTCATGATCAATCGTTCGATTCCACTTGACCGCTTCTGTTATAGTTGCATAACGGTTGGCCATTTCGAAGTGCTCGGTGATGGTAGCCGGAAGATTTAGAGCGATATCCTCCGCGATCCTTCGATTGCAAACTCCCTACTTGAATGCCCTGATAACAAAAGAGTTAGAAACTTCAGGAATTGAATTACAAACTTGACTAAAATACCTGATAAATTGGCGTAGAGTCCCGTGATAATCATGTTGCATTCTATGCAAGTCGCCCTCCTTTCTAGGGAGGTTGTAAGTGCCCTAGAAGTTGGCTAACTAGATCACAAAGATGCTGCCACGAATAGATCGACTCTTGTGGCTGATTCAACAACCACGATCGAGCAGACCCTTTCAAGTACAGTAGGAAGGTAGTTGGCCATGACATGCTCTCCTCCTAATGCTGCTCGAATCGTGGTGGTATATTTGAAGAAACTCGATGGGATGTTGTGACCTATCAAACTTGTCCATGTTCACTAGTCGGAATCGGGGCGACCAGCAAACTGCTCGAAGATTAGGCGAAAACGCCCGATATCCGTAATAACATCATAATGTCTTTTTTGTAGGAAAGAAGGGTTGACATCACCAAGCAATCGTACTCGATGATACCCAGTGGTAAATAGACCTAACCTACCATAGATAATACTCCTCGTGCAATATTCCTCGTGCTCCATTTCTAGGAAGAAGTGGTGAACGACCATTTCTAGGATCGAAGTGGTGGAGCACCTCCCCTAGGAGTTTCTAGGAGATTGATCAGATCTATGGTCCTGTCGTTCCCCACGAGGAGAGTCGTTCGAACAACTGGTATTCGATGGAGTTGTCTTGGTACGACTTCTAGGATGGTGTTGTCGTTCAATCTGCTCGTAGTCATAGCAGGACAACTCCATCGAACGCCAGTCATTCAGATGACTCTCCTCATGAAGAAAGACAAGACAATAGGTCTAGTCGGTCTCCTAACCACAACTCTAGTCGAAGAAGAGTCCCTTGAACAACTAGTGATCAACAAACTCCTAGGGGAAGTGGTCATTCACCACTTCTTCTAAGAAATCTGCAACAACAGATGGAACATGAGCTTGAAGGTTTCCAGTGTCACGAGCTTGAGAGGACATGACCTCTACGACCACATCTGGTCGTAGGTCTTGAATGAGAGCTAGAACTCCCTAAGCTACCTACCCTCTTAATGGTCAGAACAAGCTTTGACCACTTGAGGGACAGTGCTTACCTCGACCACACGCTTTGTTGTTGCAGAGGTAGCCTTCACAAAAGACATAAAACTTTTTCAGTGCTCCTTTTCTATTTGGTTGACAAAGCCATGAGAAGCAGAAAATAAAAATATTTTGTTGTCATAGTAGAAGGGTACTTTGGTCTTGGTAGCTTTATGCTTAAGTTCTTCGACCACAACCCTTTTCTGCACAGCGATCACGTCTACAAAGAACTGTCTGATGGGGGTGGTCGAAGGAAAGGTGGAACTCGAACTTCCATGCTGCTTCTTCTCGGCGGCCATCACAAGGCGACACCTTTTGGTCAAAGGAACTATGTCTTCCTCTGACTCATCTTCGACAACATTCAATTCGATCTCTTGGTCGTCTTGACGGTCTTCCATGCCAACTTTCTACAAAAGTCAGAAAACAAATTTTATTAAGTGGTCGAATTTTACGACTACTGAACCCTAAAAACGAAATCAAATTTTGATTACCTTTAGACATTCTTTCCTTTCTTCCTCGGTTATGACCACTAGGATTCGAGGAACTCCTTCCGTAGTCGTAGGATCCTTCTCACAAATCAACTTGACACGAGCATCAATTTATTCTTGTGAAAGATCTATGATTACGAAGATATAATCAACAATCATGCTCAAATTAACAAAAAGAGCTAAGTTGGTTATTACTTTACCTCCTCCATAATCTCTCGTCTGGTCAATAGTCCTTGAGTACTTCCACATGGGGTGTACTCGATTCTTCAGTGGACTAATGCGGTGTGTAATGAGTCCCTCACAATGTGTCACTCGGTTAGCCCCCCTTCTCTCAAATCCTTGATGGCTTGGATATAGAAGGTGATCCGATCGAGGTCGCTTAGAGTCGAGTCCCAAGATAAACTCTTCTCTGCGGGCTTCCCTGCGAAGAAAAGGATATTGTCCCTAGACACGGACCAATAGAACCACTTCTTCTTCCACACTGGCCCCGATGACCGGTTGAACATCTGACTATACTCAGTCGACTTCCCATCGTGGAGCTTCAGACCGCAGCTGTCTGTGATTCCGCTCTGCTTGCTCATCCCGTAGTAGTACCGAAAGATATCTAAATCTAGAAGAATTCCCAGATAGGCTTCGCATAGGTAAACAAATACACTTAGAATTATGATTGAATTGGAAACCAAGTTCACCAATTCCACCCCAAAATGCTGGAGTATGACCATCAGAAAAGGGTGAACAGCAACCAAAACCACATTCACAGTACGCCTCGAATATTGGAATGGTGTCCTTCTCACCCAAGGGCCAATGCTGACCTTCAACGTTAGTCCACTTCACCAAAGCGCATGTTGGATTCTTCTCTACTACGACCAAAGCAGTCATCGTCTCCACATCCATCTCGAATTTCTCCCTCTTGTAAATGGTCCCGGTCATTTCTTCTGAGTGAGTTTGTTTTGGATTTGGAAGAATTTGGAGAAGAATTACAAACTTGATTGGCGACGGAGAGAACGAGAGTTCGAGAGCAGTTGAAGGAAATAGGGAAAGTAAAAAAAACCCAAAGTCACGTCCTTGGTAGATTTTTATAGTCGCGGGTTTGAGTTAAAGATCGTGGGAACTCAACAGTTACTACCCCTTCGAGAACCGCTCCCGATGGACAGATCTGTGAGAGTCGGTTTGCATTATTTAATCTGTCCGTTCAGGAAAAGTTGTTATGTCTTTTGAACTAAAGTAAAATTACCTTCTTGACCAAGCCAATTTCTGATCACGGTCAAATACCAGTCGAAAAGACTATGCTTCGACCACTATTCTACAACCTCATTTCTAAGTAAGTTATTTTCACTTGAAGTTGGGGGCTAGATTACGAGGATCTAATAATCCTCAATTAATTAAATTATTTATCTGTAATTGTTATTATAGATATTAATATCTTCATATTATTTATAAAGATACCCTTTATCATTAATAAAGGAGAAGCTTAGTCAAGTGGTTGTAAACCCTTTTACGACCACCCTATATAGTCGTAAGTGTTTCTATGACTACCTAGTGGTTATAAGATTTTCTACGACCACCTCATGATCATAAGCTTTACTACGATCACTTCATGGTTGTAAGATTTACTCAACTACTACCACCCTATAGTCAATAAAACCTACAGACATGTGGGCTCAATCGACTAGGGACACTTATGCGTTGTGTTTAATACACATAGTAGTTAATATGTGTTGTTATTCTTCGGGATAACTAAATGTATTAAGCCTTTGTCTCTGACAGAACCGTAAGGCAACGTGGGGGATCAATCTCTAACAATAACCATCACAAAACGTGCATATTTCATTAAACGGTGAGACGTCTCTTGATATAGGACAACTGCCACCCCTTCACGTAATATATAAAGAGTAAATCCGATGGACAGAGGGGCGGATCAAGGAGATCAAGCAAAGGAACAACAACAACAAAGACACAATCAACAGATAGAAGTCATTAAGCCCTAGTTCTAGTGATTTCTTTCTGTTGTAAAGCATAGTTAACCCAACAATACAGAGTATGGTTATTATTCTCTTAGGAGAAGACCCAAACTATATAAAATCCCTATGCCTTTTTCTATGTGGTCAAAGACCCAAGTATTCATTCGTAAAATCGATACTAAACCATCGACAGACGTAATGTTGTGGGGGAGAGGGCTCCCTCATCAACCTTGTATGTGGCACGGTTCCCTAGGTCTAGTGAAAGATTCCTGGAATCGGCATTGCCATCGGACAAAATGATGCTCTGCTCGTACTCGTAGTAGGCATCCATGTCAAGTCATGCGTAGTCTACCAAATTGAACTAATTCTCCTCATTTCACTCTTCTACCATGAAAGCATCAGAGTTGAAAATAAAGACAATTTGTTAAAAAGAAAAGGATAAATAGAAATTCCCTATGGACGTCGCCAACTGTCAATGGATTAGTATCGATCTTGTGAATGAATGCTGGGGACTCTCCTAGAGCGAAACCACATAGAAAATGATCACAGGAATTTTATACAGGTTCAAGCCTTCCCCTAAGAGAATAATAACCCTACTCTTGTGTTACTGTATTGATTGTGTTTACAACTAGAAGAAAGTCATTAAAACTAGGGCTTGATGACTTCTGTCTTTTGTTGTAGTTATTGAATCTATTGATCGCTTGATCACTCGATCCTCCTCTCTCCTTTGTCACCGACTTTATTCCTTATATAGCGCATGAAGGGGTGACAATTGTCTACGTCAAGAGGCACCTTATCATTTGATGCGTAGTTTAATGGCGGTTATTGTCAGAAACATATCCCCACGTTACCTCGCGGTTATGTTAAAGACAAAGTTTTAATACTTGAAGTTATCTTAGGAATAATGGCACATATTAATTACTATGTATATTAAACACAGCGTACAAATATCCCTAGTCGATTGGGTCCACATGTTTGTAGTCTTAATCGATCATAGGGTGGTCGTAGCTGACCTGGTCGTAGTAAGATTGACGACCATGAGGTGATCGTAGTAGTACTTACAATCAATAGGTGGTTGTAGAAGAACTTATGACTATATAAGGTGATCGTAGAATAGCTTATGACAACTATGTGTGTATGATCTAAGGTTGTATAAGACTCATTATTATCTATAATATTATAGATAAATAACTTAATTAATTAAGGATCATTATATCCTCGTCAATGGCGAATTTGTCGGTTCACTCATACGCCACGCCAATTTTGTAATATCGGTATTTATCAATCAACAAATAGAAAAGTGCTACTCCCTTCGGACACAAAAGAGTGGCATCCTAGAATAAGTACAGTCAAATCGTATAAATTTTGACCAAAGATATTGTTTAAAACGTTTGGTTTGGATATATGAAAATGATACGAGTGAATTTGTTGTAAAAAATAATTTCATAATATTGTACCTTTACAACTTTTTTTGAATATATAATAAGATAATTTAGTAATCAAAAGAGCATATTGTTGACTTTGAAAAGTGAAAAAAATATCTCTCTTTTGTGACAAAAGGAAGTACTACTCACTCCAAAGCACAATCTTGCAAACCAGCATGATATCGATGATTTTCGTGTAGTCACTAGTTATCAATGCATTGTGTTTTGGCAGCTCTAATATCATCCCCTAAGGTCTTGTTTGGTTAGGTTGAAATTCTTACTCATCCACATGGATGGACCGGTATTTTAATTCAAATTTTCGATTTGTTCACGTGGATCCTGGCCGAGAATAAGCTTCCGAACAAACCCTATAAAGGCTTGTTTGAATAGTGGGGATTAGAATCAATCCTTTGGATTGGAAGATATTTCAGTTCAAATTTCGAATCAATTTGAAAAGATTGAGTCGAATAACAATGTATCAAAACAAACCCTGAGAGTGAAATCCGTGTGCAGACCACGGGAGCACGAGAGGGGAACAACCCGAAAGGTTCGAAACACACCATGCGCATGCGCTCGGCTCGACCGAGTGGGGTCGAGTAGATCGAGTCTCGTCACGTCACCACCTGCCGCACCAAAGCAGAGCAGCGCGCGCTCCTCGCCTCATATTTTTTTCTCGGCCGCCACCGCGCGCGCGAGCCCAACCACGACCCGAGCCCCCAGCCCCGTGGTCGGTCGGCCCCACGCGCAAATCCACCTCGACGACGACGCCAATCCAGCAGGCCACCACCACCTCACTTCTCAGTTCTCAGTTCTCACTCAACTTTCTTTTCTTCCTCATACCAAGGCAACACCACTCCCCTCGGTCCATCACCACCGTCGTCGCTGTCCCTCCCGCCACACATCGATCGCACGCGTTTCCCCCAAGCAACTCACGCCACTCCACCTATATATCGCGCGCGCGACCACGCAGCCCAGCGGAAGCAAAACGCAACCTCACGCAACTCCCCAAAAATACCAACGCACACCAACGTACGACTCCTCCCTATCTCACTCCTCAGCTAGCTTAGCGTACGTCGCGGCTCGCGTGGTCGTCGACTCGGTCGATCTCTCCGATCTGCGATCTGCATGGGGAACTTCGCGTCGTGCACGCTGGCCAGGATCCCCGGGTCCGCGAGAGGAGCCAGGGTGGTGCTGCCGGACGGCGGGGCGAGGCTGGTCAGGCTGCCGGCGAAGGCGGCGGAGCTGATGCTCGAGGCGCCGGGCCACTTCCTCGCGGACGCGCGCGCGCTGCAGGCGGGGCGCCGGATCGCGGCGCTCGGGGCGGACGAGGACCTCGAGCTCGGGGGCGTCTACGCCGCGCTCCCCATGAAGCGGCTCGGCGCTCCCGCCGCACCCGCCGACGTGGCGCGCCTCGCGACCGCGGTCGCCAGGGAGGCTCGGGCGCGGAGGCCCGCCTCGGCCAAGGTGGCGGCCGTCGTCGTCGCGCCGCCCGAGCTGGTGGCAGCCGGGGCTTCCGTAGCGACCGAGGAGGACGCGCCTATCAGGGCGCCGCGGTTGGATGAGATGACCGTCGACGACGCGGCGGCCGCGGCGGAGATCGGGGAGCTCATGCAACGGATAAGCGACGGCCGCCGGTCGAGGCGTCCGACGTTGGAGACCATACAGGAGGAGAGCCTGCCCTTCTCGGTTTAATTGAATAGGGCCGGCCCGAGTAGGACCCAGGATTCATTTTCTGCTACGCCCACGCGGCAGCTAGATGCTAATACTACAAGTCAGCCACGTAGCAAACCGAGAGATTGCAAAGGCATTCTCTCGTAATCTTTTCCTTCTTTTTTACCTGATGTAAAATATTACTTTGTTTCGTGCTGCCTCTTTTTTCTTGTATTTTTGAGCGATGAAATGGAACAAAAGGATGGTGGAAAAGCGATTAATGAATCAAGGAAATCGAACAATTCACATACATGGATCATTGCCTCAATAATACTTTTATTTTCTGTTTTCTTATGAAATAGCTACTTTGAAAGTATCTTTTACTGCAACTATCAGCAACAAATCTTAGATTCCACGGCATAACACGGCAGCCAGCCATAGACGGGTCCTTATTTGGGTAAACGATTTATATGTATATAAGTTTGTGAGCTTTTTTTCCATCCTTTCAAAAAGAAAAGAAATAAGTTCATATTACACCACTGAACTTTGGTTGAATCCAAAAAACACCTTGAACTCTAATACCATTTGGTTTACACTCTCGAACTACCAATACCGTTTGGTTTACACCCTCGAACTACCAATATCGTTTGATTTACACCCCTCGGACCGAAACCACCCGGTTTATCGCCTACGTGGCACTCGGGCCCACTTGTCAGACGCCAGAGAGAGAGAGAGAGAGAGAGAGAGAGTGCTGGCTCCCCAAATCTCTCCTCTCCACTCTCTCCTGGCGCCGCTGCCTCTTCGCCCAGCCGCCTCCGACTCTGCCGCCTCCGGCTGCCTCTGGGTTTAGCCCGTGCTGCTCGCCGGCTCCGGCTCCTCCCCGTGTCCATGCGTGCCTCCCCGGCTTCCCCGTGCAACTCGGCCCCGGCCCACCTCCTCTTTTGCGGGGGCCTTGTGCGGCGCCGGCCGTGGGGTGGCGCGGGGAGGAGGAAGGGGTGTGCATGGGCTGCGCCCGGGGGTGGGGAGGCG
Organism: Ampelocalamus luodianensis; assembly: GCA_036346255.1. NCBI lineage: Eukaryota > Viridiplantae > Streptophyta > Magnoliopsida > Poales > Poaceae > Ampelocalamus > Ampelocalamus luodianensis. Next base: position 65,514,372 of record CM070618.1, read on the forward strand.
GCGGCGGTCGAGGAAGCTTGGGGGTGGCCGTGGTGGCGGGGCGGCGGCGACCGTGGGCGGAGGAGAAGGAGTGGCGGCGGAGGAGCTTCTCGACGGCGGAGAAGAAGGGTGGAGGTGGGGGACGAGTAGAGGGGGATTGGGGGCACGGGGTGACGCGGCGGGTTCAGTTAAACACTCACCGGTACGGCCGAACAGTGGTGGGGCGGCGACAACCGTGGGCGGAGGCGAGGGCGCCATGCGGGGAGCTCCAGAGCACACTGGTGCGGCCAGGGCGACAAGGCGGCGTGGCGGAGGGGGCACACACGGCCTTCCGCCGCGCCGCCGTTCGGCCGCTCCGGTGAGCCGCTACCCCAGCCGACCTCGTCACAAGGTGCCCTAAGGCCCGAGGAAGCCCTCCCCCACCTCCATTGGTCCTTCCCACCGCCAAGGACTTCCACCGCTGCCACCTCTTCTCCTCCGCCTCCGGCCACCGTCGCCCCGCTGATTCGGCCACCCCCAGACTCCCCCGACCCCACCGTCGGCCTCCTCACCCCCGGGTGCAGCTCATGCGCACGCCGCCCTCCTCCCCGCGCCACTCCACCGCCGACGCCGCACATGGCGCGAGCGCCCACGCCGCCGCCTTTTCTCTCCGTGCCACCGCTCCACAGCGCCGCCGTCCCTGTCGCCGGTGCCCTTGAGGCCGCCACCCTCTAGGCATCCCACCCCTGCCCTTGCCAACGCCGTCGCGCCTCCCTCCGTCGACGGAGAGCCCAAGCCGTGTACGCCATGGCTCCCTTGCCTGGTTCGGTTTTAATTCCCCCCTCCTTTAATGTCAAGTGGGCCCGGCGTGCCAGCGTGGACGCCACAACAACCAAATAGGTACACGTGGACGCCACGTCATCCAAAACCAGTGACGTGGCTGCCAACATGTCCAAAACCACCAATAAAACCAGCGTAGGGTGTAAATTGATCTGGTATTAGCAGTTCGAGGGTGTAAAGTGAACAGTTTTGTAGTTCATAGTATTTTTTGGACTCTCGCCAAAGTTAGAGGGGGGTAAAATGAACTTATTTCAAAAGAAAACTTGCTTATGCCCTTTTTTTAAGGCAAGTTACTGTATGGTCAAATAGTTTATCATGGATAATTTGGCAACTCGTTGAACACAAAATGCGTCTTCACGCAAGGAAGCAGTCTCTTGAACAATTAACGTGCAATCTATCGGCGACAAGTGGCATGCTTAAGTCAGAAGACATCTAGTGTAGTAAACAAGTAGGGTCCTTTTCCCTTGAAAAAAAACAACAACTACTACAACAATAACGACAACAAGTAGGTTCTCGAGCACAAGAGGTAAATCATCGAGCATCATGAAGCACAGGTACCCATTGGAGTATGGCATAAGCATGATGTGCTCAAGAGATAGGATATGAACCACTTAATTATGCTCATCAGATCGAACAGGTCTAGATACAATAATTATTTGTATCGTTTTTTCCTGAATAACCAATTGAAGTAGCTGATCTGTTCTAGAAATTAAAGGGCTGCTTCTTTCAGGAAAATAGTGCGAAAATGAAGTGTTCTTGGGCGTTCTGTGTACAACCGGCAGTTTAGAAAGGCATAAATCATGAACATAAATAGGCACAGTGTAAAAGTCAAGTCCAAGAAGAAATGTCTCGCTCCATTTATTTATGTCACCAAACGTTGCTTCCAAGCTTTCTCAAACAACGACAGCAAAGGCACGTACGATATCTACGCGGCAGCTAACAAAATGTTGTACTCGGTGATCGATCCATCCATCATCTTATAGTGCATCAACCATGTAACAAAGTGAGTAAATTATTAAGCTGTTGCTTCCCAATTCCCCCCAGCTTTGCCCCAAGTCTTCAGAAGAAAGCAAAGCGGCAGAACATGAAAGGCAGATTGATGAATACACTAGGCAACAAAATTAAAGCTAATGCAAAGACGCTTTGGATTTGGAATATACAACATCATGGCACACCTCACTAGTGCTGTGTGCTTGGACTAGACAGTGCTCCGGGCCAGCGAAGCCACATTGCCCTCCACTATCTTATGCAGCGTCAAGCGAGACCGGATATCAAATCATATGGCATGCGAATGATGGCATGAGTTCCCTTATCATCTGTTGATTAATTAGTGGAGATTGCATGTCCCTAACAATAATAAAGGAATCTGCTTGACGTGTTTGAAGAACACTATGCGCTCGTCAAACGGAAGGGGGGTACCCACATCTTAATGCGTGTTGATTATGGAGAGAAATTTGAGTAATTTCAGGAGACAGAGCTGAGCTCAAGAACCCCAGAAATGGGGAATTGGGGGCTCCTCTTACCCCGCTTCTCTATTTTTCACAGGACATATATCCTTTACATTTACGTTTTTATATTTAGACCCCCTAAGCGTAGGGCTGAAAACGAGTCTAGCTGAGCCGCTCGGCTCGTTTCGAGCACGAGCCAGGAGAGTGGCTCGGCTCGAGCCGGCTCGCGAGCCCTCACGAGCCAGGGACAGGAGAGGATGCCTTCAAGTCTCAGATGTCCCGGAATCTCACGAACGTACAAAATGACAGTAAGGAATCTCATATGTCAAGTCTAACACATCAAGATCAAACACATCATCAGGAAAGCTCTAATTCAAATGAACACACATATATCAAGCACGTTAGGAAAGCATCCGGGTCGGTAGTGGTGGAAGGAGCGATCGTCGGAGCTGGGCCAATCGGTGTCCTCGGCGAGGTGGCGTTGTAGCTACTCCCTCCTCTCCCGCCACTTGTCCGTGTCGCCGCCGCCGACATTGCCTATGGGAGTCGCATGGAGGAGTCGGGGGAGCACGGGGCGGCGACGCTGACTCGTTGAGCCACGAGGGAATCACGAGGGGAGCGGCGCCGTGGACGAGGCGAGGAGGCGGCGGTGGGTGGAGGCGTGGAGCTGGGCGAGGGGTAGAGGAGGCAAGGTGGGGGAGGAGGTGGGAGACAGCGAGCAGGGCCGGAGGTGGAGGAGGGCGGGGCGAGGGGGAGGCGACGGGAGACAGTGAGCGGGGCCGGAGGTGGAGGAGGCGGGATGAGGCCGCGAGGGGGAGGAGGAGGCGAGGCGGAGCCTGAGGTGGAGTTGGGCGAGCGGGGCGAGGAGGGCGAGGGGGAGGCGACGGGTGAAGCTAGGCGAGCGAGGCGAGGGGTGGAGGAGGCGGGTGGGGCAAGGGGGAGGCGAGGCGGGCGGGGCAAGGGGGAGGCGGCGGGAGTTTGGAACTTTGGGGGAGGAGGAGGCCATGGGGGGAGGAGGAAGGATAGGGGACCGGATAGGGCAGAGGGGATAAGGGATAAGGCAGAGGCCTGGGGGGTGCGCTGCTGCACTGGGCTCATGCCTCCTATGTGGGCCAACGAGCCGACTGAGCGGCTCATGAGCCGGCTCGAGCTCGGCTCGTTTTTTTTACGAGCTGGAAATGGGGCTCGACTCGACTCAAAATTTTATAAGCCGGAGCCGAGCCGTGACGAGTTCGAGCAGGCTCACGAGCCTTGAGCTATTTTTCCAGTCCTACCTAAGTGTACACATTTATACTTATACTACACCAAACAACAATGCTGCCGATTAATCGGAGTATAATGGGCTATTATATGTTCATAATAATATATTAATTTATATTTAAAATTAATACAACAATTTATTTATCACTATTATAATAATGTGTTACTATAGAGCATGACTAATCACAAGATAAATTATATAATTTACAATTCATCTATATGATGCATATAGTTTATGTTATTGTGCAATATTATAAACTAGTGAATTGTAATTAACAAAAACTATTTTTCATATAAATGGGGAAAAGACGGTCGATTAATCGAGAAAATGGTAGACTAATCAACAAAACAACCAACTAAATGTTCGAGGCTGCTAAATGCTCTCCGCATATACGTGTTAAGGAACCGTCGCTGGCGAGTCCAGTCCGAGCGATTACCTCGTAGACAAATAGAGAATCGTAAGAACAATGCAAGAACACAAGAACGAACAATAGATGAACACAGGTATGAGAGGGGACTGCGGGCTTCTCTTTATTGCTCTTCCAATAATGAATTGTGTGTACAAAGGTTGGGGGGCCTCCCCCCTCCTATATATAGTCTAAGGTGGATGAGGTGTCCACCTGGACCCGGACTCCTGGCCGGGCCCGGTTTCCTAACACTCCCCCTTGGGCTCTCATCCTTCATGTCCATGCCTCGTCAAAACTCCATAAAAACCCAGTGGGAAAATTTTTGGAGAAAGAGTACATGAATCATGTTCTGCTATGCTGCACGAATTGCCTCATTAAAAACCTTAACCGAGAAACTTCAGGAAAACTCGTCAAGGGAAAAAGAGTACAATTCACCCAATTCTATTTAATCTCCAGGATTTGCTCTTTGGGTACTCGATCTTCATGATCAAGCTTTAGTAATGAGTTTGTGAATATTCTCCCCCTGAATTCTGCACTTCTCTAAGTCTCATCATCCCAATTCCACGTACGCACCTTTTAAAGCTAGATGCTGAAAGTGACTTAGTGAACAAATCTGCAAGATTTTCACATGACTTAGTATGCAGTACCTTAATTTCGTCCATCTTTTGCATTTCATGAGCATAGAAGAACTTGGGTTGATATGCTTTGTGAGAGGATTCTTCACATAACCCATCTGTACTTGTGCAACACAAGCTGCATTATCTTCATACAAAAGTAGGGTTTGCGCGGTATTCAATCCACACGACTGCTGGATGTGGTGAATCATCCGTTGAAGCCAAACACATTCTTGTAAGGCCTTGTACAATGCTATGATCTCCAAGTGGTTCGTCGAAGTCGATACAAGATATTTCTTAGACGATTTTCATGGAATTGCAGTTCCACCACATAGGAGTTCATAGACTGTTTGCGATTTGGCTGTATGTGGATCCTACAAGTACCCGTCAAGTCTGCATTGCCATTCATAGTTAAGTCTTGGTTCTTTCTGTAGAACAGACTAAATTCTTTGCTTCTTTGGAGGTATCAGAAGATGTCCTTTATCCCCTGCCAATGCCTTTGGTAGGTTCTGCACTATACCTTGCTAGTAGGATCACGGCAAAAACAATGTCCGTTCTAGTACAGTTTGCTAAATACATTAGTGCTTCTATTGCACTTCAGTGTGGGAATTCCGGTCCCAGGACTTCCTCCCCTCTTCTTTAGGTGCATGCGGTCTTTGTCTTGCTGCAAAGATCTCCCGACCATTGGCACTTTCAAAGGGTATGCATTTGCAAAGTCGAACCTTTCTAACACCTTCTGAGTGTAGGCTGACTAATGCACTAATATCTCTTCAGGGGCATGCTCAAGCTGCAAGCCTAGGCAATATTTGGTTTTCACCCAAATCTTTCATTTCGAACTCCGACTCCAGGTAAGAGCTTGCTTTCTTAATATCCTTCGTGGTTAGATGATATTCAGATCATCTTCATATTCTAAGATTATACAATGTCCATTCTGGGATCATCGTATAAAAACACAGAGATTATTCTCATTGTTCGCGTAGCCTTTCTTGCATAGAAAGTCGCTTCAAGCGATTATACCACATTCTGCCTGATTGCTTAGGTTCGTACAATGACTTTCTGAGTTTCACACTGTATATATTTTTATTTGCTCTGTTTTGATTCGGGACAGTGATACATTCAGGTATCTTCATATAAATGTCCGAATCCAATATTTCATAAAGGTATGCTGGTACCTCATCCATCAATTTCACTTCTAACTTCAAGTTCACTGCCATTGAGATAAATGTCTAAAGGGAGTTCCGCCCATGACCAGGGAATATGTTTCTTCATAATCATCTCCTGGACGTTCAGTGAAACCTTGTGCAACGAGCCTTGCTTCTTTTCATTTATCTGTCGAACAAATACCCACTTATACCCTACGGGGTGCACAAGGGAGGCGTCGACTTATGTGCCCAAACGCCCTTCTTTTATTCGGAGAGAATAATTCAGTTTCTATTGCCTTCTCTCAATCTTCTCAATCTGATCTTTTCTTTCATTCAGCGAGCGATGCAGGCTCTGAATCAAGATTGATGATTGTGGCAAGTTTCTTTGCAAAGTAAATGTCGACATTGGCTGTTGTCATATTCAAAGATTCTCCCGAGGTCATAAAGTTTATAACTATTTCTTCAAGGGGCGATTCTTCTAATGCTTTTACTTGCTCACCACTGCTTCCAATTGTGGGGCAAGTCCCTTTAGTTTTTCAGCTCTGATGTGTGCGCACACATCCATGCCGATGTCTCCTTCATGGGGATGTTCACTCAGTATGCCTTTCCTGAAGGTTCCATACCGATGCCAGGTCTCAACTGGCTCCCCTTCTGATTCGGGGCACTTCGGTGATCGGCTGTGTCAAGTCCTTCTTATCCTTTTTCACCAGGCGTCCCCGGTTACTTTGGATTCGAGGGTCCGGAGTTCTCGTCCTTTCAGAGACCTTAGGACGGGATTAGGGATACCTTCATCGGTATTTCAACCCTCTCCGGTGCATTGCTTGCAGGCAAATGCTACTTATTCACGCTCTTCAAATCACTAAAGTAGTCTGGCAGTTGATTCACTAATACTTGCAAATCAATTATCTTCTGGACTTCAATTGTCTTCTAGACTTCAATTCAATTATCTTCTGGACTGCAATTATCTTCTGGACCTCTCTATTTGCTTCACTAGTGCGCGGGTCATATGCATAGATTTCAATTATCTTCTGGACTTCAATTGTCTTCTATACTTCAATTGCTTCCCGACATTATTATCAAGGGTTGATTTCCTCCCCCTAATGACGGGAAACTAACCTCATCTAATGTACTATCAGCGAATCGGGCATTATACAAATCTCCAGTCATATGGTCCAAATACTTGATTATGGATGCTGTCTCATAACCAACGTATATCCCAGACTTTCGGAGAAGACCCATTGTAGTTCGCTGCGGTGGTGGTATAGGTATATAACCCTTGCAACCAAACCTGTGAAGATGAGAAGTTTTCAGTGCTGACCCTTGCGCTAGTTGCATAGTTGGATGGATGTTATAGGCCGACGGTCTAAAATTGATGAGAGTTGCTGCGAGCAGGACTGCGTGTCCCCAACACGTAGTTGGTAAATTACAATTCTTCAAAGTTACGCTAGTCCATTCGAGTGCGGACATGCGGTACAAAATGCTCAATTTTAATTCTCATTTTCATGCAATAATCATCAAATGCTTTCGGAGTGAGTTCTCCGGCGTTGTCCATTCAGGTGGACTCTCATGATGATCAGGGAAAATATTTCTAGTTTAATTATCTACGAGATTGGCTTTGCAAAAGCATGATTTCTCGTAGACAATAAACATAGTGCGACCATTCCGAGGAAGCTTCGATGAGCACTATAAAATACCTCAAATTACCCTTACAGGGGCTATATAGTACCGCAAAAAGGTCTCCCTGGATACGGTCCAGGAATGCAGGGACTTCATCCTTTGCTTTCAGAGCAAAAAGATCTAATAATTAATTTCCCGGTGGCACATGCGGGGCACACAAAAATCTTCCAGATTCGGGAAATTCTTTATATTCATATTATGTCCCTGTGAATTGTTAATTATATCTCTCATTATCTTAAGACCTAGGCGACATAATCTATCATGCCAGAGATAGATAAGTTCAGAGCTTCTAAATACGGTTTTCAAGGCGATGCATCGCAGTGCCTTAATATTAGTGTAGTATAGCCCAGTTTCATATGAAGGAAGATATTCTAGTGCTATTTTTCACTTTCTTCACGCTTTGTAATGAGGAGGTATTCTGTACCACACTCTTCTTCAGTCTCTACATGGAAACTGTTAGCGCAAATATCCTTGAGAGTTCTAGTCGATTTTGGGCACAACAAGTATTCTTCAATGACCAAAGTTGTGCCCGTTGGGAGTATAATTATGGCCATTCCTGAGCCTATTATACAAGTATCGCTGCCTGCGATTGTCGTAAGACTACCAAAGATTCTTTGATTGGTCGAAAAATTTCCATTTATCTCAGGATGGTATTCATTGTGCCGCTACATGCTAAGCACACTTCCTCCATAGGGCGCCACACGTGTTCTAATATAATGTACTTTATTAATATGTAGCAGAAAGCAAACAACACATAAATAAAATACTTCAGATATCAGAACGTAATTTGCTATTATAAAGACGGGAAAATAAGTCTTGCAGGACTCATAATAAGAATTTAATGCTTTGCTCTTCTAGAGCTTGCAACCATTATTTAATAATTCAAAGTTCTGCTTCAATTTCAAACTGCAAGTTTTCTATAAAAGATCCAAGTGCAATGCGTGCACTAGATCGAATCGTAAGTATTCAGAACTTCGCCTCAATCGCTCCATGGCGATCTTCTCCTATTGGGCAACTACATCGCGCGTAGCAATGTCCAAAGGAGGGTTGATGGGGGCTGCTATTGGGCTGTCCACATCCATAGGTGCAGCTAATGGATGTGGACCCTCTATGCCTGCAATGGCGAGGTGTGCCACATGCTATCATTTGCCCTTTTTCTTAGACTGAAAAACATCAATAATATGCGACGCACAACTTTACCCTTCTTGCTCCTCTCATTCGTGAGAGGCTTCATCACCTTGTAGCTGCTTGCAGTGGCTTCATGGCCAACATTGCTACTAGGTGACTGCGAGATGTAGTCCTTTCTTAAAACATCATCTTGAGTTTCTGCAACTTGCACGATGTCAATTAATTCGGCATACTTCATGTAGCCGTCTTGACGATAGTTGCTTGCGGATTGCACCGCGTTCGGGTGAAAGGTAGAGAGTCTTCTCAATTTTCTACTCATCTGTGATTACATTATCACATAATTGAAGACTGATACAAATTTTATACAAAATCTGGCCATGCTGGGTCAGTTCTTCGAACTACTGGTTCGTGATGCCAGTCATATTTATATTCATGCAAAAAGTTCAAAGGATTACTGCTAGTAATCTGCATAAAATGGTTGCAAAATTCTCATAATGCTCATCGAACTCCAGGTTCGTATTCGTATTTTTCTATGCATTTTTCATGATTTACTGCTATTTTCAGTGATTAAAAGCAAGATAATCAAAAACAGTAAATGTGATACATAAATTGCATAGAAATAACAATAACAAAGATAAACATGCTTCAAAAGCAAAACCGATTCAAAATTGAATTCAGAGGCTCTTTCTGTGGAAAAGATTTTTCGCTAAAGCGCAAGTTTCGGGGTTAAAACGCGAAATTTCAGTTCTGAGAAAATTTGCGTGCAATTTTCATATTTTCCAAGGCCCTTTCTGCAAAAGGTTTATTTTTCGCAAAACTTCACCGAAATTTTCAGAATTGCTGAGGGCCTTTTTGTAAAAATTTGGAATTTTCCACCACACCCTCTTTTTTTTCTTTCCGCCACTGGCCCCCTTTTTTCGAATCCCACCGTGTTCGGCCATTTTCTACCGCCGTCGCTCAAAGGGGAGCTAGGGTTTCTAGCTCCTTTTCTTAGTGGCGCGGCGTCTGCGTGGGACCGACGGCCATGGCGGCGGCGGCCGGGTCTTTGTGTTGGTCCGGCGACGGCGGGCGGCGAGATGCTGCGCGGCCGGCGCTGCATGGCGCGCGCGGCTCGCGCGTGTTCGGCGGTTGCGGGCCGACGGCCGGAGCGGCGGCGGCGCGGCCGCGGCCGCGGATCGGAGGCTGGAGGCGCAGGCGGCCGGGCGTGGGAGGAGGAGGCTGCGGCGCGCCATGCGGCCGCCGACTTCGCCGAAGTCATGCGGGCGGTGGCGCCGCGCTTATGCGTAAGCGGCGTCGCGCCGTAACGAGGAGACGGCGGCGCGCCGCCCGCGCGGCGGCTACGGCGGTGTGGCGGCGGAAGCGGCGGCGGCGGCCGACGGCGCGCCGCGCCTCCTCGCCTTTTTCTTTTCTCTTTGCTTGCCGTGGCGCCTCCTCCTTTTTCTTGGATGTTGAAACCGATGCGGTGGCGGGCCGCTACGGCGGCGAAGCGAGGCCGAGCCGGCGAGGTGCGGCTAGCGCGCTCCATGCGGCTTCAAGGTGGCGGCGGCGCCTACGGCGCGTGGCGTTGTCGCTGGCCGGCGGCGTCTGGCGGCTTCAAGCGGGCGCGGCGGCCGCGCCATGCCTTCAAAGCGGCGGCGCTGCGCAGGCTGGTGGGCGAGCGCGGCGTTGGCTCGTTCTTCGTGGCGAGCTGCTGATTTTTTTCTTTCGAAAATACTGATTATCCATGTGTGTATGCAATGCAATGTGATGTAATACGAAACAAGATTGCAACGGTGGTGCGGCTTCATGCCGTCATGTGTGTGCTTGCCGCGTGCTGGCGGCGTGGCTCTGTCGTTGCCTCCCTTGCGAGACGTGATGGCGGACTATGCCGACCGGTAACGTCTTGTCGCGAAGGTAGTGACAGCCGCTTACAGGCGGTGCCATGCATATGATGTCTTTCATGCGATTACATCTACTATCTACGGTACAATCATCATCTACTCTTTCATACAATCCACCGATCGGCTTGGCCGGCGACTTCAAGTCGGCTCGCGGTAGATTAGAGCGGATTTGCACCGTAGGAAACAAATCTAGAAAGCCAAATTTGCAGAATTGAAAGCAATCTAGAAAAACGATTCAATCTACGAGCGTCGTTCATCGACGGTTACCTTTTCGATACGAGGAGAGTCGATCGTGCTGATAACGTGTTAAGGAACCGTCGCTGGCGAGTCCAGTCCGAGCGATTACCTCGTAGACAAATAGAGAATCGTAAGAACAATGCAAGAACACAAGAACGAACAATAGATGAACACAAGTATGAGAGGGGACTGCGGGCTTCTCTTTATTGCTCTTCCAATAATGAATTGTGTGTACAAAGGTTGGGGGGCCTCCCCCCACCTATATATAGTCTAAGGTGGATGAGGTGCCCACCTGGACCCGGACTCCTGGCCGGGCCCGGTTTCCTAACAATACGTACATGTCGCCAATGATTCATCGGATGATAAGGCAGTTTTTCACAGAAAAATGCTAAGTACTAGTGCAACAACCCAATTTTTGCAACTTTTATCTTAAATAATGTTTTTTATTTTTCTAAACTTGATTAAATCTTAAGGTGAATTTTTTATTTAAGTTCAGAATATTAAAATATACACACCTGAATTGTAATTTAATCTTAAAATATGATTATGGTATTTTATCGCCTTATTTGGATCTCTTGCCGTTTTCTAAAAAATGAAATTTAAATTAAAAACATCCTCGTGGGCAGCATCTGCCCGCGGCCCACGTCTCTCTCCCTCCTGCTGGGCCGAATATCCTCCGTTGGGCATCGACGAGTTAGATTTCGTCAGAACCAAGGAGCAGGAGTTTGAACTCTCAAGACAAAACCAAGGTAGCCCAATCCGAAATACTTGGGGACCAGACTGGGTCAACTAATGTAGTTCGGCTGAATGGCCCGAGTGTGAGTTGGCGTCAGTGCAAGTAGAGCCCGGAAGAGGTGTGAAGAATGCAAGCTATATCTGAACTCTGAATCTAATCCTTCCTCCTTAATTTCTCCCCAATTCTCTTCTTCTTGCTCCCTAGTAGTATGACCTCTTTTCCTCAGATTTCCCTTCCCGATTCAGAAATTCTCCCTCTGGTTCATAACAACAACTTGAAAATTAGTCTCATGGGCAAATGGCTTTTTAGGCAGCATATAGTACTGTTCAAGGTGGCCGGTGTCGGGGAAAAAGTAAACCCTCCTCGCCATCCCTAATTCTAGGTTTGTGATGTATCACGCAGATCTGTGTACATTCTTTCCTTTTGGATCTCCAGTTCTGCAAGCAAATTGCTCTCGATTGCTAACATCACTGCGTCACTCGCACATGATATGCGTAGTACTCCTACACTCTCGGTACCTCACTCTTGAACTATTGTCAATTAGTGGCAACAATTCCAGCTGACGTTTATCTACACTCACTAGCATATGCTTCTTATTTCTCAACCATTACCACCACTTTCTGCAGCTACCTGTTCCTCAGGATTGTGTAATTAACAGAAACTGACTTGGAAATGAAGCATACATAATGGCCCATCCCATTTAACAAATTCTTCAATATGGTTCAATTTACCTCATCAGATTGCCCATTGATACCACATATACATAGAGAAATCATAGCATGGGGTTCATGATGGAAGAACCGGCATGTGCCGAGCTGCAGCTCCCTTCATCACCATGTGCTCCGCTCCGGTATGCATGTGCCACACTTGCCGACTGTGTATTGTCCGTTTGCTGTCCATTTCCAATAATTGATGTCGTCCGGCTCCTCTGTCAAAACTCTTTGTTTGATTCGTAACCACAGGATGATTGCCTCTTATATGATATCTCCGGTACAGTTCGGCGCCTGACCTTGCACTTGCAGCCATCTCGAATGTCCACACTATTGTGAGTTTGTGATGGTAACCGGTGTTGTGCGTCGAGGAAGGGTGTAGGGTTCTAGCCGTCCATCACCAGTAGTTATCTCTCAAGTTTTACTGATTTGGCCACCTCACGAATAAAAAGTGTAAATTTGGATTTTTGGAGGATTGATTTTGTCTCCGCAGCTTTCAAAAGCTCTAACATACTCGTCAGCTTTGAATTTGGTCTCAAATGAACATCATATCAATTGCATCCCACATTTAGGTGCACTCATGACCTCATGTGCATCCTCTTCGAAAAACAATACAAACTGTTACGCAAAAAAAACCGAAAAAATGGCGGTATTGACACAAAACCCATCTACCATGCCACAAAACTTCAAATCTAAATTCGTCCTAAAAAAAATCAATATATGACATGAAAGTTCGATTGAAAACTAGTTTTCGATATTACTTAGAAGTGACTTGAGCACAACTTAACGGGGCAGTCAGGCTTGATTTAGGGCGATACCAACCAGGGCATCTCCTGGAGACCTTCACCACACCAGCCCTAATGTTTTGACCAGGCCTACGGAACCAAACTGCACGACACAGGCTGGGCTTGGGCCCGGCTTGGTCGGATGAAATGCAATTATCGAAGTTTTTTATGTTAGATATTTTGAGAACATTTTGGTAATTTCTCAATTAGAGAAAGAAGAAAAGAAAAAAAGAAAAGAAAAGGAGGTGGGTCCCACCTGTCGGTGGGAGAAAGAAAGAGATAAGGCACTGGAGACTTTGTCTCCAGCCCAAAATCCCGTCTACGCGTGTGTGGCACTAGATGCGCCTGGGCGTGGCGGCGATTTCGGAGGGGAGCGGCGCTGGAGGTGCTAGCGGCCCGTGCACCTAGGCGCCAGCCGTTGGCTGTCACTGCGTGAGGCTTCTCCACCCCTCTCTTCTTAAGTCGCTTTGGTTCTTGTTCTTGAAAAAAGAGAAAAATTATGTGAGCTTTTCCCCAAAATCTTGGTTCTTCTTCTCCTCCCGATTTGGTTTCGACTTTGGGCTCTTGGACCTCCAGCGCCGTCATGCTTGTCTCGGTGCCGTCGGTGGTGAGCTTCGGACCTCCCTTTTTGTGCATCCCGCCGGTTCCATTCATGTGTCTTTTCTTCTCTGTTGGCGCTGTGTTTGGGAACTGGGAACTTGCGCGCTTTGGCGGTTCGGTTTTGGCCGGCTGTTGGCTTGATCTCTGTGAGGAAGAAGAACTTTGTTTCTGTTGACTGGTGTTCTAAGGTGTACTCGGCCGGTAGAACTTCATTTCTGTTGACTGGTGTTCTAAGGTGTACTCGGCCGGTGCATCTTCAGTGGTTTTGTATGGCATCTTTGTACCTCGACTTCGTGATTTTGGTGTGTCCCGAAATTGCGGATTGATATTGTATCTCCGACGACCTCGTCCGTTCTTCGTGGCACAGTGGGGCAATTGGTTTTTTTGAGTCAACACCTCTTGGCGTGCCTTGTCCGGATTTCTTCTTGTTGGCTTTGAGTGCCATCGACTTTGTGAGTATCTCAGTATTCCATTTTGCGCATCACTTTGCATATATATGTTGTACTAGTCAAAATCTGAAATTGAACTGATTCTAGTATCGGGAGATATTGCTTAGTGATTCTGTGGGTTCGGATTAAATGCTTAACGAGGATAATTGTCTAATAGTGAAATTGAATTGATAGCAAATTTAGTTTTGAGCTCTAATACTGGTATTCTAAGGTGTACACAGCTATCTAAGTGTGTTGCTTACTGTTGTCATTATATCTCTAGTGTTTCAGCCCTATTATCTTTAGAATGTTTGATTACTTTGTGTATAATGAACTGAGTTGATTCTCTGTACTTTGACCATGTTGGTCCTCTGTCAGCCAACAGGCTTACATGTTTCAATTTGTGATTTTTCAGCACTGTTAATCTTTTACTTGTGTGATGACTAAAATGCTAAAGTGCTGATTATTCGTGCTGTTAAGGAAATAATCTCTCAGTTGGCTGAATGAAATCCTGCTGTTTAGGAGATTATATTTGACATATTAGTAAAGCATTCTTTAGAGCTCAAAGTCTGAATTTTTGTAGTCATATTCAATTAGTGAAGAGTATAAACAATAGTGGCGAGGAGACCAAGATTATATCTTGAACAGCCTGACATCTAAGAGCAATAAACAAACAATAAAATCTGAGCATTATATTGATTTCTATTATTATCATGTTCTATCTTATGAGCATTCTATCATGTTTAAATGACATGAAGGTATCACATGCTTTTATGTTAATTTTATCATTTAAATGTTGCTAGCATTATGCTTTGAAACGTTAATTATGCTGGAATTAATTCTAAATATTTGCTAAAATCGCTATATTTACAACATTTTATTCTATTTGGGATCACGGCGAGGGAAAATATATACTCCTACTTTCACAAAGGAAAGTCCTGCTAGAATACGCGTTGTTAAATCGTATCAATTCTAACCAAAGATATCATTTAAAATTTGTAGTTTGGGTGTACGTAAATGACATGAGTAAATTTGTAACAAAAAATACTTTCATATTAGCTTTTTTTTAAAAAAAAAATATATGTGATATTGCTCAAAATGACATATTGTTGACTTTGAAAAGTAAAAAAATGAATTTGACTGGAGGGACTTTGAGATTTCTCGCGCGTGCCTCGACCATTATTGTCTCGAAATTAAGGTGCTAAGGAGACCAGGCCAAAGCTCATTAATTAATGCGTTGATTACGGCACTACAACTGCCCATCTGCTAGCGCCATGTGTGCTTGGCTGCTTGTACAAGAGTAGACATGCATGATTCGTCAGTCTCAGCTGTCTCCGTGGAGAAGTCTCGTGACGAAGTTGTGGCCCGGCACTACAATTGAACTGAAGTAGAATTGGATGCCACATGCATGCCTTCCTTCGTCTACCAATTCATCATGCATATACCATTCGTGCATATATAATTTGGTACTATTGTCGTTCCAACACTTGCCAATTGCCATGGTTGATTCACCGGCATGCATGCACGCCTAATCCAAAGCTCCAAGCTTGTCTTGAGCAAAGGAACGAAGTCGTTCGTCCCGTTTACCCCAAAGGGTAAGAAGGCTGCTTGGATGATTTGATCACCAAACCGGTTGACCCACATATCTGCATACTTTTTTGCCCCCGACCGAGATTTTCGGATGCCGGCCGTGTCCTCATGCTTGACGTCCAAAATCGGTGCAAAAGCGGCACAATTGTGTACGCAACCCGCCAGCCACGAGCGGTAGTATTCTTTGGTTCCTGACTTGGTGGTCGTGCAAAAGCCGCCTCTTTTTCCTACCCAAACGACGTCCAGCTGTACTAGTCGCAGCCTGCGAGATGAGCCAAAAACAGGAAGCCGCCACGGCCAACGCCATGAGGTCGACGCCGGCGCAGCCCCACGTCCTCCTCGTGTCCGCCCCTTTCCAGAGCCACGTCAACCCCCTCCTCCGCCTCGGCCGGCGCCTCGCCGCCAAGGGACTGCTCGTCACCTTCACTACCGCTCTCCACGCAGGCGTCCGCCTAGGCGACGGCGACGACGTTGGCGCCGTCGGCGGCGGGAGGCTTCGGGTCGAGCGCCTGCGCGGCGGCGGGCTGTGGGCGCCCGACGACCCCCGGTTCAGCGTCGCAGGCGACATGGCGCGCCACGTCGAGGCCGTGGGGCCGGCGGCGCTCGAGGAGCTCATCCGCCGGGAGGCCGAGGCCGGGCGGCCGGTGACGTGCGTCGTGGTCAACGCCTTCGTCCCGTGGGCGCTCCGCGTCGCCGGCGACATGGGCCTCCCGCGCGCCATTCTGTGGATCCAGTCGTGCGCCGTCCTGTCTGTGTACTACCACTACGTCCACTCACTCGCGGCTTTCCCCGAGGCGGACGCGTCCGGCGCGGTGACCATCCCTGGGCTCCCGGGCTGGCGACGGACGAGCTCCATCCCCTCCTGATTTACTCGTCCGACCAGGACGTGTGGCGCCAGATGCTCGTCGCGGATCTCGGCAGCATCCGAGAGAAGGCATCATGGGTTTTCGTCAACACCTTCGATGAGCTCGAGCACGAGGCCATCGCGGGGCTTTGCAAGCATATGCCGGTTATACCAGTCGGTTCACTCGTCGAGCCAGAAAACGGCGAAGGCGACGACGACGGCTGCGTGGTCGCTTGGCTCGACGCGCAGCCGCCGCGGTCAGTGGTGTTCGTGTCGTTCGGGAGCCTCGTGAACACTGGCCTCGACGAGAGCGCCGAGATAGCGGAGGGGCTGGCCAGCACCGGCCGGCCGTTCCTGTGGGTGCTGCGCGACGATAACCGCGCGCTCCTCTCCCAGGACGCGCTGGACGGCATCATGGCTACCTGCCGCGGCGACAAAGGCAAGGTGGTGCCGTGGTGCGTGCAGGGGCGCGTGCTGCCGCATGGCGCGGTGGGCTGCTTCGTGACGCACTGCGGGTGGAACTCCACCGCCGAGGCGCTCGCCGCGGGCGTGCCAGTCGTCGCCACCCCGAGGTGGTCCGACCAGCGCATCAACACGCAGTTCTTAGTTGACGTGCACCGAGTCGGCGTCCGTGCCCCGACGCCACTGACAAGGGAAGGGCTCCGTGTATCCGTCGAGGAGGTCATGGGCGGGCCGGAGGCGGAAGCCATGAGTCTACGAGCGGCGAGCTGGAAGGAGAAGGCGCGCGCGGCGGTGGGCGACGGCGGCTCGTCGGACCGCGGAGTCGAGGCATTTGTTGACCAGATAAGGTCCGGAGGAGCCGGGCGCTGACCTTGCTCGCATCACGTCGCGCCGGCGGCTTGGCATGCACTTAGCAATCGTTTAGCGACATGGGCCACCTAGGAATGGCCGCGGGTGGGGCATGTAGCTCCCCATTGCATGGCTGTCCCGCAGTAGAATAATCTATGTGCACAGCAGCTTGCATGTTTGGGTCGCTTGACCCCAAGATGCAAACAAAACTGTAGGGTCACGTACCCCCCCTGTTAACTATAGGCACATTTCAGTATTTGCATGTGGATCCTGCTCACTTGTATGGTTGCATTGCATGCACCCATGATGGTGAGGTGTGTTTGAACTTTGAACTTGAAGCAGGGATCTCTCATGCTACTTATCTTCTTTGGTTCCATCTCATCCTCTGATCTGTAGGAGCTTTTTTTAAGAACACGCAAAGGCTGTAGGAGCTTTTTTTAAGAACACGCAAAAACCTTTGCGCGTCATTCCATTAAGCAGAGAGCAATAACACAATTACAAGGACATTACAAGGACCAAACAAGAGAAGACAAATGAAGAAGAGGTGGAAGATAGAGAAACAGCAGGACAAATCGAAAGGACTACTGAGGGGGAGCACTCCAAACCGAAAACAATTACTCCCGAAGTCCGTAGTACGGTGAACCAAAGTTTGAATTGTTGTGTGCTCTTGGTTGAATATCCTGGAATTCCATTCTTTCCAAATCATCCAATCCACTAATATGATGCAAGAATCGAGGCCCTTCCTCTGCTTACTTCTTAGTTTGGTATGCTTGTCTATCCAGAAATCAGTGATGCTTTCAGCCTTCCTAACCAACCGGGACGAAACGACTTAATCCCATCTGCGAAAAAAAATGGCCCCAAATCTGTGTCATAACGGTGCAGCCTACAATTAGATGGTCTATTGTGTCTGGCGAGTGAAGGCAGAAAACACACACGCCTTAGTTTGGAAGACCATCCAAATCCAAAATGCAAAGGTCGTCTTATTCAAAACCTCAATCATCACATCCCTCTCTCACTTCACACCTCGACGCTGTCTTTAGAGAGAAAGGCGCTTTCCATCTTCTTAACCCGAAATGAAATGGCGAGAGAGGAAGGTTCCTTTGGGGTACCCGGAAGAGATCCATGGAGACGGGGTGGGCTGAGCTCGAGGATTAGGTCGATCGGTCATCGTCATCAACATCGACGACGAATAGCGAGCCAAAGGAAAATTTTGCACTTTAGCGATGCCCAAGCCCTCCATAGGGCATCCTTGCAAGCGAAGAGAGGGGATCCAATGAAGTAAGCCTTATAAGCCGAGCAGGAGGAATAGAGACCTAATGCCTCCCAGCGCCAATAAGCGGCATCTTGTTGGTCGGGAACTGTGCTAAAGTTCTGAATTCTCTCCCATAGCCCGAGATATTCAGAAATGGCCTGCAAATACAAAGAAATAGTAATATCTTAAATCCAAGCCCCATTGTTCAAACCTACTGCCACTGTTCTTGAGCTCCTAACGGAGCGGGCGACAAAAGTCAGCAAAGAAGGTGTTAATGAGGGAATGCTATGACCATCCAACCATCTATCCGACCAAAACAAGCAATCCTCCCCGCTACCTAATCTGAACGAGATATACCTCCAAAACAGGCCCTCCTCAGCTGGGCTAGCAATGCAAAGAAGTCCCTACCACGGTCTGGAGATCCAAGTCCTTTGGAGCCACTGCCAACGAAGCCGCATAGCACTTCCTAACAGATTGAGATTGTGAATGCCTAGGCCTCCATATTCAACCGGTCTGCAAACCGACGACCATGCAACTGGACAGTTCCCCCCTGAGACCGACTTCGTGCCTTTCCACAGGAAAGCACGTCGCCATTTGTCAATCTATTTGAGAAGCCACACTAGGGGGTCTAGCGCCATGATCTAGTATATCGGCATTGCCGTGATAACGCTCTTGATCAACACGAGCCTCCCACCGAAAGAAAGCATCCGTGCTTGCCAACTTGCTAGCCTACTTGCAATTTTGTCCTACAGAGGCTGAAAGTCTCCTTTTGTGGCCTTTCACAAAGAGAGTGGAAGGCCGAGGTACTTACAAGGAAATACCTTCTGAGAGCATGGAAGTTCAGCCGCAATGAGGTGCAACTGTTGCTCTAAACATCGAATCGGCGTGATAGTGCTTTTGGCTAGGTTACAATGAAGGCCCGAGGTTTCACCGAATAACGGCAAGATCACTTTGATTGCAAGCAAATCAGAGGCTACCGGGGTGAGGAAGAAAGCCGCATCATCCATGTAGAGAGACAAGCGGTGAGGAATACCCCGTCGACCCCCGACCGTAGCTAGTAGGGAGCAGAGTTCAACTTGATGTATGAGATTGTTCATGGTGTCTATATTGACAACATGAATAGCATAGGCGATAACGGGTCTCCTTGCCGCAAGCCATGACCATGCCGAATAACCTTGCCTGGCAGGCCATTAAGAATCACTCTGGAAGACGATGTGGACAGCAAGGAGGCTATCCAACCACGCTAGAAAGGACTAGAACCCTTGTGGGTGAGGACCTCCAATAAGAACGGCCAAGATAGCAAGTCAAAAGCATGCGCTATGTCCAACTTGAGCAACAGATTGGGTTTCTTACACTGGTGGAGAGTCCTAGTCGAAAGCCTGACAAGGTTGAAGTTATCTTGAATGGACCGGCGCTTGATGAACGTGGATTGATTAGGAGTGACCACTGTGCTAAGAATTGGTGCTAATCTCCTGGAACTTTGGAGACGAGTTTTCCAAAGCTGTGCGGTAAGCTGATAGGCCGAAAATCTTTTGGTTCTTAGGTCGCTGGCTGTTTTGGAACAAGAGTGACGAAGGCCTGGTTCAAGAGCTGGAGATTGTTACTACCCAAGCGACCTAAGTGGAGAAAGGCTGCAACGATATCGTCCTTGATGATGCCCCAGCAAGTTTAATAAAATAGTGCAGTGTAGCCATCCAGACCCAACGCCTTGTCCGGCGGTAAACTTTTGATAGCATCCTAGATTTCATGTTACGAGAAATGGACCTCCAAATCCGAAAGGTTGGATGATGCAACATTGAGATAATCCATATCAAGAGTGTTTAACTGGGGTGCTGGCCGACCCAGCAGCTGAACAAAAAAATCATGAAAAGCGTCCTCCATCTCAGCTTGTGACTGCACCCAAGAATCTTGAACTTTTAGCTAAGAGATAAAATTCCGCCTCCTGCGGTTGCTTGCATGAAGGTGGAAGAAGTGTGTATTTGCATCCCCTTCTCGCAACCAGTGTATCCGCGACCATTGGCGCGCAATTGTGTGTTGGAATGAACAAAGGCCAAGCAATTTCTTCTTAAGAGCAACACGAAACCCGCGCTCGTTTGGACCAAGAATTCTCTTTTCCTCTGCCACATCAAACCTCCATAAAATCTTCTTTGCCCATTCAATTTGCTGGCAAACATTACCAATATGCCTCTGAATCCACCTTTGTAAAGCTCAGCAGTGTTTTTGAGCAACCAGTCAATCCTCCACAACGCGTCCTTGATGTTTAGTGGGCATTGCCAAGCCTCCTAGACCACTGCAGAAAGCCCATCAAGTTTTGTCCAAAAAGATTCAAATCTGAATGATTTCTTTTTTTGAAAGTGAAACACCATGGACAACAACAGCAGACAATGATCAGATGTCGTGGAAGGTAGGGCGCAAAGGAAACAAGCAGGAAAAGAATTTCCCAATCAGTAGAGACCAACACTCTGTCTAGTTTCTCCAGCGTTGGGTGCTCTCGCACATTAGACCATGTGAATGCCCGACCATTGAGGTGTACCTCAGCGAAAGCTAGGTCATCGATCAAACGTCTGAAATGGCCAATTTGACATGTATTCACGAGAGCATTGTTTTTGTCTTGAGCATTAAGGATGAGGTTGAAGTCACCCAGTAGCATCCAAGGGCCTGGTACTGTTGTTCGAATCAGACAGAGCTCCTGAAGAAAAACATCCTTGGCGGCCTCCTCCCGAGGATCGTATACCACCGTAAGCCATGAGGCGACTCACCCGGGAGAGCAACCTTGCGAATAGAGAATTCTCTAATAGCAATGGAGGAGCAGGAAATGGTAAAGGAGTTCCAAGCTAGGAGAATACCCCCTCTGGTCTGGGCAGTCGGCAAATAGGCAAACCCATCAAACGATGGGCCCAAAATTTCTTTGGATAAAGCTGAGTCAATTACATCAAGTTTTGTTTCCTGTAAACATGCGATCGAAGCTAGAGAAGTTGTTACAGTGTCCCTAACCACATCTCTCTTTGCCCTACTATTTAGTCCATGTACATTCCAGTTTAAGAAATTACAATTGCATTCCATTTAGTTTGGGAGCACGACCAACGACCGGGCAGCAACCTCACTAGCAAGCCGCAACAAGCAAGGTTACCACCGGAGAAACAGTAAGGTTTTCTTGTCCCTCCAGCTCTGGAAGGGAGATTCGAAAAAGGTCTGCCAAAGCCAAAAGATGATGATATTACAGTTGAGAGTTGAATAATTCCTGGAATTTGGATATGGCGTCTTGGATCGACAAACTGTTGTTAGGAGAAAAACCTAGTGTAGAAGGTCATTGGTAGAAGGTTACAAACTAATGGAGTAAAATTTTGTAACTCCCCTTCGATCTCGTGCTAAGTGCTAACAAGACTATCGGTGTTTTAGAACCGATCTTACGTAAAGATTGTTTGATTCGGGGAGTCTCCACAATTGATCACGCAGACAGAAAAAATACGGGGATTTTTATACAGGTTCGGGCCTTCTCCAGCGAGAATAACAACCCTACTCCTGTGTGTATTGTATTGGGTATCCTGGTTACAATCAGTGGAAAAGACTTGCGCTGATACTCCTCCCGATTGTCTCTAAAAAAGCCTCCTCCTCTTATCTCTGAAAGATGTCTTTTATAGTATGTGAAGAGGTAGTCGTTCCAAGTCAGGAGACGCTCATTATTCCGTAATAATGAGAGTAATCACCGGAGTAGTGACCTCCCCACGTTGCCTAATGGTTATCAATAAGAGGTAATGGTGAGTTAACTGCAGTTATTCCAGAGAATAACTATGTATCTTGACTGCTCAGATCTCACAGTTAATAGGGCATACTGGCGAGCGGATCCAATTATCTGTGGAGAAGTCATGGCAGGACTGGTCGTGGAAGGACTTACGACCAGGGGGTAGTCGTAGAAAAGCTTACGACTCGATACTGGTTGTAGAAAGACTTACGACCGAAGGTAATCGTAGGAGAACTTACGATTACGTGGTAGTCGTAGAAAGACTTACGACTATGGGGGTGGTCGTAGAAAGACTTACGACCACCTGATTGACTTCTCCCTTACCACTGTAAGGGGTATACTTAATAACTGTGTGACGTCATATTTACCTATAATACACAATTACGGATAAATAATAAAATAAGGATTATTAAATCCTCGTCAAGGACCGGCTCATGTGTCATTGGATCACCTAGAGTATGATAAAGGACCAAGGTAAAAAAATCTGATCCAAGAACCTCTTTGAAGAGAAAATAAGAAAAAAGAGGTACAAGCCAATTGTTTGGTATCATGTGAAATCTTCCGGTAGAAACTTTCCAAAGGTTTAATGTTCTCAATTCCTCCAATCCAAATGCATCAAACAATGGACAAACACATATGAAGTGGAATCCTACAGTTTTCCTACGATTTTCCTCCGAACCAAATGGGCTCTAAGGAGCTATATGTTGCTCCAATGAGCAATTGTTTGTATATGAGAATGCTTCCCTTTTGTGTATCATTTAATTCCCATGGGTGATGGTCTTTGTGGCTATTTGAGGTTTCCTTTTGGTTCTAGCTTATATGTGAGGCACACATAAAGGGTTTTTTTTTTCTCAAAATATATCGAGGTAGGATATCATCCTCATGTGATCCTTTGGATTTTGATGGAGTGGCTCACATCAGGTGATATGTGGGAGTACATAAGACTTGAAAAGTATACATGATATGTTCTCGTATGGAGAATATGTTTCTAATACACAACTTTGACTTAAAAGAAACACTCTATAATTTATTTTATTTTTATCTTAGATCCACACAGCGATGGAACAAAAATCACTATTCCTTCCCAGTAATAACCTTCTCTCGGCCAGCTAGCCAGCTAGCCCCGATCTTGGCCAATGGGCATGCATGTTCTTCTCCACCACCTATTTCTTTCCCTTATCCGCTCATCGATCTGCGAGCTCAGTGAGGATGACAAGCTGACAGTCGCTCGTGCTAGGAAGATTCAGCGGTTCCTTAGCCCGCCTTTCCATGTTGCTGAAGTTTTCACGGGTGCACCTGGAAAGTACGTCGAGCTAAAGGAGAGTGTTAACAGTTTCCAGGTATGGAATTTAACTGTAACCCGTTTCCTCTTTAGAACGACAGTACTGCTGTAATGTTTTTATCTCCAAATTAGCATGTTTGCTTCAACTTGTTGGCTGTTGGCATTCTGTGCCCTTTTGTGTTCAAACTCAAAGGAATTTAATTGAGTTCTTTATGGTGGTAGTTAGTTATGAAAGATAATTATTCTGAAAATGTTATATAGAAGTTATTTATCATTTTTTATATGTTTATTTACTATTTAGTACTCTTTTTTTGTGTTTCTTGAAATGATGTCCTTGTAGTAATAAAAAAATTGTGCACCTGCTACTGCACATTAGTATGGTCCGTGTATTTGGTTTACTGAACCATACTTCAAAAAATGCTGTGCAAATTCTAGCTAATTTAGATGCCTTGTTGCCTGAATAGGGTATGAACTCATGTACCTATAAATCCTCCGATATAATCGGAGGGAAACGGGCAGCGCGGAGACACATGCCACGTCGTCTCAAATTCCTAGCCCGTCTCTTACTCGTTCTCGCCGTCCGATTTTTTTTTCGTTTTGCATGCCTGGCTTGTCCCCGCTGCTGCGCGATTCTTCGGCGCGTCGCTCTCGTCTGCTCGATCGCTCGGGCGTTGGCGTCACGTGCGCCTTTTCTGCGCGTCCAAGGGTCGCTCCCGCGCGCGCTTTTTGCGTCGGTTGCTATGCACCGTCCCGTCTCATTCTCGCGCGTCAAAGGGCGCAGCAGGCTACTAGTATGATTTTAGGCACACTTCATGTTAGATATAAAAGAGCACGAGTTATTTGGATTTTAATTGAAATGCCACAAGAATTGCAATTCTAAATTTTTCCGTTTGGAATGTTACAAGGACTATGTACTAACACTTAACTGACTTGCTAGTTACACAAGAATTTTTGAAGTTTCTGCACTCCTGTGTGGCCCACATTCCCTGTATTTCAGTCATAATTGATTATATGGCTATGTGCTCAACATAAAGTTGCTCTGATATGTAACATACAGTATGAATATGCTAGTACTATTGTACTGATGGATTCATGTTGCATAATACAATAAATTGTACATTTTCCGAGAAATGAAGGGCCCAATTTTTTAATATGAAAACTAAGATGTGTTCTTTGAAGCAATTAGTTTTGTTGCCCTAGTTTCTTGTGCATTGCTGCTGCTTTTACTGAATCTTTCTTGCAAAATCATTAACAGTTTATTCTTGAATATGTTTACCACAATATTCATATGACGCATCCATTCTTGTGCTGTTCCTCTTACTGACGAGTAATGGATCTTCTCGACGTATCACAGGGTGTATTGGATGGGAAATATGATGACCTTTCAGAGCAGTCATTCTACATGGTTGGAGGAATTGAGGAGGTCATTGCCAAGGCAGAGAAGATCGCCAAGGAGTCTGCCTCATAAGCAATTCCCTCTTCAGAAGCAATGCACAATTTCAACTTTTGGAGGTCAACGTGTTGTGCCTTGTATTCTCTGTTAGCCACGACATGTACTTACAGACAGGAGGCCCGGCCCTGCTGATGGATGTGTTTCCCCTCCACTTTTTTACCAAATAAGGATTTGCAGTGACCTATTTGTTTGGTTTCCTGCCGTTCAAGGAAGATTCGAGTTCTCTTTTGTGTGATCCATGAGCGACGAGACCGTGAACTTGTTACTTGTTATTGTCGGTGAAACACCGAAACATCACCGATACCAGTATCTTCATACATGTTCTGAGGGCGGCAATGGCAAACATTTCTTATTTCTTATTTAGCCAGGCCTCTAGTTGTTCATGGTTGATGGTTCTCCTTTGTTCTTGCACGGATTTAGGATGCAATCTCTTTATTTTGAGGGGGGTTTTTTTTTTGACAAGGGAGAAAACTCGGCTTTTGATAGACAGCAAAATAACAGATTCTTACAGAACAACAAAAAAACAATCTGCTGGGAATACCAGCTAACAATGCCGAACAACTAACATGCACTAAACTCAAACACCACTGGAACTAAACTATTACAAGATTGAAAACAAACAAGTCCCGATTACAAAAGCCCTTAGACCCATTTTCGGCCATCAACAGAAAGCAGTTCATCTTGTTTCTATCACCGTTTTTTAGGAGAACACTCCGATGTTGCAAACAAGATAGAAAATTGAAAATAACTTACATTAGTTGCTTAGGAAAATGTTTGTCAAAAGTCATTTTGTTCCTACATTTTCAAAGATTTCAACCCGAAGCTGCAAAACTAAATAGAACAAGATTGTAATCATTAGCTCCCCTATTCTCTAACCAGTTCATTTGGAAATCATCTAAAGAACTTGGTTTCCTCTCCCAACTTAACATCTCCTTCATGTAGAACCAGAAAAAATTAGCCAAAAAACAATAAAACAGAACATGGTTAAGATTTTCTTTAGAACCAAATAGGGTACAATTATTTTCCCCTTTCCACCCCCTTTTTTTAAGCTGATCAAGAGTCTGAACTCTGTTATGATAGCATAACCACATAAAAACTTTGACTTTCAAAGGTAGAGTGCTTTTTCATAACTTACTTTCAATGGTAGAGTGCTTTTTCATAACTTTTGCAATTTTATGCAGATCACACCCCCCAAAAGCCAAGTGTCTGTATAAGGACTTAACAGTAAAAGCACTAGATTTTTCAAAGCACCAGATCACTTTATCCCTATCATTATTAAGCTCCACATCCATAAGAAAGGTCTTCAAATCCTCCCACTGTAAAGCTTCCTTAATGCCAAAGCTTCTCTTAAAAGTAATATTCCACACATCTTCCACTAAACCTTTGGCAACACTCATTTCAGGAGCCTAACAGATTTTAAAAGCTCAAGTCCTTGTGCTCGTGGGATGGACGAGTCTGCCCCCGACGAGGAGGGTGAGAGGACGGGATTGCCCCCGGCGGAGTCGTCGGTGGCGGAACCTTCGCAAAGTAGATTGCCTGGAGGCTCAATCCTCTATCCTTTGGGCAGGGATAGAGACGTGTCGAGCCAACGGCCAAGCGATCTCTCCAGCAAGGGTGTTTCGTGCAATGGCAGTGAGATTCATAGAAGGAACAGTGATGGGCCGGTCAATCGGTTCAATACGTCGTTACCTGATCTATATGCTTACTCCTAGCGTCGCATCCCGATCTCTTTGTGGCTTTGGATACCCAAGCGTGCGTGCTTAGGAGAGCTAGGGTTCCCGGCTTGCGATCATGAGATTCATCGCTTGGGGCAGCAAGCTAGGGTGGTCAAGCAGATTTGTGCTCCACTGCCTCTTAAGCACTCTTTTGCTGAAGTGGTGCAGGGCGAGGACATGGATCGGGGAAGAGGGTGATTTCCGCGTCGATTTGGGAGAGGGGGTCGCAATATTTTTGGGGAAAAGATCCACTCCTAAGGAGTGGATAGATGATGATTTGCTGGCGGAAGATGATTTAAGAGCGCAACTTCATCGAGATCAAGAGCATAAGAGGAGAGATCAAGAGAATCAACTTGGGGGTTTCCAAAAAGCAGGTACGCAATTTGGTTCTCAGGAAGTTGATGGAGATCGTTTTGAGTCTCATAATTTTGGGGGATCTGGTAGGGGAAATTTTCTTCATGGAAGGGGATGGTAGGAAGATTCTCGCAAAGAGATTCAAGGCAGAGAAGGAGGTCTATGTAAGGAGGATATTCCAAGAGGAAATTTTCGCCGGGGGGGTAGGGGGTTTGACAGTAATAAACATGAGGCTCATTGGGACTCTACGGTAGGTTTTGCAAAAGGGGGAAGAGCTGAAAAAATGTTAGGGGTGAGATTGGACCTAACACTGGGGTGCTTAGAACTGAGGACCGAGGGACTTGTTTCATATGCTTGCAAATAGGTCATCATCAAGCTAGATGTTCTAATCCTCCGGTGTGTTATAAGTGTAAAAAAATAGGTTACATGACCTCTGGATGCCCTGAGGAGAAGAAGAAGAACGAGGGGTTGAAACTTTGTGGGTTTTGGTTTCCAGGTCAGGGGTTTTATAGTTTGCAAGTTACTGGATTGTAGCTAAATGAACAGCTATCTACTTACAGAGGTTTTGAGTATTAAGGAAGGGATTGCTTCTGTTCACAAGATTGAGGCTGAATTGAAACATCTTATTAAAGCTGATTGGGACTGGAGAGTTAGGAAACTTTCAGAGACTGAATATGCGGTAGTCTTCCCTTTTAAGGAAATGTTAGAATCCTGGTCTAAAGCAAGGGGTGTTGAATTGGCTCTTAATTCAATTAAGGCTAAGATAGATAAATCAAATCTAGATCCTGAAGCTTGTTCTGTCCTCACTACAGCATGGATCAAGGTCTCTGGGATTCCCATTCCTGCCAAGACAGTGGAGGTAGTGAAAGAAATGAAGGGATACGGGTAGGTGTAACATCCCAAAGTTCTGTTACCAAAATAAAAATTAATAAAGTTATTCTTTTATTGGATTTTCTGAGTTTCAATAGTGTTTTCTTGAATTTCCTAGATTTTAAAAGTCAAAAATAAAATTTATTGAGTTTTATGAGTTTTTATTGTATTTAAAGTGAAAAATAAAATTTTAAGTTATTTAAGTAATTTTCTGAAATTTTAAAAGCTTTTTACTATTTAATTTAAAACAAAAATAATTATTATGAAAAATAAAATCTAACTTTAAGTTGGAATTATTTTTATTAAGTTCAAAATAATTGAGGGAATTTCCTTGAATTTCTCTAGAATTTTAGAACTCTATTTGATATTTTCTAAAAGTCCCTTTTTGATTTTTGTAATATCTAGAAATATAAAAATAATTACTGTATAAAAATAAAATTGTTATTTTTATTATTAATATTTTATTTGAATTCAAAATGTTGTATTTAATGTCTGTGATTTATTTCGGATTTTTTGGAATTAATTTGCTATTTTTTCGGAATTAATTGGTGTCTTTCCGAATTTTGAAAAGGAATATTCCTTGGAATATTCTGTCTGCTACAGTAACTCCGGCGAATGCGTAATTTTCGGCCATAACTCCGGCGAGCAATTTCCGCCAAACCGTTACTCCTTTGCCCCTATAAATTGAACCGTAGCCTCTCCACCCCATTCCCCACATCCCTCTCGTTCAGATTTGCCAAAATCTTCCCGGAACCCCCTCGGCTAGCCCTTCTTCTCCAACTCCGACGACAACTCCGGCGAGCCCGATCTCCTCATCCGCAACTCCGTTGTTAGCCAAATTTTACCGGTGAGTTCCTCTCGAGATTATCTACACTTCTATTCAAGCCGAATGTTGATTATCCTATTGGTTCACCGCGGCCATAAAAGTACCGACGGTCATCTTCTCCAACTCCGGCGACAACTCTGGCGAGCCCGATCTCCTCATCCGTTGCTCCATTGTGCACCAAATTTGACCCGTGAGTTCCTATTGAGATTCTCCACATTTCTATTCAAGTGGAATTTTGATTTACCTAAGTTTTCACCACCGGCCATATTTTCTTCCCCAAGTCCGACGAGAACTTCGTCGAGCCCGATCTATTCATCCGTTGGGTAGTTGCTCGAACCCTTTTACCTACATATTCCTTTCAATATTATCTACCTTTCTATTCAAGCAAAATTTTGAATTTCGTAATAATTCATCACTGCCATATCACGACCACCTCACCGCCCTAAGCCCACGTGGCAGCCCATGTGTGCGCTTGCGTGGCTGGCACTATTCCCTGGGCCGGTCCACCATGGACCAAACCCATTTTCGTAGACTCGGACTCACATGTCATTGTCTCCAACCATTTTTCTTTACAAAATAAATTCAGTCGAAAATTCATTTTCCCACCTACAGATATCATGCTACCACAATAAAGAGACTTCCTTGAGAAGAATAATTCCTTAAATTCTGAAATTCGGAATTTCATCTTTTCATGTGATAATCAACCTTCCGGATGTTCGTTCTCCTTCATACGAACTCCGATTTCGTCGATTCAACTTCCTAAATTCATATAAAGTTAATACTTTCCTCCTAGTATTTATTTAATATTTATTTGGATTTCATTTGATTGTTATTTGAATTTGGATCGTTTACGCGTATAGATTTCGACGACTTCGGACGACTGGATTTCGATATCATTTGAGAGCATCAATTAATCAAGCAAGGCAAGTTATACCCTTGATCATATCAATCCCATTATTTTAAATTTATTTAATTCTGTTTTTAAATTACTATTGCATGCATAATTTTTTATCCAGATATTTTAATCCCCTGTTTAAATAATTAGTTATTCCAATTCCTTGTGTATAGCCAATCTGAATATTGATTATCGTTTCCTTGTCACCATTAGATAAAATAATATTAGAAATAATTAAATGCTTAGCCAATGCTTAGATCAAATCTTGTATTTGAGAAGTTTTAGCCAAATCTTTCAAATGTGATTTAAATTGGGTCTATGGTATTGTTTTGCCATAGAAAGTTCATAAAATGCTTATACTTGGAAAATAAAATAAAAATAGGTTTGGACTTGGGCATAATGGAAGTTTGGTGGGTGCATGTTTATGCACGGGCTCAATCGGGGATGGTTGAGGCCCATGGGTTTTGTTGGAAAGTTGCCCAAGTCAATTAAGGACCGGTCTTCGAGTGTATGATGCTAAGCCATACCGTACCACCACATGTCCTCAGTATGGGGAGTAGGACCTGGCTGACTAATTTGTAATGTTCCACCGTGGTCGTTCCCTACAGATGCAATGGGTAGTCATGTTACGACTTATGTTAGTCCCACCTAGCGCAAGAGGGGGCCCGAACCCGGAGGTCTTTATTCCAAAGGGGGTGGCGAAACCTTAGCGAGGGGCAACTACGGTGGAATGGTGCATTGTAAAGGCCTTGACACATGCTCTAGACTGCTTACCTACGGTAGTGAGCGGTGGTATCGACGGATGCCGAATAAACTAGAGAAGTCGTGTCTTGTGGGTAAAGCTGTACAACCTCTGCAGAGTGTAAAACTATTCGAATAGCCGTGTCCACGGTCAGGGACATGCTAGCAGAACTGCTCAAAGTTAGACCTTGGTTTTGTTTTGAAAAAGATATCTTCAAAACAGGTTATCCAAATGAGAGTTGGGCAGGAAGCCATGTGATAGGAGGGTATCCTTCACCATTCATGTGTGAATGTTATCTGACTATAAAATTGAGAATTTTATAAAATGAATTTTAGTTATAGAATAACTGCTTTGGAAACTTAATACAAGTATTAAAAAAATGCTGCTTTATGCAAATCAACCAATAAGCCATCCTTTGTTACATCCATATATGCATGTCATTCTGTTATTCAACGGGTGTAACTTGCGAGCACGGAAGTTGTGCTCATTCTTGCTTTATGCAAATAAAATTTCAGAGGAGAAGGACTTTGCTGCCGATGTGGACCTCGACGACTAGGCCGCTTCCCCAGTCGATTGCCTGTGGCAGATTAACTGGACCCTACTACATCTTCGTCTTCCGCTGTATTTAATTTATTGTTGGTCTGTAAGCCTCCCTTTGTAATAAACTCTGTTGATTATTAATAAAGTTGTGATATGAATTTGTTACCATAATTGTTTACTGTGTGAACTAGCGACTGATCATGGGACTAGTTCAGTTATGCACAGAGGATCTGGGAGTATTAATTCCCGGGTTCTGACAGTAGGCTACGATAGCAACAATTTAAAAATTCTACCATGTAAACCAGGATGCCAAACAAGTAGATGATCACAGATCGTTACTACCAGAAGTGCAGTGCAACAGAAGAAGAGTCGGAGCAGCCTGGTCCAACGAAGAGCATGTCGATGTAGTGATTGTAGTCGATCGTCCAGTGCCCCCGCGAGTCGATCGTCTCCTCCAGCAACCTCTGAAGTTCCTTGTGAAGATCGTGGATCGTCCTCAAGCGCAACAACAACCGTATTAGTGCATCTATGGTATCCACACGTCTAGGGAAGGAACAACCGTACGCCGATGTGCTAGCACGAAGTCGCACAGCGGGTCTCTCAGGAAGATGGCGGCTAGGGTTTTAGTGGAGTAACTTACGTCTCTTTCATGTCCCCAATAACCTCAAGCATCTCCTTATATAGTGCCCCATAACGGATCCTATCCGAACACATTTGACGAATCGTATTCGTACAGGTTTATTCCAACCCGTTAAGTATGTGACCCGTTAGGTTTATATGTAATCAGTTGTGACTCGAAAACCCTTTTTCGACCACAAGTCGTAGCGGCCCCTAACAGGACATAACAATTCCCGAATACATATAAATTATATCGGATGAATCTTAATGTAATATGATCTACGACTAGATCATCATCACTTACGACCAGCTTGTATCTCGTCATGACCAGTCTGTATTTAAGTACAACCAGTTCGTAACTCCTTATGACCAATTAGTACTTAAGTACAACGATGCAAAGCGTATGCGACGGTTCAGATTTAGTCTCGACCAGTTCGTAACTCCTTACGATCAGGTTTCGACCACTCTGTGATTACGTTCGACTAGTCTACGACCAGCTCGTATCTCCATACGATTAGTTTGTAACTGATTGAACCAAGCGATCTACTCGTGTATTCTCCCTTGCCTCACGATATCTAGTTTGAACTCCAGGTGAGATATATGTCATCCATGAACTGTTCAATACTTTCTCGATTGAGTATCGGATAACCATATGTGGTCGAACTCTTCGACCACAAGTGGTATGGCCATGCACTTTCTTTATCCGACCACTTCGAGGGGCCTAGAGATATCTCTCCCGTTATGTTAGGAGGGACAAATCCTATATCCGACCAGTCACATCCCTCCACATGTTTCATAGCATACCCGAAAGCTACCTTTATAACTACCCAGTTACGAGTAGTGTTTGGCAACCCCTAAGAGTGCTATTACACATGTAGGGAACCATGCTAATCTCAGGTCTAAGGATTATATATCATTATTGCTTGAGACCAACTAATGACACATAGAATCATAACAATCTCAGTAGTATCTCAAGGTGGGTCTATCCAACCCCATGTTGGCTAACATGCATTCACATTATTGATTCAATATCCCTTGGTCACCACTGATTGGGAGACTAATTTTCCTTGTTGCCATGTGCAGTGTCTAGTTAGAGTGGGTTCTAACCACAACCCCCTCATGCTTGACTCTGGTGAGGGGGGACTGTTAAGAAGGGGAGGTTCTTTTTTTAGCAAAAGTGGTTTTGTCAAGAGAACTTTAGTAGTTTGCTTCACGACAAATGGTTAGATATAGAGAGAGCAGAACTTCTGGGGAGTTTTATTCTTTAGATAGGTGGAGTGGCTATTTGGCTTCTCTCAGGAGTTTTTTGAGAGGATGGGGTGCTAATTTGAATGGGGTGTACAGGCTGAAAATGAAGAGAATCCTGGACCAAATCAAAAGTTTAGATTCCTTTGTAGATGAGAAAGGTCTAAGCTCTATGGAGTGGGCTATGAGATATCAGTTGGAAGCTGCATTGGAAAAGGTCTTAGAAGTAGAAGAGAAACATTGGCAGCAAAGAAGTAGCCTGGATTGAATTACTTAAGAAGATGTTGGTTATTTTCTCACTTGTGCGAATGGGAGGAGAAGGAAAAACCTAATTTTCAATTTGGTTCATGATGGGGTCCTCTTAAGAAGCAAGGAGGAGTTAAGTGATCACATTGATGGGTTTTACAAGTCTCTGTTTGGCTTTGAAAAAGATTATGATGTGGGGTTAGCTGATGAGATCTGGAGCAGTAAGCTTAAAGTTCTGGATAATGATAATTTGTTTCTGCTTCAGAATTTCACTGAGGATGAAGTGTGGAAGATTATTAAAGAGCTGCCAGCTAATTCGGCTCCTAGCCCAGATGGTTTTCCTAACCTCATTTACAAAGAGTTTTGGGGTGTGATTAAGAAGACTTTTCTTGAGTTAGTTAAAGATTTCGGCAAAGGGGATCTGGATTTGAAAAGACTTAATTATGGGGTGATAACTTTAATTCCTAAACTCAAAGAGGCCAACAACATTAGACAATACAGGCCTATTTGCGTGCTTAATGTCAACTTTAAGATTCTAACTAAGCTTTTAGCTAATAAACTGGGGGTGATTGCAGATAAAATTATTAATGATAGCCAATCTGCTTTTATCAAAGGCAGAAACATTCTGAAGGGGTGGTGGCCCTGCAAGAGATTGTCCATGAGATTAGATGTACAAAGAGGAAAGGGGTAATCCTGAAACTTGATTTTGAGAAAGCTTATGATAAGATTTATTGGAGTTTCTTGGAAGAAGTGATGTTGAGAAAAGGTTTCTCTGATAGTTGGATTAAGTTGGTTATGAGCTCAGTGAGGGGAGGAAGAGTTAGTGTAAACATCAATGGTGAGGTTGGTCCTTATTTCAGAACCTACAGAGGATTGAGACAAGGGGATCCTCTCTCATCTCTTCTCTTTAACTTAGTTGCAGATGCTTTAGCAGAGATCATTAACATAGATCAGGATAAAGGTCTAGTGAAGGGGGTTATTTCTCATTTGGTTCCAGGGTGAGTGCCTATTCTGCAATATGCAGATGACACTGTGATAATGGTAGAATGTGAGGATGATTATTTCTTACACCCAAAGTTTTTGCTGTATTGTTTTGAATGGATGTCGGGTTTGAAAATTAATTATCACAAAAGTGAGGTGTATGTTTTGGGGGTGGATTGGAAGGAGGCTAATAAAGTGGCAAACATTTTTTATCGCAAATTGGCTCAGCTTCCTATGACTTATCTGGGCATTATGGTGGGAGACAGACATATTTGTATGAAAGCTGCTGAAAATGTGATTACCAAGTTGACCACGAGACTTGACAATTGGGGAAATAATTGTCGGGACCCCGGGTATACAACCCCAGGACCCTCTGTGCATTCCGAACTAGTCCCATGATCAGTAGCTAGCTCGCACAGTTACAACAAAGATGTAATCATAACCATACAACCAATTAACGATGAAGCGGACAAATTAATATTAATAGTAGCAAAAGACCTTAGGGTCAAGTCTTATAGAGTTGCCACGCAGGGCTCAACACCAAAAGGTAACTTGCAGTAGAAACAAAATACTCGTGGAGGCCATTCGACATGCCCACAGGCAATTGAGTGGAGGACGCGACCTAGTTCGCAAAGTCTTCAAGATACTCCTCTTCATAATACTTTGAGTTCCCTGGTTCTTCTATGGGAATTAATCACACAGGGCGCAAGTCGTGAGTACGTTGAATGTACTCAGCAAGTCATAGGAAAATATATGCAATTATTATTCATACGAGGCTAGACAAGGATAGCTTTATGACTGTTTTGCGGAAAGCAATATTGATAGTAAATACAATAAGTAGATTAAAAGCATAATTTAAACGATTAATACATAAGTAATTTAGTTCTTTGAAACAACTAGAGATCAACCCAACCTTTACATCCAAACCATCGATTCCCACCCTTTTGATGAAAACATCTACCCCTTGCGTGAAATCTCCGGGTATATCCATAACCGGGGACACGGCTATTCGAATAGTTTTTACACTCTACAGAGGTTGTACAACTTTACCAACAAGAGATAATTGACTTGTAATGTCCGTCTGACACACTGCCGAAGGTGTGCGACTAAGTCATTATCACAAAGCTTTTACAAAGCTCTGTTTTGACTCGGTTCTGCTCGCTAAGGATTCGCTTCTAACGGGTTTCACTCCCGCCAGATTCATCCCCCTCTTGCGTCGCTTATCAACCCAAACAGAATCGAATCAAAACATTGCTAATTAATCAGCCAGGTCTATCCCAGTCTAGACATGTGGTTGCACGATGTGACCCAGATCAATGGTTCAAGGTTAAGTCCTTAGTTGGCTGCTCAGGCGATACTAATCCATGTCCCAATGTGCGTTACTGCACCCACACTCACCACCGCCCACTCGCCCGAGCATAAAACATTTCAGTTCAACCTGGCCAAAGACCACCCTAGCCTTGGCACAATATCTTTTAATAAAAGTGGCCGCGCCACGATTCGATAATTCATTTAGTCATGTTTATCCATACGAGCATGTGATCATGAGTCCCGACGTACACCTATAGCATGACTAAGCATATTACGAAACCCGTGTTGGTAATTTATCAATGTCCAACTAAAATAAACCCTCCTAAGGTGTCTAGGGGGTCATGTCATTCAAGGATACATGTCGATAGCAATTTATCAAGGAGGCATACATCAATTAGGCCGTTATTTATTCCCGAAACCATTTAATATAAAACTAGCAATGCATGTTTATATCAAACAATATAGTTTTGTAAAAGGGGTTCAATATAATCAACGGTCTATGACTTGCCTTCGTTGAAGAGTTGAGGTGCTTCGGTCGTCGGGTCCGAGAAATCTTCCGAAACGTCGGTATCTACACGTTCGAAAAGAACTAAATAAATAAAACAACTCTAAATAAATTACAAAATAAATACCAAATTAGTACTAACAGCAATAGGAGGATTTTAGATGAATTTAGAAATTTGAATCACTCGAATCAGAGTTCGAACGAAGAAGTTACGGCCTCCGGAAGATTGAAAATCAAGAAAAAGGAATTTTCCTTATTTTTGGAATTATTTTTCTAAAGAAAAAGGGATTTATTGCGCCAGCTGGCATCAGCGAGGGGATCTAAATTTCCGGACAAATTATTTTTCAACGGGAAATCCCAGAAAAATCCACGCGGCGCCGATCAATTGTCGCGTCGCCAAAGGGTCGACATGGCGCCGACCGGCGCCGCCACGTGGCGCCACGTCGGCCTGAGCGGCGGTGCTCGGGGCCCGATGGTCGCCGGTGTTTGGCTGGGCTCCGGTGACCGACGAGGGTGTCCAGAGGAAGAGGGCGACGCGGCGAAGCTACTGCGCACCGTCTTGATGACGCGGTGCCAAGGGATGGCCGGCGGCGGCGGCGCTCTGGGAGGCTTCCGGCGAAGGGGAGGCGCGCATGGGGACTGCGGC
The DNA here is from genome assembly GCA_036346255.1 of Ampelocalamus luodianensis. Taxonomy (NCBI): domain Eukaryota; kingdom Viridiplantae; phylum Streptophyta; class Magnoliopsida; order Poales; family Poaceae; genus Ampelocalamus; species Ampelocalamus luodianensis. The sequence continues at coordinate 65,550,689 of CM070618.1, forward strand.
GAGCTGGTGATGCCGGAGGTAGGGTCGAAGGCGGCGGCGAGCTTGGGTGGCCAGCGGCAAGAAGCTCAAATTGCGGCCGGAGGAGAGCGAGAGAGGGCGAGGGAGAAGGGGGAAAAGAGAGAGGAGCTTGGGGCGGAGCTGGTGCTCGCCATAAATAGGCGCGGGGAGGAGGCTAGGAGGGTGTTGAGCGAGGACACCCTACGGCGGTGGGGTCGCGCGGGCTCGTCAGTGGCGGCGATAGGCGCGGAGCACACGCACGGCGGCGCGAATGAGTGCGGTGGAGCACGCCGCACTCAATGCGCGTGTCAGGGTGGCGACGACGGGACGGAAGCGGCGGCGCAAAACGCGCGCACGCGTGCGGCGCGGACGCGACGGCGATGGGTCGGGAGGAAGAAGACGACGCGGAGACGAAGGGGCTGACAAGGCGGGCCCACCAGTCAGCGCGAGCGAGGAGAGATGGGCGGGCGCGGGCGCGAGCGATGGGCGCCGTTGGATTTTGATCAGACGGCTCAAAATGAGCGAGGCGATCGGAACTGCCGAACGTGCGATGCGATCTTGTCCGTTCGATCTTAATCAGACAGCTGGCAGCAAAGGGAGGCGCGGGCGCGCACGGAGGTTTGGAAGCCGTCCGATTTTGATTGGACGGTGCCCGAGGGAGGAAGGCACGGGCGTGCGCGAACGCGGGCTGGAACGGGTTGCGGAAGGACAAGAGGGGAAATGGGCCGGAGGAGATTCGGCCCAAAGCTTTTTAGGACATTTAAAAGATTTTTGATTAAAGAAATCTCGAAAAAGCAAAAAGACTTTTAGAAATTAGCTAATAGAGTCTAAAAATTTTAGAAAAATTCATAGAAGTCCCTTGAATTATTTAGAACTTAATAAAAATACTTTTAGCTATATTTTAGTTTTTAATTTTGCAAACAAAAATAGACTTTAACTTCAAACCAAAGGAAAAACCAATTCTAAAATCTAGAAAAAGTAAGAAAAGGCTTAAAATCCAAATAAAATTTAGAAAACTCAAATAAACCAACTTTTTGATTTAATTGAAGTTGGATTAACTCAATTTAAATGGTTTTTGATTTCTAAATTTCAATTTAAGCTTTTACAACACAATAAAATTAACTGGTTATTTTTACTTTGAAATTTTTCTAAAACTCTGCAAATTAGGGATGTTACAATAATCTTCTTTCCTCTTGGGGTAGACTAGTGTTGGTTAATAGCAGCTTAAGTAACCTTCCTCTGTACACCATGGGTTTTTATAGATTTAATGAGGGGGTGCATAAAAAAATGGATACTATTAGAGCTAGATTTTTTTTTGGAGAGGTGTTAGTGACAAGTTCAAGTATCATATGATGAATTGGGGGGCTGTTTGTAGACCTAAGGACTTTGGAGGTTTAGGGATTGTTAACACAAGGATGATGAACGACTGTCTTTTAGCCAGATGGATCTGGAAAATTCAATCTTTTAATAATGAACTTTGGTATAGAATCATTAAAGCTAAATACTTTCTTAGGGGTGTTTTCAGAGAAGCTAAAGTGCTAAATGGTTCCTAGTTTTGGAAAAGTATTTAGAAGGTCAAAAATTTGTTTTATAAGGGTGCAGCTTATCAGACTGGAGATGGTTGTAATATTTCTTTTTGGGGAGATGTTTGGATGGGTGATTGCCCCTTGAAGATCAAGTATGGTAAGCTTTTTATTTTGAGGGTTTCTTTTCTTTCCCGTCTTGCATCTTTTTCATGTCACTTATGGTGTGATGAACTTCTTAGGCAATCTCGGTGGTATCCATGAGAAAGAATTATCGCAAGCATTTCATTTGAGAATCTACTGCAAACATTTGTATGGTTCTCAGGTCTAAGCCTCCGCAAACTTTTTTTCTTCTTTTTAGAACAAGCTGCACGTCATACACTTTTTCTGTTTTTCCTCGTTTACAAGGTGCGAGTGTGTGTGCGCGACCCTGTGATTTGGAGTACTGTACCAATTTGAACTTTATCACAGCCCCGATAACTAAGAAATTACTGCAAACAATTAAGAAAAAAAATCTCGTGATGAACTTCGTCAACTCTGCATTTTTTAGGTACGTAGCCTTACATAGTTTTTTTTGTTATTGTTGTTGCTGCTTGCATCCAATCAGATTGTAGTCGTGCCCATGAGTATAGTGTAAATAAGCACAATTCCTCCTAAAAAACATCGTCAGCTCTCCATTTGACATGTGGCCAACAAAAGTAGGCCCCGCCTATCAGCACCTCGTGCCCCCACATATCCCATTGGCATCTGACTTGGCAAGCACCTGCCCCAAAAAGGCCCAATCCCACGTCCTGACCGTCCAATTCAAAACAGAGGCCCTGAGATGGGATCCCTCCATAGCTAGCCCAATAAAGGGTCTTTTGGAACAATTTCAGTTTAAGCTTCGGCTTTTCGCTCGGAAAAGCTGGAAGTCGTTCCAAACAAAGAGCTTTTCCCACCGGCTTTTTTCGAAGCCGAAAGCCACGTTTAACGTGAGAAAGCCAGAAGCCACCATGAGGCAGCTTCTCATGCCCCCATTCCAGATTTACACCTCAACTTCGCATATATTTACCCGCTTTTGCCATTGTATAAAAGCCCCTCCCGACCCAACTCCTAACCCTAATCCCGCTCCCCGTGCCCCTGTGTCAGAACCCGGGATTAAAATCCCAGATCCTCTGTGCATTTCTGAACTAGTCCCATGATCAGTAGCTAGTTCACACAGTAAACAATTATGGTAACAAAATCATATCATAATTTTATTAATAAACAACAGAGTTGATTACAAAGGAGGCTTACAGGCCCACAATAAAATAAACACAGCAGAAGACGAAGATGTAGTAGGGTCCAGTTAATCTGCCACAGGCAATCGACTGGGGAAGCGGCCTAGTCGTCGAGGTCCACATCGGTAGCAAAGTCCTTCTCCTCTAAAATTTTTTCACATAAAGCAAGTATGAGCACAACTTCCGTGCTCGCAAGTTACACCCGTCAAGTAACAGAATGACATGCATATATGGATGTAACAAGGATGGCTTATGGGTTGATTTACATAAAGCAGCATTTTCTTTAAATACCTGTACTAAGTTCCAAAGCAGTTATTTTATATCTACAAATCATTTTATAAATTCTCAATTTTATAGTCAGATATCATTCACACATGAATGGTGAAGGATACCCTCCTATCACATGGCTCTCTGCCCAAGTCCCATTTGGATGAACCAGTTTGAAGAAGTCTTTTTGAAACAAAACCAAAGTCTAACTTTGAGCAGTTCTGCTAGCATGTCCATGACCGTGGACACGGCTATTCGAATAGTTTTACACTCTGCAGAGGTTGTACAGCTTTACCCACAAGACACGACTTCTCTAGTTTGTTCGGCATCCGTCGATACTACCACTTATTACCTTAGGTAAACAGTCTAGAGCACGTGACAAGGCTTTTACAAAGCGCCATTCCACCGCAGTCTACCCTCACTAAGGTTTCGCTTCCATTGGCTACAACCTTTCGGTAGCCCCCTCTTGTGCCAGGTAGCCCCCTCACTCCGACGCTGCCGCCTCCGGCCCTCCTCCTCCCTACCTCCCTCCGCTCCGGTGGATCATGCAAGACCGTGCGCTCGCCTCTCTTCGCTCCGCTGGCCGCTCTCCGACCCTCGCCTCCTCGGTCTCGCGTTGCAAATACACCTGGCCGTGCCTCCCGGGCCGATCGTGTCATGCGCGGCACGCCAAGATCGTTCGTGCCGCGGTCGGGCCGCCCAGCGTGCCAGGTGGCGGCCTAGGCACGCCAGTGGTCTCATCTTTGGTGGCACATCCATAAACAATCTGGTGAGCCGTGCTCGTCGCGAGTCTGATATTATGCTTCGTGCCGCCCGTTAGGCCCAGCCCATTTGACCACCAATACTCCATCTCCATTGTCCATTTCATCAGAGCTACAAGCCTACAAATGCGCAAATTACCCATCGCCGCCACACACTTAACCAAAATTCGAAACGCCTCCTGGTCCGAGCCCTCTTAGGCTCTTAGTAATCGCCGCCGTGCCCTCGTCGCGATCTCCCGCCCGATCCCCATGGCCGGAATAAGGCTGACGCCGGAGGAGCCCGAGCTGCCGCAGGGCACCCCGCCTCGCCCCCAGCTACTGCCCACCGTCGCCGGAGCCGGGGCAGGCGGCGGCGGCCTGGAGATGGCGTCGGACGACGAGCGGTCGGTGGCGGCGGACTCCTGGTCCGTGCGCAGCGAGTACGGGAGCACGCTCGACGACGACCAGCGCTATGCCGACGCCGCCGAGGTTCTCGCCGCCGCGGCGGCCTCCGCCAACTTTCCATCCGCTGCCTCCGATTACTGGTAATACGCTCTGCGTTATTCCCCCATATCAGCTACCAAGTTGTGCCGAATTATCTATTGGAATGCGAATTGGACGTTAGCGAGTTTGGAAATATAGATCTAATGAATTGTGCGGGAAATATTAATGCTTGATCTCGTAGAGAGCTTGCTCCTTTAGCTGTCGTACGGGATTATGTTCTCTTGTGGTTTCTGTCCGTGCTTTTTAACTTGTGCACTTTCTGATTACGTCTAGCTTGATGATTATGTTTAGGATTGAATGAATCTGTGGAAAGATGAAATTTTAGGGATGCCTTTCACAACTTCCTGATTGCATGTCATTGCAAGTTCAGATGCACGTCCAATGTCGTGTGTTGTTAATCCTCAGTGTGATCAGGTGCTTTAGTGTGGAAAAGCAAACAAAAGACGTCATCTTTGTTTTTTTTTTTTTTTATGCAGGAATTTAAAACCACACGATAGGAGCAAACCATCCTTACTGAAATGAAATAAGTCATTCAGAATTTTGTCTTAAAAGAAGATGTGATTAGTGATACTTGGGGATCATATGGACCCATCACCCGTCGAATAAATAGAAGATATGTCTGATTGCCAAGCCAATAGCACTGGTTTATTTCTTATCTATGGTTGCTAGATAGGTTGGGTTATGGGTGGATGTCCACTAATTAATGATGGACAGTACATGTGGTGCTACCATATCTTCCCTTCCGCTACAGGACTGGAAATCCAGTAGAACATGTTTGTTTCCCTTTGGGGGGGGGGGACTATTCAAAAGAATCCCTTCTAAAAGACAAAATCCATTCTAAAAGGCAAAGGCTTGACATCTGATGTCACAAGGAGCTAGAAAGAATGAGACCAAGGGGTAGGGGTTGTGTCACTCCACCAGGTTGTATGAAAGTGGTGTAAGTGTGCACTCTTTCATAAAATATAACAATTTATCCAATTCCCAGAAAGCTTTAATGAACAGATGTCATGCGCCAAACAGTATAATTGTAATTTATGTGTTCTATTGTAGACGATTGGTACATTCTCTTGTTTGAGGACGGATGAATTTTGTGGCAGAATGCAATTGGGTGTAAATGGCAAGAGGAGGAACCTCTGTCTGTTGCCTTTCTGTTTCTTGACTTTGAATTTCCTTCAGATTTGTTTGCATACTTATACAGTTATTATCAACAGTTTTCCTTTTAGTGTTCTAAAATGTCCTTGTATTGAGACAGTTCTGACAAGGACGATCAAGATCCTGGTGAGGTTGAAGGCTCAATGCTGGGGCTCCAAAGTTATTGGGATGCTTCTTATTCAGAAGATCTTGCAAATTTTGAGGAACATGGGCATGCTGGAGAAATATGGTGACCACATCTGTCTTTTTTTTCAATATAAAAAACCTCAAACTAAGTAAATAAGAAGTGACATGGTGTCATTTCGACTGCTGCAACAAGTTCCAAGTTATCGACACTAATTGGTTTCATGATGTAATTGCTGATATTATTTAAACTTCAAACAGTGAAACTATGGCAATGTCAGCTTAAAATTGTTGGGGACGAACTATCATTATTTTTGTTGGCTATATTTTACTATCAGCTGGAATATTCGATTTAATCACTATGTTCTGTGTTCATTTTGTATGATAGATTTAGGTCGTCTGGTAAAATTTAAATGTGTCACTGAGAATGCATAACTTACACTCACATTTGGTGCCTCTTAACTCAGAATTTGGACCGCAAAAAATAACCTCTGCTTGATTTAATTCTCAAGTTTTTTGTTTTCAGAAAATTATTCGATGCCTCTTGATATTTTTTAAAGCTTCCCGTTTCTACGCTTCAAGATTTTCTATTGTGGGCTGTGAGCGGAACTTCTCTCTGTTTGTAGGTTTGGTGCAGATGTAATGGATACTGTTGCTGTTTGGACAAAAAAATTGTGCACAAAAATTATTCAAGGTGGGACTCCATCTGGCAATGACAATGTCGAATGTGAAGTTGACGAAAAACATTTATCCAACTACCCTGTGCTCGATGTTGGAACTGGGAACGGCCTTCTTCTGCAAGCACTTGCCAAGCAGGGGTACTAATATATTTTTTCTGCGCATTGCATAGAATCTTGTTTAGCACTTACCAGGGTTTGACACCCCAGTTTTCTCTCTTTTAAGGTGCATGAATCACGGTTATAATTTGGCCATTGCCTTATTAGTTATTATTACAAGAATTAATAAAAGATGGTTGGATCAGATGATAATACATCAATCTTCTTCCTGACTTTCTAAGAACTAACAAGACTTTTTTGGGACCTTTGTCTTTGTATATGTGTTAGCAATATGCCTTAGTGCCAGTTTGGCATTGTTGTGTTGTGCTGTGGAATCTAGTTTGTTGTAGCAAATCTTTGCGAATTCTAGTAAATTATGTCTGTTATGGCTCGAAAGTGGAGATTACTAATTAGTTAATATATCAAAAAATGGTAAAATAATGGTGCTTTTAAAAGTGACTGTAATGCCAAACTCACCCTTATTATTCTTTTGAAGATCGTATCGTATGGTTGCAAAGAATGATCAGTTCTGTTTTTCAGGTTTTCAGACCTAACAGGAACTGATTACAGTGAAGGAGCAATTGAACTTGCAAGAAACCTTGCTGCTCGTGATGGATTCACCGCTATAAATTTTTTGGTTAGTATTCAAATGCTGGTTTCTCAAACTGAACTTGTCCAGCTACACTTTTCTAGGAAGTTCATGCTTTGTTGTTATATTCTAAGTTCTTAATTGGGATTCACCATTGTCTTATTGTCCTCGTCCTGCAGCCTCAAAGGGCAAGGGTCTATCAGAACAATAGCTACTCTTACCAGTCTTGCTTAAAAAAGAAGCATTTTTGCATGTCCGTCAAAAAACACTAAACATTTTAATAAGAATCTACATAATAGTTTATCCAACTCGTTTTTTAGTTTTAACTTATTTTTCTAATGTCTTTGAAAATAGCAGGGAAGATAATTAATGAGGAAAATATATACTATATTTTTTCATCACAACATGTATGATATCCAGCTGTGATGATCGTCAAAATCAAAAGTTACTGCAGCACCTTCAATTAGTGGTAGGAAATATCTACCAAAGGTGCAGTTGCTCAGGAAGAAAATATATTCAGGCCAAAAGTGCCATTACGAAAGTGTAAAACAAGAATAGTTACAAGGAAATAAGTAAATATACTGCAGAAGTCAATAATCTAGAGTGGTAATTTACATGCAGGTTCAAAACTTTACCTTGTAAAGGTATTTGAGTATTTGACTCTTTACTGCCAAATGATACACACAAATTTTTCTGAAATTGGTGAACTCTCCGTTAATTTAGAATGGTTACTGCTATTCCTCTTAACTGAACTTGCACTTGCACGACCAAATAAGTGAAGCCGAATACTAATGCTTCAGAACGGCTATCATTTCCATCATTTTTACTTATCTTTGATTTTGTTTTATTGTACATCACATATCAGAGTTAATGGATGCTAATCGTGATTGCTGACACTGAAAACTTATAAAATGATTTTTTTTATTTAAGTATTTACATTTATGGTGCTTTCATGGCTGTAATCACTCATATGTCTGTCTCTATCAGGTCGATGATATACTTGATACAAAGTTAGATAGGAAATTCAAAATTATTACAGACAAAGGGACATTGGATGCCATTGGATTGCATCCAAATGGTCGTGCTAAAAGGTACAACAACTATGACTTTTGTTCATTTCCCTAATTTCCTACTTGATTTTTGTTCATTTCCCTAATTATCCAAATCTGCAAAGAGAAAGTTCGTTGTGCATTTATTTGTTGATATATCCGATGAGATTTGATCATCAAAGGTAAATTGTCAATTCATTGCATTCTAGAAATTTAATAACCAGAAGTAGATGAGCTTGTCTTGGCAACCTGCAACAGTGAATAGCTTTAGCCTTTAGATTGTATGAACCTGACTTTCAATTGCCTTTTTAGTTTCATATCTACAGTCAAACACTTATAGAAAAAGATAACTTTATCTTGGAAGTGCACGGTTCAATAGTCAGTATCTTTGAGTTAACACTCTTCTCTTTATGTTGTTCTTTATTTCAGAATAGTGTATTGGGAGTCTGTATCAAACTTGGTTGAACCTGGTGGCATTGTGGTCTGTACTTTCTCCTACAAACTCTTTGAACCTCTCTTGTACCTCTATCCTCCAGAATTGAAACGAAACTCGATGCTTATGCCCTCATTCTCTGCAAATTTATGTGAAACATTCTGTTGGACATCTCTTCAGGTCATAACATCATGTAATCACACAAAGGCTGAGCTTCTGCAAGAAATAGAAGACTTCACTAAGAGAAAATCCGGCAAGGAGGACGTGGATGAAGGTGCAGGTGATGTGCCCCAGATGTTCCGGTACATCGACCACGTCCGAACATATCCTACTATCATGTTTGGAGGAGTTGAAGGGTCTCAAGTGTGCACCGTGGCCTTCCAGCGGGTGTGAGAACTGAGAAGCATATAATTCTTGGCCTACTTATCATGTGTTGGCTCCCAAAGAACTAGAGAGAAGGTAAGCTCCGTACTTCACCTGTGGGTGGGACTATTCTCATTGTACTAGGAAACATGTCAATTTAGGCGGTTTTCTATGGTGTAGCTCAATTTATGCTCGGTTATTATTGTAGTCTAGACGGGACTTTTCCTTTCCAATTTGACGGGATATAGAGTAAGAGAACATTTCCGAAACAATTTGTGTACTGTAACGAACCCGATGGGCGTCGCTGTATTGCTAGTCCACGGCAAACTTTAGGCCCTTTTATACAGGGTCGCAGTTTCAGTTCACTACCCTTTCAGTTTCCGGTAATGAAGGAAACAAGGGTGCGTGTCCCTGCTCGAAAGGAAGTTTCAGTTCACTGGTATTTGGCTGTATTGCTTAGGCTGGTCATGGACTCATGGCGTCATGCAGTCCGATTCACTAGTATTCCGACTCGTAGTCGGTCGGTCCCTCCTAGTCCGGATCGGATTCCCATGTGCCATCACCTGTCACTGTAAAGCATGGCCAATGGCCCAATGACCAAAAAAATTTCACGAACCGCAAAAGTATCAGATCAGAAAGCGGGAGATGCGCACGTACTATAAAAAAATTATATACCACTCCAAATACTCAAGAATCTTTTATCTTTGTAGAGTGATATCTCCCTTATATGTTTCTGTAAAGTTAGAACCATACCATTTTATGATGCTGTTGATTAGTCAAGTCATGAAGTGGCTGTGCAAACTGCACAATTTTGCCCTTTTGTTATCTTCTTCCTCTCACCCCCTCTTCTCACTCTTCCTCATCCTCTTCCAGCTGTGAGCGGGGTGGCGTGAGGATCGACAGCGAAGACAGTGAAGATGGCATTGAGATGAGGTGGTGGCAGCGTGTCTCAGGTGAGCTGTAGGCCGGTGTGGGAGGCAACATCGCTGATGGTGACGTAGCCGTCGAAATGGTCGATGATGTCCATGCTGCGACCGCACACATCGGAGAGGAGGCGATCAGTCTCCATGGCGTCGCCTGGGCGCACGAGGGTTAGCGCTTGGATGGTGTCGACACACGCCCTCACAGCAGGGTGCCATGGCGGTGAGGATTGGCCGTGGCGATGCGAAGGCGGTGGGGAGGCAGAAAGGGACGGGTGGTAAGGGGACAGGAGGAAGGGGGCGTGGTGAGGGGGCTTGCAGTGAGGAGGGGGAGGCGGAGGTGGAGAAGCTCGCCCACCAGCTAGGGCAACGACAACTGCGCAGGCAGAGAGAGGCGGCGGTGTTAGGTGAACTAAATGAGAGAAGGAGGAAGGGAAGAAAAGAAATGGAGGAAGGAGAAAAAAAGAAATGAGGGTATTGTTGGGCAAAAAATGATGGGAAAAAAATCAACGGAGGTGACATCAGTGATACGGTTTTAACTTTACAATGGTATGAAAGGGAGATTTTACTTTACAATAGCACACCAGGATCCAAAATATTTATATTTTATAGTGACATCAAAAAATTGCATCACAAGCTACGAAGATATGGCTGCCGCCGTCGCGATGCCGATCTCGCTGGCCATGCCATCGGAGGCCGACCTGCCGTACGAGGAGGACGTCCTGTGCGACCCGCTCGGCCTCCAGCCCTGGCGCCGCTATCTCACGGCCCGGGCGGCCGCGCCGCACCCGCAGCGCGCCATCGTCTACGAGCGAGCGGTCCGTGCCCTCCCGGGCAGCTCCAAGCTCTGGCACGCTTATCTGGGCGAGCGGGCCGCCGCCGCCGCGCGCACCCACGAGCGCGAGTACCTCAACTGCGCGCTCGAGCGCGCGCTCGCCACGCTGCACCGCATGCCGCGGATGGGAGATGTACCTGGCCTCCCTCCTCAAGCAGCGCCTGCACGTCGCGCGGCGGGGCCGCGCCTTCGACCGCGCGCTCCGGACGCTGCCCGTCACGCAGCACCACCGCATCTGGCCGCTCTACCTCCGGCTCGCCACGCTCCCGTCCTGCCCTGCCGACACCAACATCAGCATATACCGCCGCTTTATCCAGTTCGATCCCTCCCACGCTGACGAGCTCGTCGACGTCCTCCTCTCCGCTGGGCGGTGGCAGGAGGCCACCGACCACATTGCCTCGGCCCTAAACGACGACGAGCTGGGTGACACTAAGCACGGTCTCCTTCTCAGGCTGTGCGACCTTCTCGTCAAGCACGCCGACGAGGTCGCCGGGTTCAAGGTGGAGTCCGTGCTCCGCAGTGCCATCCGCAAGTTCCCTGACGAGGTCGGCAGGATGCTGGCGCTGTTCGCCGAGTGCTACGTCCGGAGAGGGCTCTACGACAAAGCCAGAGACGTCTTGAGGAGGGTGTATCCACGGCGGCCACTGCCGCCGAGTTCGGTCTGGTGTTCGGGGCGTACGCACAGCTCGAGCAGGCGAAGATGGAGAAGGCAGCGAGGGAAGAAGGTGACAAGCTCCCCGCGGGTTGCTGGTTGGCCGACGGCGACGCCGGTCGGAGCTTCTCAACGGCGTTCTCCTCCTCCAGAACCCTCACGACGTCGAGCGGTAGCGCAGGAGGGTGAAGCTCTTCGGCAAGGACCCCGTGCGGCAGGCGACGACCTACGCCGAGGCCGTGAACACCGTCTACCCGGCTAAGGCGGCCGGCAAGCCGCACACGCTATGGGTGTCGTTCGCCAAGATGTACGAGGAGCACGCCCGCCTGGACTGCGCCGAGGAGGTGTTCGCGAAGGCCACGCAGGCGAGCCACAAGGCACCCGACGACCTGGCCACCGTGTGGTGCGAGTGGGCGGAGATGCGGCTCCGCCGCAAGGACTTCAACAAGGCCATTGCTCTGATGAGACAGGCTACCGCGGAGCCCTCCGTCGAGGTGAAGAGAAGAGCCGCCATGGAGGCCGACCACGAGCCCATCCAGATGAAGCTGCACAAGTCTTCACAGCTATGGACCTTCTACATCGACCTCGAGGAGAGCCTCGGCACGATCGCATCGACACGCGCCGCCTACGAGCGAGCCATGGATTTGCGAATCTGAACAACAAGAGCACTCTATCTGAACAAGAACAACCCCCCCCCCCCCTCCCCCCGAAAAAAAAACAAGAACATATGTTCTCCACTTATGGAACAAAACAACAAAAAGTCCAAAAAAAAACCAAGAAAATGTGTTCTCAACTCATGGAACAAAACAACAACAATAAGAGATCGACAGATTAGGAGGCGCAGGATGGACGCACGGGTAGGAGCACGAACGTCGTAGGGGCAAGGGCACGGGGCTGACGCAGAGCAGGGGCGCAGCGCAAGGGGACGAACTGGCGTTGGACACAGGCAGCGCCGCCGTCACGCTCGCCTCTCTCCCAAACCCTAGCTTGAGGGCGTGCGATGGTAGGGAACTGGGAATCGATTTGGTCTGAGGGGAGCGAGGGGCCGAAATACGAGAGAAACAAATCAAGCAGGAGGTTTTCACAAAAGAGTGTTAATTGGTACGTAGGATTTTGCCCGCTTGGATCTCGACTGCTGATTTTATGTTGGACGGCTTAGATTAGCTATATCCTTTCGTGTTGGACGGCTTAGATTAGCTATATCCATATGTCCACCGAATCCTTCGTGTGCATGAGATTTTGCAGCGCACCAACATCAGAATTTGGCCGTCATCATGTTTTGGAGGCCTGTTAGTAACAGAGCAGTCAACAAAGTGTTATACCTGACGACCAAGTGATGAGCAACACGGGCGAGAGACAGACACACACACACAGGTAACGTAACAACGTGAGGCAGTATCAACAATTTGGAATCCAGTAACACGTTCAGGATTGCCCTCTTGATACAAAAGCAAAGTCTAGAGAAAACGCGACAGCCTGGATGATGCGATGGGCAACGGGGCAGCAAAAAGCACCACCAACTGAATAGATCAGAGCACCATGGATTTCATGATTCATGAGATTAATATATTGAAACAACAGTCAAAACCAAAACATGGTGCAATACAGATCCCTAATCCACATTATCCATGAGATCATGACTGAGGCTAACACATAGATAGTAAATTAAGCGGAAGTACCAAGGCAGACATTATGCCTTCAGACAGCCAAAAGAAAAAAAACTAGGGAGATACCACAGCCGTTTCCCAGAACAAAGGCTTACTAAAACTGAATTCATCGTCTAGGTAGAGTAGCTGAACCCTGAGATCTTATAGATCCGGATGGTTCCATCAGTGTAACCAGCATAGAGCGTGCTGCCATCTGCGCTCCAGCTCAAGCTTGTGCAGTAGAGCATCTGCATGGTAGTAACAAAACAAGTAAGATCACATTCAATCAACAAGAGCTAGTAGCATACACTAAATTTACTAGTAAAACTAACGGTGCTGCTAATTAAACTGGGCTCAGATAAGATAAATATAAATGTCTCAAGAACAAATGCATGAAAAGTGTGGTGCAACAGGGCGACAGGGATACCAATTTGGGACGTGGATCATAACCCAAGCAATTATGGGTCAATGACACCCCGATACGATACATCAGGTTGATGACCCATGTAAACAAAATATATATTACTAAAATCATATAATACAAATAATAAAAAGAAAAGAAAAGAAAGAAGAAAGGAAAAAAAAGGAGAGGGGGAAGAGTGGGTCAGCCCAGCCCACTAGAACCAGGCCAGCCCAATAACACACAAACACAAACTAGCGTTTCCCCTCTTCTCCCACAACACACACACAGCCGCCACACACAATCACACATATGGAGGGTGAGCCGCTGCCGACCGCCGTTGCCGGAGTGTGGTTGTCCCCTGCTCTCTCTGAAGCCGTCATCCACTGTCTTCGATCTCCACCTATGGCGATGGTGAGAAACGGTGACGACAAGAAGCAACGGCGCCAACTGGGGTTAGCTCCTCCACGTCACCTCCCCTCCCCTCTCCTCCCCTCTCAGGGTCGCAACGCGGCATCGTCCCCAGTGTCCACCCATATCGCCAGGACCCGCGATCCTAGTGACTACGGCCAGGACTCAGGAATACAAGGCACAAAGGTCACAAAGCAATGAAAAGGTCAATATGGTGGGGCGAAAACAAAAGTAAAGCTCCCAAGAACATAGGCAGAAAATCATTGACCTCACAAAGCTTCATAGACACACAATACGGCATAACTAAAATCCTTCTAATGCATAAGACATATCTGAGATCCCACATGGACATCCCATTGATAGACAGAAAATACTACCAGGTACACTGCTAGTAATCTGATAGCAGATAAATATAGTGCAACAATTTGATGGCACATCAGCAAACTGAAATACCCACTCTTATGTAACAAATAGCAAATTGAGTTCCTTACAGGATAAGTAATACTAACATCATTTTTTTATGGAACAAATAATTAATATACAACATGGGGACTGGAATATCTTTTGGCGATCTAGAAGAAATCGATTTGTAGTTTGTTTAACGCTTACATATTATTCTTCAACAACTAAAGCCAAATCAAAATGTTTACAATCTAAAAACAACAAGCCATAACTGATAGGTTACTTCACATTTCAGAAACAGACAATGATGGTTCAAATATAAATAGAAGTTCTTAATTGATTCGACATCAATTTTGAAGGGCAACCAGCTTCAAACAAAAGCACTAAATCACATAACATACGTAGTATTCATATCACCAAAACAAACAGGCCTTGAACCGCTACATGGTTATGAACATAAATCAGGTACAGTATTCAAATACACCACAACTAGTGTAGTGCACTTGTGACTTGACAACTATAGTCTGTACGGTGCAATGAGCTAAAAACAATCTAGTTAACGCGTGATGACCCAAACTTGAGTACCATTCTGACATAAACCTAGAACATACTCAAAACAACAGTGCATCCGACTACAACAACCTAATCGCACAATACAACAGACCTACGCCGTCAAGTTAATCATTCACACAAAAACAAACTCGAAGACATATCTGCACAATCGATAATAAACAGAAACAGCAACATGAAAAATATAAAGTGGCGATGGGGAGGGAGGTTGGACCTGGTTCTTGGAGGTTGGGACCTCAGGCTTAAGGTCTTGCACAATGTGCTTCGACTCAAGATCCCAGATCTTGATGGAGTCCTGCGTCGCCGCGCAGAGCCAGTAGCGGTTGGGCGAGAAGCAGAGTGAATTAATGATGGAGCCCGCGTCCAGCGAGTAGAGCCTCTTGCCCTCAGACAAGTCCCACAGCAAGGTGACGGCGTCCTTACCACCGGAAGCGCACAGTGAACCGTCTGGGCTCACCGCGACGGCGTTGACGTAGCCGCCGTGACCTTCGAGAGTGCAGCGGATCTTGCAGTTTGTTAGGTTCCAGACCTTGACAGTGCGGTCCCAGGAGCCGGAGACGATGGTCGGCTGCAAGGTGTTGGGGGAGAAGCGGACGCAGGACACCCATCCGTTGTGTCCCTCGCCGCCGCCGAGGTCACCGCCGATGGTGTACTTGCACTCGCCGAGGGTGTTCCACAGCTTGATTGTGCGATCACGGGAGGCGGAGACGATCTGGCGGTTGTCAACGGAGAAGGCGACGGCGATGACGTCCTTGTCGTGGCCTACGAAGCGGCGGGTGGTGACGCCGGTGGAGAGGTCCCAGAGGCGGAGCTCACCGTCCCAGGATCCAGAGAGCGCGAACTGGCCGTCGGAGCTGAGGACGACGTCCTCGACGAAGTGGGAGTGGCCGGTGAGGCGGCGGAAGGGGACGCCGTACTCGGTGGCGGAGTCGGGGGCGGCCTGGACGGGGTTGGTGAGGTCCCACACCAGCAACGACTTGTCGCGGGAGGAGGAGACGATGAAGGGCGAGTTGTCGATGGGCGTGGCGATGGCCGTCACCACGTCGTTGTGGCCGCGCATCACGCCCGCAAACACGAGGGACTCCTGCGCGCCGGCCATGGTGACGAGGCTATGGTTTGGGAAGCTTTGGGGGTCGTGGGGCGGCGGCGCAGGGGAGAGTTGGGAAGGAAAGCGGGCGAGCAGCGAGGAGAAAGGCTTTATAGTGGGGCGGCGCGGGGCGCTAGGGTTTTTGGGATAGTAGGACTTTGTAGCCAGCTTAGGGGAAATCGTGGCCGTCCGATACACGGGGAGG
This sequence comes from Ampelocalamus luodianensis, assembly GCA_036346255.1. Lineage (NCBI taxonomy): Eukaryota > Viridiplantae > Streptophyta > Magnoliopsida > Poales > Poaceae > Ampelocalamus > Ampelocalamus luodianensis. Next base: position 65,566,592 of record CM070618.1, read on the forward strand.
GCTTTCTGGGCCGTCTAGTTTAATGGGCTGCAATTTAAAGCCCATCTCAAAATGTAGCAGATCGTCAGAGATAACCCAGGTCCATGAGGCATGGGCCTATAGCTTACAATTGCAACAAAAGAAAAGAAATGCTTTGCTTGAATGCACAGGCAAGTGAAGAAGCACTTAATTTCCTGCATTTGGTGTTCCATGCTAATTTTATTGTATGATCTCTTTGTTCATGCTTCCAACATCATGCAGCAGTTACCATAAGAAAAATTGGTCATAAAATGATTCAAGAAAGTAATCATGTCATGGTTATTTCATGGCTAACTAGTAGTAACTAGAAGGCAAAGATCAGCTGATTACAAAAAGAATCGCCTTTTTTTACAGGGAACTGCCATCTGAAACCGGCGAGGTATACGTCAAGTGCAGCGTTGCGGGATCCCTCGTTCTTGTTGCTAACAGTCACGCAACCTTTCTCTTTACCAGGTCAAATAATATTAGTATAGTGCAGATAGCTTTTGCAAGAAATGCAAGCTTTCTTTCGTGTTCTGTTGAGCAAATCTTTTTAGCTCTTGAGACCCCAGACCCAATCCAAAAGCTCAATAATAAGGAGAGAAAACCAAACCCAACACCTGAATTCTTCAGGAATACCAACTTAATTAACAAGGACGGCCGTTCTTGACCAATCATGGAGGCCAGGCCGTTCGAACAACACCAATAAGTTATTTACATGCTCTATTACCGTTGAATCCTAAACAGCGAATCTGGTGAGAAAACTAATTAAGCTGTAAAACGGAAAGCAATTCAATGGCGCAGCTAGAGCGAGTTTAGCCAGGCCATGAAGGAGCTCCGTGAATTGATCGAAGCAACACGACGCTGTCTCCTCGAGCTGTTATTACAACGAGACTTGAGAGTTGAGACCACAACGAGGGCACGTCAGCACGCGTGCCGATCGATCTTGTGAGTGAAGTCGCGGCCGCGGATTAGATACGACCGTCATCAGCACACGCGCCGTGAGGAAGACCACGTGTGTTGTTCTTCCTCCCATCAGCGTCAAGACATGGCAAGGTGTGCAGAGGCGAGAGGTCAGGGGAATCGAATTGGCGTTTAGTAACAGCGACGGAGTCCTAATCCACCACCCCAACCCCTCCAATTGTCACCTTCTCCACTCTAATCATGTCGCGATCTAATGCCATGGAAATGGACGGGTGCGAAAGGCTGGTCATTCCGTGAATTATTGCACCAGGTAACTAGGTAAGTTTCAGTTAAACTAGGACTACAACTTTTCGAGTTTCTACTGTACCAAGAAAAGGGTCACCCACTCAGTCCATGCCAGTGAAAATGGCCGGGCAGGAAAACGGAATCAGTGTCTAGCCGTCATGCATTCATGCCAACTGCCAAGTACTTTGTGGAGCATCTGCGTGCTGTTGCCTCCTGACCTCTGTACTTCTTCGACTTTTTTTCGATTACAAATAAGACACAAATAAGATGCACACGCGCCACATCAACGCTGACCACACCCAGGACCAGGAGTGCATGCCTTTAGTACACGTCTAGAAAGATATACGATTACAAAGAAGACGTACACGCACGTACACCAACGCACATCACACATAAAATTATGTCTCTTTAGCACATGACTAGAATGACAGTTGCTGAAAATAAATATGCAACATCATAACATTCCTATTGAAACGTACTCACGTGTACATAAAGTTAGGCACTATGATATAAATACTGATAGATAAAGCCATATATTCGTAACTTACCACTGGTTGTTTCCCATGCTCCTTCAACTTGCATCTTTGACAGCGTCTCTGATTAATCACTCAGGTTTGTTCTAGACAGTAGCCCATTAATCAGTTATTATCAGTTATTGGTGGGCCACGGAGCAACGATCATGCAGCACGAATCACGAGGCACGTCGGAATCAGATGTTTTTTCCGGAAGCAAGAAAAGGGCGAGGAGGAGGGACCAGTAGCAGAAGGCCACCTAATCCATCTCTTGCTTCCCTATATCACCCTGGATGTTTCGGATATCCATGTCCCGCCTTGCAAGCCTCCTTTGGCTTGTTGTTGCCTGCCTCTGCTGCTCCCTCTTGCTTTCCCCTGTTCCCTTGCCTTGGCCTTGGCCTTTGCATCGTATCCTTCTTTCTTCCTTCGTCCGTGGAGGAAGCCAGGAGACCGACGTACGTGCTATATCTCATCCCATGGCGTGAAAAGCTCGAGACTTTTCTGACTCGGCTGGCTTTGCACGGCCTTCCTCTCCTTTGCCCCAGGTATGTAGTAGCCTTTTTCACCAGCTCCATGCATGGCTCTTTTAGCTCCTTTCTATCATGAGGGATTTGGGTGGAAAGATGGTTAAAAAGGACTACTTTCTGCCATCTCGTGTGATGTTAGCCGTCTCTCCTGGTAGAAAATATTTTCCTGAATTGTATAAAAAATGGTAAATAGGTCTTGGTATGTGGATCGAATACGTATTTCGTGGTAGTTATTTTGAAGAACCTTTTGTTTAAGTGTTCGAACAAGCACCACTTTATGGGTTTATGTAGTATGCAGCTTTGTTTTGATCCAATCTTCACTGTCTTTGGAAACGATTCAAGGATGGCGGACCACTTCGCGCTGATGGCAGGCCGGTTGCTCACGGAGTCGACGCTTCAGTCTGCCATTCTTGAGGCCTTTGATGTCCCTTCCATGAAGAACGTATATGATCTGCCTGATCCCTCTGTTCCTGAGGCTGTTCAAGACGGCAGGCCAAAGAGCGGTGTCTTGGTGGAGTGCAGAATCTGCCAAGAAGAAGGTGACGAAGCCTACATGGAGACCCCTTGCTCCTGCAAGGGCAGCCTGAAGGCAAGGTTTTCTGTTCCCTTTTCCAGCTTGATACTGATTGGCTATCCTATGAACTTTGCATCACAGCATGGTTGTGATTCATATGGTATTAACATTTTCAAAACTATTTGTATGGAAGAGGTTGTTGGAGTGATTGGTAATCAGGGAACAAAAGAACTAGGCTTGATGCTGAAGAGCGTACTATAAACTCTAGTTGTTTCAGCCCCAGAACAACCACAAGTTCAGAACCCGTTTATTCATTACTGCATGTTCAACCATGGAATAGTGATCTCTTTCATATTATATTCTTTTTTCTTTCTATCAGAATGCCACTGGGAACCAACTTTCTTTTTCCATATTGCAATCAGTGATATTTTTTGTTATCGTAACCGAATTGGATCTTTCGGGACGTTATCCCTCATGTTCATAGTTTCAGGACTTCCAAGTACATGACACTACCATTTTATTGTCCTTTAATATTTACAACAGATTTCCATATAGTCCCACGAATGGAAGTTTTTCTTGAATTAGTTTGTTGCTGACTGCAGTACGCTCACCACATTTGCATCCAGAGGTGGTGTAATGAGAAGGGAGACACCATATGTGAGATATGCTTACAGGTGAAGCTTTCTGAAACTGCCTTATCATAACCAACCATTCTCAACAGATACAGGAAAGGAGTAGCTGCATACAGTTTATCCTTTTATTTTATTTTTTTGAAAAATGATTCCTTTTTGCCTTATACTGAAGGTTTTGATCAGCTTTACTACTCGAAAGAAGATGAAAAACCATCATCACTCTATAGTCTGAAAACAGTACCTGATTTTTGCCTGATTTGTTGTCTCTGCTCTTGATGGCACAGCAATTTATACCGAATTATACAACCCCTTTAAAGATGTTTCGGCCTGGAAGGAACCTAATTAGCTTCAGGTACCACTTGGTGCTTCAGATCCTTGATAAAGAAACACTGCATAGATATGATCTCATAAGGAGCTCTGTAATATCTAACCCTCTTCTCATTGCAGGAGAGCTGGAGAAAGACCGGAGAATCTCAATGCTAGTCACGGTCAAGAAAACGTTGCGCAAACCGCAGATCAAGCTGCTGGCACACCAACCTTTGACTCTCAAGGCTCCAATCCAAAAGGCGTTATCTATTGCCGTGTAGTTGCCATAGTTGTAAGTGTTACAGAACATAAACCTTCCATTTGGACACAAGTACTCATGCTGCAGTGAACTAATGCACATATATTCTGAAACATACACCTTCAGTTAATGGCTCTGTTGGTGCTCCGTGATGCGATCTCGCTTATCCTCGGTGGTCCTCAAGTGTACTCGATGGCACTGATCACTGTAAGACACTGAAATCTGATTATCTTCCTAGACATGATGCATGCGCAACATGATTTACTGACTGACGCAACTTACGTTGCTGAGACAGCTGTTGATGTTCAGAACAGCTGGAATTGCCATACCAATCTACATCATCTTGATATCAATTACCACGTTGCTTCATCGGTATAATCAACACCAGGTCTGTCAAGCTCTCATACATTCATATGCCAAAACTTCAAATTTTTCAGTTTCATTCATAATGTTGAATTTTGCGAGAATGCAGGCTGTGCATGAGACAGCGGTTTCAGAACCTGGAGGAGAAGAGGGCTTGCAGCCGATGCCACCTCAACAGCATATCATCAGCATCCAGTAGCAAAATGCACAAGGAGATTAGTAGTCAGATTCTGTAAATATCTGAGATGTGTTCTATGAAGTCAGTCATCACGTAGTCATTGAATGAAGTTTGAGCTTCTGGATCATAGGATACGGAAGATGAAAAATCATTGCTACTGTACATAGTATCTTTGTACATAAGGAATCCTAAAACATAGCCACTCAACTTCACGAGTCATGAAGATGAAGTGGGCTTGATGTGTATACCATAAGACAACATGGGAAATTGGAGCAAATTGTACAGGTTTTTCTACATTCATGGCAAACAGGCAAAGAAAGAAAATGTGCTCATTTTCCAAAAGATGAAAAGCACTAAATCTTCTGTAGTTTCTTTCAGTTGAAGAAAAGGAAAGTAACACGTTGCAATTTTGCATTAAGTTGATTTTACCTCACCCTTGGCAGCTATAGTACTCCTCCGGCAAAAAGCCTTTTAAACTGAACAAGCATCCAAGAAAAAAAATTAGTATCTGCTTTTGCAAGCGTGACTTACATTGCAAATACTATTGTGGAGTTAGTGTACCCCAGTACACGCTAACATAGATTCAAACTCAAACTTCATGATCACTCAGTGTATTATAGCAATTCATTTCCAAGAAGATCAAATCACTCAGTGTATTATAGCAATTCATTTCCAAGAAGATAAAACACCATAGAGAACACGTTGACAGGTACAATCACACAATGAAATGCACAAGGGAAATTACATACAGGGCCAGAAGTACAAAAGGGAAGGCGTGGCAAACTACAGTCTCTCTCTTCCTCTGGAGGGCTCCAGGCTGCTCATCCTGAGCGGCAGAACACCTCTTCTTCTGCGTACGTTTCATCCGGAGCATATCCCTGAAGGTATGCTCGTCGCCGTGCCTCACTTCAAAACTCTCCCACTTCATCCAGAAGTGATCATTGAAATTCGATCCATGGACAAACACCGCCCTTGCGCGGTCGACTTCGCCGAAGCTTTCTTCAAGCTCGGCGAATCTGGCGCACATTGTCAGTGCGTGGCTGTCCAGGAGGAGATCTGACTCGTTGGCCTGGTAAACGTCGGTCGAGTTTTACAACGAGGGCGTCGAGGCCAAATTGATTCTTTCTCACTCTGCCACGCTGAAAGGACCGGATAATATCATGCGCAAGTACCAACGAGTCAACAGGCTGCGCGAGGCCTAGACTACTGAGCTCATCACGAAGGGTTTGGGGAGGCGAGGATGAGCACAACTACCGTGCTTTCGCGAGCGTGCCGCGTAAACCTCGTACACGCCCATCTTGTCGCTTGTCGGCACAGACCGCACCCCCTAGCCACAGTGCGGCTGAAAGCAGCGCATGCCTTGTGGCGTGCGCCCCATAGCGCGGCGAGGCCAGCGCGTCTAAAAAGAAGCGAAGCGCGAGCGGAGAGTAGAGCAGAGGCGGCGGCGGCGCGGGAAGAAGGCGGCGGAGGAGAGAGGAGGTGGCGCGCGCTGGCTCCACGGCGGCGGCGGCGAGGAGAGGAAGAGGCGGCGGAGGTGGAGAGGAGGCGGCGCGCGGGCGGTGGCGCCACGTCGCGGCAGCGGCAGCGGCACCGGTGGCAACGGCGGCGGCAGCGGCGGCAACGAGGAGTAGGCTCGGCTCCTCTCTTCTTCTTGCTCGGGGTGGGGAGGGTGAGGTGGGGAGCGAGGTGAAGTCGGGGCGAAGGAGGGCCTTTTAAAGCGGCGGATGAGCTCGGGGAAGAAGTCGGGCGTGGAGGAGGGCGGCGTGCGGCGATGGTGATGATGGCCTTCGGGCGTGCGTGGAGGCGGCAGGCCTAGAAGCGCCGGAGAGGTGGCGTGTGCTTGGCGAAGTCGCGGCGCCTTGGCGAAGGTTCGGTAGAAGTCGGCGGGCGTTGGCGAGGAGAAACGGAGGGCCCGCGAGGGTTGACCGGGAAGGGGGCAAAAGGGGCTTCACAAATCCTACCCCTTCGCGGAATCGACCCGAGATTGAGTGCCGAAACGAGGGCGGAAAATCCGGCTTAAGTTGATCTTCGCTCCCGGTGGCTTCTTTGGTCGATGATGGCTCCACTGAACCTTGCAAAGGCGGATGACTTGGCGTCTTGTCGCTTCTCGGCGACATCGAGGATCCGGATCGGGCGCTCGGATAAGTCAAATCCTTATCAAGTCGATGGCCCGGCGAGTGCGCTCTTGAACCTCGTCGTAGACTAGAATCGAGATCTTTGAGTTCCTTACGGTGGGGAACAAAGAGGCGTTTCCCATACCATAGGATTCCTGTGATCTTCGACATCTTGGGGCCTTTCCTTTTGCCATGAGATGCTTGAATCTCTGGACTCAGGATGTCCTTCTTGAGCGGCCTTGATCACGCTCTTCTAGAGTGGGATGGGCCTCTCTGATGGCTAGTGTGCCTTGCTCTATTAACTCAAGGTTGAGGGCTTCAAATTCCTTGCGAGCTCGGGTTGGTGTTCTTGAATCGTGACATTCTTGCGGTAGGATTTACGGCAATGCATCGGCAACTACATTAGCCTTTCGGGATGATAATGGACATCAAGTTGTAATCCTTTATTAACTCTAACCATCTTCTTTGCGGAGGTTGAGTGCGATTGGGTGAAAATGTATTTGAGACTCTTGTGGTCAGTGTAGATATTACGGTGATTTCCAATCAAATAGTGTCGCCAAATTTTTAGGGCGTGCACTCTGCTGCTAACTCAAATCATGGGTTGGATAATTGTCTTCGTGAGGACGGAGTTGTCTTGAAGCATAAGCTACAACTTTTCCTCCTTGCATGAGCACACAACCAAGACCTTAGCGCGATGCATCACAATAGACTTCAGAAGTCTTGATGTATGTCAGCGAGGATCAATACTAGTGCAGTTAACTTCTTCTTCAATTCTTGGAAACTCTTTTCACAAGCTTGGTCCAATCATACTTCTTTTCCTTTTTAGCGGATGGGTCATCGGTTTGGAAAGCTTGGAGAATCCTTCAATGAAGCGTCAGTAGTACGGCCAAGCCAGAAAACTACGCACTTAGATTCTGATGTGGGTTGTTTCCATTCCATTACAATTTGCTACTTTGGATGGATCAGCGCAATTCCTCAGCGGATACAATGTGTCAGAAGCGATTTCACGAAGCCAAAATTCACATTTCTTGTACTTGGCATAAAGATGATTCTCTTTAAGCTTTTCTAAGACCAATTGCAAGTGTTGGCATGTTCTTCATCGGTCTTTGAGTAGATCAAGATGTCGTCTATGAACACGACAACAAACTTGTCTAAGTATTCCATGAATACTTTATTCATGAGGTTCATGAAGTAAGTTGGCGCATTGGTCAAGCCAAGCGGCATGAGCGATGAACTCGTATAGGCCATGCAGGGTGGTAAAAGCCGTCTTAGGAATATCCTCATTCTGATCTTAAGGCGATGGTATCGACCTCGGGTCTATCTTGGAAAAGCGATGCTCTGTCAGCCCGATCGAGCAGGTCATCAATGCGAGTAAGGGATACTTGTTCTTGATGGTCACATCATTGAGTGCTCTGTAGTCCACACACAATCTGGCGGTGCCATCTTTCTTCTTCACAAAGAGAATGGCGAACGGGGAGAAGAACTAGGTCTACGAAACCTTTGTCTTGCAAGTCTTCAATTTGTGTCTTAAGTTCTTCAAGTTCGTCGGTGGCCATTACTGTATGGTCTCTTAGCAATTGGGGTGTCCACAGCTTCAAGTTGATGACAAACTCAACATCTACAATGCAGTGGCATGCACAGTAATTCTTGCAGGAAGACATCGGGTAAGCTTGAACTACAGAGCGTTGTCTCTAGGGACAACTTTCCAAGGTGGTGGATTGTTCTACTCAAAGGAGGGCGATCACACTAACTCTTATTGTGGTCTCTGGGTTCTTGGTGAGCACTACTTTTGTTGGCACAATCTATCAATCACGATATTTGGCCAGCCAATCCATCCTAGGATGATATCCAGCGTTTGAGATTCGGCACGGAAGGTTTGCTAGGAATCAGAATGTTCCATAGCAATTTCTACAGGGGATGGCGAGGTAGCACAAAGGGTCCCAGGTGAGCTAAGTACCACGGGTTTCTTTAACTTATAGGTTGGCAACTTAAGCCTTCGACAAACTTTCTTGAAATAAAAGAGTGCGAAGCTCGAATCAAACAAAACTTGTGCGGAGTCTTGAATTAACGAGGCGTACCCATTAGTACTCTGAGGCACCTTGAGCTTCCTCGGTGTGGCGTGGTTCACACGGCCATGGCTTTGCGTTGGTGTAGACCTCGATGCAAGTCACGGTGACTCTTGCTTGAAATTGAGGTCACGCCTTGAGCTGGCGTTACTCTGTGTTGAGTCTTCTTTGGAGCATTCGCGGGTAGGGACGGCGATTGGCGAAGTGTCCTTTTTCTCCTGGCAAGCGATGGAGGTTTCTTCTTTGGATTGACTCTGCTTTGGTTGCCGGCGGGCGGAGCACCGAATCCACTTCCTTGGGGACGGGGTGGAAACTTGAGTTTTTCGAGAGGAGGCTGCGACGATCGAAAGATGGTGCCTTGGAATGTAGGCTTAGGGAAAGCTACCTTGTGGCCTCTGAAATGACATCTTCCTTTTCGGCTAATCTCATGATCTTCTTCTCATTTTCACAAATGAGGGCTTTATTAACTAAGCTGCTGGAAGCTAGAGTAATCATGGAGGATAAGTGTCCTCTCATGTCCTCACGCATTCCTTCAACAAAGCGGTCGATTTTCTCTTCTTCATCCGCTACATCATTGGGGCGTGCGAGCAATTTGGTTAAATTTGGTTAGATACTCATTCTTGACATCGACCACCTTGAAACTCTGAATTCATTCTTCTTCAATCTCATTGTTCAGTGAGTGCGAAGTTGGCCACAGCGGCTTTGAATTCTTCGGAGAATCGGTGCCATGCGGGTTCAACTTGACTTGTTGTATTTCCGCAACTTCTTCTGTGCGGCGGCGAGAGGTAGCGGGATCTTGTGGGGCTCCAATCGTAGGCGCTACGACTTAGCTATTCTGCTTCTTCTTCCTCTAGATTCTCATCACCTCGGCGGCGAGTAATTCTCCCCACCCGACGTGCGGCGTGCTTCGGTGATGGGTGGCGAAATCCACCTTGTCTTCATTTGAGCGTGGGCAAGGCGGAGTTTCTTCTCGGTGTCCACGAGCGGTCTTGACTTCTAGCGGTTCATTGGCGCGGCAAAGGTGAGGTCGGGTCTGAGAAAATCTGCCGGCTTGGAGTTGCGGCTGTTTGGTCGGTCTGTGATTGTTTAATGCGCTGAAGAATCAGTGCTTGAAACATGACTTGAGTCATTGTCGGGTTTCTTTGGTGGTGGAGGAGGCGGTTCTGTCCTCGGCCTTGGCCACGACCACGGCCACGGCCTCTTCCTCGGCTGCGGGCGAAGGCTCCACGGACCAGGCGCGGCTCTTCTTGGCGGCATCTGAAGAAACTCGAAGCTTAGAACTAGAGGAGTATATGAGGTTCACTAGCCCTCTAAGGCACACAGAACAAGAACAAAGCCAACAAAAGAGCAAGCAAGTACAATACAAAGCCTAGGCGGCTATACTATAGTAAGGGGTTAAGTGTTACATGACTCTCGAACAAAGCTTATACACTAAGCTAAGTCATGACACGAGAATACAAACACATCGTCTACAAAAGAAACAAAAGTGCTTGCAACCCAAAAATGCTCGGCAAGCGCGCTAGCTAACCTAAACTAATCGGCAGTGCCAAATTGATTACAAAGCAGAACACGAATGCGATAGCGAAGCAAATGGGTGAGCTCATCTCTTCACGAGCAAGCGATCGGGCAACGTGTGTGATCGATATTACCCAAGGACCGGATAATATCGGTTATACGCAAGTACCAACAGTCAACTTAGCTGCGCAGGAGGCCTAGACTACAGATCCTAGACTACTCTTCATCGTTTCCTTGTCCATCAACCACGGTTCCTCGTAGTGCGCATAGTCTCCTCCATCGTCATCCGAAGGGTTTGGGAGAGCGAGGATGAGCACAACTACACGTGCTCGCGAGCCAATACACAATGCAATGATATACATGCAAGGCTTACAAGGATGGCTCGGTTCTTTTATTTGCGAAAGCAATACTTTTAAATATCATAAGTACAAATTCCTAGCGCTTAGCATTTTTAACAATTTCATTTTTAGATAAAGAGAAATTGTGCAATATTTATATTAGCAGAGGTTACCTCCACCTTCATGCTTATTTTGATTGTGGTTACATCCACCACTAAACGACACTGGGTACAAAGACCGGGAATAACCAAACTCGTGGCTAGGTGAGCGCCACAATTTTCATACCACCCACAAAGGAAATTTTTAAATAGAACTAACTCAAGTTAAGTTCCCATGTCCGCTTTGACCGTAGGCACTACTGTTTAAGCAGTTTGTAACTCTGCAGAGATTGTACACTTTACCCACAAGAGACAATTAACTCGTTGCTACACGATTAGTAGTCGTGTAGTCGAGAGGTTGTCACAATAACTTTTCTAAATATCTCGCCTTCCTCGTCTCACCCATATGGGGTTATGCCCATACGTTTGCGGGATGTCCACCTCGCGATCGGCGTAGCGTGGCTACACTCTCGATGGCGAACTTCACCCTTGACTCGGTGTCCCTCCAAGCCCGACATACCCGAGCTTGTGCCTCCTTTAACCCTCCGGTGAGATGATTTTGAGATTTGATAAATGTACTAAGCCAAGTCGCATTTGTTGCGGACTTGTGGTTGTACTTGTTATACACAGGAGGTCGTGACAAGATTAAGTCCTTAGGGTTATGCGGGCGGCTCAACCACATTCCCACCATTCTCGTGCTACATCCGCACTCCACCATCTTACCATCCGTCGGGCGGGTATTAGTAGTTTAGGGTTTTGAGATGTAAAAATACAACAATTCAACCATCTCGTCATTTACCCGCATAATGTGCCCAAATCATTTTATGTTTGAAAAGATGATGATTAGGACACGTTAATGTCCCGGTACTTAAGCAAGTCTAGCATGTCGCTTAAGTACAACCTATAGCTAGTATTACCATATAGTTACTAGGGTGACAACGGTTAAGGGGTTCAAGTTGTCAAGGGTGGCATAATAATTAATTATTCAACAAATGGGTATTAACTACCTTAAGCTTTAACATACATTTGATTAAAGAATTAAGGCATGCAATTTGCTATTTTAAAAGAATATAATTTGCATAAAATGTAGGCTCAATATGATCAAAGCATTGACTCGCCTTGGTTGTAGGGGAGAGAGTCCGAGTAGTCTTGTCCTTGATCGACGTGGAGGTCTCAGCGTCTCAGAAATCTACGGGCGAGGTGCAGCAAAAATAAGCGACAAACAACGAGAGCAATTAAATACACAAGAATACACAAATGAACTCCAAATTGAACAAGACCTATGCCATTAGCAAGATCTTGATTTTAGAAATTTTAGAAATTTATTTCATAATTTTGGAGCTAAGATGAGGAGATAATAATTTTAGAAGCCTCACTTTTAAATTAAAAAGAAAAGGAAATAGAAAATCAAATAAAAACAAAACAAACCGCCCGCAACCACTTAGCCTAGCCCACGGCGCTGGTTGAAAGCAGCGCACTGCTGCTGGCGGCGCGCCCATGGCGCGGCGAGGCCCACGCGCGTCGCCTAAAAAGGGCGCAGGGCGCGCGAGTGGGTAGAAGGGCGGCGGCGGCGACGCGCGCGGGAAGAAGGCGGCCGAGGGGGAAGAGGAGGTGGCGCGCTGGGCTCCAGCGGCGCGGCGGGGGGGAGAGGAGGCGGCGGCGGAGGTGGAGAGAGAGGCGGCGGCGGGCGGTGGCGCCACGCGGCGGCGGCGGCAGCGGCACCGGTGGATTTACGACGGCAGCGGCGGCGGCAACGAGAGGTAGGCTCTCGGCTCCTCTCTTCTTCTTGCTCGGGGTGGGGAGGTGAGGTGGGAGGCGAGGTGGGGGTCGGGCCGAAGGAGGGCCTTTAAAGCGGCGGATGAGCTCGGGAAGGGGTCGGCGGGCGTGGGAGGACGGCGGCGGCGATGGCGATGGTGATGATGCCTTTCGGGCGTGCGGGAGGCGACAGCCTAGGGCGCCGGAGAGGTGGCGTGTCTGTGGCGAAGTCGCACGCGCACGCGAGCGAGGAGGTTCGGTAGGGGGGGGGTCCGCGGGCGTTGACGGGAGGAGAACGGAGGGCCCGGCGAGGTTGACCGGGAACAATGTGATGAATGGAAATTGCTGAATGCTGAAAATCCGTGACAGTTTTTGTAACGAATGAAATTGTTGGAAATTGTAATGAATGTAATCTGTGACAACTCACTGCTAAGTGCTGCTGTTGCCTGATATATGAACACTTGTTTTGACAAATTGTGATGACAACAACCCCTGAGTAGTAAATTGAAACAGAATAAATTTGGTAGCAGCACCTGGAGCTATTTTGAAAGCAGCCCTTGGGGCAAACACTGATCATATGCTTGTGTGATCCCCATTTGTTGGAAAGCTATACTGAAAATTGTATCTTTTGAGGAGGATAGTGTTGCTCTAAAACCTTGGAGAGGAAAAAAAAGCTCAATTGGTCGTAGATAAGTAAACAGTATGTAGAATTGCTGCTCTTATCAATATGGCATTGCAGTGCTCTTGTTATAGTAACTAGCAGGGTGGCCCGCGTATTTGCGCGGCTAAATTTGTTTTAAAGTTTGTAGTGAGAAATGATAAATTTAGATGCTTCAAAATATATTTACGTATCTTGCAGATATTTAGATTTTTAAGAGATTATAAACATTAGAAAATGACAATAGAAGTTTGAAAGAAAATACAACTTGAGTATCATGACTATAATAAGTTAGCCACTCTCCATCATGTATATATGCATCATGTAGTTGTATGCCCTTAACTCTTTTTCAAAATGTTTGCATGCATATGTACCTCTCTTAATCTCAAGCAATACATTAATTATGTGTGCAACAAAATTATCTTATTAGTTTACATAGTATTAGAGTGCCTTGTCCACATATACACTAATGCACCATGGACAACCTACCTTGAACTTATCTTCCCTTACGTTAGTTGCTCCACCGAACCGTGTCTTCTATCTCTTCTTCCCACTATAATTTTTTTGCTTCAACCTCCAAGAGCAGGCTCAATTCTTGATCAATATCTCTCAGCTGCTACCCCTTCCAATGCAATAATCTACCATATAGTTATTTTCTACTTCTTTCCAATTATCGCTTAATGATAACCATTGTAATATCTACACATAGATGTGTGCAAATATCGTAGATCCCTGCCGGAACACCCGCCACGCTCTCTCCAGTGGCCCCAAGCATATTCCTTACCGTTGCGCTATCTCTACTCCGAGCTCTTTGCTCATTTGTTTCTGTACGCCTATGCTTTTATTCGTAGGATGCATGAATGTATATACACATGCACGATGTTATACATGTTCGATGTCTTCTTCTCCTATGTCAGTCGCTCCTCTTCTTCGATGTTGTCTAACTCAACAATGTGGCTTTCTCACTAACTATGACGACCTCCCACTTCACTGATGTTGGTATATCCGCCTTAGTCGTTGTCTAATGATAGGGAGAATCTTCTCGCCATCGCCGGTGATGCCATGTCACTCATCAACGATAGCATGCTCCTAGCAACCCAATAATCACATACCGTCAATAGCTGGTCTTTAATCCAAAGCTTCATCTCATCTCTGCTATGTCTTCGCCATTATCGAGTTTTTTTGGTCATTGACTTCTTCAACAACGCCGATGCTCACTATTCGTCGTCATAGCACTTGGCTCCTTTAACTCTAGTCTTTCTCTTCAACGGCTCCAGCGAGCAGCACGACATTGTCATTGTCGAACAGCTAAGGTGATGTTGGGACCACCTCGGGATGTACTAAAAAGATCTCTCAGAACCTCTTAGGGAGGTCCGGTAGGACCACCCGGAGGTCGTGTAGGTCCTCAAAAAACATCCACGGAGGAGGTCCTCCAGTACCTCCCAGGAGAATCGCAAGGACCTCCCGGAGGTCGTGGACACCTGTGCACTGAGTTAGTCCTAGGAACCGAAGCTAACTCGCACAAGTTAACATAGATGCAATCACAACCACAAACTCCACAAAAGAGCAACGGATAAAATACAACAAATAAAAAGCAAGGGCCTTATGGCCAAGGTTGTTTACAACGGTTGCCAACGAGGGCTACAAAAACCGACAACGGAGCTTTACATCAAAACACCGAAAACGCGTGGGACCATCCGACAAACCCATAGGCTATCGAGTGGAGGACATCCCTAGAAGGTTGGATCGTCGAAGAACTCCTCCTCGAAGAGGTCTGAACCACCAAGACCTGGATCATCTTCGCCCACTACTTAAAACAGCAGGGCAAAAGCCATGAGTACGTTGAATGTACTCAGCAAGTCACAAGAAACAGATATGCAAATAATATTCATGTATTGGCTTGACAACGGGAAGCTGCAGGGTTAGTTTGCAGAAAGCCACATTTTACATGAAATAACATAGATAGGTTAAGAGCACGAGTTAAAACAACACAACAAGAACATTTGATTTGAAAAGAAGGTCATGAGCATCAACTCACTCCCAAAACACTCGTGGGAGATCCTGGTCGCACCAACGTCCAGGACCACCCCCACGATCATCCTAGAGCACCAACCCCAGGGCGTCCGAGGCGCCTACCCCGAGCACCCTAGACCACCCACGAACCAGTCACGACCTCTCTAGAGCCGGCCAAGGTCTCTTCGAGATAACAGCCATGACCTCTCGCGAGGGCTCAGGTCCTCAACTTTTATAAAAGTCTACCCCTTGCGCAAAATCACCAGGAAATTATCCATGACCAAGGACTTGGCTATTCGGATATATTTTTACACTCTGCAGAGGTGTACAACTTTACCCACAATTCATGACCTCTCTAGCGGGGCGGTTCCCATCGAAACCTTGCTCATTTCCGAAGATGAGCAGTCTAGAGAGTGCGACAAGGCCTTTACAAAGCTAAGAACTGGCTCAAAGCTGTCCGCTAAGGTTTCGCTTCTAACGGGCATCGCACCACGTTAGATTCGTGTCCCCTCTTGCGCCAGCGAATCACACGCTCAACCACAATAGAACCAAGTCAGCTTTTTGCTAATTATTTGGCCTAGACCATCCCCATAAAGTGATCTTGTGGTTGCACGAAAAATACCCGGATCATTGGATCACAAAGTAAAGTCCTTAGTTGCTGCTCAAGCAAGACCATCCACAACCCAAAGTGACTCTAGGGCACCACCCTAGAGCAACCACTACTCACTCCCGACCTTCTTGCCCGAGCAAAAACGGTTTTAGGGTTCACCCAAGCCAAAGGACCACCAAGTCCTGGCACACAAGTTTTAACAAAGGTGGCATCACACCACAATCAATAAAATTGTGGCCTCACACCACAGGTGCACAACCATGGCCTCACACCACAGGTTCTATAATTCATTAGTCAAGATTATTAAAGAAGGAAAAACAAGATTCTCCTAAACACGCGATTCTAAACTAGGCTAAGCAAACTACGGTCCCAAGTTGGCAAAACAAAGAGTGCCAACAAAACTTGCCCAACTAAGGTGTCCGAGGAAATCATGTCAATATGATGGGTACAAACATCCAAGGAGGGATAGCGTCAAGTAGGTAAAGCTACTGCCCAAAACCTTTGCTATAAAAGTAGCCATGCAAGATAGAGTAAAACAACATATATTTGAAATGCTAGGTTCAACAATAATCAAAGCTCTGTGACTTACCTTCGCTGAGCAATGGGGAGGCTTCGGCCGAGACTACTAGATCCAAGAACTCCTCTTCGAACTCGGGTCCCACATGTTCGCAAAGAACCAAATAAACAAGGCAAGCTCAGACAAAAGAACTTAAAAGAAATAAAAGGACTTAAGCAAATCCAACTTAAAACCAGAAGAACAGGAGGTCCTATTTGAGGGGAGGTCTAACTCAAGGGAGAGTGAAACTTCGGATCTCAAGCACGGCGAAAACAAAGGTGAAAGCAAAGAAGCTAGGAATGAGGTAAAAAGTGGTGGAGGGAGGCTCTCTCTGCTACAAATAGCAAGAGAGGCAGAGGTGAAAGCACTGAGGCTTAGGGCAACGTGTCAAGGGTAGGTGAGAAAATAGTACAAGGATAAGATAAGGCAGGCCATCAAAAAGAGGAACAAAGTATCTCATATATGACCCCATTTAATGTTCCGCAGCAACATTAAATGTTCAGAGATTTTCTGCTACAAAGCTTGCAGAAAGGGAAAAGGGGACATGGCTGGCTCAAACAAAGAGGTTGGTAAAAACAACAGGAAAAAGTCATGACCAAAGGGGAGGTCCCAAAAAGGGGTAGTCCTAAGAGGAAGTCCTGCAAAGGAGGAGGTCCTGCAAAGGAGGTCATATTCCACCAAGGTGGTCTTTGCAAAAAGACCAGAGGTCATGACCACATAGGATGGTCGTAACACAAGAGGGTGGTCTTTGCAAAAAGACCAGAGGTCATGACCACATAGGGTGGTCGTGACACAAGAGGGTGGTCTTTGTAAAAAAATCAGAGGTCATGACCACATAAAATGGTTGTAACACAAGAGGGTGGTCTTTGCAAAAAGACCACGGGGAGGTCCTAAGGGGAAAGAGGAGGCCCAAGGGATACAAGGGAAAAACGCATCGAACTAGAGCCACACGATATTGATCAGATGGTCCAAGGAAGGCAGGGATGTTCGAAGCATGCGAACGCGTACTTACATCGGGCCATCCAAACTCAATCGGACGCACCACAGTGCAAAGGTACGTTCGGACCACGCGAACACCTTGTCTAAATCAGGCCACCTAAAAGAGATCTAACGGTCCTAAGAAGGGGAAAGTGCGCACAAGATCTGGACTTAAGGGAGGTCCGGACAAGGGGGAGTTTTAACGAATAAGATTCAAAAGTGAGAAGGATCTAACGAAGGAGATCCAAAGAAAGAGGTCCAAGGGGGTCCTGACGGTCAAGATCTACAAAGAGGAGGCCTTGACAGTCAAGATCTACAAAGGGGAGGTCCTGGCGGTCAAGAAGAGTAAAAACTAGGCTAAGGGGCACGCAAGACAATCGACGAAAAGAGCTGAAAGCCAAAGAACACCGAGGAACTTCATCAACGAACAAAACGCTAAAAGACCTTAGTTGAAGTTAAGTTATTTCAAGTTAAGCCTCCAATATTCCAAAGTTCCAAGTTAAGCTTGAGCAAACCAAATAAACCAAAATGTTCCTTTTTAGGTTTTGAAATTCGGCAAGAACTCTAAGACAAACAGGACGTTACAGGTAAGCAGCATGGAATTGTTCTCATCTTCATCGCCATTGCCTCAGCTATTTGCTTTCTTGTGGATCAATGTCTTCTTGTAGGACAGATCGACGCCATTGCACTCTTTCGTGGTCTCCTCCGACACCATTCACGATATCCTCATTATAACTTATATTTAATCTATTTGAATTTTAGTTATTATGATATTTTACTTTGGAATTCGTATGGAAATCAAGTTGCAAATTTTCTTTTATTTGTTGTTCCTATTTTTAATTAGTTTTTGTTGAAATTATTAAACTAATTCAATTGTTAACATTTATGCTGAATTACAGTTATTTACAGATTTTGCTTTGGAATTCGTATTGAAATCAAAATGCTAATTTTATTTTATTTTTATTCCAAAATCAATTTATTTTTTGTTGAAATTTGTATACTAATCCAATTGCTATTTTTTTTTTATTTTATTCCAAGTTATATTTATTTAGGATTTTACTTAGGAATTTGTATAGAAATCAAATTGATGATGTTTTTTGTTCTGAATTTTATTTATTTATTTATTTTACTTTGTAATTCATATGAAAATCAAATTCCAAATTTTATTTTATTTTATCCTGATTTTTAATTATTTTTTGTTGAAATTAGTATCATAATCCAATTGCTATTTTTTTTTTATATATATATATATATATATATATAGAATTACAATTATTGGTGATTTTACTTTAGAATTCGTATCGAAATCGATTTGGTAAATTTATTTTATTTTATTTATTTTATTTGGTAATTGGAATTTGTATACTAATCCAATTACTGTTATTATTAATTTTATTCTGAATTATGTTTATCTAGTGATTTTACTTAGGAATTTGTATCAAAATTAAATGCTTATTTTTATTTTATTTTTTATTCTGAATTTCATTTATTTATGCATTATACTTGGGTTGGACTCTTATTTCTATATTGTACTTGACATGGACTCTTTCGTTTAATCTAGATCGTTATAATCTGGACCCGCCATAATCAACGGTGTAGATGTTTCTTTTTTTCACCAATTAACGTGAGAATTTCTAGCCCTTGAGAGCGAACGTTGTGGCTTATTTTTTTATCGCTTTAATAATATAATAGATGAAGTGTACATGAGAATCAATTAAGAGCCAAAGCATATTACATGTATACATTTGAAAGAAATAAAAAAGAATTGTACATGAGAATCAATTAGTTCACACAAGCAGGGGTACAATCAGGGGCGTAGCCAGCCGCTGGCTGGGCCTCGGGCCAGCCCAGCCGAACATCGGGACAGGCCTGCCATCCTGTGGTCCATGTCTACCATTGCCCTTGCGATTTTGAGCTGGGCCTCGGGCCATTGCCCCAGCGGCCCACCTCCGCCACTGGGTACAATGGTTCATTACATCAATAAATTCACACATAAGTAGGGATATATTGGTTCATTACATAAATTAGTTGACAAGGAATGCCAAACTAAGCCGAACTAAAAGCCTCCTAGTGATTGCAATACTCCCTGACCTACACATGCGAGGCACTTCTTTCTCTTTTTGTTCTTTTCTTTTCTTTACATAGCAGGAAGCTCCTCTTTGACTTCATCCAAGAACTTTTTATTATTATTTTTCCTTTCACATTGATTTCGGCCAGTGATTGTGCATCCGCCAAATCACAACCTAGCAAAGGTACAGGACGCACAACGTTGCTCACATCATCCTAGGACTCCATGTGGCTCAATGTCCAAGTTAAGCCCATAAAAAATTAAGCGACATGCCTCATTCATCACCCAAAAAATAGTCAACAGGAATCAGATGTACCTTAATGAAGCGACGAAGGTGTTTGCCGGATTAGTGCACCTAGAAGCAACTTGAGAAGGATGCAGTGGCGAGATGGGCACGGGAAGCGGCAAGGAGCAGCTTCAGAAGGATGCATAGGCAGCGGCGGTGGCCTCTCTCCCTAACCCTAGCTCGTGTGGGGGATTTGGGGAGACAAGGTCGCGAGGGTTTTTCGTAAAACTCATAAACTGAGTCAGAGGCATGGGGAAAATGCGAAAACGCCAAAAGTGAGGAGGTGGGAGCACCCGCCTTGATCTTTATCGTCAATTTTCGCTCAGATTTTGTCCATATGTCCACAAAATGGCTATTGTTCACAAGATATGTTGTCCTAAAATGGCAGCAGGACGAGTGGCATGCCAGGCATTTTGTTGAGCTCATTGGCACCATGCCCGCAACGACGTCTCGGCAGTCACTAGGCAAGCAACTGAGAACTGCTGGGTGCAACACCTACCTATGCTCACTCGCCTGCTGCGCCTCAGCTGTGCAGCCCGTGCCCGCACCGCACCATAGTCTGCGGCAACACCACCCTGCGGTGAACCTTCAATTTCTCGACCTATCATGTAGAGAGGTTGGCCAAATGGAAACCCTAGGGTGTTGGCCTCTTAAGGTTCCGGCTGGACTGAACGGCAGAGTTGAAGAAATTTGGTATTTGACAATATGACTTTTAGGTTGGCTGACTAGAGCTTCTAAGTTGAGAATATCTTAAATGTCCCTGAGACAAATGATGGCAATTAAAGGCAATTAACGATAATTAATCGCAATTAACGATAATTAATGGCAAATTGGCGACAATTGACGGCAATTAACGTCAATTAACCGCAATTAACGGCGTCGCGGTAGGAGGAGGGAAGTCGGGGCGGCGGCAAAGCGAGGGAGGAGGACAGAAGCTGGGGCGACGGTGTAACATCCCAATTTTTTGAGCTTTAAAAATTCTTTTGATTAGTTAGTAGTTGGAAAATTCACGCTTAGAATTTATTTGAATTTTAATAAAGCTTAATATGGACTTTTAGTACCAAAACCATTTAATATGATTAATATCAACATAAAAAAAGTATCAAAACTATTTTATTTGGGTTTTATGAGCTTGGATATATTTTTTAGATTTTTCTAGAACTTTTCTGAGTTTATTTATTATTTTATATTTGCTATTTGAATTCTTAGTATTTTCTAAATTATAAAATGTAATTAAAATCTCAATTAAAGAATTGGGCCGAAACCCAATCCATTCGGCCCATTTCCCTTTGGTTCCAGCCCAATCATGCATGCGCGTACCAGTCCACGAGCGAGTGCCTGCTCACCCGCTGATGGGTGGGGCCCGCCTGTCAGGTCCGTCTCCCCGCGTCCTCGTCTTCCTCGCATGAGCTTTACTCGATGCTGCCATTGTTGGAGCTCACTACCGCATACGACAACGAGACTTTTCCCAACTAAACCCTATCTAGAAACCACGTCAAATCTTATCCATATTCCTCCCGCACCTGAATTTGGTAAAATCGGGTTCTGTATCCCCTTTAAACATGGGATTTCTCTCGTAGCTGCTTCGGACTCTTTTAGGGTTCTACCTAATTCGGCACACCTGAGCCCCTATAAATGGTCCCCGAGGTTCGCCTTCGCCTCCTCATCCAAAGTCCTCAAACCCTCGCAGCCCTAGCGCCGTCAGAATCAAACTTTTAGGGTTCCGTCGCCGCTGCTCATTTTCTTCGATTTCAGCCGCCGTTGTTGATGCCTCGTCAACATCGACTGCGCCGCCAAGTTCACCGTCACTGGAGCTACCTAGAACACCCATCCGCGTCGCCGGAGCGTTATCGGAGGACCCTTCTGACAATAGGCGAACCCTATTCTCTGCTTAAAGCTCATCGCCGGCCATCACCGTGCACCCCGACCACTCGTGAGCACTTCATTGAGTTCGCTTTAGCCTCCTCTACCTGCTGATACCATCCACCACTGACGAGGAGCCGTCAGCCGCCGATGACCTTCAGAACCCGAGCCGTTGTCGTCGTCGAGCCCACGTGGACGTCCACGTCATGCCACGTAGCTGGCCACATCAGCTCAAATGCTCGCGTGGTAGTCCAGTCACAGCCACGTGTGTGCACGCATGTTAGTCCAACCCAACCCTAGATCCCAAGGCTTGGTGGATCCAGTCCACTGTGAGCCATCTCAATGACATGTGGCCCTACATGTTAGTGCCTATTCCTTTTCTTCAGTTTTCTTTTAATTCCAAAAATATCAGGGTTGACGTCATGCTTGCATCATAATCCTATTTTTCAGCAGAAAAATAATTCAGGGAAATACAAAAAAAATCCAATTTAAACCTTTTTCTTTAGATTAGATCTTCCAAAAGCTATATCTTTTGCATCCGAACTCCGTTTGAACCCATTCAAATTTCTAAATTTATATAAATTCGAGCTATATTTGATTTTTGGAGTTTGTTTTCTTCTCTGTTTTATTTATTTTTGTTTATTTATTTTGTTTACGTGTAGACGTTGCTACTTCAGGAGATTTTGAAGAAGAAGGAGCTCACCAAGACCAAGGCCAGTGCCAAGATCTATTTCAAGGCAAGTTATACCTTTGATCATATTAAACCTAGTTTTCAAAATTATTTTTGTTTAAATTATTGCATTTATTTCAAGTATTTATTTAAATGCTTTTGGGTTTAGTTATTAATCTAAATTATTATATCCACCTTGCTTATTGATATGTCATGATCATTTGCCACCCTAGATTGGTTCATTATTTAGTTGGTATTATCATAGCACCAACGTGGGTTGCTTAGATACGATTAGTTTGCTTAGCCTTGCAACGAGTCATCATTTCATGTGAGTTATAAATATAAATTTGACTAAGTGAATATAGAACTTTGTGATAAAACTATGTGGTGTGTGCTATTACTCGTTGATAGCATTTGTTGCACTTGACCAACTGGGTGGTAAAGGATTTAGACTGAGGCAAGTGGTGGATACTGTGTGACATGGTGGACCTGTGTGATTGGGAATAATAATCTTTGTGACATAATTAGAAATTGGAAGTCTTGCGTTAGTCAATTAAGGATTTAACTTTGTGCGCCATTGAACCGAGCCTTATTGTACGACCACATGCCTGGTATGGGGATAGGCCTAACTTAGTAAGTTATGGATTCTCGACGTTGACTAATCAGGTAGTACGTTAGGCTATATGATGGGATGGAGGTTTGGACTACCAAGTAGATCACATTGTGGGACGGTTTGCCTCTTCCCTGTGTAACGGTGTGTGTTGTACCTAGTGTTGTATTTGGGTGGTATGACGATAAAGCACATCGGGAGTGTCAATGTTGAGATGAAGTATCTGAAAAGTTTGTTATGATTAGTGGTTGCAACATTGATTATATCGTGTGGGTAAAGTGTACAACCTCTGCAGATTGTTAATCAATATATTCGAATAGCCACGTCCGCAGTCATGGACATGCTCGGGGATTTCACACGAGGGATAGTTTTTCATAAAACATTTGGGAAGGGACAGCTGTGTGATATAAGTCATATGGCTGTGTGAATAATCTGATTAGGCTTTGTGTTCTTTGTGAAAACAACTGTTGAATTATTATTGTTTATTTGATTTAAGCTACATTTCAATCTATTATTTGTACTCAATTGCAAATATTGCTTTATGCAAAAGAATCACAGAAGCCATTCATTTGGAATAAGCCTGCATCTATACATTGCATTCTGTGGTATGACTTATGAGTACGGTTGTGTACTCATACTTGCTAAATCAAATCAACAGAAGTGGAGGAGTCATCGCCTGTATTCGATGAGGAGTACTACGACGGTGCTTATCGTTAGGTCTTGATCTCAGTCGGTTGCCTATGGTGAATTGATGGGATTCCGCTGAAGTCTTTTGTCTGTTGCTGCTTATTTAATTATTGCTAGCCCTAAGAGGCTTAATAAATGTAAACTCGACCATAAGATCAAAACCTTTATTTGCTATTCAAATTAATCGTTGATGTTATTATTCGACTTGTGTGGATCGATATTCATCTATGTTAACACTGTGTGCACTAGTGTGATTCTGGACTAGTGCATAATACACAGAGTTTAGAATTGCATTTTTGGGTCCCGACAGACAACAATGAGGAGGAGGGCGGCGATAAGGATCTAATGATCCTCAATTATTTAAGTTGTTTATATGCAATTATCATTATAGATAGCAATATCCTCATGTTATTCATAAATATACTCCTTATCATTCATAAGGGAAAAGCTTATTTAAGTGGTCGTAAACCATTCTACGACCACCCTGTAGGGTTGTAAATATTCTTATGACTAACTAGTGGTTGTAAGATTTTCTACGACCATTTGGTGAACGTAAACCTTTTTACGACCACTTCATGGTCGTAAGCCTTTCTGCAACCACCTTACGGTCGTAAGCTTTTTTACGACCACCTCATTGCCGTAAGCCTTACTACAACCAAATCAATTACGTCCACCCTATAGTCGGCAAAGCCTATAGACATATTGGCCCAACCGACTAGGGACTCTTATGCATTGTGTTTGGTACACACGATAGTTAATATGCGATGTTATTCTCTGAGATAACTGCACATATTAAGCCTCTGTCTTTGCTGATAACTGCCATGCGACGTGAGACGTGATCTCTCTGACAATAACTTCCATCAATGTGAGCATTTCGTCAAGGGTTGAGGTGCCTCTTGGCATGGAGTAACTGACACCCCTTCATGCACTATATAAAGGCTAAAGTCAGTGGACACAGGGGCAAATCGATCAAAAAATAACAGTAAGGATTCATTAAGCCTTAGTTTGAGTGATTTCCTCCCGATTGTAAAAGCATAGTCAATACAATTAACACATGAGTGGATCTAACTCAAGGAAAGTCCAGAACATTCGTTCGTAAGATCGATATCAGATCATCGATAGGAGGCCAGAGCGACCACTGCAGAGGAGGAGGGAGCCGGTGTGGACGGCATCGGGGGAGGAGGATAGAGGTGGCGTCGGTGACGAGGAGACGAAAGGAGGAGGCGAACACTAAGATAGGAGGACGAGGGCGGAGGCCGCAGAGGAGGAAGGAGCCGGTGTGGATGGTGTCGGGGAAGGAGGGCAGAGGTGGTGTCGGTGACGAGGAGGACAGAAGAAGGATGCAAAGACCGAGAGAGAAGGACAAGGGCGGAGGCGATAGAGACTGGGGGAGAAGGACGGAGGCGATAGAGACTGGGGGAGAAGGTCGGAGGCGGCGAAGACTGAGGGAGGCAGATGAGGGTAGAGTGGACGACATCGGAGGAAGAGGGAGCCAGTCGAGGGTGGTGTGGACGGCGAAGGCCGAGGGAGGAGGCACCGGAGAGGGGAGGAGAAATGAGGAGTGGCTTGAGGATTTTTGGAGTTTATATACGATGGCATTGGTGGGTAATTTTATTCCAACTTCAGTGGTAAAGTCCCAAAACCAACGCACCGAAGCTGTGAGAAGCCACCATAGGACGACTTCCCGCTTCCCTGTGTTGGAAACGACTTTTGGCTTTTTCAAAAACAGCTATTAAAAATCGTCTACTTGAGACAACTTCTAGCTTTTTCAAACGAAAAACTAAAGTCGAAGTCATTCCAAACGGGCTACGGGAACAACCCAACTTGGCCTGGCTGGAGATCGCGTGCCTGAGCTCAACCCATCCACGCGATCTATGTGCAGGTGCTACTCTGCTACCTCGCACAGTGGTGCCATCCTATTCGTCGTGTCGTTCCGTCCCCAGCAAATGTGGCGGCATGGCGACTGCTTAAATGAGTAAAAAACTCGTAAAACCGTAAGCTTGCCGGCCGACACAAGAGCAACACACACCGTGAACGCGAGGGCAACGGGCCCGACGGCTGGTACGAAAAAACACACGGTCATTCATGAAGGCCTTCTTTCATTGTAGATATTTGCCGGCACTAGCAAAGTGAAATGAGATCCGAATGACAAGTGTCAACTTGTGCCCAAAGGGCGTGGCCGGATTCCTGGATTGGACAAGTCGATGGTAGAACGCAGGGGGAGGTGGCAGGAGCTCTCTCGTGTTTGTTGTCCTCGCTAGACTTTGGTGAGGTGTAATATATTATAGTTTTTTTATTTAATTTATTTTTAAAAATATTTTTAAAATAATATCTCCCTAACTTTATTTCTAATTATGATCCCTTTAGTCATGCCACAACACGTAGCGTGATAAAAATACTTCGTCACGTCACGTACCACGGTGTGACCAAAGCTGTCACGATAGCTCTCTGAGCCAACATGCGTCTGTTTTGGGGCTAAGTCAGCCGGCGTGACAGTACTTGTCTGCCACACTGAGGTCCGTAGCGTAACAATGTGCTTTATAGATAACAAATGATGCTATTATAGAAACATCTGATATCAGGCTTGGAGTTAGTATGCCATTGGTACATGTTTACTGAGTTGCTGAATTGCATCAGGACAGAAAGGAAGCAACAATCGTATCAAGTTCATGATGGTCTAGACAAAAAACTATGACATCAAGAGATCTCAAGGATTTTGTTCCACGGCATCAAAACTATAAACATGTCTTGTATTAGAGCAACTGGTGACTTCCTGATAATCCAAATCAGTCCACAAGGGTGTCCAATATGTCATGCTCTTTGAAGAAGAGGTACTTAAAATTCCACAAAGCAAAGATAATTAGAGCACTAGCTCCAATATAACTTAGATCGGTACAAAAACATAAAACTTAGATTATAGACAGTAATTATATGAATATGCCAAAGTTGATGAAAAAATTATGGCTTTGGTACATGTTGAATAAAAACTATAACTGAAACCAGTACATCATGGAAAACATTAGTAAATGATCTTAAAAATATGTTTTTTACCAAACAAGGTACAACTAGTATTGACATACAATCTTTAAAATATGAAGACAAACTTACCTAATTTAAGATCAGGAACTCCCCTTCAATCAGCGAATCATTAAGCTTTGCATTCAATATTTTATGAAGAAGAATTTTGAAAGATAACAGAATCAATGGACAAGCACAGCCAGCTTAGCAACCATATCGAAGGATTTGAACCATCTATTCATCTCAGATATCATGTTCACCAACACAAGGACAAGACCATGGTAGTTCAGCAACCATTTTCCCCTTTTCAGTTACACAAATAAGGGTTTCATCATTTGAACATGCAAAGGAGAAAGAATAATTGGTTCTATTCACCAGACTGTAATCACAATGTGCACATACCTGCAGTGGTATGAGGAAGTGTCTGCCTCCAAGTTATCCGATTGTATGTTATCTGCTTGACATTTAGAGCACCCCAATATTACCATCATAGTTCAAAAATCAAATGATTCTCAGTTAATGCATTTATAAATACACTATCTATGTACTTCAATGTAACTATTATAACCAAAAATGGTATTTACAATTTCCAAGCAAACGAGAATACATAATAGACAGGTCATATATGTTATCAAGTATAGTTTTGTCTCATGAAACTGGGTGCTTCAGGCAAAAATAAACATTGAGTACAATGAACTAAATGTCCAAGACAAAAAATGTACATGTTTACAACACGGTGAAAAAAAACTCTCAGACAGCCCATCATACCCTTTTCATTTTCTTTTATTTTTTATCACTAAGTTAAATTTTCATACAATGAAAACAACCACCGTTTGTGCCTGCAGAATTCTTGAGGCATTTTGAACCTAAAACAAGTATTGGTGTGGAGTTGAGTTCTAAAGCAACATAAATAATTTTGGACCCAAAATAAAATCAACAAATGGCTCGTGCAGCAGGTTCACAGACACGCAACAACATAACTAGCCAGTATGCCTAACAACAAGGATATTTAGTCTAGTATGTAATGTAAATCACAAGAGAGATACAAATGCATGTGGTGGCTGACTGGCTGCATAACAGACACAATTATTTTTCTTTGAACGGGATTATGGTGCTTAGCTGAAAGGTACCAATTCTATCAGTGAGTGATAACTGAATACTCTAATTACATCAACATATATGAAAGGTCATATCATGCATTCAGTACGGCATATGGAACATATATGCATTCAGTACCCCAGCAATGTAAGTTGATGTTGCAGGTTTTCCACCTAAAATGCCCAAGCTTTGAGGAAATGTGAATGTCTCCTTTAGTAGTGGGATGTACCTGATAGTAAGTCCAACGCCAAGAATTGTTGGAAACTTCGAATAGTCCTAGATTACTTTCAAGTACAATGTATGACACACCAATCCATTGGCAGAAAGAACAATTATTCAAGGGTATCCCTATTCCAAATTGATGGCTGCCATGGACGTAAGGACAACTGAAAAATAGTTATATTATATCATCCGGAGACCAGGCCAGGCGTAAGCTCCATTGCCCAATAATCAACCTAACACAAAAGAACATTGTCTATAACAACAACATTTATCCGTTGGTGCTACACCATTTCCTCCTACATCCCCTCAGTTTCTTGACCTTTCTGTCCTCAAGGTAATTTTTTTAACTACGATAACAAAAATGTTGAAGTGCGCTATGCCGCATGGTACATTCAAGATGAACCACACTTTGCTTTTTCGTGGGTTTGCTCCTAGGTAAGCAATGATAACTCGAAGACTTATGCTAATATGACTGGATAATCCGCTGCAATGTAAATGCAGAATGCCAAGATGATTAGTTTTCCCTCTGTCACATCTACTGCAGATACTGTAAGGCATTACCTCCCAGTAGATGTGATTAAGCAAGTGATTGACTCCATGTCATTTGCTAAGCTAGTAATATATTATCTTTTTGGATTGTGCTAGTTATTTCACCAAAAACAACCTCTCCCTCCCTCCCCGGTCGGATATGCGAGAAAGAGGTTAGTTGCAAAACCCTAGAAGCCAAGGAGGAAGAGGGGAGGAAAAGGAAGGGGAGGAGAGGGATAGGGCTAAGGAGACTAACCCCGGTCGGATCTGAGCGCAACCGTCGGAGTAGGAGGAGAAGGCGTTGCCAGAGAGAAAGGGAAGCGGTGGCGGTGCGCTGTTCGCGAGCAAGGAGGAGACGTGACGCCGAGCGTGGGAAAACCACGTCTCTGCGGGGAGTTTTTTCTCCCCAGGGGAACAGGTTGGATTGGGCCGAGGGTTTCCTTGTCCCGGCCTCATCCAAACGCGCAAACAGACCAGGCCGGGAATTTCGCCCCCGCTGGGATGCTCCACGTGGAACAGAATGAAATCCCATGCATTCCCTGTTTTGCCAAACAAGCCCTTAGGGGGTGTTTGGTGGATCTGTGCCTCCAACTTTCAGGGTTAAGAAGCTAGAGCTCAAAGCTTCTCCATCATGAAACATGCACCTGACAATTTCGCTCTTAAAGTCTTCTTAACCTCTTCCCTACAATCCCATCTTACCTCACTATGAACAAAAACCCAAAATCCGGTATAACTCCCGATTGGTCAGGACTAAGCCTAGGGTTGGCAGAACTCAGGAGACCGTGATCGGGCAAGAGTGAAGCTCGGGCGAGGTCGCCGTTGCAGTACCCATGCTTGGGAGGTTGCAACCAGCCATGGAGGAGATCAAGAAGCTGCGTAGGTAGCGGCGATGCACCGATGGTTGCTCGGTTTTCCCAAGAGGCTGTGGCAGCAATGGCGCTTTAGAGAGTCAACGACAACTAGATGGAGCAAGCACTAGCAGTAGCGGCGGCGCCTTCCTCGTCGACCCAGCCAGTTCTATATATGAGTCATTCGCTTATTTAGCCTTTTTTTTAAAAAACAAAATAACAAATCTAGCTCTCTCGTATCCGAAAAAAATGACAGAAATGGCTCTCCTACCGCACTCCTCGTGCATAGGAGCCCTCCTGCCGCACTCCATGTGCGCAATAGCCTCCTACCGCGCACCACATGGCATGCTATTGCGGGAAGGCACGCTCCTGCCGCAAACGAGAAGCACGGTAGGTGGTCTATAGCGGATTGAGAGACCTGCCACAGGTGGGGATCGTGGAAGGTTGCTTCTGCGGACAGAGAGCACGGTAGAGGACACGTGTTGGCTGCCTAGCTAACACGCTGTCATTTTTGTTATTTTGGTCGTGGGGACTACCTTTGCTATTTCGTTTTAGATAGAGGCTAAATGAGGAAAAAAACTCCTCTAATGTCTCGTTTGGTGGTGTCGGCAATAAAACTATGAGGTTGGATGGCACTCACCTGGCTGGATAGCTCCGTCTTCTGTCCAGAAGAGTCGATGCTCGGCTAAACGGGAATCAACACCGTATACTCTATTTGTTATCGAGTCGATGCTCGGGAAAGGAATTCTCTGGGACAGGGTCTCACCGTGAGGCCCCGCCTCCAAGCCGTTGGATCAGAGGGAAAAGTGAAAATGGACGGAGATAGGGAGGGATCTCCTGTGGGACAGAGCCTATAAAATTTATTTTCCGATGCTCGGCCAAACGGGAATTTAACACCGTACTCTATTTGTTTAGAGATTATGTACATCACATGCGGTTTCGAGGGAGTCGAATGGAGTCGGACTGACAGTCGGTAGTACGTGCCATCCATGAAGCGAACTCGGGAGTCGGGATACACACAGAAAAGCGCAATGGGTCCCCTGAGATTTTTCGTTGACTCGCTGGCCCGAAATGAAACCATTAAATAACCCCATCCGCTTATTGCATGGCTGAGACGCTGCGACGTCACCCTCTCTGTTCCAACGTCGCCTTCACTCCCCTCCTCCCCAGCCTCCATCTGCCTTTAATGGCGGCTCCCATCTTAGCCCCGCAACCACGCGACAAGACGCGGCCGTATATATATGTACCAACCAACCACAGCTTGGTTGGCCTTGGGCGCTTCCTTCCTTTCCTGCGCGAGGGGGAGAGGAGGAGGACGAAGAGGAATCCCCCGTGGCCCTCGCGGAAATTCGCCCCCTACGGTGGTGCGCGCCGTGTGCGGCGCTGCCGCCCACACGTTTTTATTCCCGCGCGGGGGGCTGCGGGACAGATTCAGCTGGTGATTGGGATGGCGACGTGCGGGGCGGGAAAGGTGTGCGTGGGGCTGATCCTTGGATCCCTTCTTGCCTGTGGCGCAAGTGGACGGACAGGTGCCGCCGCCGCCGCCGCCTGCTTCTTGGGGAGGGGCTTCTTTTAACCCTCTTGCGTTCTCGACCAGGAGCGGCGAGCAAAAGGCCTCGGTTGGTTTTGCTGTCCTTTTGAGTTCTTGATTGGCTTGTTCTTGCCGTGTTTGGTGGTCGCTGAGCTCGCGGTTGAGGTGTTCTGATCTGATTTTTGGCGGAGAAAGGAAGAGATCGGTTGCTGAGGTAATTTAAAATTTCCCTGACCCCTCTCGAATGGTTTGCTCCGCTTTGCTGTGGTAGGTTTGCTTGATTTTTACTAGATTTAGGAGCTGCTGTTTTCAAGACTTGTGGGGTTGGTTGTGCAATTAGCTTGACAAATCCGCTTAAGATGGCAAAGAAAGGGCCTTCTTTTGTCGCTATTTTCCATCTTCACATAATAAGGAGAGCTTTCTCCTCCTATGTTGGAGATTTCCCTTCTTGTTGAGTGGCAAGAAGGCGTTTTTTGTCATAATCTTGTAAAATTTATTGACAAATCATATATGTCACAACAAGTTACAAGGTGTAGCTTAGATATACAAGTTTAGCTATTCACCTTGTCGTGGTAGCATAACACAATTAGACAATAAGCTAATCCCAACTGCGGGCTGCCTTAGAGCATGTACAATGCAGTCACAAAGAAAACTGATTCTTTTTGATAGATAAGGTGCTTATTTTGTAGCATGGATGCTTGAAGCACCAACAATTATGTATATAACTATAGATAATTAATAGATAACACAATTATATAAGCCCAACATTGGAGAAACGACTTTTACATAGGTGCTTGGCTACATTCTCTTCTTTAAGCACTCGTTTATAAGCATCTCGCATTGTACATGCCCTTATAAGTTATAGAAAGCATATCCTTAAGGCCATCATTGCACTGCGTTCTCCATAATTCTCTGAAGTGTGGCATCTCAGTGAAGTTCTACCTTGTGTTGTCGGCCACGTTGTTATTTGCGTCTTTGCTTGGACTGGAGCCGGTCGTCTCGCTCGTGCTTCCCGTGGTGCCAGCACCCCGAGTCACTACCAGAAAACTCGCCTTTTCGCTTTCCTTCAACCACTCAGTATACTTTTTTACTGGAGGAGTCAAGTTGATAAATTGTAGTTTGCGTGATTTTAGTTACTATTGCTTAGTTAATTAGTTGTAGATCCACTTAAGCTGGTAATACCTACACAACTTTGCATATTTTGAGAGTGCAGTCTGTGTTTGTGCTTGCACTTTCTGTTTAATTTGAACAGTTTTACGAGAATAACCTGAACAAATTTCATGATCCAACTCTTCATAGATTGGGATTAAATAAAGACAATTTCAGAATGAACTGGGGTAAGATCGTTAAAGTTAAATATTTTGCGGGGCTTGTCCTTTTTACTTCATTCGATCTATAATACGGTTATATAGAACATGTCAAATGCCATCTATGTTAACATCTTTTCTCATTTTGTTTTTGAAAATTTTTAGTGGTACTTTGTTTAAGTTCACTGCATGGGTGATTTGCACTACCAACCTTATATTTCGTCCTTAAATGTTCCTTTATTAATTTTGCATACATTTGCGTGCATCACAGGTATGCAAATTTTAACAGCTTTTGTTGTCCGCTGGCTCTTCCTGTCTTTCTTTCTTTCTTTTCTTTTCTTTTCAAATTTGCGTGGTAACTGATTAACTGTTACAATACTCCGCTATTTTTACTTGTTTCACTGGGTATACATATTTTTTTTGTTAGGGAAGTTAACAATTTGAATTACATTTGCATTCTTTCCTTTTTTACAGGCAAATCTTCGAAGCTGAACTGCATTCCAATCATGTCAGACTGTGCTGCCAACAGATTTGGTAAGAAGGAAGACTTTGAAGTTCTACCGAGCAATAGAGATATCGGAGAATCATCTTACCGCCAGCATTCCCTGTGGATGGCACACTGGACCAGAGGAAGCAGCAGTGCAGAACCTCAAAATGGCAAGAGCTGTAGTCCTTTCGAGGAAATCGATAATGTTGGCTATTCAAAAGATTATGAGACTTTACCTTTTGAGCTTATGAAAGCTAGAGTGGCTGAAAGGTTGACGGTGGATGTGAGCGACGAAGGTACCTTTGCAGGGAATACACGACAATTCATCTCTAATATGTGGGGTGTAGCACGTGATGTTTGCCAAGAAGTTCAATGCAAGAATATTGATCATATTGATAAGTCTTTTGAAAGTTCTATGACGCAGAAAAATGTGAACTTATATGCTGCTAAGGCAGTGGTATCAGAAAGATTTTCTGTTCATAAACTTTCAGATTTACCTGTGGATTCTCATAAACTTTTGAGCTCTGACAATCTGAGTTCAGAGTGGAGTCACTTCCCTATGTTTGAAATCAACAGGAAGATTAACAGTATACTTAATCCAAGACGGTCATCTGATAAGATTTTTGTTCCACAAAAATCTTTGAAAGTAAACATGACTACATCTAATGTGATGGCATTTTCATCTAAGGAATATCAGTTCCAAACGCATCGAGTAACTGATGAGAATATGAGCCGGTGCAAATCTGCTGGAGGCATCCTATATCACCTAGATGATCATATTGGTCTCAATTCTGACCATGCAGGGAAAAAACTGAAAGGTCATTTATCAATTGAAGAATCATGCTCTTGCAGCAAGGAAACTAACTCATCATGTTCATTAGCAGACGAGCGCCGTGCTAGCCATTGTTTTGCAAATTCAAAGGAGTCACCTCATTGGTCTAGCGAGAACAAATTCCTGTTTTCAGCAAGCAGAAAAGAGAATGGTATTGTTGAAGGTTCTTTCTTGGAACAGAAGTTAGGAGCATCTGAAGGATACCAGAAACAACAAGATTCTCAGGGAGCGGTGTTTCATGAGCCAGTACTGGGTAGAGAATACGAGATGAAACCAGTTAACACTACTGCCATCAGCAAGGGTGACGAAGTGGACTTTAATGGTCATGGTATGGTATTTGCTAATTTATTCCAAGGTGAACAACATCATCTGAGTACACACAGAGTGGATTCTACAGTGGATTTGACAGAATCATGCAAGTTACCTGATACAATTGAAAAGACGTCGACAATGAAGAGCAAGAGTGAAGTACTGCCTCGTGGAAAACCACCAAAGAACAAATTGAAAGATAACAAACAAAAGGGTCCCTGCTTATTTGAAATGTTAACACTACCTTCTAAATCACATGTCACATGCTCCAAAGATCCAACATATTCGGGGAAATCTCACGGTAACATGGGCAGTTATTTGTTGGGAGCACAGAAGCAGTTCTCAACTAAAACTGATACATTGTACAGTGATACTCACCATGCATCAAAATCCACAGCAGGTGAGACTGTTATGAGGTAATCTAGTATTAGTTAAGACTTAGAGCGGTCTTCTTGTACACCTGGATGGCAAAAACCTCCCTAGTTACCAGGTTGTTTGTGTCAAAAGGTGCCACCTAATGATTTCCATAACAGAGAAAAAATATGCAATTTAATTTGAATGATACATATATTGTAATAGCCCTACTCATTGTAATGCTAATGATATGTTTGTTCTGGCTTCTTTGTAGGCTTTGCTTCAACGTCAATACAAAAGGTATTAGCATTCTACATTAAGTTTATATCAGCTTAATATATGCAACCAAAAAAGAGTTCAGGTGCTCAAAATAACATTCATGGCATTTCCACATTCATTGAATCATGAAACATTATTTATATTTCTTATATGGAAGCATGCAACAGCATATGGGATGAGAGATACAACCATGGAAGAAAATCACGGCTGGTTACCGCCGGTAACCGGATTTACCGATGGGGACCGGGTGAACAGTAACCGGCCGAACAATTTTGAGTTTGAATTTGGTTTTTTTGACTGCGTAATGCACTTCTTATGTTGGTTTAGGCCTTTTTTTTGTGTTAGATTACATATTGTATGAGCTAAATATGCTTGAATTATTGTTTCGACCGGTTTGCACTTCATATGAGCTAAATATACTAGATTACGTATTGTATGAGCTAAATATGCTAGATTACATATTGTATGAGCTAAATACACATTTCATTAAACATTTTCTTATTAATATGAGCTAAATATGCTAGATTACGTTTTTCTTCCGGTTTTTTGACCGGTTTTGGACGGTTACTGGTCTGGTAACCGGTTTTCCAAATCTTCAGTTCAAAATTCGGTTTTCGAAATTCATTTGGGAAAATCTTGGTTTTTCCGGTAACCGACCGGTTACCGTTACCGGCCGCTGGCCGGGATTTGGTTCGGTACCGGCTTTTGGATCCTTGGATACAACCCTTTTTTCCATTTTATTCCCCTCGTTTTTTTTTTCTTGCCATGATACATATAGCATCTTATGGGAAAGTATGAAATAATCAACTATGGCTATTAAAAAATTGCACCTTTCATACTTTGGTGTGTATCCTGCAACACAAATCAACATGCTACAAAAGATGTCTACCTGCAAGAATGCAACCCAGTTTTCTTATATGCAAGTTGATTTACCTATTTGATTCCCAGAGTTTAAATAATTAAAAATTCATGAGATTTTTGCAAAAACCCACCCACAAGTAGGGGAGTTTGTAAAAAATGCACCCACATCTTAAATTCCGCCAGTGTCATACCCGCAAGTTTTATGTGGTTTCAAATCCCTCCCTAGGGCTAGTTTTCAGTTGATCATTCGACATGGTGCTTGTGTGTCACTCTAGCGTGAACCTCTTATAACAGCGGGCTCTAATGGGCCATCTCCCTCACCCGGCCAAGAAGTGCCCTCTCAGGCTTGACACAAGGTCATGGGGGTGACACTGGTAGGGTTTGAGGTGATGGTGGTTACCAAGCTGAAGATGGCTGCACAAAGGAGAAGAGGTGGTCGCGGCAGCGCTTGTAGTCCGTTAAGTTGCATTTGCCCATTTTTTTGGTAGGTTTTGATCTATTTAATGGGCAACTTTATGATTTTAGACACTTGATTTGGTGGCGGTTTGGGGGATTTATGTATGCATTATGGTGGCTTCCCAGGGTATAGCCCCACCACATTGGCCTACGTTCAGGGGCGTAGCTAGGCATATGGCAGCTGGGGCAGTGGCCCAAGGTCTACGATTAAAATCCTATAGAAAGTTTCTTGAAAAATTGTCAAAAATACGAGTCCGGCTTAAGAATAGTTGGCTAGGCCTGAGGCTTGAGCCGCCCTGCCTACGTTGAAGTGCCACGCAAGGGTCACATCGGTCAGTCAACAGGAAAATTAGCACTGGGGAGGGAATTCGTAACTACATAAAACTTGTGGGTATGAGAATGACGGAATTTGAGATGCGGGTGGGTTTTAGACAAACTCTCCTACCTATGGGTGAGTTTTTGCAAAAATCCAACAATTCACTTTGTCTTGGCGTGAGTGCTGCATTTTCTGCTACTTTGGCAGGGAAATAGCCTAACCTGCACATAGAAGATCATAAAACGAGTTGTACTATTTTTTTTTGGCTGAAATCAAAACATAGCCCGGGAAAGGTCTGTGGTCTTTGATTTAATCCTTCCTGCTCCTGAACTTTGTTACCACATTTAGGGTTACAAATTACAAACATTTATGAAATTTATTAGATTTCTTGTATGTTTCACTACTTGTCACTCATTCTATATTCCTCATAAGGACAAAGGACCCTCTCAAGTTAATTTTTGGAAGTTATGGAACCACAAAAGTTAATTTATATTGTAAAACCTACTATTTTTATTGTTGTTAATGTTGTCTAACTAACAATTGTTCCCCAGGAGTCTGGTTGTCCAAACTCGGCAAAAACTGAACGGGTAGCGACTTCATCAATTAAAGGAGTATCAAGTTGCAGTGAAGGAAATGAAACACTCAACGTGAGTGCAGAACATCACAATTCTTATTCCAAAGCAACTTGCACCAATAAACAAGAATGGAGCATGTCAAAAACGTCAAGCATGAACTTAGATCTAGTTCTTTTTCAAAGAAGCAGAATGAGAAATCCGATTTCCAATGCTCTAATTGAGTCACCAGTATGTTCAAATCCAAGTGACAAGTGGGTCAAACGCCTGCAACATGATATTTCAGATCCTCGTGTTCCTTTCTCCAAGAGGCCAAAGATTGGAGACGGTCCGCCACCTGGAGGAACATGTACCATGTTTGGTCGAGTGCTTGATTATGATAGGGACAACAGTGGCATGATCAAACATGTGGAGGAGGACCAACTAATGCATGAGAGTTTGATGGACCAACAAAACCAAGAAGGGTCTCCTATTTCAGCAAAAAGTTTTAATCGCTGGATAGGAAGGTGGTGCCGAGGTGGCACCCCTATTTTCCATGGAACTTCAAATCTAGAAAAACAAGCACCCAAGTCTAATATGCCACCTGATGATCTTGAAGGTCAATTTCCAAGCATCGCAGCAATGGCGATGATGGGGCGTGTAATGAACAAGCTCCGCCCATGTGAACTTCAGAGGAGGGGTCCTTTTGTAGTCTGGAAGACAGAGGGGCTGTGAAATTTGCCAAAGTGCCTGTTTGGTTGTATTCCATTCTGGCCATCAGCTGTCAGTTAAAATCTGCAGGTAGGAGATACGCTGCTACACTGATCGTAGCGTGTGATTATCATTTTTGTTAACAAGAGATATATATGTGTGTGGTTTTTATCAATCATAGCATGATAGGTTAATTATCCAAGGATTCCTGAGATGGATCTCTCTTTTGGCCTCTCCTGAAGGGTACCCTATTTTTGTACCACACTGATATTCATAATTCTATAAGAATGTGATGAATGGCCTTGCACATCAGGAATGCTTTGTGCTCGTTGGTTGTGGCATTTCAGTTTTTGTTTACTTGAATTCCAGTTATGTTGTGTCACCGTGTGCTTTACTTCCTCGCTGCTACGAGGATTGAAGCAGTATCTATCTATACGGTGATGAAAGGATTGAAGCAGACGCTAATGTTGCTGCTGAGGTATCCACCCCCCTTCTCCCAATTCTTACTAATAAAGAGCGGAAGACAGGGCGCTAAGCGGCTAGGACACATCACCCGTATTTTTGTAGCCGCTGGATCCGATGGATGGATGTTCTTACTCGATAAATAACGGAAGACAGGGCTGTCAGCAGCCAGGGACACGTCACCATTATTTTTTGTAGCCACTGGATCCGATGGATGGATGGTGTAGATCATTTTTTAGATTCGAACTCATAAAGAGCGGAAGACAGGGCGCTCAGCTGCCAGGGACACGTCACCCGTATTTTTGTAGCCGCGGGATCCGATGGATGGATGGTGTTGATCATTTTTTAGATAGCTTACGAGAGAAGGGAACCAACAGGGCAGTGGATGCGTAAAGACCTCGCGTGCGGGATGCGGATTCTCTGTTTGTCATGTAGAAAACGTTTTGTGTGAACAGTAGTTTTAAGTATGCGTAAACAACACTCGGCAGCAGTATTGTAGCAAAATACTACAGCAACAAAGCAGGGTTACCGTAGCGAAAAATATCGAAGCGATTTTACTGTAGCTTGGGTACTGTAACGATTGATCTGAACCGTTCGTTTTGAATCGTGTGGTGGAGACAATGCTCTAATGCATGTCGCTGTCCTCCTCAGAAGATTCGTTTCCTCGCGCGCATGCTCCTCTCCCGTTGCTTCGTGTCCCCGCCTCCAATCTCCATATGCCTCCTCCCTCTCTAACCCCGACCACCTCCTCTATTCCTCCGCCATGCCATCGCTCGCTCCCCTCCGTGCCATCTCCATTGCCTCTTCCTCCACCCCCCGACTCCCCCACCTCTACCTCCGCCACGCCCCCGGTGGTCTCTTGTAGTCCGAGCAGCACAGGCGCGCAGCAGCCGGAGGCGGCGCGAGCCACGTGTGTAACATCCCAAATTTCGGAGTTCTTTTGAAGCATTTCAAAATAAAAACAACAATTTGACTTTTCTTGAATTAATTTAAAGCTTAAATTGAAATTTCATAAATGAAAACAATTTAAAATGAATAAAGTGAACTTCAATTAAATTCAAAACTGTTCCATTTGCTATCTATTTGGGCTCCATTCAATTAATCCATTTTCGATAATTCGGAATTCATCTAGATCTTTATTTTCCCCGCGGGCCGATTTCTTCTCCCCATCCCATTCTCTGCTTTTACCTCCTTTCGGCTTGCCACCCGAGCGGGCCCACCTTACCCTTTTCTTCTCCCTTACCTGCCCTGTTTCTACCCGAGCCCGCACATGCACCACCACCACCCGAGCTGAACTCGGCGTCCATGACCCGAGCTGAACTCGGCGTCCATGCCCCACACATCTCCCTTGCCAATAAATAGCCCTGCAACCCGTGTCACGAGGATCGCCACACTCTCCTCCCCCGAAACCCTAGCTTGCCCCTACGATTCTGCCGCCATCTCGCCGAATCAACCCTGAGAAGCCCTCGACTGCCGCAAGTCTTCGTCATCGTCTTTCATCGCTGCCGGTGAGCTTTTGCCCACTTCGTCGCCACCAACAAGTTCGCCTCGTCGCGTTCTACGCGGTGCTCACCTCGCCGTCCTCGGGAGCCCGCCACTCCGCGCCACCTCCTTCTTCACCAAGTTCGGCCGCACCACCTCCAACACATTCCCAACCTTCCGCAATCTATTCTCCACCTTCTTTTCGTCAATGCGCCGCCGTGGAGTTTCACCGCCGCCGCCACCTTCTTCCTCGACGCCGGCGCCGTTGCTCCGCTGCCTCGGTCCCTCTTCGTCCATCTTGAGCCACCCGGCATGATCCCCGAGCCCACGACGTGCCCATGCTTGCGCCGGTCTCCGGAGAACGCCGCCAACGTCGTGCGCTCATGCCGTCGCTACGGTGCTGCCCTGGCCACGCCACCACCATCAAAAGGACCACCTCACCACCAGGGTCCCATTTTCCCCCTCGCCGCCGCCCACTGTCGACGCCGCATGCCCGAGCCACCGGTCACCTTCCCCTATTTTCCCTTCTCATGTTTCCATTTTCCTCTAACTGATAGGAAGACCCCACCTGTCATCCTCCCTTTCTTACTCTCTTTCTCTCACTATCAATTGGGCCCCATAGGTCAGCTCCTTTTTATTTAATCACTTATTCAGCCTCAAGAATATTCTATGGAATATTCTACCCCTTCTCAATTTCCATGACTTTTGTCGGTGTTTTAGAACCGATCTTACGTAAAGATTGTTTGATTCGGGGGGTCTCCACAATTGATCACACAGACGAAGAAGACACGGGGATTTTTATACAGGTTCGGGCCTTCTCCGGTGAGAATAACAACCCTACTCCTGTGTATCTTGTATTTGCTCTTTGGATTACAATCGAATAAGTATTTTTCTAACTGTTCTCCAAAGAAGGCTCTATTTCTTCTTTTCCCCAAGCATCTCCCTCTATCTCTAACAGATACCTATTTATACTAAGCAATAGTGGACGTTATCCTTCCAGGCTAATTAGTCGCTCATTATTATGTAATAATGAGAGTAATTACCGGAGTAGTAACCTCCCCATGCTGTCAATCAATTACCAGTCAGAGATAGTGGGAATTATCTACAGTTATGTCAGAGATAACTGCGTATTTTGACTGCTTAGATTCTCACTGTTTAATGGGCCGTCAAACGGGTGGGTCGATGAAGTCGTGAGGAACCGTAGTGAGCCCGATCGTAGAAAAACTCACGACCAGACATACTCGTAACGATCATACCATAGTCGTAGAAGAGCTTACGACTAGGTAGTAGTTGTAACGATTATACCATGGTCGTAGAAGAGCTTACGACCAGGGGGTAGTCGTAGGGATTATACCGTGGTCGTAGAAGAGCTTACGACGGGGGTAGTCGTAGGGTAGCCTCGACTTCGACTAGTTCTTCCCTTTTGATATTTAAGGGGTATGTCTTATGACGTCATATTTCTTGATTATGGAGTAAATAAATGTGGATTATTTAGATCCTCGTCAACTTTCCAATCCGATAAACTTCTAAAAGCCTGTTCTCCTTCGTCCGAACTCCGATTCGGACCGTTCAAGTTCCTTAATTCATCCAAAATTGAGCTATTTCATTTAGTGCTAGTTTTTTTTAGTTTTGTATTTATTTGTGTTTCATTCATGTTTTTCTCTCGTGTAGACAGCGATTTTCAAGGAACAGAAGCAGGAGCAAGTTTTGAAGACCAAAGTGTAGCAACTAAGCAAGGCCAAGACAAGTTTAGTCCTATGATTATATTGAACCTATGTTTTCAAAAGTATACTGATTTATATCAAATTGCATACTACTTTTATATCAAGTGCTTTTGAGAGTAGTTAATCACCTATTTGTCATTATGCCACTATTGATTATTTAAATACCATGAATCCTTTGTCACTATAGGATGGTCATTATTAGTTGGACATATTTGTATCACCAACCTAGGTTATCTTAGAAATGCTCCAGAGTAGAATTTGAGAGAAAGCCAAATATTCGAAGAAAAAGACTATTTAGATATTGATCCAGGAGAAGGATCAAATAGAAAATACTTAATTAAATAGGTAACGGAGGGGTTTGCAGCATTATTAGGGCAACTTGGGCCTGGGCCTTGGCCCATTAGGCCATGTAGTGGCCGGCCAATTAAGGGGGGAAGGCGCCCCACCCCCAAAACCCTAGCCGCCCCTCCTCTCCCCCTCTTGGCCGCACCCCTCCCTCTCCCCCTTGGCCGCCCCACCCCCCACCTCTTTCCCCCTGCGCCTCCCCATGTCCAGCAGCACCTCTTCCTCCATTGAAGCCCTTTGCTGCTGGCCGAGAAGGTGTTCCTCGCTGCCGGTGTCGAGGAGGAAGCAGGAGGATCACCCGGGAGATAGATCGGCCAATAAGAAGAGGGAGAAGAAGAAGAGGAAAGGGGAAGTGAGAGATTGTGGCCTGGGGTGGTGCTCATCGCGTTTAACAGCAGGTTCTTCAAGGGTAATCCCAATTCTCCTCCGATTAGTTGTGCAATTGGATAATTAGGCAATGTCGGTATTAGATCTGTTTAGGGCAGATAGGATTGGTCGACGGTTTTGATGAGGTTAAAAGAAGAATCTGTCCTGGACGCCTCCTAGAAAGTTGTAGACAACGTCGATACCTTTTCGTAGAGTACAAGATCATATCGTTTGGATGAGCGGATCAAAAGTTATGAATTTCGTAGCGCTGCTGTTCTGCAAATCTGCTGTGATTCTGATAGATTTTAGTAATCGGACCTAAACTGATATCTAGATGAGTTTCTGGGAGGTCTCACTATAATGAAAAGTGTAGATAATTGTCTTAGCTTTCAGGGAAACTAAAGAACGCGAAATTTGGATCAGTATTCTGAAAGTTATGATGATTTGAAGTTGCTGTCCAGAGAACCTGACGTGAAAACGATGTTCTGTTATTTGGCATGTTAGGGGTAATAGATGGCCGAATAAGGAGGGCTCACCAACTAGGTTTAGTTGGAGAATTTGATAACCTTTCAATTAAGTCTAAGAACACCTCATTTGGACTCCTGTGCTAAAAGATACAAATTTTAGAACATGACTGTCCACAGAGGGGACAGAGCAACATTTAGAAATTGGGGTTGGGTTCGCGCTAAAGGAACTATTGCGAGTTCGTGTTTACTCTTATGGTTTGGTTGGTCCATTACTGTTGTCTTAGCATTCTCCAAATGAATTTTAGGTGGGGGACTGGTTCCGGAGGCGGCACCCTCTTCGCGTCCTTTGTTCCCGCACGGTTGAGGCAAGTGCATCGTTTGTACCTTGGTTGTGATTTGCTTGGACATGAATGCGTGTTAATGCATGTTAGTGTCGTATGGCTGTGAACAAGTGTGCATAGTAAGAATGGTGAATGTTCAAAGTATGGCTATGCCTTATTCATGAATGTTGTTATTGCTTTTGGTAATTTGATGATGAATAGTGTTGGGACATGTGCATATTGATAGCATATTGAGGCTTGGTCTTGTGAGGACCAAGTATGCACAACTTTGAAGTACCCAATACTTGCAAGTACTTGTTTGATAAAATGATTATGGTGTATGATCTGGTTTGCTAGTATTGTGAGTATATGCGATATTTTGTACGCTAGAGTGTTATGGTTGTCAGTGATCATAAGTATTAGTGTTGTGGAAATAAGTGTTATTCATGAATGCTTGACTGTTATGAATGTCGATGAACTTAAATGATAAAAGAATGAATAAGATTATTCATAAGTGGTGTTGTTGAGAATGCATGATTATGATGAATTAAGATTTGTTCATATGCATCATGCTGATATATGGAGGACTTGGTCACGTGGTGACCAAGTATTTGTTGAGGTCCCCGTCGTGTATATGACGGGCTTGAGGTCCCCTTTACTTGCGGAGTATTGGGCAATTGGTCCCTGCGCTTGCGAGCACAGGCATGGGTATGCAGCGACGGTTGCATACTTTGCATTACCGGTAAAATGCAAAAGTTAAAGAGAAAGAGAAAGTGCACTTGAGCATCTTGCATAGCATGAGCATGTGAGATGTTTATAAATTGAGATTGTATATGGAGGTTGATGATTACAGTTGTTTATGTTATTGTTGTCATTTATTGTACTTGCTGAGTCTTTGGACTCACTCTTGCTGTTGTTGTGTTTTTAGGTACCCCTTTCCAAGAACGACATGCATGGGAGGGATTAAAAGCGGTTGCACAATAGCACGAACTACTCACATTTGGACTGATAGAATGATAATTTAGTAGTTGAGTAATTTGCTTAAAGAATTCCTTATGATTACTCCCTATGCTTGGAATGGTTTGTAACAGAGTTGATTAGAGGATTATGGATGTCCTTTTATTTATGCTTTAGTTATTTAGCATGCTATGGATGATATAGTGATGATTAGCATAGTTTTGGTTATCTCTTGATTATGCTAGATGTTGGATTATTTAACTATATTATTTTTAAATGTTGGGACCTTCGGCTTAGTAACTAAACAAAGGAGGTTCTGTCTGTTTTTAGAGAATTGTATCAATGTTAAAATGTTATAGTGTTAGTTTAGTAGCATTCCAGGCTCGTGTGCGGCTGGGGTGTTACAGTTTACTTATATGATGGGCTCATATTCACATATTCAATAATGATAATTTGACTTAATGAGATATGAAATTATGGTGCGATACCACTGTTGTGCAATTTGTGGTGGGATGCTACTATTGTATAAGTTGTGGTGCGATACCACTATTATAAAATTTTGTGACATGATAGGGATTCTCATTGGTTTGGTTAAACAAAAGGATTTTATGCTTAGGTGAGTGATCGTGCATTAAAGGGGGTGCCGTTCGCACATTAGGATGAGGTGGTCTCGCTTGGGTGAATTGTTAAGGACTTAATCTTGTGCGCTATTGAACTGAGCCATATTGTACAATCACATGTCCAGTATGGGATGGACCTAGCTAGCTGATTAAATTTCAATGTATCAACTTTGGTTATGTTGTGGTGGTGTGGGTTCCGGGATGGATGTATACTCACATGGTGCAAAAAGGGGGCCATGTCTGGTTGCGATGACATTTAGTGTTAAACATTAGCGGACAGAACTGGGTTGAGACGAAGCATTGTAAAGGCTTTGTTATGATTGCTCAATCGCATACTTTCGTACGGCGAGTCATGACAGATATGATGAGTTGATTGTATCTTGTGGGTAAAGTTATACAACCTCTAT
This sequence comes from Ampelocalamus luodianensis, assembly GCA_036346255.1. Taxonomy (NCBI): domain Eukaryota; kingdom Viridiplantae; phylum Streptophyta; class Magnoliopsida; order Poales; family Poaceae; genus Ampelocalamus; species Ampelocalamus luodianensis. The sequence goes on from CM070618.1 coordinate 65,610,832, forward strand.
AGAGTGTAAAATTGTTTGAATAGCCGTATCCCGGTTATGGACAGTACTTGGGGATTTCATATGAGGTATAGAGTTTATATAAAAATAGTTGGAAGGTGAATGTGATGTTCACTCGGTGGTTTGATTGGGAAGTGAATGAGAGGTTCACTGGCTGTTTCAAAACAATTGTTTACTTATTTATTATAAATTATGATTTGCAATCTACTTACTGTATTTACTGTCAATACTTGCTTTCTGCAAAAAAAACATATGAATATTCCTTTAATCAAGCATTGCATAAATATTAATTGCATATTGTTCCTTACAACTCAAGAGTTCTACGAGGAGTGCTTTGAAGGCTTTGCAAACTAGGATGCGCTCTCCACTCGATTGCCTATGGGCATGTCGAATGACCATAAAAAATTATCTTTTTCCGCTGCAAGAGTTTCATTTGTTTCTTAAGCCCTACATGAAGTTAAGTAAATGTTGACCCTAAAGACCAGTTATTACTTATTTTGCTATATTTTTAGTTAATTCGTTGAATGGATGATATTTCATTGATATTGTCACTGTGTGAGCTAGCTACTGATCATAAGACTAGTTCAGAATACATAGATGATTTTGGATGTGTTAATCCCAGTCCCAACAACACGGCAGTCGGCTCCTCATCGGATGTTCGGCTAGGTAGCCCGGCGGAGTTTGGATGCTACAGTGTACCGGCGGCGGACGAGTCGAAAAGGCGGCAGTGAGGCACCCACGGTAGAGAGATACGACCAAATGGGGAGTTTAGTGGCGGCGCTGCCCCTCGTGTCCGGTTCGTGTGTTGTCTTAGCTAGGGTTTGCATCGGTTCGGTTTGGATTGTGTAAACCTTTGCCCTGCTATTGTTTTGGCCGAAAGGAGGAAACGGAACAAGATTGCTAGTTTTGCTTCGGTTCAAGAAGAACACCAACTGAATTGCTTGGAAGGAGATTTGCTCAAGATTGAATAAGGAAGTCAAGCTTGCTGCTACAGTACCACAAAAGATCGGGCCACTTTACGCATCAACTACCCGTTGATCCGTATCAAGATATATCCATTTTTCCAACCTATAGAAAAACACCGTATAAGTAAAACTTAAATTTTGCAAGAAAGCAATTTAACAAAAAAAAATTGTACTTGTTCAGTAGGGAGAAATACTTACTACCCGAGCAATGATATACCAGTCATAGTTGGCTAGCTCTTGCAAGAACCAGGCAATGTTGGACACAGACAAGCTTGTGCATGCTTCATTTACATATTACATCAGAATAATTGTTAGAACAAACTTAGTTGAAGTTAACTAGATATAATATGTATCGTGCAAAAAAGTGATACAATATCTAAGTAGAAATGTCTTCACTATGTGAATCACACATCGAGAGTCATGAATAATATTTTTATGTAAAAGCCAGTCCAGATTTTCAAAGCAAATAGGAAGTAAAACCACGTGTAAAAAGACATCATCAGAAAGGGAATTAATAACTAGATTGAAAGGTTGCACAAACCACTTCACAATGCTTGGGACCATATCAGACATGGTTGGAAATAAAGCACATCGTTACTGGTCCTTCCAAGGCAGCATTTTAATAAGAGTAAAGTACACTGTGGGTCCCTAAACTTGGCCGAGGGGTTCGCTTGGGTCCAATATCTTTGAAAATGTCCAATCAGGTACCTAATCTATTTAAGTGGGTCAAGTAGATCCAAAACAGCCTAGGTTGGCATTGACCGGTGACGTGGATGGTTGACCGTGCACGTGGACGCTCCAGCGTGGATGGCAGCTCAAGCACACACACGCCCAGCCATCATCTTTGGTGGACAACCTCTCCGCCTCCTCGGCTCGCTCAATTCAAGTGAAGCCGAAATATCTCCACCACTGTCTCCCCCTTCCTCCTACTCGTCGCCCTCCTCCTGCTGCCCGGCCTTCTTCTCCCGCGACCACTCCTCCGCCTCCAGCGACGGCCTCGCCTTCTTCCTCTCCCCCTTCCCCTCCGCCCTCCCCCAACAGCTCCACTGGTGTCCTCCTCGGCCTCTTCAACTCCTCCGCCCCTGGGGAGCGCCGCCCCCTCGTCGCCGTGGAGTACGCCGCCGAGGTGCACATGCCCAATGGCAGCGTCGACCACCACCTCTACTGCAAGGGTGTGCTCCTCACCTGGCCGAGGCGCTGGCTCTTGGAGCGGAGGAGGAAGTCCTGGCACTGCTGCTGTTCAGCGGCGGTGGCAACCGCCTCATCGGATTTGTCGTCGTCGGGCATCGCATTCCAAGGCGACGCCTCACCCGCGACGAGCGCCTCGGCCCCATCACCAGCAGCGCCGGTCGCGCCTTCTTCCCCCGCCCAATCTCGCTCTCCGACCCCGTCTCCCTCCGCCCGGCCTCCTCATCGCCGCCCCGACCACTCCTCCGCCTTCGGATTCTCCATCAAATTCTCCATCGCCGCCCCGGCCACTCCCCCGCCTTCGGTGACGGCCTCGCCTTCTTCCTCTCCCCATTCCCCTCCGCCCTCCCCAACAGCTCCGCTGGTGGCCTCCTTGGCCTCTTCAACTCCTCCGCCCACGGGGGCGCCGCCCCTCGTCATTTGTGGAGTCGCGCGCCGAGTGCGCATGCCCAATGTGCGTCGACCACCACTTCTACGGCAAGGGTGTGCTCCTCACAGCCAAGGTGCCGCTCTTGGAGCGGAGGAGGAAGTCCGCGCTTCTTCTTTGTTCGGCGGTGGTGGCATCCATCTTGGCGGCTGGCGAGCGCGGCGGCATCGTCGGGAGGCGCGTGGACAAACTGCACCTGCTGCCGTTCTTGCGAGAACCAGCGCGAGTGCGTGCACGGCTTCCGCCGTCAAATGCCAGGAGCTGGTGCGCTGGGTTCATGCCCCCGTCGTTGAGGAACGCGAGCTGTCCTGTAGCTGGTCCACACTTGCTCTCCCTCTCCGCACTTCTCCTCCTCGCGGGCGTCACCAATGCCGTCCAGTACCAGAGCCTCGTAGCCACCCCTCTTGCGTCCCACCCATCCTTCGCTCCCACGGCCGTATCCAACGACGATGTCTTCGCCGACAATCTTGCCGCGGCCGAGTACTACCAGGTCGCTGGAGCCACGCTGGAGACATGCTGGCGACGCCAACTCAGGGTCAACCGGCCACGTCATGGTCAACCAGTCAGTCTGGGTTGTTTTGGACCTGCTTGACCCACTTAAATAGATTAGGTACCTGATTGGACACTTTTAAAGATGTTGGACCTAAGCGAACCCCCAGCCAAGTTCAGGGACCTACAGTATACTTTACTCTTTTAATAAAGAAAAATATCAAAATTAATGTGGTTAGTATAACAGGAGGGTTACAACTCTTCCCATTTTCACCCTTTTTTTGTGAGAATCAGATTGTCACTTTTGTTAAATAGTACCTTTTCCTTTGCTGTCAGTTCGGGCACAAAAGATTGACAGTAGAAGCCATCCCTTTTGTACCAGTCTCTTAATCTGAAAGTTGATAGAACAAGAGTATTGTTACCATCCACAAGAGCGTATAATCTAATGCCAACTACTCAAGTTTTAATCTTTTTTCCGTGAAAGGAACTACTCAATAATTAATTTAGAAAATAAGCACAAAATATCATAAATTGATCTGATAGGGTTAATATGACAAGTTATGCACAAAGGAGCAATTCGGCATATGAACTAATAAAAACGGTGCCATTAACAATGATATCGGAAACAATGAAAATGTGCCAGAAATTTATAATGCAAATCTTGATATGTGTCACCCTTAATTATAATGTTTTAATTAGTATTGTTGTACACTCTTATTTAGATCAAACAATTAAAATGAAAAGCCTGAAAGTAGCCGAATGCAACAAAGAAGTAATGTACGCAAGACTACTCTGTTTCTGGTCCAGGTTAGCACCTGTGTTGCTAGATTCTAATAAGTAAAAAAAAAAAAACATTTGGCAAGAACAATAATATCATGGGATTGAACTATAGGTCCAATAAATTGGACTTACAAAAATCTTGAAGATAACAAGTCGAGGCGGACATTGGTAATTTATGGGCATTTTCAGTACCTAAGGCACCAACGGGATCCAGGGGACACAACAATCTATTAGAAACAGGGGGGCAATGGTGAATCGGCCCGATCTGGATTTCCCGCAGAAACACCAATAGCCCGATCTAGAGGCGCCCCAAATGGTGCGCCCCAGCTTCTAGTTTTGATACACAGCAAGAGAAATGTGATGGATCGGATGGGAGTTGACGCTTGACACGGAGTATAAATTCTGAAACCTGTGATACTCAAGCCATGGTTTTTTTCCCCGAATACGATGCTCAAGACAACATGAGATCGAACTTTGTCACACTGTCAAGCATGCAAGCGATTGAATTGGATCGAATGTAGCGAATCGAGCATGGGGATTGAGGTTGATGACAGCGTGGGGGAAGTGTTTTTCTAACTCAAATTCACTTTTATTTGTCTATGGAAAAACTAGCACATGATATCAAGACACAGAAGTAATTGAGCTAAGCATGCTCGCGCTATTACAGCGTATAAACATTCAACGCTACTGGTAGTATATAGCATGCATTCAAACGTTGCCCTGCAACTTGGCGCCATAACCGGAGGTCTTGTCTCTGAAGCGGTCCCACAGCATGACTCCACCGTAGTTCCCCGCGCTCTTCACCGACGGCAGCACCTGCGACAGCAGCGTGTCAGCGTCGATGTAACCGCCCCCTTCAGCAGCTTCCGGCGCTGCCGGCAGCCCCAGGAAGACGTCCGCGGGCGCCGGCACGCCGCCCGTCCACTGCCCCCAAGCGGCCTGCAGCTTGCTGGTGTCTCCCGGCGCGTACTGGCACTCCGGGTTGTTGTAGAACTGCACCCACACGTGGTTGAACACCCCGGTCTTGATCGCCGCGTCGAGATGTGCGTCCGGGTACGGGCACTGCGGCGCCGCCGTGAGCAGGCACGCGCCATTGCACCTGGAAGACAGGGCCCTCGCCAGCTCGTCGTAGTAGTCGCCGCCGCCCTGCTCTATGTCGAAGTCGACGCCGTCGAGCACCGCGTCGCCGAGCGGGCGGGACGCCGAGCTGCCGCCGAGGAAGTTGTCCCAGAGGTAGTCGGCGAGGCTACGCGCCTCGTCGGCGGAGGCGAGGGAGTAGCTGTCGGTGGCGCCACCGAGGGAGAGGAGCACCTTCACGCCGCTGTCCTTGCACGAGCTGATCTCGGAGCTGAACGCGGCGCATGTCCCCGCGGCGGGCTCGCAGTGGCCGGCGAGGTTGAGTTCCGGGTCCTGGCCGTTGCCGAATTTGTAGAGGAACGCGATGTTGACGAAGTTGTACAGGCCCGAGGTGCATGTATCGACGAGGCTGCCCTCCCCGCTGTTCTGGCCCCAGTAGACGGCGACCTGGCCGGCGTTGGAGACGGCGGCGAAGGCGGCCAAGAAGGAGATGGTTAGTAGTAAGAGGGGAGAGGAGTAACGGAGCCTTGGAGCCATACCTGAATACACTACGATCGATCGAGCTAAGCACGTATGTGTATCTGCTTACTTCGATGTTCGGACTTAAGGCAGTGGGTGGCGTCTTATATAGAGTTTGTCCATGTATACGTGGGTGGGTATATACTTCGCAATTCGCGAGCAATTTCGTGGATGGAAAGATTCTGGACGCGTCTAATAAAAGCATGATGGAAGACTCTTGATTAGACTTAGAACCAAGTCAAGAGTCGTCTGTGTAAGACAGATGGTATTGCCGCATTGGATATGCCCGGTAGCATGGACTCCTCAGCATGCAGGCCGCGGCAAGTCCTATTCTTCTTCATGGTATGGTTTCAGAGCTAAGCATCCCATCTTGTCCTTTGTCCCAGCTTTCAACAACTTGTCCTTCCAGTCGCCGAACGCAAACGACTAGTATATGGACACGGGAGCTTCGGTGCATATGACTTCTGACTGGAGTAATATATCTTCTTCTGGATTTTTTTTATTTGATCCCGTGCTGCCACTAAAATTTCAAAAATAACTTTGTTGGCATCGAAATTTTAAAAGCAACCCTCTCTCGAGCGTAAAAATATCGGATATTGACATGTAGCACATCCCACGATCCCACGATTGAAGAGCACGGAAAGATGATGACCAACGCAACAGACCAACCGAGCGCGGAATCGAGTGGCGCGGCGCGGCAGATGATAAGGCGGTCGCTTTCCGCACAACGGCAGCGCAGGAGGGCCCCCAACTCAGTTAAATGCTGCATGCATTAAATGCTACATGCATGAACTCACAATTGCATTTAATGCATGCATGAACACATTTTTGTATTCATTTGTTGCCCCTGAGCGCGGTAAACGCCCGGCCACCTCCTACGCTCTGGTGCCGTGGAAAGCGGCTGGACCCCTCACCTTCCGCGGCTGGACCCTCATCTTCCGCGTTGCACGCTCGATTCTGCGCTCGGTCGGTCTGCCACGTTGGTCATCATCTTTTCGCGCTCTTCGACCGTGGGATGTTCCACGTGTCAACATCCAGTACTTCTGCGCTCGGGAGGGGGCTACTTTTGAAATTTCGATACCAATAGAGCTATTTTTGGAATTTTAGTGGCAGCACGGGGCCAAATTAAAAAAATTCCTTCTTCTGTCCCTCCTGTTTCCTTGTTGTCCCCCTTTGTCATTGTTGGCAACGGTGTATCTCTACCAATTCTTTCTTCGGTTCTTCCTATATACCTACCATATCCAAATCTCTTCAACTCAATAAAGTTCTAGTTGTCCCGTTTCTTATCAAGAGTCTCGTTTCTGTACGATGTCTTGCTTCTGACAACAATGTCTCCATTGAATTTGACTCGTTTAGCTTTTCTGTGAAGGATCGTCTCACCAAGAAAGAGATTTTACGCTGCAATAGTAGAGGCGATCTCTACTCCCTTCATCATGTTAGTCCAATCTCTCCACATACAGCCTTCACTGCCATTGCTCCCTCCTCTGCCATCTGGCACCAACGCGTTGGTCATCCCAGAAGCCACACCATGTCGCGTCTTTTGTCTAGTCGAGTTATTTCTTGTTCTAAGTCTGTAATAAGCGTATGTCATGCTTGTCAGTTAGGTCGCCATGTTCAGCACCCGTTTATGCCATCTACCTCTACTACTTCGAGTCCCTTTGAACTTATTCATTGTGATGTTTAGACATCACCAACTTCTACTAATTCTGGCTTTTGTTATTACTTGTTAATAATTGATGATTTTTCTCACTACCACTAGACATTTCCGCTTCCTCGAAAATCTGATGTTCCTTTTCTCCTTCCATGCTTATGCTGCAACTAAATTCTCTCGGCCCATCAAAACTATACAATGTGATAATGGACGCGAGTTTGACAACTCCTAATATCGCCATTTTTTCTTTCCCATGGCATTCACCTCCGGATGTCATGTCCATATACATCTCAACAAAACGGTAAAGCCGAACGGGGTATTCAGATAGTTAACGATGTCCTTCACTCTCTTCTTTTTCACGCCTCCGTGACACCATCTTTCTTGGCCGAGGCTCTTCATGCCGCCACCCATCTCTTAAATTGCAGGCCTACCATAACACTCAAGCACTGAACCCCCCACCAAGCTCTTTTTAGCCATCCTCCTTCACTTCATCACCTGCATGTGTTTGGATGTTTATGTTACCCTAACTTGTCCGCTACTGCTCCTCATAAACCCGCACTCCGTTCCACGCCTTGTGCTTTTCTTGGCTATTCCTCCAATCACAAAGGCTATCGCTGCCTTGATCTTTCTTCTGATGGATTATTATTTCTCGTCATGTTATTTTTGACGAGACCTCTTTTCCTTTTTCAGTGGTGTCTCCCTCTCCACCATCCTCCCTGGACTTTTTGATCGACTTGGTCTCTACTTATACACCTGTTATCACCTCTGCACCCTCCACTGTAGCTCCTCCCAGTGCTGGTCCTTCTGTCGTAGATCCTACTACGGCAACCGATTCAGTTGTCATTCCTGCCATGACAACTGATCATGCTGCTACACTGCCTGCCACACCATCTGCAATTGTTAGCATCCCGTATGTCGCAACACCTCTGTGGTCTACCGCATCATCTTCAACTATTGCACCAACACCATCTAGCTTGCATCACATGCAAACTCACAACAAATATAGCATAACAATCAAAGCCTAGGAGAAACTCAACCTTTCAGCAACAATGGCTGGCATCTCGTTTCTTCCTAGTGGGTACTGCTTAGCCATGAAGGATTCCCATTGATACCTGGCAATGCTTGACGATTATAAGGCCCTTCTTCGCAACCACACATGGCAACTTGTTCCTCGACTGGCCAATGCTAATGTCATCTCTAGAAAATGGATTTTCAGGCATAAATTCCACCTTGATGGATCTCTTGCACGCTACAAGGCACGATGGGTCGTTCGCGGATTCTCTCAATAGGCCGATGTGGATTTCATTGAGACTTTTAGCCCATTTGTCAAACCGGCCACCATCCGCATCGTGCTTTCACTTGCTGTCTCTCATCAATAGCCAATCCATCAACTTGACATCAAGAACGCATTCCTTCATGGGCACCTTTCAAAGGTCATTTACTGTTAGCAACAATCAAGGTTTGCAGATCCTTCTCGGTCAGAGCATGTATGTCGCCTGTCCAGGTCACTTTATGGACTCAAGCAGGCCCCGCGGGCTTGGTATCAACAATTTGCCTCTTTTGTCATCCCCATTCGCTTCACACCATCTCGCTCCGACACATCATTGTTCATCTATAAGTCCGGCTCCACCATCTCCTGCCTCCTATTGTATGCTGACGACATCATTTTGATGGTCTCCAGTGATTCTTTGCTTCAGCACTTCATCACATCTCTTGGTCAAGAATTTGCTATGACTGATCTTGGTCCACTTCATTATTTCTTGGGCATTTCAGTGGCTTGCTCGTCCTATGGACTCTTTCTTTCTCAGCGTTCATACATTGAGGAGTTGCTCGAGCGTGCCAACATGGAGTCATGTAATCCGTGCTCTACTCCCATTGACACCAGATCAAAGCTTGCCAACTCTGGACTGTCTATTGTTGATGCCTCCCATTACCGCAGCTTGGTCGGTGCCCTTTAGTATGTGACATTGACATGGTCGGACATTAGCTACGCAGTGCAATAGGTGTGTCTTCATATGCATGACCGTCGCGGGCCTCATCTTCACTTGGTCAAGCGTATTCTCTGGTATCTCAAGGGCACCATGAGTTTTGGACTGCAACTTCATGTTTCTCCCTCGTTGCAATTGATGGCTTACTCGGACGCTGATTGGGTCGGTTGTCCAGATTCCCGTCGATCAACTTTTGTCTATTGCATATATCTTGGTGATGATCTTGTTTCTTGGTTATCCAAGTGACAACCAACTGTGTCACGATCAAGCATTGAAGCAAAATATCATGCAGTGGCCAACGCCGTCACTGAATCGTGTTGGCTTCGTCAACTTCTCTCCGAGCTACATTGGCCTATCTCATCTGCTATGGTCGTCTATTGTGATAATGTGAACGCGGTTTACATGTCATCTAATCTAGTTCAACATCAACGTACCAAACATATTGAGATAGATATACATTTTGTTTGTGGAAAGGTTCGGATGGGGCATGTTTGTGTTCTCCATGTACCATCGTCGTCCCAATTTGCAGGTATCTTCACTAAACGGCCGTCGACACAATTATTTCTTGAGTTCCGTGACAACCTCAACATCTGCGACGTTGCGTCTAAGGAGGGGTGTAAGACAAATGGTATTGGAGATGCCCAGCAGCATGTCCTGCATGGACTCCTCAACATGCAGTCCACGACAAGCAAGGATAACGCCAAGATCACCTAGCGTACTAGGGATCTATCCTGTATGAGAAGTTTGTATTCATGTACACGTATATCTCTAGTGCCTTGCACTAGTTGTTGTATGCTATATATACAATATGAATACATGAGGCTACGTGCGGCCGATTCCTATTCTTCTTTAGTGTGATGTACGAATAAGTCTAAGGCTGACTAGTGACTAGTGGTCAATTACTGCTTTCTTGATCAAGAGTGGTAACTTAGGAAGGAGTCATGGTGCATGCAAAAAAATCAAACTTGGAAAATTGGAAAACGATCCATGAATTTAGTTTTTTAAAGAAAAATTGCAAAAACCTCTCTATTTACCACTTTTAGTTTGAGAATCAAAGCTATGTGCAACTATTTTTTTTTGTGGCATAATCCACTAATGTAGATTTGTTATGGTTAATAAGGCACGCCCAGCTAGCCCCCACAGACCTCAACCCCGACCCTGAAATGACACCATCTCAAGATTTGAAACAACTAAGAGGCTTCTTAAACCTCATGAACCCGCGCAATAGCCAAGGTTCTCCCCGATGAAAAATGTATATCAAGAGCACTACTACAACCCACCCTGACTATGGTGGATCCGAGTCCTACTCATGAGTCATGACTAGATGGAGCCCTAGCAAAGACAATTCAAGGTGAGCCCTAGCAAATACTCAAACACATCAATTATTTCCTAATTATTTAATATAATCTGTGTCACAATTGTACAATTTTTGCAGTAATTATTATTAATCACCCATATATTGCAAAATGGTATTTGTTGAGTATATCACAGGATACAGGTAGAAACCCCGAGATTGAAGGCTTCCAGCATGTAGAGGACATGATTTGGAACAACTTCCTCATTTGGGGCGACGCGTAAATCGCCCCCAGAACAAAATGGGAAGTGATACGGTCACCAACGACCATATCGCCTGACTATACCACTCGCCAAGAGCGCCACCTCGTCAAACCATATCCCTTCTATAAAAGGTGCGAAGCTTTATTCGACTTATATCAAGTTGTATCGCTGTTCAGATAATAGTAGATTAGATTGAGAGAGAGAGAGAGAGAGAGAGAGAGAGAGAGAGGATTGCTCTTTGTATTTCTTTGATCTAAACTACAATACTGTGTGAGTCCTTTGATCCTTCATCTATTATCGATTGGAGACTCGAGTTGATCGTATCAACTATTGGTAATTGAAGAGGGAAGTGTCTTTCTTTAATATCTCAATGGTTATTCTTCATTTCAATCCATCATTCATGCATGAGTAGTCTGTACAGGTAGATGAGATGCATGGAATAGGTAGAGAAGGGAGCCATGCGATAAATAAATCCTTAATCGACTATAGTGAGCACATTTGGTTTTATTGGAATCGTTGATTATACTTGCTATGCTTACGTGTGTTATCTAATTTAAGGTGACATGTAACATGAGTATAGAACAATTGTTCTGATCTGCAGAGTAATCACTTGTTACAACAATTAGTCAGTGACCCATAGGGTGACAGATATGTGTATCAATGAGGAGTTGTTGTGATCCGAGGAGTTTGAGTTATCACCAAACCTAATGCATTGCTATGGCAATATTACCTCAATACTGAAACATTGTTGGCTCGGTCAAGCCAGGAGGTGGACAATAGAACTAGGAACCCCATGAGCAGAGGAATGGCGGCACAAAGGTAGCTTGCCTACGTAACCATGAAAGATGATGCAGCCTCACTTATTTATGATATACATCGCTACCTACCAATCTACCTTGAACTGAAATCTTCGATGCCTAGTCCTTTAATAATTTGAGTCTTTCATTTTATTTCATAATTACATTTACTTTTCAGTCAATTATTATAGTTAAATTCTATGCACTTTACCCTTGCAATTATAACTAGTGACATGTATAATTGCATACGAGAGAGTAGCTTTCCTTTGCTCCTTTTTAGGTTCTTAAATCTTGAAATACTTCAAGGAAAAATGCTACAACCGTCCCTATGCACTTGCAGGTAATCACCTGCCCAACTCATTTCCTCGTTATCCCTACACCGTTCACACCATACTTATAAAACCTGGACACAGAGGCTTTGCCAGGTCGGGCACACTCCAAAGACTGAAGATACAATTCACCCGGAAAACCCAGCTGACCCGGCCGGTTTTGCTTGATCCGGTCGGGGTTTGCCCACGAGGCCAATTTTCAAGAAACCCCTTAAATGAAATAGTTTTTCAAGACAAAGCTAAAGGGTGTGTTCATACTTTGGGTGCTTCTAGGTTTTAATAGAAATCCCCTTGTGAAATTAGTGGCTACACATAAATAATTACCATCTTTCTCATTCTCTCACTCCGGTCGGCAGCTCCTCTCCGTTCTTGTTGATGTTTTAATATCAAACTTATGAAAGGAATACTAAAAGGGGGTCTCCTTGCTCGAGACTACACAGTGTGTGGGCTCCCTAGTCGATTAGGTTCACATGTCTGTGGTTCTTATTGACCATAGGGTGGTCGTGAATGACCTGGCCATAGTAAAGCTTACGACAATGAGGTGATCATAGTAGGATTTACGATCAATAGGTAGTCGTAGATGAACTTATGACCATGAAGTGATAGTAGGATGACCTACGACCTTATAGGGTGGTCATGTTTATAATCCCCTCACTGTTGATACTGAGGGGTAATCGTAAGTCCTGCTACTACTACGTCCGGTCGTAAGTCTTTCTACGACCAGTACCCAGTTGTAAGCTTTTCTACGACTACCCCCCTAGTCATAAGTTCTGCTATGACCAGCTCTGCTACGACTTCCTCACAACTAACTGGGTCCACTCGTCAGAAGGTCCCATTTAATGGTGAGAATCCAAGCAGTCAAAATACGTGGTTATGCCTGACATAACTACAGATAAGTCCCCACTATCTCTGACTGATAACCGTTTGACAGTATGGGGAGGTTACTACTCCAGTAATTAATCTCATTATTACGCAATAATGAGCGACTAATTAGCCTGGAACGACAATAGCCACCACTGCGTAGTATAAATAAGGTGTCTTTTAGAGATAGAGGGAGGAAGGCTTTTTTTTTGGGAAGAACAGTTCAGTCAGTAGTAGCATGATAGCAAGACCCTCTACTCGTTGTAATCCATATACTCAATACAAGATACACAGGAGTAGGGTTGTTATTCTGACCTGAGAAGGCCCGAACCTGTATAAAAATCTCCGTGTCTCTTTCGTCTACGTGATCAATTGTGGAGACCCCCCGAATCAAATAATCTTTACGTAAGATCGGTTCTAAAACATTGACAGTACCCTTGAAGGTCGTATAAAGACATTATCATCTATAATGAATGTTACAGATAAATAATTTAATTAATTGAGGATTATTAGTTCCTCATCAGTTCTCTGCTCAGCTTCGCCTCCATCAGCAAGATATGATGCATTTCCCTACTTGCCTGCTTTGCTTGTCTCCACTCTTTAGTCTTTGTTAACATATAAGCGTTAGATTTTTACCATTCTATTTTCTAATTAGAGTAATATATAGTTAGATCTAAAACATATATTGTAAGATGTAAGTTGACAATTCATATATTAAGCCAAACATGTAGTGCATTTAGATGTGAGAGGAATTGAATCATATTAAAACATATTCATTCAAAGCCTGGATGCTCTCGTCGTGCATAGTGCCCGGCCTACACAAGCCATGGGCATGCGCTACCGCTACAGGCCACCGACGTCCTCGTGCCCATGTCCGGCCTACTATGCCCTAGTGTGCACTGCCCCTTATGGGCTCGTCGACATGCTGCTCATAGTGGCTAATCGCTCCAACCACACAATTGTTCGCGCTAGCGGTGATTTTCGTGTGCACGATGCCGCACTCTTGGGAACACAATCGTGGTGCATGTTGCACATCGGCAAGACCTAGGCATGGCAGTGACGAGCAATGAGGTTTTGGGCGCGATGGTGCTGCATGGGTGCAGCCCCGGTAAGGTCGAAGACTTCGTTCTCCCCATTCGCAACACATGCTCGATGAAATGCCTCAATAAGGAAAGGTGAGAAGCAAAGATACATGAGGGCAGAATGGTCATGTAGCACTTTTCATAATTTTGGGCCATTGCAATGGCACTAGCAAGTCGACCTCCTTTGCGATGTTATTTTCCATCTTCATAACAATTGCGATGGCACAAAACAAATTTACTCATGAATATATTTAATAGAAATTTGTGGTCAAAGTTACTCTCTCTATTCAAGAATATATGACGTTTTAGACATCGACATGGTCTCCAACATGTAACTTTGACCATTACTTTTTTTTATATAAATATGTTCATAAAATAATATAAAATCATTATATTATAAAAATATTTTTCATGACTAATATAATGAAATCATTTTCACATGACCAATACAAATGGTTTTTATATATTAGTAATCAAAGTTAAGGAAGTTTGGCTACACACTTTCTAAAACGTCATAAATTTCTGAACAGAGGCAGTATGTTTTAGGGACCCAGTCACGTAGTGAGTATGCCTTAAGTAGGTTATTAGAACAAAGAATTATGGTTATAACTAGTGCTCGGACGTACGATGGAAAACTTTCCATGTACGCTCCGACAAAACATTTCCAATTAACACATACAACAATTTAAGTCAACATCTGCAATAAATATGTGCGATGCAACAGAGATCGCTATGTGTGCAACAATTGACAAACTTACAAATGTCAATATACATCATACTACATTCAAAATTAGCTAAAAAATTAAAATAAAACAAATATGCTATGTTACAACGCTGCAACATTTGAAAAAAAATAGTTGTAACAATTTACAAACAAAGATGCAACAAATTTGAAACAAATCTGCAATAGATGGATTTCCCACAACAAACTAGGAACATGAGTTGCAACAACAGACAAAAAGGGCCACAACAAATCAAATCCTCAATTGCAACAAAAATCTCTTGCCGCAACATTTAGGAAGACAGATTACAACAAAATGAAACAATGCATGCAAGCATTCAGAAAAGGCAATGCAACAAATTGAGGAAATGCTTGCAACAAACCACCTAGACGAGGAGGGGAGTAGGCGAGCAATGAGTCGAGCTCGGAGAAGAAAGACGAGTTGGTGGCGCACCACCACAAGCTCCGACGCCCCAGACAAGTAGAAGATCCACCAGAAGCAAAGCCACCAATGGCGAAGCCGAAGAAGCCCTAGGCCCTCGCCCAAATCCACCCACCACCTCTTGCCTCCCATGGCACCCTCCCCTCTCCCACTGCATCGCCCCTCACCACTGCCCTCCTCATCTCCCTCGCTGCCCTCCTCATCCGTGTGCTCGCCTCCGTCAGCCCCTACTCCGGCCAGGGCGCAGCGTTCAAGTTCGACGACTACGAGGTGCAGTGGCACTGGTTGGAGCTCACACTCCACCTCCCATCCTCGAATTGGTACCGCAACACCTCCTACAACGACCTTGCCTACTAGGGCCTCGACTACCTGCCCTCTCTAATGAGGAGAGCGTGGAGGCAGCTCTGGTAGACGGAGAGATGCGTGGGGGATAGATTAGCAAAGAGGGGGAAGAAGAGGCATGGAGTTAGAAGCAAGTGTGAGAGAAATCGGAATGGGTGGTTTGTTTAGGCTTTGAGGTGCTGTGGATGAATGTGTGAGTAAAGGTCCAGACGCGTCAAACCGCCCGAACGATAGCAGTACCCAATAATTACAGATTTGCTATTTTTAAGTTGTCTGAAATTTTTTAAAGTTTAAGTCAATTGTTGTGGCCATTGTATTTGGATAGAGATTGATGTGTCATATAATTGAATATTGATCTAATAGATAAAACATGTGACTTACGCTTAATAAAATTTCAGTCACCTTGCGAATAGACAATCCCCAATAATTATACATATCATCCGTTGTCATGAAACGCCAGACAAAAATGTTAAGAAACCGGGCCCAGGTCGGCAGACCTGGCCCAAGGTGGGCTCCTCATCCCAAACCCTAGCAGTGTCTCTGGCCTATAAATAGGGGGTGCTATTCACTGTAAAGGATTGATCGCTTGATGAAGGAATAAAAAGAAGCAAGAAGTCCCCCTACATCTCTGTGTTCAATCTCTTATTCTGTTATTGTGACTCATGCATTGTTCTTACGATTCTGAGTTTGTCTACGAGGTAATCGCTCGGACTAGACTCGCTAGCGACGGTTCCTCAACACGTTATCAGTACGATCGACTCTCCTCGCATCGAAAAGATAACCGTCGATGAATGACACTAGTAGATTGAATCATTTTTCTAGATTGCTTTCAATTCTACAATTGTTGCTTTCTAGATTATTTTTTACGGTGCAAATCCTCTCTAATATACTGCGAGCCGACTTGAAGTCGCCGACCAAGCCGATCGGTTGGATTGCATGAAAGAGACGATGTTGATTGCACCGTAGATCATCGCATGAACAGAAATTGCATGAACAGTAAGAAAAAAATGGGGGGCTCGCGCACGCCGTCTGCAGCACCACTGCGCTGGCCTGAAGTCGCATTGCGTCATGATGGCCTGAAGCCGAACCTCAGGCAGCCGCCGGAGAGCTCGTGGTGCCGCACCGCCAAAACCGAGCCAAGCCACACCGTCGACCAGTAGTTCATGCATGCACGCACGCAGATCGATTGTTGGTTTAACTATGTACTCCTACTGACATACTACTACATTTTGGTAGTATACATGTGCTTGCATGATTGTAATTAATTTTGGATTTGCTTCATTATTTGATCGTCGGTTGACGGCGCAAGACCACATGCTTCGTGGATGAACAGTAAAAAAAAGGGACTCGGCCGACGCAACCCTGTACGGCCACGCCGCCACCGGTTTGCCGCCGGCCACCCGCACGTGGCCGTGCCGCCACCGCGCACCGCATACGCTCGCGGCCGGCACGGAGCCGCAACGCCGCCGCCCTTGCGCGGCGACGCTGCGCTCGTCGGCGAAGTCGCCTCCGCGCTGCGCGCATGCATGCGCCGGCCCGGCTGCACCGTTCACCGCGTGTCGCCGCCACCGCCTCCCGCTCGGCCGCCCGCGCGGCGCCACCACATCCCTCCCCACTCAGTCACCCCGCACGACGCCACCTCCGACCGTCTCGCATGGCCGCTCTGCATGGCGCCGCCGCCGTCGGCTCGTGCACGATCCCGCACCAGCCACCCCGCCTCCTCGCCGCACAGCACCACCACCAGCTTGAAGCCGTTGGTGCCGCACCACCCAAAAGCAAAGAAGGGGGGATGAATGAAGCCAACGCCGCACGGGGTGTACCCACGCTGCCATGAGGGGTCGACACGAGCTGCCTCCACTCGGCCCACAGTCGCCAAGCGCGCCGCCGCCGGTCGCCCACCCCGCCGCCCCGCCCAACGCGCCGCCGCCACCAGGTGAATAAGGGGTAGGGAAACCCTACCCCCACATCCCTTTGAAGTGGCCGAATGGGCCGCCCATTTTTTTTGGGCCGGGAGGGCATAGGCCTTATGGGCCGGGAAGTAGCCGGGCAGGTGAAAGAAAAGAAAAAAACGAAAAAGGGGGGATGTGCACTGAAAGGATATTTTGCAAATAAAACCGAAAAAGGGACATTTTTTCATAAAAGGCCCTTCGTGATTCTGAAAATCACGAGATCCTTAGGCGAAAAAGAAACTTTTTGCAAAAAGCACCCTCGAGATTCTAAAAATTACGAGGATTTTCTGGGATAAAGAATAACACCTCAGAAAATAAAAAATTGCGTGAAAATTTTCTCAAAACTGAAAATTAGCATATTAACCCCTAGAAATTGCAGAGTTCGCCGAAAATACTTTTTCCAGCAGAAAAGGGCTTCGGGAATTCAATTTTTGAATCGATTTTTGCATTTGAAGCATGTTTAACTTTGTTATTATTATTTCTATGCAATTTATTTATTGTATTTACTATTTTGATTATCTGTGATTGTTTATATTGCTTTTAATCATTGAAAATAGCAGTAAATCATGTAAATACATAGAAAAATACGGGATCACGAACCGAGAGTTCGAAGAGCATTATGAGAATTTTGCAACCATTTTATGCAGATTACTAGCAGTAATCTTATGAATTTTGCATGAATATGAAGATGACTGGCATCACGAATCAGGAATTCGAAGAACTGACCCATCATGGCTAGATTTTGTAAAATTTGAATCAGTATTCAATTTTGTGGTAATATAATCACGAATGAGTAGAAGATTGAGAAAACTCTCTACCTTTCACCCGAACATGGTGCAATCCGCGTGCAACTATCATCAAGACGGCTACATGCAGTATGCTGAATTAATTGACATCATACAAGTTATGAAAGCTCAAGATGATGTTCTAAGAAAGAACTTCATCTCGCAGCCACCTAGTAGCAATGTTGGCCATGAAGCAACTGCTAGCAGCTACAAGGTGATGAAGCCTCTCACGAATGAGGGGAGCAAGAAGGGTAAGGTCGTGCGTCGCACGTTATTGATGCTTTCCAGTCTAAGAAGAAGGGCAAATGATAGCATGAGGCACACCTCGCCATTGCAGGCACAGAGGATTCACATCTATTAGTTGCACTTATGAATGTGGACAGCCCAGTAGCAGCCCCCATCATCCCTCCTTTGGGCATCGTAGCGGCCGCAACTGTAGCTGCCCAAGAGGAAAAGATCGCGCATGGAGCTGATTGAGGCAGAAGTTCCTGAATACTTCGCCTATTAGATCTAGTGCACCCATTGCACTTGGATCTTTTATAGAAACTTGTAGTTTTTAATTGAAGCAAAACTTTGAATTATTGAATAATGGTTGCAAACTCTAGGAGAGCAAATCATTAAATTATTATTATTATGAGTCCTGCAAGACTTATTTTTTTGTCTTTATAATAGCAAGTTATGTTCTGATATCTGAAGTATTTTATTTATATGTTGCTTGCTTTCTGCTACATATTAATAAAGTACATTATATTAACACGTGTGGCGGCCTATGGAGGAAGTGTGCTTAGCAGGTAGCGGCACAACGAATACCATCCTGAGAGAAACATAAATTTTTTCAATCGATCAACAAGAATGCTGGTAGTCTTACGACAATCGCAGGCAGCGATACTTGTATAATAGGCTCAGGAAGGGCCATAATTATACTCCCAATGGGCACAACTTTGGTCATTGAAGAAGACTTGTTGTACCCAGAATCGACTAGAACTCTCAAAGATATTCGCGCTAACGTAGAGACTGAAGAAGAGTGTGGTAAGTAATACCTGCTCATTGAAAAACGTGAAGAAAGTGGGACAATGGTATTAGAATATCTTCCTTCATATGAAACTGGGCTATAGTACACTAATATTAAGACACCTGCAGCCTATACTGCCCTGAAAATTGTATTTAGAAGCTCTGAACTTTTCTATCTCTAGCATAATAGATTATGCCACCTAGGTCTTAGGATAATGAGAGATATAATTAACAATTCACATGGACATAATATGAATGTAAAGAGTTTCCCGAATTAGAAAGATTTTGTGTGCCCCACATGTGCCACAGGGAAATCAATTACTAGACCTTTTGCTTTGAAAGCGAAGGATGAAGTCCCTGCATTCTTGGACCGTGTCCAGAGAGACCTTTTGCGGTCCTATACAACCCCTGTAAGGGTCATTTAGGTATTTTATGGTGCTCATCGATGCTTCCTCGGAATGGTCGCACGTGTGTTTATTGTCTACGAGAAACCACGCTTTTGCAAAAGCTAAATCTCGCAGATAATTAACAGTTAAAAAATAATTTCCCTGATCATCACGTGAAGTCCACTTGAATGGACAATGCTAGAGAATGTACTCCGAAGGTATTTGATGATTATTACATGAAAATAGGAATTAAAAGTTGAGCATTCTGTACCGCATGTCCACACCCAGAATGGACTAGCAGATCTTTGAATAATTGTAATTTACCAACTACATGTTGGGGACTCGTGATCTGCCGCAGCGACTCTCATCAATTTTAGACTGTCGGCCTATAACATCCATCCACCTATGCAACTAGCGCAAGGGTCAGCACCGAAAACTTCTCATCTTCACAGGTTTGGTTGCAAGGGTTATATACCTAAACCATCACAGCAGCGAACTGCATTGGGTCTTCTCCGAAAATCTGGGATATACGTTGGCTATGAGACAACATCCATAATCAAGTATTTGGACCCCATGACTGGAGATTTACATAATGCCCGATTTGCTAATAGTATATTAGATGGGGTAAATTTTCCGTCATTAGGGGGAGGAAATCAACCCTTGATGAAAATATCGGGAAATAACGTGGCAAGCCACGGGAAATCCAGAAGACAATTGAAGTCTAGAAGACAATTGAAGCCCAGAAGACAATTAGAATCCGTGCATATGACCCGCGCACTAGTGAAGTAAATTGAGAAGTCTAGAAGATAATTGCAGTCCAGGAGACAATTGAAGTCCAGAAGATAATTGATTTGAGAACATTAACGAATCAACTGCCTGACCACTTTAGTGATTTGAAGAGCGTGACCAAGTTGCATATGCATGTACGCAATGCACCAGAGAGGGTTGAAATACCAATGAAGGTACCCCTAATCCCGTCCAGAGGTCTCAGAAAAGGACGAGAACTCTGGCCCCTCGAATCCGAAGTAACCGGGGATGCCTGATGAAAAAAAGATAAGAAGAACTTGACACAGCCGATCACCGAAGTGCCCCATAACCAGAAGGGGAGCCAGTTGAGACCTGGCACTAGTATGGAACCTTCAGAAAAGGCATACCAGAATTGAACATCCCTATGAAAGGAGACATCAACATGGATGTGTGTGCACACATCGAAGCTAAAAAATTAAAGGAACTTACCCCGCAATTTGAAGCAGCGATGAGCAAGTAGAAGCATTAGAAGAATCGCCCCTTGAAGAAATAGCTATAAACTTTGTGACCTCGGGAGAATCTATGAATAAGACAACAGCCAATGTCAACATTTACTTTGCAAAGAAAATTGCCACAATCATCGATCTTGATCCAGAGCCTGTATCGCTCGCTGAATGAAAGAAAAGATCAGATTGGGAAGATTGGAAGAAGGCAATAGAAACTGAATTATTCCCCTGAATTTTTTAAATAAAAGAGAGGTGTTTAGGCTTGTAAGCCACACGCCTCCCCTTATGTACCCGTAGGGCATAAGTGGGTATTTGTTCGAAAGAGAAATGAAAAGAAGCAAGGTTTGTTGCATAAGGTTTCACTGCACGTCCAGGAGATGATTATGAAGAAACCTATTCCCCGGTCATGGGCGGAACTCCCTTTAGATATTTATCTTAATGACAGTGAACTTGAAATTAGAAGTGAAATTGATGGATGGGGTACCAGCATACCTTTATGAAATATTGGATTCAGATATTTATATGAAGATATCTGAATGTATCCCTGTCCTGAACCAAGACAGAGCAAATAAAAATATGTACAGTGTGAAACTCAGAAAATCATTGTACGAACTTAAGCAATCAGGTAGAATGTGGTATAATCGCTTGAAGCAACTTTCTATACAAGAAAGGCTACACGAACAATGAGAATAATACCTGTGTATTTATACAACGATGCCAAGATGAATTTTGTATAATCTCAGTGTATGTAGATGATCTGAATATCATCGGAACCCTGAAGGATATTAAGAAAGCAAGCTCTTACCTGGAGTCGGAGTTCGAAATGAAAGATTTTGGGTAAAACCAAATATTGCCTAGGCTTGCAGCTTAGGTATGCCCCTGAAGGGATATTAGTGCACCAGTCAACCTATACTCAGAAAGTGTTAGAAATGTTCGACTTTGAAAAGACATACCCTTTGAAAGTGTCAATGTTCGGAAGATCTTTACAGCAAGATAAAGATCTGTACAAACCTAGAGAAGAGGGGGGGGAGCCCTGGGACCGGAATTCCCATACTTAAGTGCATTAGAAGCACTCTTGTATTTAGCAACTGTACTAGAACGGACATTGCATTTTCGTAAACCTACTAGTAAGGTATAGTACAGAACCTACCAAAGGCATTAGCAGAGAATAAAGGACATCTTTCGATACCTCCAAGGAAGCAAAGAACTTGGTCTGTTCTACAGAAAGAACCAAGACCTAACTATAATTGGCAATGCAGATGACGGGTACCTGTAGGACCCGCATACAGCCAAATTGCAAACATGCTATAAATTTCTATGTGGTGGAACGACAATTCCATGGAAATCGTCTAAGAAAACTCTTGTATCGACTTCGACAAACCACCCGGAAATAATAGCATTGTACGAGGCCTCACGAGAATGTGCTTGGCTTCGGCGGATGATTCACCACATCCAACAGTCATGTGGATTAAATACCACGCAAACCCTCACTATTATCTATGAAGATAATGCAGCTTGTGTTGCACAAGTGCAGATGGGTTATGCGAAGAATCCTCTCACAAAGCATATCAATCCTAAGTCCTTCTATGCTCATGAATTGCAAAAGATGGACGATATTAAAGTACTGCATACTGAGTCATGTGAGAATCTTGCAGATTTATTCACTAAGTCACTTCCAGCATCTAGCTTTGAAAGATGCATACATGAATTGAAATGATGAGACTTAGAGAAGTGCAGAATTCAAAAGGAGAATATTCATGAACTCATTATTAAAGCTTGATCATGAAGATCGAGTACCCAAAGAAGAAATCCTGGAGATCG
Source organism: Ampelocalamus luodianensis (assembly GCA_036346255.1). Classification (NCBI taxonomy): domain Eukaryota; kingdom Viridiplantae; phylum Streptophyta; class Magnoliopsida; order Poales; family Poaceae; genus Ampelocalamus; species Ampelocalamus luodianensis. Next base: position 65,633,249 of record CM070618.1, read on the forward strand.
AATGAAATTGGGTGGATTGTACTCTTTTTCTCTTGACGAGTTTTCCTGAAGTTTCTCGGCTAAGGTTTTTAACGAGTCAATTCGTGCAACACAGCAGAACGTGTTTTATATACTCTTTCTCTAAATGTTTTCTACTGGGTTTTTATGGAGTTTTGATGAGACATGGATATGAAGGATGAGTGCTCAAGGGGGAGTGTTAAGAAACCGAGCCCAGGCCGGCAGACCTAGCCCAAGGTGAACTTCTCATCCTAAACCCTAGCAGGGTCTTAGCCTATAAATAGGAGGTGTTATTCACTGTAAATGATTGATCGCTTGATGAAGGAATAAAGAGAAGCAAGAAATCCCCCTACATCTCTGTGTTCAATATCTTATTCTGTTCTTGTAATTTATGCATTATTCTTACGATTCTGAGTTTATCTACGAGATAATAGCTCGAACTGAACTCGCTAACGACGATTCCTCAACAAAAAATTCCTCCACGAATTGCGGGGAAAGAAGGCATTAGTTCTCTCCCAAGTAGTACCACGAAATCTCTGCCGTCAAATTAGGATTTAGGCGTCACAGTTTCCTGTCTTCAGTCTTCACCCAAATCATCCTCCCCATCCCATCGGAGTCCAAGCGGAACCATGGCGCGCTGCTCCCCGCCGCTGCTGCGCCGCTTCTTCTGCTACGCCGCCGAATCGGCCTCTGCAACCGCCGGCGGCGGCGGCACCAAGAAGAAGAACATCGTCTTCTTGGGATCCCCCCAGGTACTATCGGTCTATCGCCACCAAACTCCCAGCTTCTCAGTTCAATTTGCCCGCAGTCCAGTCCGGTGTCTAATCCAAGAATTTGGGTCGCACCTCAGGTGGCTGCCTCGGTCCTGGACACATTGCTGGCCGCGTCCGGCTCCCCGGACTCCGTATTCCATGTCGCCGCCGTCGTGACGCAGCCGATGGCCGCCAAGAACAGGGGTAGGAAGCTGATGCCATCGGCCGTGGCGCAGCTCGCGCTCGACCGCGGGTTGCCCAGCGACCTCATCTTCACTCCCGAGCGCGCTGGGGAGGTGCTTTCTCCAGAACCGTTCTCTGAGTCTTCCTTCACATTGAGGCTATAATGGTGTTTTTTTTTTTGAAACTGATAATGGTGTTGAATGTACGAGGATATGCAGTTCATAGTATTTGTGTTGCAATGCAGGAGTTCTTTCTGTCAGACTTGAAGGAAGTGAGACCAGAGCTTTGCATCACTGCTGCTTACGGGAACATTTTACCTCAAAGGTTTCTTGATATCCCACCATGCGGTACGTCCGGTAATCCGGTTATCAAATTACCAGCTTTGCCTTTGTTTTCGTACTGTTCAATTGGTTGTGCTGCATAATGAACAAGAATTACCTCAAGTTCAAACAAAAATATTCCACCAGGAATTCACCAGTATGGACTAGTGACTACTGTCTGCTGCTTACCATGCAACACGAACACAGTGAATAGGCTATAATTTTTGTATACTGTGGTGCATTAAGATTTTTGTACTTGTAGGTCACTTCTCGGTTTACTATACTGTCTTGCTCGACATCAATATTTTTATTTCAGAGCCTCAAAACCAAAACAGAAGTCTTTCGTGTCTTTATTTTGTATGATATGCCATTTTGGTATTACATATAACCATTGGTTTCATATTGTATCATTATGGAATCCATATTCCTCAAATTAGCCTATCGCATTCTAGCATGATCATTCATAGGACTAGGAGAAGCTACCGTAACCACATATACCTCTGGTTACTGGATTTCCATACAAGACCGAGATTAGGTAATACAAACAATTTGAATTAGGGCTTTATTGGATGATTCATGCTAGATCTGATTCCGTTCTGGTTTGCCACAAACCAAACTTCCAGTCAGTTCATCGTCAAGCTTAGGAGAACTACTGTTACAAAACCTACTTTGCCAGAAAACAATTTGGGGCATGGTGATTTCGACTGTTCAAATGTTTTTCTGGGAATTTTGAACCCTGATCATTTGTCATGTCTCTTTATATATCAGGTACAGTTAATATACACCCAAGTTTGTTGCCTCTATATCGTGGTGCAGCTCCTGTGCAGAGGGCATTGCAGGTTTGTGTGCTCTCCCTGTTACAATTTTGAGCCTGTGAAACTATGGAATACTTTATTTATATCAAGTTGTCAACTATATCTGTAGGATGGTGTTGCAGAAACAGGTGTTTCCCTTGCATATACTGTTCGTGCCTTGGATGCAGGTCCAGTGATCGCTTGCGAAAGTTTTTCTGTTGATGACTGCATCAAGGTAGGTCGCGTCCACTCTCTTGCCAGTTTGATGGATCATCTTGACAGTTCAAAGTTATACAAAAGCAGCTGCAGTTCTTTGATGTTGACATATGATCGCTGAAAGCATTTTACTTAAATGCTACTAGTCAGATAATTTCAGGCTTCTCAGTTGCTCTTCAGTCATATAACATAACCATGAAAACATCAAATTACACTTCTATTGTTCATTTCAAAATTTCTCTGTGTCTTGGTAATGAAAATGGATTTTCCTTGTCAAAAAAATTAGTGCAAATGGACCATCATTGTACTTTTGGTGGGTTGTCCATCTGTGTTAGTGCTGAACATAAGAACGTTGGAAACCTCTCACTGGAACAACATAATTGAACTGGCATGATATGCTATTTATTTGATAATTTACTGTACGATGCTTCTCTGCAAGAGTTTGGTTAGTTCAGGTTAGAAACTGAAGATAAGTGAAATTTCAGACAACGCCATTATGTTTGATTATCAGCTTTCTATAATCCTTCATTGATAATTTTTTTATCATTTTATCTGCAGGCACCAGAGCTGCTTTCTATATTGTTCAATATAGGTACAAACTACAAACTAATCATAATCCATGAGTAAAGTATAGGCCATATTTCTACATGGTCGTTGCATGGAGTTGGTCCTAGTATATCTCCTAGTGGTATACCTCTCCTCCTAACGAGTCTTCTTACTCCTAGCTGAACTTCATGTTTAATTGATTACAATTTACAAGTTTAAAAGAAATAGGGTGAATAATTTTAACAACATTTTTCTAAGGTTAGTTTTGAGCTATTTAGACTTGGTAATTTTGATCCTTGTATTAAATAGGATCCAAGCTACTGCTTCATGAACTACCATCCATTCTTGATGGCTCAGCTAAGCAAAAGGCACACCCACAGGATGACTCGAAAGCTACACTGGCACCCAAGGTACTAATGGACAGGAGTGGCGAAAACGTTATTTGTCTTATTCAATTGATACAACTGAATTCAGCCATTTGATATGCAGATGGGTATAAAAGTTCTCTACACTAGTCTCAGTTAACATTCATCAGGAAAAACAAAAAATACCCTGACATCAAGTTCACTGCTATAAAGTTCACCATCATTGACTCAATTGAACATGCTGCACAAATATAAGACTCAAGTTACAGGAGCTTTTGTCAAACTTCCTGCTACAGTTTAGTTTATACTTTGCATTTGATGTCTTGCTTGAAACACTTCTCAAATTCGCCATATATTTGCTTCTCAAGTGTAGAACTAGGGATGTTGGAACATTTGGATTCAAAGAAATAGATGTATGTTTGACAAAGTGCCACCAAATAAGCATAGATGGAAAAGCTCCTTATTCTCTGATCTAGAATATCTGAAAACAAGAATCTCCCAGAAGATGGCTGACGATTTGTCCAATTGGATTGGCTAAGTGGTTCCTTTGCTGGTGATAATGTTCTTATTCTTTCTTTTGTTGTTATATTTCTATCAGCCGGTGGCTTGTTCCTTTGGATCCTACGAATCCTTGTAAATCTAGTTGTATATTTTAATATAATATTTCAGTAGGGTTCTTCCCTACTGTTCCCCTAAAAAAAAAACTTATAAACTAATATGGTGGGATTGGAAGAACACAATTTCAGACCAGTTTGTTGCATTTACCTTTGTCCTTTTTTCCCTACAAAAGCTTGTGCTGTCATTTTTGGAACTCCACCCTGTGTTGCTAAAGTTCATATAGAACTTTGTAGGATTATACTGTACTGAAGTTACAATTAGGGCATATTTCCTCGTTTGTTAGGATTTGTGTAGTTGTACAAATGACTATCATTTTGTTTATTTTGTTCCAGTTTTGTACTTTCTGAAGCTGCTGAACATGGTAGTGACTAGTGAGACCAGAAATCCTAATCCACAAGCACATCAAAACTAATGATCCACCCAAGCGATTTTCTAAAATGTAGATATAGTCCAACTGATATATCATGACAACCTCCGTTTTCCAGTTGAATTCTGAGGAGTCATGGCTGTCGTTTGACCAAGAAGCTAAAGTGCTCCATAACAAGGTGAGTTTCTAATTCTTAACATACTCATCAAAGCTATTGCCAACCAACTCTGCTAGGTGCGGGCATTTGCAGGGTGGCCAGGAACTCGCGCAAAATTGCAACTCATGAACCAAAATGGTGAACCCGATGTTCTAGATATCAAGGTTATCAGCACGAAGGTTTCCACATCTTGTGACAAAACTGGAGATGAAAATGAGATACTATTCTCGGGGAGCTCATTGCTGATTCCTTGCAGTGGGCCAACCTGGCTTGAGGTGCGTGCTCCATTTAGCTTACAAATGACAATCTGCTTGTTTAATTGTTTTCCTCATGGCCTTCTGCAACTTCTCTGATGTCGTGTGTGTATTAGATCCTGGAGCTTCAACTACCTGGAAAGAAGGTGACAACGGCACGGGACTTCTGGAATGGTTTGCGTGGTCAGAAGTTGTTGAAATCACCATAGAGAGTATATCTGCATTCGCATCACAGCGTGTGTGCTATTGCAAGGTGATTGTATGCCATGCTCGGGTGCTACAAATTTTGCAGGGTTATCGACATTATCCGTAGAGAACTTTCGCAGGGGAGTGCTATTACAGCCAGATTACTCGAGGATATCTTAATTTTCTGGATTGTAAAGATAGTTCGGGGGTACAAACTTGAGTTCACTGTGCATTAGCCATGCGCTTTCGTACTGTTTCCCAATTTGAGTGAAAGGAAAAAAGTAAAAAAACAATGGCTTGTCTCCATTTGAAAGGTTGTTTTTCCTTGAATGATGGCAACATAATGTCTTGTTATTGCTTTCATCATTTGAGGATCTAATTACAATTTGGCACTGACTTGCTAGAAGAGTCGACATAAGCACATCCATGCTGTTGATACCATAGACGGAAAGTAGAAGCAATGAGATGCGACAAGAACAAGATTGAAGACAAGCGTGCAGATTCAAGAAGGCGATAACAGCTCAGTTCATGGCTCCAAATGGCAGTATGCGGTATCCTACAAATATTGTGATATTTTAGTTCACACGTTCTTGATTGTTGTTTTCGGATTTTGTAGTGCTGTTCCGCTAAATTAGACAATCGGCTATATCTTGGAAGGAGGGGGGAGAAAACAGAAATTCGTACTTTCTCATTCGATGTACCCACGGAGGAATATACAGTAACACAGTTAGTCAATGAAATATGTTCATTGAGTCGTGACGCTGAACTGCCGGAATCTTAAACCATGTGGCGTGCCTTGATTTGCCTGCATTTGCAACTGAAGGCATCACTGAATTGAAAGTTTAACCTTTACAAGATCTGCTGCTGCACGAGCAGCGGCGGATGCGCGGTTGGCTGCAGCAATAGCAGCTCGGGCTTTTTCAAGCACGTCTGATGAACTTGGGCTAGTGCATGATATCTCCTCAGCAGGGGAGTGGTGATGCTCTTGGCTCGCCACATTGCTCTTGGTGGCGGTGTATGCTCTTGCGCTCCCAGCACGTGAAATTGGAGACTCGGGAGCTCGATGTTGTCCTGTGTCCTCGACGGTTGAAATGGACACCGATGGCTTAGCTCTGGAAACGGAAGCAACTGGGAGCTCTCAATTATAGGTGACTGGCCTAGGTGGACTGAAGATCATCTTAGGACAAGCATCTTGGGACAACATCTTGACTAGCATCATGACATCTTAGGACAAGCATCTTAGGACTGCATCTTGACTAGCATCTATGTGACATCTTAGACTAGCATCTTAGCATATGCTTGGTGGTTGTGCCTATAAATTTGTATCCCCAACCCCTCGGAGTTGGTATGGCATGTGTGAGAAATAAACCTAGAAAACATGGCCAGCACAGAACAGCGGGAGGAGTCGACTTCGACGATGCCTTCGCGCTGTTACGCGGATGGAGTCCGTCGTCTCCTCCTCGCCTCGCAGCGGGAGGGCTGGTGCGTCCATCACATGGGCGTCAAGTGCGCTTTCCTCAACGGCGACTTGAAGAGGAGAGGTCTACGTCGCCGGCGCGGGATTCATCATCCGGCAAGAGAGAAAGGTCCTCCGCTGCGCAAGGCCCTCTACGCTTGCGGCGGGCACCGTGAGCTGGAACGGAGCATGGTGGACTCCACCCTCAAGCAAATGGGCTGCATTTGCAACTGAAGGCATCACTGAATTGTAAGTTTAACCTTTACAAGATCTGCTGCTGCACGAGCAGCGGCGGATGCGCGGTTGGCTGCAGCAATAGCAGCTCGGGCTTTTTCAAGAACGTCTGATGAACTTGGGCTAGTGCATGATATCTCCTCAGCAGGGGAGTGATGATGCTCTTGGCTCACCACATTGCTCTTGGTGGCGGCGTATGCTCTTGCGCTCCCAGCACGTGAACTTGGAGACTCGGGAGCTCGATGTTGTCCTGTGTCCTTGGCAGTTGAAATGGACACCGATGGCTTATCTCTGGAAACGGAAGCAACTGGGGAGCTCTCAATTATAGGTGACTGGCCTAGGTGGACTGAAGATCCTGAGCCATCCTGCATAACAGCACAGAACAAATGAAGTGAATTTCTACTGTTTCCTGGTAGTACACAAAATAAACATTTAGTTTTTAGAATGAGTTAACTGTAGGCATAAAGAGAGGCTTGAAATAAGTTCTTTCTGATTGTTAGTATAACATTCCCCTATTCAACTGCAAAGTTTCCGAATTGTTGGCCCCTAGGTAGCAACCAAAGAACTTTCTAGCATTAAACATTATGTCTGTAAACCCTCATTGTGTAAGAATCAGAATCGATTTATACTCTGTAGACTTCCATATAAAAATAGATATTTTATGCGAACAAGATTACCGAGGTAAGGGCAGAAGCTGAAGCCAAAGTCAAGGCCGACGTGGGAGGGGAATAGTCTATAAGAACTGAACTACAAAATGAATACATGATGCACCAGCCATGCAAAAACATGATGGCGGATGTGTGGAGCATGCAGTCCAGAGTCCTAGATTGCTAGTTAAAAGTTAAAATGGCAAACCAAACATATAAAGGGAAACCAATGGCTTCTCAGTACTAACAAAATCATAAGTCAGGAAGAGCATATATAAAGATTCAACCACATTACTCCAACTGAAACACTAGTGAGTGGAGAGTCCTAAACCTTATCGTTCCCAGATGTTTTAAGTCCACCGAGATGTCAAATGGGCAGTTCTTTCAGCATGACAGTTTTATTCAGTTTAGAAAGATGTAATACAAACATGTATTTGAAGCTGTCACTTGTGAAACAGCACCGTCATAAGCATTTTTTCGAATAATTAGGACAATAGCAATGAGTTAGCAAATATTACCAGCAGATCTTCGTATTTCTTATTGAACCCTGCTTCGATATTAGATGAATCATAATCAAGATTGTACTCTTGAGCAATAGCTTTCAAAACCTTCAGCTTTGATTCAGCTGATGGAGCCTTGACTGAAAGCTTCTCAATTATCTGCATACAAGATGCTCAATTTGTCTAAAATTGTACAAGATGCTAAATTTGCAAGCAACACACATTTTACTTCTGAAAGAAAGCATATGTTGGAGATTCTTCTTACTGTACTTAACACTACTATCAGGGCGCAATTCCAAAGCGGCAGCAACAAACTCCTTCCCATACTTGGTGGTAAACAAATTACGGAGATGCATTAGCTCAGGCAAGTCTGAGCATCTTCCAGATGTAAAGATTATACTAGCTATTGCTTCTCGCAATTCTAAGGGACATTCCCTATTCCATGGTAAAACCAATAGCTGTTAATCATATTCTATTAAGTGATAGAAACAAAGAATCATGATATCCACATGGTGGTTCACACTTGATAAAATCAGGACCTACTTTTGGACCTCAACGATAGGGACTCGTGCCAGAACAAATTGCAGAAAAGCTCCACAATCTCATAGGCAGCCAATATATTCTGCTCCCGGATAATGTGCTCCACCTATGATTAACAATGATAGATTAGACAAATACAGAAAGGAGAAAATCAGAACTACGAGAAACATATATAGCTGTAAATCTAATTTACCCGAATCCTTGCAATCGATTCCTGGCCTGTCTGAAGATACTGAACCATCTCTTTGCGCATATTTATCAGTTGCAACTCCCTCCCCTATTGCGCAGCAGCTTGATCCTCGAAATGATCAAATTCAAGCATGTTTTGCTACACAAAGCACAGAAATTCTGTTAATTAAGGGTATAAATAAAACAGCATTGTTTATCCAGGTCTACACATGCATGTAGTTGAGGAACACTGTAAGAACGACAAGAAACGCAAACTTGTTATGGTTTCTTCCGTAACTCTAATATAGTAACTGTTATGCAAAGTCGTCAGCTGCTGTTGATCTAGTTGGGCTAATGCACATCGATACCTGTACTAGTTCAACTTTGTCGGCTCAATCCGAAGGTATCTTTAATGGAGCAGCCAACCTTTATCTAAAAAATGAAGCTGTGGTCAGGTCTTCCAATACTGAGATTGATTTGGATCACATAACATCTTCAAAAACATTAACATACATGAATTTGCCTATCAAGCTCTAATATATGATGACCTTCAGCGATAGCAATTAGCCACCCAAGGAGGTGTAAAAAAGGCACTCTCTTTGTCACTCGGATCCAGATGGGTGATAGTTTTTTTGCCATCACCATACAAAACATCCATCAACTACTCCCCTGAACGGAAACCTAAATCTAGAACTCCTAATAAGCACACTGAAATTCGCTGATCTTAGAGTCACTGACCCAACGGCCAAACCGAGATAAAATTGTAGCAAAGGCGGGGGTAATAGTTGGGTCCGGGAGGAAGGCGAGAGGGCGAACCATTTGGTGCCGAAGGTGGAGCGGTTGAAGAGCGAGTTGAGGGTCGACATCGTCAGTAGCCTCGGCCGCTGATCCACGTATCCACCAGGCAAGGTCAAGCGCTCAAGGGCAAGGGGGAGCAGGGGTAAGAAGCTGTTGTGTGTGGTTTTGCAGGTATACCCCTTTACCACCTGTTTCTTTTCAGGGTCGGCTCGTGACGCAGCAATTTTACAGAAAATAGTTCGATTTTCGCATGAACATGAAGAAATTCTCGTGTTCCAAACGCGTTCTTACTTAACTTCTCAAGGGGTCTATCCCAACTCACCCAAGTGTTGATCATGAATAATCTAAAAAAGACTATTTCTTAAGAAAATTATGCAAACCCCAGATTTCGCTTACATTTTGATATGGAATGGGCTCAACTCCTGCTCCAGATCCTCAGTTAAGCACCATGCAAACCTGTGAGAGGGGGAGGGAGTGGTAGGTAGAGGTGGCCAAATAGTCGGGCGGCTCATTTAGGCACGATTAAGCTAGCTAAACGGGTCGTGTCGTGCTGGCTCGGGCATAATTAGCTTGACATGCCAGGGTTGGACTGTGTAGCCCATCTATAAAAGGTGCCCACCGGTCATCACACAACACTGCTGCTTCCGCCGCCATGTGTCGCCTGCTTCTCACGCACCGCCGCTGCTTCCTCCTCCGTCGCTGCGACGAGGAAGAAGGGTTGCCAACGACGGGAAAGAAGGGTTGTCGCCGTTGCCTCCTCCTCTTTTCTCGCTGGCCATTGCACCACTGCCGCCATGCCTAGCCAGGCTGGGCACGATACTATGCGTGTTGTGTCAGGTCAGCCCGCTGGGCAGAGTGGCGATCCAAACACGACACAACGCATCATGTCGTGCCATGACGTAGGCCGGGCCAAAAGTATCATGCCTCGGGCTAGCCTGACAGGCACCGTCCCATTTGGCCACCTCTAGCGGGAGGCATAGCACTGCAGTACAACCTAAAAAAACATTTGCAGCAAAGTTACCGTGGTGACAAATCACTGTAGCAAGATTATTGTTTTATACTGTAGCACGGTCACTAGCAAGTAATCTGAGTTGTTCGCTTTAGATCGAACGGTCGAGATTAGCCCTAAGGAACGGTGCTATGCACCTTTGCCTTTCACGATACGAAGGCAGGGGGTGCGATTCCCAACTTAATTGTGTCTAGTATTTCTTGATAGGAGCCTGCCTTGTTGATAATAATGCAAAGCGCTTCTCTCATGATGAGTTTATTCGGAGAGCACTGGCACATCTCAGAGAAAGGCAGGGAAGGGGAGACTGAAACGGCATGCTACGTAGGTTCACTCAACACGAACCTTCGGCAACCACCTGCATGAACAGCGGAATTCACGTGCCATGTTCACATTTGTTCTGTTAGTGCTCTTAAGTCTGAACAAGCTGTAAAACAAGCTGTTCACAATTAACAAACAAATACATAGCAGCTGCTGACAGCATCATGTTGCCAACTACCCCAACAAATGGAAACGGAGATAATGAAAAACAATCTCTGCACACCATGTTCTTGAAACTAAGGCATCAGAGAATTTCTTTCGTACTCTCCTAGAGACGCGAAGGCCTCTTACAGATCGACACCGAGTTATTATTTGATTCATCCACTGCTTAAGGACGAGGAAAGAGTCGATCAATGAGACCAGGTGTGATGGCTTTCAACAGTGTGAATCCAACCAGGAAATGATGTCGTTAATGGCAGTCGAAATCCGGTCATCTGGCTCTCCCTCTAAGATAGCGTGGTACCCATCTTCATAGAGCTTGAGGGTCTTGTCTTGCGTGCTGGCCTTTTCGTACAGGAATTCGCTCAGGTGATAGTCGGTCACCATGTCTGCAGCTCCATGAAGAATCAGCAACGGGGAGCAAATCTGTAGGAATATGTAAGAAGTGTTTTACGTTTCTAGGAAGTTTTAGAATAACAAGAGATGACAATGGTTGCTTCTGGGCCATGTTTAAAGTTTAAACAGTATTGAAAAAGAAATTCAACTACATGAGATACATGTACAAGTGATACTGACTTTTTCCAACTGGGATTCGATGTCCTTCGTAGCCTTCAAAAGTTCAACTGCTGTCCTCAACCTCATTTGGTCGGCATATGAGATTACGTTGTACTCAGCCTGAAAAGCGAAAACAGCGAGGATTCTAAAATTTTAAGTCTTTCAACCAGCCTTGCTGCACTGATTCTTTTAAAGAGGTGTGCCGATTCTTGCTATTAACTGGTATTTAATTACTACAAGGATGCGGTAATAAGGAATGTAGAAACTATGCATTTTGCCACAAATAAAACAAGGAATGTGGAATATTACTTAGTAGGTACAAAGAAGAGAGACAAGTGCCACTACTTTGATAATGTGCTATATGCTAGATGTTACATTGCATGCAAACAAACCAAGTTGAAAAATGAAGATAATAGCAAGAAATTGGTCCAAGGAACTTACTACTTCTCTTTTCCTTGGATCTCTATATGACAAATCTCCTATATCTTTTTGCGGAAATAATTTTGCTTCTGGCAGAAGACATGACAGTATGCTCAGCGCCTTCAACACTGGAGCAGGTGGTGTTACATCTTCTGCAATCTTGCCAAATAGAAGTCAGAGTCTTATAAAAAAAACATGGTTAATGCACCCAAGAATGAAGACCCAAAAATAAACTAAGTATATCCTTTGACTTAAAAACATGCAACAATAGTATAAAGGAAGTCTTCCATACCAATTGGCAGTTGTTTGCGAGGACCACTAAATTTTTGTAATTTGTTCATGCATGATTGCAAGCAGTTGTTATAAAATGGAGTGAAGGTGGATATCTTGCAAGTAGTTACTAATTTCAGGTAAACTTGAAGGTGGCATTGACTTAGCAGTGCCAAGTGCCAACTCAACACAATATTTGGCGATATAGCCAATGAGAAGTCATGTCTTCATCGATTCTTCCCTCAATCACAATGCACTGTATTTCCACTGACTGTTAAGTGTGAAAATACACACAGCTACAGTTACACATAAGTCACAAACTCACAATCATAAAGATTGTGAACACTAAACAATATGCAACTTATGCTCTGAACAACAGACTGTAATGGGCCGCTAGATTTGATGAGTTTCATATGGAGTTCAATACTTACCTTGCACATAGGAGCAACAAGAAGCACTCCATCCCATTCTTTTGGTTGCTTCAAGTGTACTTTCAGAGCAACCGCACCTCCCATTGACTGCCCCAAGAGAAAGTGTGGGAGCCCGCGCACCTCCTTCCTGCCTAAACGTTATAAAAAATTACATTATGATACAACGATGATACGATTGCGCTGTACATCTATTATTCATCTACTGTACATATTCATAAAAACCTCTTATTTGTGCATATTGTTCAATGACATGGTCCACCATTCCATCAAAGCTTGCGATGTAGCCATGAAGACCATACGATAAGCCGAAACCAGGATAATCCATAGCATATACTGCATATCCAGCGGCGGCTATTCTCTTAGCGATCCCTGGCATTTCCAAACTAGTAAGATATACATAAAAAAGCAGGCAAAGAAAAGAGAGCTCAAAGCAGAACATAATGGAAGAAGTAATCACCTTCAAAAAAGAAAGTGCAGGTACCCCCATACCCATGGCAGAAGAAAAGCGCTGCCTTGGTGGCAGTGCCCTCCATAGGCAGCCAACTCTTCCAGAATATTTCAACCCCCTTTGAATTAGTCTCAAAATTCTACAAAAACAAGTACTGCCACTAGTCACGCAAAGGAAAAGAAGCTATTAAACAGTTCATTCAAGATTAAAAGTGCCTGCTAATGATAGTTTCCTTTCGAGGTTAACTGCAAGTAACATCATGCCACTCTTTGTGAAGTTTATTAGTGTTGGGGGAGGGTTCCCGCGCTACCTCGTGTTATGTATATGCATATATGGCCTATGTGTATAAGGCCCGTAAACCCATGAGCTCTAGGATTTACTGTAGTATATGTACTGTAGGGTTTTCTTCCCTTTGAAGTGAGATGTTGATTTGTTACATGGTATCAGAGCAATTCGCCGCCACCGCCTTCTGCCCTCTGCCGATGGCTCTCGCCTTCGTGTGTCGTGGTAAGGCTGGCGTGGTCCACGGCACCCTCAGAAGCACCGACACGCCGGCAAGGTGCCGTGCCGTGTCCGTGTCGGACACCGTGTCGGACATGGACACGGCACGGCTCCGACACGGCTCGGATACGTATCCCCGGCGTGTCGGAAATTGCAATCGCGAAAAAAAATAAAAACAAAATCCGATATGTATCAGACACATATAAGACACGTATCGGACACTTGGGGCCGATTCAATTCAACCCAAAACGACCGGCCCAACTATTCACCCCTTGTTAACCTACCTGCTAACTCAATTAGTGTCTCGGTTTTTTGCTACATTCTTGGATTTCTTTCTTGATCTGTTCGTAGCTTTCTTGGTAGCCTTGAGCGATACTTGGGAATTTATTCCTTAGATTTGTTGCGCAATTGGTCGTGGAGGTTAGATTCTTGTCCTCTAGTTTTTGGGATTTCAATGGACTAATCGAACTCTTTAGGTTGCCGTAGTATCGCAGTGTACAAATCTACGACGAACGGACATATGAAGCTTTAAAAGAAATGGTTAGTTTTTTTGTTAGTTCTTGACTTTTGGGCATGTTCTTGAAGAATAATTCCGCTTGTGCTTTTATGTGCTCATTGCATTGTTGGGTTCTTGTTCGATAAAGATAAGATTACTTTCAATCCGAAAGTGCAAGAATTAGGATCCTAGTTCAATAATACATATATTGATATACATATACATATACATATATTATTATTATTATTATTATTATTATTATTATTATTATTATATATATATATATATATATATATATATATATATATATATATATATATATACTGATCAGTGTCCCGTGTCGCCATTTTTAGAAAATAGCGATCTCAGATCCGATACGTGTCGATCCGACACGCGTGTCCGCGCATCCTAGACGGCACTCCATCTCCACCCTCTCGCCTCGAAGCTCGTTGTCGCCGCCGAGCCGTGCTCGCTTTCACGCTAAGCGAGGCGACGAGGCCCGTGAGCGCGAGATTGCGAGAGTGCTGCGTTGATGAGGTTGTCCGGATCGCGCGGTGAGCACCGCCTGCACCTCCCGGCCAATGCCGCCCCGACACCGCAAAGACCGCCACATGGCCGCCTCACAGTGTGACCCTTCACCAAGAAGCCCGCCGCCTTCCGCCTCCGATGCGCATGGGGCCGCGTTGCGCCAACTCCTTGCAAGCCGCTGCTGCTTCGCCGCCGGATCGGGATTCTCGCGGGCGCTGGCGCGCGGCGTTGGAGACGAGGAGCCGGCGCCCGGGAGACGTGGTCGCGAGCGCCCACTCGGGCCCCGCTGGCCTCTTCACCGGACGACGCCATCGCTTTGCTGCGCGCCGACCTACCTCCAACGTCGCCATCTTCCTGCGACGCCGCTCGTCTTCCTCAGTTGAAGGGCAATAGCTTATATTGAGCAGTTGGCACTAGGTGTATATCAAGACCATTTGGTGCTTAGCCCAATATTTGGCCCATTCTGAACACCAATTCTAGCTCAATGGCTCAATGCATTAAGTCAAGCTAACTCATTGTCTTACAAGTGATTCTGGAGGTGGCTTAAGTGCTGAGTTGGTGAAATGGCCTCGTGTTCCCGCTTCTCAGATGGGAGGTACTCTTCCTCGATATCAAACCGATAGCCGAATTATCGTGAGCGGTCGTCATCGGTTCGCATGCTTCTTCGATCTATTGGTCTCTCATATATTACTGCAGAGCCTCCGACCGATAAGATCGATGCGCTGAGGTCATTGCATGGCACAAAGGTCGATGATCGTGTTATGGGTATTTTATGTCATAGTGCTGAAATTTCAATCGTGATGGATTTCATTGATCTTCTAAGTTCTCGCAAGATGTGGAGTATCCTCGCAGCCGCTTATGAGTAGACCAAGGCAGCGCATCAATTTCTCTTCTACAAACTCTTCATGATCTACGCGCAGTGATGGATAAGTCTCAGTTATTTTTGCCGCCTTCAAGGACAAAGATCCTTGATGGCGGTTAGCATCTCTTTTGGACAGAGCATCTTGGACTAGCTTTAGGACTAGCTTTAGAGGACAGAGCATCTAGGACACAAGATCTAGGATGAGCATCTTAGACTAGCATATGCTTGGCATATGCTTTCGGTTAGCCCTATAAATATGTATCCCCAACCCTCAAAGTTGGCATGGCATTGTGAGAGAAATAAACCAAGAAGAAAAATTTGTCTCATCTCCAAGTGTCATCCTTCCATGAGAGTAAGGATCTTGCTATCACCAATAGTAAGAGTCCAAATGACTAACAAGTGGTATCGAGCTATACTATCCTCGTAGCCCGAGCATCTCCTCGCTCATCTCCTTCTCCGCCTCGCAGAAGCCTTCACCACGTAGCAAAGCAGCCCGGCCGCCCACGCACTCCTCTCCGAGACCGCAGCCTGCCGGCGCCTCTCCACGCAACACCCCCGATAGCGCGCCATGTCCGCAGGCGCTCGCCGCCGGCCGCCTCGAGCACGCGGCGTCGGGCCGACGGCCGAAGCTCGCCGCGGCAAGCAGCGATGAGCGGCAGAGACCGCCGCAGCCGCGCAGAAGCGCGAGGCCGGTAGCGGCGAGCCGGCGCAGCCAGTATGAGGCGGAAGCAAGAAGGCGGCAGATGCAGCTGCGCGCGCGCAGCAGAGGTCAAGGTCTCGCGGCAGCAGCAGCAGCCCATCTCGCGATGATGCGCCGACGCGACCTTGAGCAGCGGAGAGGAGGCGCGGCCGAGGCGCGGCGTTGGGCGCCGCGCACGCCACGAGCGGCGGCAATCCAGACAGCGCGCCGCGCGATGGCGCTCTCCGAGGAGGCGCGCGCAGCGTGACGCCTCGAGGAGGCGCGACGCGCGTGGCGCCTCTGAGAGGAGGCGCGCGGCGGTGGCGCCCGAAGAGGCGCGCACGACAACGGCGGCAGACGGTCGATAGAGCGCGCCTTCACAGCGGCGCGGGTTCTCTCCCGGACCGGCACCGTGGTTACCACGGGTTCCGTGTCGTTGTCGGACGCCGCCCCGGCGGTGGTGGTCTACTCACCAAGGCCAACCACGCCGAGCGGCGCGGTGATGAAGGGTGAGGCTCTGTGCACGCACATGTGGGAGGCGCCCGACGGGCGACGCCGACCACGACCAGATCGACGGCGCCGATGCCTCACCGCCGCAGCCCCGCCGAGATGCGCCTCGCTCTCCAACAAGCAGATCGCCAAGGAGGCTTGGGACGCCATCGCCGCGCACGCACGGCAGGCATCGCCCGCAAGTCCACACCGCAGTACTTCGCGACGGAGCTGGGAGACCCTAGCCTTCGCCGTGAGGACGTTGATGACTTTGCTCCGCCTCAACACTCGCCGCAGGTTGGTAAAGTTCGCGACGACACCTCACGAGGAGAGAGAGCCGCCCAAAAGCTCTTTCGCCGCGCCCCCAGAAGTACAAGCAGATGGCTCCACGATCCGATCTCTGCTGGACCTTCCACGACATGTCGATCGAGGAGGCGATAGGTCGCCTCAAGGTCGTCAAAGTGATGAGCCACGCCTCTCGACCCGCCCCATTGGCGGAAGCTCCTCCTCACTCGGGAGGAGCGGGTCGCCGGCCAAGGTGACAGGAAGAAGGGAGCCTTCTTCACACGGCGGCGCCGCATGCGTGATAAGCGCGCAAGTCGCGCAAAGACGCCGTGCGGGCGCGAGGACGTGCCGAGGTGATGACCGTGGAGGCTTGCAGGCGGCGCTGCCTGCAACAAGAGCCGACGAGACGACTCTTGCTACACCGCGCAAGCCCGGTCACCGGGCCAAGGATTGTCGACGACCACGACGCGCCGTGCCCACGCGCGGGAGGAGGAGGAGGAGCATCCGCTCGCTCATTGCTCAGCGAGCATCGAACTATCTCCGCCGCACCACCGCACGGCTCTCCACCTTGACGAGCCAAAAGCACATGCCTCTTCGCGAAAGTTCCGCGAATAAAGAAGACCGACGGGCGGTGCTCGACACCGCGACACCCACCACATGACCGGGCGGCGGAGTTCTTCTCCGAGCGTGACTCAGCGCTCGAGGCTCGCTGTTTGGGGACGCCCGGCGTTGAAATCAAGGACGACGCTCGCCTAGGATCGGGATTGCTCGATTCCTCCAAGGAGACACACAAGACTTAGGGAGATTGATGGATAAGTCTCGTGTTGGCTTTTGCCGCCTTCAAGGACAAAGATCCTTGATCAAGCGGTTAGCATCTCTTTTGGACATAGCATCTTGGACTAGCTTTAGGACTAGCTTTAGAGGACAGAGCATCTAGGACAGAGATCTTAGACTAGCATATGCTTGGTATATGCTTCATGGGTTAGCCCTATAAATATGTATCCCCAACCCTCAAAGTTGGCATGGCATTGTGAGAGAAATAAACCAAGAAGAAAAATTTGTCTCATCTCCAAGTGTCATCCTCTCCATGAGAGTAAGGATCTTGCTATCACCAATAGTAAGAGTCCAGCGACTAACAAGCAGGAGATGTCCATTGAGGAGTACTACGGTTCTTTCACTCATATTTCACGACAGTTGACCTCCATGATTCCTCCTTCCTATGCTGAATGTACTAGCTGTACCGCCCTCCTTCCAATATTGAAACAATAAGCCTCAACAAATGATAACCACATCAGCCCCTATCGTCGAAGGCCATGCCTCGGTTAATTGAGTACTCCTCACCTCGCGATCAACGCCTAGATGACTTGAACACCGCATGCTTCAACGCACCACTACTCGCTTCGTCAAGTCGAGCTACTCGCATTCCACCGTACAACTTATCACATCGCAAGCCACATGTCAACAAGTCGAGCACCTCGTGTTTTGGTGCACGCCTCCTCATCTCAACAAGTTGAGTACCTCGTGCTTCGTTGTACGCCTCCTCGCGTTGTAGGCCTCACCTTAATGAGCTAAGCACTCGATGAGTTGGGCACTCCTTACTTCGTAGGTCTTGCCTCGGGCGAGCCGAGTACCCAGCTCTCGCATATGTCCTCCGCATCACTCAGTCCCCAGGCTCTAACTACAAACGTTTCGATGCACACCGACTCGTGCCATGAGTAACCCCTCTGTGAGTCAATCAACATGTGCTGCGATGCACGCCTCCTTGCCTTGTAGGCAACACGTCAGCCTCGAGTACTTCGGGCCCCAGCGCACCCCTCCCCTAGTCGTTGGGTCCATTTGCCTAGGAAGGGACAACACTCCTCAATGGCTCCGCCTCGGCATGGTAGAACTCGGCCTCGATGACACTCTCTCGACCGAACCCATCTCGGCTCTATTGGAGTCTTCTTGATTAAATGATCCCCCTTTGATTGGTGGCTTTACCTTGGCGAGCGCCAACACGTCGCCTCTATGCGGAGTGATCAGCCTCGAGAGCATTCCCTCGACCAAACATAGCTCCAAATCGAACGCTCCTCACTTCTAAGCCACGCCTTCATGAGCCGAGCACATGGCACCCCGACGCGCGCCTCCCCACTTCGCGTGCCATGTCTCGATGAGTAGAGCAAATAAAGCCCTAGTGCATATCCCCTCACCTCAAGGGCCAAGCCACGTCACGTTGGCCCTAGACATGCGCCGACCTTGCACATTTCGGCGCGTTGACGTACATCGACCGATAGCATCTCAATGTGTCATCCAACTCAGTGTCGCCCATCGAGCTCGTACAAATTAACGTGTACATGCCTATCAGCCTCCCGCTTCAAAGCTCCATCGCACCTAAAACAAGAGGTCCATCCATGCACATCTCGATGCGTTTGCATGCAACGGCCCATTCACTTGAGGGATACGTACGTCTCGGTGAAAAGTCGACCACCCACATTGCTATGCGTTCATGCGAGTCAACCTTGAACACCTCGGCATGCTGTTGCTCCACGAGGGTTAAGCCTCAGCCACACCCAACCTAAGCGAGTCAAGCTTGGCACTTCAACTCATACCTTCACCTCGAAGGCCATAAGTAAAGAACTTTCCACTTCACGAGCCACTTCTTTGGGATAGAGTCCTAGCTCCGCGCCTCCACGTAACTTCGACATCTAGACAATCGACGCATGACTGCATAGTTGTCCGTGACCCCACGCCTTTCGTGTGACGGTGAACTCCCCAACATGACCTTTCGATGAACACCAAGGGAACCCACCTAGGAGGTGTGTGCACAAGCTGTTGCCTGGAATTCACGCGAGGACCAAGGTAAATTAACATGTCGTCAGAGTCGGGAAAATTCATCGAATTAATCACATTAACCCAATTTCGAACCAATCTGATCAAAGTGTTTTTCATCTATCAATCATATTGATCTGCGCATGAGGTTTCCATAAAGAATAGCAACCCCAAAAACCGATTTGTTGGCTCCATACGGCTGCGTCGCGGTTTACCTCGATGGCGGAATCCCATCTGGTAGGGGTATTATGCAATGTTAATATAGGCAATGTAACCGTGAACAAACATTGCTAATCATGTGGTGCTATCAACTTATACCTCCCAGGAACCCATCTACTATCGACGAATCCTATTGATCTCATCAACAAGTGCCTAAACCAATCCATCCATATGAACCGATCTAGGTTACCATGCCAGAACAGTAATAGATCTAATCTACTACTACCACATATCAATTATATGCGACCAATCTAGATCAAATACTATACAAGATGGCTCTGATACCACTGTTGAGATACTGGTAGGCTACACTAGCGCGCAATTAAAAATTTCTACCGCGTAAACCAGGAAGCCATGCGAGTAAGAGATCATAGATCGTTACCACTAGACGAGCAGTGTAGCGAAAGAAGAGTTAGAGCAGCCTAGTCCAACGTGGCGCGCGTCGATGTAGTGGAAGTAGTCGATCGTCCAATATCCTAGGCCGCTGATCGTCTCCTCCGGTAGCCTCTCGGGTTCCCTACGTACGTCGCGGATCGTCCACGATCAGTGCAGCAGTGCCTATACGGTATCCACACATCTAGGGGTGGAATGCTGTGCGTTGGTGTGCTAGCACCAACACGCACGATAGGGTCTTCGGGGAAGTAGCGGCTAGGGTTTTGGTGGGTGGTTCAACATACTCCCAAAAGCCCTCACGCCTCCCTTATAAAGATCCCCTACAGATCCCTACATTAGAAACCCATTATGACTCTTAACCACGTACAGATTACAATCCGATCTAACCCTCTAACGGATCCAATCCGAATTAGTTTGTTCCAACCTATTAAGTGTGTGACTCTGTAGGTTCATGTGTAATCGGCCATAATTCGGAAACTCTTTTCCAATCCACAAGTCGGCAGCAGTTCCTAGCATGACATAGCGACTCCCGAATATACATAAAGATCATATCGAATGAACCTTTATAAAACTCATGTGCTGATCATTTTGCCTTACAATACCAAACGAAACTCAAGGCGAGATTCGTGCCATCCTATGATAGCACGATCCTTCACTCGGTCTTGTAGTGGATTACTTAGTTGTAATTGACTCTTCAACCATATTCGGCATGGCCATGTACTTCCTTAATCCAATCACATCGAGAGGCCCAGAGATATCTCTCCTGTTAAATAGGAGGAGCAAATTTCATCTTGATCGCTCACATTCTGTCGCGTTTGGTAACGCCTAAGTAAACTATTACACATGTAGGAAACCATAACAACCTTAGGTCTAAGGATCCCACATACGATATGTATGAGACCAACTGATGACATTTAATAATATAACAATTATCGCAGTGTCTCAAGGCGAGTCAATCCAACACTATGTTCTACAACATATGTCCAGTTGTCCACATTATTGATTTGATATCTCATATCCATGATCCGTGAAATGTGATCCAATCAATACATATACTGATCTATAAATCATAAGTGCCCCACATAATGACATAAGATCAGGGATGTTTAGAATGACATCATAAACATAAATAGAGAGTTTCACAAACAAATCACATATTTGTCGATCAATATAAATGATATTTCATTCAAGAGACAAAATAACATATTATTCAAAAGTTCATAAACATAGAAGCGATACAATCATCTCCAAGGCATATCACTAACAGAATCCACCCTAGACCCGGTCCAGGGTAGCCACGCGCCGAGGTCACATCGACACCCGCATAAACGGAAGTTCGATAATGTCATGTATCCCGAACATGGCGGGACCTACTTGACACGATGGACAAAAGTACCCCCGGAGCAAGCTAAGCACCGAGGGCAACAATGTAACTTCAAGGATCTCCCCCTCCTACTCTAAATAGGACCCCTTGTAAATGGGGAGGGGGACCACTTGTAACTTCTACCACACATATGCAATATATCGATACGGCTTATTGTGTTTGATTCTCGTTGAGACCCCCTTCGCATCCTTGGCAGTCGATGCATCCGACCGGAGATGCCACAAGCTTACTGTCCGATCTCATATTGACGACAATTAGTTTCCTTAATTCACCACCACTAGGTTAACTGCTTAAGGTACCTATCTTTTGATGGATGCCATCATGCCATCTTTTACAACAGAAAAAGAAGCTTGTGTCACAGATGCATTGCATTTCTGCCAGGGGACTACTTGAACCAAATACAAGGGAAGGTCAATTAAGAATCTTCATCATGTGCTTACCTCCTCCATCTGGATTCCCTTGGGAGCCATCTACAGAAAGAGAAATAGGGGATAAAAGGTGAGACAGTAAAGTAGGACCAATTGACATCGCACGCAAAAATATTACAACATACCAATCAGAGATTATAGAGATGGTGCATCATATTTCTCAAAAGTGAAACACTCGGAAAACTTTTGATTTGATCAGCGTTGACTAGATTCCTAACACCGTCTGTTCTTGATCTCCACGATATCATCCATCAGGCCCTTTTTTTCATTTATAATTCCTAAATTAGATGGGTGAGACAATACGAAGACTGCTGGCAAACTACATAACCAATATGCATCAGATATCATAAGGCTAGCTCCTTCAGATGGCTTAAAGCCAGAATCAATCTCCATAAGGCTAGCTCCTTCAGATGGCGTAATTAAAGCCATAAATTGCAGAATCAATAAATTGCAGAATCAATCTCCTTAGGACGAGGATCTGTGTAATTGGCTCAAGCAACAGTGCAACTACATAGACTGCGCATTGAAGCATTAGGCTGCCCATTTCTATCTCATGACCACATTACTAGCCCACTATGCTAACTTGGACGTGTGGTGGCAAACACGCAGTACAACTGTACAAACAAGCAGGGACAGAGCCGGATAATTTTTACCCAGGTCATAGGTGATAACTAAATATTAAAGGGTGCTAAGTAAAACTATTTTATTATTCTACGTGAACAAATTAAGAACTATATAAAAGTTTCATTAACCCTGGTCTCCCTGTCTCCGTCCCTGCAAGCAAGTCCTAAAAATTCAAGAGTAATTTCAGCTCGGACATATAAATGGGGGCAAAGCCTTTAAGACTTGAAGCTAGCAATCTTGACTATTTGGATCCTTTATTAGAGCAAGCGCATGAACCAATGAATATGAAACCCAGCAAGCCACCCAAGAGAAGGGACCAAGAGACGGGACCTTGAACAGGCAGTGGTCGAGTGTGGGGAGCACGGGCACGAAGGCGCCGCGCACGCGCCGGCGCGCCGGCGCCCAGTCGAGGCACTGCGCCGCGGCGGCCCTGAGCTCCTCGCTCACGCCCTCCAGCCTCCGCGTCGTGTTGGCCGCGGCGGCCGCGACCGCCGCCGCCGCCGCGCGCCTCCCCGGCCGCAGCACCCCGGCGTGGCGCGGCCCCGCGATCCGCTGCGAGATCGCCGGCATGTGAGGCATCAGGTACCTGCTCGACCTGCCGACCGATACGGAATGGGCTTGAGACTTGCCAGGGAATCAATCAATTTGTGTACTAGTAGTTAGTAGTCTGGTCTTTTTGGTGTTGGGAGTCGAGGACTTGGGCAGGTTTCGCGTTGTCTCGTTGTCTGGGAGTGCGCCACTCGAGACGACGACGGCTTGGAGCCGGAGCTGGAGGAGCGCTTTTGTTTGACCGCTCCGCCTCCGCCGTGTCCGTGTGCGCGCGTCAGGTTGGGCGATGGGCTAGGCCGGGACCGTGCCTACAGCGCTCAGCTTTCGGGCCGTCGTTTCCTGGAATGGGCCGACCCAGCCCGTGCAGTTGCCTGAGTTTGAGCCCATCTCAGTTCTTGAATGGTCTGGTCTCTCTGTTCAAATTCGGAAGGGCTAATGAAAGGCCATGAGAGCTTGAGTACATGGATTTGAAATTTGATTGCTCTTGAACGATGATCACCCGTGTAAGCCTTTCCTCACTTTTTTCTTTAAGACTCAACCAGGAGCTTAGATTTTTTTTTTATAGTTGGTTTGGTTAACGTAATGAAGATGACATTTTGTATTATATACTCCACATTCTTCTTTTTCTTTTTCTTCTCATATTTCTATCACGAGACTAGTTATATATTTTTAACAAGTTGTAGTACTTCTGATGGAAAAAAAAATGCAGTAGTATGATACATAGATCATCTGGCACCCGATCGAGCGACTGCGGTGAAAAGTGTGCAGAGTGACTGCCATACGTACACTGAGTCATTAACCCTGTTTTAATTAGTTCGCTCGTACGTAGTACTATCTGCAACTTGACACGTTTCGGTGAGGGTTTTGATTTCTGATGAAATTAATCAGCGTTTGTTTCTGCTGTACAGCTTGCACCGCTAGCTAAGCTCGCTAGCTCAACATGCCTGCGCCCTCTCACCTGATTCATTCATTTATTAGCCCATGTTAAATAATTAGCCGCTCGAGAGGGATTGATGCGAATGTGTGGATTGTTCCTAATTTCCTCTAGTCGACAAAACGGACATTATATCGGGTGCTCATCCAGCCAGCAGATGAAAAGGAGAGCGAATCCAACAAGGGAGAATCAACTTATTAGCTTAATTTGTTTATATACTTTATTACTCCATAGACAAAAACTTTCAGCCGTTGCAAACTGAAGTGGCGATCAAATACCAGTAGTCGATATACATACTCCATAAGAGATTGTATTTTGTCCTAGCATCTAAGGCACGAGTGTGCCATTCGAAATCGAAGCACACATGGTTAGCAAGGAACTGAGGCGCAACAAATTTTCCAGAGAAACCTTGAATACCTCATCCATACTGTTACGAGCATTGACTTCCCATCAGACAGCAAAAACCTATCGTACTAATTAAACTGCACATATCATTTGAATTACTGACATGCGAGTCAGAAACACACAAAACTGACAGGCCCTAAACCGAGTGCGTCGGGAGTAGGGGCCCGGCCGGGGGCGATAACGTTTGGAGCATAAGAAAAATCAATTATTTACTACTGTAAACATGTAGATTTCAAGATTTATCACTCGATACCTAAATAACATCTATGTCCCAAAGCAAAAATGACAGGAGGTCATGCGCGGGCAGGAGCCCAGGACTCCAACGGATGAATGCGTCGGAAGTAGGGGCCCGGCCGGGGGCGATAACAGCAACGAAAAGGCATTTCTAGTTTTTTTGTTCGCTGGTGGCTGTAGCTTAAACTAATTAAGACCTCATCACCTCTGGTCCCAAAACAAATACTAAAGATTTGATCACTTCTCCTACCAGCCAAATCTGTACGTACTGTCTACTATGCTCACTCCATATGCTGCTTAAGCTCACGTCAGGGACCGGTTAAGAAAACGAGCACGTCCTTGTCAGCAGTGTCAACCTCGCGACCAGAAACTGGGCGACGAGAAACTGGCCAACGCATCTAGAGCTGACGACGGCTTGCAGTACTCCCTGAATTTGTAGTATTCTATGGGTTCGATCGATGGTTAGGTTTGATCAGGCCAGGGAGTGTCGGCTCGGATAACATGATGCAGCTGACCCTTGTTCCATCGACCTATTTGCTGTTTTCTTTAGTAGGCTTTTTTATTCAGTGATAATCCTTTTCTTTTGTTTTCCAGTGAGGAGGATAGAAGTATAGAGCTTCAAGTGTTCGGGGTGGCTAGTTTTTCATGTCCTGATGTGACCATCTATATACATGACGCACAATGATTTGATTGGATCAGTAGGAAATCACATAAAACCCCTCGATCGATCACAACTCACAAGCCGGCAGTGTCTGTCGACTCCCAGATTAATCAACCTAGCTAGCTATGACGAAGCTATGAAGAGAGGTTCATCGATCGATCGATCTGTTTGCACAGTTCTTTACCGAGGTAAGAGGCGCAACACGAGCACTGTTGCAGTACGCACGAGCCTGCAGCGAGAAATTAATGTTCGGAACCATGTTCGCGCTCGCAAAATATGGTCATGTATAGCAACCATTGCAGCAAAAAAAATGTAGCATTTAATCTCGACCTTTGATTTTTTTTTATCGGATGATAAAGATCGCTGCTAATGTTTATGTACTGTAAATTATCTGCATTGATTCCTTAAATACAGAGGATCTCAATCCGCTGTATACGTGTCGAGGCCTCCTCTTCCATCTAGTTCTAGTTATTGTAGCGGCAGGCATGATCGCAGGGGGAACCGGGCAACTCTCAGATATCACAGCGAATTCCAACTTGCCGCCGCCTAGTTTTCTTTTTCTATACTCAAATTAATACGACATGCTTTGGAGTGTCAGCTCTCAAGTAGTTCTAGACTTCTAGTTATGTACGCAATAATGATGTGAGCTCATCTCCTAAACAACTACATGGCTGATAACAAGATGACAAGACTACACAGCAAGCTAGATGATCTCATCTGATGCGTTCTCTTGTTACAAGGATGCAAGACTCGCAATGTGCTTCACTTCCCTCTCGTTCTTTACTTCTTTGCAAGAACGAAACTAATAATCAACACTAAATGGAACTAACGGAACCTACAGGGACAACCAGATTTGATGCTACGGATCCACGCGAGGGGTTAGTTACTTTACTACAGCATCTCTATTTTATCCGGATATATATAGCTTACTGCACTCGTCACAGCCCCCTATCATTCAGTCTCGCTGAAAGCTACTGCTACCTCGGGTCACAAAAGGAAGCTGTTCGACACGAACTCCAAAATACAATTTTGATCGTTTATTTTTATTATAATATATTTATAAAATCTAATGAAATTATAATATTATGAGAGTATTCTTCGAGACAAATCTATACATATCGCTTTTATGTGTTCATTCTAAATATTCATAAAGATATTGATAACTGAAGTTTATAAAGTTGGAGTAGTAGAAATTGACTTGACCATGACCTTACATGCATGGTTCTAATTGCCTTATTTATTTGATCGATTCATCATACTTGATCGTCATCAATTTATCATTGAGACCTATTGATTGAGTTAACTAGGCAGCTTGTAGCCGTCATCCTTACAATTATCCCTATGCATGCCCATAGAATACACACTTGTCTGTACAACATGACATTGGGTGATTTCATTTGGTTAAGCACTTAGCTTAATGATGCACCAAAAAAATTGTACAAATTTTTCTCTGTGTCAATAGTTTTTTATTAACTTTCGGCACATTAGACGATGGCAAGTAGAGGTGTTGACGGATCGAATAGTGGTCCCAAATACGAATATGAATTCAAATCGAATATCCATTCAATTCAGTCGGATTTGGATATCCTCATATATAGGACACTTAATCATTATTATTTATTTATTTCACTTAAAGGAACATGAATTCAAATTAAACTAAAACTACTCGTCCAACTAATTAGGTATACTTGAATAAAATATTTATATTGTTTTATCGAATTCAAATTCAAATACAAATACTTAAGATAAAATAGCATTTCGGATGTCAAAATCCTATACGACACCTGTATCCATATTTTTTATACAGATACGATAAGGAGAAATTGTCAATCGGATGGAAAAATATAATACATATTCATATCATATCGAATATGTTAGTTGAATAATACGGATAATTTGTATCCGTTTGAGACCCCTAACGGCAAAGGGTAGATATACTCCACTAACAGGAGGAGGTCACTTTATGCCCCGTTTGAAATGCATGAATACGGGCCTTAAGTGTAAGAATAGAAACTACTCATAGCTTAGATGCATGTTTCAATTGGGCTGCTTGAAATTTCTTTTAATGAATTTTTTGCAAAAACACACCTGCAAGTGGGGGAGTTTGTCAAAAACCCATCTGTATCTCAAAGTTCATCAAAAACCCACCCGCAAGTTCTATGTGGATACAAATCCCCCTCTTAAGGATATAGTCCCCCCATTATGTGTTAATGGTGTGTTGTGTTGATAGTCATGAAGTCAAGGTTCGAATGAATGATATCATCATGTATTGATGAGCACCAAGTCAAGATCCCAACATAAAGGGAGTTCATAATGTGTTGATGAACAAGACAAGGACCCAGACTTAGAGAGAACATGATCATCATCAAGTTAAAGCCCTAAGTGGATGCGCAAGGCAA
Organism: Ampelocalamus luodianensis; assembly: GCA_036346255.1. Lineage (NCBI taxonomy): Eukaryota > Viridiplantae > Streptophyta > Magnoliopsida > Poales > Poaceae > Ampelocalamus > Ampelocalamus luodianensis. The sequence goes on from CM070618.1 coordinate 65,660,835, forward strand.
AGGTATAACTAGCATAAGCTAAAGATTTGTTTATTAGTCATTTTACTGGTCACGATGTTTGGTTAGCTGACTTGATTACTAGTGTAGGTTGTCGTACTATTAAGAGGAGTCTTGACTAGTAGCTTGGGTGTGTCACATGTTGATAACTCATTATGTTTGCTCTAGATCTCCGTAGCATGTTTCTAGTATTTGTGAATATATTTTGCAAATAGTTGAGACTTACGCATAATCCTTGTAGCATATGGCTTTAGTTTGTGAATGGTTTTTGTAAACGGCTTGAGTCCATAGTCCTAATCCTTGTGTCATGATTCTAAAATTGGCAAATATGTTTTGTAACTTGCTGTGGATCATGTTTTAACCCTTGTTTGCATGGTACTTCATATTTGTGAATGTGTTTTGCAAAGTGTCAAGATACAGGCATCTTTGTGGCTGCTAGAAATTTGGAAGTGGTCAAACCACCATGTGTTGACCAATCTGACTTGTCGAGCGGTCTAATCGGGCATTAGTTGCCGGTCTGATCGGACCAAGTTAGGATTGTCCGAATTTGACATTTTGAGTACTAACCATCATGTGTTGGCTGGTTTGACTGAAGCAGTGGTCTTACCAGGCATTTGTTGTCAGTATGACCGGGCCAAGATAGGATTATCCTAGTTTGGCATTTCGGACTAACCACAGTTATTTGTGTGGACTGACTGGACCTCGATCTGATCGCATCGGTCAATCTTTTCTAGAACCGTTTTTCTGGAGGTCGCTTCGGGTACTTTGCATTGTGGACTGATCGGACCACGGTCTAACCATCGCGGTCAATCTTTTCTAGTAGCATTTTCAGTCGCGTTTTTTAGCTCCTATGTGGAGCGGTTTGACCGTCATGTGTTGGCCGGTCTGACCGGTCCCTGTGTGGGTGCTCTGATTGGTGATGCTTGTAACGACTAGGTTTCTAGCCATTGTAGTAGCAACCGGTCTCACCGGCCATGTGTTGGCGGCCAGACTGTATTTTCTCTTATTTTGTTGGCATCTCGCTCCAACGACTAGTTTCTTGGTGTGGAGTATAAATACCATCTTGTGTCTGGTTGGGCAAAAGTGTTGGTGCCCCCATCCTTCTTTGAGCTAAGAGCAAGCCCTCCCACCTCTTATGTGCATGTGTTGCATTTAGTGAGCTTGGAGATGCAAATCCTTGTGCATGTGTTGCACTTGGTGGTGGATTGTGTATCCCTCGAGCTTCGACATTTTATTCATTCAAGTAAGCATCTCTGACTTGTTACTTTTAGAGGTTGCTGCTTCCTAGACGGCTTGGAGGAGTTGTACCGGTGATCTTCTCAAAGAAGGTTGTGAGAAGGCCCGGGTGTTGTGAGTGATTTGATGCTCGTCATCTCCAAAGTGGAGGAAGAGCAACCCTAGTGGATTTGAGGTGTTGGCTTTATTCATGAAGACGATCCAATTTGTTTAGGCATACCTAACATGGATTAGCAAGTCTTCGAACACCATGGTAAAAAGATCGTGTGTTATTGCGATTTGCTCTCTTGTGCTTTATATTTTTGCAATTTACATTCTTATAATTGAATTGTTTGCTTGTCACCCCTAGGATTGCAAACCTCGACATAGACTTAGGTTGTTGGTGCACTTAGTTGACACGAGTTTATTTAGGCTTTAATTGTGCAAACTGTTTTGATTTACGCTTCCGCATATAACTAGGTTTTGGCCAAAGAGAATTTTAAAACCGCCCCTGTTATCAGCCTCCTCAACCTTACACTCCTCCCAAATGACCAATTTACTTGCGGAAGGTCATAGAAGTTAAGAACTGCTAACCGGGGATCACGTCCAAGCCCATTCAGACCGCGATAATCCTCCCAAGTGACCTCAACGTCAGCGATCGCCCCTGATTGTCCTTCTTCCTCATTCCTCTATCTCCCGCTCTTGAGTCACACTTTATTCTCCCATATTCGGCTCGTGCGCCCTACCCTTTGCTGGCACGTCTTCCCTGTTTATAATGCACAAGACCGGTCTACTGGGATTGCCACGCAAGTGCCATGTAGGAGCTCCAGCGAGTAAATTGACCCTTAGGGTGGATTTGCAACCACAGAATTTGCGGGTGAGTTTTCGACGAACTTTGAAATGCAGATGATTTTTTGATGAACTCCCCCACTTGCACGGGAGGCATTGATGCTACGCGCCTGGTATATATTCAGCATGCATGGATCTATGTGCGCAGCACTGCCTGTCAAATTAGCATGCGCGCACCGTCGCATCGATTGACTGAACGGAACGATCAGGCGAATGAATGTGGCGGCATACGATTCCAGCGAGCGATGCATTAAAGGTGGAATGAACGGTACGCTGTTGAGTATTATTCGGCGTGCACCAACCCGACGCACAGGAGAGATAGGGATCGGATCGATCGAATACTACTAACCTTGCAATGCCGGGGAATCGCTGAATGAAATAAAGGTGAAAGCATCGGCCAGCCAGATGCAGTGTCCAAAGTGCCTCTCAATTCCAACCTGGCTAGCTAGTATACCCCGGCGCTACGTGTTGGGTTTTCCTACGCCATGCAAATGGGTCCTGGTAGATTTTGGCTCCGAAGGCCCGTGTGTATGTATGCATGCATCCATCTATGCATTTGGCAAATTAGCACGATAAAAATGTTATTTTTGTTGTTTTAGATATAGGGTCAGTTACTATTTTATTTCAAAAATATGTTAAATGAGCCAGAAGCTTGCAAATAGTGTGCTCTTGCTCTGGCCAGATCATTTTGTGGACAGAAAACTGCATGTGGCAATGGAGCACGGCTGCATATCACTATATCATGTCTTTCCTCGTGCGTACGCGGCGGTTGTGCCATGCGAAAACGGAGCCAGAATCTGGATGAGACGTTTGTACGTTAGGAGACTCCCTTTCTTGCCTCATGTCAAAACTTTTTACCTTGAAGTGTGCCTCGCCCAGGCATGTACCTCTAGAGGCTAATGCGACAAAATAACAACAAGTGCTTTCCGTTTTCGGGAGGGCATTGATGCATGCACTTGCGTGATATGAATCTTCCATCTAGATAGAAAGTTGAGGCATGGCTCTATTGACATGGACGCGTACCAAACAATAGCTACAATCAATATGATAAAGCGAAGAAATTTCAGTAACTTTTTTGTTGAGAGAAGAAGAGCCAACAACTTAGTTATGTAGCCTATATAGTAGTATGTTACAACTGCTTATACAGAAGGACTTCTACTCCTTGTATATATTTTTGAGGACTCTAATCCTATGTATAAATTCACTGGGAAATAAAACTAGGAAAGACATAAATTAGGACTCATTTTTTTCTTCAAAATAGACTTGGACGAGAACTCTAAGAGGTAATTTGGATGACAGTGTGATACCCCGTTTATTTAAAGAGAATATAGAGAGATTGGGAGATTTCATATTTGCTTCGTCAATAAACGGGACAAAATATGTCCATCATCTTGCAACATGATTTTCGTGATTGAAACGGTTTCAAATGGAAAACCTCATGACTACAAAGTTGTAGATCTTTTCTCATAGTCTAATTTAAAATCCTCATTGACCTAATTTGGAGTTTTGATGTATGAGATATGGGACCCGTAAGGTAGGCTGCATAGAGAATCAGAGTCCGCAACTGAGTCAACTTCCAAAGAAATTTGGCAATGAATACGGCATTTTAAGAAAATCTCCACAATAGAAAGTTGAATTACACTGAGTAAGCTAAATGGGGAAAAAATAACTGAATTCTGAATCTGGGAGAGAAAGTTATGGCCTTCAGAATGTTCGCTGCACAGAAGAAAGTGGAAAACCAACTCGAATTTAAAGTGTAATCCGAATCAAATTCAATGTCGGTTGTTTCCAACCCTACCACGTCCAAGCCATGACCCTCCATTCCATTGGGATTTAAATAGGACTCCAGGGGTGCCCCTGTTGTGCTCCCAATACCCTGGCTGCCACTCCTCCTCGCCGCACACCCCTCCCTGGTCGAGTTCCTCCCCCGCTGGTGGTGGTGGTGGATTGTCGTGGGTTCGCAAGGGAGAATACGAGGAAGAAGAAGGGAAGGGAAGTGTCAGTGTTTTAGAACTGATCTTATGTAAAGATTGTTTGATTCGGGGGTCTCCACAATTGATCACGCAGACAAGATGGACACCGGGATTTTTATACAGGTGCGGGCCTTCTCTAGGGAGAATAACAACCCTACTCCTATGTGTATTGTATTGCGGATGTTGGTTACAATCAGTGGAAAAGACTTAGGCTAGTGCCGCTACCAATTGCTCCTCTCCTCTTTTTTTTCTTTCTTCTCCTTTCCATTTCCCTCTGACTGAAGTCTTTTTATAGTACATGAAGAGATAGTCGTTCCAGGTCAAGAGACGTCCCATTATTCTGTAATAATGGTAGTAATCACCGGAGTAGTAACCTCCCCACGTCGCCTGTCGGTTATCAATCAGAGATAATGGTGTGTTACATGTAGTTACTCCAGAACATAACTGCGTATATTAGCTGCTCAAATCCCGTAATCAATTGGGCTTGCAGGCAAATGGACCCAATTAACTATGAGAAAGTCGTGGCAGGGCTAGTCGTAGAAGGACTTACGACCAGGGGATAGTCGTAGAAAAGCTTACGACTGGGTACTGGTCGTAGAAGGACTTACGACCAGAAGTGATTGTAGAAGAACTTACGATCACGTGGTAGTCGTAGAAGAACTTACGACTATAGGGATGGTCGAGAAGAACTTACGACCACCTGATTGGCTTCCCCCTTAAGACTATAAGGGGTATATTTAATAGCCGTATAACGTCATATTTACCCATAATTCTAATTACAAATAAATAGTAAAATAAGGATTATTAGATCCTCGTCAGGAAGGAAGGAGGGAAGATCAAGGGCTTCGCGAGCATCGTCGATTTTCTCTAGGGGTAATGATTTGGTAGCCTTTAGTTGGCCCTAGATTAATCGTTGCATCGTTTGGTTAATGGGAGGTTAGTTTTCAGCATGCCCTAGTTCGTCGAGCTTCGATGCAGAACCTTGTAAAGTTTCGTCCAATTAGAAAAGATGTATATAATTTTGCTAGCTTTTCAGGAAGGTCTATATCGCTGGATTTGGAGTTGCGAGTGAAAAGTTACGGCCTGAGAAAGGTCGCTATCCAGAAAATGAACGTTGTTGGCACATGTTGTGAAGATGGACTGTTTACGCCTAGTAGATGAATGAATCAAATTTTGGTGGTAACTTGAATAAGCTAGGAAATTTTGAGTAGATTTCAGAATTGGTATCGTTCATAACTTTTCAAGTTTTAGAAATAAAGATACGAAATTATGAAGTGGTCTGTCCTGACAGATTCTGGGACAGTCTTCGGGGAAGGAAACGGGAAAGTAAACAGTGGAATTAGGAGTTCGTCATAACTAGGAAGTTGTAGGATATTTTGTGAGAATTCCAGAAAGTATTGGTTTGCTAGATTTTCGATTCATATGAATAAGTTAGTGCTTTTTACTACTGGGACAGTAGGTAATACGTCCAGTAGAATCGAGTTAATTATGGCATTTTGCCGTAGACATGCAAGGGCGATTAGCCTAATGATTTGGTGTTGTGGTGATGTGATTTTGAGAATGTTTTTGATTCGTTTGTTCAGGGAGTGGGGCCTCTAGTCTTACCATCACCTCGCCATCTGGCTCCGAGGGGATAAAGAGGCAAGTGCATGGTAGAACAGTGATCGATGGTTTGATCATTGCCTTCTTTATTATTTATTGTCATTATGTTGTTTATTCCATTACATTGCTTATTTATACATCTTGAGAATAAATATGGATTGTTATTATTGATGATATGAATTGTTGATGATACGATGTAGTAATAACATGGAGGTAAAGATGATGAATTATGTTAATGAATAATTAAAGATATTGCATCATTTATATTCATAATAATAAGAGTGCATGAGCCAGGTCGGTGAGAAAGTCAGGTAACTAGTCCGGTGAGGTCGGTGAGAAATATACATGACTAGTCCGGTGCGCTCTAGATAAAATCCTACTTCGGTGTGGGCTCCATGGGAGTGGAGGAAGTCTCCTGTCCTTTTGAGGGTAGGCTTGAGAGTAAACATTGTACCGATGTAAGCGAAGAAAAGAGTATATGGACATGTGGTATAGAGTTGCATCGCATTAAATAAAAATTGGTTATGATATTTGACTATGAGCAAAAAGAAAAATAAAATGACAATATTAATGATGATATTAATTATAGTTGATAAATCATTGTTCTTTGTTTTATTATTATACTTGCTGAGTGGTGGACTCACTCTTGCTCTATTGTTGTATTAGGTGACCATTGACGGTATTTCACTTGGGAAGTGATAGCACACTTGGAACAATTGCACACGCTCAAACACTTGATTCATTTGTCATGAGAAATCTTTACTATATTGTGATAAAATATCTTTTAAGACATGGTAGATATTGAATAATTCTATATGATTGATTGGAACTTGTTTATTCATTCAAGAAACTCTATTTGATTAATTTTTGCTTAATTCTTGGACTATTATTCTGCCATCCTATCTAGAGTTTAAATAATTGTGCTTACCATGTCATTATTCATATGTTATTGTGATCCGTAGACGGATTTTAATATTGAATTGATTGCTAGAATTTATTATTAATTAATGTTAAAATTAATAGTTAGTGTAGTTTAGTGGCATTCCGGGCTCAGTGTTGGGTCGGGATGTTACACACAGATCTTACAAACTGGTTTTTGCGTAAATTTTATTAAGAATTTACTTTAATTCTCATTTGGTTACGATATTGCTTACTAAAAAATGTAAAAAAAATATGGTGGGATGGCTTTCCACAGAACGTGTAATTTCGAGTTCAAGAAAATTATATTTTTATTATCCTGATTTTATCCTTAATGTGTTCTTGACTGCTAGTCTTTAAAAATAGTTAACAAATTAAATCTGTTTTTTTTCTTCAAATTATGAGACCCCATAACCCCTAATCAGCTTCATAAGGGGTGTTCTTACAATTATGCTCTTTTACATGATCCTAAATTTGACTGGTTTTGTTAGGATTTTCCAATGGCCCCTGTTTTAGCGGTTAGTGCAATACTAATTACAAAGCAAAGAGGTGCACTTTTTTTTCCCTGTAGGGTGGATGCCCATTATGTGCGTGTGGCAACCAGACGTAACACACTAGCAACAGCGCTAAAATTGAAGATTTGTTGATCAGAGATTGGACTAAAGTGATTGGATACTTGGTTCACCAATAGGCGGTAGCAAAAAAGAGCTGATACTTTCTTTCTCTTTCTTTTCTTTTTGGTGCAATTGGGGCTCCATTACACCCTGATGCGACTTTTGGTGGCAAAAAGGGCTCTCAGCCAATCCTAAAATTCTGTTCCAAACCGCTCTTATTATAGTTGTAATCTAAAGATTCCCAATTCGCCATCAAATCGTCTTTTTATCATAGAGGAGAGCCCAGCCCCCTTTATGCCTTCGTCCGGCCGTGTCCTCTTAAATCTTGATGCACCATTATATATGCATTCTGTTTCATATCCTACATTATTCTAGGCTTCTCATTTTGTTTGACATTATTGAGTTATTCTAATTGTCTATTCGGAATGTAGGTATTTTAATTACACAAAACAGTACAATTCTCATAGAAACCTAGAAAACTCCCGCATTGCAGAAGAGGTCTAATTTTTTTAGACAAATTTGCCACTGATTTTTCATATAATGTCCTTCATTTAATTGAACGTTGTGCGTGTGCTTAACAACTATATTGTTACTTTTGGCCATTTGACCACTCATTTTAAATGTCTTGTAAAGTACTCCTACTTGGCTAGCCAACTGAGAATTAGGGTTTGTACCTTTCTTATCTAAAACAAGTGTGCGCAAATTGCAAGCAGAATGTGTGTGTGTGTGTGTTGTCTCCCAGATTGTCACCTTTACCGTATTCCCTTGCATAATTGCGTTTGATTGACCCACCTTCGAGGTTTCGTTCTTTTCAGGTGGCTCCCAATGTGCTTCAATGTTCTCCGCATATGGGATGCTTTTTACGCAAGTGTGTGTACTATTTGTTCCATAAATTTGGTAAGCCTTGATTGGCCCATACCTTAAAAAAAATTAAAATGTTAATTTAAAATAAATTTTTTTTAGATAATAGAAATACAACTCCTGTCATCTGCACCAACTACGGATGCACACAGCCATTACACTACCATCAACTAAAAGCTTGATACAAAAAAAAAACGGCCAAAAGCCAACAATAACAAACAAATTGTCATGCAAAAGCTAGCCTAAAAAAACCACCTAGCTCCGCCTCCAGGACCAACCAGGAGATCGTCCACACGCTGAACAGCTGCTGCGCAACAAAGAGGTGATAATAGGTCAGTCTCCGTAGCGACGCCTCCAAGAATGGATACAACTCACGTCATTGTTGCCGGATCCAACCAGCGAAGGTCAGATCACAGGTTTTCACTCCGGAGCTCAGGTACCGGTGCTCCAAAGCAACGCCTTCAAGAAGATAACACCGCTCAGGTCGACGTCGTCGTCGAATCCAACAAGCGAAGGCCAGATCAAGAGTTTTCATTCCTGATTGAAGGTACCAACGCTCCAAGACCACGTCACAGTACGACCTCATCGCCGGATCCAACCAATGAAGGCCAGATTGCCAAGACGACGTCCGCAACATCCCCAACGGCCAACCACCGCCAGCACCACCGTGAAGTCACGAATGCACACGTCTCCACAAATCCGACACACGGATCAAGCCTCCAAAGATTCATCCATCGCGGATCGAGGCCGCGCATCGCACATAGCAACATGCCAAAAGAAGGAAGGCGACGTCCATCGCAGCCCATGCGTTGGCTGGTTAACAACCGTCCACCGGGGGAACCGAGCGCTGCACAAACCACTGCCACCGAACTATTGCGATCTCTACCAACTGCACCAAATCTGGATCTACACCGCGCCACCTCCGTCGTCATGCCATCGACCATTGTCGAAAACAGGGTCACCCAGACCCCCAGGCGCAAATCATCCGTCGCTGGGGCTGGCTACCTGCCAGATCTGGCACCACGGCCACCACTCTGACCGAACCCATCCACAAAGGAAGGGCCCAATCCACCCAAGGTGGACCGCCCATCCAGCCAAGCTGGACACCTACAGAAGCATCCGCCAAAGCCTGGAGAATCCACGTCTTCCCGCGAGAAGGGCCTCAGATCCAACCCTAACGAAAGTCCACACCGTTGGAAAGCCAGTGAAGGACTACGGTGGCTACACCATCGGATCCCACCGCCAAGACACCCACAAAGGGCACCTTGTTGTAGCTTGTGCAGCGACGTCGGTGGACAGGGGTCGATGGACAGACGTCGGGCGTCGGGAGCGTGATACAGATCAGGCTCCACCACCGAAGAAGAAGCCCCGCCACCACCACTGGCCGGCCGGCGGCCGCCGCCAACGGCAGCGAGGAGGAAGGGAGGGGAGAGGGGGACTTGTTTGGTGGCGCCCACGTTCACAATAAGTTTAGATTCTAAACTCTATACAATATCTCCCCCAAATAAAATCTCTTTTAGTCATAACGTTGACCAAGTTTTGACTATAAATTTTAAAAGTTTGTAGGTTGTTATGTTATTCCACAGATTGGATTCATATCCTCTCCTATGTGATCTATTGGATAAAAAAGAAGGTTGAGATCTACTTGAGCAGTATAGTGTAGTTATTCTTGTACTACACCACTCGATCTGAACCATTGACAATTTGATCCGATAGAGAAGACAAAAAGGAGAGACATGGCATTATTCTCCCTACCGTGAGAGGATCTCCTTCGTGAAGGGCCACATTCTTGGTTCTTTTGGGACTTTTCATCTATTATATACTAAAAGTCGATGACAAGCCTTTTAGAGTTGCTAAGAAAAAAGAGAAATATATTAGAAATTCTCACACACAAAAAAAAAAACATCTAGCCCTTAATTAGGTGGGTCCTAATTTTAAGGGCTTAGATTTGATAGTTGACTTAAAGATATAAGAATTTAAAATAATTGTCACAAACAAAAACAAAAACATCTTCATTAGAAATATACTAATTTGAAATAATTATCAACAAAAAAATCTAGCCCTTAATTTGGTAGATCTGAAATTTTAAAGGCTTAGATTGATAGTTGGACTAGAGATACATTAATTTTTTTTAAAAAAGAGACAAGTAGCACTATCTATACTACACCACGCAATTGTGTGGGCTAATCAGCTAGTTTCATTTGAAGCGGTATGATCAGCATCTTAACACCATTCAAAATCCCATCTGATCCCATTATAAATATGTAACATCCCAAAGTGCTGTTACCAAAATAAAATTATTATTTTACTTGTTTTTCTGAGAATTTGCCAGAGTTTAATTGCTTTATTTGAATTTCTGTAGTTTTAAAAGTTAAAAGTAAAATTTATTTGAAGTTCTTGAAGTTTCATTGGGCTTGAATTGAAAAATAAAATTTTAATTAATCTCTGAAATTTTCTGAGTTTTTAAAAGCTTTTTTCCTATTTATTTTAAAACAAAAATAATTACTGTTCAAAAATAAAGGTCAACTTTAGGTTGGAATTATTTTTATTAAGTTAACAATAATTCAAGGTATTTTTGTGAATTTTTCTAGAATTTTTGGGCTCTATTTGCTATTTTCTAAAAATCTATTTGATTTATTGATTTATTTAAAATCCGAAAATCATGTAAGCATTCGGACCGTCCAAACCTTGTGAACAGTAATTTTACATAGTACATAATGAACAGTATTTTGGCAAAAAATAATTTTACATAGTACATAATGAACAGTATTTTGGCAAAAAATAATAAATAAAAATATTTTTATTCCGTCGGCCACCCATCCATGGGATTCTCCAACCAGAGCACACTTAACCCCCAAAATTCTATTGCATGGGCTGCCACTTTCCATCTTTGGTTTCAATTGATAAGTGTCCTCTCTTTATTCCTTTTATGCTCTCTTTCCTTTCATCTTCTACCTCCAACCGAGAATTCTCTTCTCTGTTTGTAAACCGAGCAAGCAAATAGGCAGTCATGCCCGAGATTTGCCTCACGGCCACCCCAACCGCCCCGTGATCCATGCACACGTGCGCACGATCCCGCGCCCACCTCTACCTTATCCCCCACGTTCTCCCCCTTCTTCGCGTCGGTTCACCCGAAGCCGTAACCGCCACAGCCATGATCTCCAACGCCACCTCGCCGCCCTGGTGCCCCTCAGCCCCTATAAAAGGGAGCCCGAGGTAGCTCTCCTCTCCCTCATCCATCCCCTGAAGTCTCCCCTCCTCTCTCCTTTCCTTCACGACACAGTCAAGCTTTTCGTTCCACCGGCCGATCGCCGTTTTCCACCTCTAGCGTCGCCGGCAGTGGAGCTCCCCCGCCTTCATCACCTTCTACGACATCGCGACGTCGTACTCTACGCGGTGCTTCCCTCGCCTTCGCCGGAACTTCGCCGGAGCATCGCCGCCACCGTGAGACCGTGCGCTCGCCGCCGCCGTCACCGGTCACCGTTCGCCGCACCGCCACCCCCTACGGCATCGTCACGGGGTAAGCAATCCATTTTCGTTGTTTGCCGGCCACCTCTCCCTTTTCCTTCACTGGCGCCACCATTTTTCTTCTTCTTCCATGCGTTCTGCACTTGCTGCCAATTGAAGAAGAAGATGAACAGTAAAAATTATCTAGTCGCTTCAAGTTTGTACATGTCCATTTTATTCCTTCCAAAAATCCGTTCTCTCGCATGCAAAGTCCAAATCCGTTGATTCTTCTTCCTAAATTAATCTAAATTAATCTACTATTTTTAGTATTTATTTTGTAATTTTTAGATTTTATTTATTTTCTGTCATTTATTTTGGTCAATTATTAATATCTCCCCCGTTCTCTCTCCTCGGTCACTCATTTCCTGAGCCAACTGTGTCGCGGCGTGCCCCTCGGCGTCCTCTTCATATCCCTGGAATTCGCCCCTCTATCTCCGCCTCAAGTAAAGATTTTCCATGAGCGCCGAGGCAAATCTTCTATCGTCATTTTCGTGCCATTTTTTATTCCCCGGCGATATCGTCCACACTGTTGGCTTCGTCTCGCAACGTTCTACGCGATACTTCCTTCCTTTTCTCCAAAACACCCCGGCGCACCGGTGTTACTATTCATCCGACACTATTTTGCACGCATCGGCCGCCAAGACGGACCTTCGCAATGACGCGACCACCACCAGTGGGTCCGTCTTGCTCCCGGGATTCCATTTTTGTAGTTCACCGGCCGCCTATCCTTTCCTCTCGCCCAGCATCGCCATTTTTGCACAAGCTACTGTTCACTTTGCATGACGAGCTACAGTCCCATGCATGAATAGTGATTTATGCATGCATCTTATTTTCTACAATTTCGTTCTCCCTCATACAAACTCCGATTCCGTCGATTCAACTTCCTAAATTCATATAAAATCAATACCCTCCTCTCAGTATTTATTTTGTATTTTATTTGGATTTTATTTGAGAGTTATTTGAATTTAGCTCGTTCTCACGTATAGATTTCGACGACTTCGGACGACCGGATTTCGACGTCGTTTAAGAACAACGAGTAAACAAGCAAGGCAAGTTATATCCTTGATCATATCGATCCCATTATTTTAAATTATTTATATTCTATTTTAAATTATTATTGCATGCTTATTTATATCAGTAATTTAAATTCCTGCTTTAAATATATAGTTATGCCTAAACTCCTTTGTATGGCCAATTTTGATAATTGAAGCAAACATATTGTCACCATAGGTAAAATCTGGTTGATACGATAGTGCGAACTAGAATATTTTGAGAAAAATCAGGCTTAGCCATGCTTATAGACCAGACATGTTTATTTTGGGGAAATTCAGCCAGAAATCAATTGTTGTTCAAATTGTATCCATGACATCGGTATGTTATGAAAGTTTATGCCTTTGAAAAATGAAATAAATGAAAATGGTTTGGACTTGGGCATAATGGGTGTTCGGTGGGTGCAAGTTTATGCACGGGCTCAATCGGGTATGGTTGAGGCCCATGGGTTTTGTTGGAAAGTTGCCCAAGTCAGTTAAGGACCGGTCTTCGAGCCGCATCTTGCTATGCCACTACCGTGCCACCACATGTCCTCAGTGTGGGGAGTAGGACCTGGCTAATTAATCTGCAATGTTCCACCGTGGTCGTTCCCTACAGATGAAATGGGTAGTCATGTTACGACTTATGTTAGTCCCACCTAGCGCAAGAGGGGGCCCGAACCCGGAGGTCTTTATTCCAAAGGGGGTGGTGAAACCTTAGCGAGGGGTAACTACGGTGGAATGGCGCTTTGTAAAGGCCTTGACACGTGCTCTAGACCGCTCACCCAAGGTAGTGAACGGTGGCATAGATATGTCTTGGGACAAACTAGAGAATTCGTGTCATGTGGGTAAAGCTGTACAACCTCTGCAGAGTGTAAAACTATTCGAATAGCCGTGTCCACGGTCATGGACATGCTGGCAAAGCCACTCAAAGTTAGATTTTAGTTTTGTTTGAAAAATACTTCTTCAAACTGGTTTAGCCAAATGGGAATTGGGCAGGAAGCCATGTGATAGGAGGGTATCCTTCACCATTCATGTGTGAATGTTATCTGACTATAAAACTAAGAATTTATAAAATGATTTGTAGTTATAGAATAACTGCTTTGGAACTTAGTACAAGTATTTAAAGAAAATACTGCTTTATGCAAATCAACCAATAAGCCATCCTTTGTTACATCCATATATGCATGTCATTCTGTTATTTGACGGGTGTAACTTGCGAGCACGGAAGTTGTGCTCATTCTTGCTTTATGCAAATAAAATTTCAGAGGAGAAGGACTTTGCTACCGATGTGGACCTCGACGACTAGGCCGCTTCCCCAGTCGATTGCCTGTGGCAGATTAACTGGACCCTACTATATCTTCGTCTTCCGCTGTGTTTATTTATTGTTGCCCTGTAAGGCTAAGGCTATCTTGTAATTAACTCTGTTATTTATTAATAAATTTTAGTGTTTATGGTTGTGTTATCACATTTGTTTACTGTGTGAGCTAGCCACTAATCATGGGACTAGTTCGGTTATGCACAGAGGATCTGGGGTGTTAATTCCCGGGTCCTGACAAAGTGGTATCAGAGCCATATCGACTGTAGGTCGTGACCTAGTTAGAATGGCCGTTAGTAGAATACTTCAAAACTTATTTTATATAATAAGAAAAATAAACTGTTCTCTCCTCATCTTGGTTATCTATCTATAGCTTTTTCATAGCAATTCTCCCTTACCCAATTCTATCTTCACCATTTTATAAGTTAAATGGATCATCTTTTCCTTGAAAATCTCTATAGATGGTCAACACGTTCTTAACCATTATGTTCAAGATCACAAGACATGAAGCTGTCAAAGAAGCATCATCATCGAAGACCGTAAACTGAAGATTGCGATGTCGGCCCAACCATATAGCTTTAGTTTGCCAAGACTCATTCTGTGTACTGAGTCACTTCGCCAGATTAAGAATCTCGATCGATAGAACATTTTGTAAAGTTGTTCTGAAAAGCTTTTCAGTTGGTTCTTTTGTTTGAGAGTGTTGTTTCGCTCTATCCCGTTAGTTCTCCTTCTTTGTTTCTTTCCTATCCTTTGTCTCATTCTCTAAAACCTCCGAATAATCGCGGATGAAGAACACCGTCGTTCTAAAGATGATACCAACACCAACGAGGAGTCCCTGCTGAAGGCAACCAACAACTGATAGCAGAAACCCTTCGGAATTTGAACCAATTTTTCGTCACCCAGACTCAACTAATGCAACAGTTGATGCAACAAATGAGCAACAACAATGTTTCTCACCATCGCTCCTACAACACAAGAACAACATTACTGCACCAAGTGTTCCAAGAGGAAGATGGTGGATCAAGGGCAACATGATGCAAGAAACCCCAAGGCTCGTGTGATTAAACCCCAACCTAACCAGGCACCAATGACGACCGCACTCAAGACTCCAGGATCAGCACCACGTCCACCGATGCATACGATCCGCAACATCAATAGTGGCCAAGTTCAGCAGAACAAGACATCAAGGGCAGGAATACAATGCTTCGCTTGTCAGGATATGGGACATTATGCCAATCGATGCCCAAAAAGACGCTTAGCACTCACCTCCGACAACATTCCAGAAGCTACGCTGATCGCAACAATAACACCAGAAGCCGGAGGTAAAAACAACAGAAGATACCTGTCCTAGTTGCAGGAATACATAAGTCTAGGCCAGCCAATGCCTCAAGAGGTGACCATGGATCAGCCGACCAGCTTGTTGCCACCAAACACCTCTGTTGGAAGTCAATCACAGAAACACCCACCATATATTACAGGCATCACGTGTTTCCACAGCCAAGAGAAAGAACATTATGCTAATAAATGTCCACAGAAGCAATAGGCAGCAACTCTGAAGTTCCAAAATGCAAAACTATGCAAGAAAACAAGGTGTCGTAGAATTCTGGAAGAAGACGACTGAACTCAACTCAGACCCTGTCAAATAAGGAGCAGGATGCAGACGATGACAACTGCAGTTGAAAACCTTGTATCCCTAGTTTTCTTTCTAGCCACTCCGAATCTCGGGGACGAGATTCCTTTTAAGGGGGGTAGTTTGTAACATCCCAAAGTGCTGTTACCAAAATAAAATTATTATTTTACTTGTTTTTCTGAGAATTTGCCAGAGTTTAATTGCTTTATTTGAATTTCTGTAGTTTTAAAAGTTAAAAGTAAAATTTATTTGAAGTTCTTGAAGTTTCATTGGGCTTGAATTGAAAAATAAAATTTTAATTAATCTCTGAAATTTTCTGAGTTTTTAAAAGCTTTTTTCCTATTTATTTTAAAACAAAAATAATTACTGTTCAAAAATAAAGGACAACTTTAGGTTGGAATTATTTTTATTAAGTTAACAATAATTCAAGGTATTTTTGTGAATTTTTCTAGAATTTTTGGGCTCTATTTGCTATTTTCTAAAAATCTATTTGATTTATTGATTTATTTAAAATCCGAAAATCATGTAAGCATTCGGACCGTCCAAACCTTGTGAACAGTAATTTTACACAGTACATAATGAACAGTATTTCGGCAAAAAATAATAAATAAAAATATTTTTATTCCGCCGGCCACCCATCCATGGGATTCTCCAACCAGAGCACGCTTAACCCCCAAAATTCTATTGCATGGGCTGCCACTTTCCATCTTTGGTTTCAATTGATAAGTGTCCTCTCTTTATTCCTTTTATGCTCTCTTTCCTTTCATCTTCTACCTCCAACCGAGAATTCTCTTCTCTGTTTGTAAACCGAGCAAGCAAATAGGCAGTCATGCCCGAGATTTGCCTCACGGCCACCCCAACCGCCCCGTGATCCATGCACACGTGCGCACGATCCCGCGCCCACCTCTACCTTATCCCCCACGTTCTCCCCCTTCTTCGCGTCGGTTCACCCGAAGCCGTAACCGCCACAGCCATGATCTCCAACGCCACCTCGCCGCCCTGGTGCCCCTCAGCCCCTATAAAAGGGAGCCCGAGGTAGCTCTCCTCTCCTCATCCATCCCCAAGTCTCCCTCTCTCTCCTTTCCTTCACGACACACTCAAGCTTTTCGTTCCACCGGCCGATCGCCGTTTTCCACCTCTAGCGTCGCCGGCAGTGGAGCTCCCCCGCCTTCATCACCTTCTACGACATCGCGACGTCGTACTCTACGCGGTGCTTCCCTCGCCTTCGCCGGAACTTCGCCGGAGCATCGCCGCCACCGTGAGACCGTGCGCTCGCCGCCGCCGTCACGGTCACCGTCACGACCGCCACCCCTACGGCATCGCCACGGGTAAGCAATCCATTTTCGTTGTTTGCCGCCACCTCTCCTTTTCCTTCACGGCGCCACCATTTTTCTTCTTCTTCCATGCGTTCGCACTTGTCGCCAATTGAAGAAGAAGATGAGCGATAGAAAATTATCTAGTCGCTTCAAGTTTGTACATGTCCATTTTATTTCTTCCAAAAATCCGTTCTCTCGCATGCAAAGTCCAAATCCGTTGATTCTTCTTCCTAAATTAATCTAAATTAATCTACTATTTTTAGTATTTATTTTGTAATTTTTAGATTTTATTTATTTTCTGTCATTTATTTTGGTCAATTATTAATATCTCCCCCGTTCTCTCTCCTCGGTCACTCATTTCCTGAGCCAATCGTGTCGCGCGCGTGCCCTCGGCGTCCTCTTCATATCCACGAATTCGCCTCTATCTCCGCCTCAAGTAAAGATTTTCCGCGAGCGGCCGAACCGTCTTCTATCGTCATTTCTGGTGCCATTTTTTATTCCCCGGCGATATCGTCCACACTGTTGGCTTTGTCTCGCAACGTTCTACGCGATACTTCCTTCCTTTTCTCCAAAACACCCCGGCGCACCGGTGTTACTATTCATCCGACACTATTTTGCACGACCGCTGCCGCACCGGACCTTCGCCAGCGACGCGACCACCACCAGTGGGTCCGTCTTGCTCCCGGGATTCCATTTTTGTAGTTCACAGGCCGCCTATCCTTTCCTCTCGCCCGGCATCGCCATTTTTGCACAAGCTACTGTTCACTTTGCATGACGAGCTACAGTGCCATGCATGAATAGTGATTTATGCATGCATCTTATTTTCTACAATTTCGTTCTCCCTCATACAAACTCCGATTCCGTCGATTCAACTTCCTAAATTCATATAAAATCAATACCTTCCTCTCAGTATTTATTTTGTATTTTATTTGGATTTTATTTGAGAGTTATTTGAATTTAGCTCGTTCTCACGTATAGATTTCGACGACTTCGGACGACCGGATTTCGACGTCGTTTAAGAACAACGAGTAAACAAGCAAGGCAAGTTATATCCTTGATCATATCGATCCCATTATTTTAAATTATTTATATTCTATTTTAAATTATTATTGCATGCTTATTTATATCAGTAATTTAAATTCCTGCTTTAAATATATAGTTATGCCTAAACTCCTTTGTATGGCCAATTTTGATAATTGAAGCAAACATATTGTCACCATAGGTAAAATCTGGTTGATACGATAGTACGAACTAGAACATTTTGAGAAAAATCAGGCTTAGCCATGCTTATAGACCAGACATGTTTATTTTGGGGAAATTCAGCCAGAAATCAATTGTTGTTCAAATTGTATCCATGACATCGGTATGTTATGAAAGTTTATGCCTTTGAAAATGAAATAAATGAAAATGGTTTGGACTTGGGCATAATGGGTGTTCGGTGGGTGCAAGTTTATGCACGGCTCAATCGGTATGGTTGAGGCCCATGGGTTTTGTTGGAAAGTTGCCCAAGTCGATTAAGGACCGGTCTTGAGCCGCATCTTGCTATGCCACTACCGTACCACCACATGTCCTCAGTGTGGGGAGTAGGACCTGGCTAATTAATCTGCAATGTTCCACCGTGGTCGTTCCCTACAGATGAAATGGGTAGTCATGTTACGACTTATGTTAGTCCCACCTAGCGCAAGAGGGGGCCCGAACCCGGAGGTCTTTATTCCAAAGGGGGTGGTGAAACCTTAGCGAGGGGTAACTACGGTGGAATGGCGCTTTGTAAAGGCCTTGACACGTGCTCTAGACCGCTCACCCAAGGTAGTGAACGGTGGCATAGATATGTGCCGGACAAACTAGAGAATTCGTGTCATGTGGGTAAAGCTGTACAACCTCTGCAGAGTGTAAAACTATTCGAATAGCCGTGTCCACGGTCATGGACATGCCGCAAAGCCACTCAAAGTTAGATTTTAGTTTTGTTTGAAAATACTTCTTCAAACCGGTTTAGCCAAATGGGAATTGGGCAGAAGCCATGTGATAGGAGGGTATCCTTCACCATTCATGTGTGAATGTTATCGATTATAAAACTAAGAATTTATAAAATGATTTGTAGTTATAGAATAATCGCATTGGAACTTAGTACAAGTATTTAAAGAAAATCTTGCTTTATGCAAATCAACCAATAAGCCATCCTTTGTTACATCCATATATGCATGTCATTCTGTTATTTGACGGGTGTAACTTGCGAGCACGGAAGTTGTGCTCATTCTTGCTTTATGCAAATAAAATTTCAGAGGAGAAGGACTTTGCTACCGATGTGGACCTCGACGACTAGGCCGCTTCCCCAGTCGATTGCCTGTGGCAGATTAACTGGACCCTACTATATCTTCGTCTTCCGCTGTGTTTATTTATTGTTGCCCTGTAAGGCTAAGGCTATCTTGTAATTAACTCTGTTATTTATTAATAAATTTTAGTGTTTATGGTTGTGTTATCACATTTGTTTACTGTGTGAGCTAGCCACTGATCATGGGACTAGTTCGGTTATGCACAGAGGATCTGGGGTGTTAATTCCCGGGTCCTGACAAAATATGCCCTCCACACTACTACAAAAAGGTTAATACTGAACACCTCATTATAGACAGTTGACCAAAACTATCTGTATTACATGCAATCACAGACGGTTTTGTTTTAGAGACCATCTGTGTTACTAACTGCGCTAAAAACTGTCTGTGAAGAGGTAATATCACAGATGGTTCATGTTAAAAACTATTTGTGAAGTATCACAGACGGTTCTGAACAAGAACCATCGATGATATTACCAAATATCATGGATGGTTCATGTTACCCTGTCGCCGATGCCACCCTTCTTCCCGTCGCTGCCGGTTGTGACAACACGGTTCACTGTACAAGACACTCTTACGATAAGAGTGCCTTGTGCAAGGTCACCATCGTGCCACAACTACGGTGATGCCGCCGCCGTCGTTGGTCCAATCGACCTCCCCCCGTCCATTCTCTTCTCTTTTGAGTTTGCATTGGAAGGATTTGTTTTGATGCCATTAGAGGTAGAAATTTAGTCAGCCTTAGATTGATCCTAGTGTGAGGAGACTTGCAATTTTGGTTTTTTGGTGCTTTGTTGGTGCTTTAGCCGGAGTATATGTATCACAGACGGTTATTAATTAGAACCGTCTGTGATACTTCACAGATTGTTCTAGAATATAGTCGTCTGTGATAATCGGACAATCAGAGACCGTTTGTTTTTAAAACCATCTATGATACTTATCACAGACGGTTATTAACAAGAATGGTTTGTGATATGGCACAATGCTTTGAAGAAGACGACGAGGACGCCTAAGAAATCTACCAAGACTACCGCGAAGCATGATTTTTTTCGGGGGTCAACCATGTAGCATGGGGAGGATGAGATAGCAATCACGGTCTACTTCATCGAACCAGACACACTAGAGCTCTCATAGAAGCCATGCTTCTTGAACTTGCAGGGGTTGGTCATGCCAGCGAGAGAATGCTAATGAAACAAATCATACACTCTAGAGAATGCTAATGAAGTAAATCATACACTCCAGTGTAAAACCAGCCCCTGCAAGCTCAAGAAGCATGGCTGCTAGGAGAGCTCCAGTGTGTCAGGTTCGATGAAGTATGCCGTCGCTACTGTCTCATCACCTCATGCTGCATGGACAACCCACAAAAAAAAATGCTTCGAGGTGGGCTTGGTTGCTTTTTTAGGCGTACTCGACATCTTCTTCAAAACAGCTGAATATGAGAAATAAAAAGAAATACTAACCTTAGATGACCAAGAACAAATAGATCTACAAGTCGGCTGCCTCCTTCAAAGCAGCCGTATATCAGAGACAGATCTCGCTACAAATGGATCTATCGGGATGACCAGATATTTAATGGCGTATATCACAGACAGTTCTTGTTAATAATTGTCTGTAATAAGTATCATAGACGGTTTTTAATACAATCTGTCTATGATAATTAGACTCTGTCCATGACATCTTCGAATATCACAAACGATTTTTAATACAAACCATCTATGATAATTCGACTCCGTCCGTGACATTTTCGAATATCACAGACGGTTTGTATTTAAAACCGTCTGTGATACTTATTACAGACGATTCTTAAAAAGAACTGTCTATGATATGCGGCATTAAATATCTTGTCATCCTGGTAGATCTGCTTTGAAGGTGGCACCTGCTTTGAAGGAGGCAACCGGCTTTGGGGTGTTTGGTGAGAGAATTAAATATCGTAGATTTGAAGTGTGCTTGTAGATGTATTTGTTCTCGATGATCTAAGGTTAATATTTGCTTATAATTATATGCATTGTAATCTAGGTTAATTGCTATTCAATTTATAGTATGTTTGGTCAATAGGAAGAGTACTTATGTGCATTAATCTAATTTAACACTAATTTGTTACGTGCGTAGCGTAGATGGACCGAAGGTGGATGTACGTTGAGAACTGTGTGTGAAGAGTACATTGTTGGCGTGTCTGCTTTTAGAAGAGCTGCCGACCAGGATATGTTGAAGAAGGGAATAAAATTTATGTACTGTCCACGCACTGACTGCGATAATCCGAAGATGTTTACCAACCCAACGCAAATCGAAGCGCACTTAATTCAAAGGGGTTTCAAAGAGGAGTATATATGTTGGACTAGTCAAGGTGAAGAGCAGATTATACCAGAAGGTAGTAACATCGTCGAGGGAGATAACAATATACCAGATGTGGACTGTACTTTCGATGAGGGTAGGTCGCACGATGACAATCTGGATCAGATGCTACATGATGAAGAAGGGAACTATAGTGAGAGAGGGTTTGGTAAATTTGAAGGCTTAATGGAGGACTTGGGGAAACCTTTGTTCCCGGGCTGCAAGCCAAAATATACAAGGTTGTCATACGTGCTTGAATTGCTGAAATTGAAGGCAAGCAATGATTTGTTCGACAAGAGTTTCACGGCGTTGTTAGGTCTCCTAACGGACATCCTTCCAGAGGGAAACGTGTTTCCTAGAACCACCTACCAAGCAAGGAAGGTTTTTTGTCCATTGGGAATGGAAGTAGAAAGAATACATGCATGTCCGAACGATTGTATCCTCTACCGTAAAGCGTATACAGACATGCATGTATATCCGATGTGCAAAGCATCCCGATACAAGCGTAAGAATCACTTCAATGACGGCGAGGGCATCGAGGTAAAGCAAGGACCTCCTGCTAAAGTGTTACGATATCTGCATGTAATTCCCGGATTGAAGCGTTTATTTGCGAACTGAAAGGAGGCAAGATTGCTACGTTGGCATTCGAAGGAGCGTAAGAAAGATGGAAAAATCAGACACCCTGCTGATTCTGCCCAGTGGAGAAACTTCGATAGGAGATTCGAAGACTTTGGTGCGGAACCGAAGAATATAAGGTTTGGGTTGAGTACAGATGGAATGAATCCTTTCGGTAACATGAGCAGCCGACATAGCACCTGGCCCATGAATCTATGTATATACAACATTCCTCCTTGGTTGTGTATGAAGCGGAAGTATATTTTGATGTCACTACTTATCCAAGGGCTGAAGCAACTTGGGAACGATATTGATGTGTACCTAGCACCATTGCTAGAGGATCTTGTGACACTGTGAAATGAAGGAGTAGAGGTATGGGATGCGTACAAATAAAAGAACTTCACTTTATATGCCATGTTGTTCTGTAGCATCAATGATTTTTCTACCCTCGGTAACCTGTCGGAGTTTAGTACAAAAGGAGCCAAAGCCTGTCCGCACTGCTTACATGATATCGAGAGTATGTGGCTGAACAACTCACGCAAAACTGTGTACATACATCACCACAGATTCCTTCCCAAGTATCACCCGTACCGCAAGATGAAGAAATAATTCAACGAAAATAAAGAGGACGGTTCAGCTACAAGGGCTTTTGGAGGGAAAAAGGTCTATGATATGGTTAAGAATATTGATGTTGTGCTTGGAAAGGTACGTAAATTCAGGACTCGTCAAAAGAACATCTGGAAGAAGCAATCAATTTTTTGGGACTTACATTATTGGGAGCACTTAGAAGTTCACCATTACATCGATGTCATGCACATGGAGAAGAATGTATGTAATAGCTTGATTGGTCTTTTACTGAACATTCATGACAAAACAAAGGATGGTGTCAACGCACGGCGTGACTTGGTTGATATGAACATAAGGACCGAGTTAGCACCGAAAGAGACCAATGAAGGACGAACGTACCTTCCCCCAGCTTGCTACACTTTGTCCAAGGCTGAGAGAAAGGAACTGTACCAGAGCTTGCATCGTGTGAAAGTTCCGTCCGGTTACTCTACCAACATGAAGAAACTTGTTTCTTTGGAAGATTTGAAATTAATTGGTATGAAGTCTCATGATTGTTATGTGCTAATGGCACAAATGCTTCCTATTGCAATTAGAAGTATTTTACCGAACAAGGTCCGAGTGGAAATCATGAGGCCTTGTTATTTCTTTAACTCAATTGCTCAGAAGGTCATTGATCCCCAAGGACTATATGCTCTGCAGACCGAGGTGGCAACAACTCTATGTCATCTTGACATATATTTTCCTCTGTCATTTTTTGATATCATGATCCATCTCATTGTTCACATTGTGAAAGAGATAAAGATATGGGGCACTGTGTTCCTACATCATATATACCTGTTCGAGAGGTACATGGGAATTCTGAAGTCCTATGTACGGAATCGATTTTGACCGAAGGGCAGCATCATCAAAGATTATGCAACCGAAGAGGTCATTGAGTTTTGCGTCGACTACATGGCTCAAGTGGAACCGATAGATGTGCCTCTATCTCGTTATGAGGGGAGGCTGGAGGGTATCGGGACCATCGGAAGGAAAGCAATCACTCTCGATCTGGATACGTACGCTCAAGCTCATTTCACGGTCTTGCAACACATGACCGAAGTGACCCCATAGATCGACGAGCACAAAGACATGGTACGCCAACAGAATCCAGGCCGGTCGGAGGTTTGGATCACAAGAGAGCACAACCGTCGGTTCAACAAATGGTTAAAGGTGTGAATCACTGGGAGGTCATCAAGTGATGATATGTTGTGATGGTTAGCAAAAGGGTCAAAATTTACAATTGTAATATGGCAAGGATAAAACATAAATGGATACACATTTTATATGACAGCTCAGGATAGGAAGAGCACAATCTAGAACAGCGGTGTCCGCATAGATGCGTTTCACGAGCAGTTCAATACCGCTGGACCAAACATAATGAAACATGGGTTGAGCTCCTACTATGGGTTCATTGAGGAGATTTGGGAGCTCGACTATGTACTTTTCAAGATCCCTCTCTTTCGGTGCACTTTTCAAGATCCCCCTCTTTCGGTGCTATTGGGTCAAACTTCCACAGGGTGTAAAGGTCGACAAGTACGGTGTCACTACTGTGGGCCTCGAACATATCGGATACAAGGACGAACCATTCATACTCGCTAAGCAAGTTGTTCAAGTTTTTTATGTAACGGACCCGGCAAATAAGAAACATCACGTCATTCTACATGGAAAAAGAAGAATTGTCAGAGTTGAGAATGTCGTAAACGAGGAAGAGTATAATCAATTTGACGAGTTACCTCCTTTCGGAGACGGCATCAGGCTCGAGAAAGAAACCAGTGAGGAAGCTAGTTGTCGAACCCGGGAGCGAAGGATCCCGAATTCTCTGTGTTTATACACTAGTCCAGGATTTCTAGTGTACACAGTCAAACAAAAGTTATAGCGCAATCATATCACGTATTTTATTAATAATAACTCAGAGTTTATTACAAAAGGGGCCTGATGCCAAATAAATAAATAACACAACAAAAAGCAAAATAGTAGTAGACCACACGACTTGCCACAGGCAATCGTCTGGGGGCGTAGCCTAGTCGTCAAGATCCTCACCGTCCTAATAGAGGTCTTCTCCTGAATAAAGATTATTCAGCAAGAGTAAGCACAACTTCCGTGCTTGCAAGTTACACCCAATATTGAAAGTTAATGCATGCATAAGGTAAACAAAGGATAATAGCAGGGTTATTTTGCATAAACAGCATTTTCAGGTTAAATACTCATATTAATTTCTAAGGCCAGTTTTTATACCATAACCAAAATCAGTATTAAAATGACAGTTTTATAGTGGATAACCTCCATTGATTGAATGGTGAAAGATACCCTCCTATCACTTGGCTAACCGTCCAATTTTTACTATAGGATTATCCATACTAAAATCATCTGATAAAATCATTTTATAAACCAAAAACAAAGTCTAACTTAGAGTGGCCTTGCTAGCATGTCCATGACCGCGGACGCGGCTATTTGAATATTTCTACTCTGCAGAGTTTGTACAGCTTTACCCACACGAGATCATTTGCTTTTAATGTCGGCCAAAGCACGCTTCCGAAAGCGTGTGACTAAGCAATTATCATGAGGCCGTTACAATGCAATGCCTTAATGTATTTATGCCCGCTAAAGTTTCGCTACCATTGGACTAACCATCCTTCGGGAGCCCCCTCTTGCGCCAGGTGGAACTAATGTCTAACCGACGCCCACACATACAACATGACACAAATAACACTAAGACGCCACAAATTATTTAGCCAAATTATGCCCATACAAGACATGTGGTGGTACGGTAAGGCGTAGCAAAAAGCGGCTCAAAGACCGGTCCTCAATTGACTTGGGCGACTTCCAATTAAACCCTGGGCCTTAATCCTAACCAGATTAGGCCCGTGCATAAACCTGCACCCACCATTCAACCGTTTCACCCAAGTCTAAACCCATTTTATTTTATTTAGAGTAAAATCCTCTTTATAAACCTTTCGTGGTAACACAATACCACAGAATCAAATTTAAATCAAGTTGTAAAAGATTTGGCTAAACCTTCCCAAATTTATAAATGTGATCTAAGCATGGTTAAGCATATAACAAATTTTGCCTAAGGGTGACAAGGCATTCATATTCAATAATCAAATTGGCCATACAATGAAAGTTAGAATAACTATATACAAAAACAGGACATTCAAACAATTATATAAACATATACATGCAATAGTAATTTAAAAATAGAAATTAAATACTTTAAAATACTGGGAACAATATGATCAATGGTGTAGCTTGCCTTCGTTGATGTCCTGAAAATCTAAGTCTTCGGGATGGTCAAATTCTCAGGAGTCGTCGAAGTCTATACGCGGAAATATGGCAAATTAACTTTCAATTCAAATAAATTCAAAAAGACAATTCAAATTAACTCCAAATTGAAATATTTTGGTTTATTTAGGTAGATTATAATTTTATACAAATTTTGCAACTTGAACCACCTAATTTGGAGTTCAGATGCAAACGATATGGATTTTTGAAGTTTAAACCTAAATCTGAAATTTAATTGAATTTCCCGAATTATTTTTCTACTAGAAAATCCATTTACTGCGCAATGCTGACATCAGCGAGGGAATTTCTTTTTCCCGGTCGAATTCTTTTCCTAAAGGAAATCATTTGACTAACTAACATGTGGGCTCGATGGTCAAAGACCCAGTCTACGGGCTGGTCAAACACTCACGATGGACCCGGTGTACAGAACAGTATACGCGGGGAGGTGGGGGTGTCGTGCGGGTGACGTGGCGCCATGTGAATCTATTGATATACCTCCGTGTGGTCAGGGTGGACTGTGTGGCCGGCGGTGAGCCTTTTTGCGGTGGAGTCCTTCGGGTGATGCCGGCAACGACGTTCCGGCTGTCCTTGGCTCCGACGAGTGTAGGCACCGGGTGGGCGGCGACGTGACGATGCCGAATCCGAGGTTGGTGACGGCAATGCGGCTTGGACGGCGCCGGTGTCGAGGAGCTCCGAGCTTCAGAGGTGCGGAGAAGAACTCGGATTGCCGGCGTTAGAGAGAGAGAAAGGGTAGAGGAATAGGGGCGTTGGAATGAGATGGAGGGGGCGATCCCGGTGCGCCTTTAAATAGGGCGAGGGTGGCACGGGGTCGACGTATCACCCTAGAAGGCCAGGCGGTGATGCCGGCGGCGATTGGGAGTTTTGGGCGAAGAAAGGAAAGGTTAGAGACCGGAACGGGCGCGGGATTGAATCCCGATTTGATTGCGCGCGAGAAATTAGCGATCGGGACGGGGATTTGCCGGATCCAGAACCTTCCCGAGCCATGTCCATGGCGGGGTATGCGGGCGAGAAAAGAAAGGTGCCGCGGAGAAGAAAGGAAGGACGAAGAAGGGGTGATGTGGGCCCACTTGTCGGTGGCAGGGGAAGAAGGAAGGGAGAGGATGCGCATCGGGCGTCCGATTGCGATCCGACGGTCGTCGTGGGTTGAGGCAGCGCGCGGGAAGGCTGGGCCAACCGTGCCGCAGGCGCGCAAAGCAGATGTGGGCCGAGCTAAATTCGGCCCAAACGTCGTTTAGGGTTTTTCTTTTACTTTTCCAATTGATTTAATTCCAGTAATTCAAAATAGCTTTAGAAAATAGCAGATTAAGTCCAAAATTTTTGAGAAAATTCACAGAAATTCTCTGGGGTATTTTGGACTTAAATAAAATATTTATAGCTATTATTTGGTAATATATTTTGCAAATAAATTTGTTTAGCTTCAAATTGATTAAGTAAAGGCTTCAAAAAAAATTCAGAAAAGTTCACAAAAATAATTAAACTTTATTTTCAACTGAAATTTGAAATTTGTGCTGTTACACTAGCTATATGGGCGTCGATCATTATGAAGGGCTATATGTTCCATTGTAATTAAGAAATTATTCCATTGTAATTGATTCAGTAATTAAAAAATTATTCCATCTTTGATTGTATCTGCTTTCTTGTTTTTAGAGGGCACGACTAGCATTTCCTGAGGCGAGCCGAAAAACAGAATATTTTTTAGCTGTAAAAGGAACTATCACAGGCGGTTTAGTGGAACAAACAATCTGTGATATATGAAGCACAGACGGTTATATCAGAGGCGCCAAAATATTTCGCCTCCCACGCACGTGTCCCAAAACATTTTGCCTCGCGTGCATGTGTCAAAAAATTCCAATCCTCCCGCGCTGCTCATCACAGACGATTTCATAATTCAATCATCTGTGATATTGACCATATCACAGACGGTTCTATTATTGACCGTCTGTGAGTTATCACAGACGGTCAATAATAGAACCGTCTGTGATATGGTCAATATCACAAATGGTTGTATTATGCAACTGTCTATGTTATCCCTTCATTAGTAGGACCCCGCTAGGGTTTTGGCCCTTACTCCTCACTCACCCGTCTCCCACCCTAGCGCCCTTAACTCCTCTCTCGCCCGCCCCTTCCACTTCTCCGCGACGATGACGTCACCCCTTCCCTGACCCTGACGCCGACGCCGATGCTGCGCCTTCTCCCTGACCCCGACCCCGTAGTCGCCGCCTCCTTCTCCCCGACCTCGACGCCACGCCGCCTTTCTTCACGTATTCGTCGGTCCCTGTTGTTCCGCGATGCTACCCTGCTGCTCGCCAACGCTTCTGTGCGTCCATCTCCCTGACACCGTCGGTCCCTACTACTACCTGACGCCGCCCTGCTACTCCCTGGCGCCGCCCTACTATACTCCCTCGTCCTCCACGCTTGTGGGTTCTTCGATTGCCATCCGCTTTGTGAGTTGTTTCTGTTTACAGGAGTGCTTTACTTTGTATATATGTGATGTTCTAGTCTAAATCTAAATTTGGATTAATTCTAGTACCGAGAGATATTTCATTTTACTGCTATGGGTTCAGTTTACTGCTCGGTGATGAATTTTGTCATATTGTGAAATTATATTGATTACAAATCAAACTTGAGTTACTAGGATTGCTTACTGTTGTCAAATTATATCTAATAGCTTGGCTCTGTTACTTTTTGTTTTCGGCTGTGATTGATTTGATTATGTTATTCTGATCATGATTCTTGTGCATTGTTAATTCCACAACCTTCTGTTGACTGAAAGTAACTTTGTTATTTGAGATAATTCTTGACATAACCAGTAGAGCATTAAATTCTGAGCTCATAGTCTGATCCATTGTTATCATTTTTAATTAGTGAAGAATATTGACAAAAGTATTGAGAAATACTAAGATTGTATCTTGTGCAACTCTATAAAAGTTTTTAGTTCTTTGGGTGTGTATCTTCTTCAGAGATGGCGTCCGCAAAGTCTTCGCCGCCGTCGCTGAATGTGTCTGGGGATTTGATGAACTGTGTGCCAGTGTCGTTGAATGCGTCTGGCGCTCCAAAGAAAGGGGCCACTCAGCGACATGGCAGAGGAAAATCGAAAATGCCTGTGGGCCGAATGACCTTCACACAGGTCATAAACAGTGGGGTCCCTCTGCAGCCCAAGAAAGCAGCGGCGGCATTCCGAACCGCCCGCGGGATACTTGGAAGGGAACGAGTCCTCATCACCACACCAAGCTGGAAGTCTCTGATGAAAGTACAGAGAGACGAGTTCTGGGTTAAAATTTCAAGCTCGTTCGAGATCCCACGAGAATTCCTGGGATTCGTGCGATGGGAGGCGTTGCTCGAGGTGGAAAAAGTGTGGAAGACCTTCAAGAGCACGCTTACCACAAAGTACGTGAACAAGGATCAAACGCCTTTCACAAAGTATCAATTCGTGTCGTAGGATATATGGGATGCCTTTGTGCAAATGAAGACGACGAACAAATTTCAGGAGCAAAGTGCGGCGTACAAGGCTATCCAGACAAAAAACACTCACCCCCACAGATTCGGCACCGCTGGGTATGTGGGAAACATCACGCAATGGGCGACGGAGGACGAGCAGGCAGCCCAGTGGGACGCCTCCCCACCATTTTTTCGAATCACACACGAGCGAACCCGAAACTGGTTAAGAGCGATGTCATCAAGCACGTCTTCGAGCGTCATCTCTTTCAAAAACCCGACAGA
This sequence comes from Ampelocalamus luodianensis, assembly GCA_036346255.1. Classification (NCBI taxonomy): domain Eukaryota; kingdom Viridiplantae; phylum Streptophyta; class Magnoliopsida; order Poales; family Poaceae; genus Ampelocalamus; species Ampelocalamus luodianensis. The sequence continues at coordinate 65,690,562 of CM070618.1, forward strand.
TAAGGGAGTGTCCCAACATCTGGTAAGATATGTCAAACTACCTAGTTGTTAATAAGTCTATAATTTTATAGGTCTAAAATAACATGATGACCTCTTACAGCAAACATTAACTAGCGAATCTTCCCAAGGCTCCTTCGAAGCAGTCAGGGAGAGGGATATGCTATCCATGGCCCTGGAAAATAAGGAGCACCCGGGCCGCATGTGATGATTTGGGGTTTACGTACCTTGGAGGTAGGGATTCCCACACGACTCCGAGGTGTATAGGAGTCGGAAGAGATCCAAGGCCGAGAGCGAGGAACGGTTGAAAGGGGATCTTCATGCGGAGATTACTGTGGAGATTAGTGCGAAGTTTAGTGCAGAATATGAAGGGCAGATAACATCATTGTAGGAACAAATGGATCGACTCATCAACCAGTCACAAGCCACCCCCTGATTTTGGGAGCCAGTCCTCCTCAACATCGGAGTAGCGTCGCGTTCACACATATTTTAAACATGGTGACGTTCGATTACCTATCGACGACATTTAGGTAAATGTACATCTCTAGAATGCTCCAAAGATAGACCTGTAGGACATCTTAGCTAATTGTATATCGTTTTGTAGGAGCCCACACCTTGCAAGATCCAAGTGAGGCTGGTTCGGTTCATTTCTATTGATGCTGGGCGGGGGGTAGTGTTTCTATGCCAGGAAGGGACAGTGTTGCATGGTGCCCAGCTGCCGTAGGGTTATGCCAAGGTCCAGGTGGACATCGTACGTGACAATTTCATGGTCGTCCCGCTGGAGAACCCCCCAACAAAGACATTATGACACTAGGGGATGCCGTGCATTCTTTTGTCCAGTGGCCTAAGAGGGACATCGCACTGGACCCTACAGTGCCACAATCCCCATACGACCATGCCTCTCGAACAGAACACTCGATGACTCCACCTCAACCCCCGCTACAGAAGGCCTCCGTATCGGCTACCATGGAGACTGCGCTAAAGAAACAAGAAAAGCATGTCAAGTCGTCTTCCAGGAAGACAAATAGCACGCGGGGCGCTAAGGCCAAATCGAAGAAGATTAAGGCACCTCAAAAGCCTGGAATGTTCTCCCTTGGAATGCCGTTGGTCACCGACACAATGTTACGCAACATTGGTTTGGCTTGCGAGACTTTTCATGCCTGGTAAATGCAGCAGACCGATGAGGAGAGGGAAGACCGGCCTACTAGATTCACCATCAGCTACACGGAGAACCATTTCCTCCACAAGGTGGGCTACTTCGTTGTGGGCTTCGAAGACTTATTTGATCTATTCAACCTCGATGCCCTCAACGCCTCACTTCTACGATACTGGACACTGTAAGTGTGTACAATCAAGTTCTACATTCACGTAGTACCGATAAATGTCATAACTCATTGCTTATGTCTAAACACATGATGCAACTAGCCTAGCGATCACAAGAACCGGTGGGTTTCCTTGACCCACAGTTGATCTCTAAGCAATGCATCAACGAAGACGCATCCGACGTTGACGAGGATTAAACCTCTATGTATTCCTTCTATACATGATAAAAGATCATACGTCTTCACAGTCGTAACCCCTAAGGCTAACGACCTCACTGGTCGTAAGGATTTCAGATGTTACATAATAGGTACCCTGGTTGGGCAAGATTCTGCACCTAGTCTCTGACCAGATAGCTGCTCGTGAAAGTTATGAACTGATATCCACATCTAACTCCAGGTATATTCCTTACCGTGTGATGAATGAAACATGTGTATATTCCATGCCACGTGACGATACATGATCCTAAGACACTGAAAAATAACTACCACACGGTTAAGTATCTCTCATATATTCAACCGTGTGATGGTTGATACTTCATCAACCACCGCCTCGCTCTGACCAATCGTGATGCTTCTCAACAGGCATCTTCTCTAGGAGTAGCTGCCACCACTTCGTCAACTACTTAAAGGAGGACGCAAATGGTAGAAGGGAGGGGGAAAGAGAATCCAAATTGAGAAGATCAATAGACGATTGGATTTCATCTGAAGCATTAGCATAGCAAGCATTATGCTCAGTGTAATTAGGATTTGTCCACCGCCTAGTCGCAGGCACCCCCTGTAATAGCCAGTTCATATCAATAAAGAGCTGTCCCATTCTATCCCAAGAAATCCCATGTCATTTGTCTCTGTTTTATTTCTGTAAGATCGGTGACTCGATCGTCGACATACGTCGGGAAATACATAAGGAAGGGGTTGCTTACTCACAGCGACAAGAACTACATACTAATGCCCTACAACTAGGCATAAGTGCTTCACTACATACTATATAAATGTCATTTGTACCTTATACACAACACGAACTTAGGTTTAATAACTATAGAGACATACATGAGTAGGTGGCACTGGATCCTTTTAGTCATTATACCAAAGTGGAACAAGGTAACATACCTGGATTCCCTAGTCAACAAACACCACAACTTCACCCTTGTGCAAAAAGTACTCGACAGGTATGCTCATTTTCTCCATACGTAACTCTATTGTAGTCTTCGTTCGTTTGAAATGGCCGAGGATAACTTTTTGGAATCACGTAGGTTATTCAAAGCCTATGTTAACGGGGAGGGAAACACAAGGAATCGAGCGCCACACTGCGACACAGGACGTAATTTTTGGTACCCGCTACAGCACAATAATCCTATATCACACTTTGTAACCCGGCCTCTCGAACTGACTATACCTATATATATAATTCTATTTTTGCAGTGCCACCAGCAACTACTACAAGGCAACGTATATGTATTCTACGTTTATCATCATATGCAGGAAATCATGAGAGCTAAGAAAAAGGATCCAGAGGTTTGTTAGTCAATCTCGCAATAATTATTTCCTAATTACCAATTTAAATATATGCTTACTACTTTACTCGTAGCGACAGGGCATCACAATCGATGAAATAATATTCGATCTGGCCCAACTCTTGGATGTTCGAGGACGGCTCGCCACCTTCATCACGGGGGAGATCATTAACCCGAATGGAGAGTTTTACAACAGAAACAACGAAGAATTGTAATTCACTTTGAGTTGTAATTCAATTGTAATTCTAACGACATTACCTGAGGCTTTCAGAGGGTATGGCTAGCATTACCTGAGGCTAGCCAAAAAACAAAAATATATTTAGGTATACAACGAACTATCACAAACGGCTACCACCAACAACCGTTTATGATATGTATCCAATCACAGACAGTTATTTTTACTAACCGTCTGTGATATGTATCCAATCACAGACGACAACCACCAACAACCGTCTGTGATATGTCGGATATCACAGAAAACTATTTTTACTAACCGTCTGTGATTGGGCTGTGATATGTATTCAATCACAGACGGCTACCACCAACAACCGTCTATGATTTGTTGGATATCACAGACGGCTATTTTTACTAACCGTCTGTGATTGGGTTGTGATATGTATCCAATCACAGACGGCTATGTATCCAATCACAGACAGCTACTACCAACAACCGTCTGTGATATATCGGATATCACAGACGACTACCACCAATAACCGTCTTTGATATTTATGATATCACACACGGTTAGTAAAAGGGGGAATTAAGGATTTGCCACCCAATAGAACGGCATTGTCACATTTATCACTCTATAGATTGTAATCATTTATTTGCCACTCTATACAATTTTCAATCATTTTTTGCCACTTTGGACTTTTTAACTCATTTTCTATTTTTTAGGCCAATTATATGCACCGAAGTTACCGAAATGCCCCCACCACTCCCCTCCTCTCCTTCCCGCACTCTACTTCCTCTCATCCCCGCCTCCAACTCCAGGCTGCGCTCGACGCCAAGGACGCCGCGGCCGTCGCGCTGCACCGGGAGCATGCGGCAACAGAGGATAGGAACGCGCGGCTCGACCGCGCCGTTTCCATCTCCTCAGTGCGACCAAGCAAGTGCACAGAGCTGAAACATCAACCAAGCATCAAAACAACACAGCTAAAATGAATCAAGTCAAAACTTGAAGAACAGAAATAACAGAAGTGGGTTAGGGGAGAGAGGGACCCAAGGCGGGTCGGCACATGGTAGTGCACAGCGGAGGAGCTCACGGGCACGGCTGAGCCGGAGGTGAGCCCGGGTGAGCGCGAGCCTGGGAGGTGCAGGGCCGAGCCGAGGCTCCGGCGGCCGGATGGCCAAGCAGTCGGGCGGCGCGTCGAGGCAGCCTAAGCCGAGGGCCGGGCCGAGGGGACGGGCGCGCGGCGGTGGCGAGCAGCGGTGTCGGGACGCGAAGGAGCCGGAGGGGAGCAACCGGGTCGGGCTGGTGGCGCACGGGCGAGCAGGAGGATGCGAGCTGGTGATGGCGGCGCAGGAGCTGAGGGTGACCACGGCGCGGGCCAAACCGGAGCAGAGCAAGGGAGCCGAGCCGAGGGGTAGCGGCGCCGGCGGCCAACCAAGGGAGGGGGCGCCATGGAGAAGGGGAGAGGAAGAAGGAGTTGGGGGCAAGGGGGGTGTCGGCGACCGGTTGAAAGGAAATAGGAAGGGGCATTCCGGTCTTTTCACTGGTCTGAAAAATAGAAAATGAGTTAAAAAGTCCAAAGTGGCAAAAAAATGATTAAAATTGTATAGAGTGGCAAATAAATGATTGCAATCTATAGAGTGGCAAAGGTGAGAACGTCGTTCTATTGAATGGCAAATTCTTAATTGTCTCTTAGTAAAAATAACCATCTGTGATATGTATCCAATCACATACGGTTGGTACATATAACTGTCTGTGATAACTAGTCTTCACAGACGGTTTATACCAGAAAATCGTCTGTGTTGTAATTTATTACAGACGACTCAAAAACCGTTTGTGATAAACACCTGTTATCGCAGACGCATAAAATCAGACGGTTCAGAAACCGTCTGTGATGACGGTTTAAAACCGTCTGTAGTAGTGTCAATTTTGTTACATATGATCTCTTTATTAAATTTCTTACAATCCTATCTATATATACAAAACAGGGATGCACTAAGTATATTTCAAACCATTTCAGTTGCATCTCTCAACTGAGTGGTACTGTACATCTCAGAATATATCAGCAACGAAGGATGTGATTGGTCGCCCTTAATGCCCCTCGCAATATGGCTCAATTTGTGTGCATGTATACTGCGTGATAGGCTGATCACTTTAAATGGATTTCTTGTGTACTCCTTTGTTCGTTTCACACGCTACTACATTCTGTGTTTTCAGTTAGGGAAAAGGAAGGATCAATGGGAAAGCAATGAAATCTGCTATGGATTCGATTCCCAAAGAAATCTATCATGGATTGATGGCTAGGACTGGTGCATGCGCGATCAGAAAGCAACGCACGTACCACCAATGGAGAAGGAAGCGGAATGAAATAAAAAAGATAAGCACCAAAGAGCACATCGAGATTCGGCTAAACCACAATACGGAGAACCCTGCAACTAATAGAACCACATTGGCTGACCTGACCTGTTCCTACTTGTAAGTAATGCTTGCTTGGTAGACCACTAGACAGGGAGCCCCAAAACGAGGAAATGTGCGTGCAAAATGGAGCAACATGCATCCACTCAAAATTCCCTACGTGCTAACTCCTATCCAGGTCCACCTGGTGGTTGCTGCTACTAGAAAAAGTTTCGTACTACTGCCAGCCGCCAGGAAAAGAAACTTGACTACTCTTACTATGCGTAACAGAACCCCCCAATAGTAGACCTAGTGCAGCGGAGCAGAGACCTGCACTCGCCCACTTGCACTAGGCAAAAACAAAGTCAAATGTTGCGCGACGCATCGAATCGAGCTCCTGCACACGAGCACGAGCAGGCAAGCCATGGTGCGCTGACCAAGTTCTGTCGACGATCCGGCAGCGTTCGTGCGCGCGAGATTATAGTCGCATCTGGCCATTCCAGCGACAGAGAAGCCACGGGAAAAAGGAGGGACCGAGGAAGCGCGCGACGGCACGGCACAGAAACGCCCTGCCGTAAGCTATCCCGGCGTAGCTGCGTGCGTTCCTAGCCAACGACGGCGACGGCGACGGCGACGTGGAAACACGAGAGATCTGTGCACGCAGTTCCCCCGGGCGCGCGCCCTCCTTGCCTTGTCTCTTCTCCTCCTCGACAGGCCTCGATCCTCAACGTTTCATCACACTTGCATGCCCGCCCGGACAATGCCGACTCGATCCTCTCCCGAAACGTACAGTCCTTGGATGATGTATGCATGGCTCTGATCGCCAAAGTCCAATCTCCATGCTCATGCGTCCCTTCCGTTTCACTGATCGGCATCGCCCAGTAACTGTAAACCAAAGTCTTGTGTAGTTGTGTGGAGCCGTGGTAACAGACAGGCCGTTCCTGAGGAGGAGGACCGACCGGGGCGACCGCCTAGGGCCCATCAGAGCCGAGGGCCTCCGATCCTGATACATCATACTACATATACGTATATGTATAATTGTATATCATCTGTATAAGCTCTATTGCGTTGCATGGCTGCATAACTACTAACTAGATTGAGGCATTGAGGTAGGCTGGAGCCCAGGACATGGGCCTAAATCATTTAATCGGCAATTAAGGCCCACCCAACTATTCATCTATCGAATCACCAACAGGCAACTCCCAGACCCAATCTCCCATCCTATCGCTGATTGCTCCATGCCTGATGTCTCATCCTTCTGCAACGAAACCAACGTTGCTGCCTCCCTCATGCCCTCGCGAGTCATGCCTCACGGTCTCTCTTTTGAAGCTAATTACTTTTTAGTCATGGTGGATGTGGCCATTGCTTCAATAAAAAATATATTTGAGGAACTTTAAGTGTTTAAAGGTGTTCAAAAAATATGAAGTCATTAGATGATATCGAGCTAAGAAAATGTTGCACTAAATTTGCAGAAACTTTTTCTCAAAATGATTCATCTGATGTTGAATCAGATGATCTTTTGTCTGAATTAAGAGTGTTGCAAATGACTTTGGTAGATGTGACAATGTCTGCTATTCAGATTTTTGAGTTTATTAGAGATGTAGATTGTTATCCAAATGTTTCAATTGCTTATCGAATCTTATTTACTATACCTGCGACTGTAGCATCAGCTGAAAGAAGCTTTTCAAAGTTGAAGTTATTGAAAAACTATTTGATGTCATCAATATCACAAGAAAGGTTGAATGGTCTAGTCACTTTATGCATTGAAAATGATATGTTAGATCACATTCGCATGGATATTATTATAAATGACTTTGCATCAAGAAATATTTGAAAAAATTGTGTTCTATAAGTAGTTTGTATCTTTTTGATGTATTCAATAACTTTACAGTCAGTATAAAAAGTAGCATTATATGTTGATGTTAGAATAAAAGACCTTCCATCTTATCTCGCCCCAGGGCCACCAAAATGCCAGGAACAACACTGGTAACAGAGGACATGATGGGGGAGGGGAGGCCAAGAGGGATGGGGCTAACGACTACGAGCGAACGGTACCATTTGACTGACACCGAAAGCAACATTGCCGGAAGGCGGAGAAAAGCGATCATCTATCATGCACTGCGGAAGATATAGAGTAGAGCTGGGCATTGGGCCGCGTGTGCGGCGTGCCCAAGCCCGCCGTGCCGGGCCGTGTCGTGTGCGTGCGGTTCGGCCGGTCACCCCACCGCGCGCGCGCGCGCCGCCGCCCACCTCGCCTCGGCCAGGCCGAGCACGGCCCAAAGCCCGCCGTGCGAGGGTCGTGCGTGCCACCAAGCCCACCCTAAGTAACTATAGAGCGTGTGGGAAGGAGAGGAGTCGAGAGGAGGTGGTTGGACGAATGGAGGGAGGCGGCGGCCGACGGCACGGAGGGAGGGCAGCGATCGGCAGCGCATGGAGAGGGAGGTGGTTGGAGCTGGAGGGAGGGGAATCAAAGAATGTGATTAGGAATTGGGAATTTTGGAGCTGAGGCTCGGGAGAAAGGGTTGGGGATGGGGGTTGGGGAGCTCAAGAGGGATGTTAGGCTAGACCGGGTGGCAGAGGGGGGTTATTGGTTGGGCCAGGCCGGGTGACAGAGGAGGGTTATTGGTTGGACCAGGCCGAGATGGGGGAGTGATTGAGCCAGGCTGAGAGAGGGAGGGATTAGGCTAGAACGGGAAGGTTGGGCCTATTTCGTGCCATGTAGGCCCAAACACGGCTGAAAGCATCTAGGCCCCTAAAATCTGGTTTTGGTAATTCATGATGATATGCGTTAAATTGACTTATGTGTTTGTTGAGTATTTGCAAGGTTAAGTCCAAATGGTAAGTACGATCGTGAAGCTGCATGCTAAAGGATATCGTGAAGATAAAATTAGTTCAAAGACAAGGTACAAGTAGATTAAAAATCTTTTACCTTTTACCGGTCTTAGGAGATATGGTTGGAAGACCGGATTATAGGATAAATACCGTACTATTAAGAGGGATCATGTCCAAGTAACTTGATAGCCATTCATGTGCTTTGTGGATCAATTTAGAATCATGCATGAAATTGTTTCTTTCCTGAAAAGCAACCGTTGCATTGTCTAGATATTCGGTAGTACCGGCGTGATCACGTGGTACTACCGGAGAACGGTACAACCGGGATTGTAGTGCGGTACTACCGCACTCCGGTCGTTCCGCATAAAAGACGGTATGTTTTTTCCGAGAGCATGTTGTCTGGGGTCTCGGTGTTTTTCCTCATCACGGTAGTACCGCTGTTGAAAAGCGGAACTACCGCACACCTGCGGTAGTACCGACTTAGTGACGTGATGCGTTTTTCGAAGAACATGTTTTCTGGGTGTCTCGGGGTCACCCCTCAAAACGGAAGTACCGCTGTGCAAACGCGGAACTACCGCTCACCCCCGGTAGTATCAACTATTCGACGGTACATTTTTTCCAGAAGCAATGCAGTTTGGTTTTTCGTGGAGCAGTAGTACCACGCTTTGGGCGGTATGACCGGGAAAGCGGTAGTACCGCATGTTCGTGGCGGTAGTACCGCTCTGCATTTCAAACGGCTATGTCAGTGCATTTATTGTCTTCTCTTCTAGCCGTTACTGTGCAAGTCGGTAAAGTGCGGTAGTACCGCATCTACTTGGCGGTAGTACCGCGATTCGCTGTTTTATGGGGATTTCCTCTCCAACGGCTATATTTGTTGGTGGGTGGTATTTATACCCCCCCTGCTCAAGGACAGGTAGCTAGACCACATTTAACATCCTTTGAGCCTTGTGCATCCTTTCAACTCCTCAAATTTACTTGTTCACTATTTGTGAGGTTGTTGAGCTCATTTAAGTGCATTCATCATTCTAGTTGATCCTCTTGCACTTGAGTGTCGTCAAGTGAAGGTCCTTGATTTGTTACTCTTGGAGTTTTGCCAAATTCCTAGACGGCTTAGCGGTGATTGCACGGTGATCTCTTCAAGAAGATTGTGAAGAGGCCCGGTGCCCAAATTGTGAGTGGTTCGGTGTTCACCATCTCCGGAGTGGAGGAAGAACGACCAATAGTGATCGAGGAAAGGCTTAATACGTGGAGCCGGCTTGATTGGTTCAAGCTCCCTCAACGTGGACTAGTGAAGACCGGCAAGTCTTCGATACCACGGGAAAACATCGTTGTGTCATTGTGGTTATTTCTAGTCTTTACTCTTCCGCATTTATATTTCTAGCTTGATATTTGTGCTTGTATTGCTTAGCTAGAAGTATAACTTGTTTAGACTAAGTTGTTAATTAACTTATCTCGTAAAATTGTTTAAAAGTTTTAAAACCTCCTATTCAACCCCCCTCTAGTCGGTTATCCTTGATCCTACAACGGCCCAACTGATCATGCCGTGCCGTGCCGCCCAACGGGCCGTATTCTCAGGCCCAGCCCGGCCCACAATTTGTGCCGTGCCGGCCCAGCCCACCACGTGCCGTGCCGTGTCGTGCTTAGACCGTGCCGTGCCGCCCGTGCTTTGGGCTGGCCCGGAAAAGCACGGCCCAAGTCCCAGCTCTAATATAGAGGGTGTCTGGTCTCATGGCTGACTTTGACGAGTCTAACCTTAGACATACCGCTCATTCTTAACCAGGTGTCTTTTAAGTTCGTTGCCGCAATTATGACGCGAGATACTTTCTTGTCTCTCATGACTTGTGTATCATAGATTTGGTCCTTGGGCTAATTTTGCTACACTTGGCCGTCACAAAAAATTGTCGAGCATCCTTTCGAGTCACGACATCTCCCTTAGATCTTACCCGACCCTGGAAAAGGCAAGGCGGGACAGGTTTTAACTGCTGGGTCGTGTAGACCCGACCCGACGGGGGAAAGGACCACCAAGTGGATGGGATGGATCAGCCGGGGGGCAACTTGCCAAACCGGGCTACAATTACATGTGGGACCAAGCCAATATAGGCATATGAGCATGGCTCGGTCAAAGATTCGATCAGGTCGCGCGTGCACCGCACCTCTCTGCTGCATCTAGAGCTGGCCAGATGGGCCGGGCCGGCCTGATGCATGGCAATGTTGGTTTGGTCTAGGTACGGCATGGCTCGCACTGTTTATGGTTTGTGCCGATTCGGTACGAAGCCCCGTACCGTGTTTGGGCCACCACCTAGGCACAGTGGGGCGGTCGTGCTAGGCACGATCCACGTGACCCAAGGGAGATGCAGACCACAAGGAGAGGGAGCGTCGGGATTGGGAGGAAGGGAGCAGGGGAGCGGCGAGCCGGCGTGGAGGGAGGAGGAGGTGGCAGGGCCAGCTCGAGAAGGAGGGAGGAGGAGCGGCGAGCCGGCCAGGGAGGGAGGGAGCCAGGAGGAGGCAGCACCGCCGTGGAGGAAGGAGGGAGGAGGCCGGGAGGGGGACGGCACCCGTGTGGAGGGAGGAGAAGGCGACGGGCCCGGCTCGGGAACAAGGGAGCCGTGAGGAGGAGGAGAGGGGCGACACCGGCGTGGAGGGAGGAGGCTGGTAGGGGGCGACGCTGCTGTGGATGGCAGCGGCGGGTGAGACCGAGGGCGTGGAGGGCGGCACTGCAGTAATGGCGTGTGGTAGTGCCACACTTGGGTGCACTGTCGCACACGGGCAGGGGCACACGTAGGGGAGGATAGGGGAGCGACGGCTCCGGCAGCTGGGCAGGCGCGCAGGCCGCGCCGACACGCTGGGCTGTGCCTGGCATGGCACGGCTCGGGAGAATCTGAACGTTGGTGTTTTTTTTGACCGTTTTTTACTGTTTGACCCTTTAAAAATAGAAAAAAAATAAAAAATACTCAAATTTTTTCTATAAATAGCCATCGTACCCCCTTTCATTCAGCACCCATCCATTCCTCAATCTCTCTTTGAAATTCTGTTGTACAAATTCAAATTCGTTGTGAGATAATTTGGTAAAATTCAAAAAAAAAACTTTGCCAAATTTTAAAAAATTCAATTTTCGACGGCAAATCAGCGAGAGAGGTACAACTCTATTTTTTCATACTTTTATTGTTAGTACTTGTTATGCTAAGATGAAAGTAATAATAGTGTTAATTTCAATTTTGTAATTTTTGTTATAGACAGTTACAACAGTTGTGCTCTTAGTGATTACGGACTTTCACTGGAGAAAGTTGCGTCCATGGAGGCGACTGCCTCAAGCCAACTAGAAGGGCAATGTGGAGTTTCGTCATCAGGCTTCACGTCAGCATCTTCATCGGCGACCACCAGAGTAAAGAGATCAAGGCCAGCTACATAGGGAGTGTAGGAGAATTTCGAAAGGACAATCAAGCCAGGCGCACAGGAAAAATCAGGTATCATATGCTATTTACAAAATTTATCACAATAAATTGCCTGCAAGGTCTACCGGTGGAACGAGGCACTTACTTAGACATGCTACAAGATGTCGAGCTAAGCAAACATTTGTGATGAGGCAAATGAAGCTGCAGTACAACCTCGACGGTATGGTACATAGCTGGGACTGCGTTCCTAAGGTAGCCCATCAATCTCTCTGTCGTTTAATTGCTCCTAAGGATTTACCGTTAGGCTTTGGGGAGTCTACTGCTTTCTAAACTTACATTAGGACTACGCATAGTCCTAGATTTGTTGTCGTTTTTAGACAGACAACAACTAGAGATCTAGTAAAATACTACAATGAACGTCGTAATAAAATAAAAAAACTATTTAGTACATGCACATTTTCGGTGGTCCTGACCTCGAACATATGGAGTGATCACGCTAGGAAGGATTATCTTAGTGTAGTTGCTCATTATGTTAATAACGACAGGGTAATAGAGAAAAGAATTATAGATTTTAAATTAATTGATGTATCATACACGAGTAAGAATATTGAGGACTGTATTATCAAAATTATGGAAGACTTTGGTCTTACAGACAAAATATTCTTAATTACTTTAGATAATGCCGCTTTGAACTCCAGAGCCATGGATATTCTTATTCTAGTATTGAGTACATACACCGATTCCTTCTTGCTACATCAGCGATGAGCTTATCATATTATTGACCTTATAGTCAAATGTGGTTTAAAAAAGTTGAATTCGTATCTTAAATCTTTTAGCGATGCGATATCTTTTTGAATAATTCTAACGTAAGAATAGCAGCATGTAAGAACTTTTGCAGGGCGATAGGTGTACGTCCAAAAAAGTTCGGTTTGAACACATACCGGTAAGATGGAACTCTACTTACCTGATACTTAAAAGTCTTTTACCATATAAGAGTATTTTTTTCTAGTTTTATTCAAACGCACTATCAGAGTACTGACGATAGTATACTATTTACTAAGCAAATATTGGTTTGTTGCTGAGAAGATACTACAGTTTTTAGAATTTTTTTATGAGGCCACTGTTGTTTCGTCTGCGTTGTCTACTATCCAACATCTCCTATCACTGTGCCTAGTATTTTACAGATTGCTACTCAATTGAAAATGTATAAAAATGACTGAGTTTTACGCGAGGCTATTGTTGCTATGAAAAGTAAATACCTTAAATATTGGAGAGAAATCCCTTTCCTATATGTATTTGTATTTGTTTTTAGATTCTAGAGCTAAAATTGAAGCATTTGCTAGTGTACTTGATCTTCTTAGTGATGCTATAGGGCTTAACTATACTAACTATTTTGGAGAAATTTATTTTCGATTACACGAGGTTTACCAAAGGTATGAAAATAAGTTTCGGAGGGTCCACTTGCAACGACCTCCAGTAGCCCCCGCCTCAAGTAGCAGACAAATATATGGAGCAAGATCTTCGGTGCCTCTTCCTCTATGTCCAAGTCTTCTTCTACAGCGTCGCCTGCTCAGCCAAGAACATCCCCAAGGAGTGGGGAACTATCCACCTATCTGGACAGCGATACGATGGATTTTAACTCAAAAGGCTTCGAAATTTAGCAATGCTGGCAAGCCCATAAGTCAACATATCTCGTGCTATCCATACTTGTACGTGATATGTTAACTGTTACTGTCTCGACAGTTTCCTCCGAGTGTTCTTTCAATCTTTCTGAAAAGAATATTGGAGGAGAGAAGAATAAGTTTCACAAGTGAGATAGTAGAGATACTTCTAACTTTGAAGGACTGGGAACAAGCTGATTTACGAACACAACACTCTGTTGAAAGTCCAAAGTTGTCGGAGGTGTTAAAAAATCTGTACCCACACAACGACACGTAGAACAAAGATGTATGTAGAGCTATAGGTTGCATTTTTTTTCTTTCCCAAGGTTTTCTCATGTTGAGTTTTTACTTGGCAAAGGTTTTAACGAGACAACCATTTGAACATTAATGAAGCTCTTTATGACATTTTCAATATGCTTATCTCATATATTTTTTTACAATTTTCATATCTATTTCTTAATTCTACATATTTTTCTATGATTTTTTTAAATTTCCGAGCCTAACAGTCTAAGTGAACCGCAACTACCCGTTACGCTAAATAGACTCGACCCGACCCGACATAACAGGCCATTGAACCGTGCCTAGACCTCTTCCCCAGCACATAGACTGACACAACACAACCCATCTATTAATCGGGCCACGATGGACCGTGTCACATTGTGTCTCCGCCGGACCGTCCATTTAGGCAGCTCTAACTGCATCCATCCCTTGACTCCGAAAACATCAACCAATCGTGCCTGTGCTATGTGCCGCTCCGTTCGCGCGCGGCCACAGTCCTCACGGCCGCACGGCGTGGACGGGCTCTCTCTTCCACGAGACATGCGCCGCTTATTTTAAGGCCACTTTTTATTCTTATTCCCTGGAGCGATCAGCTTTCCGGCCGGGGGAGAGAAACCGCGCAGGGAATGCAATGCAAGTGGATAGGTGATCAAGGCGGATGAATGGGCTAGTTACGACTAGAAGATTAGAAAAGGGTCCGGGGCCAGAGCCCGAAGGACCCGCCATCATTCATGGCTTCGCGCTTAAGCCTTGCGAGTCAGAGTCAGACTCAGCATGAGCGTGTGTGTATATATCCATACCACCCGGCATGGATTGCCACTGTGAATTGCGAATGATAGTGTAGCAGCACTCGTAGGCCAGAGAGAGAGAGACCAAGCAGAGAGAGCAGGCGCCCAGCACGAGACAAACACACACACACACACACACACAAACACCAGGCGTGCAAGGCTGCAAGCCCGGCTCTCAAGCAACAAGCAGCGCAGGCATGAGTGTTCCCTGTGTTCCCTCCAGGCAGAATGCCGTTGCAGTCCCAGCCTCTCGACCTGAGCACAAGAAGCTGAAGCTTAGCTGCTGCAACTTGCTTAATATAGAGCGAGCCCCGTCTCGTCTCCTTGTGTCGTATCGTGCTCCTATATAAGTGAGTCCCCGGTGCTAGTGTGGTGAGGCGACTGGGGCTGGGGATTGGGCTGGCTAGCTAGCTATATGAGCAGTCTCATCGGCAGGATCGGCACCGGCATCCGCTCACCGATGGCGGCTGCGGCCGTCGCTGGCTTCGGCAGGGACGGCGGCTCACAGAAGCGGTCGCGACGGTTCAGTGTAAGAATGGAGAGAAGAAGCAGACTCGGGGATGGTTGGTGCTCCTGTAGCGGCAGCAAGGCGGAGGCGGAGTGGGGGGCCGCGAGGCTAGTGGTGATCGTGGGGGCAACGGGCACAGGCAAGACAAAGCTGTCCATTGACGCGGCCCAGACGCTCGGCGGGGAGGTGGTGAACGCCGACAAGATCCAGCTCTACGCCGGCCTCGACGTCACCACCAACAAGGTACCGCTAGCCGACCGCCGCGGTGTCTCGCACCACCTCCTCGGCGCCGTGCGCGCCGACGCCGGCGAGCTCCCAGCGTCGTCATTCCGATCGCTTGCTACCACCACCGTTGCCTCCATCGCGGCGCGCGGGCGTGTGCCAGTGGTGGCCGGTGGGTCCAACTCGCTCATCCACGCCCTTTTCGCCGACCGATTCGACGCCGCGCCCGCCGACCCGTTCACCGCTGCCGCGGCCGGGTACCGGCCGGCGCTCAGGTTCCCGTGCTGCCTCCTCTGGGTGGACGTCGACGAGGCAGTCCTCGACGACTACCTCGACCGACGCGTGGACGACATGGTGGGCGAGGGCATGGTCGAGGAGCTCCGAGAATACTTCGCGACGACGTCGGCCTCGGAGCGGGCCTCGCACGCCGGGCTGGGCAAGGCCATCGGCGTGCCGGAGCTCGGCGACTACTTCGCCGGGCGCAAGAGCCTCCGCGCGGCGGTAGACGAGATCAAGGCCAACACGCGGGTGCTCGCGGCGGCGCAGGTCGGCAAGATCCGCCGCATGGCCGACGGATGGGGCTGGCCCGTCCAGCGTCTCAACGCCACGGGCACCGTCCGCGCACGGCTGGCCGGCGCCGGCCGCACCGCCGAGGCCGCGGCGTGGGAGCGCGACGTGCGCGGGCCGGGCCTCGCCGCCATGCGCCAGTTCCTCGACGTCCAAGCACTATTTGGGCACGACGACGCCGAATGGGAGGATCGGCTAGTAGCGCGGAGGAGGCAATGTCGTGGCATGGTGGGCTGAGGAGCCGAGTGAGAAAAGCTTTCGAGCTTTTGGGTTCAATTTTTTTTTTTTTTTGATAGGCCGCCGATTTTGGAGGGCCCGGCGGCTCATCTGACACGGGTCGGCGGGGGCTATATGCTACAGCGATAGAAAAGCAGAGAGAAAAGAAAACTGTGAAGTTTTGCAGAGCCTGCGAATTCTCTCCCTGGACTAGTGGACTGAGAGGCTTCTTCATCTTCTTTCTTCTCTTTTGCTTCATCCTTTTTTTTTCTAGCCTAACCACACTGCATGCAGTGTAATTTAGTCTACCTTGTTCAAATTTGAAATAGTTTTGCTTTCGCACCTTCTGGAGATACTATTTTTAACAGTATTCTGGACCTTGGTTTCTCTGTTCAGGCTTTTCTTACCCTTGTCTTTACATCAGGGATGCATGCTATGGCATCTCTGAACCTGTGCTTTTGACCACTACATTTGCTTTGCTTCTTTTTCGGCCTATTTGTTCTTCGTTTGGAATTGGATTCTGTAATTCTGCCAAGTTTAGTTGCTTCCTTGTTGATGTGGTGGTGGACACTCTGAAATATTCCAGCTGGTGCGTGGAGGGGCTGATTAGACTGTAATCTCATGCTTAGTGTGTGATTAGGGGAAGGGATTGTGCTGGGTGCGTGAGTTGGTGTTCTTGTTGTGCCAGCTAGGAAGGCAGTTCGAGCCTAGACGTGTGCTCTGCTTCTTTCTTGAGAAGCATTTTTTTTCGCCTTTTCATTTTCCTCGTTGTGTTTGTACGATCCACTATACCGGCATTTGCTGGTTTTGGCTGCCGGCCTCGACTTGCTATGGTTCATTGGTTCGCCGCTTTTAATCTTCCTTATGTGTTTCTGCCGCCCTCTCGGACAAAAAAACATGACCTGCTGCTGCGCTTCTTATCGCTACTACCAATCCAATGTTCATCCACATTTAGCTCCTGCATGCGCTTATTATTTTTAACACCTCGTCACCAACCGTTAAACGTCTATCTGCTGGCTGCTGACACTGATGTAGTGACGTGGTTTCGCTTGATCCCATTATTCTTTTGGGAAAATTGATTATTTGCCTTATCTTTGGTGTGGTTTCAATCATTTGTCATTATGTTTGTTGTAATAGACTATTTGTCACATAGTTAAAGTGCTAATAGCATATATACCACTTTAGATATTTTTATCCCTATCTTCTTCCCTCTTCTTTAACATCATCTTCTTTCTCTCCGCGCTGGTGTCCTCTTTTCTCTCTCAATTTTCCCTCCTTAAAACCCCTTCCCACACTCCCCATTCTCTCCACCCATTAGCTTACCACCATGGCTGCCCTCCACCGCTATCACCTCCTTCTCCACTTCTCCCTCCTCCCTCTCCACACTGCCGTCTCCTTTGACGCTAGCCACCTCTTTGTCATGTCCGAGCTCTCCGAACCCCCCTTCCCCGGCGCCCTCTCCAGGTAGGGGCCCACTCCAGTCGCTCCATCTGCCACTAGGCGCACATGTCATGCGTCGGGAACTCCGCCGTCGCCGTCTAAACCTCGAGAACCTCTTCCTCACCGGCGGTTTCCCGACCGCGCTCTGCTCGCTGAGGTCCCTGGAGCACCTCGACCTCTCTGCAAACAACCTCATGGGCCCGCTGCCTGCCTACCTCATCGTGCTCTCGGCGCTCACGCGCCTCAACCTCGTCGGGAACAACTTCTTCGGTGAGCTCCCGACGGCCTACGGTGGCAACTTTCAGACGCTCGCCGTGCTCAACCTGATCCAGAACTCTGTCTCCGACAAGTTCCCAGGGTTCCTAGTGAACCCCATCACCCTCCAGGAGCTCCTCCTCGCCTACAACGTGTTTTCATCTTCGCCATTGCCGGAGGCTCAGCGACTCAAGGGAGGAGGGGGTGGCGCGACTTCGACTGGAGAAGAGAGAAGGGGGTGCGACACAGCTAGGCGGCGAAGGCCGGAGCCGAGAGAGATAGAGAGGGAGAGACAGAGAGAGATAGGGTGAGGAGGGGACACCGGTTAGCCACTGGGGAGGTCACCGGGTCGCCCATGGCCTGAGCAAGGAAGCATGGAAGAGAGGAAGAGAAGAGAGGAAGAAGACAGTGGCAAAATTGGTATTTATTTTTCAAAAGGGTAAAAACAAGGAGCGCACGAAAGATAGGGTAAAAGATCAATTACATGGAACTTAGTCCTAAATCATCGAAACCAGATCAAAGGTAGGGCAAATGATCAATACTATTCTTTTTTGCAGCCACACCTAGGTTTCGGTTGAGACATTGAGTGAGAGTTCTCGTTTTGTGGCTCTCACAAGTATATTTGGGAAATGGATCATTTGCATTGAAGGGTTTAATGCAGATGATCTACAGTACTACACATTAAAAGCTGATCTTAACCGTCCGATCGGAAAGCAAATGTCTATATCAATCACTACAGTGTTTTGGATTCAATAAAATTGCTACAGTAGATATTTCGCTGATCACTGTCTAGTGTTGTTCACTCGCTTACAGATCTGTTTGTACGGTGATTCTTGCGTTACAGCAGAGGATCAAATCCGTATATTTGCACTTGTGTGGGTCGCGACTCGCGAGTGCTAACTGGAGCTCTGCTTCTCTCATGTCATGTGCACCTTGTTGCATGATGATGTCGCTCGCCTGCGCTTGATTAGGATGTGGCACCATATTGTACCGGTATTATTCCCTGGAGTAGCCAGGCTGTTTCTCTCATGTTTACTAATTCAACAACTAATACCTGTGTGTAGCAAATAAAATACTGCCCTGTTAGGATGCCATTTCAGATGCTAGCTACTCTGCTCAGCATGCAAATAGGCCGGGCACCATTGATGACTCTCCTCCCGCAGCAGAGGCTACTACTCTAGAGCACTACAGAGTAATCAAAAGGGCATCCCAAACAAACTTCTCGAAAGAAAGGCCTGCATGTACTACACAGGAATGAGAGGGCGAGCAAATACTTGCCAATATCGTTGAATTTTTGGCTGTATCGGTGCAAATTTGTTTCGTATTTACAAGAATAACTATCTTCACGTGAAATTTGCAAAAATAACGCTTCACCGTACAGTCACTATGCGGGAGGTCATCCGGAGCCGACACATGTTCTCTGCCGCACGGCCGCCGTATGGTGGAGCGTCTCCCGCATGGCCACCGTGCGGTGGGGGCACAGCAGCACGGCCCACCTCACTGCCACCGTGCGGCAGATACTGTAGCATTTTTTTTTCTTTTTTTAAAAAAATAATCATTTAAGTATATTTTTGTAGAAATTTTTAAATATAGTAAATGAACTCACAATTGTTTGTGGAGCATTCTGACATAGTGTACTTGCTTGTGTAATTTTTTAAAAATTATTCGTTCTGATTTTTTCTCGAAAATTTATTTAAGTATATTGTTGGTAGGATTTTGTTAATATAGAAAATAAGGTTAAAACATTTTTTTTGCAGACTCTTTACATAGTGGACTTGATTCAGTAATATTTCTAGAATTTTATATGTATTGAAATTATCTCAAAAATTAAGGATTTAGGTCTCGACAATTAGGGCGGTGTACTATTAATTTTCGAGACCTGAACCCTTAATTTTTGAGATAATTTAAACACATCTAAAATTCTAGAAATATTACATAATCAAATCCACTATGTAAGAAGCCTGCAAAAAAAATTTCATAATGTTTGGACCTCATTTTCTATATTAACAATTCCTACAAACAGTATATTTAAATGAATTTTCGAAAAAAAATTAGAATGGATAAAATTTTGAAAAAAATTATACAAATAAGTATATTGTAGGGAGGCTCCACAAAAAAAAGATCACATTTACTATATTTAAAAATTCCTACAACAGTATACATAAATGAATTTTTAAAAAAAGAAAAAAGGGGGAAAATTGCTACAGTACCTACCGCATGGTGGCAGCACAGTAGGCTGTGCTACAGTGCCCCAGGCACGGTGGCCGTGCGGCCGGGGCAGGTGTCGGCTCCGGACGACCTCCCGCACGATGACCGTGCGGTGGAGCGTTGTTTTTTGCAAATTCTGCGTAAAGACGGTTATTCTTGCAAATACGAGACGAATTTGGGCCAATACGGCCAAAGCTTCAATATCATTCCGTATGTTATATGGTTTGGCTGTTGGAATGATACATTATGGTATCAATCTATATCGATGTACCGTTCCTGAGTTTAATATAATAATATATATTTATAAATATATATGTTTAATTATATGTACACTAAATTTTACTTATAATATTACTCTAAATACGTAGTAGTAGAATCAAATATAACATATATTTCAATGAGTTCAATAGATGATATTTTCAATTCCACCGGAGACCGATATTATTTTGTATCAAAACCGGTATAACCGATATTAACCGGTATCAAGGCTGTTATGGAACACAGATCTACTTTAGGTGACGAAACGATACATGTCTATCATACACGCTGGTGACGAAATGATACATGTCTATCATACACGCTGGTACCGCAAAGATATTGAAAAGTTCGCATGCCATGCAACTTCTCCTACGAATCCTATTGTAACCTACACCGTGCATGCATGCACGTTTGACAAGAAATAGGGAGGCACGCAAAAGGATGCAGGGCATGTACAGGGCGTATACCCGAAAGCGCCCACATGAGCAATGATGGCCGCATTATCTTATAATCGCGCAGCCGTTGTTGCCTCTGTGCTGCTAATGCTGAGGAGAGGAGAGGCTGCATGCACTTGCTTGCCTTGGTAGTTGTTGCGGTTGCCGGTCTCTAGGGCTCTTGAGACGGCAAAAGCCATCAAGCACGAGCGCCTGCCTTGTTTTTGGCGCTCGAGGGGAGGCTTCTCCAGCTGCGCGTGTCTGTGCATGTACCAGGCCAGAGCCAGCATCGTAACAATATACAAGTTGCAACTTTGACCGCTCACCACTCAAATATAAATATATTTGCAAAACCTAATAATATTATATTATTATAAAAGTATTTTGAGAGAAAAAAATGATAACCAAAGTTTATAATATTTCACTCCACCAACCCAAAACGATTTTTTTTTTGTGACTGAGGGCAAATACTAACTCTGTGTTTAGTGTTCTCCCCGAGCTCAATCATGGCCCCAGGCAGCTGTCTAATTCTCTCTCACTAACTAAACCTACTAAAGTACTTCTTGCCAAAACCCAGCTCCTCCTCGTTGCCTTGTTAGAATCTGATCTTTCTGGCTAGATTCGAGCTGAATTGGGCCTCTCTTCACATCTGCATTATGTTTATGCAGTCAAAACGAACAACTAAGCGCTGGTGTTCCTAATTTTTGCCTTATTCTTGCTTGAACCAACACATTCCTTATTTACGGTCTCCGTTCCATGCGTTCTTCATGGATATGCCATGTACTTTTTGCATACATAAAGAAGTCCACTCCACATGCTAATTATGTTATGCCAAAAGGTGCCCTTGGAGCATGATCTCTGATTGTCCCTTCCCTACGGCTGCACTAGATTTATTCCCTCTTGGACTCGTATTTGCCTGAGGTGCATGCATGAAGCAAACCGAAACAAGCAGCTGATGTTTTTAATTTCGCGCCTGTTCTCCTGGCAGATCAGCCATGCTCCTCGCCTTGCTCCCCCAAAGCTCCCCTAGATCCAATTCGGCTGGACAAGAGTTTAGCTTTGCTTCCATGTGTTGTGTACGCATTAAGACAGGATACATGATTAACTACTCCACTAGCTTGCGTAGTTAGTGTCTAGATGCTTCTCCTCCTAAGATCAATGATGTGTTAGTGCTCTCCTTTCTCTCTAAAGAAATTTTGATCCAGCCTGGTCTTTTTTAGTATATGCAGGAGTATTTGGAATCATATATACATGGTGCACTGAAATTTGACTTTTAGTTTGGCTGCAGGTTTAGCTATGCTCATGCATTCTAAAATAGAATTATGTTTTGTTCCCTCGGCTCTTTTCCCATACAAAAGGTCATAGACTGATCAACAATGTACTATACCACAATGCTGTACTAGCAAATGTGCAATCCTTAGATTAGGGACTATTCTGTTCTATAGCTGAAACGGTTTGTCCTCCAGAGTTTGGTTGGAGTAAATGCCTAGAACGTAGTACATACTCTCAACAGTACGGTGGAGAAGCTGAAACTTTTCTAGAGAAATTTCTGTCCACTGGATGGTAGATGCCCAATCTAGTCACTGATCCCTTTAACTTGGCAGATGCAGCAGACTCATTACCCATACCACGACTTGGCAAAATTTTTTAAAAAATAATATTATTTTAAAAATATTTATAAAAATAAATATTCGCCCCAAAAATATATCATCGTCGTCGAATTAAGCGGCGGCGAGAACCTATCGCCGATTGAGGTATTTATCGCTAGTTGAGACCTGTCCCCATCTATCGCCATTGAACTGAGGTATTTATCGCTAGTTGAATCAAGCGACAAGAAGCTATCGCCAGTTGAACTGGCGATATTTACCTCAGCCCTAGCCAGTTTTTGATTTTACCTATTCCACTTAGGCAGTTTGTGATTTTCATAAATTTTAAACAGTACGAAATCTGTTAGACTCGCAATAACATTTTATCATTGTCGTATGTTGTTCTACTACGGTAAATTTTTGGAGAATTTAGCGAGGACGTTTGAGGTATGAACGATTCGTAAAGAGGAAAGTAAGTGATATTGCGATTTGCTCGGGAATTCATACACACTGATATTACAGAACTTGCAGCATAACGTCATAACACTTAATTGAAATGATAATTCAGAACATTGATAATAATATTTTTCTCGTGATCACAACATCAACGTCTCCCATGTGGACTGTCTCTAGTCGGGGCACCGGATGAGGTCCCCGCGACGACGTCTGGAATGCTGATGCCTCCTTGGTCCTGAGTATTTCGCGTGAGGCATGTATTGAAGGTGTGCCCAGACTCCCTACAAATGGAGCACTTCTTCATGCGACGTCCGGCTTCTGCCTCGTCCATATCGTTCCTGATGCGCCGTACCTGTCGCCGGCCAACCTTTCCCTTGAGCCTAGCAATGTCCGCGGCCCAGATTAGTTGTTCCCAGGTTGGATGGCCAGTGAAATGGCCAACAACGGTGTAACCATACATCTCTCCACTCCATGTTTGCATCACCGCCTTCTGGGTGAAATAGTGAGAGATGTACTGCCCGGGATGCTGCGCCACCGTCGAACAAGCGGCCGTGACATGGGAGCAGGGCCTATGCAGAAGAAGGGGCTTGTTACAAGTGCATAAACAACTATCGCGGCGTAGCGTGCACTCATGGGTGATCCTCTCGCGGTTAGTCCCGTGACGTTCTTTATCCCTGCACATTATCTCGAAGCAAAGCTCCCTCGTGCCCATCTTGGATGCCCAGTGCATCTCACCCTTCTTGCTCTTCTCCTCTATGTATACGGTGATCATGGCGGAATAGAGTACTCTGTCATTTGCCATGGCGAGCGACGCATTGCTGCATCTGTTAACAAAGTAGTTTGTGGTACCGCGGAGAATTGTCTCCACAATACCAACCAAAGGGAGGCACCTGGCGCCGCGCATGACCCAGTTGTAGACCTCAGCTAGGTTGGTTGTCATGATACCATATCGAGCACCACCCCTGTCATGTAGCAGCGACCACTTCTCCTTAGGCTCGTGCTCAATCCAGTCTGAGAAGCATCTGACATGTGCCTTTGTCTTCCTCATGACACTAGGAGCGTCTGTGGGTGGCTGTGGCAATGCTTCGGGGGCCTGGTCAGCGCTTGGGGCGGCCCTTCTCGCTGCCTCCCTTCTATGGGTTTGGGTCCGGTCGTCCAGAATCTTCCAGAGTATTTCGAACTTACGCTGCTGGTTCTGGTTGCACAGGCGCTTGAATAGGTTCATCAAGTCCTTGTTGCGGAACTGCTTATAGAAGTTCGCACCCAAGTGCCTCATGCACCACCTGCTCTGTAGATCCGGCCATGGAAGTGATACGTTCTCTCCTCGTTGTAGCCGAGTTATTGCACGCAGCAGCTGCGTCGCGATCATGTATGAGGTATACGTTGGGGCGGTCCTACACTGTAAATCCTCACATTCTTGGGAACCACGCTAGCTATCGTGTTCTCGCTTTCAACGAAAGCGAATGCCACGGGAAGAACTTGATTGTTTCCGTCCATCGCTACTGCGGTCAGTATCTAGCCCTTGTACTTCCCAGTCAGGAACGTGCCATCGATGCACAAGATTGGACGACAGTGCCGGAATGTATTGATGCATGGACCAAAGGCGAAGAATGCTCGTTGTAGTACTCTCTTATTAGGCCACTTCGGATGCGTGGCGTCTTGAATGTCGACATGAGTGCCGGGATTCCTGTCTTGTATGACTCGGAGTTGCCCAGTGAGGTTATGGTAGGAATCCTCGAACGTGTCGAACCTTGATTCCAATGTCTTCTGTTTTGCCCTCCAAGCCTTGGCATAGCTGATAGTGTACTGGAACCTTGCCTCAATGGCCCGAATGATGGATCGTGGCTCAAAATCTAGATTATCCACGATCTCACCGTACATGAGATTGGCGATGAAGCTCGATGATAGGTTCG
Source organism: Ampelocalamus luodianensis (assembly GCA_036346255.1). Taxonomy (NCBI): domain Eukaryota; kingdom Viridiplantae; phylum Streptophyta; class Magnoliopsida; order Poales; family Poaceae; genus Ampelocalamus; species Ampelocalamus luodianensis. Next base: position 65,714,973 of record CM070618.1, read on the forward strand.
GTGGGGATGCGATCGACTCAATGACGACGCATGTCCGAGGGACCACTATGGAGCACTTCCGGTGGGTGTCCCACCCACTTGGGTGAAATGCGTACGCGCGCCAGAGCATCCTCTATGCCGCACTTCACATCGTAGCATCTTGGGGTAGACTTGACGACGGTGAATGTGCGACGCACCGACAATACCCAGAATTTGATCGCATCCTGCACGACCTCTTTGCATTTGTACGTAGCTCCTAGTCTGACCTCGCTCTGGTCATACTCCCACGGTACATGAGAGCCTTCCTTAACGACAAGGTTCTCGAATTGGTATGTGTTCCACTCGGATGGAACCGGCTGCTGGTCCGCATCATCATCGTCATCAAAACCTTCATCTTCGGACAATACCATATAGTCCTGGTCTTCGAGATCCATTATTTGCACCAGCTTTTCAAGCTCCTCCCCCTCGTCAGCAAGACCACTAGCTTGTCTCACTGAATGAGGTAATTCGGCATAACCTTCATCGACGACATCAGCAACCTCTTGCCCTTCTGCCATTGTGTGCGCCGCGCTGGAGTCACCTATTTCTTCCTCGGTGTCAACAACTCCTACTTGTTCTGACGCAGATGCAGGAGTGGGTTTTGCATACGCTTGGACCAGAAGGACCAATTTTCATACCCTCTCCCTCGCCATGCGTACACACGACCGCCATAAATTTGTTCCCTTTAGTTGCACTAACTCCCAATACATGGGTTGTCCTGCCCGGGGGGCAAGGCAACTCAATGTCAGATCGTACACATCACGATCCACTTGGAACGTGTGGAATAACCAACGCATCACAGCGCCGAATATACGTTGCTCAGGTCTTGGTAGGGGCACGTCTGCTGACTGGAAATAACTCAAATCAATTCCCTCGGGACCCTCCATAATAGTCCCTCGGCCGTAGTAAATTTTGAAATTGACGACGTCAGACATATTTGACGCACTGTAGTGTGAAGAACATTTACACGATGAACTACATATGTGCAACTAAATAGCCTACAAAAAAGTATGTAAAACGGACTTCACTACATAACAATACATCAAAAATCATGTAATCCATTCTGTTAAGAAAATTACCCGAGAGGTGGGACACTGGACGAGCAGCGCTTCGCTAGCTTTTTTCCTCCTCTCTGTTCTGTCCTTCTCTTTTTCCAGAGTAAGACTAAGTCCTGTGTGGAATTTCGAGGGTTCCAAGAGGGTTATATACAGGTCAGGGCTTATCGCCATTTTAAACGGCGATAGCTTCCTGTCGCCAGTTGAACTGGCGATACATAGCTGAACCGGCGACAAGCGGTTCAACTGGCGACAGGGATTCATTTTTGTAACTTATTGTGGCGGGTATTTCTTGTTGTGAATATCTTTTTAAAATATGTCGTGCAATGTTGCAAGATTTTTTCGAGGACGATTGAGGGATTAATGATTTGTACGTACGAAGTGATATTATAATGCGTCCGAGAATTCCTACACAACTCCGTTGGAGATCTTTGGAGAAATGACACTACGATAACAACAAGATATTTCATTGGAATAAGTGGGTTACATGACACGCAGGACAACAAACCGAGGACGGTACACACATGCCTTTAGGGAAATTGAAATACATGGGATATATAGAGGACTATGGTAGAACTACTGAGTGGAACGTGACCATTTACCCTTGCGGCCCAACTCGGCGTTGTACTCCTCGCCTTGCGCCTTAACTCTCGCCGCGATGGCCCTCTTCCGCTCCCTCTCGGCCTCCCGTCACCTCACATGCTCACGCTCCTGCTCCTCACGCTGTCTGTCCCGCCTACCTTGCTCGGCCTGCTCGGCTTTCAACTCTTTGAGGCGTCTTTCACGGGTCTCGATGTTCTCCCTGGCCCAGCTCTTCCGTGTCAGCAACGACCACATGTCGTAGGGGTGGATCTTGTCGTCGATCCACTGCCGGAAGTCGCATAGGGGTGGCGGAGACTGCGGTGGGTAAAGAGAGTTCGTTACGCCATTACGCGAAGAAAAATAGCATTATACCATGAAATACGGTTTCATTACCGGATGCCTGTCGTTGCTGTCCACGGCGTAGTTTGGGCAGCACCAATAGCGCTGCCCAATGGTCCATTCATCGGTTGATTTGACGCACTTGTAGGCGTCCCGACACCAGCATAGGGGTGGCGCCACCCCTATCGGGGCCCTTCCGGAGGGCGTTCCGCGGGCATAGGTGGGGGGTCGCGGCTCAACCCAGAACCATTGGGCGTACTACGAGGCAGCTTCCTCAGATCCACCAGTTCTGAAAAAGTTTTGTGTGTGAAAGGTTCTCGACTAGCGGCATGATAGCGAGCGCTGGTCTCATAGGGAGACACCAAATACTTCAAAAGCTTGCGGATTTTCTCCCATTCCTTCTCCTTGTCTATGTTTTCTACTTGGTGGTGCTGTTGTGGACTTGTTGGACGAGTTGCGCTGTATTTATAGCTAGAGCAGACGGAGCCGCAGCCGAGTCTCTCGTCTTGGTAAAAGGTGCCTCGTCGGGTCAAATAGTCCTGAAAAGCTGCCTCGTCTGCTCACGTCGTCCTGAAAAGCTGCCTCGTCTGCTCACATCGTCCTGAAAAGCTGGCTCGTCTAGTCACATCGTCCTGAAAAGCTCACATCGTCCTGAAAAGCTGCCTCGTCTGGTCACATCGTCCTGAAAAGCTAGCTCATCTCGTCACATCGTCCTGAAAAGCTAACTCATGGGGTCAAATAGTCATAAAAAGCTAGCTCGTCTGGTCACATCGTCCTAAAAGCTAGCTCATTTGCTCACGTCGTTGTCAAAAGTTTGATCATCGGATCACGTGGTATTCAAAAGCTTTGGGTATCTCAACTGGAGACTGACATAATAATAGTTGCAAACAGAATAAAATTTACATAGCTACCATTCGCGATATTGCGTAAATCAATATCTAGTGGCGTCCTCTTAGGGCGCACCCCGCGTGTCGTCCCGAGCCTCGTCTGTCGCTGGTGCGAGTACGTCAGAGGGTCGGGCTGCCCGACTACCCGACCCGCGTGAGTAGCCTGCGGTGGTGTCGCCAGGGGCTGCTCCTGCATCGGCTGAGTCTGCGTCGGCTGGGACGAACTCGGCGCGTCGTACAGCTGAGAAGCCTCCAAAGAGAACTGCGTGTCACGCGTATCCCTGAAGAAGTCCTCGATGGGTGCCGATAGGTATACATCGTCTGGCGACAATGCATCGTCCTCCCAAGCCGTTCCTGCGAATAATTACGTTACAAACATAATCATGGCGGAAAAGACGTTACGCGACCAAGCGAAACTTACCTATTGGCCCGAAGATGTGCTCGGACGACGCGGCATAGTCCTGGCCCGCGTACGGGTGGAGCCGAGGACCTGTAACAGAAGTTAGTCGTTACAAACTTCCGAGGTTCGAAATGAAGAAGCGGTGTGAGCGTGTCGTACTCACCTCCGGCATGTCCCGAGGTGCTCCCCCCACCCTGCCACGACGACGAGCCCGCCCCGAGCGGAGCAGGAGGCTGTGTCCTGCCACCTCGGCTAACCCCTCGTCCTCGGACTAGTCGGTCCACCGGGTCGGTCGGCGTGCGACCAGTCCCGATCTGCACTCCGCGTACTTCTGCCTCCCTGATCCGCTGCAGGAGCCCTCTGGTCTCCGCCAGCGTTGTCATGTGCTGCGCGGAGTCTACCAACTCGACAATCTCCCGGTGATGATCCACCTGCACAAGTAATCAACAAGTTGTAGATCTAAGTCTGTCAAATTAAATATGAAATAAGGTGTTGGAGATATGCCCTAGAGGCAATCATATTGATGATGATATTTCATTGTATCCATGATTTAATAAATGTTCCTTGAATATTGCCTTTGTGTTGATTAACAAGTATGTGACTTGTTTGTGAAACTCTTTACTTGTATGGTTATTCTAAAGTTGTCCCTAGTCGGAGTTCATGTGAGGACACACGTGAATGATGGATTAGCACATGTATCGGTTGATGACCATGTTTCATGTGTCATAGACATGGAGATGTCAAACCAATAATGTGGACACATGTTTAGAACATGGGGTTGGACCGACTCAACATGAGACATAGTAATTATTCTTATGGTTCTCTCTACACAATGTGTACGCCTTGTCCTTAGACCGAGATTGTCGTATGTACTTGAGATGTGAATCGACCTACTTAGGGGCTATCAAACGCTACTCAGTGGCGGGTAGTTATAAAGGTAGCTTTCGGGTTTGTCATGAAGCATCTTTGCGAGGCATGGTCATCGAGATGGGATTTGCCCTCTCTACAGAGAGATATCTCTGGGCCTCGAGTGATCGGATCCGTAAATGCATGGCCATGCTACTTAAGGTTAAGAGTTAACCTAGTAAGGGATTCGGATCACGGGATCGAAAGAGTGGTCAGCTTGGAGCTCATTGAATATCGTGAGGCAAAGGGATTGGCATGTACATAACGTTGTGATGGTTCGTCCGATATGATCTTTACGTATGTTTAGGAGTTGGCACGTCTTGCCAGAGGCCGCTACCAACTATTGACCAAGTATGTGTACTCGCGTCATGTCTAAACATATGTGAACCATAGGGTCACACACTTAGAAGTGAAGCCTAATTCGGATTGGATCTAAATTAGATCGGGCATTGAGTCCTAATGGGCCTCTATTCGTAGAAGCCCATTATAAGGACGTCTATAAAAGGAGAGCAGGGCGGCGGTTGAGGTTGAGTTTTTCGTGACATCCTCAAACCTCGCGCCACCCTCCCACGCCCTAGTCGCCGCGCGGATCTAGTAGTCCGGCGTCGTCGCTTCCTCCGCACGTGTGGATACCTTTGGAGGCGCTGCATCGTGGCGTTGGGACGAACCGCAAGAAAGGAGCATGCGTGGGACGCCGCGACGAGGACGAGGAAGTAGTACGACTACTGCGCCCGGCGCATCGCATCAGCGAGTACGACTACACCGCCCGACGTCTTTGCATCAACTTCCGCTTTGCGCGTCTAGTGGTAAGACCGTGATCTATAATCTGCGGTGATCTTGGTTTACGGGTAGAATTTTTAATTTGCGCTAGTGTAGCCTACTGTTTCCCTCTGATGGTATCGAGCGGTTCTTTGTCATGTTATAGGTTGGGTGATTTGCATATGGCGATATGTAAATCGGTATGATCGATGTGATCGATTGTATAGTTACGTAATGGATTGATCCGGTTTCGTGATCATGCCGCTAAGGTCGTGAAACAACATACCTTACCGGTCGGATTCGCCATCGGGTGAGACGGTGACACGTAAAACCGATTGCGGAATGCGAAGATCAATATGATTGATCGAATCGGAACCTAGATTAATAATCGATGTACCGTGATCATCTTGCTAAGGTCGTGAAACAACATACCCCTACCGGTCGGATTCGCCATCGGGGTGAAGCGGTGACACGTAAAACCGGTTGCGGCATGCGAAGATCGATACAAATTGGTCGAATCGAACGATGAGTCGATTTGTGGTAAATATGATTTGCGATCAAAATCCTATGTAAAAATTGCATAGATTGGATCTCTGTTTTTACGAATGTCCGGACGCCGGAGATACGCGAGTGGCGCTGCCCTTCGAACGCGATGGGGACCCCTCGACCCCTATCCAGTAGATTGCGATTCTATGCATAAACTTGTTTTTGCAGGATGTATGTGACCGTATGGCCTAATGTGTATGTGATGCATGTTTGTAATATTTGCATGACTGCGTGTAGTGGTGCGGCAACACGGTGGAGCCATTGTGTTGTCAAAGTATTGTATTAACGGCTGCGTGCCGACTTGTGATGATTCCTAGTATCCATGTATTTTATTACTAGTGTTATGAGTAATAGCTTATAGTAGTACTCGGAGGACACATCACTTGGAGGATGGCACACATGAACCATGGAGATGGAGATCATCATGGTGGGCCAGATTCTATGGCGATGGAGATCTCCATGAGAAAATGGGCCATCTTGAGTCACAACTGTGTGAATGCTATTCCTATTGTTTTACTCCTATGCATGTTTGAATGGTAGAAGTATAGCGATCCCTCACAAAATGTTAAGTTAAACATATGCCCTCCCAATTAAACTTTGCACCATCCCATGTCTTGTAAATTGATGGTGGGTCTATAAAATTAGGGCACCATCAACTTTCCTTGACTAGATGGGTTTTGTATCGGATACTTACATGCATAAGGATTGGTGAACTTAACAAGGTTATCATAAAGGTTATGGGCCTTGGGGCATAAAGGTTGGCGCGGGGCATAGAGATGTCACCCAACAACAAGAGTCATATAGATATATGATTAGCAAGGTGTTGCTTACAAGTACCTTGTCTCCTAGCGGTGATGCAAAAGCTCACTAGTAGACTCGTTAATTGCGGATCTTGAATCGCTAAGAATCAACAGAGGATGTTGATTTTAGTGGGAGTACATTCTATTAAATTTGTTTAATACGGTTTACTCTATCATGGTTTTATTTGTCTTAGTATTTTGCATTTCCTATTGTAGATCAATGGCATCTAGCAACCACGCACACCCTTTTGCTTTGCGATCGATTCTTGAGAAAGAGAAATTAAATGGAACAAACTATTGGATTGGGTCCGTAACTTGAGAATTGTTCTCGGGCGGATAAAAGGAAAACGTTCGACACCCCAATCCCGGAAGAACACGCAAATAATGCGTCTCTGCTTTCGTTAAAATGCCTACAAGAAAGCATGTGATGACTCTCTTGAGATTAGTTGTCTTATGCTTGCATGCATGGAACGACTTTCAAAAGCGGTTTGAGGATCGAAGCGTATGATATGATCATAGCGCTTAAGGACATGTTCGCACACGGCCGGGACTGAGCGGTTCAATGTCTCTAAGGCTTTTCGGAATGCAAGTTACCGAAGGTGCACCCGTAGGCCCACATGTGATCAAAATGGTTGGTTACTGATCGGACTTTGGATAAACTTGGTTTTCCAATTGGCCAAGAGTTGGCAAGCGATTTCATTTAGCGTCTCTTCCACCTAGCTATGGGCATTTCATTTGAACTACCATATGCATGGGCGGATAAGGGCCTTAATGAGCTTTGTGGGATGCTCAAAACAATGAGAGAATGACATTAAGAAGTGTGCGGGGCCTAGCCATGTGATGGTCATGCGAGAACAAGTCTAGCTTCAAGAAAAGGGTAAGAAGCCATGGCCAAAGAATAAGGGTAAGGTTAAAGATATGATCTCGAAGCCAACGCCTAAGCCTAATCTTTGGACTGAGCCGAGACAAGATGCTTCTATTGTAAAGAACCGCCACTTTGGAAGAGAAAGCGCAAGAAGTACATGGATTAGATGAATGCAAGAAGAAGGTGAAGTAAGACTTCCACCCATGGTACACTTGTCATAAATGTTTTAGACATTTTCTCAGATTCTCCTATTAACTCTTGGGTATTTGATACCGGATCGGTTGCTCACATTTGCAACTCGATCTGAGGGCTAATAAGAAGTAGAGGAGTCGCAAGAGGTGAAGTTGATTTCGCGTCGGGAATAAAGCAAGGGTTGCTGCGTTGACCGTCGGCACCATGCAACTTCAGCTTCCTTCAAGATTTATTATGGAATTGAATAATTGTTATTATGTTCCTAGTATGAGTCGAAACATTTTATCCCCTCATGTTTGATGAGAGATGGTTATTCATTTGCAAGTAAAGACAATGGTTGTTTGATCTCTAAAAATGGAATGTTTATGGCTTTGCGCCCATTGTGAATGGGTTATTTATTTTAAATCTTGATGATGCGCCTATCTTTAACATAAATGCTAAAAGACTTGACCTAATGATTTGAATCCCACCCACGTTTGGCATTGTCGTTTGGGTCACATAAGTGAAAAGCGCATGAAGAAGCTCCATGTCGATGGTCTTCTAACTTCGTTTGATTTTGAATCATACGAGACATGTGAAGCTTGTTTGCTTGGTAAGATGACCAAATCACCTTTCAAAGGTTCTTTTGAGAGGCGTCGGACTTGTTGGAAATCATACATACCGATGTATGTGGACCAATGAGCACGATCGCTAGAGGTGGATTTCATTACTTCATAACTTTCATCGATGATTTTAGTAGATATGGCTATGTCTACTTAATGAAGCATAAGTCCGAAACTTTTGAAAAGTTCAAAGAGTTCCGAATGAGGTTGAAAATCAACGTGCCAAGAAAATTAAGGCTCGCGATCCGATCGTGGTGGCGAGTATTTGAGTCATGAATTTAGCAATCATCGAAGAGTTGCGGAATTGTTCCACACCTAACACCGCCGGAACGCCTCAAAGAAACGGGTATCCGAGCGGCGAATCGGACCTTGTTGGACATGGTTCGATCGATGATGAGCCGATCAGATTTACCATTATCCTTTTGGGGTTACGCTCTAGAAACGGCAGCTTTCACACTTAATAGGTACCGTCTAAATCCGTAGTTAAGACACCATATGAGATATGGGTAGGAAGAGTCACGTTTGTCTTTTCTAAAGATTTGGGGATGTGAGGCGTTTGTCAGCGACTACTGATCGGACAAGCTCACACCCAAGTCGGATAAATGCATTTTCGTGGGATATCCAGAAGAAACCTTTGGATATTACTTCTACAACCGACTAGAGGGCAAAGTGTTTGTCGCTCAAGTGGTGTTTTCCTAGAGAAAGAGTTTCTCAACAGGAGACAAGTGGAAGAACGGTGCGGCTTGAAGAAGTTCAAGATGAACCAATCGGGAAGACTCGGCGAATGATGCCCATGTGGCGAGAACAAGTTGAGAACCCATGGCAAAGGAAGCACCACCACCACGAGGTCGGAAGGCTCCGCAATGCGCGAGATATATTATTGTTAGACAATGATGAGCCTACGACCTATGCGGAAGCAATGATGGACCGGACTACGAGAAATGGCATAGTGCCATGAGATCCGAGATAGCATCCATGGGAGACAATCAAGTTTGGAATTTGGTTGACCCGCTGATGGTGTTAAAACCATAGAGTGCAAATGGATCTATAAAAGGAAGATTGATATGGATGGAAATGTTCATATCCATAAAGCTCGACTTGTCGCAAAGGTTTTCGGCAAGTTCAAGGAGTTGACTACGATGAGACTTTCTCACCGTAGCGATGCTTAAATCAATACGGATCATTCTAGCTATTCTTGCATATTTCGACTATGAGATATGGCGATGGATGTCAAAGCGGCTTTCCTTAATGGAAATTTAACAGGGGCGTGTATATGATACACCAGGGTTTTGTCGATCAAACAATGCTAGAAAAGTATGCAAACTTCAAAAATCCATTTATGGATTGAAGCAAGCATCTCGGAGTTGGAACATTCGTTTTGATGAAGTGGTCAAAGGTTTGACTTCATCAAAAACGAAGAAGAATCTTGTGTTTACAAGAAGACAAGTGGGAGCTCACTCGTATTTCTAATCTTATATGTAGATGACATATTACTGATTGGAAATGATATTCCTATGCTCGAGTCCGTTAAGACCTCACCTGAAAAATAGTTTCTCAATGAAGGACTTAGGGAAGCGGCATATATTTTGGGTATTAAGATCTATAGAGATAGATCAAAAGGCTAATAGGATTAAGCGAGTACTTACATTGACAAAGTGTTGAAACGGTTCAACATGGAGGAGGCAAAGAAAGGGTTCTTGCCCATGTCTCATGGCATAAATCTTGGCAAGACTCGGTGTCCTTCGACAAGCGATGAGCGAGATCGCATGAGTAAGATTCCATATGCTTCGGCCATTGGATCTATCATGTATGCTATGATGTGTACTCGCCCAGATGTTTCCTATGCTCTAAGTGTTACGAGCAGATACAGGTGATCCGGTGAGAGTCATCGGACAGCAGATTAAAAACATCCTCAAGTATTTGAGAAGAACTAAGGATGTGTTCCTAGTCTACGGAGGTGAGGAAGAGCTCGTTGTAAATGGTTACACCGATGCAAGCTTCCAAACCGAGAAAGATGATTACAAATCGTAATCGGGTTTTGTGTTCCTTTTGAGCGGTGGTGCGGTAAGTTGGAAGAGTTCCAAGCGGGAGACTATTCTTGACTCTACAACGGAGGCGAGTACATTGCGCTTCAAGCAAAGCAAAGGAAGGTGTTTGGATAAGGAAGTTCATAACCGAACTAGGTGTGGTTCCTAGTGCGTGCGATCCTCGGATCTTTCTTGTGATAACAGTGGGGCCATTGCGCAAGCCAAGGAGCCGAGGAATCACCAAAAGAACAAACACATCATGCGGTTTCATCTCATTCGAGAGATCCTTAATCGAGAGATTTAAAGATATGCAAAATACACGGATTTGAATATTTGGATCCTTTGTGAAGCCTCTCCCTGACCTAAGCATGAGGCACACACAAGAGCTATGGGTATTAGATATCTTCTAGATTGACTCTAGTGCAAGTGGGAGACTGTTGGAGATATGCCCTAGAGGCAATCATATTGATGATGATATTTCATTGTATCCATGATTTAATAAATGTTCCTTGAATATTGCCTTTGTGTTGATTAACAAGTATGTGACTTGTTTGTGAAACTCTTTACTTGTATGGTTATTCTAAAGTTGTCCCTAGTCGGAGTTCATGTGAGGACACACGTGAATGATGGATTAGCACATGTATCGGTTGATGACCATGTTTCACAGGTCATAGACATGGAGATGTCAAACCAATAATGTGGACACATGTTTAGAACATGGGGTTGGACCGACTCAACATGAGACATAGTAATTATTCTTATGGTTCTCTCTACACAATGTGTACGCCTTGTCCTTAGACTCGAGATTGTCGTATGTACTTGAGATGTGAATCGACCTACTTAGGGGCTATCAAACGCTACTCAGAATGGCAGGTAGTTATAAAGGTAGCTTTGGGTTTGTCATGAAGCATCTTTGCGAGGCATGGTCGGTCGAGATGGGATTTGCCCTCTCTACCGAGAGAGATATCTCTGGGCCTCGAGTGATCGGATCCGAAATGCATGGCCATGCTACTTAAGGTTAAGAGTTAACCTAGTAAGGGATTCGGATCACGGGATCGAAAGAGTGGTCGACTTGGAGCTCGATTGAATATCGTGAGGCAAAGGGATTGGCATGTACATAACGTTGTGATGGTTCGTCCGATATGATCTTTACGTATGTTTAGGAGTTGGCATGTCTTGCTAGAGGCGCTACCAACTATTGACCAAGTATGTGTACTCGCGTCATGTCTAAACATATGTGAACCATAGGGTTACACACTTAGAAGTGAAGCCTAATTCGGATTGGATCTAAATTAGATCGGGCATTGAGTCCTAATGGGCCTCTATTCGTAGAAGCCCATTATAAGGGCGTCTATAAAAGGAGGGCAGGGGCGCTGGTTGAGGGTTGAGTTTTTCGTGACATCCTCAAACCCGGCCGCCACCCTCCCACGCCCTAGTCGCTCGCGCGATCTAGTAGTCCGGCGTCGCCGCTTCCTCCGCACGTGTGGATACCTTTGAGGCGCCGCATCGTGGCGTTGGGACGAACCGCAAGAAAGGAATCATGTGGGACGCCGCGACGAGGACGAGGAAGTAGTACGACTACTCGCCCGCCGCATCGCATCAATCGAGTACGACTACACCGCCCGACGCGTCTTTGCATCAACTTCCGCACTGCGCGTCTAGTGGTAAGACCGTGATCTATAACTGCAGTGATCTTGGTTTACGGGTAGAATTTTTTAATTTGCGCTAGTGTAGCCTACCTGTTTCCCTACATAAGGACCGTTGAGTACATACGCAGCAGTGGAAAGCGGAGTCCAGCTGGGTGGGGTACGTGTCCGACGTCGCGGCCTCATGTCGAGGAGGGTCGACCATGACCCGGACGCACCGAAGCCTCGTCCGAGTAGCGTACAACTCCATGTACTGGCCGTACGTCTCGGGGTCGTAGGGATCTTGCTCACACTGGACGAGGTTCTCGTGCGCGCTACTCTAACCCTCGACCCAAGGGGCCATCCTGTCCGACCAGGACATCGTGCCACGAACTCCCTTCCTAATGTACCTGTGGACGGTAAGAAAAATATTTGGTGTGGATGTAACACACATTGTACGAAAGAAGTAAAGAGTGAACTTACGCGTATACGTGCGCCGACACCCGCCTCCCCCCAAAGGGGCTGAGACCTCCTGTCGCGGACCAAACTGGCGCATGACACGCTGTACCTGGTACTCCTCCACGAAGATATCATGCACTAAGGCACTCTGCGTGTACCAGTACAGGTAGTCTCGCGCACGGCGACCGATCCATTAGGGCGCGCGCAATCACCTCGCGGCGTCAGCATGCGGTGTCGGATGGCGCGGTCATCGGTTAGCTGATCGAACATCGCAATGTACTCCGGGTAGGAGCCCTGCGAGGTGATCGGCGTGAAGGTGACATGTGCAATAGAACACTGCAAACTAAGCACACAAAATAGTGATTGCAATACGAAAACAATAAATGACTATGAAACTAACCCGTCGGCGGCACCACACAGTGCCCATGGTCGGCCGGTCCAGGTCGTCCTGCGGGACGTACAAGCTATCCTCGTACGCTCCCAAGTCCAGGTGTGGCCGTCCGATCTGAAAATGCTCCAACGACCACAGCTGCAGTAGAAGCGGGCATCCCGAGAGGATGGAGCCGTCGTGCGCACGCTGGCACGCGTCGCACAATGCGCGGTACATCGCGCACAGCACGGCCGAACCCTACGCGTACTGCGGGATCTGGTCGACCGGTGAGTCCACCACCTCATGCGCGTACTAGATGTAGTGCTTGTCAACGCTGTCGCCGTGGGAGCCCAGGAACATGACCCACCCGAACAACCACAGTAGGTAGGCTTCCAAGTGCCTCCTAACAACGACGTCCCCTGGGTTCTGCGCCATACGCTCGGACTGCAAGAAGACACGTACACGTCAGCAAAGTTCACATACGAATTGTTGCGAGAGAACAATAGTTACGAACACTTACGTAGAACTGGTAGATCCACTTCAGCGTGGGCCCATGCGGGCTGCTGAACTCCACGCACTCTACCGCCGCTGGCGGCGACATCGTGGAACCTGGCTAGGAGGTCCGTGCGCCACGTGGCCGGGACATCGTGCGCCGCCATCGGAGCGCCTGCGCAGGGCAACCCAGTCAGGTAGCTCACGTCCTACAGCGTCGGCACCATCTCCCCGCACGGGAGGTGGAACGTGTGGGTCTCTGGTCTCCAGCGGTCAACCAGCGCCATCAGCAGGACCCGATCGTACGGAAAACGCCTAGACGTACGACCAGCACGCTGGTCCTGCTCGTCCTCCCCCGTCGCCTCCACCATCCTTGCTAGTGGAAGGAGGTCTACCGCTCTCAACCTGCGTCCAAACGATTAAGAACAAACAGGAGTCAACGCAAAATAATTAGACCGCGATTGAGTGCATGAAGGTCACAACTTCACGTACCTCGGAATCCAGTTTCGGTGCAGCCTCCATGCCCTGATGGAGGTGCATAGCCGAAACGCCCCAAGCGCTATCGGCGCCTCGCCCTTCGGGGGGAGCACGGTACTGAGGCGGCTACGGTGACGCGTGTCGATCACTGGGTCAAGCAACTCGTAGTGACTCACGTCTGCCATACCTGAAAATACAGCAAAAAACAAAGTTCATATTTTTTCATGCATCTTTACATAGCCTATGTAGCAACTACGAATTTTCTTTACAAATTTAATACATGTCATTCTATTTTTCTAGTTTAAATGGTATTTTCCGCACTAACAAGATATTGACCGCGCACTAACACAATAATAACAGCGCACTAACAAAATAATAACCGCGCACACATATTCTCATTGCTCTTTCGACCTAATCAGCTACTCCATGTTTATCTCACAATTTAAAAATGTGTCATGCAATTCTCCTAGTTTAAAAGAGAATTCATGTATTAATTATATTACAACAGCGGTCAACCAACGCCATACTCAATTCTATGTTGCTATTGTCGTAATTCTATGTCGCTACACAACTCAAAATATGTACTACATAGTTCGACTACATTTATGTATCATACTCAATTCTATGTCGTTATTGTCACAATTCTATGTCGCTACACAACTCAAAATATGTACTACACAGTTCGACTACATTTATCTAACCTACTCAATTTTATGTCGTTATTGTCGCTATTCTATATCGCTACACAACTCAAAATATGTACTACACAGTTCGACTATATTTATCTAACCTATTCAATTCTATGTCGCTATTTTTGTTTGCTAACCTACAAGGTTTGGACGTAACGTACACAGTTTTAGAAAAATTTACCTGCAAGATGATCGATCGAAACTGATGCTCTGTCAATCTCTCTCCTCCGCGACGAACCGGCAGAGCTTCGCTACTATTTCTTCTCTCCCTCTCGAACTCTCTCATGTTTTTTTCTGGAATAGAAATGAATTCGACACTGATTTTTTGGAGTTTTTATAGTCGGGTTCTGTATCGCCAGTTCAACTGGCGACAGGAACCTGCGCAATTTCCTGTCGCCAGTTCAACTGGCGATAGCGAGTTGGACCGGCTACAAGGTGGCGACATGGATATATTTATGTAATTTTTGGGAGTGACTATTTATTTTTGTAAATATCTTTTAAAATAATGTTATAGCAAATGTGCAATCCTTAGATTAGGGACTATTCTGTTCTATAGCTGAAACGGTTTGTCCTCCAGAGTTTGGTTGGAGTAAATGCCTAGAAGCTGAAACTTTTCTAGAGAAACTTCTGTCCACAGGATGGTACATGCCCAATCTAGTCACTGATCCCTTTAACTTGACAGATGCAGCAGACTCATTACCCATACCACGACTTAGCAACGCCCATTGCTGCCAGACAGAGAGCTCGACACGCAGGGAGGAGACGATGCACTGCACTGACCGCCCTGACGCCATGGAAGTCATTAACCGCGGCGACGAGCGTCACATTACGTTACGTTTCGCTGCCGACGTACAGCTATCCCTGCTTGCGCTGCCCGGCCTGCCGACCATCACGTCCACATCCATGGCCATATTCTTATCTTGCAAGGCCAGTAAACCTCGAGCCGCGCGCGCGCGACGATCCCCGAATTCCAAACGATGTGACCGAGAACTACGAGCCACGACCAAGACCGAGAGGAGAAGAGAGGCGCGCGGCTCGATCTCTCCGGAGTGAGCGTGACGGCCGGGGACTGTTGATGGGGAAATTAAGGCGGGGGGAGGCCACGCGGGAACGACAGCGTCGCTGGCTGCGCTTTCTCGTTACTCTTGGGCCGGGAAACCGACTGATGAGCTGCGCGCTTCACGGTCGCCGTCACGGCGGGACGACTCGGGTTTTTGCTTAGATTCTCAGCCGACCTCTGCTGTGTCTCTGTGTGACCTGTGATATTTACCGAGCTGGGGACGAAAAGAACATATTAGGGGTGAAAACGGATCGAAAATAGATGAATAATGGTTTTATCATATTTATTTTCATAATTTTTTTTAGAATTGGATACGAATACGAATAATATCGAATACGAATACGGAGCGAATACAAATCGAAACGAATACGATCATAGATATTTTTCGGAACATGAAAACCCCTTAAATTGTATGCCAGAAATTAACGAAAACATATAACTAATTTATTTGATGTAAACATTCATTAATTGTTCATATTTTCAACAACCACACATAACATTGGCACTAGCAAGTTACATTAACTAGTTCATCATAAATATAACACTTAGTTTACCATATTTAGCACATATGTCATAACTCACAAAGTCATCGCGCATTCACACTTAGTTCATCATATACATAAAATTTAGTTCACACTAATATCGATTAGACTAGATGGTTAATCTATACGCAAATGACTATAACATCCCAAAGTATGTTACCAAAAATCAAATTAATAAAGTTATTATTTTATTGGATTTTCTGAGATTGAAAAGATTTTTCCTGGTTAAAAAGGAAAAATAATAAAATAAAGTCAATTATTTAATTTTTCTAGTTTTTAATGTAAAACATAAAATTTATTGAGTTTTCTGGGATTTATTGGATTTAAAATGGGAAAAAAATTAATTAATTTATTGAATTTCTGGATTTTAAAAAGGTTTTTTCTATTTTATAAATTTAAAATAATTTATATACAAAAATAAAGACCAACTTTAAATTGGAATTAATTTTATTAAGTTAAAAATAATTCAATGAATTTCTGTGATTTTTTCTAGGATTTTTGAACTCTATTTGCTATTTTCTAAAAGACTATTTGATTTGTTGTATTTTCTGAAATTTGAAAATCAATTAAAATCCCCTTTTCTCTTTTGGGCCAAAATCCGGACTCCGTCTTATCCGGATAATCTGTATCCATATCCACCGGATAGCATGCCTACCGTATTCGTTTCCGTTTCCGACAAAAAATCCGAATTCGTTTCCGATCCGAAATTATCCGAGAAAAATCCGATCCGAGACATTCGAATCCGTTTTTGTCCGGATCGGTCGAAACTATCCGATCCGTTTTCACCCCTACATACGGTGGTTATGGATTTACGACGACTTGGATATGATACATCTATTTCTTACTGTAAGGTTACATAAAGTGTCATTTTAGACATTGAGATATTAATAAATTTAGCCGATGTCTGGTCTAGTACATAAAATCGTAATTTTTCACAACCCGATATTTAAATTTGAGTAGATCTCCTTTTTTCTAAAAAAATTGGCCAAAAGCTCTGACATTCACTTAAGAAGAGGATAGACACCTGGCGAGTCTAGGATTCGAACACAGGTGGGCAAAGTAACTTTGCGTATATCTTGATGGGAGTTGTTTATACACTTATTTTTTTATCTCTTGATTTTATATGTTATGGATAAAAAACAGTATTCCCCTAGGTGCCCGCCTAGACGCAACCCTCCTGCCTAGCCCGTCTAACCGATTTATCCCGTCTAGGCGACGATTAGGTGCTAGGCGCTAGTCTACCGCTCGACTAGTGCCTAGCGTGAGAACACTAATAAAAGTAATGTTGTTGCACATTAATCTTAATTAGGGTCTACCAAATTAAGGATTATACGTGTTTTTTTTACAATTTCTAGCATAGTTATGTTTTTTTAATGTAATAGCTTTTAACCTCACATCGCTAGCTTTTGTTATATCATATTGATGGCAATTATAATACTACGATGAAGTATTTTATTTAGAGAAATTGTTATTATTAAAGTATTTTTTGGACAAATATACTGAAATCATTTCCCCATCAATCCAAGTATAAACAAAGACGTTATTTGTCACAATTAAAATGGTTAGACAGTATATCTCCCACGTGGCTCTTTTTTTTTTTTATGCACCACAAATACCTTATGCATCTAGAGTGTAGACCAAGGATGTGTAAATTATTCAAGAAAGATATTGACAGTATTAGACTGATTCTATATAATTCTCTTTACACACAAAGAGAGAGAGAAATTGTACTATGGGCAACTATTCTTGAATACAATGACTCATATCCGAATTTATTAGGACTTAGAGATGTGTACTACAAGGGAAACTAGATGAATCATAATAGGATTAGCACTACTACTTCTCTTTAGAGTATGATTTCTATTTTACTTCAGAGGAGAACTATATAAACCCATGAAGGGTGGTCATAGGAAGCCAAGAAGAAGCAAGTCAAGGAGGAACTCATCCAAAGTATAGTGCACGAGAAGATTCGAGACTAGATTATTCTTTAGTACTAGCTTCTTGTATAGGGCAAGAATCTGAGTCTTAAAAGGTTCGAGAGGATTGTAAGAGAGCGACAATCTTTTGTACTCTTTTGAGGTTGTTCTTAAGAAATTTACGGTCGGCTTCGCTAAATCTTTCTTTCTCATCATGGTTGCTTCGTCGCGTTATTTCGGTTCTCTCTCTGAGAATCATCTACTTCCTTCTTCATACCGTGCAAGCTCATGTTGTATCTCACAAACTCTAATCCGATCTGGTGGCTGCTACGCATAAGGAGTGGTATTAGAGCCAAAGCCAGATTAATTTGATTTGTGAGAAAGTCGGCAAAGCGTTAAGTGGCACAGAATCAAGATCGATGTCAACGATGTGTAGTCAAGTAGAGAAATTTGACCTGGAGGAAATTTCAGCGTGTGGTAATGTGTAGTGAAGGATGTTCTCATCCAACAAGGGTTAATCAGAAGGGGACAAACCGAAAAAGACATCCAATGAAGACTAGATGGTGATAGAGCAGAAGGGTATTAGTACAATTTGTCTATGTCTCTCTGATGAGGTAAAATACTCGATGATCAAGAAGAATTCGTTGAAAAAATTATGAAGTAACTTGGTATAATTTTATATGGCGAAGTCGCTGACAAACCAGTAAATGCTGAAGCAACAACAGTACAGACTATGCATAGAGAAAGGTACACGATTTGTTAACCATCTTAATGTCTTCAACAAACTTGTCACGCAACTGATTAATGTAGATGAAAAAATTGAGGAGAATAACAAGGTTGTCATACTGGCATCATCTCTACCACCATCATGGGAGTAATTGGTGATGTATATTCTTATTGGGAAAAACACTCTCAACTTTACTGAGGTAGTTGCATATTTATTGTAGGCAGAGTCCTTGAAGAAGAGCAAGGGTACACATATATACTATCTATGTGAAGAGGAAGATCATGTGATAAAGGATTGTCTGAGTTTGAAGTAAATGAGGAGTGCATGCTTAGTGACGATAGTGAAAGATGATTCAGACGTACTATTCATCAATCACTTATGTATTTCTCATGGATGGATATTAGATTTAGGTCGGTGCTTCCACATAAGTTTGACGAAGAATCTCTACATTCGGTGCATGGAATTGTTCACTTAGCAGATTGCAATGAGTTTGAAATTACTGTGGTGGGAACGGTTACATTGGAGATGTATGATGGAGCACTTCGCACACTGACGGGAGTTCGGTATATGTTCCCGATTTAAAAAAGAATATAATATTTGTGAGCTCGAAGATTATGAGGTATTACTTCGACGTAGAATCATGCGAGTTACTTACAAAGGGTAGGTAACCATGAAAAGTATATAGAGCAATGGAGGATGATTGATAGGTAAACCTAAAGGAGGGGCAATCAATGAGAGATCTAGTATAAATCCTGGCCGAGAGAAGGAAACGCATCATCAGTCGTAGGTACATAGATCTCATATGATGTTATGTGCAAAAACTACAAAATGGTTGCACACTCTAGCAGTCGCAAAGCGCGAAGGTGCGAGATGCTGAAAGAAGAAAGACGTGGTGGGACTAACCACATAGTACCGACGAGCAGGTGGATCTCGGAGGCAGTACAAACCTATAGCATAGAGGATTGTAGGAACAGGAGGTGTAGTTAACCAAACTACACAACTAAGGTGCTCTCAGGTGGAGGGTCCGGGCAACCAAGAACAAACATCGACATGCACATTGCGGTGATGTACATGAGCCATGTGGCAGGGGCACTCCCAAAGATGGAGAAAAGGGGGGAAAAAGGCAGAGTCGACTTAGAGCGAGTTCTTGGAGGAGCACGGTGACTTCAGCAAATAAGAGTCATGGCAGAGATTATTGAGTATGATGACTCATATCCTAATCAACTAGAACTTGGAGAGGTATGCTACAAAGAAAGCTAGATAAATCCTAATAGGATTAGGACTCTTAGTTCTCTTTAAAGTAGGATTCCTACTTCATTTTGGATGACTATATAAATCCATAGGGGTGGCCATAGGAACCCAAGAAGAAGCAAGCCAAACAAGAGAAACTCATCCAAAGCAGAAGACATGAGAGGATTAAATACTAGGTTATTCTTAGCACTATATTCTTATATAGGGCAAGAATCCGAGAGTCCTTAAAGACGAGATTCTCCCTTTATCCCCCAAGAGAGGGGAATGGTGAGTCCATCTGAACCAAGTAAGTAGGCCTTCCAGCTTTTGAACCATCTCAACCAAGCTCTTCCACACTCTTAGTAGGGCGGCCTGCTTCTGATAGCGAACCCTCCCCAACTTTCGAGATTGTCGGGGTTCAAGAGGATTGTGAGAGAACAACAATCACTTGTACTTTTTTGAGGTTGTGCTTAAGAAATTTGCGGCGGCTTCGTCAAATCTTTCTATCTCGTCGTAGTTGCTTCATCGATGTTATTTTGGTTCTCTACGAGATTCATCTACTTCCCTTGATACCGTGCACACTTGTGTTGTATCTCATAAACTTTGATCCGATCCGGAGGCTACTGCGCATAAGAAGGGGTGTCAGAGTATAATAGTGACAACATTGGAATGGATCGGAATAAAATATACTGCGCTGAAATCCTAACCCGCCGATGGTGAAGCATGGGGTTTGTATGCTTGCAAGCATGAGATTGATGACAAACTCGCACTCCATGACCAGGGGCAGAGCTAGGTAGGGTGCTTGGTATGATGGGCACTCCCAAAATTTGAAAAAAAAAAAACTTGAAGGCATCATTTTTGTGCATTGGGCCATATTTCTAATACTCCTTGATGTGCATCCTCTTATAAGACCAGTAAACCTGGCCACCTCACGAAATCACCACCCCACTAATCCAATGTGCCTCCAAGGCCCCAACTACTTGTTCCTTGTAGCCTCTCCTGACTCCTCCCCAATTCCCCAAGACCCCCAAGTTCTGAATGTGGAACAACCTAACATGTTGATTTTATGATCTTCTATTTATGTAAGACCTTACTCAAACTATTTGTGTTGTATTTTTAGCAAATTTTAAACTTTTTTGCTAGACTTGCGATGTTATGAATCCATTGTACCAGACTTTAAAGCTGTGCGTGTGAAGTGTGCACTACCATTGGAAGTTCTCTAGCTCCGTCACTGTCCATGATGCGGGCAGATCGACAATAAATTTGCAAGCAAGGCATAAGCCAGTATGTCTCTCTCGCCCATCTGCACCTTGGCCGAAATCCCTGCAGGATCATCAAGCCGACTGCGAGTTAGAAGCACGCCGAGACGACGGCGACATCTGATGACAGGAAAATCAACACCGTGCCGTTGGGAGCCTCCTTGTAGCCACGCAATGACGCAGAGCATATATGGACAGGAGCTGCGCCCCATGATTCTTCCTTCCTCTGCTCCGACGCCTGCCGTACGGTAAAGCTAGCTGTTTGCTTTGACATGGGATAACGCGGTGAGGTGACTCGGAAATGGCCACTTCTTCTCGCGCCTTGACGCTTGTATACCGACCTCTGCTGCGACCTGAGAGTGAACACGATAGGTATACCCCGCTAGGCGCTACTTACAGTGACTTGATGTGCAATAACACGGTGAGATCGGACGGAGTACATCGACGGCGAAGCAAAGGCGATTTGCGTCAGCGATGTATGCTTGCAAGCATAGGATTGAGATTTGCTTTCCATGACGCGAGCAGGAGAGTAACCAAATGAAGACAGTAACGATTAAGAGACGCCACGAGCTAGCAGAGCAAAGCTTGGAGATATTTGGCCCATAGGGCTCTACGTACCTGTTAGGCCTGCGACAGCGCGACTGCGAGAGGAGAGCCCTGGGCCGAATTGGAAGTTGGAGTTGGAGAGCAGCCTAATGACTATCGTTTGGTAGGCTCAAGGGGGCTTTAGCCTAGTATATGAATTAGGCTGGACGGATTCAAACTTTCGTTGAATGATAAGAATGACGGCCCCCTAACTTTCTGGGTTAAGTTTTGTTTTGTTTAACCTACAAATGAGGCAGATGGTTACAGAATTTGCCATTTTTAATGTCTGAAGTGGGCAGGTGTTGGTTAATTGCATTCACGCGCTTATACTCCCTCCATTCCAGATTATAAGGCGCATTATGGTCATGCACGGAGATTAAGAAAGTTGTAAAATCAAGAAGATGATAGAGGGAAATGACCATGATGTCCCTAGTGTTAATGTCTTGGGAATAAGAGAGAATAGTGTGGGAGGGTGTTTACTCATAAATATTGAAGAGAGAGGGAAGATAAATGAGGGCAAAAGAGAGAAAATGTCATTAAAGTCGCATGCACGTCTTATATTTTGAAACAAAACTGAAAAAGTTATATGCCCTCTAATCTGGAATGGAGGGAGTATTTAGCAAGGCGAATGAACAGATTAATGACACTTAGAGCATCTACAATAGTTTGTTTCTTAGCTTGTTATTAAGAGGAGAGAGTGTACTCAATCTAATAAAAAGAAGCAAGTCTTCCAATGAATTGTTTTTGAGTTTGTGTCTAAGATTTTAATTGCTACAAGTGTGCATGATTCTTGATGATCAATAATGAAGTACAACTTTGTGGTCTACATGTTTTGGCTCATTTATCATATCAATAATGAAGTTGGGTTGCACAAACGATCGGATGGATATTTTACTTGGAGATAGTGGGACCCACAAAACACGTTTTTAAGTAACAAGTAAGTCTCCAATAGAGTATTTGGTTGTTTCTTGTGTCTTGATATTAACAATTTGTTGATTTCTTCATCTAGAAACAAACTCACCTTCTCTCCTTACTTTCTCTCCTCCACATCACCTAAATGTTGATGTGGCAACCCTTTAATAACAGCTGATGTGGACTGTTGTAGATGCTCTTAAGAGTATCTACAACAGTCCACATCACTTATTACTAAAGGGTTGCCACATCAGTATTTAGGTGATGTGGAGGAGAGAATATGAAGAGAGAAGGTGGTGTTGTTTCTACATGAAGAAACTATCAAATTGTTAATACCAAGACACAATACCAAGACACAAGAAACAACCAAATACTCTATTGAAAACTTACTTGTTACCTAAAAACTCGTTTTGTGGGTCCCACTGTCTTAAAGCAAAATATTTATCCGATCATTTATGCAGTCCGACTTTATTATTGATATGATAAATGAGCTAAAACATGTAGCCTACAAAGTTGTACTTCATTATTAATCATCAAAAATCATGCACACTTGTAGCAATTAAAATCTTAAACACAAGGTCAAGAAATAATCTATTAGAAGACTTGTTTCTTTTTATTAGATTGAGTACTCTCTCTTCTCTTAGTAACAATCTAAGAAACAAACTATTATAGATACTTTAAAAACAAGCAGCTACATGGAGTGACGGAATCAGGATTTTGTCAAGCCCTGGACCTGACATTACTAGCAAGGTGAATGAACAGATTAATGGCACTTAAGAACAAGCAGCCCTGTCCCGAAGCCTCCAAAGATGCATATTAAGTATTTACTGCAACCATACAATTCATTTTCAACATACAATTCATTTTCAATAGTTCTCTAGAAAATTCAAACGGTTAATACTACAAACAGTTTTTTTAATAAAAAAACATATTACAAACAGCTATTAAAACAAAAAAATTTACATCTGGGCTAACACGTGTCATATATATATGTGAACATGCTTCTTGCAGCTGAAGTGCTGAACTATAAGAATTGGTATTCCAAGTTGGTCCTATGTCCATATATAAATGAGCTTCTGGTGAATTTAATAGCGATTTACCATTTTGGTACAGCTGCGATAATAATGCAAAATTGTCTGCATGAATAGAAATATTCATAACTTAGAAAGGAGAATAGGTAATGTTGATTCTTACTATGCAGTAAATAAATTTAAACAATGTCTAACAGGTTGTAGGGAAAAAGATCTTGTAAAAATATGTTTGATTAAAAACTACTGTTACTCTAGATAATACTACTTTTCTATACTTGAAATTAAGGATGGCAAGTCTGCACAACTGCGTCGTCACGGATGTTATTACCCAACAAAATTATGCTCCACTTGAACCTACGGCCAGTGGCGGACCCAGGATTAATTTTTAGGTATGACGGTAGCATAAGCGCGAACCAAAGCTATTACCCAAAAGCAAAATAACCCATATGCAAATTATATTGCTATCGCACCAATACGAACATATGACACTAAATGGTATCAACAAGCGAAGATAAAGGAATGACATCGAGAAATACCTTACTAATGAAGCTTACTTAACAATTTGCCCAGAAGCAGAGTCGCCCGGTGCCCATGCCACACCGCCCGCCGCTCGGCACCAACGCTTTTCTGTCCAATTCAATTTTAACAACTAATTCATTATTCATATCATAATTCATGGAAAAGAGAAGGATGAGACGCATTCTGAAATCACGGATTGTCTATTATCATAATTGGGTAGATTAATAATGTTGATTTACCAGCTGCAACATACATGTTCTTTTTTCTATTTTGCGAATTCATATAACAAACTAACAAGGTATGCTATGTGTTATTTGATTTCCTATTTTGCGAATTCCTTATACACTACTGGAAGTCTGGAATAACGTAACTTTAGCATCTAATTCATACAATTCTAGCATCTAATTCATACAGAGTAGAGTAGTACTTAGTCTTACTGTTAAATATGGTAGATTCGTTTGTAGCCTACTTGAGCTAGAATTAAGCGAAGCAAGTCCATTCCATGGGTTATAACTTATAACACAGAACATCTGCTTCATAAATAGTTAACTCACAACTAGTCGAAATAACTCAAAACTTGATGAGTGTTGCCTACGCTAGGGAGGAGCCGGCAACGTCGCCCAACGCCTGGAGCAGGGAGCAGAGCCGCACGCCGTCGACCGTCGCTCGCCCAGGCACCCAGGCGCGGAGCCGCCCACGCCGCACCGCCCACCGGCCTGCCGCCTGCTCCCGCGCTCAAGCAAGGGCGCGAAGTGAGATCGTCACACACCCAAGTGCGGAGTCGCCCACACCGCACCGCCTGCCCGCCTGTCGCCTGTCGCCTGCGCCCGTGCTCAGCACTCCGTCGCTCACTCCGTCGGCCGCCCTGTTCCTACGCCCGTGCTCGCCGCCTCGCCCCTCCAAGCGCCAGCCTGCCTGCGCGCCACTGCCGCCATCGCCTAGTGGGCTAGGGTTGGGAGAGACGAGAGTGGGAGACACAGAGTGGAGAAGTAGACTCTGGAGAGAGGGCAGTGGGTTGGGGATTTTAGATTTGGGCTGGCCGACTGGGTGGGCTGCGATTTAACTTCAGGCATTCAACAAAAAAAGCCCATAGGATTGAAAGCCAGAGGAAATCGAGGCTCGCTCGCTCGGAGCTCCGACGCCAAACGACCAAAGTCTTCTCCGTCTCCGGCACCGGTGGAACCAGGGAGCCAAAGCCAAGGAGAGAGGAAATACCGGGGGGTAAGGAGGACTCCGGACCGGACTAGCTCTGGCAGACGCCAGACCTCGCCAGAATGCTGGGTCCGCCCCTGCCTACGACTTCTTATTTTAGACTCTTGAACTGGCTTAGCCAGCAGCCCAGCGCTAACCACCGGCTGCTCATCCAACAGATTAATCTTTATCTTTTCCAATCGTCCATTATAACTCTTGAACTGGCTTTAGCCAACAGCCCAGCACTAACTAACGGCTGCTCATCCAACAGATTAATCTTCATCTTTCCCAGTCGTGCATTATAAAGAGGAATTGGTTATTTACCCTTCACTTAGATGTGTTTCAAAAATATACCCTCATTCTCACGGTAATTGTTTATATACCCTTCACATAGATTCATCCTTGATAAAATACCTCATTTGCAATATTTTATTAATATCCATGATTTTTTTTCTATTTTGGCCATGCGAAACTACCTCGTTGCTCTTGCCCGTGCGCTCATCTCCTCCCTTCCACCTGCTTTGAATTTTTTTATTTAATCCTTTATTTAATTTTATTTTAAAGTTAACCCATCGTGAACTTTATTTCCAATTCTGACCCTTTTTGTCACGCCACCACCCGTGGCGTGACAAAACAACTTATCACGCCACCATTTCGGTCAAAGTCTTGTCACGCCACCGTGGTGGCGTGACAGTGTTGTTTGGTCACGCCATCACCAGTGGCGTGACAAAAAGTACGATTTTGGGGACTTATCTTGTGGCGTGACAGTGTTATTTTGTCACACCACGGGTGGTGGCGTGACCAAAGGGGTCAGAATTGAAAATAAAGTTTGCGAGGGGTTAACTTTAAAATAAAATTAAAAAAAG
Source organism: Ampelocalamus luodianensis (assembly GCA_036346255.1). Classification (NCBI taxonomy): domain Eukaryota; kingdom Viridiplantae; phylum Streptophyta; class Magnoliopsida; order Poales; family Poaceae; genus Ampelocalamus; species Ampelocalamus luodianensis. Next base: position 65,740,901 of record CM070618.1, read on the forward strand.
GATTAAATAAAAAAAAAGTTCATATGCTCTCCCTCCTCTCCTTTGCCTCCCCCTCACCGTTATGAGAGAGAGAGAGAGCAACACATCAAGATTCCTCGACTCCCTCCCATCTCTGGCCATCTCTCCCCACACCACATCGTCGGAGGAGGAGGAGGAGGGAGAGAGAGAGAGAGAAGGATGGAGGCGGCCAAGAAGCGCAGCACTATAACAGCCTAATTTTTCTAGTTTCAAAATCTTTTTAAGTAGTTTAGTCCCTTGGAAAATTTCACCAAATTTTGTTTGAATTTAATAAAGCTTAAGTGGGACTTTCAAAGTCAAATTTTTTTAATATGATTAATCCGTACATCAATTAAATCCAAAACTATTTTATTTGACTTCTTTGTGCTTGAAAATATTTTCTAGATTTTTCTGGAATTTTTTCGAGTTCATTTGCTATTTGGATTTTCTGGTATTTCTAAAATAAAAAACCTATTTAAAATCTAGGAAAATCTTTTGGGTTGAATCCCTATTCCCTGGCCCATTATCTTCGAAGCCCAGCCCAATTCTGCGCCAACCCACACACTCTCTCTTTCTCTCTCCCGCTCGCTCGCACCCAGACCTACCCGTCAGCCTCTCATGTGTCGTGTGTGATGCGAGTTCGCCCGAGCCACCATCGCTGACATGTGGGCCCACCTTGCCACTATTCATTGTCTCCGACAGGTTACGAGTTGAACTCCGCCACCGCCTTGCTTTCCTTGGCGTTCACACCTTGGACTCTCTCGGTCGCTGTGTTATAAAAGGGGACGTAACCCTCAATCTCCGCACCTCAATCGTAGCCTCCGTCGCTCGAATCCCAAGCCCTAGCCGTCGGAATCGCGTCGAGAAGAAAAGCCATCGCCAAAACCTTCATCGCCGAATTCCATTACCGTCGATGAGCCCTAGCCCCCGTGGTCGCCACTATTGGGATCGCATCGACCAGATCTAGCTTGTCGTCAGCTTAACGTCGTTGGGACATCATCATTGCACTGTTGCACCGTAGACCCGATCTACTCCGCCACTTCGACCTCGCCGCCGTCCACCACCGTCCATCTCCGATCGCCGTGCATGCACCGTTGAGATCATCGTCACCTTAGCTACCCAATGCGCACCTCCATTTGCTTCGCTGTGGTCGTTATTACCGGCGACCATCGGAACACGAGCCACCGCCGTCGTCGAGCCCACGTATCAGCCACGTGTCGCCACATGTTCTCTATGTCAACACCACCTCAGCCCTAGCGCTTACGTGGTAGTCGCGTCAACGCTGAGTCAGCCAACCCTTGCGCTCGCAGGTCCACGGTGAGCCAAGTCTCTGACGTGTGGACCCTACATGTTAGCCTATTGTTCCATGAACCCGTGAGCCAAACCCATAGACTCGGTCCATAAACAAAGGGTCCTACCTGTCATTCTCTATTTCCTATTTTCGGGATTTTCTTTTAATTTTGAAATTTATTGCTAACATCATGCTGATGCAATATTTGAAATATTGTTTTCTTTCTCTTTTTCTTAGATTTAAATCTTCTAAGAGCTCATTCTTCCTCATACAAACTCCGATTGGGATAATTCAAGTTTCTAAATTTGTCTAAATTCAAGCCCTACCTTTATGTGATTTTTTAATTTTTAGAGTTTATTTGTTGCTCTATTTTGTATTCATTTGGGTTTTCACTTTCATTTACGAGTAGACGTTGTTACTTCGGGAGCTTTCGAGGAAGAAGGAGTTGATCAAGCTCAAGACCAGTATTAAGACTTGTTTCAAGGCAATTTGTACCTTTGACCATGTTGAACTTAGTTTTCCTAAATTATTTTGATTCAAATTATTGCATGTTATTTCAAGTATTTAATTCTTCAAATACTTTGGTATTAGCTATACACCTGCTTGTTTATATCCATCTTGCTTATTGTATTACCATGATCTTTTATCACCCTAGTTGGATAATTACTATTTGGTATTATCATAGCATTAACATGGGTTAGTTAGACACGAATAGTTTGCTTAGTCATGCAACAAGTTATTGATATCATTTTGAGTTGCAAATCTAAACTTGACTAGGTGAATATGGAATACTTTGTGGAAAGTTGTGTGCAGTATGTTGTCACTAGTTGATGGTATGTATTGCACTTAACCAACAAGGTGGGAAAAGATTTAGACTGAGGAAAGTAGATAGAATTGTGATAGGGTGGAGATGTGTGCATTTGGAAAAATATGAATGTGGTAAGTGGTAGTAGTTTGGCAGTCTTGCCTTGATCAATTAAGAACTTAACTTTGTGCGTCATTGAACTGAGCCATAATTGTACGACCACATGCCTGGTATGGGTTATGCCTAACTTAGTAAGCTACGGAGTCTTAACAATTGATTAATCAGACATATAGGTTAGACTATGTGCCAGGGTGAATGTGTGATTCTATCTCTGTGATGAGTCACATTTATGAGTGATTCGTCATGTCCAAGTCCAACGATGTGCGACGGGCCAACAACTTGTGTGGGGGTTTGGTGCCGACGGTATGCACAACGGGAGGGTCAATTGTTGAGATGAAGTTTCAAAAAGGTTTTGTTATGATTAGTGCTAGCTACACTAGTTATATCTTGTGGGTAAAGTGTACAAACCTCTGTAGAGTGTTAATCAATTTATTTGAATAATCGCGTCCGTGATCATGTACATGCTCGGGATTTCACACGAGGGGTATATTTTCATGAAACAATTGGGAATGGATAGCTGTGTGATTTAACTCATATGGTTGTGTGAAAGAATTTGATTAGGCTTCGTGCGCTTTGTGAAATTACTTGTTAAACTTTTATTGTTTATTTGTTTTAAGTTACATTTTGAATTTATTATTTGTATTCAATTGCAAATGTCGTTTTTTGCAAAATAATCATAGAAGCCATTTCTTTTGAAGTAAGCCATCATATATAATTGCATTTTGTGATACAACTTATTGAGTACTCGGAGTACTCATTCTTTCTGCAATCATTCAACTGAAGTGAAGAAGTCTTCGCCTGCTTTTAAGGAGTATAACGAGGAGTGATCGCTAGGTCTTGATCCCAGCTGGTTGCCTGTGCCAAGTCAATAGGTTTTGGTTGGAGTTGTTTCGTTCCGTTGCGGTCTCTTTATTTAGTGCTAGCCTAGCGTGGCTAATAAGTGTAAACTCGACCGTAAGGTCACATCTATTATTTATTAATCAAATTAGTCATTTATTCTTATATTCGTCTTGTATGGAATGATATTCATATATGTTCTAGCGTGATCCTGGACTAGTGCATTATACATAGAAAATCTATATTTGTATATTTGCGTCCCGACAAGCACCGGAGCAGGCGCGACGGTGGTGGAGTCGGAGAAGAGGAGCAAGAGGGGCCACGGATCCACCATGTTGTTTGTGGCCGTGGACTTTGCCTTTCTGCTTGCCTTCGTCGGGTTCCTCTCCTACTTCATCGTATCCCACCTCTTCCCGTCTGTCGCCTCCTGCTCCTCCGCCTAGTTTAACATCTCCCGTTCTTGGGTTCTTGTGTTTCCCGACCGGACCGCCAAGCTAGTCGCACCCACCGTAGTAAAACTCACAAAAGTTGATCCCTTGGGATCCACTTCCTCATCTGCAACAATAAAGCAATGCAGATGAGTACAAAAATATACTCACAAGACTTACGAGTAACAAGCCTATACATAGCTACATACAAGCTGAAACAAAGGAGATGGTTATATGGTTAATTGGACGCATAAAATATTTTTCATTTGCAATAATGTAATAGATTGAAGGTAATTTGTCAAATCTGTTTTTAATTGTTGAAATAACAGCGAGACAACAATATGTATCATAAATAACAACCTAGAGGTGACTAACCCAATAGCCACCACAACATAGCATGAATTCCCTATTCGTACCACCCAAGTTCAAGTTTTAGTAAAAATGTTATAGTCTAACTCTTGTAAAACCTAACCAAGCGTGTCCATAACCTAGGACGAGGCTATTCGAATAGATCAAACCCTGCAGGGGTGTACCAATATACTCACACTTCAGACTGTCTTTTTGCCACATGATTAAGCATACTTCCAAAGGTATGCCGACACAGCTAAGTCCTACGGGACGTTTCCAATATTGTGCATTAACTACGAGCCGCTCGTATGGATAGAAACCCATACGCTATATTATAAAGCCGAAAGTCAACTACCCCATAGGGGTAAAGCCTTCGGACAACTACAATGCCCCCAAACACCTTTCCTCCTACACAATCTCCTGCGACTCGGAGCTAACACACGCCAAAGTACTAAGTCAAGAGAGGTCCTGACGGCTAAGATCTCACAGGGGAGAGGTCTTAACAACCAAGATTAAAGCTGAGGGAGGTCCTAACAGCTAAGATCTTCACAGAGAGAGATCTTAACGGTCAATATCTAACCCAAAGAGGTCTTAACGGCTAAGATCTAAACCTAAGAGATCCTGAAGGTTGTTTAAGGGGTGGTCTTACGACAACAGGACTTCAGTACTTCACGGTTTTGCCCACCACCTCGCCGGCGACTCTGGGCACGGCGGTGCAGCTCAAGGGCAGCAAAAGGTTCGCAATAACATTGTGCACACAATGGGAGCACTTTCAACGGCTGAACCGGCCTAAAACGACGACGAGCCAGAAAGTGGCGGCGGTGATAACCACGGCCAAAACGAAAAGCAAAAGGAGCTCCGCAGCGGTCCAAAATAGCAGGTGCTCGAGCATCTAGGGACTACCACGATGGTACCTGAGCACAGAGGAGGTCCAGAGGTGGTCGGAGGAGCTCTAGCCATGACGACCACCGCCGGTGCTGAGGACAACAAAGAGGATAAGTGGTCCTGAGCAAACAGAAGGTAAAAGAAAGGTAAGGGTAACTTCAAAAGACCTCCTAGATGGTCCAGGAGCAAGCAATTGAAGTACATAGGTCCTTACCGAAGTTGGGGACGAAGGGAACCTCCTTCGGCGGCCACAAGCTCAGACTCAAAATTAGATTATTCCTGAGAATAAAATCAAAAATTGAGTTAGGGAAAAAGCTTGTGGTGATGAGATGCACAAAAATATGCGAAAGAAATGGGTAAAGAACCACTGGAACACTGTCGAGGATGGAGGTCCTCCACGGCTAACAATGGCGGGATAGAGTTCTCTAAGGTTTGAGCTCAAAGAACATAAGGGAGTTGAAGTGGTGCTGTAAAGGAACGCAAAGAGCTGCTCTAGGGGTCCTCAAATAGCTCGAGGTCAACGGTTGTGCGAGGACGAGCTCTAATGGCGACAAGACCTAAAGCTGGTCCGAGGCAAAACGGAGGCGACGGGAGCAGGTATGGAAAAAAGGCTACGGGGATAAACACTGACACGAGCTGAAAAGCGGGGCTCAGAGCCGTTGAGGGGGGGCAACGAGGTGACTTGGCGTTGCACCTCTTCTGCCATGGCGCACGCGTGTACGAGCGCGAGGAGGAAGAAGAAGAACAGAAAAGGAGGTCGGGTTAAGTCAAAAGATCGGAACGGTTGGATCGAAAAAGGGACGGCTAAGATTGAACGAGACCTTCGGAGGTCCGTGAGTTCAAAGAGATCTGGCGTGTAGAAAAGAGATCCAACGGCTGATAAAGGGCACGCCTAAGAGCCGAGCCCGAGTACAGTTAGATGACTTGGCTCGACCAAGTCAAGTGGTTGGGCTCGGGTCTGACCTGAGCCCAACAGAGACTTTGACTTAGGGTTAGAAATGGGAACATAAACTTTGAGGAATTGTTCAAGATAACAAACTAACTCCAAAAATTCTAAAATTTTTACAGGAGCTTGCTAACCTAGGTATGTACCTTGTGTAACATTTTCAGAGATTTTTATGCAGATTATTTTTCTCCAAAAATTTCTTAAGGGACTGACCTAGGGTTTGACCTAAAGTCAAACCTGATTTGACTGGCCTCTTAAAATACTCAAAACAATTTCTAAAATTTGTGAAATTTTTCAGAGGAGTCATACAACATCCCTAGAACCAAGAAAAAATATTTCTAGAGGTTGGTCACAAGATTATCAGAAAAGTTTTAAAAGGGTTAAGACTTAGGTTAAAAGATGCTTGTGACTTTGAATTTTCATAATTCCTTTACAAGAATTCTCAGAAATTTCATACAACAACCAAGTGTAAGAAAAGTTTTAATTTCTATACATTTTCTTACATTTGAAACACAAGCCAAGACTTGGGATGTTACATTGGCCACCATGGAGGCAGAGGTGGCCATGGCGACAACTTGTGGAGATCCGACGGCGACGAGCTTCCTCCACCAAGATCCGGCGATGGGTGGTGGAGATCCAGTGGTGGCCGGCTTCCTCCATCAAGATATGGCGACGTTGCCATCCCTCTCCCCTTTTCGTCTTCCTGGACGACGACCGCTCGCTCAAGGCTGGGATTGGGCCGGCACGGCACGGAGGCGTCTTGTCGTGCCTTGGGCCGTGCTTGGGCCTCGTCGGAGGCGAGTCATGCCGGCATGGAACGACGAGGTGGCGGTGCCTGCCCGGCATGGCCCGATGCGGCCCGAAGCATAGCATGCCCGCGCCGTGCTGGCATGGCACGGCCCGACTCTCAACTCTAACCAAGGCCGAGGAAATGGATGCCGAACCTGAAGCGGGAGCAGCCGCGACCGAGACAGATACCAAAGCGGAGGTGGCGAATGCCGAGGCCGAAGAGGAAGTCATCGAGAGTGACTCGGAGTGGCAGCCGAAGAAGAGGGAGAGGAGGGAAACAAGGTGATTTCTCATGGCCAAAACGAAAAAAATACAAATATTAACAAAATACTACAAATGAGATATTTTTATCAAAGATGGATCTATGTGGAGGATACGTAAACAATTACCTCAGGAATGAAAGTATATTCTTCAAACACATCTAAGTGGAGGGTAAATAATCAATTCCCTCTATAAGAACCAATAGTGAACAATTCAAAGAAGAACAAAAACGTATTCAGGCAACAATCAAGAACAAGGTTGGAGAAAAGGCACACAGAGGCGAGGTGGCCACGGAGGTGGGGTGGGACGGGCGGTCGCAGTGGAGGCAGGCAGGTGGGATGCGACTTAAGGAGAGAGAGAGAAACAAAGAGGAGGCGTGGTTATGGGCAATGCAGAGGCGGAGGGGACGAGACGCGATGGGGGCGAAGTTGTAAGATATGCGGGAGGCTGAGTTTATGGGAATGGGGCAGTGGGGATGAGCATGGCAATGCGGGTGCGACTCGTGTGGTGGGGAGGAACGCGGCGGCGCGGGGGAGGAGTGACCGCGAGGAGAGTGGTAGCACGGAGGAGCCGACAGGAGGCGAGGAGATCTGGAGATGGGGGAGGTGCGCAGCAGCTGGGGAGGAGGTCTGAGGATGGGCTGATGGGAGGCAAGGAGATCTAGAGGGAAGTCTGTGCTCGAGCTAGGCCAATAATACCTAGTCTTTGCATTAGTAAAATTCCCGCACCTTGATCTGAAGCCCAGGCTTCCATGGGCCTGATTCCGCCTATGGCTACATGCTTTTTAATCTTCATTAATCTAAGGCCCTGTTTGGGACGGTTGTGGCTTTCCTAAAAAGCTGCTTTCGGCTGGGTTGAACGGCTGCAGGGCTGAATAGTTAGACTGAAGAGATTTGGTGTTTGACTGTCTGACTTTTAGATAGGCTGGTTGTAGCTTCCAAGATGGAAAATGTCTTAAATGCCCTTGGGGACAAAAATGGCTTATTTGATGTCGTTTAACGTAATTAACAACGTTTAACGATAACTAACGACAATTGATGATTATTAACAACGACTTATAAACATTTATTACAACAAATCATTATTGAAAGCAATTATTATAATGAATTTCACGATAATGAACACAATTAACGTAATTTTCCCCACAATCTTATGTGTATTCATGTAACCAAGGCGCTGAGTATACAAACACGATAAGATTACTGATGATGAATATTGAAATATCTAGTTTACTACTAGGAAATCAGTCAAATGCCAGATCTAATCAAGAAATAAAGAATACATGCCTTAGTACAACTGCAATGCAAACCAAATTTTGGTTACAAAAGTTGTATCGTCAGAAAGAAAGCAAAACAAATGCCCGTGGCAGGCGTCTTACCATCAGTTGAAGAGCAATGCAGTGCTGAACAAAGTCAAAAAGAAACTAAAGGATTGCTTGGATTCATGGATTTTTCATATGACGATTCAAGATTGAAGACTTGTGGACGTTCACTTGTATAAATTGAAGGCATCAATCGACAATCACATGTAGTGCTAGCTAGAACTCTGCAAATGGATATAATTTATGTTAGAATGAACTATATTATGTAAAGAAAAGAGTAAGCATTTAGCCTTGGAAATAGCATTCTGCAGTACAGATCAAGTAAGTGCCTTGGAAAGATAATACAAAGTTGAACTAAAGCATTACCTCATTGCAAACAACATATAATCATTAGTCATCAAGCACAATGAAGCTAAAAACCCTGTTTTTTTCAATGATTGCATCACTAGGGTGAACATCACAACAAACATCGAGAAAATAAAGATACACAAGATAATAAGCAAGAACATCACAACATAACATTGGCAAGTACTACGTACAGAATGCTACATATATCTTCTATCTATCCTATCGTCATACTACTAAGCCGTTAATTGGCAAGGACTACATACAAAATGCTACATATATCTTCCATCTATCCTATCGTCATGCTGCCAAAGCCATTAATTGGCAAGTACTACATACAAAATGCTACATATATCTTCCATCTATCCTATCGTCATGCTACCAAAGCCATTGAAATAGTGTCACAGAGGTTGATTATGTCAACATCATCTATAGCAGCTGTAACATCATGTGTACTGAGGTTAGTGGACATATCCCCGTCCACATAATCTTCATCCCTCTCTGCACGAGCAAAATCATTATCAACCAAAGCATTGTCTCGAATAAAATTATGCAAAGCCATTGTTGCAACGATAATTTTTTTTGCTTGTCTTCATGATAACTTAGTGTACCACCGTTTCAGAATTCAGGTACATGATACCTCTGGTTCTTGTTGGGAGCTAGATGACCTTTGCGGTTTGGGTATCTGAAATCCACTAGATAATACTTCTTCGGTGTAGTCATTCCCTCCTCACCCTCAAGCTCTCTTCTTGCCCTTGTCCACATGGGGTGACTTCTTTGGTGCAGTGGTTCCTTCCTCACCCTAAGGCTCATCATCACCCTCACCCCCATCATCCTCAAGATTGACATGGGCGGTACCATCTGCTCTAGGGACAAGAGAGGATTCATTCGTACAACTGCACCATCATAAATGATGTCAAGCCCGTCCTCATGCGGCAGGGGTGCTTTCTTGAACTTACCACATTGTGGCATGGCATGCGATTAAAGAAATGCAAGAATCCATGAAATAGTTTGAACAATGGAATTCTCATACACATGCAACAATATTCAAGATTGCATACCTTAATCTGTTCAGCTCACCACTGATCATTTGCCTAAATGGATCCAATCTTAGGATCGATGCCTAGCCCCGATGCATGGAGTTTCAATGTCTTCCAATTGGAATATTCCCTTTTCAAGATGTCCCAATGGTTCTTTAATTGCTTACGGTTGTACTCTTTATTAGTGCGTTCTTTAAACTTGGTATAAGGTTGTGATACCCTTTGTTATTCAAACATTGCAGAGGTCTATTTTTTGCAAGCACCTCTTCCACGCAAATGTCAATGAACATTTCATTTGTGAATGCATCCCATATAGCAGACTAGCAGTGTTTGCGGCTTGTGCTTTATCCATCTATAAGTGGCATGCATATAAGGAAATATGTAACTACAACATGGAACTATCATATAGTTTGTGCTAGTTTGGATTTCTGTAATAACAATATGTAACTGAACAAAAAACTATATGTTGCATTTTCTGAGTCAATAGCAAACCAAATTCATGACAAATATTCCCAATTGGAACACTGAAATGGTACTGAAATAATACCATCAGAGTATCTACTTCTTACCCCTGATACTCATCAGAGTATCTACCTTATCATGCTTTGGCCAATATGCAAGTTATGGAGACTACTATCAACATCCAGTGCCAATATAAGATGGTTTCATTTAATGAGCTTGTTTTGTGTATTCAGGTGCGTTCATCTACCAACGAAGACTACTATGAAGATCCAGTGCCTCATAACACACAGACCCATACTTCTGCTATCTTGGCACCCAACCCTTCACAATTGATTTTCAACCCAAACATGATAGAAGAAGACAAGGCATCTGGGCCATATCCACAAATCAAAGGTGACGAAGGTGACAGTGTTCCTACAAAGCAAGCCAAGCCAACCTACCAAAGAACCTTATCAGGTGGCCTGCAAAGCTCTACAGTTGCCGAAGTCCCGCAGAAGGCAATTCTCGAGAGGGTGAAATCCAAAATAGAGTCAAAATCCTATCAGCTTGGCCACAGGCTCCCTGAAATGGAGCATTGGGGCTGGTCCAAGAATTGCGTGTGTGAAGGATTATCCCATGGAGCTCAGAGTATACCGAAAATTGAAACTAAAATGTTTGATTTTTAGTACAAACAGGTTGGGGGAGGTTGTATCTTCAGATCGAGGAAGGAGGCGAGGGCGGGCTACTTGGTGGAGGTGGTCGGAGGTGCGGGCGCGCTGTGGAGGCCGGATCCACTCGGGCGGAGGCCGGAGGAGGCACAGTCGGGCGGGAGGGTGGCCGGGGGAGGCACGGCTGTGCGGGAGGGTGACAGATGGGCGGGAGGAGCGGGCGGGCAATCGGACGTGGCGTGGAGGCGAGATTCCCTCCAAGGGTGGCCGAGGAAGCGCACTCGGGAGGGGAACGCGAGGTTGCCCTCCTGCAGGGCCGCTAGGGTTAGGGGCGAAGCGCTCGGGGAGGGGCGCAAGTGGGGAGGGGAACGGGAGGGCGGTCGAGACTCTAGTTTAAGTACTAGGTACGGGGCTGGTAATTGTTCTGGAAGTTTGGGGGCATTTTCGGAACGCCGAGCGGGGGAAGCGGCGGGAAGCTCCTCACGACCGGCTTCCAGCTTCCACGCATTGAGACGACTTCGAGCTTCCGACGAAAACCACCGAAAAAGCCGGCCGTTTGGTTCGGCTTCCGACTTTTCCTACTGAAAAGCCGAAGCGGAAGCTGAACCAAATAGGGCCTGAGTAAGAGGTATGTACAACGGATGATCGATGCATAATCACTCATCGGAGTCGGCGACCTAAAACTTCTCTCCGGTCAGCGCCAGTGGCGAATCTGACCACCCTCCGCCGGCGCTGCACGGCCACAGCTTGCCCTTTAACATCTCCGGAGCAACAGCTCCGCCGTTCCCACAACCTCACCACCGGCGCAAACTCCGCGCTCTCCAGCAGCAGGAGACAACGCCGCTCCAGCTCTCTGTCATCCGCACAAAAATCGAACCGCAGCCCTTCCCACATCGTCACCACCGGCGCGTCCAACGCAAACTCGAATCCATCGTGCCGCCACGCCTCGTAACCGATCCCACCGGTCGCGGCGTTGCCACTAGTCGTAGCACCCTCCTCCTCATCGTCGTCCGTGGCATTACTCTCGCCACCGGAGTCCGAGTCCGAGTGGGAGGCCACCACAGGCACATCGTAGAGGTCGGCGACAGCGGGAACGAACGAGAACGACCGGCGCGTCAACATGACGCTGCCGGCACGGGCGCGGCAGGGCAGTGCAACGGACGAGGCCGAGGAAGGCGGCAACACCGACGATGGCCAGCAGGACAGGTACCCAAACGTCAGCGACGAGAGGGTCGAGCAGCGGCGCGACGAGGCGCGTTGGCTCTTGGTGCTGCAGGACGGAGCCCTCCATTGCTAGAGCCGCGCGTACGTCTCGACGTGCCGCGAGCGAATGCGTGCAGAGTATGGAGCGGCCGGCGAGCGGAGGGGAGGAACAAGACGAGGACGTTTTACGCGCGGCGGCATGGTGTCGTGCGACACCTCTGCCGACCGGGAAGGGTGCGCGGGTGTTTCTGGTTGCGTAGCGGCAAGAGCTAGCACTGACAACTCGACAAGCTGTGCAAGGTAAGGTAGATGACGGTTGACGTGTTCATTTGGTATGCCGTTTCCGGCCGACCCGCACCACATGTAGATAAACGGTAGCGCGTGCATAGCAGGCCGCTCGCGTTGGCCGATGCATATACGGCATGCCAAGGAGGCTGCAGTGCGGAGGCTGCAAAAGATTGCAGAGACAAAATGAATGTGCGAGTCGTTCACATATAGGCATATAGGGAATGTAAGAGTCAACGTGTTAATCATCACATCGATGGATTACATTTCGATCGCAGTTAAAATCATCTGCACGTCCAACTGAGAAACAGGACATTTTGACCAAGAGAGGAGAGAACGAGGATTGCGTCACAATTGCATTAACTGCGAACACGAGTATACATCTACAAGGGTTACAGACTTACACGTATGAACTTCATCATCATGAGTATCAATGGAGGATCAAAGACGAATTCGCAGGTCAAAAACCCCCAAAATTCAGTGGTTTAAACCTTCAAAAAAGAATAGAAACCACACCTGAGCTGTGCAACAGCGGCCAATTCCCCATGATATAGCTGCAGTACAAGAGCAGGAAAAAAAAGGGGGTGATGTGGTGTTTATTGAACGACTAGCTCAACATGTCACTATTTCAGGCCATGACAAAAAGTGCAAATTTCAATACTTTATTTACTTCAACATTCAAGACCCTTCTAATGGTTTTTACCAACTGAAAACAGCTTAGGCCATTGTATAATAAGCACCCAATGCATAGCGATCCAATCTTCAAAGCTGTGATCTAATATTGAAGTACTCGATAGTCCATACCACAATCTCATCCTAAGACAGTAGCTAGTTAAGTAACTGTGTATTCACACTCGAAACACAAGGTTTTAAATGCATCTCACCCAGACCTTGTTATATGTTCTTCAGCTTGGTAGTGCTGAAATTGGCAATTGATTATGAAACGCTCCATTTGACAGTTCATGTGCCTCTAGAGGGCTTTTCTTTGAGCGCTCCAAGGAGGTTGCTTCAAAAATACCTACAAAGGAATAACATTTATTATCATACTGAACAAAAGAACAAATATATGGGGAGCGATCGCTAGTTATAGCAATGAAATATTTAGAAACTAGCATAACTAGAATAGCTTACATAATTTAGAGCAAATTAAGAATTCACTAATGGATATAAATAGCATCAGACCTCAAAAACTCACCAAATCCCAAAATCACGGAACAAAGTAAAAAGCCTAAAAGGGAGAAATCCATTTTGTACAATATCTCCAACACAATGATGCAACCTGTTGACACCATTAAGTGCCTTGGAGATGAGAAGACCAGATGCAATCTACAAGACAGTGAACAACGATCAAGTAAGCATACTATAAATATGATAATTTAATTCTGAAGCAGAATGGTCAGTGAACTAAAAGAAAAGTACTTCATCTCCTATGTGTAATACAAAGGCCATAAACAACACCTAACTCAAGAAGCATCAAAGCAAAGAAAGGTGACTTTTTTCTGTGGTTATTCATTAAGATATGTAAGGGGTAATAAGTTCAAGTCTCTACTCTGCCAACGTTGTGTCGGAGATAACTAACAATAACAAAAGAATTAAGTATGGGCCCTCCCCTCAATTACAATAGCATAAGGCAATGTTGGGAGGGCACATTCAAGCAACTTTTACATTTCCTTTCAATTAAATAAAAAATGTTTTTCCTTTCATGAGAAAAATCTTACTTTTCCTCAGCAACATTGTCAACGTAGAATATAAGAACCATCCCAAACAAAACAGTACTCAAGTATGCCCAGCTTGGAAGCTGCAGTTTAACTATGCTGTCAGATGCTGAGCCCTGCAATCAACAAAACAACTATCACTAAATATCAAAGAACAAATGTGTAGAATCTTCCCAAACGCAGGAAGTAATACACACCATGGCATAAACAATGTATACTCACCAGGATTGTATCCCACATTGCAAAAGGAAAAAGGAAACATGTAGCGGTAGCAATAGTTATTGCATGAAGTCGCCTTTTAAGTTGATTCTGCGGAAGAATAAAACGATAGTGATTGTTAATTCCTATAAAGCTCTTGTTAGCATAAAGTAAGGAAAGGCAATAGGAAGTTTTACTTCATGACCAAAAGAAGTTTACTGAAATTGACAGTACCTTGAGAGAAACACGCCGAGCTAACACTCTCCTCAAAGCGGATAAGATCCCAGCAGTAATTGGCACTACCATTTCTTTCATTCCAATAGTTTGTATTTCCTTTTGCAGTGGTTCACTTCCAAAGCTATCTGTGTGAAGTCAAGGACTCCCAACACCATTTACATGAGTCCATTGAAGACAGAGATAATGTGCTAAAATTTTGGATGGAAGTCTTAGCCCCTAAAAAAATGTAGAATTGTGTACATTATGTAGTTTCAGAAACATATGTCTGAAATAGGATACATAGTGGTGAATGCGTTCTTGTAGCCCACCCATTTGATAAAAGATAATACGCTATCAGCATAGCAGCGAGCCCACCAATCTACAAGACCAAGGGAAAAAAACATGAGCATCATCTAACAAAGAAACTTAGTAGTTGCAGCTTCAACAGTATTAGAACATGTTTTTAGAATTTCAGCTGAAAATGACATAAGAAATTCAACAATTGTCATGTAGGATTAGTGGATTACAAACAAGAACTCAAAAGTATGGCCATGTAATCACAATTGCAATGAGATGGACAGGTGGCTTTACTGAAAAAGAAACTGCAAACTTATGCTTATGTGCATGTCCATGCACACGTGCTTTATCCCCACTAGATCAGCCACAGTTGCATATCTACACTGTACTTTCAAGGATGAGAGTGGCAAATCCTTCAACCATGCGAAATGGGGAAACAACAAGAGAGTTCGTATTTGGTAGTACTTTTGGGCAGACAACCGCACAGTTGTGCACATAAATGATATCCCACTTGCCTACATATTGATGGAAAAATGGAAAAAAAATATTGACCAGATATTAAAGTGGCCTCCGTATGAATAAAAGTCATTACACAAATCTCTACCAACTCCGAGTGCCACATATGTAGAGATCAATCTATAAAACTATACAAGTGATAGCTTTCAGATGTTTGGTGACTTAATTGTATATAGTAAAGTATAATCAGTAGATAAAAATAACAGAAACATCAAAATTGAATTACGTTATGAAAAAATCAGCAACTTGCCTTTTTCCATATATTAACTTTCCTTCCATATAAAGCAGCAGAGAGGACTCCAAGAACAGCACCTGCATATTCCGCTAGCAAAGCGCTAGACTCAATAGACAAGAGTAGAAGTCAACTAAGATGTAAGTGCACACCAAAATTGATGAGTGCTTTTATTAGCACAATTAAAATGTTCAAAGCGATGCAGAATATGAAAATGTTTATATGACCTACAGGTAAATGTTAGGGCTGTGGGCCCAACCATGCAGCAGCCTGGCATGCACAGGAGGAGGAGGTGCACACCTGGCTGGCCGGCCGGCGGATCAGCCAAGCCAGAATATCAACAGGATGAGTTATCTCCGATAGATTGTTCTCTCTTTTAGTTAGTAATATCTTATTTTATCTTATCATTAGTTAGTCTGTTAGATGATTTGTTAGGGCCGGTTCTCCTCCTATACGAGGATAGGGCAGCAACTTTGGAAATCAATCAATGATAATGAAATAGTCTGCCTCCCTCCTCAAGTCTTCACCCCCATCTATAGTCCTTCCTATCCCTAAGCAGCTGACGCCACCCGACTATCCTCCCGGTGATGTTTACTCTTATGATCTAAGGATCACAATATAAATGATGATAGGAACGTGGATTCACAACTAAAGTGTTCAGAAATGGATTATTCCCTGGGGCAGTAAGTGCAAACCCACCTCTAAATGCATTCATGCAAACTCTTGTCCTCAGCTACCAGATCAACATGGGGAGGATTACTGCTGGATCTATGGGGCGCTAGCAGTGACTGCTTCCCCAGGGAAGCTAGAGCGATTGTGTCCCAGAATGTAGATCCAACGAATGCAGTTCATTTTCACATGATCAGACAGCCCAAGGTTCATGATGTGGTTTGCATGATTGCATGTAGAGAGGGGTTTGCACATGATTGATGATACTTCCCCTGTATCCTTAGGCCACAGATTAATTAGCAGTGTGTACAATTTCATGATGCTGACAGAACAGTATACTTACACTAGTGGCCCACAAGCAAGAAGTCCTTTCCCCCACAAGAAGAAGTATAATGCCAGGATTCCTCCATTCATAACTGTAGGAACAACCTGAAATAAGCCATTCAACCAAACTGAATGAAAAGAAAGTGACCATCTAATAGGAGGCAAACTAATCTCTAGAAAATGAATATACTGTGGAACCTGTGAGTTGGGCAAAGGCCGGCCTTTCCAAGGCTTCTGTAAGACCAAGAAGATGATTGAAGTAGGTACAAGACAACTGAAGATAAAGCCAACTATTGAATCCCCACCAATGGACAGGTAGTTATATAGGGAGTACACAGACAATATTCTCATGAAGTTCCCCAAAATGTGAATTACTTGCAATGGCGTTGACCTGAACAAGAGTGATCATGATAGTTCGGTCAACAACAGCAGACATAGTACTAATTGAGTAATTGCTACCACATATCCTTGCAAAGCAAAGCTAGCTATAACAAGGGCACGTTAACAAGGTAAATGGAGCTCTTGTAAATCTGAAACAGGTAGAAACAACTACAGTGTTGAGCACCTTAGCATCTTACTCACCTCTGTAAAATTCATGAACAACATTTGGTGGTTTGGAAAATCGAGTGTTACTCACTTCAAAAGGAATAGAAACTATTGCTTTGTATAATAAGAACAAAACTCATCCATTTTAGATAGTAACTATAGAGCAACCAGTCTATACACCATTTTTGGTAGTGACAAGCACTACAATATGTGATGACAAACTAATAGGTCAGGATAAATGCTAATGATAATTATCATATAATGTATGAATTCATTATTGCTGTAACCTTTTGTAATATTGGGAGTACGACTATATCTATAGTACGATACTACGATTATTACCAAAGTTTTGCGGTCTGTTACGTCGTACTGTCAATGAGCTTCCCTCTAAAAAGAATTAGATAAACTAATTTTATTTCAGCTAAATCAGGATAAATTACTCTATGTATTCTGGTTTCTGCACTCTCTTGTGTAACCAACTACTAACTTACTAAGAATCTGGAAAATAACTAATATATTAATTTAACAACACATTAATCTACCATTTTTTTCCCTACGAATAGGATAGCTTATCCTGGATAAAGTATTAACGAAAACCTAGGTTTAAGTACATACTAGCGAGATGGGCCCCACTGATTGCTACAAAATTACAGGGTCATCTCGCATATGTGATGATTCTGTGCATTTTTTAGTAAAATTGCAGCTACATCAGATCTTGTGGAGAAATATAACGAGTCATACAAAATCGAGCTGCCAAGGTAAAAGAAATGACAAACTGAAAACAGAAAACCATCGCCAATTTGGCAAGGATTTCGCCCTCTCCAATCAAATTCACAACCGGAACTAAAGAACAGCGTAGAAACTTAGCCTCGTGAGTGCGTTTTTGCGATTAAACCAATCAAAAGGAAACCTAACAACAATGCATAACGCCGACCCAGCTGCGAGATCTCGTGCCGTGCCTCCGCATCAGGGGTGAGGGGTTGGAGAAATGGGGAAGGGATCACACCAGAACCTCACCTCGCAGTCGCGGCCGAGCGAGAGGTGGAGGCACCCCCGCCGCCGTCCGCGGCGGCGGAGGCGGAGGGCTTCGGCGACATCATCTCGTCTGGCTCGCTCGGTGTTGGTAGTGGGTCCGACTCGCCGGATCAGGTCGGTTCGGTCTGGACTCTGGGTTCGCTTGGGTTCCAACTTCCAAGCGTCACGGCGCCGGCACGTGAGAGTATAGCAAGCGTTCGCTGCTTGGCACGTGATGTGACAGTATATTGCAAGGTGAACCATCAAATTTGTCGAGCTGATTATGTTTTTGTTTGTTGGATAGATTTGAATTTTCTTTTTTTATGTCCGGGATTTCTCTATCCGGACCATATTAAAGAAGAAGAAGCACTCTAACTTACGAGATGCCCACGGGAGTAACGCTCGAACCGTAGCGGACTGATAGGCTAAAGCTCCCCCCTGCAGTGCAAGGTGAGACCGAGGACCCGATCGCCCGACTGGCCACTCGCACATCAGCGGGCTGACCAAGTGAGCTGCGCTCACTTCTCGGGATAGATTTGAATGTGATGAGATGGTTTTGTGTAATATGGTTTTTATTGTTTTTGATGAATGAGATGGTTCAGCATCTACATAAAAATTTTCACAAATTTGTATCTTATCAAATTTGTATCTCATCATTTAGAATAAGATGATTCCGTTTAAGCAATCAAACACATTGATGACTTTTTTTTCTTGAATCAACCCATACATATACCACTTATACAATCAAGCATACACTAAGTATATCACCGATCTCACAAACCGTAGATCACCAAACGCATTTAAATAGGCCACTATTATATCAGTGGGGATTTGACTGGTGACGTGGAATATTAACTTGCAACCGTGACCGCTGTAATATACGGTTGTGACCGCTGTAATATACTAAGGGCTTGTTTGGGAACCTATATCCCGGCCAGGATCCCCGCCAAATCTCTGGGATTGAAAGGCCTAGGGGAAAATTCCCCCGCCCCGTTGAACACGCCGTTTGGACGATGAAGGGACGTCGATTCCCTGGGCCATTCCCTGACGTTTCCACAGGGAAGTAAACCACGAGTGCATACACAGGGATTTTTTTTCTCCTCTAAGTCCTCCCGCATCGCGAACGCCTCCCTCCCTCCACATTGGCGCCGCCGTGCGCCTCCCTCCCTCCACCGCATTCTTCCGCCTCCCTCCCAACCTAGGCACCACCTACTCGTGCGTCGGCGTGTGGCAGCACGACCGCTTAGAGATCATCGCCAACGACCAGGGTAACCGCACCACGCCCTCCTACGCTGCCTTCACCGACTCCAGAGGCTCATCAGCGATGTTGCCATGAACCCCATCAACGTCGTCTTCGGTGTGCAACCTCTCCTGCCCTCCCCCCTACCCAGATATCTTCTCCATCTTGCTTTATTCTTGTTTTTTTTTATGTGCATTAGATCTGTGGATCTGAGGCTCTATCATGTAGGTGTTGTGATCTAGCTTAGTCCGACTTATGAGAAGAAGCGCCGCGTCCGGGAGGCTTTCGAGGAGGGCTAGCCCATTGAAAGATCTAGACCCGCCATTATGTGGTAATGGAGTTTTGGTGATTAATGATAAATCTAATTGGGAGACTAACACTTTTATTGATATACATATTGTGTAGTCTTATTTGGATATAAAGGTGAAAATCATGAAGGTATGCAAGTGATTAAGTGATTAATGACAAATGCACTTGTGAGACTAATACTCTTATTGTTATATCATGCTTAGTCTCAGCTTGGATATAAAAGCAAAAATTCAAACAGGTATGTATTCATAAATGACAATCTATTTGTGAGACTAACAATTCTATTGATTATCTATTGCTTAGTCTCGTTTGGATATAAAGATGGAAATACAAGAGGTATGCATTCTACTTCGTTTTATTATATCTTGTTGCATTCCTTGGATTCAAAATATAGGATAAACTCCACCAAAAAGTTTAACTTGCATATGTGCATATGTTTCCATTACACATTTGTGTATGCACACATTTAGGGGGAGTCCATTCTATATTTTGTGGTTTCATTAGTATTGATCCATATTCTCTTTCCACATATATTAAGGATCTTTACTTTGAAACATATCCTTGAATATATTTAACTTGCGTAGTTAATATATTCATATGAGTATATACAACTTGTGTAGTTTGTATACACTCATATTCAGTATATACAACTTGTGTAGTTCGTATATACTTGTAGTATATATAACTTGTGTAGTTTATATATACTTATGGCCTTATTGTTTCATTAGTATTGATCCTTGTGATCTACTTTGAAACATAACTCTTGAGTATATATATAACTTCGTGTTTATATATACTCATACCAATTACATTCAATTATTTGAAATTGTGTTGTGGGACCAACATGTGTGCTAAGATGTTTTCAAGGCTTAGTCCCGGAGTTTGAATGATGACATGAAAAGGAAATGCAAAGGTGATAAAAGATCTACATGACTCAAGACAAAGGAGTCATGCACTGCATTTCGAAAAGCTTCTGAAAGAAGTTCAGTGGAAATCGGTATGACCACATTTGGTAAGCGGTACTACCGATGTGCGGTAGTACCGGAGTTCATGTGGTGGAACTACCGCGTAGCGGTATGACCGCAAATATGTTGGCGGAACTACCGCAACACGGTTGTTCCGTTTGTTAGTTGGCGGTATGTAAATTCCAGAGAAGGTGTTTTTCTGTATTTCTCGAGCCTCTGGAAATCGGTAGTACCACATCTGAGAAACGGTACTACCGGAGAGCGGTATTACCGGATGCTAGTTGGCGGTAATACCGCACCTTCAGTAATGACTTGTTCAAAAGCATTTATGCAGGTATATCTTGATAATTAATGTTAATGACATTGTGGGACTAACATTTTCCATGAGTTGGATGAATAGGTTATGTTCCAGGGTGATGAAGACTTTGGATGGCATCATGAGTTGATCGTCATCGAGTCAAGGTTCAAGAAGATGTATCATGTGTTGATACATATCAAGATCTCGAAGAAGATATGGTCATAAGTTGATCATCAAGTCAAGAGAAGATCCATCATGTATTGATGGAGGTCAAGACTGCATCATGTGTTGATGCATATCAAGACTCGGGATGAAGGATGTCATCATGTGTTGATGGGCATCAAGTCGAGATCCCGAAGCAAAGAAAGTCATCATGTGTTGATGAGATTTCAAGTCAAGAACCCGAAGTTGAAGCGAGGATGTGCGTCATCAAGCTTCAAGAAGATACTCAAGGCAAAGGTATGACTAGCTAGAGCTAAGGATGTGTTCCTAGTCTTTTACCGGTCTTGGTGTTTGGTTGGAAGATCGGATTGCTAGTATAGGTTGGCGTACTATTAAGAGGGGTCTTGTCTAGTAGCCTGAGTCTCATAATGTGTTGATAGCTCAATCTTGCTTGCTCTAGCTCACCGTGGCATGATGCTATTATTTGCGAATGTGTTTTGCAAATAGTCGAGGCTCATGCGTCTAATCCTTGTAGCATGTGACTATACTTTGCAAATGTGTTTTGCAAACGGTTGAAGTCCATGTACCTACTCCTTGTGGCATGATCTATGTTTGCAAATGTGTTTTGCAACTGGTTAAGATTCATGTGTATTCCCTTGACATGGTCTAAGATTGCTTGTTGCTATTTCTTTGGACTTAGACTATGGTAGTGGCTCTTTTGAGTTGTGCTTTTTGATTTGATCAATTGTGTTTGTGATCAATCAAATAGGTGGGTTGTGTAGCCCTCTGAATAAGCTTTCAATAGAGTCCAAGATCACTCAATTCCGACATCGAGTCAAAAGTTATGACCTTTTACCGAGTGTAAATCATGTGCTGAAAATTGGGCTGCGGTAGTATCGCCCTTATAATGGCGGTAGTACCGCATGAGAACAGTAGTACCGCCCCTTGTGAGTGCTTGGTACGACCGCAAAAGGTCAGAACGGCTAGTTTTTGGCTGTTTCGTCTCCAAACGGCTAGTTTTTGGTTTGGAGGCTATAAATACCCCCTTGGCGGTTGAGAGGCAACCTTTGGCATCCCATTGAGTTCCTTTGAGCTAAGAGCAAGCCCTCTACTCCCATTTGTGCATGTGTTGCACTTAGTGAGGTTTGAAAGGCAAATCCTATTGCATGTGTTGCATTAGGTGGTGGATTTAGTATCCACGAGCTTTGACACTTGATTGGTTCAAGTGAAAGTTGGAGACTTGTTACTCTTGGTGTTTGCCGACACCTAGGCGGCGTGGGCGTCGTGGTCGGTGATATTCTCAAGTGAAGCTTGTGGGAAGGCCGGTGTTTGTGAGTGGCTTGGTGCTCGCCATCTCCGGAGTGGAGTAAGAGCAACCCTAGTGGAGCGAGGTATTGATACCTCGGAGGAAGGCTTAATTTGTGGAGCGGCCCAATTGGTTTGGGTTTCCCTCAACGTGGATTATGGGAGACCGGCAAGTCTCCGACCACCACAGTAAAACATCATTGTGTCCCGTGTCTTCTTGTGATTAGCTTTCATATGCTTTACTTTGTGCAATTTACATTCATTGTATAATTGTTTATTCATTTGTATGTTTGCTATCTTGTATGTATTTTATTGATCATATCATTAGTTGATAGTTTACAAGTCTTTGCTAAATTGCTCTATTTATTATTGACTTGTAGTGTTGGTGCACTTAGTTGAACCTAGTTGATTTATGCTTTAATTGTGCAAAACCGTTCTTGTATTAGCTTCCGCATTAGAAATCGGTTTTAGCGTATAAAAGTTTTAAAACGCCTATTCACCCCCCTCTAGTCGGCCTACTCGATCTTACACCCATCCCCACCGAGCTCCGCAACGAGGAGCTCGCCCTATGCCGCGAGATCGACCTTGACGACCAGGATAGGGCAGGTTCCCATCCGATCCTTCCCATTCCCCTTCATTTTCATTTTGTTCTTGCTGTGTATCTCTGCTAGCACAAGCACCTGTTTCTTTGTGTCTCCCCCTTCTCATGATTTGTGGTGAATTGGTGCAGTTCCAAAAGGCCTCATTGATGATGAATACGCCGGCGCCGCACTCCGTGAATCCAAGATCCTCTTCACCACATCTCACAACCCGAGTGCACCCTTGACTCAATTTGTTAAGGTGTGTTTGTACTGTGAATTGACGATTGTTTCCACAAGTTGGAATTGTGAATTGCATGAAGCTAACCGACCTTTCTTGTTCATTTGGCAGGAGCTGAAAGTCATGTTTCCAAACTCATAAAGGATGAACCGTGGTGGTCAGGTATAATATGGCAGCACTCCATATTATTATGTTTACTTTGGTTATCAGATAAACTGATTACTGATAAGCATCTACACAATGTTTGAGTGATTAAAAAGTAAACAAAGTTCGTTAAAAAATGTATTTGCTTGGACCGTGAAATTCACTCCTAGCTTTTGTGAACTTTGCTCTTGTGCTTCGTATTGATCTGTATTATCTTTGTGGCAAGTGATATCGGAAATTGTTGAGTCCTGCCGCTCACATGAGACCACTTATCTTATTTTGGTGCGTGAAAATGGTGGCCAACTTGATGGTTTGATTGTCTGCCATCTACAATTCGGTCCAACTGCATACTTCGGGTTACTCAATGTGGTAAGTGTGTATGTGTATTTTATACATGCTGAGCTGATACTGTGTACAACATGGGAGGCCATACTTGGTGTAACTTGAGGTTTCATTGTTGGGCAGGTGACACGTCATGATATCAAAGATAGGAAGGCCATGGGCAAAATGTTAGAAGCACAAATATCAATTTTTGGTGAACATTGTTGTTTCTGATTTAAAATTTGGAGGTTGCAGTGATGTTTTCCTCATTAACCTGATATATGCTTACTAATATGAAGACAAATATCAATCCATTCAAAACTATTAAACTGAGTGCCTCCACTTTTACTTTTGCTTGATTTAGCTTGAAGTCCATTTTTGGTGAGTATTGTTGTTGTATTTGGTTTGACACTTCTAATTATGTCAGATAACTCCCTCTGCTTGATAGAGTCTATAGAAATTAAGTTTGGCTGCTGGCAATACTGGATATATTATTAGCTTATCTTCCTTAGGGGATTATTTTTCCTGTTTATCTTAGTATTTTAGATTGATGTAGATCAAACTGTCGTTAGAGTTTCACTGGAGAGTAGCTTGTTTTCAACACATGTATTGATCCGTCTTTGCTATCTTTTGATTTGTACTTTGTGGAGCAATGAATGTTGTCTCTGTGCATCACCACAACTGTTTGATTAGCTTCAATTATTGCAGACTGGTGTATTGACTGCTAATATAATCAAGCATCTCTTTCCTGTGCTAACAGAGATGACTACATCTCTTTCAGGTTCACATTTCACTGTGTTTGTCATCCTTGTTGGTATTTTATTGATGTCAATAGTTTCTTCCATAGGTAAATACTAGGTGTAAAACACAGTGTTGATCGAGTCTGGTTTAGAAAATATGTTGTCTTTTCGTTTCTGTGAAATTACTTTCTTTGAAACATACTGTGATTTGACATTGTTCTGATTTTTTTTTGTTATTTTGTTATGGAAGGCATCATGTCTACGAGAAACATGGTGGCCCCAAAAGTCTATTGACCCGAAGGAGGTCGCCCCGTTATGAGTTGCGACATTACCAGGTGAACAAAGAAAGGCCTCCATCAAATCATTTATATACCGTTTGAACCTTTTTTGGCCTTGTTATGCTTATTGTATGAAATACCTTGCTGTTTGTCGGGCAGATCAGGGCCTCCATCAAATCATTTATATATCGTTTGAACCTTTTTTTTTGGCCTTGTTATGCTTATTGTATGAAATACCTTGCTGTTTGTCGGGCAGGTCAAACGAGGAACCATGGACCAAAGTGAAGCACACAACGAGTTTATGCTACGGCCATTCATTAATACTGTTGAGAAGCAGAAGACTGAATTGGATTGATTGGCCTGCACTGCAGCATAGCAATTTTGAGTTTTGTTTCACCATCCTTCCCTACTGTATTTGTAACATTTTAGCCTGATGGCTTTTATGCATTGTCCTTATAACACTCTTCAAGTGTATAGGGTCTCTTGTAAGCTATTCGAGCTGTTGAAATGTGGAGTATTTTATCCTTCCGCCCGTGGAAGGCTCGCACTATAGCTATTGTTTTTGAATTTTATGATTTTATTTTTGAATTTTTTCATGGCTGGGATTTTTATCCCTGTTGTTTCAAACAGCAACAGAGATTTTATTCCCGGACAGGAAGATTTTTCCTTAGGGTTGAGTGGATTCCATATGCCCTCGAAATCCCCCTAATATGTATTGGAACCCCTCCATTATCTACCCTCTTTTCTCACACTCCAAAGTCCAAACTCCCCCATCTCTTAGGCACATAATATGAGTGGAGCCACTCAATATGGCAACGCCGACAGCCTGGCTCGCCGCCGGTGACACTACTGCCCCCTCACCTCTGCTTCTCCTCCCTGCTCTCTCACTATATACCTACTCCACCTCACTACCAACCCGTCTCTCTTGTGCGCGTGAACTGATCCATACAAATGCAAAGAGAGGACGGGTGAACGATGCTAAAAGATTAAGATACCACGTGACCTTGTACGTATATTAAATTACCGTAAGGTGGTTGAGGTGGAAATAAAATTAATTAAATTGTATACTTTAAAATTTGTGCAATAACTAAAATGACAAGGGCCTATGTGATTTTTTTTCTCTATTGGAAAATAAAAATATATTATCATTTTATTGTTTACGCCCGGTAATTCTGTTGTAATTGAGTTTCAACTATACTAGTTCAATGCCCGTGTTTTGCTACGAATTAAAAAAAAACATAGTTTCATCATGTTGGGTTGTCAACCGTCATTGTGCTCAGCAACGCGATTTGGACTATCAGTGCTCTGCTTGCCAATCCAACGGATGCCGAAAATGGTAAGGAGGACGGACGACCACCGACTCTAATTTCTTAATAATAGAGATATGCATGTCTTAATTGATTGAAACTGTTGTGCTATGTTTCTATGCCCGTACATGGGAGTGTTTCTCTTTTGTGCTCTCGGTGAAAACATATCCCGTCTGACAAAAAGAACATGGGTTTTGCTAATTTTAAGTTGCCTGAAATTTTCTTAAGTTTAAGTCACTTATTGTGATCATTGGATTTGTGTAGAGATTGGTGTGTCATATGATTGTTATATAATTGAATATTGATCCAATAGATGTCATATGATTGGATATTAATCCAATGGTCACAACAAGTGACTTAAATTTAAGAAAATATCAGGCAACTCATGAATAGACAGTCCCAAAGAACATATCATGTCCTCCCAGCCTATTTCGTGCTACCATGCTCTCGCTGCTCGGAAAATAGTCTAAATGGTCATGAAATAATATCTTCTGTTTTTTCTACTTTTCAAGCCCCTTTTTTTTTGGTGTGTGTAGCTCCATTAAAATAGTGGGTAAATGGTCATGAAAGTTTGCATCATGGGTAGTTATGTCGATCATTATAAGAGTCGGCGAAGCAACACGGGAGGAGATCGAAGAAATCATTCAAGCCTCCTTCTTCCCAAATCTTTTTTTTCAACCCATATTCTATCTACGATTCTCGGTCTACTTCTTCTTCTTCTTAGCATGGATTGCTTCTTCCCATCTCGATTCTATTTCCCAATTTGTATCCCCAGAACCGGTGTATTGAGTTGGATTGGATCATCTTGTTATTGTTCGAGTGTGCATCGAGTTTCTTGGGGATACAAATTGGGAAATAGAATCGAGATGGGAAGAAGCAATCCATGCTAAGAAGAAGAAGAAGTAGGCGAGAATCGAGATAGAATATGGGTTGAGAGGAAGGCAGATTGGGGAAGAAGGAAGCTTCGTTGTGCGAATGATTTCTTCGATCTCCTCTGTGTTGCTTCGCGACTCTTGTACCGGATGATCGAGCCACCCAACATCCACCACGGCCCATGATGCAAACTTGGCGTGGGCCAAGAATTTACCCAAATCGTGACATTCCTCCTCCTCGAATCGGCTTGTCCCAAGCGATGCAAAGTAACCACCGGATCCTGGGCACTTGTAGTTCGGTGACACTTGAAGTGAACAAGCCATCACCAAGCTTACTCTTCACAAACAACATCTGATTGTATTGCACCTTCTTTGAATGTGGTAGCTACTTTCAATATTCCTCAACTCATAGTAGCATACCTCATAGAATGCTTCTAGTGACAACCACATTAAGAAGCCTCATGTAGCTTTGTACATAGTTCACATGTCATGGCATGAGGACTTTGTTCAACCCTTGCCATTGCAGTGAATTCTACCACTAATAAAACCGCTCCTGAAATTTCTCTTCTAATGGCTCCTTCCAATGAGCAGTTTGGAAACCCGATGTGCAGATTGAACCCATGGCTTATCGATGGCCTCCAGATACATTAGCCACCTGTGGATTCTTAGGCGCATAGGAAGAAGCATACCGCCCTCAAGATGGTCCCAATACTCAATTGTAGAGAACCAGAATAGGTTGTGCCATCCATGAACATTGAGGAGCATGACAGACAGAGCAGAAGCCCATAAAGGTAGACTAATGCCAACAACTGTCTTCGGATCATCCTCCAAATAATGATGAATCTGATCAGTCCAGTGCATAATTGTTGTTCTATTTCCACTATTCACACCTATCCAGTAAGAGCAACCAATATGATTCTCGTTGGTGATCGCTAGTAAAGTCCAAGATTGCAATTCAGACCTTTCACTTAGTAACACCAATAAATTGATAGCAAGATTTTCCCTTCCAGCAACTATTTTCTTTTCATCAGGAGTCATTATCGTGATGATGTGACATAATGTTATCCCCTACAACCCTGATAAGCATTCCACACTTATCGCACTTAGCACCAAACATTGAACCGACACCCCATTCAACAGGGAAGGGATCATTTGGCGACTTCTTGTCGGCAAATTCAGTTCTAAGTATCAATCCCAAACCATGTAACTCACCGACAATGGGACTTCGAGAGAAGGCCTTAATTCCCTCCTGGAACCATGGAGCAATTTTCTTAACATGTTCAACAATATTCCTTTCATTATAAATCTTGATTGCTTCTATGGCAAGCTGCATAGGAAACTAGATGCCCGAGTATGTAAAGCCATGGCGAAAGAACCAAGTTTGTTGCTCGTGAATGAATTACATCTGCTATTTCTGGGCTAACAAGAGTAGCTCCAATTGGCATGTAGGCAGAAGAAAGAGCCTTGGCTATTGAGACAAGATCTGGTTTAATGTTATACATATCACATCCAAACATGGTTCCCAATCTGCCGAATGCAGTAATGACCTCATCTGCTACTAATAAGATGTCGTACTTCCTGAGGACTGTTTGAATCTTCTCAAAATAAGTCTTTGGAGGAGGGGTAACACCACCAGCACCCATCACAGGTTCAGCAATGAAAACAGCAATTGTTTTTGGTCCTTCTTTGAGGATAAGATTCTCCAAGTTACTGGCAAGTCTAGTTACAAATTCTTCTTCTGTCTCATCAGGAAGATGGAAACGCCAGTAGTGAGGACAGTCTGGTAGATCAAACTTTTGGTGAAGAGCAGGAAGACTTGATAGACTAGCTGATATTAACGTTGATCCATGATATGATTTTGAGCGTGCTATAAATTTCTTCTTGTTTGGCCTCCCCAATGCATTGTTATAATACCAAACTAGTTTCACCTGAGAGTCATTTGCTTCTGAACCGCTATTTGTGAAGAACACTTTCCCATTCCCTTGCGGTGGATGTCCGAGAATTTCATTTGCAAGATCCTTGATCGATTGTCCTTGTGTAGGTGGCGGCCACGGTGTCATCATACTCATGTCCGATCTTTCTTCGAGTACCTTGTGACGGCGGAGTCTGGTCAAGCAACGGTCGGTGATGACCGGTGCCACAGGGCTAGAGACAATGATGTCACTCAACTTGAGCGGTGGCGAGCGCGTCGGCAAGGAGACCACATATTGGCGGCAGACGCAACAACATTGGAGGTGGTGTCGGCGTTGGCGCCATTGCGACCCTCGATCATGCTATTGGCGTGGCGATATCTCCTCGCACAACTCTGGACCATCTTCTTGGCTCCTCGATGTCTCCTTGGGAGCCAATTCCTTGAGCTCGTCGTTGACAAGGGAAGTCGTTGTCGTGGCGAGGTGATCGAGGTCGTGAGTGTCATTGTCATTTGAGGTAGTCGTGGCCATCGACATGTCGGTGTTGTGGCTCGATCCAGCGTCGAACATGTAGCGGGTGTCGCCACGACGCCATCATCGGGGTCATTTGCATGTCTTGGACGTCGGCCCGGCAACCGTCGTGAACCACGGCGCCCATGGGTGACATCTCGAGCGGCTCGCGTCATGGCTCGTCGGAACCAAACGAGCGCCTCGACATGGTCGCCTTCTCGAGCACCACCATTTGCTCGCCCCATAAACATCGAAGACTTGGTGCGGCACCGTTTAAATCACCGGATAGAGCACATGGCTCACGGTGACGCGAAGAACATCTCCGGTGGTGACCTCACGGTGGCTCGGCGTTTCGTCGAGCGGTGTGGCGCCTCCTCCATAGACGCCACCATCAGACAAATCCGGATGCCAACCAAAGCTGTTGCCACCGTGAGTCGTCCCCACTATCTTCTTGCTCGAAATCCACGAATCGGCGGCTCGATACCATTTTATTACGTGCAGATTGAATGAACTCGATGCACACTCGAACAATAACAAGATGATCCAATCCAACTCAATACACCGGTTCTTGGGGATACAAATTGGGAAATAGAATCGAGATGGGAAGAAGCAATCCATGCTAAGAAGAAGAAGAAGTAGGCGAGAATCGAGAGATAGAATATGGGTTGAGAGGAAGGCGGCATTTGGGGAAGAAGGAAGCTTCGTTGTTCGAATGATTTCTTGATCTCCTCCGTGTTGCTTCTTTCGACTCTTGTACCGGATGATCGAGCCACCCAACATCCACCACGGCCCATGATGCAAACTTGGCGTGGGCCCAGCAATTTACCCAGTCCGTGACATAGTCATATTGAACTGCTGAGCGTTGGCATATATCACTTCCTGACTCTGGTGAGGTAAGAATGATAACTACGTCAGTTTAAGCTACTGGCTCGGTTCTTGTTAGCTATATCGTAAACTGTAATCATCTGCGTGAGCCTATATAGAACGGATCATTGGCATTTGGCAACAAAGACCAAGATCCAAGCTCACGGCGGCGCGGCTTGCCGCGTGCCATCCAACCAACCATATAAAATGATAAAAGGGCAAGCAGCGAGCCGCGTGCGTCCACTACATCCAGTCCGCTAAGGGTGGCCGCGCATGGACGTGGCCGGAGAGGATTTTGCGGCGCGGCAGCACCGGTGGCGGGCGGACATGGGGCCGCTTCGCGAGAAGGCGCTCGAGCGCGCGCGCGGCTGCGGCTTCGTGGGGAATCCGTTCCCCGTGCTGGCACGCGGTGATTCGCAGCTGTGCCCCCCTTTGCCCTGGCACGGCACACGGGGGACGTTCGTGTGGCCGGCTGCTTACGTGTTGTTTGACTGCTTGATGCATCGTTGACTTTGTGCGCCTCCAGACTACTGTGTTTCGGCTTTTCTCACGACATGATCGATGACTCTAAAACGCATGTTTGGAACGAATTTGGCTTTCGGTTTTTTGAAAAAGTTAGAAGTCGTTCCAAACGTTTAGCTTTTCTGAAGCCGCTTCGTGTTACAACATGTAAAAGCTGGAAACCGAAAGTCATTCGCAGGAGTTTCTGCGGCTTCCCACAACCCTTATTCCACATTTACCTTTAAAGTTAGAGATAATTACCCATCGTTTGCCACCGGACAAAACCCCCTATGCACCCCTTCCCCTCCCGCACGCCCAACCCCAACCCCAACCTGCCGGCTGCTTCGCCCACGCTGCGCCCTCCTCCTCCTCCTCCTCCGACGAGCCGCCGCTCTCCCCTTCCTCCTCTCAGATACTAGTACCGCCCTCCCTCTGGTCTCCATCCACTCTTTGCCACCAACCGCGATTCCTCCCTTCTTCTCGAAGCTTCTAGTATCATCCTCCAAACCTCTCTGGCTCTTTAGCGCTAGTGTTGGTGGTTACTACTGGCTAGTGGCGGTGGGTGGGTGGCCGGGTGGTGGGATGCCCGCTGTGACGGCGACTACCACCCGCTCTCGCTTCCTCCCGTCGCCTCTAAAAGCGGGGCAGACCCGCCTCTCGCTCGGCGCAAGCCGGTGCTGTTCCCGATGTTGACACCGCTAGCCCGCTCGCTCCTGCACCGCACCATGGACGCCGCCTCCCGCACCGCCATCGTCATCGACAACAGCATCGGGTACCCATCTCTTTCTCTCTCTAACCAGATCTGTGCACGGAAAGCGCGAGGGGTAACGCGCGATGCTGATCTAAGTAACCGTGGCAGGTACGTGAAGATGGGATTCGCAGGGGATGTGGAGCCCTACTTCATCACTCCCACCATCGTCGCCGTCAACGACTCCTCCAACCAGACGAGGGCCTCCACCAAGGGGAACTGGCTGGCGCAGCACAGCGCCGGCTTCATGGCCGATCTCGACTTCTTCATAGGGGAAGAGGCTTTAGCGCGGTCCCACTCCAGCAGCAAGTACAACCTCAGCCCTTGTGGACTTGTCAGTGAATGGAATTGATGAAGCCAAAAGTAGTTCAATCAAGCTACTTCACCTTCTCAAGGATCCGAGGCGAAGCGACCAATTTAGCAACTTGTGCTCATGAGAAGTGGCTGTCACAGATGCGGTAGAGGATCATCTTGACACTAGCCGTTTTTTATAGATGGTAGCAGTTGTCTTGCCCAAATGAAATGCTTGATGTGATGATATTTTTTGAATTTTTGGTTGAAATAGTACAAATTCACCTGTAATTGCAAGAGTGACCGTCTTTGCGCGGTATTTGCCAAAATAACCCCTACCGCACGGCAGGGCGTCCGGAGTCGACACCTGCCCCCTGCCATGCGATGAGGCTACTGTAGCACCCCTACCGCACGGCCATAGTGCGGCAGTGGTACTGCAATATTTTTTTTTCTTTTTCTTCTTTTTTTTTTTAAAAAAATATTTAAGCATACTTTTGTATGAATTTTTAAATATAGCAAAGAAGCTCCAAAAATTCTGAAATTTTTGCTGGAGTCTCCTAACATAGTATAAGTTCTTGTGTAACTTTTTAAAATTTTTATCCATTCTTAATTTTTTGGAAAATTCATTTAATTATACTATTTGTAGGAATTTTTGAGAAAAATTAAGAATGCATAAAATTTGTAAAAAAAACTTACACAAGCAATCACACTGTGTCGTGTGGCTACACAAAAAAATTCATATTTTTTGGAGCTCCTTTGTTATATTTAAAAATTCATAAAAAATTATACTTAAATGATTTTTTTTTTAAAAAAAAGAGAGGAAGGGACAAAATTGCTACAGTAGCTCCACCGCACGGTGCCCGTGTGGTAGGGGGCAGGTGTCTGCTCCGGACACCCTACCTCATGGTAGCCGTGCGGTAAGGGATCATTTTTGCAAATATCGCGCGAAGACGGTCATTCTTGCAATTCCGGAGCGAATTTGTGTCATTTCGCCAAAAGTCATATTTTTCATCCTAATGTATTTCAGTAGAGTTTGATTAGCAGTTGTTATGCATCTTGCTGTGTGTGAAAAGTAAATGCGCTAGATATAGTTCATATATTTTTGGCAAAAAATTTGCCTTCTTTGTACTCTGCTGTTCCATGGTAGCTGGAAAGCCCGAAAAGAAGTTTGTGTTTATCTTATCTTAATAGACCATGACAAGTGGTTCATCCTTTTGTTGGAAGTGTTTTTTTTTCTTTTATGCCTGGTATGTGCGGTTAGTAGCTGATTTGACCGAGTCTTACAGGATTATTACTGATCACTAATGTAATTTCCTAACTTTTGTAATTGAGTGGACATTTGCTTTTCACGGTGTAATGTTGTTAGCAGTAGTTTAGAAGTTCATAGAACTCATCATTTATTTATCAATCTCGAGCATGTCCTTAGGTACTTGCAATTTTTCTAATGTTGTTCCTGATAAATACGCACAAGTTGCCATTCGTCATCTGTTGCTGTTATGCTGTATTCTGAAAAATTGGTAGCATGACCACCATACAAGATGCAATCATGCAAATCCCTTTTGAAGTCCACATTTGCCTTTCTTGTTGCCAATTGTTCAATGTATAGATGCTGGTCTTTCAAAAAAATGTATAGATGCTCTGAATTTATTTTTGCTGAACGATGCTTTGAGTTTATCTTTAGACAGTGCTTGAAAGAGTGCATATTTGTTCTTTTTGTCATTGCACGATTGCTGGAAATCAAGAGTCCTGTCAGTTTCACTCATCATGATGGCTGAGGCTACTAGTACTGCCAGGTGTGGCTCAATAACTCCTGACCGGTATCGTTAATTGCGGTAGTTGTTGTTAATTGCGGTAATTCTCGTTAATTGTGTTAGTGGCCATCAATTGTATTAGTTGTTGTTAACTATCGTCAATTATTGTTAATTGCCGTTAAACGGTATCAAACAAACCATTACTGTTCTCAGAGGCATTCTAGACATTTTTCATCTCAGAAATTACAGTCAGCTTACCTAAAAGCCAGACAACAAAACATCAAATCTCTTCAGCTCAGTCATTCAGCCCTACAGCCGTTCAACCCTACAGCCCAGCCAAAAGGTGCTTCTTAGAAAAGCTACAGTTGTACCAAACATACCGTAAATTTGGCAGTAGACTCATTCAAGTGTATTAAAATTCGCTGTAGACTCCTTGAAGTGTGCTGAAGATCATTAGGGTCAAGTCAGTCATATACGCCACAAAACGTGTTCAGTTAAAGTTGACAAAAGACATTGAAATTCTCCTGAAAATAATAAGAGATATTGAAAGAAAACAAGCAATTCATGATGTGGTAACTGAATGACAAACGAAAGTTAATCTCGTAACACTGCTTTCTGCCAAAAGTGAAGAAAAATCAAATGCATCAGAAAGATATACACTAAGGATCGGCGATCACTTGCAAATTGGAATGAAAGAGACACAGAAGCGAGTCACTGTACACTAGTGGGGTTCGCTGATTTAAACAAATTCTTTTTGATGCAAAGGAATGTTAGTGATTATTGAACAGGAGCACCACTCCGTCACTCAGAAGAACAATCCAAAATGGTGTTGTATAGAGCAGAAAAAGATCTAGATACTAGATAGAGAGCCCGCTTCATTATGCACGATGCTTCAATACCAGAGCTGATTGCCCTTACCTGAAAATTATTCCAGTACTGATCACATTTTTTAGTTCTGAAAGAATGTAGGCATGATAATAGCAATGGAGAGCTCAAATTAGCAGGCTGCAACCTTGCAGAACGAGTCACAAATCACGGCCAACACAGGGCGGCGGCTTTGCCTGTATGGCTCACCTACCAGCGATCGTCGATCGTGGCTTAGTGACACACTCAGGCGGGAACAAGCAAGTTCAGCCCAACACTACAACAGCAGCAGTAACCACAGAAGTTCTGTATCAATCGAAACACCAAAGGAATCACTGAATAAGATTTATACAAACTTCAAGAGTTGTTGGGTTTGAGCAACGAGACCTGAAGAATACAGCATAGACAATGACCAACCAAATACAAAATAATCCGCAAGTCACATCATGCTTAGAAAGCCAAATTATGATTTGCAAAACCGTGGAACAACCCGCAAAAGTCAGGCTAAACCCTAGCGAGCTGCAAAATAAGACATAAGTCAGGCTAAAGCCTAGCAAGCTGCAAACCAAGACATAAGTCAGGATAAATAAATGAGACCTTGGCCTTGCGTGTTTGGCCCAAAGGGAGGAACAGGAAAGCTCCACTCAACACTGGCATACCAGCAGTAAACAAAGGAGATCCTGAACCCAGTATATGCACAGCACAAAAAATATCCCGAAGCAAATTACACAGACCTCGATCATTTCAAAGTTTTAGTAACTGTTGAAGTTTTGGGCTTGACTCATTCAATATTCTAATTAAATCATAAGAAAATTCTATAAGCCCACTCATGCATGGTGAAAGATGAAAAGTTTAGTAGCATATTGCTAGTCTATATGGGAGGAGACCAATATATAAGGTGGAGTTGGTCTTACCTAGTTAAAACAAACAAAAGAAGAACACACGCACGTGCTCGCTCGCCTAGCCATCGCTAGCCCACACGACGTGCGCATGATACATGCGAATTAGAAACTGAATACACTATTTCAATGAGCCTTTTACAGCACACTATAACTGCTCCTCTGTGCCCAGAATATAGAGAGATCAGTGCCCAGAATAGAGAATCCTGCTCCTCTATGTTATGCAACCTCGGCTACTCCATCACTTTTTCAACGTGCACCAACGTAGGAAGAGTAGTGTCTGAAGCCTGCGTTCCTCGTGATCCTGCATGGGTTAGAACGAATTAGGTTTTTGGAAAGCGTTCGCACGACTGCTCACGGCTTCCTCCTTCTCCATCATCCTCTACGCGTCGTCTTCTTCGCATCAAACTTTACCGCGACCATCGTCAGATCGATTCTTTGTAAGTAGCGGTGATATCATTTGATATGGCTAAACCTTACTTCTTAGATATTTGTCATATGATGATGTTGATGCTTACTTCTGTTAGTAGTGTTCTTGTTCTAGATTTTGCCTTATTAGTGCATATATATGAGATATACATTTGAGTTGATGATTAGGTTACTGTTCATAGTCCCAGGTATGTTGTTGTTGATTCAATTATTGTTTTAGGAATTATAATAATCACAAAAGTGTGTATATACCTAACAGTAACA
Organism: Ampelocalamus luodianensis; assembly: GCA_036346255.1. NCBI lineage: Eukaryota > Viridiplantae > Streptophyta > Magnoliopsida > Poales > Poaceae > Ampelocalamus > Ampelocalamus luodianensis. The sequence continues at coordinate 65,776,429 of CM070618.1, forward strand.
GCACTGATGAAAAATAAACACACACAGAAAATTATTAGTAAACTAAAACCTAATCCTCAGCTCACAACATGCTTGGTTCGTCAATGAATGATTTGCAAAACAACTGAAAAACCCATATCACTTTTTCCCATCAATATTATTCACAAATCCAACTAAAGCCTCGTCAATCTGGCAATACCATTCCAGAATTCAGAGAAGTATTATCAAAAGAAATTGCCGGCACATATAACATATTGCAGAACTAAGAAAGCAGGGATTGCCAGATAGGGAAATGTTGCTTTATGCCTTCATCTGCTCAAGTACAAGGATGTCAACTTTCATAAGGCTTAATGACCCAAAACCTTGATTTATTGAAAGCGGATAGCAGCCAGACTGTTTTTTTAGAATGTTCAGGGATATCAATTGATTTGCAAAAGGCTAAGGGAGATCAAGCAGTTCATTGGGGCTCATCATCAGGCCAACTAATTCACCTTGTTTTTGTCACCCAATAAAATGTTTTGCAGCCTTTTGGCCCTTCATCAATAAAGTAACAGAACGTGCCAAGATAAAGAGCATTTTGCACAACAAGCCGCATTTACTTATGCACTAGAATTGAAATAATACAGTGAACCAACAAACAGAATCAAGATGCAGAGCAATGGAAGAAAAACTCCAAACAAATATTAAATCTGACAATGATATGAACTCAATATTAATCTGAGAGAAAAAGAAATCAACACACCACAACAAACATCACATAAAAACATTAAACAAACAAGATTAAAACAGTTGTTATCTTTGATAACTTACTTCCCCGCCAAATTTTGGCTTATGAAGCAGAACTATCGAGAAATCATGCTCATGCATGATCGTCCACTATAAATACCCTTCGTCATGTTTTCCTCCTTTGGACCATTCAATTGAAAACATTGTATGACCTATTGGAGTAAAGTCAAAGCAGCTTCAACCCATGCCAATGCAACTAGTTATATTATGTTTGCTAGGCAAATTCTACAAGTAAGCAATCATCAAGGAAACACAAGCATGCACAAGAGCACTAAAATACCTCAACGCTTACAACGAGAATCAAAATTCAACAACTTGTCAACTTTCTGATAGTTTCGTGATAAAAAAAAAATCCTTCATAGATTAAGACCATGTACAATTAACAAGACAATTACACCCCACCTAAGGATCATAACCCTTTATACAATTAACAATCCTACAAGCCCAATAATCTAATTCCTGAACCTAAACTCCACACCAACGCAACCCAATACATAATCAGAAGGGATACCACACTAAACTTCCTCTATCCCATTTAGAACAACACACCTATGAAACAGACGTGTTAGCCATCACAGAAGAAAAGAAAAGCGATCAGAACAACTGGAAACAAAAGAGATGAACACATCTGAAAATCCCCTCCCATTTGAATCTCCACCATATCACCAGTCACCTCTGCAAGAACACAATCGCACCTTCAGAGCCAAGCAAAGAAAAGGAGCGAAACACCCACCAACGAATTGAACGATCCCTTACCTCCTCGATCTTGTACGAGTCCGGAGTCACATCTGCAAGGCACAATCCCGGGTACAGCAACTGCAATTCCAACACACACAAAAACTCGCGTGAAACACCAAATTCAGAGACCCGAAAAATTGCAAATTTACAAACACAGGTTCGATCCTTACGTCGAGCTGCCGCTGCACTGCGCGCGGCCGCTTCTTGGGCCGGCGCATCCCGCGGATCGCCGCGATATCCCGGGCGATCTCCTCCTTGGACAGCACGATGTAGAACCCCCGCTTCTTGGCCGCCGTCGGCGGCGGCGACCCACGCTCCGCCGCCGCCTCGTACGCATCATCTGATATCGCCGGACCCGGCGCAGCGGTGGCGGAGAGGCGGGTGCGGAGGTTCCACGGCCGCTGAGGGGGGCGCTGGGGCGAACCGCCGCCGCCACCCGTGGAACGGTGGGCCTTCTCCTTGTCCGGGGACGGGGTATCCGCAGCCGCGGGCGGAGGCGACGAGTCGGGGTTCTTGGAGCAGCGGAGGAGGCGGTGGGTGACCCAGCTGAGTGTCGGGAAGGAGAAGCTGTGGAGCTGCGTGCGGGACGACGGCAGCGGCGGTGCGGGAGCCCTGGAATCCTCCGGAGGCGACGAGGCCTTCGCGCTGCGCTGGCGGCGTTGGTCGGCGGCGGCGGCAGCCATGAGGACCATTGGAGGGAGGGGCGGGCGCGTGGAAGAGGAGGGAGGGAGGAGGAAGGGGGCGGAAGGGATGGCCTGTTGGGTGTGTGTAGAGTTTTTTTCCCCTTATCTGACATGTTTTGACGATAAAATAGTAAATATAGTTTTTTCTTCAACGAAATAGTAGATATAACATCGCCAATAGATAGACATACGATATATGTCACCTGTAGTGCTCTTAAAGTATGTATAATGCAGGTGTTTAGAGAGTGTTTAGTAAAGAAAAACTAATTTTTCTTACCACGTAAGATAGATAAGGTGTTTATTTTGTAGCATCGATGCTTAAGAGGTGTTTATGTATATAACTATATATAATTAATAGATAATACAATCATCTAAACACCTACAAAACAGATGTTTGCATTAGAGAAAACAACTTTTACATAGATACTTGATGATGTAGCTACATTCTCTTTCTTTAAACACTCATATATAAACATCTTGCATTGTATATACCCTTATAGCACTTCAGATCACATGCAGTGCTACGAGAGAGGCTCATGACAAGTCGTCTTTTATGGTGATTTTGTGCGATGCATATATTATTTTTGTTATTTCGTTCGTACGTTGTTAATTTTGCTATTTTGTTAAAAAAAAAAGCTAAACGACAAAAAAAAAACTCATCAATGTGACGTGGGCGGGTGGCGTCGCCTTCCTTCCTCCCGTGGGGTGCGGGGGTCGCGGAGGAAACGGACGCGGTGACATCACGGGCTCGCGAGTCGCCGTCGGGTCAAGCCGCCACGGGGGGCCAGCCCACCATGGTTGGATGGATCCTTCAGTGGTAGACAAAATTTAGCCAGGGTGGTTACTACTCACAAGCCAGTGCAGACGGAGCTATCTGTTTCGTTTCTGTGCCACGGGTCGCCTTTTTTTCCCCCCGAAGTACCAGATTGTTAAATCGAGCGCGGGTGTGCTACTCTGGACGTTTGAATGCAAAGTTATCCCGTGACATGATTCATGCAAGTTTTTGTAAGATTTTCCCATGACTTCAAGTTTCATACGGACCGTTGTTTTATACTAGCATTTTAAGCTTTTTATGAGATCTAACAAGGCTACCAAAACCGTTCATCCTTGAAGCAAGTCCACAATGCCACAATCGTGCAATCGTGCCATAAATCACACAATTGGATAGCTGCGAAGCCCAACCGGACATGGTCACAAATAATAAACTTCAGCTCGACAAGCCATAGCCTGGACCTGGGCTGCTCGATACGACCACAAGTAAACATGCTTTCCAAGGCTGGGTTACTTAAATAAGATTTATGTCCTGAAAAATTTTTGGAGAGCGCTGCCCTTGATCAGCTAGGGGCGCTACCCCTTGAACCCTGCCCGCTATTCGGCTAGCGGGACCGCCATGTGTGTAATCGTACAGCGTGTTATAGGTAGTATGTGTTCATGTCACCAGATAGAATTGGATTCTATGCATAACTCGTTTTTGCAGGGATTGATGTGAATAGTATGATCCATTATGTATGTGATGCATGTATGGATCTTTCATGACCTGCGTATCATGACTGTGAGATTGCAATCGAGCTACGTATTATTGTATAACGGTTTGTGTACCGACATGTGATGCTTGATATTATCCTATGTAATTCATTACTAACTCTTAAGAATAATTGCTTAGTAGATGAATGTGCTCGGAGATTTCAAGCATGGTAGTCGGAAGACAGGAAGTATGGTGATGGATATCGTCATGATAAGGGCCATACTATTTCACAGTTTAATATGAATATTTGTGTTTATTCCTGTTATACTATTTGATTATATTTTATCATTAGATGTGATAAAATTAAGTAAATGTGATGCATTTCCAATTGTTGTGACTATCGCGATTGTCGGTGTTTTAGAACCGATCTTACGTAAAGATTATTTGATTTGAGGGGTCTCCACAATTGATCACGCAGACAAATGAGACACGGGGATTTTTATACAGGTTCGGGTCTTCTCCAGCGAGAATAACAACCTTACTCCTGTGTGTATTGTATTGGGTATCCTAATTACAATCAGTGAAAAGACTTGCGCTAATACTGCTACTGATTGTCCCTCAAAAAGCTTCTCCCCAAAACTCTCCCATTACCTCTAAAAGATGCTTATTTATAGTATGCTGTGAAGGCGGTAGTCGTTCCAAGTTAGGAGGCGCTCATTACTCCGTAATAATGAGAGTAATTACCGGAGTAGTAACCTCCCCACGTTGCCTGGCGGTTATCAATCAGAGATAATGGTGAGTTACACGTAGTTATTCCAGGTATAACTGCATATCTTGACTGCTCAGATCTCACAATTAACAGGGCCTACTGACGAGTGGGCCTGGTTATCTGTGGAGAAGTCGTGGCAGGACTGGTCGCAGCAGGACTTACGACAAGAAGGTAGTCGTAGAAAAGCTTACGACTGGATGTTGGTCGTAGAAAGACTTACGATCAGAGATAATCGTAGAAGAACTTACGATTATATGGTAGTCGTAGAAAGACTTACGACTATGGGGGCGCTCGTAGAAGAACTTACGACCACCTAATTGATTTCTCCCTTACTATTGCAAAGGAGTATACTCGATAATTGCGTGACGTCATATTTATCCATATTAAATTATAATAAAATAAGGATTATTAGATCATCGTCAGCGATTTTGATCGTTAATTGGCACGTCTACCAAAGTAGAGTGCCATTAATTATCTTAATAAGATAGGGTGGGTGTCGGACATCCACATGCATAGTGTTAGTTTAGCTTGACGAGGCTATCAAAATAGTTTTGGGCTTATATGAGATATAATTGGCAAGAGGTTGCTTACCTAAATCACTAGGTTTCTAGCAGTGATGCCAATGCTCACTAGGACTTAATGATTTTTGGATCTTAAATCCACTATATGATGTCAAAGGGAAACATGATTTAAAACATATAGTGGAAGTATTTTTTATTAAATTATTTAATAAAAGATCTTACATAAACATAGTGCTGAATTTTTGCATATATTTATGTTGTAGATTATGATACCTAATACTTCCTCTACACCTACCTTTAACTTGCGATCTATTCTTGAGAAAGAAAAATTGAATGGTACAAACTTCATTGACTGGTTTCGTAATTTGAGAATCGTTCTCAAACAAGAAAAGAAGGAATATATTTTAGAGGGTCCCTATCTCGAGGAAACGAATGCTGATGCTACTCGTGCTAAAAAGAATGCTTATGAGAAGCATTGCAATGACGCAGTCGATGTACACTGCCTTATGCTTGCTACCATGAACTCTGAGCTTCAAAAGCAATATAATACCACATATGCTTACAATATGATTATGAGTCTGAAGGGTATGTTTCAGGATCAAGCAAGGGCAGAGAGGTTCAACACGTCTAATGCATTATTTTCTTGTAGGTTGTCAGAAGGTAACCCGGTTAGTCCTCATATGATCAAAATAATTGGTCTCATTGAAAGCTTGAAAAAACTTGGTTTTCCTCTTAGCCAAGAGTTGCCTACTGATGTGATTTTTCAATCGCTCCCTCCGAGTTTTGAGTCTGTCATATTGAATTTTCATATGAATGACATAGAGAAATCAATGATCGAGTTGCATGGCATGCTTAAGGGTGCTGAAAAGAGCATCAAGAAAAGCTACAATCATGTGATAATGGTTCAAAAGACTACTAGCTTTAAATAGAAAGGTAAGTCGGGAAAGGGAAATAGCAAAGGAAATACTCAAGATGAGATCGAGAGTCTTAAGGCTAAGCTTAAGAAACTCAAGCTGGGTCCGAAGCCTGACACAAAATGTTACCATTGTCATGAGACTGAGCATTGAAAGAGAAATTGCAAGAAGTATTTGGCAGAGATGAAAAAGAACAAAAGAAGTAAGACTTCCAGTTCAAGTATAAATATTATAGAAATTAATGTTACCACTTCTTGGGTATTTGATACCGAATCAGTTACTCATATTTGTAATTTGATGCAGGGATTGATAAGGAGTAGAAGTTTGGCAAGAGGAGATGTTGATCTTCGCGTGGGCAATGGAGCAAAAGTTGTTGCATTGGCTATTGGCACTTTACCATTAGGATTAGTTATGAAATTAAATAACTGTTATTTTGTTCTAGCCTTAAGCAAAAATATTATTTCTGCTTCATGTTTAGAAGCAGAAGGTTATGAGTTCAGAATAAAGAAAAATTATTGTTTAATTTATTTTGAAGATATGTTTTATGGCCATGTTCCATTGGTGAATAAATTATATGTTTTGAATATTGAGGATATGCCTGTCTATAACATTAATGCTAAGAGATTTCGACCTAATGATTTGAACCCCACTTTTATTTGGTATTGTTGTCTAGGTCATATAAACAAGAAGCGCATGATGAAGCTCCATAAAGATTGTCTTCTAAACTCATTTGATTTTGAATCACTTGAAACATGTGAATCTTGTTTACTTGGTAAGATGACAAGAGTACCTTTCACGGCCAGAGATGAGAGAGCGGGTGATCTATTGACCCTTATATATACGGATGTATGTGGACCAATGAGCACTTCGGTCAGAGGTGGTTTTCAATACTTCATAACTTTTACTAGTAACTTTAGTAGATATGGTTACATCTACTTAATGAGGCATAAGTCTGAATCCTTTGAAAATTTTAAGGAATTTCAGAATGACGTACAGAATCAACCTGGCAAGAGAATTAAATATCTATGATCATATCATGGAGGTGAATATTTGAGCCATGAGTTTGGTGATCATCTAAAAAAAATATGAGATTGTTCCACAAATTACTCAGCCGGGAACTCCTCAATGAAATAGGGTGTCTGAACGACAGAATCAAACACTGTTAGACATAGTTCGGTCAATGATGAGCCAATCTGATCTTCTATTTTATTTCTGGGAATACGCTCTAGAAACAGCGGCTTTCACTTTAAATAGGGTTCCATCAAAAACAGTAGAGAAGACACCATATGAGATATGGACCGAAAAGTGTCGTGGATTGTCTTTTCTAAAGATATGGGGTTGTGAGATTTATGTAAAACGTTTGATATTTGATAAACTCACACCAAAGTCTGATAAGTACTTCTTTGTGAGGTATCCTAAGGAAACTAAAAGATATTACTTTTATAAGTGGGATGATGACAAAGTGTTTGTTGCCCGAAATGATGCCTTCTTGGAGAAAGAGTTTCTTTCCAAAGGAGTCAGTGGGAGCAAAGTATAACTCGAAGAAATTCGAGAAACATCTAAAAATATTTTAACTCCTACTGAACCTCTACAGGATGAACAAAATATTGTAAGACCTGTAGATAAAGTATCAGCCCCACATAGATCTAAAAGGCCACGTCAATTGCCTATAAGGTATGGGTATGATATTTTATTATTGAATAATGATGAGCATAAGACTTATACGGAAGCGATGGTGGACCCAGACTTTGAGTCATGGCTTGAAGCCATGAGATCCGAGATAAAATCCATGTATGACAATCAAGTTTGGAACTTAGTTGATGCATCTGATGGTATTAAAACCATTGAGTGCAAATGAATTTTTAAGAAAAAGATAGATATACATGGAAATATTCACATTCATAAGGCACGACTAATTGCGAAGGGTTTCAAACAAATTCAAGGTGTTGATTATGATGAAACCTTCTCACCTGTTGCTATGCTTAACTCTATCTGGATCATTCTAGCTATTGTTACATATTTCGATTATGAGATATGGCATATGAATGTCAAAACGGCTTTCCTAAATGAAAATCTAAGTGAGGATGTGTACATGACACAACCTCAGGGTTTTGTCGATTCACGAGAAGCTAGAAAGGTATGCAAGCTCCAGAAATCCATTTATGGATTAAAGCAAGCATCTTGGAGTTGAAATATTCGTTTTGATAAAGTGGTCAAAGGGCTTGACTTTATCAAGAATGAAGAAGAACCTTGTGTTTACAGGAAGGTTAGTGGGAGCAAACTTGTGTTTCTGATATTGTATGTGGATAACATACTACTGGTCGAAAATGATATTCCAATGCTTGAATCTGTTAAAACTTCATTAAGAAATAATTTCTCAATGAAAGATTTAGAAGATGCAGCATATATCTTGGAGTATAAGGATCTATAGAAATAGATCTAAGAGGCTAATTGGATTAAGCCAAGATATGTACATTGACAATGTGTTGAAACGATTCAACTTGCAAGATTCTAAGAAAGGTTTATTGCCCATGTCACATGGTATTAATATTAGCAAGAGTCAGTGTCCTACGACCACTAATGAGAGAGACAACATGAATAGAATTCCATATGCTTCGGCTATTGGATCTATCATGTATGTCATGATGTGTATACGACCAGATGTGTCATATGCTCTAAGTGTTACGAGCAGATATCAATCAGATCCAAGTGAAGGTCACTGGATAACAATCAAGAATATGCTTAAGTACTTAAGAAGGACTAAGAATGCATTCCTTATATATGGTGGTGAGAAAGAGCTAATCGTAAATGGTTACATCGATGATAGCTTCCAAACCGACAAGGATGATTTTAGATCGCAGTTTGGGTTTGTGTTTTGTCTTAATGGAGGAGCAGTGAGCTGGAAAAGTTCCAAGAAAGGAACGGCTATTGATTCTATAATAGAGGCTAAGTACATTGCGGCTTCCGAAGCTGCAAAAAAAGTCGTATAGATTAGGAAGTTCATTAATGAACTGAGTGTAGTTTCGAGTGCTTCCAGTTCAATGGATCTCTATTGTGATAATAGTGGAGCTATTGCACAAGCTAAGGAGCCTAAATCATATCAAAAGTCTAAACACATACTTCGACGATATCATGTTATTCGTGAGATCGTTGAAAGAGGTGATGTGAAGATATGCAAAGTATATACGGATTTGAATTACTGTTCCGTTGATAAAGCCTCTCCCACAACCTAAGCATGAGGTACACACAAGAGATATGAGTATTTGATACCTATATGATTGACTCTAGTACAAGTGGGAGACTATTGGTGATATGTCCTAGAGACAATCATAGAGATGATTGTATCACGTCTATGTTTATGAGATATTGAATGAATGTTATTTTGTTCCATGAATGAATCATCAGTTATATATATATCAACGAGTATGTGACTTGTTGGCGAAGCTCTTTAACTTATATGATGTCGTTCTAAATGTATCCCTGGTTGGATGTCACTGGTCGAAACATCAATAACTCAACGACCAGCACAACTTTTGATTGATGATCATGTTTCACTGGTCATGGATATAGGGATATAAAATCAATAATATGAATACATGTTAGAGAACATGGTGTTGGATTGACCCACCTTGAGACACTATTGAGATTGTATGATTATATGTGTCATCAGTTGGTCTCAAGCAATGATGATGTATAATCCTTAGACCTGAAATCAGCATTGTTTCCTACATGTGTAATAGTACACTTAGGGGTTGTCAAACGCCACTCATAACTGGGTAGTTATAAATGTAGCTTTCGGGTGTGCTATGAAACATGCGAAGGAATGTGACTGGTCGGATATGGGATTTGCCTCTCCTAACATAACAAAAGAGATATCTCTGGGCTCCTCTATGTGGTCGGATGAAGAAAGTGCATGGTTATGCTACTGGTGGTTGAAGAGTTTGACCACATGAAGTTATTCGACACTCGATCGAGAAAGTATTGAACAGTCCACAGATGACATAATATGTCACCTAGAGTTCAACCAGATATCGTGGGCAAATGGAGAATACACGAGAAGATCATTCAGTTCGATCAGATATGGACTAGTCGTATGGAGATACGAGCTGGTCGTAGACTGATCGAACATAATCACTAAGTGGTCGAAACCTACCCGTAAAGAGTTACGAACTGGTCGAGACCATATATGAACTAGTCGTATAGAGATACGAGCTGGTCGTTAGTGATAAGGATCTAGTCGTAGATCATATTGTATTAAGGTTCGTCCGATATAATTTGTGTGCATTCGGGAATCGTTATGTCCTGCTAGGAACCGCTAACGACTCGTAATCGAAAAGGGTTTCCGAGTCACAACCAATTACGCAAGAACCTACAGGGTCACACACTTAACGGGTTGAAACAAACGTATTCGGATAGGATCCGGCATAGGCTCTATATAAGAGGATGCTTGAGGCTGTTGAGAGAGAGACAAGACACGTGAGGTTGTCCACTGAAACCCTAGCCGCCATCTTCCCGAGAGCTCTACCGTGCAAGTTGGTGCTAGCACACCGGTGTATGGTGTTCCTTTCCTAGACGTGTGGATACCGTAGAGGCGCTATTGCGGTTGCTGTTGCACTTAAGGATGATCCACGACTTCGCAAGAATCGCGATTGGTTGCTGGAGGAGACGATTGGTAATGAGGACGATTGACTACGTTGGACGATCGACTACGACTACTTCATCGACTTGTTCTACGTTGGATCAGGCTGCTCGAACTCTTCTTCCACTACGCATCTAGTGGTAACGATCTTTGATCTTCTACTTGCATGGCTTCTTGATTTACGTGGTAGAAATTTTAAATTGCCAGCTAGTGTAGCCTACATGTATCCCTTCAAAAACTTCATGCTCACCTGAGACCAAGATGGGGGATGGCCAGATCTGGCGGTACTAGTCGAGCCGCAGCGCCCGCTCACTGGCGGCGCCGGGAAACAGCAAGCTGCGGATGTGTGTCGGCCTCCTGCGGCAGACATAGAGCTCCTGCGCATCCCCCTCCTCCTCCTCCTCCTCCTCCTCGTCATTGGATGCGTCTCCTCGTCGAACCACACCAAGGAATCGAGGGCGATCGCCAGAGCTTGGCATGGGAGGGGAGAGGGAGAGACTAATGGAAGACAAGACGGGGGTGGCTAAAAATATATAAGGACAGCATCAAAATATTTCGCCTCCCGCGCACGCGTCTAAAAATTTTCGCCCTCCCGGTTGTGAATCATAGATGGTTTCAAACAAAAACCGTCTGTGATATTTAGTAATATCACAGACGGTTCTTATTACGAATCGTCTGTGATACTTCACATTAAAAACCGTATGTGACTCCCTGATTTTACCATGGTAAAATCAGGGAGATACTTATCACAGATGGACCGTCTGTGAAGTATCACAGATGAATCTTTTTAAAAAAAACCGTATGCGATAATTGCAATTTTCACAGACAGTTTGTATTAAAAACTGTCTTTGAAGTATCACAAACGGTTCTTATTAAAAACCGTCTATGATAATGATGTATCATAGACGGTTCTAGTCATCGCTAGTAACATAGACGTCACACTTGTAAAATTGTTTGTGATAATTACAACACTAACGGTTCCAGAATCCGTCTGTGATGAGACGTCCAGTATAGCCTGTTTTGTAGTAGTGATTATCTCATAAGTCGCAAACATCACTTAATACTTTCGGCCAACATCAGGAGCAATTATCTCACAATGCAAAACTGATATCACAAAAACAACACTTAATCCTTTCAACCAAACAGAAAAAAACATGTATATCCAATTTGGTCAGCAAAGAAGCAAACGAATGACCGGAAAGTAACAAAGCTGTGACACTGATTTATAATCAACGTTGTCAATCTAATTTCACAAGTGATAATAATCCTCACCGAGCATATACCGAGCCCACAACATTACTAAACAAAGTCTCCTGGTGCTAGATTAATCCAAAACAACACAATTTGAAACCTCTACTAGCACGGCACACTATGCAAAATGATGCAAAAAACTGAAAAGAGCAAACTCACGATGAGGATGTCACTAAAAGCCATCGAGTCGAAACCAGGCAAGGTACACCGAAGACGCTGACTCAGAAAACCAATCGCCTCACTGTGCCGCGAATAACAGACGAGGTCGTCAGAGATACAATGCCAATCCACAATTTGGGACACACCAAATTGTGAAGTTGAGGTACAAGAGAATGTCGCACAAGAACCACTTCAAGATGCACCGGCCGACTGCACCCAAGGAGCAAATAATAACCACTGATCCAAAGCCTTCTCTCCCAAATCAAGAACCAAACCAGCTGGAATGAACCAAGACGACGAACTCCCCAAATTAACTCATAGCAACCTCGAAGGAGATGGCACAGGGTGACAACACAGAGGTGTGCAGGGAGGGAAAACCAGAACCTCACCGCCGACGGTGCCGTGATCAACCACGGCGGCACATCAGCTCACATGGCCCGAGAGCCAAAAACCAAATCGGGAGAGGAAGAACAAAATTGGAGAGCTCTATGTACCAGCGTAGAGCAAGAAGAAGAAGGAGGTTGCCTTAAGAGGAGGAGGATGCCGCCACCAACAGCCGGCGCACAAAGCACCCGGGCCGCCCCAACCACATGCGCGGCCGCCAATCGCAAATGGGAAAAACCTTAGCCGTGCGCCTCTGTTAGGTTGGAGGCAAAGTCTCCAACTTTATCCTCCCTCTAACTCAATGACAGATGGCCTCACCATTCCTTTTCTTTTCTTTTTTCATTTCGTTTTTTCTCTAATTGAGAAATTACCTAATGGCTCTAAGTTTACAACATGACGTTGATTGGATTCTTTGCAGAAAAGGAGCATTCTTAGTTGTGCTCTGCAGAAAAGGAGATGACTTCCAAATCCGAAAGAGGAGTTGCTTGCTGATGTTATGTTGATGGCGACGGGTATGATATCCCGGCCCTATAATTATTTTCCCCTTGAAAGACTTAACCGCTACGAAGTTTTCCAAAGTTTCATATGAATTTTGTACGAACTTCTAAGGAAATAATTTTGATGCATTGCGCACTTCCTTCACAGGATTTGTTTGTTCTTATAGAGATGTGGTGGACGCAGGAAGAAATCAGGAAAGTAAATTGAACATCAAAGTCTCTCCGAATGCCAGATAACTTTTTTTGAACGAAAAGCAGAGAGTTGCCTTCATTTCATTGATAGATCGAAAAAAAAAACGTACTGCGAGTAAAGAAAAGAAGCTGTACAAATGGCCGGAGACCCAAGAAAGGGAAACTAGACTAAGACTACGACTAATGCTGTAAATGCTTAGCGCCTGCGTCCGGCCAGGACCTAATGTCATCCTTGATATTTTCCAACACCACTTGAGCCGGTCTTTCAGTCTACTGGAAAATCCTATTGTTTCGCTCCCTCCACAATCCCTATATTATGGCCAATATTGCCGAGTTAATGCCTTTGGATTTAGTCCCTGGGCATATCTCTCCATTATATCCGTTGTCCACCAATGTAGTGTATCATCTTTTGTCCACGTGGCTGCATGCAGTTGAGCGATACACAGCCAATGAGCTATCCCTTGCTAGATGAAATGGCTATAGTTGCAATGGAGAAGCAGCCAAGGAGCTATCTATCCCTTGCTAGATGAAATGGCTATAGTTGCAATGGAGAAGCAGCCAAGGAGCTATCTATCCCTTGCCAGATGAAATGGCTAGGTTTCGATAGCACAGAGGACAGAAGCAATTATTGGGCCATGCTCTAGCTAGAAAATTGTCAGCCATGAGGATTTTCCTTTGAAGCGCTAACCAAACGAAGAATTTGCGCTTGGACGGAGCTCACGGCCTCCAGATCATTGACACGAAAGGACTTAAAATCCCACCATGACACAGCAGCTTGTGTGCCGAGCTCGCGGAATATTGGCCATCTGCCGACAAGCGCCATGTTACAGTGTCCTGAGATTCCGGCCGCAAGGCTACGGCTGAGATCTTGCACCAAACGTCGACGTATTCATGTAGCATGTTGGGAGTCATGGCGTCACGGGTTTCGCTCATCCAATTATTGTTGCTGAGCGCATCCCGAACGGATCTGTTCTTCCTTGGAGAGACTGAGAGCAGCTATTTGTTTGGGAGAGTGGCTGTGGCGGTCCGTCCAGAATGTAGTCAGTCTGGCCATTGCCACCACCACTATATGAGTTGCTGCGTCGAAGAATGCCTTATCGCAAGAATTGCAGGGCGTCGCGATTCCTACCCACGGCTTCTGTGGAGACGCCTTGCTGTGGAATGCCAGATAACTAGTACCAGCTATGAAAGTGTATAAAGTCGCTTTGTCAAGTGGATATTGTTTTGCTCCAAGTTTTAATTTACACACTATTTGCAGCTAGCGGTGTAGATGGGCAAAACTTGCAAGCCATCTACTTGTGTAGTAGATCGTTGATTCCTTTTTGTTTTTTAATTAAGAAACACTTAACATCGATATCGTCCATAGAAATCTAGTTTTTTTCTTTTAGAATAAGTCAAATTTTCAACGCTCAACTATTGTCCGAGTCCGATTTTCAACCATAAACTCTAAAATCGTTTGAAACATAGCCCTCAACTATCAATACCAGTGCAAAATTGACCCAAATCTAAGGCGGTTTTGTCTGACATGGCGATGACGTGGATCTAAGGTGGGCGGCGGTGCTATGATGGCGGAACAGCGACGATGATGGGCGAAGGGTGTGTTCCCGAAGGCAGCAAACTCTATGGAGGCGGAGTCTGGCACAGAGGCTGGTGGTGATGACTAGAACTGGTGGTGATGACTGGAATGTGGCGGCGACGGAGATGTCGGGCGGGAAGAAGGACATGGCGGTGGTCGTCCCGGAAGAATGGGGTGAGGCTGGTGCGAGCAACGCGTGTTCCTGTGCACTAGGATTCCTCTTTGGTAGTCGTAGGGAGCGGAGAAGGCACTGGGGATGCTGGCAACAGTGACGACCATGGAGGCTCGATGGTTCTTGGTGGTGGCGCTCTACGGGGGAAGGGACAGGATAAGAATTTGGTTCTTGGATTTTTTCTGTGGGGAGGCACACCTCATGACACGGTTGGCTCAGCGAGGTAGTGACAAGGCTGGCGGTGCGACGAGCAGCAACGTCGACTCGGTGATCTTTCGGCATGGCGGGGGTACTGCTGGAACGACAACAAAGTTAGAAACTTGGTGGTGGAATCAATTTGGGGAGAAAGATAAGGATGAGCATGAGTTTGTGTCGATTACCCAGGCGGTTGTGGTACACGGCAGCGTCCCGTCGGGCTTGGAGGAGATGATAGAGCTCGACGGCAATGCAAGTGGATTCGAGGAGTAGAAGGGGACGGAAAAGGATGGGAAGGTGTTGTTGCTAGTGATTTTGAGGGAGTGAAGGGGCTTCGATCGGAACCGAGGCAAGGCGATGTTGAGGTCACTTCGTCCGATCTCCATTCCTCGCTCTGGCTTGACACGAATGCGCATAGGTGGCGAGGGCAATGCGGTCCGTACGACGTGGACGACATGCGCGGCAACAACAGAGCGAGCTCGGTAGTGGAGGACTGAGGCGTCGACGTGTGGCTGAGCGAGACGGCATCGGCTCAGGCGAGGCAAGCGGCAGAGGCGTATGCCACACGTGTTGGGGATGAAGCGGGGACGGGCAGGCAAGGTAGGCTGACGAGATGGACTGCGCGACTGAGAGAAGAGAGGGGAAGGTGCTTTTGAGGATGACGTGGATGCACACGACATTGATGTGGATGCACATGTGGGCGCTATGTATTACTAGGAGTCTACGTCAGTGTAAACGACAGCCACATCAACCGAAACCACTATGGTTTCAGACCAAAGTTGTGTTTTTCACCGATATTGATAGTAATAGTTGAGGGTTGTGTTTCAAACGGTTTTAGAGTTCAGAGTTGAAAATTAGACTCGGACAATAGTTGATCGATGAAAAATGGATTTTTTTTTCGTTTTCTTTATCCCCAACGGA
Source organism: Ampelocalamus luodianensis (assembly GCA_036346255.1). Taxonomy (NCBI): domain Eukaryota; kingdom Viridiplantae; phylum Streptophyta; class Magnoliopsida; order Poales; family Poaceae; genus Ampelocalamus; species Ampelocalamus luodianensis. The sequence goes on from CM070618.1 coordinate 65,792,270, forward strand.
CGTAGTTGGCACTATCATATCTCACTGTTGATCATAGAGAAGCAAACTTTTGGAATAAATCAAAGCAACATACACACGTGACCACACGGACTATCCTCATCGTTCAAGTGCTCCAGAATTTGTGCTACGTTTTCACACAAAAAAAACTCCCTTTCTCTCCCTTCCCTCTCCTCTCTCCCCCATTCGTCCGGTCAGCGTGCCGCCCCACCCCCGCACTTGCCATCTCCCATGCCACCGGTGGCGAACCACGGTGCCGTGCCGCAAGCTCTGCCGGCTCCGCCCTGCCATGAGCTCGCACACGTGCTAGCTCCACCTCCTCCTGGCGCCAAGACGGAGCAGGCGGCGACTCCAAAGAAGCCGAAGAAGTCAACGACGCCAACTCGTCGTCAGAACCTCCCGCCACCGGTCGGTGAGGCGAGAGGAGGAAGACGCCAGATCCACCTCCTCTGACCACCCCAGCCCCGCTGACGCCAGATCCTCACACGGATCAGGCGATAACTAGAGTGGATCTGGCGTCCCGACGGCCTGGCGACGACCGTTGGCTCCTCATCGCCGCACACCACTACTCCGATCGCTCTTGCAAAGCTGATTGCTACACATCAACCGGCTCTTTCTCGCCGTGCACTTCTGCTTTGGTCACCACGTGCCGCCGCCCCTCAACGGTACACTTCAGTTGTAGAGAGATCTGTCAGCTGAAAAGGGGATGAGGAGGATCCGACACGACGAGGGAAGAGAGGGAAAGGGAGAGAGGGTAGAGGAGAGGGAAATGAAAAGAAATGGAGGGGTATTTTTGTAAAATAGATGGGGAGATAAGCGTGCGAATCTCGATATATTTTGGATGATGTAGATAGTGCACGCTGTCTCATGCGCATGTGCAAACAAACGCATCCAAACTTTTGCACAGTACTGTCAGTTGGTTGGGACTTTACACTAACGCGAGAGCGCCGTTCCTCATGCAACTATTTAAGTAGTTGCATACGGCAAAATTTGCGAGCTCAACGTCTGTTCGTACCCGTCGCTAATTCCTCGTTTCCTCTGGTGCGTAGCAGTGTAGCACACGCTGAATTGAAATGGAGTAGCATCCATCCGGTCCATGATACTGTACTGCATCAGCGCAAAGTTTGAGTGCTGGAGTGACTACGAGTACGAGGTGGGCAGCCTACGCGTTACGTGCGGGCGTGCGGCCCAGCTGACGCTTTTCGCTGTGGGTTCTGAAGCTCGGCCGTGTGGGCCACCGCAGCGGAGAGCCGGCAGTGTGCCGCACGGCGCACGCAGCCACGCACCCGCTACCACCGTTCCGCCGCAAAGACCAAGTCCAGGGACCCCAGCCCCGAGCTTCCTCGCTGACCTCCGGGCCCGCATGAAAATCCAAAACAACCCACTGGCTTGCTCCACTCGCTGCCGGGTGGGCCCCGCGTGATCCCTTGCAAGCACCGGTACCGGTACACCAGCCTCCACTCTGTCTGGTGGACGTAACAGGGGGACGAGGAGAGGAGAGGAGAGGCTCAGGTCTCGTGCCCTTTTCGACCCACGGCCCAAGCCTCCGACGCGCGTCCCCTACCCCGCGAGGTACCCGAACTGCTGCCCCCCCGCTCGCCTCGCGACGCCTTGTTTGCCCCGCAACAAAACGCGACGCAGACCCCACCTCTCTCGCTCTCTCTTTCTCTCTCCTCGCCTCTCTTGCTTGTCTCCTCCACCTCCGCCGCCTCGCCGGCGACTTGGCCTGGCCGCCCCTCTACACCGGCTGCGCCTCTGCCTCTGCCCCACCGCGGCGGACGACCGCCGACCGCGCACCGCGACCATGGCAGCGACAGCGGATCCGAGGGCGAAGCCGCCGGCCGCGCAGTCACACCACCTGAAGCCGTGGGCACCCCCGCCACCACCTCGTGCCCACCGCGTGCCGTCCCTGCCGGCTGTCTCTGAGAGCGGCGGAAGCGTTGGGGCCACCCGCGATCGGCGCCGCTCCTCGTCGTCCCACCGACAGGGCGCCACCGGCACCGGCGCCGACGCCGTAGCGGGGGAGCCTTACGAAGGTGCGCTGGAGGATCTCCGGGCCAAGCTCATGGGCCACCTCCACAACGCCGCCGACCGACTCCGCCTGCCCCCGCCGAAGCCCCGGCCTCGGTCGCCGGAGCACGAGCCTTCGGCAGCGCCGCTTCCACCGCCGCCGCAGGACCCCGCTGCGACTGTGGCTGCCAGCAGGCCGTGGAACCTGAGGGAGCGTAAGCGCCGCTCATCAGCCCGCGGGAGCACGGCCGCGTCGGCCGCGACGCCATGGGCGACCGCGGCAGCGAACGCGCGGGACGACGACGGCGAGCGCCCCCCGTTCGCGGTGGCGCTGGCGGCGGAGGAGATCGAGGAGGACATCTACGCCCTGACCGGCGCCCGGCCGCGGCGGCGGCCTCAGAAGCGACCGCGCATCGTGCAGCGGCAGCTCGATGTAAGGCCAATTCCCCATACTGCCCCTCACCCCCTAATCACCTCATTAGAACCAAAAAAAAACTCCTACTATTATATTACCTCCCCGATACGCTATTAGCCCCTGCTTAGTTAGCATTATTATTCTATAATACTACTAATCTAATCAATTCTTGTGTGAGAGAATAGTAACAGTACTGATCATCCAGCTAATAATAGCACTGGCAATTGTCGCCTCGTGCAGTTGCTGTTCCCGGGGCTGTGGCTGACCGAGATCACCGCCGACGCCTACAGGGTCCCCGACGACTAGCAACCACCGCCAGCACCAGCTCCGGCCGGCCAGCTCTACCATTCTACGTACCCATCTTGTGAGTCATAAAAAAAAAATTATAACTCGGTTTAGTCGAGTTGATAGGTACTTGTGCTTGCCATGTCCCATCTTTTAACTTTTCCTTAAGAATCCATGCAGCGCTTTATTCTCTCTCTCTCTGGCTAATGTACAGTAGGGTGTGTGGTCGTGTGCTTGTGATCTACTCGTAATCCATGTAGGCTGCCATGCCTTACTCTCTCAAGTTACATGGTTTGATGATATCAGTTGCATTGCAGCACGAGTTGTTTGTGCCTCTTTTTTTCCGCTCTTTGCTTGGTTTGGCTTTTCTTTTCCAATCTGTTTTTGACAAATGAAACCTGGAGTGAAGAGATAAGATTTATTTCTCACGCATAACGTATTTAAGTAGAAAAGATTTAAACCCAAATTAGTTAGTCCATCATCCGTTATGCTAACCAATTGACCCAGAAGACTCCTCTTTTCCTATTTGTTCAGCTTGATGGGTTTGATCCGTCTCGTCTTTGTGTTTTCATGGGGGTTCCCCGTAGTTATATCCGTGGCTGGCTTTGGTGTGGCGCACTTGTATCCGGAGAGATAAGAGCATCTACAATAGTTTATTTCTTAGTTTGTTACTAAGAGGAGATAGATTGTTCAATTTAATAAAAAAATAAGCTTTCCAATAGATTGTTTCTTGAGTTTATATCTAAGACTTTAATTTATACTTTAATTGCTATACATAAAACATATTTTTAGGTAACAAGCAAGTTTCAAATAGCTATTTTGTTGTTTCTTGTGTCTTGATATCAACAACATATTTATTTTTTTATCTAGAAATAAGCTCACATTCTCTCATCACATTCTTTTCTCCACATCATTTAAATACTGATGTGTTAACTCCTTAGTAACAAGTGACATTGACTATTGTAGATGCTCTAAGTGGTTGGGTCGTTTTGGGATTCTTGGACCCCGCCACCTGTTGGGGTTAACGTGGGACAGCCATTATGCAACTTTATCATGGTAGGAAGCTCGAAAAGGGTAGTCCAACTGTAGATTTTTCAAACTCTTCTTTCGGGCTCAAACCAATCATGGGGCTTGTAAGTAAAATCTGACTAGTTCTGTGCTGTGATTTGCCTGGAAACCTAATGCTTGTAGCATCAAATTTTTAGATAGGATAGTTTTGCGTACGATGGCACAAGTGAAATCAAGGGCACACAGGTCAGCCTCTTTCAGGCCACTCGTCGGTGGGGCTCGCTAGTCAGACTCTATTTGCACGTGTACTATTTTAGTACAATTTTGTACACATGTGTCCAAGCTTGTTTAACAAAGAAAAAACATGTATAGCTGATGTGTAAAAAAAAATGTTGCCTAGACCTATGGTGAAGTTTAGTGTTGAAGATATCAGAGTTTAGATAATAATCCAAATTGCATGTAAAATGGATTATGATATTTAACATTATATATAAAATATGTGATAATCTTAAGTGACAGGTAATTATTACCCGAAATCATAGGCTTAGCGAAACTGAAACGAAGTGCTCTGCGCTATGTTCATTATTCCCGCGAAGCATGGCACACCGATCGATCACACGGTCAAGCATCGAAGCACCTAGCTACATCAAATTCAAACAACGCGGCATATTGAGAGCGGACGCAGGTACTAGTACCAGTACAAGCGCCATCGAAGGACGAGCCCATATGATTGGCCAGCCTCCACATGACACGACGTCGTCCTTGGCTTTAAATGAAACGGAATGTGCTGAACTAAACCCCATGCTGCTCGTTCGATCGAGTTTACCACTTCGTGCCCGGTCTCAGATCTTCTGCGACGGCAGTTCCACGCCCACCAATTGAAGGCAATCCGTTTTGTACGGTGAGTCCCTCCTGCTACACGTAAAACCGACGGTACGGCGCTGTCGTGCCGGGCCCACGTGTCAGCCGCTCTGCCGTAATTGGCCAGAGCGACAGCCGACAGGCAAAACGCAAACACCCGTGGGGCCAGATTTAAAGATGGGAGGCCCACCCGCAAGTCGCCCGTTGTGTGAGGTTTCGGCTCGACACGGAATCTTCGAATTTTAGGCCGTACTGGTACTGTTTCAGACGTTTTTTTTTAGCGAAAATAGTTCTCTTTAGGTCATATTTGCAAAAATGGTCATCTGAACCGTACAACGACCGTGTGGACAACTATTAGGCCGACATATATCCAGATCTGCACTGTCACCGTGAGGATTAGCAATAACCGCACGGTCACCGTGCGGTGGCACCTAATCCGCACGACCACCGTGTCGTGGCGCCTCTTTTCCACCGCCCGATGTTTCACCTCCCTCCTGTCACCTCCATCAGTCGTCGTCGTCGTCTTTAACTTTAGGGAAATGCTTATGGACAGACGTCCGGACGCTAGGAATGTATCGAACGCTTTACTTTACTTTGTGCCCTCCCGTTTCTAGCTGCTTCCTTATTTCTTCCCCATCTTGCTTCTCTCGTCTCACTACTACACACAGCCTCATCACAGACGGTTGAGCAGTCATCGCAGGCATTCGCCCAACCGCTCAGTTTTTGTATCGTCGTGATAAATCGACGTTATCACGACGATTAAAAATCCGTCGTGATAAGTCACAACACGACGGTTCTAATTATATAACCGTCATGCTATCTAATTATCACAGACGGCTCTATTAAAGAACCGTTTGTGCTATCTAATTCTATTTACAAACCGTCTATGATATGCACATATCCCGCAGACGGTTCGTAAATAGAACCGTCGTGATAAAAGGATATCCGGATGGTTCTATTTACGAACCGCTCGAGATATGTATATCATGACGGTTATTAAATAGAGCGATGCGGGATATGCATATTCACAAACGGTTTGATTGTTAAATCGTCGTGATAGTTACTTCACCTAACTATTTTTTAAAATTTTCGCTAGCCTCGTGAATTGCTAGCCATGCCCTCGAAAATAGCGGCATGTAAAATAGATACATCACAGATAAATCAATCGTTGACAACCCAAAGTGATCATTGTCAATTACAAACCAACATATATCAAATATTGTCGCTAGTGTACCATTGAATTACAACTATTCAAAGTGAATTACAACTATATCAAATATATATTAATTGTTTCGAGATCGTTCGAGAGTGAAACTCTCCGCTGGCCGCAATGATATCCGTCATGATGAAGGTGCAGAGCCTCCTCGAACATCCGAGATCTCTTTCGAACAGTGAATCTAAATCTATATTCAAAACCTACAAACAAGAGTAAAGTGTTACACATATATATTTAAATTTATAATTAGCAATTATTGCGAGATTGACCAACCTGGATCCAGCAACCTAGCACTCATGAGAATCGCATATGATGGCAAACGTAGAATGCACATTCTTCTCGCTTTTCTTGTGATCGAAAAATAGAATTACATATATAGGTATAGTCGGTTCGAGACGCATTATTACGAAGTATGATATAGGATTATTGTGTTGTAGCACGCACGAAATCGCGCCCGTGATTAAGTGTGGTGTTCGTTCCTTGTATAGCCCTCCTCGGCAATATAGGAGATGAACGACCTACATGTTTCCAAAAGTTAACCTCGGCCATTTCAAACGAAGGAAGACTACAATAGAGTTATGTATGGAGGAAATGAGCACACTGCCGAGTACTTCTTGCACAAGGGTGAAGTCGTGGCCTTTTTCATTAGGGAATCAAGGTATAGTACTGATTCCTCTTTGGTATAATGACTAAAAGGATCCGGTGGTGCCTACTCATGTATGTCGCTATAGTCATTAAACCTAAGTTCATATCATGTATAAAGTACAAATGAAATTTGTATAGCAAGTAGTGAAGCACTTACTTCGGTTGTAGGGCACCATTATGTAGTCCCCGTAGTTTTGAGCAAGCAATCCCGCGTTATGTATTTCTCGACGAGGATGCGTCGCCAAGATGGTTTGCTCGAGACCACGTGTGGGTCGAGAAACCCACCGGTTCTTTCAATCGCCGCGCTTTAATCATGTATCTATACATAAGCAATGAGTTGTTATATTACGTGAATGTACGTGAATGTAGAACTTGATTGTACACACTTACGAGTGTCCAAGATCGTAGAAGTGAGGCATCGAGGGCTTTGAGGTTGAATAGGTCGAATAAGTCGTCGAAGCCCACGATGAAGAAGGGCCGCTCGTGGAGAAATAGTCCTCGTGTATCGACGGTGATTCCATCAGCGCACCCTTTCTCTTTGGTCTTCGCAAGTACCGGCTATGCAAACTCGACAACCTAATCCAATGAGGGCTAATCTGTGCTCGCCGCCAACGGACTTCGAAAGAGTATTTCTTAGGGTTAGGAGGCGGAAGCGCCTTAATGTTCTTCGATTTCGATTTGTCCTGAACGACTTGCCCGCTACGCGTCTTCCTCCTGTCAGACGACTCGGGAACCGATACGACGGCACACTTTTTTTGTTCGTTCGTGTCTTCTCCACGAACCGATGAGGCGGGCTTCGCGAAGGTTGAGGTGCGATCATGGAGGGTCTGTTGGAGAGACATGGTCGTGTTGAGATGGTTGGGGTAGAGTCATCAAAAGTTGAGGCGATCGCACTGCAGGGTCCAGGACGATGTCCTTCAAAAGTTGAATTGGAGAGGCATGGTCATGTGGAGATGGTTGGGGTGGAGTCATCAAAGGTTAAGGCGGCACCGCAGGTCCAGGCGATGTCCTTCTTTGGCCACCGAATAAAACTGCAGGCATCCCCAGTGTTATGATTTAAATCGTTCGGCGAATCTCCGGTGAGACGCCCTAAAATTATCATGTATGTCGAGACCTGCATCACGATTCGGAACCCTGCGTATATCTTGCACTAGTCCAGATCACGCTAGTGCACACAGGTTAACATAGGTAAATATCGATCCACACAAGCGATAAATAAAGTAAACGATTAATTTGAATAACAAATAAGGGTTTTGACCTTATGGTCGAAGTTTACACTTATTAAGCCACGCAGGCTAACAAAGAATAAAGCAAGAAATGAACGGAAATAACTCCAACAGATCCCACCAATTCACCACGTGCAACCGATCGATCCGGACCTTAACGAACGATCGCCTTCGCGAACTCCTCCTCGAAAGCAGCGTGACTCCTCCTCTCTCGTAGGTTTGGGCGCAAGTTTTACAACAAGCGTGAGTACACAACCGCACTCGCAAATCATACCACGAATGCAATGTATAGATGCGGGCTTATTCCAAAGAAAAGGCTTCGTGGTTCTTTTGCATAAAAGCAACATTTGCAATTGAATACGAATAATAAATTGAAAGCATAATTCAAAACAAATAAACAATATCAATTTAATAGTTATTTCCACAAAGACACATAGCCTAATCAAATTCTTTCACACTGACCATATGACTTAAATCACACAGCTCCCATCCCAACATTTTATGAAAATCTACCCTCGTGTGAAATCCCGAGCATGTCCATGACCATGACGCTATTCGAATAGATTGTTTAACACTCTGCAGAGGTTGTACACTTTACCCACAAGATACAACTAGTGTAGCAAGCACCAATCGTAATAAAACAGTTCGTAAACTTCATCTCAAACATTGACGTTCCCGGTGTGCTTACAAACCGCTATACCACTCACATAGAATTGGTATAACACACACACCGGGACAGGAAGACGACCGTCCCGCGATGCAACCACCAAGTAGTCACACCTCCACCCCGTCACACAGCCTAACCTATCCACCTCAACATCAATGCCGAGAATCCATAACTTACTAAGTTAGGCCCATCCCATATCAGGCATGTGGTCGTACAGTAAGGCTCAGTTCAATGGCGCACAAAGTTAAGTCCTTAATTGACCAAGGCAAGACTTCCATGTTCTAACTAAGTCACAAAGATTATCATTCCCATCACATAGTCCACCATATCACACAGCCTTCCACCACTTGCCTCGCCTAAATCCTTTACCACCTAGTTGGTTTTAGTGCAACACATGCCATCACGAAGCAATAACACATAGCACACGCTTTACACGAGTTCCATAGTCACTTAGTCATAGTTCATATTTGCAACTTTCATGAGATGTGAGACTCGTAGCATGGCTAAGCAATTGTACTCGCATCTAACCAACCCACGTTGGTGCTATAATATTACCAACTAATAACCAATCTAGGGTGACAAGGAATTATGACATACAAGGCCAAGGTGTGATAACAATTTGGATAATAACTATGCCCAAAGCATTTAAATAAATAATTAAAGTAGAATGCAATAATTTAACACAAAGTAATTTGAAAACTGGGTCCAAGATGATCAAAGGTTTGACTTGCCTTGGAAAAGGTCTATGTACTGGTCTTGATCTTGAGGTGCTCCTTCTTCCACAAAATTCTCCGACGAATCGACGTCTACTCGCAAACGAGACACAAACAAACAAAACAAATAAATAACAGATGTAAAATGAGCTCCAAAAAATAAATAAAAATCTTAGATAAATAGAGCTTGAATTTAGACAAATTTAGAAATTTGAATGGGCTCAATCGGAGTTAGGATGCAAAAGTTATGAGCTCTGGAAGTTTAAATCTAAAAAGAAACCCTAATTTGGATTTTCTGGAATTTCCCGAATTATTTCTCTGAAGAAAAATTGGAATATTGCGCAATGCTGACGTCATCTGAGAACGTTCGGACGGGGTGACAAATGGCCTGATAAGTGGGACCCACATGTCGCTGGCTCTCGGCACCGTGGACCAAGTTCACGCCGATCGATCACGGGTTCGGTGGACCGTGCCACGTGAGCTGCACACGTGTCGGCCGACACGGCGCCACGCAGATGACACGCAGCAAACGGCCGAGGTGGACGCCGACACGGCCGCCACGCCGCACCGACGGCGATAACGGCTCGAGAACCAACGCACGGCGAACGGCGGCGATTCACCGGCGGTGAGTGGTACCGTGGGTAGAGGGCGTTATTGCGAACTCACGGTGCAACTCCGGTGCTCGGGGTGGGCGGTGGCGGCGTGGCGAGCTCAGAGCGGCGAGAGGTTCGGTTTTGTCTGACGGAGCTCGGTGAGATTCCGCGACAACGAGGTCTCCCGAGGTAGTCCGGCGTCACGAACCCGGTGGTGCACTCGAGGATGACGCGCGACATCAAGGCGCGCAAAACGAGAAGAAGACCGCGGTGAGAAAACCCTAAAACTCGATTGGCGGCGCTAGGGCTCTTGGGGCGAGGTGGGTGGCGGCTGGGTTGCGGAGTCTTTGGCGATCCTCGGGGCCTATTTATAGGAGTGGGTGCTCGGGATAAGGAATCCCAAATCGAGTCCGAGATGAACACGAGACCAAATTTGAAATTTGAATTCGGGGATAGGGTGAGATTCGGGATTGGATTTTAAAAGCGGGTGCGAGAGGTTAGAGATAGGATTTGGCACGTTTTCTAGAAGGGTTTTAGATAGAAAAGTGGCGTTGTCGGACAGAGCCGGAGCTCGGCAATGGCGGACGACTCGGCGCCGCGAGGAAGACGACGACTGACGTCGCGGGCCCACACGTCGGCTAGGGCTCGGACTTCGGCGCGCGCGAAGCGGCGGCACCGCTAAACAAACTCCAAATCGACCGCTCATCCTAGATCGCACGATCCAAAATCGATGGAACATCCGGACAGCCCGAATCAATCGTGCGCGATCCAACCGCCCATCCTCGATCGAACGGTGGAGAACGAGCGGGGCGTGCGGAAGGAAAGAGAAGAGGCGGCGAGGAAAGAGAAGAGGTGGCGCGCGCGCGGAGCTGGGCTGGCGGCGGGGAAAATGGGCCGGGGTTTAGGAATAGGAATGGGTTTAGGCCCAAGGAATTATCTGAGATTTATAATAACTTTTCTAATTTAGAAAATACAGAAATTCAAATAAGCAATAGAAAATAGCAAATGAACCTCAGAAAAATTCTAGAAAAATCTAGAAAATATATCTGAGCACATAGAACCCAAATAAAATAGTTTTGGCTATTGTTCAAGTTGGGATTATGCACATTAAATGTTTTTGATTCTAAAGTCCAATATTAAGCTTTTGGAATTAAAATCAAATAAAATTCAAATGGTGAATTTTCTCCCTACTAACTATTAAAAGATTTTTAAGCTCTGAAAATTGGGATGTTACAATGTACCATGTCCACCTGGACCCTGGCGTAACCCTGCGCCACCTGGGCACCGTGCTGCACTATCCCTTCATTGCATGGATACACCACCCCCCGCCCAGCCTCAATAGACATCCCAACCATCCTCACTTGGAGTGTACAGTGCGTCGGCTCCTACAAAACGATACGCAATTAGCTAAGGCGTCCTATAGGTCTATCTTTGGAGCATTCCAGATATGTACATTACCTTGATGTCATCGATGGGTAATTGGACATCATCATGTTCACAATTTTGCGTGGACGCGATGCTACTCCGATGTTGAGGAGGACTGCCTACCAAAACAACGGGGGCGGCCTGTGACTGGTTGTTGAGGAGTAGTAGTTGATTCACTTGGTCCTGCAATCTTGCTATCTTTTCTTCAAATTTTGCAGTAAGCATCCGTTCTCTTCCTTCAAATTTTGAAGTAAGCACATGTTCCAACAACTGTGTCGTACTCGCCTTGGATCTCTTCCGCTCCTATACGTGCAAGAGTCGTGCTGGGAATCCATCCTCCAAGATACGTTAACCCCTTTGCCTCGCGTGCGACCCGGTGCTCCTTGTTTCCTGGGCGTAGATAGTATATCCTTCTCCCTGTCTGCTTGGAAGGAGCCTTCGGAACATGCAGAACTCAATTCTTGCTACAAGAGGTCATCATGTTATTATATACATTATGAAGTTATAGACTTATTAACAACTATGTAGTTCAAGACATTTACCACGGTTAATACATCCCTGGTCACGGGTTTGTGAAAGAGATTTCGCCAAGACGAATCGATGCCCTCGCTCTTAACCGTGAGAGAGCGCACTGTCCGTGATCTCAAGCAAATGGACTTGTTTCGCTCGCGCCCTCCGCCGCCAATTGCGCGGTTTTACCCGCGTACCAGCGGTGCCGAAGTTTGTGGGGTGAGTGTTAAGTGTCCGGAGAGCCTTGTGTGTCACACTTTCCTCAAGAAATTGGCGCCGTCTTCATTTGCACAAAGGCGTCCCATATATCCCGCGACAAGAATTTATACGCCGTGAAGGGCGTTCGACCCGTGTTCACGCATTTGTGACAAGCACGCTCTTGAAGGTCCTCCACGCCTTCCGATCGAGAGCAACGCTGCCGCTCCACACGCGCCAGTCCGCGGGCGGGAAAGTGAACGATTTTAAAACTTCGTCCCACAGCTGGCTTCTCCGAACATCCGACACAGTGTCCCAACTTAATGTGGTGATGGGGACCAGTTCCCTTCCAAGTATCCCGCACAAGGTCCGAAATCTCGCCGCTGCTTTGGGGGGACTCACAGGGATCCCATTGGCATTGACCTCCGTGGACGGTCATTAGGCTCGAGGAATTCTCGATGTTCCTCCGCCATTTCGCGCGACGTACCACTTTCCTCGGAGATCTAGACGCATTCGGCGACGTCGATGACGGCGGCGAAGATGGTGCGGACGCCATGTCGCTTACTTGCTATCTATATATGCACGAAGCAATATGCGTAAGCTCTAATCGACTGATTCAAGCGATTTACTCAACTTAACCAAAAATGATGCACAAACGTATAATATATAAAGAAGGATTTATGGTAGTTTGTGCTCTCAGAAGGAGAGTTGCAAAAGAACAAGTCTTTGCCATCTCAATCCTATTGTTTATACTCTTCATTAAATGAATATGATAGTATAAATTCAAACTATGAGCTCTAAACAATACTTTGCTTAATCACAAATGATCTCAATCATATGAAAATGATCTTAACTATCACATTCAATCTCAAGATAAGAGAAAAGTTCATCACAGAGCGAACTGTAACAAAGCCCACTGATCAATTTCAGTTCACATTATCAAAGACTATCAAAGTCACATCACAGACGGTCCGTCAATATAATAGAGCTCAAGAATGAACTAACAGTATATCAAATTGATAGTGACATTCAACCGTCTGTGATAACTAGCATTCAATCGAAAGTAACAAATTAACAGTATATGAAATTGACAGAGCAAGTAATTTGTACAATAGAGCTCAAGAATCAACTAACTATCACATTCAATTCAAGATAAGACAAAGTTCATCACAGAGCATGTCAACAAAGCCCATCGATCAATTTGTCATATCTTTAGTACTAGATTCAGTTCGCATATTATCTTTAGGAATACTCACAGAGAGGATGCCGCACAACAACTCATGGTGCAAGGAGGAGGCCAGTGCAGGTGAGGAGGCCGACGCGGGGAGGAGGGAGGCGCCGGAAGGAGGCCGACACGGGGAGGAGGACAGCGCGGGAGGAGGCCGGTGGTGGGAGGAGGACGGGCGGGAGGAGGCCGGCGCAGAGGAGGAGGCGGCGCGAGGGGAGGAGACCGGCAGAGAGGAGGAGGCCGACACGGGAGGAGGCCGCGCCGAGGCGAGCGCGTCGTCGATGAAGGCGGCGGCGTCTGGTCTTACGGCCGGGAGGTGAACAGGCGAACCCTAGAGGAGCCGAGAGAGCGCGCTTTTATAAAGGATATCACAGACGGCTCTATTGAAGCACCGTCTGTGATATACTATCACAGACGGTGCTTTAATAGAGTCGTCTGTGATATTTAGGATATCACAGACGGTTCCATTAAATAACCGTCTGTGATAGTGAGGATATCCCAGACGGTTCTTTAATGGAACCGTCTGTGATATTGAGGATATCACAGACGGTGCTTACATAAAGCCGTCTGTGATATGGTAATATAACAGATGGTTATTTAATATATCCGTCTGTGATATCTTATCACAGACGGATCCATCATAGAGCCGTCTGTGCTATGGATCTCATTCCCTTCATCTCCCGCGCGAGTGTCTCTTCGTCTCCTGCTCCAGCTTTACTACTTCTTTTATATAAATAGACAACCCTTATCAGAGGGATTTCTCACGAACCTCGATCCTTGATCATCCCCTCTCTCCACTGCATTCCAAATGGCTTCCTCTCTCGTCCGGTATCTGATCGCCTACATTATGGTTGTGTACTCGCACCTCTCGATCGCAACTCGCCCAAGCTGCGAACAAGACGTCCGCTCGCAATGCAATCCGTTGTAAACCCTCCGATCTCAGGAGACTATAACGGCGATCATCGATCGATTGGAGCTCCTCCAACAGATCAAATGCGAGCTTTCCAAAGATCCGGCGAGTAAACCTCGTCGTGGAGATTGTCCTATGGAACTCTTTGGTCCGCACCGAGGATGCGGCCAGAGAGTCGAGGACGACCTCGACATTGCGGAGAGCGGGTCAGCCTAGCGAGACCGTGGAGACCGGGGTTGATGGCCTCGGGTTATATGGGACTTGATTACGAGTCCGAACATCTACAAAGGAAATTGAGCGTGCAAGGTCACAGTGGAGGCGTTTGGTGAGACGATACGATCCCGCTCCCACTGAAGCCGACGAGAATGCGTACGAAGATTTGAAGACTAAGATAGGATCGCTCATCCTTTTTTTATCGTCTGTGATGTAAAAACGATAAGGCCAGTCTATTGTATGTGATGTAAATATGGTCTTTAATTTTTATCGTCTGTGATGATATGGTCTTTTTTATCATCTATTTATTACTGGGCAAAATTCATTTTGTTAATTATTTGCGCATATACATGCTCCGTACGCTATCACAGACGGTTGAATGAAGAACCATCTGTGCTAATATCCTCATCACAGACGGTTCCTATTACTAACCGTCTGTGTTGAACTTGTACAGACGGCTCCATGTGGAAAACTAAGACACCCTGCTGATTCTGCCCAGTGGAGAAACTTCGATCGGACCTTCAAAGAGTTCGGTGCGGAACCGAGGAACATAAGGTTAGGGTTGAGTACAGATGGAATGAATCCTTTCGGTAACATGAGCAGCCGACATAGCACCTGGCCCGTGAACCTATGTATGTATAACCTTCCTCCTTGGCTGTGTATGAAGCGGAAGTACATTTTGATGTCACTACTTATCCAAGGGCCGAAGCAACCTGGGAACGATATTGATGTGTACCTAGCACCATTACTGGATGATCTTGTGATACTGTGGAACGAAGGGGTACAAGTATGGGATGCGTACAAACGAGAGAACTTCTCTTTACGCGTCATGTTGTTCTGCACCATCAATGATTTTCCTACCCTTGGTAACCTGTCGGGCTTGATGCGAAAGGAGTCAAAGCTCATCCCGCATCGCTTAGATGCTACAGAGAGTGTATGGTGAACAACTCGCACAAATCGTGTATATGCGTCACCGTAGGTTCCTTCCCAGAGTCACCCATACCGCAAGATGAAAAAATAATTCGACGAAATAAGGAGGACAGATTCACTCCAAGGGTTTTTAGAGGAAAGAGGTCTATGATATGGTTAAGGATATCGATGTTGTGCTTGGGAAGGACGTAAATTAAAACCCGTCGGAAGAATATCCGAAGAAGCGGTCAATTTTTTGGGACTTGCCTTATTGGGAGCACTTAGAAGTTCGTCACTGCATCGACATCATGCACGTGGAGAAGAATGTATGTGAAAGCTTGATTGGTCTCTTACTGAACATTAGTGGCAAAACAAAGGATGGTGTTAACGCACGACGCGACTTGGTTGATATGAACATAAGGACCGAGTTAGCACCGAAAGAGACCGATAAAGGACGAACATACCTTCCACCAACTTGCTACACTATGTCCAAGGCCGAGAGAAATGAATTGTGCCAAAGCTTGCATGGTGTCAAAGTCCCGTCCGTTACTCCGCTAACATTAAGAAACTTGTTTCTATGCAAGATTTGAAATTAATTGGTATGAAGTCTCATGATTGTCATGTCGATGACACAAATGCTTCTGTTGCAATTAGGGGTATCTTGCGAACAAAGTCCGAGTGGCAATCTTGAGGCTGTGTTATTTCTTCAACTCAATTGCTCAGAAGGTCATCGATCCCGAAGGACTAGATGCTCTACAGGCCGAGGTGGTGACGACTCTATGTCAACTTGAGATGTATTTCCCTCTGTCATTTTTCGATATCATGGTCTATCTCATTGTTCATCTTGTGAAAGAGATAAAGATATGCGGTCTGTGTTCCTACGCCATATGTACCCGCTCGAGAGGTATATGGTAATTCTCAAGTCCTACGTACGGAATCGATCTCGACCGGAGGGCAGCATCATCGAAGGTTATGCAACCGAAGAGGTCATTGAGTTCTGCATCGACTACATGGCTCAGGTGGAACCGATAGGTGTGCCTCTATCTCGTCATGAGGGAAGGCTCGATGGTATCGGGACCATCGGAAGGAAATCAATCACTCCCGATCCGATACGCACGCCAAGCCCATTTCACGGTCTTGCAACACATGACCCAAGTGTCCCGTACATCGACGAGCACAAAGACATGGTACGCCAACGTAATCCGACCGGCCGGAGGTTTGGATCACGAGAGCACAACCGCTCGGTTCAACGAATGGGTAAAGGTGCGAATCATGACGGGAGGTCATCAAGTGATGATACGCTACTATGGTTGGCAAAAGGGCCACAATTTACAATTGTCACATGGCAAGGATACGACATAAATGGGTACACATTTTATACGGCACTCAGATAGGAACAATGTGTCCGCATAGATGCATTCGAGACCGATTGGTCGAGGAGCTCGTACTATGGGCAAATAGAGGAGATATGGGAGCTCGACTCACGTGCTTTTCAAGATCCCCTATTTGGTGCCGTTGGGTCCATCTCCCACATGTGAAGGTCGACAAGTACGGGCGTCACTACCGTGGACCTCGATCGTGTCGATACAAAGACGAACCATTCGTGATCAAGCAACCAAGTTGTTCAAGTCTTCTATGTAACCGACCGGCAAATAAGAAGCGCCACGTAGTTCTTCATGGAAAAAGAAGGATTGTTGGAGTTGAGAATATAGTGGATGAGGAAGAATACAATCAATTTGACGAGTTGCCTCCTTTCAGAGACGGCATCAGGCTCGAGGAAGAACCCAGTGAGGAAGCTAGCTATATGCGCGTCGATCATCATGAAGGACTATATTTTAATTAAGAAATTACTCCATTGTAATTAATTTATTCCATAACATCATGTGTTATGAACTTGTAATATGTCGTACGTATATTTTGATGTCAACGTGGAATTGTAATCGCTCCTGTCCTTGTGGACCGTATATTTTGGTGCATTAAAATTCATTTAATTTGGAAAATAGTCCAATGCACCACCTTTCTAGAAACCTAAAACACTAAAATTTTATGGCAAATAGTCTAACACCTTTGCAAAGAAACTAGTATACTCATGCCTAATCCTGCGATCGTTACTACTGAAGACGACGTGAGTCGCCCCACCCTTCCACACGCAGCGGTGCTCGCACCGTGGCCATCCTCCGACAGCGCCACACCCGCCCATGGCTCGCCTTCTTCCCACGCGCGCTCGACCATGTCCGCGGCGAGCCTCGCACCGCCTGCACTCCCGGTTGGTCTTGGCCGCTCGCACCCACCGCCGGTCGGCTCGTCCTCGACTCGGCCGATGTAGTGCTTCCCAACGTCGCGCGTCTCGCCGCCGTAGAGGAGGAGACCGAGCACGAGGCCGCGCCTTGTGGCGCCACGGCCGCCGTTCAAGGAACATGAGGCGCGCCGCATGTCTTGGGGCGCGAAGACAGCCCGAGGCCGACGATGAAACAAGCCCGGGTTGCGCGGCGGCGGGTGGTTGACGACGGCGAGGTAGCGCCGTTGTCCCGCCACTTCATCGCCTCCTCTCGCTCCAGCGCCACGCGCCTCCCCACGGCGCATTCCTTGGACACCTTGTACAAGGCCTTGCAACTATACGTACATACATTCAAGATGTTAGAATAAATAGTAGTATGTACGTACGTATATTGTAGATATAAAGATGTACGTACGTTAATCGTAGGTCGCATAGGTCCTCCATGGTCGAGGAGAGCTCGCGGCCACCTGCCGACGATGTCGACGACGACATCGTGAGAAAGAGCGGCGATCACCGACCTCCGCCTTTGTGCTGGCCTGACTGCTCTGCATGCTCACCTTGGCGATTGACGTACTCAAAACCGTGAGACGAAGAGCGATGGGAGGAGTTTAATCTTCGGTGAATTATTCCGTCTTATAAAGAATTAGGAGTAATCGCACGTGAGACGAAGAGACGCATGTATCGTCGGCGTGCGAGACGAAGAGGCGGCCAGCGATGGTGAAGAGACACATCGCGGAGACGAAGAGGTTGGATATCACAGACGGTTATTTAATAGAGCCGTCTTTGATAGTAGCTTATCACGAGCGGTTTAAAAATAAAACCGCTCGTGATACTTCCGACGGTTTTATTTACAAACCGCTCGTGATAAGTTGTCCTCATCACGAGACGGTTCATATTACGCAACCGTGCGTGATACTTCATGACGGTTCTTAATATGAACCGTGCGCGATATGTCCTCATCACGACGGTTCTTTTTACCAACCGCTCGCGAAGTATCACAAACGGTTGGTAATAAGAACCGCTCGTGATGAGGACATATCACGACGCAGTTCCCAGACGGTTCCAAAGGGAACCGTCTGTATAAGTTCAACACAGACGGCTCCTTTGGAACCGTCTGTGATGAGCTGTCTGCTATTGCCTGTTTTGTAGTAGTGTCTCATCTCACGCAATCCAATCCTCCTATAGTCATCGTGTCCCAGGCCACGCTCGCCTCCCTCGGCCGCACACGCTCTTGCTCCTCCTCCTCCCTCGCCCAAGCCCCGCGCTCGCGCCCACCGAATTCACAGCCCACCGGAGGCGGAGTGTAACATCCCAATTTTGGACTTGTGTTTCAAATGTAAGGAAATGAGTAGAAATTAAAACTTTTTCTTACATCATGTATTTCCTGTATGCTCTAAATAATTCCTATACAAGAATTATGGAAATACAAAGTCACAAGTCTTTTTGATCCAAAACCTTGTCTTCCAAAAACTTTCATCTCAAATCTTGTGATCATCATTGGGAAATATTTTTTCTAAGTTCCTGTGATGGTATGTGACCCCTCTGGAAAATTGCACAATTTTCAGAAATTGTTTGAATATTTTTAGAGGGCAGTCAAACCTGTTTGACTTTCAATCAAACCATAAACTAGAGTCTTTCATAATTTTTGGAGAATAATGCGCAGCATAAAAAACCTCTAAAAATTTTACAGAAGGTTAATATCAGAGTTAACAAGCTCTAGTAAAAATGTCATAATTTTTGGAGTTGTTTTGCTATCTCAAATAAATCCCCAAAGTCCCAACTCAGTTTGAAAACTCAAAACCTGTTTTCACTGTGCGTTGGGTTCGAGTCAGACTCGGGCTCAAGCCACTTGACTTGGTCCAGTCAATTAACTGCACCGGTCCGGCTTAAAAGCGCGCCAATCTCAACCGTTGGATCCTCATCGCACGGCCCACGTTCGCGGGATACATTCGGACCGTGCGAATGCGTTAGCCCTTTTGAACCATTAGATCTCGATCCAACCGTCCCGATTCTCTGAAAGCATTCGGACTTTCCGGAAGGCTTGTTTAATCGTGGTCGTTCATTTCAAATCCTAGGGTTCACGATCTCCTCTGTTGTTTTAAATCTCCGGTTGTGTCGTTCAACCTGAGCCGTTGGATTAAAATCCAACGCTCACAATCTTCTCTGTTGTAGTTAAACCTGAGGAGCTCGAGAAATCTAAGCCGTTCATTTCTAATCCAAGGGTTCAAAATCGCCGAGCCTTTTTCTCTCGTCATCTTCAACCTCCCGCCGTGCGTGAACGAGAAGAGGCATGGCGCTGTCAAATCTTGTTCCTCTGGCAACGTCTCCCTGGTCGGCATTAAGTGCTTGCAGGTGCTTTCGGCCGAGAGGCATGCCCTACTTCTACATCTTCATCATTTTGCTTTTCGGTCTATGTTTGTGTCATGGACTTAGCTCACCCGAAAGGCTCCTTCTTGCCAAACCCTAATCCTTGGCTATATAAGGTTCCAAAACCCTTCCTGGTGTTCCTTTACACCATCCTAAGCTCCTTATTCATTTTTGGAGCTTAACACACCAAAAACACCAAATCGCCATTGTTGACCCGTGGAGTTCCATTGTGGATCATGAAGCTCTAGTGGTTCTTCTTCAAATATTCTTGTACTCTTTTCTACTCCTTATTATCCTAATCATTTCCCCTCACTTAATTTTGGGTTTCATTCGCAGGATTTGACAAATTTGGGGTTTGTTCAAATTCGGTCGAAACCATCCCCTGTTCTTCCTCAGCTCCGGTGAGTGCTCCATTTCTCAATTAATTGCTCATGAAGCTTATATGGGCTTTGTTGTAGCTATTTTGACCACCAGTGGTGTTCATTTTGACTCAGGTCTCTAATTTCATATCTTCTTCCTCGGGTCCGGCAAGCTTCACCGTGGTCAAACCTTCTCCAACCATCTTGGAAGCTCATCTCGATCAAGGTAGCTTCTTATTAGTCCCTAGAGGCTGTGGCACTCGCTTCTCTGGACTGCAGTGGAGCTTTTTGCTATTTCTGCTTGTGTCAGTAAAATCCCCTATCTTCATTTTTTGGCTCGCCGGCGTTTAGAGCCATCGCCGCCGGCGAGGTCACCACCTTTGGGTCAACAAGCCTATTGCGAATCCATTTTAGTCTTAAGGTTGCACCGCCGTGGCGGGAGCCGCCGGCGGTGAGCCCTTCTTTTCGCTCGGGTTTTGCCGGACGAGGCACCCTCTGTGCTGTCGTCGTTAGGACACCCTTAATGATCTAATCATTGATAATCATTGGGTTAATTAATGTGTCTTAAGCCTACAGTTTGTGTTACTGTCAGGTGGGCCCGTAGGCCTTAAGCCGCAGTTCGGGGTTCCTTAAGACAAAATTTGGAGTTATTAATTGCTAATCATTGGTTAGCAATTAATGTGTCTTAGTTGGTAAATGTCTCACTGCCAGGTGGGCCCCCATCTCTCAAATCCACCTTTGTGCGGGATCATTAGGACACATTAATTACTAATCAGCACTAATCATTGGTTTCTAGTAATTAATCGATGTCTTAATTGGGCCCCTTGTCTCACTGTCATGTGGACCCATTCATTAAACCCCTCCTGGCGCTATTTAACCCACGTGCATGTGTGCGTTTCGCTTTGTTGATCGTGGACCGTCGATCTCGTGATCAACGGTCCAGATCTAGAGATCATTCGGACCGTCCGGTTCCCTTATCATTCTGGATCGTCCATCTCACGATCTGCGGCTGAGATCGTGAGTGCAATCGGACTCTTCGAAGGGAGGTGCGCTCCAAGCCGTTCATCTTGAGATCTGCGGCTGTGGATGGCCGAGGCAACCGCACCGTCCGAATGCTTCCCTCCTCGCGAGCCGTTGGATTTTGATCCAACGGTGGGCTCCACAGGATCGCGCGTGCTTATTTGTTCCGCAGCGCGGGGTTGTAGGATTTTAGATCAAAGGACCACGAGCGTCCACGTTATTTTATTTCCATTGAGTTTGATTTTATTTCTGTAAGTCTTTTTCTGCCAACTAAAAATTGTATTTAAACTTTAAAAATTCATAACTAATTCTTGTTAACTCCTTTTTAGGTGTTTTCAACTGTAATAAATTCATATGCCCCTTAAGTTTAATATAAAAATGCATTTAGGCATATTTCAGTAGCGAAAAATTATGTAACCAAAACAACTTGATTACTGCCAATTTTGATTATTCCAAAAATAGCATTAAACTTGTAAAATGCATATCTTTTTCTGTATAATTCCAATTTGTGCAAAATCAATCTTGTTAAATTCTTCTGTTAGTATACTTTTCTATAAAATAGGTTTTGAGCATGGTCATACTTCTGTAAAGTGGCTTGCACTAGATTTACAACTTAGAAAATCATAAGTAAATCATTGTAACTCCAAATTTAGTAAACTCAACTTTGCTGTTATTAGGATGTCATAATCTTCCTGCTATAAAAATTTCAGACCTTAGATCATTCTAGAAATTTTCGCCATGAACAATATCAGTAATTAATTAGGTTGATTTTAAAGGCTGAGAAAGTGTATTTTGGCTTTATCTTTTGCATGCTAAATCCAAACTGCTTGATTTTTATTCCTGAAATTGTCTAAAATCATTCCCTAGCTGCTGTATAAATTTCATTAGATTTAAATGTCTTTTGCTGTTGGAGTTTATTTGGTGTTCTTCGTTCTTATTGGTTTTATCGCCTCTTGTGTTAGGTTCCGAAGATAATCTTGATATTGAATCTGAGCCACAGTCATCAGATCTTGCACTCCAGCAAGGCAAGCAGATGTAGCATCATTTGATCATGTTGCTCCTACTATTTTCAAATTCTAATATATTGTTTGCAAATTCTATGTATGTATTGCTATGTTGTTTTAAACTATTGTCGATGGTTAACCTAGTAGATGCATTATCAGTAGGCAAATGTTTATCCTCTACCACTGAGCCTAGGTTTATCTTGCTGTGATTTTGGGTTCGTTGGATGAATCCTTGTCACTTAGTAGTTTACGAGTTGTTGCCTAGCCATGCTTAGCTATCGGTAGAAATGGGCGGTTATCGACTTGTCGATAACCTTGATCACACAAACCTATTATAATCTCTATATTTCAGCTTTGTGCTATGTTGAAATTGCAAAACTAAAACTGAAAATAAAACAATTTGGATTTGGGCACAATGGTATGACGGTGTGATCTTTGGGTGTGGCTGGATTGGTGCCCTAGTCGTTTAAGGACCAAGTTACTTGCGCCACCGTTCTGAGCATTCTTGCGTGCTAACCACACTAGAGGGTATGGGACCTCTCTTGACTTAGTACTTTGGCGTGTGTTGGCTACGAGTCGCAAATGGGCGTGTGTGTTGCGTTGTGGTAAAATAAGATGGGTTATGTGTGGGAGCATTGTAGTTGTCCAAAGAGCTTTACCTCGTGGGGTAGTTGTCTTTTTGGCTTCACAATGTAAGCATATGGGTTTCATCCATACGAGTGGCTCGTAGTTGATCCACAATATTGGAAATGTCTCGTAGGACTTAGCCGTGCCGGTATACCTTTGAAAGTGTGCTAAATCATGTGGCTTAAAGGCGGTCTCAAGTGTGGGTACATTGGTACACCCCTGCAGGGTTTTGAACTATTCGAATAGCCTCGTCCTAGGTTATGGATACGCTTGAAACGCCCCGTGAGAACTAGACTATAACATTTTAAATTAAAAACTTGACGGGTGGTATGAATCAGGGATTCATGCTATGTGTGGTGGCTATTGGGTTAGTCACTTCTAGGTGGTTGCTTGATAATTATTGTTACTCACTGTTATTTCAATGCTTAAAAATTGATTTGTTAAATTGCTTTCAATCTATTACGTTATTGCAAATGAAACTTGCTTTATGCGTCTAAATAACCATATAACCAACCTTCCTTTGATACAGTTTTCATGTAGCTATGTATATGTTTGTTACTCGTAAGTCTTGCGAGTACATTATTGTACTCACCTGCATTGCTTGTTGTGTGCAGAGGAAGAAGGTGAGCCCGATGGGCCTCACTTTTGTGAGTTGTGCTGTGGCAGTGTGTGGGGCGATTAGTTTGGCGGCACGGTCGGTTCCCTGTGGTGTTATGTGGCTAACCGGTCGTCTTTTGGTTTAAGTCATCTTATGGCATCTTTTGCTTCCGCTGTTACTTGATACTTATGTCATTTGACCGGTCGGCTGTTCTGTAATAACTTATTATTATGTATGTCTTTTGGTAGACTTGTTATATTATGATGTATGAAAATGATGCATGCTTTTGTATGATGTATGTGTGCTGTAATTTCTGGGAAGCACATGTCCATCGAGGCACGAGTTATTCTGTTTGTGATACTAGCGCCAGTGGAAGGTTAAGTATTACAAGCTTAATAAACCGGAGCCTCACACGGAGACCCTACTACCTCGCCGCCCGGAGATCCCGCCGCTGAGGCTCCAATGCTCGCCTTGCTGGCTGTCACGCCTAAGGAGAAATTGTCTGTCAAGCCCCCGTCGACGACGCCTTCTTCATCACGCCATGAGCTCCTGTGAGTGTTTTTTTTGTTGCAACGTGATGTTGTGGCATGTTGCAATTAGGTTACAAATTTGTTGCAGTCTGGATGAATTTTTTTTTGGTTTGATTGAACATTTTGTAGATCCTAAATGTGTTTCTGGTTCTAATGTTGCGACTCGTTGAAAAAAAATTACGATGGTCAAAAAAATATTGCATCCTGTTTTTTGATATGTTGTGATCGGTTGAAAAAAATATTGCAACCGCTCGAAAAAAAATATTACATCCTTTTTTTTATATGTTGCATCACGTTCTTTATTTTTGTTGACTGTGATATTGCAAGATGAGCTTTTAACATGTCCTTTTTCCAAATGTTTGTTTTGATTATGAGATTTATGATATGTTGCATTAGCTCAGTGACATCGCGTTGGGATGTAATCGGAGGAACGACAATCCGTTCATGACGTACTGGAAAATAACATCATGAACACCAAAAAATTATGCCAAATGACATTGCCGTCAGTTACTTCCATTTTCATAATTTTTTAAATATAGAAACTGAGCTCAAAAATGATCAAATTTTTGTAGAGCCTCCCTACACAATTCAATTGCTTGTGTATTTTTTTTCACAATTTTATACATTCGATTTTGTCTCTAAAATATATTTAAATATACTGTTTGTAGGAATTTTCTAATATAGAAAATGAGATCCAATCATTATAAATTTTTTCATGCTACTTACACAGTGGACTTGATTATGTAATTTTTTTATAAATTTTACAAAATTAATTAATACAATTTCATAATGTCCATTGTAAGAAGTCTAATATAGAAAATGAGATTCAAACATTATGAAATTGCATTAATTAATTTTGTAAAAATTCTAAAAAAATACAAAATCAATTCCACTGTGTAAGTAGCGTGAAAAAAATCAGAATGTTTGAACCTTATTTTCTATATTAGAAAATTCCTACAAACAATATACTTAAATAAATTTCAGAGATAAAATCAGAATGTATAATTTTTTAAAAATACACAAGCAATTGCACTATGTTGGGAGGCTCCACAAAAATTGATAATTTTTTGAGCTCAGTTTCTATATTTAAAAAATTATGCAAACGAAAATAACTGACGGCGATGTCATTCGGCATAATTTTTTGTGTTTGCGGTGTTATTTTCCAGTGTGTCATGAACGGAGTGTCATTCCTCCGATTATGTCCCAACACGATATCACTGAGCTAATTTCCCCTAACTCGAATCCTCGTCCCATCGTTGTGTACAACATTTGCATGCATGCATGTATGCTTGAATTGCCTCGCGTGGGGCAAGGATTCCCTCCCGCAACGATTATAAAGTATCGAGCGAGCGCGATTTTATTTCGTCATCGCTCGCTCTCTCTTTCGATCGCTCTCTGACTCTTTGTCAATTTCATTTTTGGGGACATTTTAGCGTTATTAACCGCCGTCATTAGAAGCCATATTAGCAGATAATTTTTTCTCTATCGATTTTTTCTCGTTTGTAAATTCTTTATTAACTGCATTATTAGTAAATAAGTCGTAGTAAAATTTGTGTACTTAAATAGTTGCCATTTTCCAGGCGCACTTATTTTAATCATTCTGAAATTTTAATAGCAAATTTTGTTTGACTTTATTAGTTGTATTTAATTAGCCACAGTTGAACTAATGTTACATAATTAATTAGTTTTAATTCTTAAAGCATCATTAATTAGTTACCAAATAATTAGTTGTAATTAATTAGTTTTAATGAATTAATTAGTTGTAAACAATTAGTTAAAATTAAGTTACAATATTGTTCTCAACAGAAATTATGATGGTACAGTACATTCTTGCAGCATGATGATTATTTGATCAACTTATGACTACATGAAGTTCATAATTACTGCAAATAGAAAAATAAGCAAAAAAATGAAGTTTTGGTTCGGTTTAACAATTTACAAATAGGATCAAAGTGCTTCACCTTTCCAACTTCAATAGTAAGACAGCCTAACATAGGTAGCAGAGCATGTAAATCTTAGCAATTTAGCCTAACATTAAAATCCACGTGCATCAATTCATTCTAATGCAATTTAGGACTCTATACTCCTATGGACCTGTAAGCAGTCCACCAAAAAGCAAAATTTTCTCCAGAATGCTCTTTTTCTAAGACTGGGACCACACTTTTGCAGTTTATTCAGAAATTTGCATTTATGAGTGAGCTCAAGTCACTAAAGTCCTAAAATTTCTAGCACCATGACCCTAAGGTCACAAAGACAAAAAGATGTTACATGTATTCATTAAATATATCATCCATTGTAGGTGTCTTCACCTGCGCTAAGAATTACTGCATCACAGAGCCACTAACTTATATTTTTCCCTCCAGTGTTTAGTATCTCCTCTGTTGATAAGATTGGTCCCACAACATATTTAAAAAAAATGAGAAAATCCACAATATACCACTGAGTAACTACATGATTTACAATGTCACTTAATGTGAGGCTAATTTAGGGGATCAGAGCTCATATGTCAGTGAGACATTAATAACATATTGTGAAGATCCGAAGTTATTCAGTGGTATATAGAAATTTGACAACCCCTCCTCCCCTCTCCCCACCTCCATGACTCCCACACAGCTCCCACCTCTGCAACGCCGCCCCCCCCCCCATCCCCTCCACGTCAACCACCCTGCCTCCTCCTCTGCGCCACTCGCCCCCATCTCCCATGACTCCCCAACCCGCCAGCTCCCATCTCTGCACTTGTCACCCCCAGCCGCCACCATTTGCTCCATCCGCAGCGGCCTCCCCTGCCTCCGCCCTCAAGATCTGGAGGCACCGGCGCCGGATCTAAAGGTGGCGGTGGCCACGGCGGCGACACAACTTCCTCTTCACAGCGATGACAGGCATGACGACAACACGACGTCCTGCATCTCCCCTCCCCCTCTCGACGTAGGCGACAATGGCGGGTGCACGTCTGATAGGTGGGTGCGCATGTTTTTTTTTTCTTGGCGTCGGTACTTCACAAGGCACCGGTATGGCACCGATCCCACATTTTGCTCCAGCGTGAGGTTCTGGTACCAAAAAAGCCTCTCCTCTTGGTACTGGCAAAAAGAACATATTGGGGATGCTCTTGGGACAAGAAGAGGGGACAAAAAGATACGGGCCTGGTCTGGGGGTTTTGACCCATCCAGGCTAGTAATATATCCACGTAAAATATTTGAGAAACAAAAGAACGATCCACAAAAATAGCACTTTTGGGGAACACGCCAATGACCAATGGTGGGGAGACTGTTTAACCTCCCACCCACTCAGGTTAAGTCCAGGACTGATTTGAGTGTATGTCTTCTCTAGTGATGCCAGAGCTCCTGGCCAATTTTCAAAAAACATAAAATAACTTTTTTTGAACGTGGAACAACCTACCCAATAAAAGGATTACGAGACATAGTATCCACATGGGTGTCTAGTATGCACTGCATACTGTATACTTCGGCGTCAAAGCTGGGGCCTTTGGGGCAGATAATAACTGACAGAATGAAGATCGTAGTGCCCATTTTGACAGCTTATAGCACTAGACCTAGTAAATTGCATGCTAGGATTGACAAAAATGAACTGGCTACGTTATGAAAAATATGGTAGCTATGCTACACAAGGTTTTGTGAGACTATATTTACAGAGGAAAAACTAAAAAGAAAGAATATTCCCCCCACTAGTTTGGTGTAGAACAATCTGTCGTATCAGTTTTAATAACTCTGGTATTATAGGAACCACAGAAGCCGCATTTGTGGTACAGCCAATGAAATCGAGATCTCCCTTTTCTTTCACAGTCGTTACAAAGTATATCCTGGATGAATAACGCAACAAAATAATAAATACTACAGTGGTTGAAAATAATGAAAACCAAGAACAGAAGAACTGGAATACCTGACACCGATCACGGTATTCCTCAGGAAGCTCTTCAGCAGCCAACAACGCATCAAGCATGCCAAAGTACACCTGTACATCGAAAAATGGAGACAGATATTAATTCAGTAAGATTCATGAACGTGCTTTCAAAATTCAGACAATCAGCTCAAAGATAACAATCATTACAGTATGGATATTGTACGAGATTTATTCCCTCTGCAGCATGTAGCCTACAATAGACTAAGTTCAAGGAACGACGAAGAACCATTGATCTACATTAGGTTTCCAATACTATACGGAGACCGCTATGGTACTCAAATGTAGTGGACAAAATATTGAAGCCAACTGATTGGCATCTAAGCCTAAAAAAAAGCCAAAAAGGACATGATGGTTTTCGATTGGCTTCTCATAATGTCAGAAGATTATAAAGCTTTCTCTCCATTTTCAGATGACACTGAACTTTGTCTACATGCAAAAATAATGTTCTGCAACTGATGAGAATCATTCATCACTCAATGTGACTCAGTAAAAAATCCAATTGTGAAATCCCAAAACAGTCCAATTGTTTAATCCCAAAACAGTCCTTTTTTTTTGCATCCTTGGAACGAGTTTAATTAACGAGCACAAGTAAAATCACCCTCAGGAGTTAGGACTTGTGTTATCTACAGGAAATGATCATGTAACGTAACTGAAGAAATAGAACATTGAATCGCATTACCCTCAAATAAAGGTACATGCTACCAGTATAAAAATAATGGAATCGTGCCAGTTTCTTACTTCCATGAAACGTTAGTGGAATGCCCTCTAGATGAAGTGCAAAAAGAGAATTGTTTTCACCAAAAATAAGAAAAGAAATCAAGCATGGGACTCAAGACAAAGATACACTTCATTAATGGTAAACACAAAATAGATGCGACATTGTAGAAGTGATGTAGCTTACCGCCATATCTCCCAGGGATTTGCAGCAGATTGGACAAGTGTAGTGACTACAGGTGTATGCCTGGGATGGACAATGAATTTTTCAGAAGAATTGCTGACAGATAGATGATATACCAGAAAATTGCATCATGATGTGACAAGATGTAGCATACCTGAAAGCAAGCTGAATGCATGAAGTGGCCGCAAGGAAGAGCTCTAACTGCCGCACTTGATGTAAATAGGAAGTCACAGCAGATTGGACAGTTTGTCTCTAGCCCTTTCTCCCGACATTTGTGTTCTGTTAGTTTCATTCCAAGGCAGCAATTGCACTTCATGCAATGGAAGAAATCAACACCAAGACCTTTCCCAAGACGACACAAATTACAAAACGGGCAATGGTACACGGTCCTGGAAAATATCCCAGTATTAGAAGAGCCAGTAAGAATGGCTGCTATCCAGAGTTCGATTTCCAAACTATGTTTAACAATAAAACGAAGCTATGAGATGACACAACCAGGGATCCAAAACCCGTTCCCGGGGGAAATCCCGGTCGCTGGCCAGAAAAAAAACCGGCCGGTAACCGGATTTCC
Organism: Ampelocalamus luodianensis; assembly: GCA_036346255.1. Lineage (NCBI taxonomy): Eukaryota > Viridiplantae > Streptophyta > Magnoliopsida > Poales > Poaceae > Ampelocalamus > Ampelocalamus luodianensis. The sequence goes on from CM070618.1 coordinate 65,821,466, forward strand.
CGGAAAAAAATCCAAACGGAATTTGATTGAATTTGCTTAAAAACCATCCAAAATTCGAAATTTGGAATTTGACTTTGCAAAATCCGGAAAAAACCTGCCGGTTTAGAGTTTCCCGGTACCCACTGGTAAGTCTGGTAACCGGCCGGTTTTTTGAACCCTTGACACAACATTGCTACTTGGAAAACGAACAGATTCCAACTTACGTTATGGCATTTGGACAATTGAACAGTTGAACACAACATTGGCGAAAAGAGCCCAAGAAGATGACATCCAAATATTTAAAAGCCAACAAAGTAGAATTGTTTCTTCTAAAGAAAAAAAATCACTAATGCATTTCTCATTAAATGAATGAACCCAACTAATACATAAAAGGATTATTCCAATAAGGGCATATCTAGTGCAAACCAATAGCTAGGAGAACAAATAATATTGTGAAGGTAGATACTAGGACTTAGGAGATATAAAAAGAGAGTATTCTGACAAACTTTAACTAAAACAGAAAGCAGAAGACAAAAGTAGCTACTGACAGCAAATCCCTCCATCCCACCCTCGTTTCTACTAAGTACTAACACAATCAAGTTTGAGCTTGAAATTTGAAAAGTGGGTAGGACCAGGGTAGGACGTTAAGATTAAAATCGAAATTTTCCGTTGAAATTGCCGAATTTGATTAAAACCATTCAAAATTCAAAATCAGAGGATTTCATTTCGCATCCACCGCAAATGTTCGCGGGCCGTTTTTTGGTAGGACCAAGGTTAAAATCCCGAACTCGAGGACTGAAAACCGGGAAAAAAACGGATGAAATTCTAAAACTGATATTTGAATTGAGGTGTTTTTGAAACCGGTTCCGGAACGGTTCCCGCCCAAAACCGCTTGGAAAACCGGTTATGGGTAATTAGCCATTGAAATAATGCAAATATTAATTAGAAAGTGTTTAATAAAGTAACAATCCTGATACATAAGGCCTAAAAAAGGCATATTTAGCTCATACAATAGGTAATCTATAGGAAGTGCAATAATTCAAGCATATTTATTAGAGGAATAATGCAAATATTAATTAGAGAATGTTGGGACTTGCTCATACAATAATGCAAACATATTTAGCTCATACAATAGGTAATCTAGCACAAAAAAGGCCTAAACCAACATAGGAAATGCATAATGCAATCATAAATTCAAATTTAAATTTGAAAATTCCGGCCGGTTTTTTTCATACTGACAGGGAACAAAAACCGGTCGGTAACCGGCGGTTACCGGACTTCCTGGTGGGGTCCGGGATTCAAAATCCCAGCCGGAAACCTTCAAATTCAAATTCAAAATTCCGACGGAAACATCTCAAATTCAAATTTATTTGGACGAAATTCATCCAGTTTTCCACCGGGATCTCGGTTCTGCGTACGGAACCGTTTCAAGCTACTAACGGATTGTGCGATGCGGTTCTTTGATCCTTGCATACCGCAGAACCACCGGATTTCGATGGCGCCCGATTCATCACGGATTTTGATCCTTGGGTAGGACATTCTACAGACCATCTCCTCGGTTTTGGAAAAAATTGTGTTAATTTCATAGCCGAACTGCAGTGGTTCATGCTAAATGTGTATGTTGTAAATATCTTATGAACTGATGGCAACGATATGTAACTATTCCAATTCATATTTGAATTTGATTTTGGATTTTCGATGTAGAAGTTTGTTGTTTTGTTGAATTTGGATATCATTTTGCCTGGAAATTTATATCCTATCAATACCTGCTTTACCCCTATGGAGATGGTTACATATCTAAAAAACTAATATGGAAACAATATTTTGGTTTAAAAATAAGAGGAAAAACACACATCAATTGTACAATGCCCCAAAAGATCTCAACATCCCCAGTGCCGATTAAATACCAAAGAAAGTTTGATCTTTCAATGATGTTGAGGAATATTACCTTTCATCATCAAAAAATTTGCAGATATTACAGTAATACTTTGCCATAGATAGCCTGTTGCAAGATGGAGTTTGGCAATTTGGACCGACAGGTTGAACCTTCAGGCATACCATACACATCATCTCCTGTGTTGCTTTCCTACAGGTAGCAAGTAATGTTAGCACATTTACTTTCTGATATGGTTGCAAAGATGAAGCAAAAACGAGTAAACACTAGGACAGAAAATAAAATACTTCTCTCTCGAGAATACAATACTCATTAGTATGCCATTTCTTAGTGTCTTTTTGTTCTCATTCTATATCTTATTGATAGTTCGTACATTGTAGTAGTAGGGTTCTGCATGGTAGTTAAGAGATGAACAGAAAGGTCAAGGAGCAGCAAACATTTCAGCTCAGACAGAATTGGTACTTATTGGACCATCTCGACACTACAACCATGATAACATATCCAGTACTAACACCCCTTAGGGTGCTACTATGCTACCACCCCTAAGAAGTCGATATATATAGTCATGAAAAATTCCAAAAATATTTGGTCAGATAGGTCATCATATAATCAAGCACCCAGCATAAATTCAACTGAAAATATGACGTATATTAGGAGGAAAAACAAAAGACAAATTTAATTGAACAATAGCATTATCTTTATCTTTTTTCCCTTTTTATTTTCTGATTTCCTTTTCAGCAAAATTTGTCTTTTTTTTTTTGTTTCCCAATGTGTAGATCGAATTTAGATTTGAAATTTTGTGGCATGATATATTGATTTTTTTTCAATGTTGTTTTTTTCTGGAAATTTCATGAACTTTTTATCATTTTCGGAGGGGTGGTAGAATGGTACCACCCTAAAGGGTTGTTACTCTAGATATGTTCTCACTATGACCATGTACATACAAGCAAAGCCAACAATATGAAGGCAGCCAACTAGAAAGGGATAAAAAAGACGTCAAAAAAGAGATATGGATGGAACAGGCACTCAAAAGAATGTAGGAAACTATATGCTTTATCCAAAAGAAATTTAACTGCAAGCAGCAAATCTCTATTTCCTACATGTTTTCTTTTCAGTGTTTTTACTTTTTACTATAGCATGCTAATTAGCAGTTCGAAATTGGGTTTACAGAAAAAGAAACTCAAAGCACACTAGTATGGTCAGACAATAGAAGTACCCTTCAGCAGTAATAAGATGAAAACCAATCAAATGTTTTTACAGACTACAGAATTTACCTTTCCATTGTATGGTCGCTAACTTTATCATGGCAGAATCTGCAAGTGAACAGCTTGTTACAGCAAGCAGCAACAAGCTTACAGTTCCGTTTGTAGTGCTCACAACCAAATATTTGCTTCTCCTGGTCTCGATACGAAGGAAAACATCCAGGTATACTAGCACCTTCACTACAATCTTCTGATCTTGGTTCTAGTAACTTCTGCTGAGCAGCTATCCAGCGGCTGAAATGTGCACATTTATCAATATAATTTTCTCAACAAGTTATTTACTGAAATATTCAGATGTTAAACCTGGTCATGAGATTTTGGATTAGATAGGCCTTCCGCCTTGGATCAAGTGTAGGATCTCGTGAAACCTTTCGCACCTCAGCCTCAAGTTCACTCTGGTTCATTCGAAAGATGTCCTTCCAGCCAGGCTTGAACATCTGATCATTCTGGTCAAGCTTATCTTGTAAATGACTATCTACAAAGGGCAAAGGAAAAGACAGCAAACAAAAATGTTTTTCAATGAAAAAGAAAAGGAACCAAACATAGAACTACTTTCAGACTAAACAAGCATCGGAGAAAACAGATGTTTATGAACGAGTTGCTTTAGCATAACTTTACATCCCACTCCCCCAATTTTAAGTATCCATGGCCTGTCATGGTCTACGAAACACCCAATGAAAGTCTTTGTTAAAACTTATATTTTAATGCATCTTAGGTAATGTTAGTCTTCATAGATTGCACCATTGCAAAGAATTATCAAAAAATTGCTAGGTCTTCTTGTTTCTTTACCACAAATTGAATGATTCAATCCAACTCTTAGCACAATATTGCACCTATAGTTTTTTTTCTTACCATGAAACCTCCTACGGTGTAAAGAGTATATTAATAGAAGGGGTTTATGTACAAGCAAGCAAAAGAAAAGGAAAAAGAAATAGAAGAATATACAATCCTCATAAGAGGCCAAAATTAACTAATGCTATCTAGCCAATTGAAGATAAGAGGTCTCACAAAATGATGATTAGTTTGTCTCCAATAAATAAAATATCAACACAATGTGTAACATTTATAATGTATGCTCATGAAGGTTATATGCTTGCTTCCAATAACTACTAACAAACATGGTATTAACAAGAGGGGAACAATAAAAGTTGAAAATTGTTAGTAGTAGAGGGCAAGGCCAAAATAAGCAACTGCACAAACCTTCTGGAGGAGAGGATGTCTCTGCTGAAGAATCAGATGATGTTGGAGCTCCCTTCCACCACTCATTTAGCCACTCACCAAACATTGTATTCTTAGTTGCTTGCTTCCACGTATCAAGCATCTTGTTCTGCTCCTCTTGAGTAAGTGCCGATGTAACCCAGGGTAACATTGATTGGAGAACCTCAGCACCCGTCGTACCAATTATACGACCTACAAGCTTATCCTGTTCCTCCACAGAAAAATGTTTGTCAAACAACGGCCACAACTCAAGTTCTTCTCTATGGACATGATTAGTCAAGGCAACCCGGATAGACTTGCACATTCCTTGAAGCTTTGTGGCAAGCTCATTGTACTTTCTAGTCCATTCAATCTCATTAGATGAATGAAAATAGTTTTCCTCTGCTTCATTAGCTTCAGTGTGGGGGTGGTTCAAGCTATCATGTAACTGTGAAAGCTCACAGAGAACATTAGATATATCTTCGAATAACTGTTGTTCCTGCTTGTGGTCAAGAGTGTATGAATGGCTCACATTGTGCAATGTCTCTCTTGATTCTAAAGCAGGAAACACAATTTCATCCTCAGCATTGCTGTGTGCCCTGTAAAGAGCCCACAATAAACGAAATCTTCCAATGAATTGGCGAAAGCAAGACTCGTCACCATCAATGAGCTTTCCAGATTCAACATCTAAGTACTCTAAATCCTTGCGAATCGCCTTATGAAATTTGAATATGGTATCAATTGGCCTTGAGATGCTATCTGAACAAGACAATGCTGCATCTGTCTCCCATGAAAAAAGGCTTGAATATAATGAAGGAGCAGAAGAATTGTAAGATAGAGAACGAAAGGACTTTGCAGAAGCCAGTGAACCAATGCCAAGATTGCTAGTTTCTACTCTCAACCCAGGAATACAACAAGGTTTTTTGCTACATGGACGTGCTTCAGTGTCAGCAGTTTGAGAGCAGTGACTTCCATTAGTACCAGGAACAGATTCTGCATCATTTCCTCGCTTGCCTGGCCTAGGACCATTTTCGGTTTGAAGATGCAGAGGAATATCTGCACTGCTATGTGAAGCACATGGACAAAATGATCGGCATTTTTCCATCTCATCTACATCATTCAAAAGGCATCTCACTGCCCCTGATGTTAAGCACACATATTCTCCAGAATTGGATTTGTCCTCTGAACGGGCTTTGCACGCCCAACCAGAGAAAAGAGTGACCAGTGCCGTTTCAGATGATGATGCTGTTTCATGTGCATCATTTTAGCAAACATTGAATTTTGAATAAATTCTTCAAAGCTAATGAAATGTATAAAGACAATAACATAGAATAATCAGAGCAAAGGGATAACCTGCCAAGCGCATATTCTGAAGAAAAGTAGATGCCTCCTCATCACTGAGCTTTGACACCAACCATGGTAAAACACGTTCCAATAACTTCAATGGCATGACGCATAGACTTCTGTATAGAAGTTCCCTTTGCTTCTCAGGAGAGAAAAGCACCCTAGCTTGAGGAAGCACCTAGGTAAATTCAAGCAAAGATGAGACCTTGACCGATAAAGCAATCATTCCAGCAGTCCAGCAACATCACTACTAAATTCTAACCTTGGTTTCTTCATTACAGAAGTGCTTCTCGATTGCCTCCATTATCTGATCAGCATGTGAACACAATTCGGAGTAAAAGTCCGCTGCAGTTGATTTTGCTCCTGCTATTTGGATTTGCTGAATTAAACATCTAAAATTGTTAAATCGGCGTTCTTCTTCAGCATGCTCCTGCACGAAGGATAGCTCACTATTGACTGCAGGAAATATAACCTGATCCTCGGCGATACTGTAGATGAGGGGAAAAAAAATACAAGTGGTGAAATTAAAGAGGGTATCCGGTTTACTACAAGAATATTTGATTATTTCAAGTAAAAACCATCAAAAGCAAATCAAGCAAAAACATGTTCTAACACCCAACAAACTATGACTAGCATGCCACTAGTACATGCCAGCAATAAATTCCTGTATGCACAACAAAACAGTAATACATATGTAAAGGACTCTTCTCAAATACACTGCTCCTAAACTTCAGGTGAATCAGCATGTCTGGTGATACTGCTCACCCAAGCATTTGTAGTCACGTATTACATAGGATGGGAAAATAAATATCATCTGTAATAAAAGTGCGTTGCTTTGTTAATGAAGACATAAGTTTGTCGCTGACTCATGCAATACAAAAGTTCATATTCAGGTATTCTTAGTTATTTTGAAGTGTACAATCATATTCTATAGTGACTACGGGCCAGTTTGCCATTGCTGTACTGTGCCGCAAGTGCTGCGGAATCTAGTTATTTTAGAGAATCCTTATATTATCTATGCCAGTCCTTAAAAAAACTGACAGTTAATATATAAAAAATCAGTAAAATAAAATTGCAGTTTAAAAGCCATTACAATGCCAGCCGCCTAAATGTCCGTGAAACAAGCAGCATATGTTGAAGAAGGTACATAATGTGCAACAGATGCAAAGGAGTACCAATAAGTTAAACATTTACAAACATACAGCATACTGAATGCCAACTTGCATGGACTAAGAGAAAGGCAATATTGAAATTTCAGAAGATCATATTTACCATAATTGCACAACAAGATCTTAAAATAAACATGTGGATGAGTGAAGATCCAAAGCTACATACCTGTGGAAGATGCATACATCTGCAATAAACTGAAGCCTCGCATTGAAGGCTGATATATTAGAAAAATCTCCAGACTGCTGCATCCTTCTTGTCTCTTCTGCTATATCATTTAATTCTTCACGGATAGCATTATGCCAATACAAAATCTCATCTATGGGATGCCTGTCAGCCTGACCATCATTAGATTCTGCATGCTTTTTATTCCCAACTTTAGACTCTTCATGTACACAAATATGCTTCTCCACTTGATCAACAAAGGAGGCATCCTCGCAACTACGACTTCTTTCCGAATTAGGATCGAGGAAACTTTGCTCCACTTCTCTTGTTGCTTTCCCTTCGATCAAAGTGAATACAACCTTCAAAAATTTTAAAACTAAAATTTAACAGGACACAAAGCAAGTTATTGCCAGAAAATGTAAGAAGTGCAATTATGAAGACCTGCTGAAGAAGTTTCTCTTCAGGTACTACTTTACATAAGCAGTTACGAATATCTTCATGTTCATCAGATGAAACAGAAGCTGAAAGCCACGGAAGGAACTCTGCCATCATATTTACAGGAATGTTGCATAAGAACTGCCACACTAAATCAGCTTGCTCTTCATATGAAAATTTCTTGGTAAGCAACGGGAAGACCTGAAACAAATTCAGATGATCAGCCACCAATAGGAATTTATAACGATACTGAATATGTTGAGTAACTGCATCATTTGGATATGATTTTAGAATGCGGTCACCACAGCAGAGACATGACCAGTCAAAGCACATAATCCAAAAGAAAAAAATATGCCACATTTTCTAAACCTCCAGAGAGAGATTCTAGCTCATGCAAGTTAATACTGCAACCTGGCTTCCCCACTTCTTTGTCTAGACTGCTCAAAAGAACCTTAAACAAAGCTTCTACACCACATTGAGAAGTCTCTTTAGACAGCAATAGCAAAGGACACAATAACTGACATCCCAATTTCTTTAATGAAGATCCACAACTAACGTAAATACTTCTAATCAGAATACGGCAATACGCAGTCAAGAGTTTCAAAAAATAAAACGCAGTCCAGGATGCCAACATGACAGTGAGAAATGTGTGGCCCTTTATCCAGAATACAATAACTGGTACATGCAGCAACCCTTGGCAATGATCGGAAAAAACAATGAAAACAAACAAAAAAATAGAGAGTGGCAACTAGAAGACCGCATCTGTATCACTGCCATTGTTTCTCTCTTTCCACCTATCACTTTTAATATGAAATTTTAAAATGGAAAAATATTTTACAAAATCTCTAAAAATTCTTTGAATACAAATTTGCCAGCTTGATTTGCCATCATATAATAGTTAGCACTCTAGTAAAGGAGATCGTGAGCATTCACGTATTGCTAAAAAGGCAAGATAGTTGGACAGCCTAGTAATAAGGTCTTTTTGCTAAAGACCTTTTGGCCAAATTATAACAAGGAAATAAATATCTTAATAAGATGCCTACTAAGAGAATTGGCCACACATTTAGAACTACTTTTCAATGATAATATGGTGATAGAATCCACTTATTCTAGGAAATTAAATTGGTTAAAAAATAAGAGACTGGGCATCAGACTGTGTTCGTTATCCAGTAGGATATGAAGTGATTAATATAATAAGAGTCGGTTTAAAAGGGGGAGATAGTGCAGACCTGTTCTTCTTCTTTGGACATATGTTGGGTGAGGCATGTTTGTATGGCTCCTGTACAGGATGCAAGTTCCCTTCGAAGACCATTGTCATTTTGTATGTCCAGTTGTAGTAAAGCAAATAGCTGGGTAAAGAGGTCACTTTCCCCTTTATGCTCTAGAGAATAGGTCCCCGCGACATTCTTCACTCGAATATCAAGTGCTGGAAAGATAACCTGCAATCGTCAAACGAAAACATATAGGCATGTTTGCAATGAAAAATATCTATGGTATAAAGAATCTATAATCGATTGGCATCATTCATGAATAATAAAGGATCAACAATGAAGTATTAGAAAGATAAAATGCCAAAACATTCAAGCTTTGAACAAGCAATGTACCACAGTTCTTCCCCGTGAAGAAAATGGTCAAGGAATTACAACAACAATAATGTTTCTGCGCTTCAACACAGAGCCTCTACTTTTGGCAGCAATTAAGGGAAACGAGAAGATCAAACTACCTTTACTTGTCAGCTAAAACTCTGCCACTGAAACTAGCATTGGTAAAAGTTTATTTTCATTCTGCTGGGGAATAAGATTTAAACATTTCTCGAAGGTTGTGACCTCCATTAGTCCCTGACTCTTAACAGGTGGAAAACTAAGACAGGCCTATCCTACTCGATCCAATATGTAATTGGTGTGAAAGTTATTGTGCTCCAATCAAAGTGACAAAACATTAGTGTTACCCTAGAAGCTAGACACAGAAGACCACATATGATGATGATATCAATCAAAATTTCCACTGTGGTTTCAATTAAACAGAAGCTTTTGTATCACGGTTTGTGCAATTCAGGCAACATCTGCTTATGTAAACATCAGGACATAAAGTTCGACTAATTGTACATACGAGCAGGACTGATTCAACCAAACACATCTCAAGTTATCCACTGTTGCATCCAAAGCTAACTCGTAAGAAGTTTCAACACCATGGTACGAACTCCACCCGATTCAGATCCTAACAGTGCTCGTTCGATTCAATCCCGATCCCACCGAATTCCTCCAAACCAAAGGTAGCAATTCCGCAACCCTAAACCCAACCACCACCGAAATTTGGACGCGCCCACGCATCTCTATACCCGAATCCACCACAGCTTAACCAAAAAAACAACACGAAATAGCCAAACACAAAACGGTGCTCTACAAGGGACAGCAGCCGTACCGCGTCCTCGGCGTCGCAGTGGTGCTTGTAGATATTGAAGAAGAAGCGGCAGCGCTCGGCGAACGCCTCCACGTCGCCGGCGCGCTCCGTGGCGAGGCGCACGGCGGCGCCGTGCAGCCCCTCGAGCTCGGCGCGGATCGCCTTGTGGAAGTAGAGGAATATCAGCATCGGCGCCTCGGTCGCCGACCCGGCGGCCGCCGCCGGCGGGGACGGCGACCGCGGCATCACCGTCGCGAGCGTCCCCTCGCCGGCCATGGGCGTGGGCGTCGCCATCCGCTGCTGCCTCCGGCGACTCCGCCACGGCTCTGCGCGCGCGCGCGCCTAGGGTGTTCGCTTCGCCTCGCTTCGGTTGGCTTCGTCTCAGCCTGTGGAGAGGGTGGAGGAATGGATTTGGCGTCGCGTTGGCTTTTGCTCCTGAAATGTGTTTTTTTTCCCCGTTTCTTTTGCCCCTTCTTCTCCCTTCCTTCTTTGTCCTCTCTGTGGTTATTTTTCTGCCAAGGGGGCGCTGCCCTTGTTGTTGCAGTTTCTTTTGTATGCTCTGCAGTGTTTGGTTGGGTTGGATCTTCTCTCTTCTAATATAAAAAATTTGCTACATGCATGAAAGAGGGGAAGCCTAAAACATAATTAAACCCCTTGAAAAGGACCATTGTCACGGATTTGTGCTGCTCGTCCCAATAAGAATGAACACCGAAAAGAACACAGCAAGGCAATGGCTTACTACTTCCAAGTTCAGTAAATCCTTTTTAGATTTAAACAAATAATATTATTGTAAAAATATTGAGTCCATAATGGGAAAGTACTGCCACCCTCACATGAGATATGTGGTTGATGATGCCAATCTTGAGAAAGCTGTAACAAAAACAAAAAATGCTATGTGAGTATTTCGGAGCTGTTTCAATGAGAACATTAGTTGGTTTACAGAATCTCTTGTCTCAAAGTTGGATGGGAACTAGAGAAGGTTGAATTTATGAATATACCTCGCTAAGATTTAGTGAAAACTAACACATCTGTCTAGAATACATTACACTTTTTTCTACATGTATATGATTATTGTCTGCAACATTATATTGAGTACTATTTTTTTATTTTACCTTACAATATCATATATTTTTTACTGACATACATATGCCCCCTTTAGTCAATAAAAAGTATAGACATGCCAATATTCAAATCAACCTAGCGACATGCCAATATTCAAATAAACATCTTCTGTAAAATTTAGATTAGTTATATGAAAAAATAGATTTGTCATGAATAATAATTTTCATAATATTACTATTTTATTATTTCACATATTATTACAATAGACATTGATGATGCTAAATTAATATCGAGAACATATTTTTTAAAAGTGAGGAGAGTAATAAGGAGCTCTGTAGAGAGTGCGACATATAAATCATAAATGGTTCTTTTATACCTTCGAGTGGTAATTCAATACCGAATAGCCCCTGGTGGCCTTTTCCTTCTAAACTAGCATCTCTCTCTTGACTCTTCTAATGAGCAAGCAAACTTGTCCGGGAACAGGATCGGGTCAAAGTAAGGAATTGGAATAGCACTCACAAGGTATGGTGCGGGCTAGACTTCAGACTATACTTTTTTTAGGGAAAGAGAAAAAATGAGTATAATTTTCCTTTTCGTTGTCACATCTTACTCATGTGTTTACCACGTTTGCGCTTAAAGTCCTCTGGATATTATTTAGATACAAGCAAATCCCCGATCCCCATCCGTCAGCTGCTTTTCACCGTCACCTTTTTATGGCTATTTATTTATCTCCCTAATCATGAAACTAGAGAAACTAAAACGACGTGCCTCATTGCTGCTATATCCACTTTGCTCAACACACCTGACAAAAAGATCATCTTTTTGCTCAACCCAACAAAACTTCACCTGTACAAAGACAAACACACCGTACCTAAGCACGTCTCCACAAACCCATAACCAAACAAGACACCCTCATGCCTCACAATCCGACATGAAACAACCAAGCACATCGAAATGCCTGTGCCACCTTATCCCTAGGTAATGGGATATGTGGATGTATGTTTCTATACTTTCATTTTTAGATAAAGCACAGCAAAAAGAAAATATAATTAAAAATACATGAAACATGCATTTAACCTAGAAAAGCCAAATCATGGAAAAATAACGTGGGCACACAAAAGTGATTAACAACTATATATATAAGGAGAGTTACAAGCAGAAAATTAATTTCACAATAATACATTAACTTTTCCCGTGCGTCTACATAGTGTATATATAGGGTACAAAACAACTCTACGTCGGAAACTAAACAAATCTGAAATTATATTAATTCATACCACCTCCGCGGACCCTATGGTCCTATAAACCATCCTGCCAAGTGAATGATCACAATACAAATCACAACAACATTCTTGTTTTTAAAAAAGTTTGGCATAGTCATGCATAATGATATTGACATTTTTACATATATTAATTATCAAAGTTTGACAAAAAAAAAGTACTCTCACATCATAGATCAACTTTTTTGGCTGTGAGGGATATATCAAAAAAAATTTATAGATCTCATGTCCGATGATCCATAAACTCATGAGTAGTGCTTCCATGCTCTGATGTGCGCAAATGCAGTGCCACACCCACTCATGCATGCGTCGCAAAAATAACACACGCTAACGAGGAAAAATACCAGATATAGGAGAGGTTATGTTGTATGTCTCTGCAAAATTTCAAAATCAAACTCAATCACATTCAAGAGATATGAAAAAGACAGTAAAAAAAACTTGTCAGTTTTTACTGTTTGAACACTATTCCACAAAGTGTTTGTGTTTTTGTATGTCACGAATGCGATTAAATTTGACCTTGAAATTTTACAAAGATATACAACATACTCTCCTCTATATCTTGTTTTTTTTTAGATTTTTTTTAAATTTAAAGTTAGGTAAAAATGAAATCTGAACTATATTCGCATTTTCGGTTACCTAATACGTGGCCACCAGCAACATACATATATCGCAACCAAGTATTAAGCACAAAAGGTACAAATTTCCTAACGTGCGGTCTCCATCGACCTAATTCTAATGAACCTTATCTCATCGTCAACCTCCTCTTCAAAGAAAGCCTTGTTGTCAACTTCACCGATCATTCTTGGCATGGAAAAGTAAAGCCTAAATTTGCCGGTGCAATTGCCAAGGAGGAAAGTGAAAAGAGAAACATGATCAGATCAAGACACAACGTTAATGGAATGTGGTTGCTTCTTCCACCTCTCCAAAGGCGCTTTGAGCTCGAGACACCAGGAGCCTAGCTAGGAGTAATATATTTTGGTATCTAGATCACTTCTCTTCGTCTCCGCTTAATTACCATATATGCATGATCATCACTAGAGGTTGGGAGAGTGATCGTGATCAAGATCTTTGGTGCTACCTGTGTAAAGAAAGAGGATAACAATACAATGTAACTTGTCAAGGGCATCAGCTTAATTAGCACATGTACTGTCCGCATATCACTTCAACAAGATACCCAACAACAATATTTTGCATGAAACCATTTTAGTACGGTCAAATATACAGAAAACAAGCCAAAACTATCTCTTATAATATTTTTACCAATTGTAAATCACATCCATTTATTATCTACATCCCATAGACGCATTTCATCAAACACCATTTCGGTTGCAAATAACCAATTTTGATGGGATGCGATGATAAATCAAAGCAATTTTCAATATTATTTATGTAAAGCAGATGATAGCTGGTCTACAGGGAGGGAGAATTTGCTTCTTACCTGATAGCTGGGCAACACGAGGGTGGGCATTTTGCTGAAGGAATGAAATTATTTGAAGATATATTGCTTTGTTGGGCTTGGTTTTTTTTCATCTATATTAAACAGCAAGACATTGCTCTATCAACATATTGTTTACATGCTTATAAAATGTGATAGTGACAAAACCAAGAATTCGACAATTGGCATGAACATCCAAATTAGAAAGAAAAAAAAAGTACTTCCCAGTTTGATACAAAGCCATATGAGTGCACACCACATACATTATGCCATATCCTAACAGCTTTGGACTGATTTTTCTAAGTACTCCTTATGCAGTGAGCACAGTTCCCACGTACTAAACCGTAACAACCACATATCAAGATAACAAACATGTCCATGCCAAACAGGGAAGGAGGCATTGGTTTCGGGGAATGAGGTGTCAGGGCAGGCAGGGGGAGGCGATAGCAGAGACGAAGCCGGCGACGTTGGGTCGAGGGGAAGGCGGTGCAGGGTCGAGGGGGAGCCGGTGGTAATCAACACTAACGTCCGAAGATAGCAAGGAGACCCATGCAGCGTGGAAGGGAAGAGGTGAGAGGTTGCGGGTTGAGATGGAAGACGTGGGGTGGAGCGGTTCAGGGAATCAGCTATCAAGGAGGGAGCGTGACAATGAGGGCCCGAGTGTCGGCGAGTGTGAATACAAGATGAATGGGTGGGACGATGGTCCCGTATAGTAGGGTAAACTTCTTCTTTTAATATTAGTAAAGACATATACAGTATATATTTGGATAGGCTCACACGGCTTAATTTGTTTGCCACCGTGGTGCGGTGCGTTTCACAAACCACATTTGATGCGACATTTTGGGCACACGTATCTTGCTAGATAAGGTATAATCTTCGTTTGCAAGCATGCATATATGTACCAACTAAGCTAGTGTGAGGAACCACGTTGAGGTGCACAGTGCACTCTTGGTTCTAGAGATCAGCATGGATATCTAGTACTCTGGCACGATAGAAGCTTGTAGGATCCGAGTGTCTCTGAATCGATCCTAGTGTCGGATACGTGCAGGGGTAGTGGGAAACAATGGTAGCCTTTGGTCAAACAAAAGTGATCGCCATCGACCAACCCGTTATATTGTTACGCAGATAATATATACTAGTAATACTTTTCTATATATATTATCGACTAGACTACCATTTTCTTCTCCTTTTCATCTAGATCAGCGGATACCCTTAATTATTTCTTTTTTCGAAGGGAATAGAGAGCTTTACTGGTTACTCGAGAACAGAATTATAGTCATGAGCAATCAATTGCTAATCAATGGTTAGTGGTTACGCGTTTCGCTACTGTGCGAGCTCATGAGCTGAGCTGCAGTGTTCTCCTCTCTTTTCGCATGTTGACAGCGATTTGTTTAGTTGGTTGGATAGAGTTGAATGTAATAGGATGATCTTTTACTTATATAGTTCCATTGTTTCTGATAAATGAGATGGTATATATATAGCTTGAAGCTTTACAATCAAAAGATGATTGAACGTAAAACTCAATCATTACAAATTCGATGACTAAAACGCACCCACGAAATTTGAAGATTTGCTTCGCCACGATCTCC
Organism: Ampelocalamus luodianensis; assembly: GCA_036346255.1. Classification (NCBI taxonomy): domain Eukaryota; kingdom Viridiplantae; phylum Streptophyta; class Magnoliopsida; order Poales; family Poaceae; genus Ampelocalamus; species Ampelocalamus luodianensis. The sequence continues at coordinate 65,836,675 of CM070618.1, forward strand.
AATCTAGCGCTTCCGGTCAACATAGACTCATTCTGGGGTTGAATTCTGCATATAAGCCTAAGCTCTCAACCAGTGACCACTCAATAAGATAATCTGTAAGATATTAATGATAATTTTTTTTTGTCAAAAACGATATCATTCCGACATAACCAAATAGATCAATATAAGGCACTAGCTCCAACTAGGAGTTGTGTCTTTAAAACTTTTGGAATACCGACTAACCAATTTCTAAATATATTTGCTATACTTATAAAAAACGATAAATTAAACACACATTAAACAGTCCACTATACAAGACATGTACCACTTGGTACCAGCGATCACACACACACCCTAAACAAACGGCACCTGCGTTGCTTTGCATGCTCCAATCCGCCCTGAACCAGGAAGAGAATGTTGAGGAACCGTCGCTGGCAAGTCCAGTCCGAGCGATTACCTCGTATACAAAATCAGAATCGTAAGAACGATGCAAGAACACAAGAACACAACAATAGATGAAAACACAGGTATGAGAGAGGACTGCAGGCTGCTCTTTATTGCTCTTCCAATAATGAATTGTGTACATGATTTGGGGGGGTCCCCTCTCCTATTTATAGTCTCTGACAGTGAGATGAGGTGCCCACGGACCGGACTCTGGCGGGCCGGTTTCCTAATACTCCCCTTGGGCTCTCATCCTTCATGTCCATGCCTTGCTAAAACTCCATAAAACCCAGTGGGAAAAATTTGGAGAAAGAGTACATGTATCATGTTACGCTATGTCGCATACAATTGCCTCATTAAAAACCTTAACCGAGAAACTTGGGAAAAACTCGTCAAGAGAAAAGAGTACAATTCACCCAATTTATTTAATCTCGAGATTTGCTCTTTGGGTACTCGATCTTCGTAATCAAGCTTCAGTAATGAGTTTGTGAAGGTTCTCCCCCTGAATTCTGCACTTCTCTAAGTCTTATCATTCCAATTCCACGCACGCACCTTTCAAAGCTAGATGCTGGAAGTGACTTAGTGAACAAATCTGCAAGATTTTCACATGACTTAGTATGCAGTACCTTAATTTCGTCCATCTTTTGCATTTCATGAGCATAGAAGAACTTGGGGTTGATATGCTTTGTGAGAGGACTCTTCACATAACCCATCTGCACTTGTGCAACACAAGCCTGCATTTCTTCATAGATAATAGTGGGGGTTTGTGCGGTATTCAATCCACATGACTGCTGGATGTGGTGAATCATCCGCCGAAGCCAAGAGCATTCCGTCGCGACCTCAAATGCAGTGCTATAATTTCTGAATGGTTCGTCGAAGTTGATACCAAACTCTGCTTAGATGATTTCCATGAAATTGCAGTTCCACCACACAGAAATACATAGCCTGTTTGCGACTTAGCTGTATGCGGGTCTGACAGGTACCCGGCATCTGCATAGCCAGTCATTGTAAGGTCCTGGTTCTTTCTGTAGAACAGGCCAAGATCTTTACTTCCTTGGAGGTATCGGAAGACATCCTTTATTCCCTGCCAATGCCTTTTGGTAGGTTCTGCACTATACCTTGCTAAGAGATTCTTTGAAAGCAATGTCCAGGTCTAGTGCAGTTTGCTAAATACATGAGTGCTCCAACTGCGCTCAAGTATGGGAATTCCGGTCCCAGGACTTCCTCCCCCTCTTCTTTAGGTCTGAACGGGTCCTTGTCTTGCTGCAAGGATCTCCCGATCATTGGCACTTTTGAAGGATATGCCTTTTCAAAGCCGAACCTTTCCAACACCTTCTGAGTGTAGGTTGAGTGATGTACTAAAATCCCTTCAAGGGTATGCTCAAGCTGCAAGCCTAGGCAATATTTGGTTTTACCTGGATCTTTCATTTGAACTCGACTCGGTAAGAGCTTGCTTTTTCAATATCTTCCAAAGTCCGATGATATTCGGATCATCTACATATCTTGAGATTATATAGAATCCATCACAGGATCGCCGTATAAACACACAGGACAATCCTCACTGCTCGTGTAGCCTTTCTTGCAGAGAAAGTCGCTAGGCGATTATACCACATCCTTCTGATTGCTTGATCCATACGGTGACTTTTCGAGTTGCACATCGTATAGATTTCTATTTGCTCTGTCTTGGTTGATGCAGTATACCTTGGTACCTTCATATAAATTTCGAATCCAAGTTCCCATAAAGGTATGCGATTACCACATCCATCAATTTCATTTCCAAATTCAGATTCTGCCATTGAGATTAAATATCTAAAGGTAGTTCCGCCATGACCGGGAATAGGTTTCTTCATAATCAACTCTGGTCTTTGAGTGAAACCTTGTGCAACAAGCCTTGCTTTATATCTTACAACTTCATTTCTTTCATTTCTCTTTCGAACAAATACCCATTTATGCCCTACAGGTGCACATGAGGAGGTGTGCGGCTTACAGTGCCCAAATACCTCTCTTTTATTCAGAGATATTAATTCGCTTCTATTGCCTTTTTCCAATCTTTCCAATCGATCTTTTCTTGCAATCGTGAGCGATCGTGCTCTGGATCAAGATCAATGATTGTGGCAATTTTCTTTGCAAAATAAATGTCGATATTAGTGTTGCTCTATTCATAGATTCTCCCGTGGTCACATAATTTATAGCTATTTCTTCATGGGGCGATTCGCTAATGTTTCTACTTGTTCACCTTGCTTTCAATTGCGGGGCAAGTTCCTTTAGTTTTTCACTCCGATGTGTGCGCACACATCCATGCCGATGTCTCCTCCGTGGGAATATTCAAATCTGGTATGCCTTTTTTTGAAAATTCCATACCGTGCAGTCTCAAGCGGCTCCCTTACATTTGTGGGGAACTTGGTGATCGATCGTGACAAGTCCTTCTTATCCTTTTTCGCGGCGTCCCGGTTGCCTTGGGATTCGAGGGCGGAGTTCTCGTCCTTTTATTCCGAGGCCTGCGGGCGGGATTAGGATACCTTCTATTTTCTTTGGTATTTCAACCTCTCCGGTGCATTGCGTGCGAGCACATGCGACTTGATCACGCTCTTCAAATCACTAAAGTGGTCGAGCGGATGATTCGCTAATGCTTGCAAATCAATTATCTTACGGACTTCTCTATCCGCTTCATCGTGCGTGGGTCATGTGCATTAATTCCGTGGCTTGCCATGTTATTTCCGACATTTTTCATCAAGAGGTTGATTTCCTCCCCTAATGACGGAAACTATCCTCATCAAATATGTGTCAAAGAAACGAGGTGTATGCAAATCTCGATCATTGGGTCGAGATACGATTATGGATGCGATCTCATAACGGCGTATATCCAGATTTCGGAGAGGCCCATTGCGATTCACTGCGGTGGTGGTATAGGTACATAAACCTTGCAACCAAACCGAAGATGAGAGATTTTCGGTGGTGACCCTTGCGCTAGTTGCATAGGTGAATGGATGTTGTATGCTGACGGTCTAAAATTGATGAGAGTTGCTGCATGCGGGACTGCGTGTCCCCAACACGTAGTTGGTAAATTACAATTCTGTAAAAGCGGTCGGGCAATGAATTTAATTCTTTTAATCAATGCTTCTGCTAGTCCATTCTGAGTGTGGACATGTGGTACCGAGTGCTCAACGGTAATTCTCATTGCCATGCAATAATCATCAAATGCCTTTGAAGTAAATTCTCGCGTTGTCCATTCTGATGGACTTCACATGATGATCAGGGAAATTATTCTTTATTTTAATTATCTGCGAGATCAGCTTTGCAAAAGCATGGTTTCTTGTAGATAGCAGGCATACATGCGACCATTTCGAGGAAGCATCGATGAGCACCATAAAGTACCTAAATGGCCCCGACAGGGTGAATAGGACATAAATATCTCCTGAATTCGGTCCAGAATGCAGGATTTCATCCTTCACTTTGAGAGGAGAAGGTCTAGTAATTAATTTTCGGTGGCACTTGCAGGCACACGAAATCTTCGGATTCGGAAATTCTTTACATTAATATTATGTCCACGAGAATTGTTAATTATATTTCTCATCATTCTAAGACCGGGTGGCCTAATCTATCATGCGAGAGAGAAAAGTTGAGCTTCTAAAAGATGTTTTCGGGACAAGTATAAATTGCAGTGCCCTAATATGAGTGTAGTATAGCCCAGATTCGTATGAAGGAAGTCGTTCTAATACCCTTTTCCCATTCTCTTCACGCTTTGTAATGAGCAGGTATTCCTTACCATACTCTTCTTGATCTCTACATGGAGACCGTTAGCGCGAATATCTTTAAAACTTAAGAGAGTTCTAGTCGATTAAGTACAACAAGGCTTCTTCAATGACCAATGTCGTGCCCATTGGGAGTATAATTGTGGCTCTTCCCGAGCCTATTATACAAATATCATTGCTAGCGATTGTCGTAAGACTACCAAACATTCTTCTTGATCATTGGAAAAATTTCGTTTCTCTTAGTATGGTATTCATTGTGCCGCTATCCGCTAGACACACTTCCTCCATAGGCGCCACACGCGTTACGATATATAAAGTATTTATCAATATGGAGCAAAACAATCCACACATAAGGCATACTTCAAAAGCAGAACAAAACTTGCTTTATTAATACGGGAAAAATCTTCTTTGGACCCATCATAAGAATTTAATGCTAATGCTCTTCTAGAGCTTACAACCTTTATTCAATAAAATCCTAACATAAGCGCAAATGATTTGTAAAACTAAGTGCCATGCATGCACTAAATCGAATCAGCGAAGTAAGAATTAACTTCTGCCTGAATCTCATCTACTTCTATCTTTTCTTCTTCAGCAACTACGGCTGCAGCTGCTGCAATGTCCAATGAAGGAGTGATAGGAGCTGCTGTAGGCATGTCCACATCCATAGGTGCAGCCAATGACTATGGATCTTCTATGCCTGCAATGGCGAGGTGCGCCTCGTGCTGTCCCTTGCCCTTCTTCTTTGCCTTGAAAGCATCAATCACGTGCTGCGGTTCACGACAGACACGTGACCAATGTCCCCAAGTGCCACATTTGTAGCAGCTTTGGTCCTGCTGACCATAGGGCTTCTCATCGCGCTTCTTTTGGTCGCCTTTCTTGACTTGAGCATTTTGCTTAGTTTTGTGGCTCATGACCTTACCCTTCTTGCCTCTCTGCTTCGAGTGAGGCTTTCTCACCTTATAGCTGCTAGCATTGACTTCATGGCCAACTTTGCTACTAGGAGGCTGCGAGATGTAGTTCTTTCTGAGAACCTCATCTTGAGCTTCCGCAACTTGCATAATATCGATCAGCGTCATATTCCTTGAAACCATCCTGACGATAGTTGCGTGCGGATTGCACCGCATTTGGGTGAAAGGTAGATAGGGTTTTCTCAATCCTTTCTGCATCTGTGATCACTTTACCACAAAGCTGAAGATTTGTACAAATTCTGTGCAAAGCAGAGTTGTACTCCCCCACGGTCTTATAGTCAGCAAAACGTAGTCGAGTCCATTCCTGCTCTGCCCGGGGCAGGATGGTGTACTTCAATTTCTCGATCCGCTTCTTCAGGGCGGTCCATAAAGCCAGTGCGCTCTTCTCTGCCATATACTCATTCTTGAGAGTTAGACAAAGATGATTTCTGAGGAAATGAAGTGCCTGATCATTTTCCTCAGCGGTTGGAACGACATCACGCAAGGCGCGAGTCCAATAGCGGCCGCGAGCTTCTTGGCTCCCAGTACAATCTCGACATCTGATGCCCAAGTCAAATAATTCTGGCCATGCTGGGCCAGCTCCTCGAACTCCCGGTTCGTAATTCCAGTCATCTGCATATTCATGCAAGGAATGCATAAGATTACTGCTGGTAATGTACATAAAAGGTTGCAAGAATTCCTATAATATTCCCGTATTTTTCTACGCATTTTTCAAGATTTACTGCTATTTTCAATGATTAAAAGCAATATAAATAATTACAAATAATCAAAACAGTAAATACAGTAATAAATTACATAGAAATAGCAATAATAAGAATAAATATGCTTCAAAGTTCAAAAATATGCAAAATTTGGATTTCCGAGGCCCTTTTCTGCTGGAAAAGTAATTTTTAGTAAAAGCGCAAGTTTCGGGGGTTAAACGCAAAACTCGAGTTACGAGAGGATTTGCGCGTAATTTTCATTTCTTCCGAGGGGTTTTCTGCAAAATTTCATTATACGCGAAAACTTGCGCGTAATTACGAAAAATTTCAAGGCTTTTTCTGCAAAAATACCATTTATTTTTCTTTCCCCCCTTTTTTTTTCTTTTCTCACCGGGTGGGCCGGCTTCAAACCGGCCTTTATACGGCCCAACATATGCTCAGCCCATCAAGTGGCCTTATCCGGCTGGCTCCAAAACGTGGGGTAGGGTTTCCCCTACCCCCAACACTTAGTGGCGGCGGCGGCGGCTCCAAAGAAGAGCTGGGGCGGCGGCGGCGGATGGCGGCGATATGGCGGCGGCGGCGGCCGTCGCGGGTGGTGCGAGCGCGAGACCGCGCGCGCGAGCGCCGGGCTGGGCGGCGCGGCGCCTCGGGCCGGAGTGGCGGTGCCGGCGCTCCATGCGGTTTCGGCCGGCGGAAAGCGGCGTCACGGCGGCGTCGCGGCGCGCCAGCCGCGAGGCGCGCGCGGCCGGCCGGAGCGGCGGTGTGGCGGCGTTAGCTGCGGGCTGGCGCGGTGGCGGGATGTGGCGGTGCGGCGGCGGCGGCTGCGAGCAGCGCGGTGGCTGAGATGTGGCGGTGCGGCGGCGCCGGCTGCGGGCCAGGCGCGGTGGCCGGGATGTGGCGCGGCGGAGGCAGCGTGCAGCTTCAAGTGCGCGTGTTTGCTCCGACGGGTTCGCATGGCGGCGCATACGGGCGCCCGTGCTTGGCGCGGCAACAGCGTCGGCCTGCACTTCATGGCGTGGCGATGGGGTTTTGGGAAGAGGTATACCGTGCGAAGCGGCAAGCGAGTGTTGGAGCCGTCAAATTTACTGTTCATCAATGTATGTATGCAATGCAATACGATGTAAAACGCTGCAATCGACATCGGTTCTTTCATGCAACCTTCGATCGGATTTTCCGGCGACTTCAAGTCTGCTTGCGGTAGGTTAGAACGGATTTGCAATTTCCAATCTACGGTACAATCGACATCCGCTCTTTCATGCAATCTGTCGATCGGCATTGTGCCGGCGACTTCAAGTCGGCTCGCGACAGATTAGAGCAAATTTGTACCGTAGAAAACTAATCTAGAAAGCCAAATTTGCAGAATTGAAAGCGATCTAGAAAAACGATCCAATATACGAGTGTCGTTCATCGACGATTACCTTTTCGATGCGAGGAGAGTCGATCGTGCTGATAACGTGTTGAGGAACCGTCATTGCAAGTCGGTCGAGCGATTACCTCGTATACAAAATCAGAATCGTAAGAACGATGCAAGAACGCAAGAACACAACAATAGATGAAAACACAGGTATGAGAGAGGACTGCAGGCTGCTCTTTATTGCTCTTCCAATAATGAATTGTGTACATGATTTGGGGGGGGTCCCCTCTCCTATTTATAGTCTACAGTAGATGAGGTGCCCACCCGGACCCGGACTCCTGGCCGGGCCCGGTTTCCTAATAGAGAAGACGTGATCTCTGGCCATCTGGATTAGCAGACGACGTCTACAACAGGAACAGTTTGGAGTTTTCTGCGTGGACTGTCGGTTTCTGGCGCAATATATTCTGCGCGTGCAAACCTGCACCAGAGGCCGGCGTACTTTTCTCTGGCTTAATTTTTGAAAGCAAAAAAACACTCGCACACATGCATGTGACCCTTTGGACTACGAAGAAATATGGAGTTTACAGTAATATAAGGTCATGCTCCCTTCGTTTATATGACATTTCAGAAATAATATACGTAGTATATAAAAAATTACTTGTATTGGTGATGTGAAAATAGTATCATTATATTGGTTATGAAAAATATTTTAATAATTTTATATTATTTTATATACATATTTATATAAAATGTAATTGTCAAAGTTGCATGTTCCAAGTGTTTGCGTGTGCATTTCATTCATAAACGTTAATTAGGAATGTCTATATCATGGTGACTCACGCGTGCTACCTGACAAACAGATACCACTCCATTGCATCTCTATGCTGTCATTTTGGTGATAATCTTGAAAGGTAAATGGAGGCCGGATTGGGGCCTGGAGAGGCAGGCCATGTCGACATTTGTTTTTTTGTGCCGTTCGATTCTTCAGTCATTCTCGGCGCCGTCTGATTCAACTTTGCGCATGAATCCATTCGATTCGTCGTTCTTTCCCCATGCCGTCCGATCGCCTTGGGCATTGTGTTCGACGTGTCGTCGCGCTCGCATGCGCCCTGTCTGCTTAGTCGTGCCACGTGCTCTGCCTGCCTCGGTTCTCGTGCCCACTACTTTGCTTCTACTAGCACTTGTTTCTTCTTTTCACCGGTTCGTCTTCTTCACCCTTCCGTCTCTCCCGTCTCCTCTCTAATTTCGTCGCCCACCTTGTTCTTCCATTCTAGTTGTTGCCGCTTTTTTCCCCATTCTTTTCCTTCGTCTTTTCCCCCTGTTATGTTCTCAGTTTGTTCTTGTTCCGTTTTTTCCCCTTTGGACGAGGACGACAGTTTTTTTGCTGAATTTGTTCTTGTTCGATTGGATCCGCAATTTTCCTACTTTTGTTGTTGTCCTAGTGTGTTTTTGTTGTTCTTGTTTCTTATTGGGAGTTCTGTCTTTTTTTGTTGGATTTAGGTATGTTCGATTGGGGTCGCTTTTTCCCTGCTTTAGTTTTTTTTCTAACGTGTTTTTCTAGGGGTGTTCGCACGTTGTTCGGTTTCCTCTGCTTCTTCGTTTCCTTTTTAGGTGTCTGATTTTAGTGTGTTCTGAGTTTCATCTCTATCGTGTTGTATCGTGCCTATTCTTTTTGGTTTGTTTCCTCTGCTAGGTTATTTGTTGTAACCCTTGCCTAATTTGCCAAACTATTCGCATTAGTGACGTCAATGTATACCAAACACTCTGAGCATCTAAACCATTATTTTTTAAAAAATTCGCAAACTCGTAATAAATATACACCCGTGCAATTGTATATTGTTCATATAAATTGCGTGTACAAGCCGCCTTAACTTTCAATCACAATTCACAGCTAAGACTAAAGTAAGGTGGTAGCTGGAGGAACACTGTACTCGTGAGACCTTTCAACATGACAGCCAGCATGGGTGCCAAATTGCCGATTGCCAGGTCAGGCCAGGCCACATCACCGTACTCAACCAAACGCCTCTTTCTCGTGTACAATTCTGCGCCGGTCCGTGGCAATATTGGCTCTGCCCCCAAGGAAACCGGAGCTGCGCGGGGGGCAGGCGGGGGCAGGCACGTGGCCGGACGGGCCCGACACGAGCCGATCACGAGCAGGCCCGTAGCCGCGATACGCCGGGCCACACGGCATCCGGGACCACCGCCCAGTCACACCCTGCCGACGAAAGCACCGGACCCGCTTCGGATCTCCGGTCGCGACGGACCAGTAGAACTGCTAGGGAAGCTCCGAGTCCGAGTTCCAACGAGGCAACGACCATTGTGCAATGGATGATGGTTTAGCTTCTCTTTGCTTTTGCTGATTAGGTTTTTCTTTCCTTTTTTTTTAAAAAAAAACTCAGTTCTTCGTGCAGTCTTGGCTTGGCTTGCTTATTGTAGCACCGTGATATACTAGCGTAGTGGTAGTGGTATCTATCTAGATCATAATGATTTTCGAGATGAGAAAAGACGACGTGTGGTATCCCAGCCGCCCAATCTTAAGATCAAGATTCACTCCTGCAATCTTGAGATCTAGATTTAACTTAAGACGCAAAAAAATTCCAATTGAGCTATTCGGGTCGTCCCGTAGCTTCTCTTTCCCCCTGTTTTGGTCGTTATATATATATAAAAGGTCATTAGATTCAGTTAATATGCTTGTCTTCCGACAAGTGGAGCCTAGAGTTGTTTCCTCAATATGAAATCTCCGTCCTTTTTATCTAGCTAAGAATAAATTAAAATCTGTAAAAAATAATTTTGTGTAGTAAACATAAGCTCAAATAGTAATTTTGAGACCTTGTAGCATGTATGTTCTGATAGAGAAAGTACTTACAAGTTTTTATACGATTTGCCTGTCATTCGTTGAAGAAGATTGTGTTTCTTTCATAAAAACTTAGAAGGGTTTTGCATATTTTGTATTCAGTTGGCCCTCTGAATGATATGTTTCTTTTTTTTTTTTTTTTTTGCGAGGATGGTATGTTTATCTTTTGCACACATGGATGATATCATTTCTCTATTTAAAAAAAAAACATTGCAATATATCTATGGCTTGAGCTAATGGTTTCGTAATGTATCAATGTATGGATTGTCCGTGCATAAGTAGAGTTTGTTTAGGACGATGATTATGCTATTCTAGGACTATAGGAGCCCTGATGTGATCATCCTAACTACTAATTTAGATATCTGAGTACTTATTAACTTAATTGTCACTTTTTAACAAATTGCGTTTCGTTCAAACAAGGTGCATTAAGTGTTCGTGTTAACCTTATCGATGTTACTATAAGTACAGACCAGCTTATACTGTAAGCAGTAGGATTATTCCTGGAAGTATTTTAGTTGGTTGCAAAATATACGTACGGATTCTTTCAGGCCAACATGGAGCCCGTTATGTAGTGCTCCTGATTAGGGATGGCAACGGGGCTATTCCCCGTCGGGGAGTGGTGGAATATCCTCATCCCCGAGAGAAGAAAAATTCTCCGTCCCCATCTCCATCCTTGTCATCGGGTGCTATTCTCCCCCGTCCCCATCCCCATCGGGTTATCGGGGGCCCACGGGGACCCATACCCGAAAGTTAGATCTCGGAAGAAGAGAAAATGAGATCCATAATGTTATAAAAATGTGTATGAACATCGACATGCAATGCTAAAATGATAATATTTTTTGATTAATTAGCATCTGGAAAGTAAAGGATGCAAAAGAGATTATCAGACTATCGCCTTATCGGGTTGTGCGGTAGTAGGTTAGTGGCCTACATGTCTTATCGGGGGCCATGCGGGTAGCGGGGATGGGGAGTAGGAGAATGGCCACATCCTCGCTTTACCCGATGGGGAATTATATTTGCATATTAGTACCCCCGTGGGGGGGAGAAACAACCCCATCCCCGTTCCCTAATGGATGAATTCCCTGTCGGGGAATGGGGAATGTGGCCCATTGCCATCCCTACTCCGGATAGGTCCATCACAGCTAACAATAACATTAGGGGGGTGCAAGTACATGCTGATTACTCCTATTAACAAAGTGCTTAAGCATATCTTTCACAACCTTGTCGATGTATGTCATTTGCAGGCAATGCCTTAAGTTACAAGGAATGCATGTAACACTCATCCAAGCATCACATTGCAATATGTCAGAGGTAACCATATGCGTAGATTCTTAGAAAAGATGACGAAATAAATAAGGGTAGAAAAGAGAAACATATACGCTTTATAAAGTGGACAGGAGGGTGAAATCTCGGGTAGGCTACTCCTCCAGACACAAAACAATGTATTTCGGGATATGTGTAGGCAAACTTTCTAAACTTTGGTGTCGATACACTTTTCAATATTTAGGTTGAGCATATGAAATTTATATGTATAAATTTGTCTTGAAAAGAACTTTTGTAAAAATATAATTTTATTATGTTTTATAAATCTATTACTCCCATGTCACAAATGGAAGTTTTTTTTTAACTTTTGAAAGTCAACAAGATGTCATTTTGACCACTAAATTGTATTATCATATTTTTGAAAAAGGTTATAAATGTGTAATGTTATGAAATGATTTTTTTAATGACAAATTTACTCATACTATTTTTGTATATCCAAACTATATATTTTAGATAATATATTTGGTCAAAATCGATACGATTTGACTGCACGCATTCTAGAGCGACTTCCTTTTGTGACTGAAAGAAGTACAATAGAAATTACTAGTCAAAGCTATGTTTTGGGGACCATGTCGATGTCCAAAATGATATCCTTTTGTGACAGGAGTGAGTATTTAATTAGGGAGGAAATTCCTTATTTGCCACTAGAAGTTGTCCGTTCCCTGATATACCACTGGAATTCAATTTTATCTCTTTTATGCCATTGTCTGTAGCTCCATTAGGCCTAGCTCCCGTTAAACCCCAAAAAGGTGTCAATTTTTTTATCCAAGTGCCCATATTGCCCTTGGGATCCACATGTCATCTTGAGTTCTACGGGAAAAAAAAGAAGAAAAAACACCGACGGTAGCTAGGGAGGCCGGTGGCGAGCGATGGGAGGAGGCCAACGAGCGTTTGGTGGAGGGACACGGCGGCGGCGACACTGGCCAAAGTTGAGGTGGTAAGCGACGGGTCATGGGGAGGAGGGTGACAACTAGCCACAGGGAGGAGGGCGCGAGCATGTGCCACGAGGCGGCCTCAGCGAGGAGGCTCACGGCCTGGTCATTGGCGATGGCCACGAACACCGCGTCACCAGCGAAGACACAACCACATAGCTCTCTCTCCCTGGAGAAGCTGGACTTGAATGCGACTTGCGGCGGCGAGACATGATTGTACCTTGCTGTTGTGCTCTATCAAGCTTCCTTCCTTCCTATGGAGACGAAGAGCAGCCCCGTCTCGGCAAGAAAAGAATATGGTGGCTAGAATTAGCAAAGCATGCACCGAAGCGTCAATGCCAGCGGCAACTTCTTGCAGTGGTCTGAGCCACCAATGGAGAGTAGGAACTCCATCGAGTAGGTCATTCTTGCACTTCCCTCCTCCCTTCAGAGGTAGAAGAAGAAGACTAGGGGATTTGGGCTACGTGGGCCGTACCAAAACCAAATCAAGTGTTGGTAGTTAGATGTTTCCGTGATAGACGTCTAGGCCAATTGGCTAAGCCCACCAAAACACATCTATCTCACTAGCTCTAACTTTCCATCTATCCACTTAATTGGCAAGAGGCCCAGGAATGAGGGCTTGAGGATTTTAGGCCCTCAAATTTGAGGGGCTCTAGTAGCGCTTTGGACTCTCTGTTTTGCCTCAAGCCCTCAAATTTGGTTTGCAGATGCTCTAAGCCCACCAAAACACACTCTCACTGTTGGCTTTCCATCTATCCACTTAATTGGCAAGAGGCAGGCCAGTAATGTAGCAGACTACTGTTGGTCAGAACTCGATATTCGGCAAGCCGCAAGCAGGTGAGTAAGTCCCATTAGTACCTTCTAAATTTTGGTCATAGGTCCACCATTGGCCAACACCGCCACTCGTTGCCACTCACCGCCTTGCTAGTCCAAGCAGTTGCAGCTCGCCTGGCCCTGCATCGTGAAATCGCCAACCACTGTTGTCGCCGTCATTCTAGGTGGGGGAGTTTAGGGGTGGAGATGAGTGTCAGCGGTGGAGGATGGAGCTCGAGCGACGAATCTACCAATTGGAGGTGTGAGATAGGGTGGATATTCTTGGATCTGTGCACAGGGGAGGGACATTGGAGGTTGGGAGGAATGGATGAAACAGAGGGGAAGAGGAGAGAGATGAAGAGAGGGAGAAAGAAGAATGGTAGAAAGAAAGGAGGAAAAGGGCAATTTGATCTTTTCGTGACTAAATTAATACTTTTTGATGGGAGATGGAGCCAGTGGCATAGAAGAGATGAAAATTGAATTTCAATTGCACAAAAGGAAACTTTTTTTTTTGAGTGGGAAAAAAAGAATCAACCAACTTACGACGACAAATAAGGAATTTTCTCTTAATTGAAAGTTGTGACAGGTGAAGATATGGACAGGGGTTAATCCACCTGCTGGTTGAATTGAAGTGACGGGTTCAGATCGACTCTACATGAACGAATATTAAGGACGGTCAGTTAGATCTGGTGACCATTTGTACCACCAATTGACTTTAATTGTCACTTGTCAGGCTTTGATGCGTGATAACCATCCGGTTATAGTTACAGGTAACTATGGTGACTGGTTGCTTATAATTTAGAGAGTACTATACTCATGTAATTCTAAATGCATTGAAGTGAGATGTTGACTATGGCATTGATCGTGCGTGTCTGCCAGGGAAAATTCAGAGATACAGAGTCGAAGGCAGCTGCATAGCACAGACACATCATACATGCGTGCTAACATGCATACAATTAGAATAAACCATTCGGACTTCATGTGCACACTGCATAGGGCATAGCACAATATATCACCGTCTGTAGAAACGCAATCACACAGATAGCTATCGATCAGCGTCGAAAGATTTCTGAATTCGTTTTTCCGGATGTACTACTGCCCAACACTGTTTACACAACGGTTATCTGCAGTGCAAGTGTGCAACAGAGGATTCGGATCGTTCTGGAGATAGACAACACCACGATAGGAAGATTGGTGTTGCCGAGTTGGTGGTCAGTTCTCAGTTCAGTACCAAGTGAACGTTCGTTTCAAAAAAAAAAAGAAAAAAGAAAAGTATCAAGTGAACGTACACAACTCGGACACCTCATCCTACTCCTCTCAGTCTGTCACGTAGCCAAGTCAGCTCACGAACCCATCGCAAGTGTGTTCTAGCACCAGCCACGGTAACTTCGATCGCCTTTAGCATGAAAAGATTGCGTACCAGCGTAACTGCTACCAATTAACCCGGGTTACGTGTCTTCTCTCTTAGCTACAACTCTGTGTTATAAAGGGTTCTCATTAACCAAAAAGTAGAGAGTAATAGGGAAAGGCAAGCTTAAAGTTCACATCACAAGATTGCCCGCAGATGTTTGTTGGCCTGTGGCTGATTTCAGCGTTCAAATCAGGCATGTCAGTCTCCTCTTCCATCGTAGCACTTTGCTTCTCTAAGTTCTCTTCTACTGTTCTTCATGTTTTTGCTTCATTTTGCTTTTTCTCTCTCGACTTTTCGTTGTAGTAAATGCTAATCTTGGGCCTCTCTTGAACTTGTCACTTAATGCTAGTATAAGAGGAAATCGTACAGGCAGCAGCCCTGACTACACCAGCGGCGGAGAGCCCACAGTTTCCGATGAAAACTTTTGACTTCACGCCGTTTGTTTGCTCCGATTCAATTCGCAGCTGTCGCTTGCTCCATTTCTTGGCTTGTTTAATCGTCATTTTTATGAGACGTCACATGGTAATTACTCTCTTATGGAACGCACAAAAGTTCACGAAAACTTTTAGTTTCTGATATATTATACTCGTATAGTTTTTTTTTTTTTTTTTGGAGAGAGGGACATGGATATTTGGACGAATTTGAATGCAAGTTTGCATATACAGGCACCTGCAAGTTGAAGTAGTTGCGTTGACCGGAGATCATAATACGAACAAAAGCATAAACAAGACATCAGAAAGCACCCAAACGAAGTACAAACTTTTTTATTATTTAATCTATTTTTTAAAAATATTTTGAAGATAACATCTCTCTAATTTTATTTTTAATTCTGATCCGTTGATCACACCACAACACGTGGTGTGACAAAACACGTTATCACATCACGGATCTCGGTGTAGCAAACGAGTGCTGTCACGTCATTCCTTTTAGCGTGACATGACTTAATCTAAAAACGGATGCATGTTAGTCACACCGCGACCGGTGGCGTGACAGAACAGTTTGATCATATCACCGATCATGTCGTGATAAAAATGTCAGAATTAAAAATAAAGTTAGAAGATGTTATCTTTAAAATATTTTTAAAAAATATATTAAAAATAATAAAAGCTCACGAAGTACGCACGTGGTGCTCAAGGGTTTACAAAGCCACTAAACTACAGGCAATCTGGATGCCGCCCATCGATAATTTATTGTGCAATTGTATCAATTGAACATTTACAAACAAGCAGCAGCAGCAACATGTTATATACTTATAAATGTGAAATCGTCTTTACAATATCATATTCCTAAAGACAACGTTTGAGACAGACATAGTTACAAAAAGAAGGCCAAATCAATAGCTTCCCAGGCTTTGGTTATGCTAGGAGTCTAGGACTACTACAGATGGAGTGGCAGGTTATTATAGACCCTACGTGGGCCTCAAGTATCTAACACAAGATTCACTTTAAACGAATACAGCAGGGCAAAGTCTAGCCACAAAATCTGCATAAAATATCAGACAACCACCTGAAAAATCAGATAACTTGCTGCCCAGTTCTTGGAATTTTCTCTCAAATATTCTGCCTGCTAATGGAAACATGAACCCAACCAACAACCTTGTTCTTGAAAAAGGCCTACCATTTTCTTCGTCCTTTTTTCATTCACATGGAGGGATGCTTTGCTGTTACAACATAACTGATCTTCAGAAACTCACATGTTTGCTTTCCTCTCCCACCGTTCTTTAACATCAAGCCTGAAAATATGACATACAAGTGATAACAATGAAACATAATCATTTCTTTTCACAAAAACGGTAAACAAATTGGCACATTAGCATTTGTGAACTGAGGTTATAAGAAATGTCGCACCATACTGGCCTACTATTCTACCACAGTTCCATCACAACTATGGTGATTCTGCTTCAAAATTTTATTTCTCGTCATTCGAATCAGTTTTCCTTGCTTTCTGATAAGAGAGTATACCTCATGCCCATCAGACAAAGTTGATCATAGAAATCTCAAGATTAGCAATAAAGAGCCTATTAGTATATTGCAGGTATTGCAGTGAGAATCATTCCTACCCTATTACGTCCACATATGGAAAAAAGCTGACAGGTCAAAGTGCATCTTCTTTGTTAGATTCAGAAAAAAGTCTCCACTCATCAAAGGAATTGCACAATGTATATGAACTTTTTGAACGATGAAAGTTGAAGTTTCAACGAACTTGGTGTTAATAAAGTGTTCCGGTGACAAGGTGCACTTCAACTGCCCAAATACTAAAGAAGTAGAAAGTGACATAAGAGAGCGCTGAAAACAGAAGTTGCTACATAGTATGATACAATAATGAAATAGTACCCCCAATGTAACTTCCTTTTGTTCCTTGAGGGCAGGGATGATGCAGGATCCTGAAAATATATGGGAGTTAAAAAGCATCAAGACTATCTATAGGAAATCATATTTGTAATATTTAAATTAAAGTAATTAGTGGTCTAAATGAAATCGAAATCAAAGTCAAATCAGTGGTCTTGAAGATATCAGATCAAAGTCCAATAAATGCCATACAGATGTAAATGTTCCTAGCATTACCACCTAACGGCAACAAAATCAACTCAATCGGGAATCAATGTCAACAAAGGAACTCATCAACTCTTATTCTATTGAGTTGACGTACATCTGACAGAAAAAGAACATTGGGTAAATGTAGATGACAAAAGATATTCTATGTGCAATTCAGCAATTCTATTGCATTATCTATCTATTTGGTAAACACTATGTAAACAATGGACAATTACTTAGTGTACTTTGATGCCAACAGGTACTTATACCTAAAACTAAATTAAAGCACTAAGTTGATTTATCAATTAGAAAATTGTTTGGTAGTTATTAGAACAGTTTTATGTCATGTGGTATTGCATTACAAGCGGCGCGTGAAGGGGTTCCGGCCGGCAACCAACCCGTGTTGGATTCGGTTGTGCCGGCTGGACTCTCAGATGTGCCCAAATAGGATTAGTTTCTAATTGCTAGATTTGTTTTACAATTCTTATTTGTTTTACAATTCTTAGTTTAAATCAGGAATAGTTAAGAGTTTAGTTCAATATTTAGAGTTTGAATCCTAGTCAAGTTTGTTAGGGCCTCTCTATTTAAAGAGATAGGCATGATTGCTTTGAGAGATAAGAAATAAGAAAATCCAATCTCCTCTCCCCTCTCCTGCCGTGGGCTCTGCCTTCACCGTGTGGCAGCCGTGACGCCACGGCTCCTCCGCCGCGCCGCCGAGGTCCAAGGCCACGTCCGGATACAAACCATGACTACCCTCTCCGCTCCAATCCCCTCTCCAATACATCTACTCATGACAACTTGGTATCAGAGACACCCGCTGCTCAGATCACCATGTTCGAAGGAGATAGCTCGGATACGATTAGCAAAGAGCTCGACGCTTTATTGCAGCAGATGGAGGCCGACCGGCTTAAGCTATACGACAAGATCGATAGCCTGGCCAGTACCATCCACGATATCGATCATCAGCAACGGGTGCATCACCTGGCCATCACTCATCTAGAACAAGGACAGCATCAACCTCCCGGCGACCTCGTCCAAGACACGATCACCGATGCGCGACTCTGGGCGGCCAAAGGTCTGCTACCCAGCCTATCGGGCCCCAAATTTGCAATTTGGAATCCACTGTATAAAGCTATGTCATTTCCTAAATCAGTAGATAGCACACACAGATACTTTTTGGATTATTCACATATCCACAGAAGTTCAAGGCGGCCTACGGCCGAAATTTTTTGGTACGCACTGATCATTACAGTTTGAAAATTTTGCTTGACAAACATTTGTCGACAATCCCTCAGTATCAATGGGTCAGAAACTCTTGAGCTATGATTTTGGCGTCGAATACAAGTCGGGCAATACTAATGTGGTCGTCGATGCATTGTCCAGGCGGGACACCGAGTTACAAGTTGCGGCCATTGCATTATCATCTCTATAGTTTGCTGTTTTCGATGATCTCCGCCAAGAGTTTAGTGCCAATCCGGCGATGCTCACGATCCGGGACGCTATCTTGGCCGATCGCCAACGGGAGCCTTGGGCGTTGGTGGACGAGTTGATTACATACAACAAACGGGTTTATATTCCCGCTACCGCTACATTGCTACCGACCGTTCTTCAGCTCACGCATGGTACCAGACACGGATGGATTCAAAAGACGCTTCACCGTTTACGTGCTGATTTCCATGTTCCAAATGCTCACTCTATTGTTCAAGAGTTTGTTCGTGCATGTGATGTTTGCCAACGTAATAAGGGCGAACAATTGCATCTGGCCGATCTTCAACCATTGGACATACCTTCCACAATTTGGGCTGACATCGCTATGGATTTTGTGGAGGGTCTTCCTCGGGTGCACGGTAGAAGTGTCATACTTACGGTGGTTGATCGTTTCTCCAAATTTGCTCATTTCATTCCATTGGCTCATCCATACATGGTGTATTCTGTGGCTCAGATGTTTTTTTTATGAGATTGCTCGTCTTCATGGTATTCCCAACTCCATTGTAGTGCTCTAAAAGGCGGCTGGGCTAGGCGGCGCCTACGCACTAGGCGACACCATTCCGCCTAGCCGGCCTAACCAATTTATCCCGCCTAGGCGGCCGCCTAGCCCCACCTAATCAGCGATTAGGCGCTAGGCGCTGGTATGTCGCCCGACTAGCGCCTAGCGCCTTAGTGAACATTGCTCCATTGTTAGTGACCGCAATCCGGTGTTTACCAGTAATTTTTGGACCGAATTATTTCGTTTAGCCGGTGTTCAACTCAACCTCAGCTCAGCTTTTCATCCTCAGTCTGATGGACAGTCAGAAGCAGCAAACAAGATAATCGTCATGTATCTACGATGTCTTACAGGGGACAAACCAAAGCAATGGCTTCGTTGGTTACCATGGGCCGACTATTGTTATAATACATCATTTCAAACGTCGCTCCATACGTCGCCATTCAAGGTTGTGTGTGACCGCGACCCGCCCTCTTTGTGGTCGTATACGCCAGGGAGCGCCCAGCTACCTGCTGTCGAGCAACTGGTCCAGGACAGGGATACCTTCTTGATGGAAATCCATGGTCGACTACTTCAGGCTCAACAAATATATAAACAACACTATGGCAAAGGGCATCGCGAGTTGGAATTCATTGTTGGTCAATGGGTTCGACTTCGTCTTCATCACCATCTTGCGGCATCATTGACTATGCCGCACCGTCGAAAGTTGGGACCACGATATTTCGGACCATATCAAATTATTCAGAAGATCAACATGGTGGCTTTTTGTTTACAACTTCCGGCTCACGCGAAAATACATGATGTGTTTCACCTCAGTTTATTAAAACCGTTTGTGGGTCTCCACCTACGGTTCCTCCAGCTCTGCCGACTCTTCTGCATGGTCGGGTTTGCCTAGTGCCAATGAAAGTTCTCAAGTCTCGTGTCGCTCGTGATAAACTTCAATTACTTGTACAGTGGGAAGGTGCTCCCGCGACATGCGCTTCTTGGAAAGATTTCGGGCAATTTCGGCAATTGTACTCTCTATTCTAGCTCAAGGACGAGCTGCTTTTAAAGGAGGGGAGAGATGTCGTGTGGGGATTGCATTACAAGCGGCGCATGAAGGGAGTTCCGGCTGGCAACCAACCCGTGTTGGATTCAGTTGTGCCGGCTGGACTCTCGGATGTGCCTGAATAGGATTAGTTTCTGATTGCTAGATTCCTTTTACAATTCTTAGTTTAAATCAGGAATAGTTAGAGTTTAGTTCCATATTTAGAGTTCGAATCCTAGTCAAGTTTGTTTGGGCCTCTCTATTTAAAGAGATAGGCATGATTGCTTTGATTTATAAGAAATCAGAAAATCAAATCTCCTCTCCCCTCTCCTACCGTGACGCCACGACTCCTCCGCCGAGGTCTAGGGCCACGTCCAGATACACACCACGACTACCCTCTCTAATCCAATCCCCTCTCCAATACGTCTACTCGTGACATTTTAACCATCAACTGACGATATCTGTTAAAAAATCACGTAAAACAGTATGTATTTTGCCACAACACTCGCAAAAAGTGGAGATAAAACAGTTTGTTTCATTTCTTGGAACAAATTTCAATACCTAAAGACCAATTGGAAGATGTTACTGGGATTGATAAACCAAGCCTCTGTAGTAATACAGAACTTCACTACTATAGGTAACCCTTTTCAATTGCTAATTCACTGCCCCAAGGCAAAAGACTGAAGCAAAAACAATAATCTTCATGAATTCAGGTCAAAGGAAGATAGTGCCCAAACATTTTCCAATAGGTATAACCAGACATACCACTCGGATTCCTGTAGTTGATGATGCGTGCTGTACATCTATTGTGGCATTATCAACTGATTTATCCTTGTCAGTGAATTTACAATCATAGGCTACTTTGGTATTCCTCCCAGTTCTTCCTAAAAATACAAATGCCATAGCTTAGAACCACTGATCAGCAGGTAGTCACACATACACAAGTGCACAAACACGAGAGAGAGAGGTACCTAAAGATTTTCCTTTGTATTTTGGATTTTCCTTTATTTGTAAACGTTTCTTGTGTAATTCCTGCGACACGTGAATGAACAAATAATACACTCAGTAACTTGAGAATAAAATATCTTTCCTATACTCCAAGCCAAACTCTAGTACGCAGATAGGGTTTCCAATCGACACTCTGTAGAAGTGCTAATATTACATTTCTTTCTAAGTTTGGTATTGTCTTTGATTTATTACATTCATCAATGTGCTCGTGTAGTAAACTAGTATTTACCTATCTATGTGTTTTTCTTCCTGAACTTTTCCAAGTACTTTTGGTCTTTTTACTGCGAATTTTCCTTGACACAAAAAAACTGCACTCTTAACAATAATTGGCATTTTCATAAAGGATTAATAGCAAAGATCAAAACATCAACTGTCCAACACTCCGACTATCAGAAGCTGAATATATGCCTACAATACAAAGTCCAGACTTCATCAGACCATATTTCTTCTCGAAAGAAATCCAAGTTATCCCTACAGCACAAGAAACCGAACAGTTCACTCCTAGCTTAAGGTATTCTGGCCATTCTGTATGACATTGACAACAGCTAAAGCCTATAGTTTGAACATGTCCAGTTATTGACCAAGAAATTACTAATATCTCCTGCTTTAGTGAATCCGTCCTATGTAGATGTACAGTTTATTGTCTTATTAATCTATATAAACACAAAAAAACTCAAACATGTACAAATCAGCAAACAAACAAAACCTCAAACATGTCTATTTATGCATCAAGAAATAAGAAACAAAAAGGGGACCGATTTTGTCCTTGCCCTAACGTGTTCTTCCATAATACCTAACTTGAATTAGGATTCCTATGTAACTGCACAAACTAAAATGATTAGAAACAAGCATCCCTGCGTGTGGATCAAAAACAGCACAAGATTCGCACTGAATATTCGAGCAATCCAAGTAAAAGAGAGGAAACCTTAAACTTGTCGAGCTGATCTTGGGATAGCTTGGAGGGCTTGAATTCGGGGTCGAGGAGCCTACTGGATGCGAGCGCCTCCTTTCTCCTCGCCTCGTCGCCTCCATCGGCGTCTCCTACGCCGCCTTCTCTCCCCATCTCTTGCTTGCTTGTTGCTTCCATGGCCGAAGAGGGAAGGGAACAGATGGGTCGGGCTTGGTAGGGTCGGACAATGGTCCAAGGCCGTGGAAACTCCTTCCGGCCTGGTCGCATCGCTTGTGCTGTAGACACTATGTGTGCAGGTTTAACCTTTTCTTTTCCTCAGAATTTCGAGATAGAAAACCGAAAGTAATAACTCTATCCTTCGCAAATTCTTGATGTAATCTACATAGAAATAATTAAGTTACAGCCTTGTACAATTAGTTTACAAGGACCATTGGAAACAGGTCTAATTTAAGTTGGCCCCGTGCAGCAATTCAACACGTGCAACAATTCATGGAAAGATATGCAGCATTGCAAAAACACACAAGCAACATCGAGAAAATATTTGAAAAAAAAAATTGCATTCTCTCAACAACTTAGATGAACTTGAGTAGTATTGGATACCTGAATTGGTATTTGACCAAGCTACCTTTAAAAAAGAGTGTAAACAAATTCCAAAACAACAAATCTAACTCTAAAAAACATGTTACAACCCTTCAACATTGAAGATGCATCTACAACACCC
Source organism: Ampelocalamus luodianensis (assembly GCA_036346255.1). Classification (NCBI taxonomy): domain Eukaryota; kingdom Viridiplantae; phylum Streptophyta; class Magnoliopsida; order Poales; family Poaceae; genus Ampelocalamus; species Ampelocalamus luodianensis. The sequence goes on from CM070618.1 coordinate 65,859,387, forward strand.
GAAAATAGCTTCTGCAACATCTCGAATAACCTGTTGTGACAACCCATTTCAAGAAAAAAAATGGTGCAACAAAATAGTTACCATGTTGCAAAAATATATATATTCTTGTGCAACAAATCAATCTCCAACTGCAACAAATAATAATTTGTTAGTAGATCTGAGAAATACACATTGCGATAAGAAAAACACTTCTTGCAACAACGGAAGAAACAAGCTGCAACAATTCAAAAAACGCACGCAACAAGAGATGGATGGTGGTGAGTAATAGAGCTTGTCGAAGGGGGTCAAGACGGCACCAACGAGGATCTTGCGGAGGTGACGGAGCTCGTTTAACCACGGTGGTGCTCACGGAGGCCGATAGGTATCAAAGACGCGTGTGGAGAGCCAGAGGATCAGAGAGAGAGAGAGAGAGAGAGAGAGATGCTGCACCGATGAGTCACCAGAAGAGGGAGGAGGCGTGATGGCGGAGAATTGGGGATAGGAAAAAGAAACATTGGAGATAGGAGGAGGCATCAGACGCTGAAGCAACCATGAAAGGTCAGAACGATCTAAACAAAATTCTGACAAGAGTCGAGTCTTGTTAAACAACAAGCGCTCTACTGCATGAAACAGAAGTGTAATGTACGCCTGCTGATCTTTTGGCCGTATTGGCACTATTTGACATCATATTAGCAAAAATAGCACCCGTCGTGCGAAATTTGCATAAATGGCATCTCCACCGCACGGTCATCGCGGGATGAACGAAGGGGCGACACATACCCCTGGCCACACCGTGACTGTGCGGCAGAGGACAGAGGAGGCACCACACGTTGACCATGCGGGGGGGAGGCCGCATGGTCACCGTGTCGGGGGGTGGCCACACGGTGGCCCTGTGGTGGGGGCAAGCGCATAGTGCCATGCGGTGGGGGAAGGGGATTTGGGTGCGATTTGGGAGGGGGTTTGGGTGGAGGTTTTGGAAAAAAAAAATTGAAAATCGTGCGGTGGAGCTGGCTGCCGCACGGCCACCATGCGGTGGCCATCTTTTCCACTTCCCGGCCTCCCTTCTCCGCACATCTATTGCCTTGTCACTGCTGTCCCCCCTTGCCCTCTCCCTCCTCCGCACATCTATCGTCCCGTCGCTGCTGTCCCCCCTTACCCGTAGTGTTGCACCTCAACAACGCCTCTAGAATTCCCGGCGCCAACGCAGTGTCTTCCCCTTCGCTCGGCTATAAATACCAAACTCTCACAGTCGCTCATCGCTCATCTCAATTGTGTTTCGCTTCTCGTTCTCGCGCTCATCGCTGAGAACTCGGAGAATGTAACATAATTAATTTTTTAGAGAGTAAAAGTTCGGAGCAGTCGTTACGATCGTAGCAGTTTTGATTGCTTCCCCCAAAGGATAGGTAATTATTTGTCAGATGCTTTTGTCGTTATTACCGTAGTTGTAGTTAATTAGTCAGCTAGTCATAATTAATGTAACTTGTTTTGTAACATTTATAATATAGTTATAGTTACGGTATCCCTAATTTATTAGTGCATGATACGTTGTGGTGATTAATCAGTCGTAATGCTCATAGGCTTTGTTATTTTCGGTATGAACTAGTTAGTGGTTTGAAATGAGTTGAAATTAAATAGTTGTAATGAATTAGTTGTAATTAGTTTAGTGGTAATTAATTAGTCATAATTAGTATAGTGGTTATCAGTTCGGTATATTAAATTAGTAAAAATTAACTACTTGTAATTAATTTAGTGGTAATTAATTAGTCATAATTAGTTTACTAGCAATTAGTTAGGTATGAATAATTTAGTGCAAATTAGTTAGTCATAAGTAATTAAGTGGTAATGAGCATTTAGTTTAATAGAGGTAAGCACGGTAATAATGAATTACTTGTAATTAATTTTCGGAGGTGTAATCAAATTCTTGGTAATTAATTAATTATTCGTATTTAATTATGCATATGTAATCGATCACTTGCATGCAATTTGTCGTCATTGTTTGTTATATCGCGTACCACGGATGTAGTTGTTGTGGCTTTAGGTAATTTCGAACATGCCAAACTTGGTAGTGTTTTAGTCTCGTACGGGTCAGACCCAATGGGGTTGGACCTATCGAGATGCCAATACAAGGTGGTCCGGCGAAGGGCTCGACGCGATGAATATTCACGAGCTTCGAAGCTACATCTGGAGGGAGTTCGTCACAGAGGCAATGACGAAGAAACTTGTGACCGAGGGGATCATGTGCACGAATGTTGTGTGGAAGCTCGTCAAGGTGAATGGAAGTATAGCATGAAGTCAGTACATGCAGATTGCCTCCCAGCCCGAGGTGGCCATTTATGGAAGGCCGATGGTACACGTGAATTTTGTACGTCAGGGCGTCGAGAAACCTTGATGATGCCGGGGCCTCTACAAGCGGGCAACTACAAGGCGAGCTTGAAGACAGTAGCACGAAATATGATGTCTCGGAGGAACACTCGCGCATAATTTTGTGCAACATGAGGGGCAAAATTGTGGTGGTCGGTCTGCATTGATTGCCATGAGTATCTACCAAACTAGCCTCTCAAGTTGGAGTCCGACGAAGACGCCGATCCAAGCTCGGATGGTAGCGACGAGGACGCACACCAGGCCGGTGGTCCAACCAGGGGAATTGTGTCATTGGAGGTGTCTTACGTGGCATCGAGACTTGATGTTATCGTGGTGCGTTCCCTTGTACTACTGCAATAAGGGTCCCAGTAGGGGTTTGATGCGATGCCCTCTTAGTTTGGCAACACTTCCCAAGTAAGGTGGTTGTGCAACAAGCTATAGTACGGTACGCCTTGTCCATCAACCGTGTGTATCAAGTGCACCGGTCCAACCCAGGGCATTACGTAGTGAAGTGCGTAGTGGAAGGCTACCCTGGCAAAGTTAGTGCTCAACGAGCAAAGATCTTTGGCTCGGTCTTCGCGGTCAAGGCGCTAACCGATCACACTTGCGAGCTTAGAGAGCTCCTGCGGCAGCATCGAAACGTGACTTCCGCATATATGGCAAGCCTCATCAACCACTTAGTTGCGCGCGAACATGTCCATCTCCCCAAAGATGCTGAGGTCGAAAGTCGCCGATCTGGTTGGTTATCTAGTCAACTACAGTAAAGTCCGACGAACCAAGCAGAAGATCAACGAGTCCATGTACGGGACATACAAAGAGGCGTATAACCTTTGTGCCGAGATTGCTTGACCAGATTGTTGAATTAAACCCTGGCACATATATAAACAAGCTTGAGAGTGAAAATGCTGACAGAGAGCCCAACTGCTTCATACCGGACCAAGTGTTCTGGGCTTTCACCTAGGCCGTTGGGGGCTTCAAGTTCTGTCGTTTTGTGCTCACGATGGATGACACTTTCCTCACGGGGAGGTACAAGGGCACCATTCTCATCGCGGTGGCGGCCGACGCGAATGACCAGCTTTCTTGGTGGCATTTGCCATTGTGAAAACGAGAACACATCCAGTTAGTTGTGGTTCCTAGCAAACATGAAGTGGGTAATGGTGGGAGACCGACGCAACGTATTCCTTATCATAGACCACAATGTTGCGTTGTTGGCGGCCCTCAACATCATGTAACATGGGACAACCCCCTCACCAGTGGAATGATGTGCAAACCCAGTGGTGCATGAGGCATCTTGCATCTAACTTGTTCACACGGTTCCGTAGTCAGGAAATTGTGAAGACGTTCAAAGCATTATGTCTGCAGAACTAGAGGCGAAAGTTTGAATCTATCTGGAGAGACCTCAAATACCATACTACAAGACATATAAGGGATTCCACTCTGAAGGTACTAAAGGGAGAGCAACCCAGCAATACTATAAGTATCTCGGAGTGGATTCATCACCACGCTTCTGAATTTGAGAAATAGTCCATTCTCTATGACACAGACAGTGCGAGATATGGGATTATGATGACCAACATATCCGAGGTGTACAACAGCGTCCTCCAAGGTGTGTGGTGCCTCCCTATCACCGCGATCATCGAAGAGACATAGACTCGCACTATTAGTTATTTATTCAATAGAGTCACCGCAGCCAAGCGATAGATGGAGGAAGCCAAGCAGTGGTCCGAGAACATGCAGAGGCACATAGACTAGAAGATGGAGAAGGCTCGAATGCACGGTATCCGGGTGATCAATGGCCTCAGGAGGAAGTACGAGATCAGGTTTCAGCATAAATATGTCAATAGTCATGCCAAAGGGGGAAGGAAACAGGCATGCACCCTAGGTGATGTGGCGATATGCACCTGCAACAAGCCGAATCTCCTACACAAGCCATACTCGCATTTGTACAAGGCGTGTGCGCAAATGAGATAGATGTCTACATCGTACATCTTTGAGTACTACGATGTGCAACACCTTTTCGGTACATAGAGTACAGAGTTTCACTCGTACAGGTTGAACATGAACTACAAGGATCTTCAGACGGACAAGATGCAATGGGGCCCGAACAAGGCCTTCAAGACAACAGGAAGGGACGACGACGAACGTGGCACTTCTAGAAGGATATGGATGCCAACAAACGTACCAGTATTAGCCGCACAATCAAGTGCAGGATATGCAAGACCCTTGGGCACTCAATGAAAGATTGCCTCAACAAACTCAACTCGTCTGGTCGTCATTTAGTGTTATAATTTAATGTATTATCCGTCTTGTTTTGTTATGTACAGCGAAACTTCTACGATACCCAGATATGTCGGATTCATCGGCAAACTTCTACGCGAGGATGTTGTAGAAGCACAAGTGGCTTGCTCGAAAGACCAAACATCTACAATACCCAGATTTTTCAATGAAAGATGCTCTGGGCACTACCTCGTAAGTGTTTCTTTTACATACATTGATTTTCCTCTCCCTACGTTGATTTCCATAAATTTTTAACTTCATCCCCGCATAATGGCAGCCCGATATATATGCGCTGCCACTTCTTCCAGTGGATCGATGATCCAGAGATGTACGATAGGGTGTTCATCGAGCAGAAGTACATGTTGAACTACTCGATGCGGCCTGAGACCTTCGTGAGGTGGAAACCTTACATACCGGACCCTGTTGAGGAGGCACCGAAGGAGCCCAGGACTCGCCCGACGGATAAGGGGAAGGCTCTTGCTACTAAGATCGGTAATCATTGTGGCTTCTCCCGTCACCTGGGAGCACTCCATATCGAAGAGGTGAGTTATGTACAATTCGTGTCCTGATTTTGTATTTGCCCTTTTGCTTTTCTAGAAACATGCAATCGTCTAGCTCATATCGTAGAACATGGGGACTTTGACACACGACACCGATGTAGAGAGTCTCGAGACAAGGGGAAGGTGTAAGATCGAGGAGGTCGACTAGAGGGGGTGAATATTCAATTCGATTTTGCTCAATTAAAACCTAAATTAACTAGTTTTGACTATGTACACCAACAAGCTAAGACTATTGACAATAATAGCAAACATACAAAAATAAGTAAGCAATTTAATTCTAGGAATGTAAATTGCACAAAGTAAAACATAAAAAAACAAACCACAATGACACAAGGATGTTTTACCGTGGTGTTTGGAGACTTGCCAATCTCTCTTAATCCACGTTGAGGTAAGCCTAAATGAATTGGATCGGCTCACAACTTGAATCAACACCTCAATCCACTCGGGGTTGCTCTTCCTCCACTCCAAAGATGGCGAGTACCAAACCACCCACAACACGTTGGGCCTTCTCACAAGCTTCTTGAAAAGATCATCGGACCATGACACCTCCACGCCGTCTTGGTGTCGGCAAACATCAAGAGTAATAAGCTCAACCTCTTGCTTGACTCTCATCAAGTGCAACACATGCATAATTGGATACTCAATCCAATTCTAGTTGCAACACATGCAACTAGAACCTCTCCCTTTGCTCACAAGGTGCAACACATGCACAATTGAGAGGAGAAACTCATACTAGCTCACGAGAGTGAAAATGCCAAAAATATTTTCTCTCAACCAGCCAAGGGGGTATTTACAACCCCCACCACAAAAACTAGCCATTGGGAGCAGAAATCCCTAAAAATCGGTATTTGTGGTACTACCGTCATAGGATGGTCGGTACTACCGCACCTACTATTCAACAGTCGAAAAAGGGTGCATTAAATGCTTAAATACTCTAGTTTAAAGTTTGGTGCGGTATTAGCACTCACAGGGGCAGTACTACCGCAGATAAATTTCAGCACAGATGACACTCGAAAAAAAGGTTATAACTTTTTACTCGATGTCGGAATTAAGTGATCTTGGATTCTATGAAAAGCTTATTCAGAGGGCTACACAACCCACACATTTGCATGATCTCAAACAAATTAGATCAATATAGAAATCACAAGAAATCTAAAGAGTCACTACTATGGTCTAAGTCCAAGGAAATAGTAACAACCAATCTTAGACCATGTCAAGAAAAAATGTATGAGTTCCAACAATTTGTAAAACACCTTTGCAAACTTAGATCATACCACAAGGAATAGGTACATGGACTTCAACCATTTGTAAAAACATTTGCAAAGTATAGTCACATGCTATAAGGATTAGATGCACGAGCCTCAGCTATTTGCAAAACACATTCGCAAATAATAGCATCATGCCTCAGAGAGCTAGAGCAAGCATGTTTGAGCTATCAACACATGATGGGACTCAAGCTACTAGACATGACCCCTCTTAATAGTACGACAAACCTATACTAGCAATCCGGTCTTCCAACCAAACACAAAGACCAGTAAAAGACTAAGAACATATCCTTAGCCCTAGCTAGTTATATCTTTGCCTTGAGCAGCCTCTTGAAGTTTGATGACCCACATATTTAATTCAAGTCTAGGTCATTGTCTTGATATGCATCAACCCATGATGCATCCTTCACGTGCCCTCTATCAACACTTGATGGGTCATCTCTTGACTTGATGATCAACTCACGATCATCTCCTCTTTGAGATCTTGATATGCATCAACACATGATGCATCCTCTTTTTGAACCATGACTTGATGACGATCAACTCATGATGCCATTCAAAGTCTCCATCATTATGGAACATAACATATTCATCTAACTCATGAAAAATGTTAATCCCATAATGTGATTATCAATAATTACCAAAAATACCTACATTAAATACTTTTGAACTAGCCATTACTGTCAGGTACGGTACTACCACACTCACATGGGCGGTACTACCGATTTCCATAGAAGGACAATTCCCAAAAGTATGCTCTCTGGAATTTACATACCGCCAACTAGATTTCGGTCATACCGCACTGCGGTACTACCATTTCTCAAATGCGGTCATACCATTTGTACTAAACTTTTTTTGGAAGTTATTATAGATGCAATGCATGATTCTTAGTTGATTAAGATGGCACATAATAAATCCTCAAACTACTAGCCATGATCCCTCTATTGTCATTGCATTGCCATTTCCATGTTGTCATCCATAGTCCAGGACTAAGCCTTCAAAACACTTAGCACACACATTAGTCCCATAATACAATTGTAAATAACTGGATATAAAGTAATATGAGTATATATGAACTACACAAGGTTTATATACTCAAATGATATGTTTCAAAGTAGAGATCCCCAATATAAGTGGATAAAGAACAAGGATCAATACTAATGGAACCTCAAAATATAGAGTAAACTCCCCCTAAATGTGTGCATACACGAATGTGTAATAAAACATATGCATATATTCAAGTTAAACTTTTAGTAGAGTTCAACCTATATTTTGGATCCGATGAATGCAACAAGATATAAGAATATGATGTCGAGTGCATACCTCCATAATTTTTACATTTTCATCCAAATAAGACTAAATAATATCATACTCAACAAACGAGTTAGTCTCACATTTATATTTGTCATTAATCACCAAAACCAATTTAATAAAGCTTGAGCTTACAGAAGGGGAAGGCTCCTGCGACTGAGCTCGGCCACCATAGCATATCCGGTCCCCCAGGCGTACTTCATGTCGACGATATGAGTTATGTAGAATTTACATCCTTGTTACGTTTTTCTTGTATGATGCACTTACATCATGGAATCGCAGGATATGGATGACTTCGATATACGACACCAACGTAGGGAGTCTCACGACAAGGGGAAGGGGAAGGCTCCTTCAACTGAGACCGATCGATGTCGTAGCATATCCGGTCGCACGAGCGCACTCAGTATCGAAGACGTGAGTTATATACAATTTACATTCTTGTTACGTTTGTTATTGTACAATCCACTTACATCATGAAATCGCAGGACATGAACAACTTTGACACTTGCCGCCACCGTGGACAGCCCCGAGACTAGTTGCAGACATCATTGCATAGATGATAGATCCAACTACCATCATGAATAACATTGTTAAATATGATATTATTTGTTAATTTATTAGTTCAATGTGGATGATATTCTTTAACACTGTATTGTACTACAAGCTAGATAGGCTAGTACATGAATAAACCGAGGGAATTGCGTGGCATGCAGATCATATAACAACATACTATAGCCTTCGAAACGCACATGAGTCGAAGGCTACGGTACATTGTTATATGATCTCCATACTACATATTTCTCTCAGTTGGTTCATGTACAAGCTTATCTAGCATGTGATACAACACAATATTAAAGGATATCACCCACATTAAACTGATAAATTTATAAAGAGTGTCCTATTTGATCGGGGTACATGTGATAATACCCCCTCCTCCTTCATCCCGATTGCAATAAACCCGCTCGTGTATCATGTAATGCTTGTAACATTTGAAATACCATCAATTTTATCTATCAAAAGTTACATTGTAACTCCATTGGAAATGTCGTCACTCCTTGTTCTCTGTTTTCATGTGTCAGTTGGCTAAGTAGTTGTAATTAATTAGTAGTTGAGTAGTGCTAGTTACATTAGCGCATAATAAGTGGTCGAATTTACGTTACCGTAATAAATTTGATGGCACATAATGACTCATAGTTAATTAGTTACCTTAATCGTAATTAATTGAGTGTGAATTACTTAGATGTCAATACTTACTCGTACGAGCCTTAAGGATTTATATTTTCTAAAAATTAATTTATAAACTATTAAGTTTCTTTGCCACTTTTTTTCTGTCTTAGTATTTTTTTTTTCTTGTATTTACCTTTATTTTTAAATTAGTATCATTGGGGTGGACATTGAGGAGGACGTCAAGGAGGAGGACCCTGCGCCTATAGAATTTGAGTAATACTGTATTGTACCATAGGCTAGCTAAGCTTGTCCATAAACCAACTGAGAGAAATGTTTGCCATGAAATCCTAATTTATGAAACCCTAATTCTATTAGATATGATTAAGCCTATTCTGTCAGGAGTACGTTGTGTGGGAATTCATGAAACTGTAATTTTGAAACCTAAAATCCAATTTTTTGAGACCTAAACCCTTAATTTTTGAGATAATTTCAGAACGCATATAAAATTATAGAAATATTACAAAATCAAGTTCACTGTGTAAGGAGCTTCAAAACAAAATTCATAATTTTTTAAGCTTATTTTCTATATTTAGATATTCCAACAAATAATATAATTAAATAAAATTGCGAGAAAAATTAAGAATGAATAAAACTATGGAAAAATTACACAACTAAGTACATTGTGTTGGGAGGCTCCACAAAAATTTTCATAATTTGTTTAGCTTATTTGCTATATTTAAAAATTCATACAAACAACACTATTATGAAGGAGAGAGAATCTGCACGGCCGCTGTGTGGGAGCGCCTCCACCACACGGTGGTCGTGCGACAACGCTAACGTGTCAGCTCGTTGGTGATGACCGTGCGATGACCGTGAGGTGGAGGGGCCATTTCTGCAAATACCGCATGACGAGTGCCATTTCTTTAAAACGGTCGCAAACAGTGCCAATACAACCAATTCCTCCTCAATCTTCAACTTTATGTTGACTGTGTCAACGGACAACTAATCTCGGCAACCACATGTTGTACAATATTGCTACAGCCCTTGCTGGACAAACTTTTACGTTGGCTGACAACATGCTTGCTTAGCGAGTTTTTGGCTAGTGTAGCACGTTTTACGTGCATAGTAGCAAATGTAGCTCTCTCTTTGCGCTAAATGCAAAAAGGCACCGTGTTTGTGTGCCAGAGGGCTGAAGTCGCCGGTAGAATGTCACATCGCTGCTGGTACTGTGTTGGCGCGTCCGTGCCCCCAAGGCACGAACTCGGCGCGTTGTGCTCTAAGAGCACAGACTCGGCCCACCGTGCCCCAAGCACACGAATGTGGCGACGTGTTGCTCCGCCAGCGACTCCGGCCCTTTGGCGCGTGGATCGGTGTTTTTTTTTGCATTTAGCACAAAGAGAGAGCTACATTTGCTATATTCAGAAATTCCAACAAATAGTATACTTAAATAAAATTACGAGAAAAAAATAAGAACGAATAAACTATGAAAAAATTATACAAGCAAGTACACTGTGTCGGGAGGCTCCACAAAGTTCATAATTTTTTGAGCTCATTTACTATATTTAAAAATTCATACAAACAACACTATTCCGGAGGAGAGAGAATCCGCACGCCGCCATGTGGGAGCGCCTCCATCGCACGGTGGTCGTGCGGCAGCCGCTCCACCGCACGGTGAGCGTGCAGCAGCGCTAATGTGTTGGCTCGTTGGTGACGACCGTGCAGTGACGCACGGTGGAGGCACCATTTCTACAAATACCGCGCGGCGAGTGCCATTTATATAAATACGGTCGCAAACAGTGCCAATACGGCCAATTCCTCCTCAATCTTCAACTTTATGTCGATGGTGTCAACGAACAACTAATCTCGGCAACCACATGTTGTACAATAATGCTACAGCCCTTGCAGGACAAACTTTTACGTTGGTTGACAACATGCCTGTTTGGTGAGTTTTTGGCTAGCGTAGCATGTTTTATGTGCGTAGTAGTAAATGTAGCTCTCTCTTCGTGTTCGTGCACCAGGCGCACGGACTTGACTCTATCGTGCCCCTAGCGCATAGACGAGGTGATGTGTCGCTTCGCCGATGACTCCAACCCTTTGACGCGCAGACTCAATGGTTTTTTTTCTTTTGGCACAGAGAGCTAGCTATATTTGCTATTACACTCGTGAGTGATGCTATATTAACCAAAAACTCACTGCTTGGCTGTCAGAAGTGCATTAGGATGTCTATAAGCCGCAAGATTGCCGACTAAACAATCAGTGCCAAGTGCCGACTGGAGTACTAGTGTACTGCCATCTTCGGAGCAGAAGCACAAGCACCTAAGATCTATAGAACGCTGATTGCAACATGGATGATAGCTACTAACATGGGACATGTGGAGCCGAATTTTTTGCAATTTAGGCGGAGCGCGAGGAGTCATTGGAGAAGACACGCAAAGAGGAGGCAGCAGAAAGGAGCGCGAGGAAGAGGTGAAAATGAGGCGACTGCTAAGCGTAGGGGAGAGGAGAGGAGGCTTGAGCGCGTTCGCGTGCTAAGGGCGCAATGGAGGAGGATCCGGATGCTTTGAGGAAGGGAAAGTGGCCTCGTTGCACTTCGTGAGTGTGCTAGACTTAGTAGTTATGGTTTAATAATGAACAATGGTCTCATTTCTTTGGACTTGTTATTTTGTTGTACTCTTGTCATGTCTTGCACTTTTCAAGATGTGCATGTGAGTATATTGTTAAACTTGAACATGTGAGTAGCATGACTTGTTTTTTTGTCACTATGCCTATATATTTGGTAACTTTTGGTGCGACAACAGTAAGCACACGTTCCTTTGGTCCCAAAGATATAATCACTACTCGCATATAATCACGGAAAAATTCGCGAGTTTCCCTGTTTCGACCATCCACATTTAACAATATGACACAAATATATCATACGAGCATATATTCATCACAATACCACACGAATAGTAGAAACAACAATCCAAAAGTCCAAATAGTCCATAAAAGTCCATACAATGTACATAAACACGGTCCCTCATCGCCTCCTAGCCTTGCCCTTTCCACCAAGAGCGTCGGTGCTCGGAGTGTAAGGGTCACGCGGACGTCGGTGCCTACGCGGTGGAGGCCGCAAGGCGTGTCGAAGGAGCACCGAGCCGAGATGGTCCAATCTCCTCGGCCTCGTCCTCCCGCCGCCACCAATCTCCTCGGCCTCGTCCTCCTCCTCGCCACCAAGTCCCCGAAAAGTATCCCCGGTCGTGCAGGACGAGCTCGCCTCCTAAGTGTACCTCGCGTGTGAAGAAGTGCCTGAGCCTACGGTTTGGTCTTGGCGTCAGGAAGATGTGTGCGTGGCACGTGGACGCCCATCGGTGCTCGCGCCCGCAACCACAACGGCAAGAGCCACTGCTGTAGCCGCCTCGCAAGTCTCTGCGGTTCATCATCATTTTGTTAGTTCACAAATGTCATATTTGGTTACAAGTTTATATTTTGATTGCCATGTATTGAAAGACTTACTCCAAGAAAGTTGTGGAGTGTCGTCTCATCCACTCGTCCTCGGAAAACGCCTAGGTCAAGCACGGATCGCCTCAACGTGTTGCCCCGCACACATTGTTAACATATGGTTACTCGGTTAGTGCGATGCAAATAACATTAGCGCTATGATTGATTGCAAGAAAAAGGTTAGAAGTGACATTACCACTCGATCTAAGATTGGCCCGACCTCCACCAACGCCCTCCCGAGTCGCGTGTCGTAGGAAGTGTCTTCATCGCCAGAAGACTCCATGTCGCCAGAGTCCGCTTGGGTCCATTGCACCTTGACTTTGTCCGTGTCACACCAAGGTACCAAGAAAGGTATGCACGGAAGTTGTAGTTCGTGCGCGGTGCTCATTGGCATAGACGTTCTCATGGAGGAGTCCCCACACGCTTATGTGCTCACGGTGCAACGCCTCGAAGTTTGTCGACTTTTCTCGCTTCGACGATCGATCCCGCAATATATACATCATCGATTGCAAATATAGTGAATTAGTAGTTATGTATACAAAGGAGAGAAAAAGTAGCGACGCCACTTACTTGTGCAACTCCACGACGCCGAGAATAAAGCTCCATCGCCACTCTTGCTCGAGGCCAAGCGGCGTGCAACTCTATGTGGCGGTGGTACTCAACAACAGAGAAGCATCGGCGGACACCTCATCATGTAGAGGTCCTCGTCCACGCGCACATCGTGCTCGCCCAAGCCGACCACTGGCCGTCTCGTAAGGTTCCCAAGTGACTGCGCATAAAAGGTGTTTAGGTATTGTAAGAAAGATTGTATCGAAGATCGAATGGAAATGTGAAATGAAAATGCAATGAACTCACCATCGAAGTCGTAAGTGTGTCAAGCTCGTTGGCGTACTCAACGCACGCGCGCCCATACGCAAATGGAACTCGAACTCGTCCCAAGGTGGGCAACCGTCGGTCGGTGTCGAGGGTTGGCCATCGCAAACCACGGACGAGGAGGAAGAATCGTCGGCCGACCAACCGTACACAGACCACATCCAAAGCGGAGAAGGTACACACAACCGATCGACGCGTCTTTGAGCGCATCGCCAAACAAGCCGAGCACAAGTGGCGGTAGAGGAAGGACAAAACTCGAAGCCCAGTGTAGCCACCCGCCATGTCCCGGTCGGCCAAGCAAGGAGGTACATCCATGACGCGTTGTCTCCGTCGCGTCGGAAAGAGAACACACCCAAACAAGTGTAGGATCCAAGCTCGCGAGAGTAGGTGATTTGTCTCTCGCCGCATTGTCCGGCACCGAGCAAGCTGTCATTCGAGCCAATCGATAAGAACCCCGAGGTGCGGGAAGCGGTGTCTCGGAGGAAGCTCTCTCCCAAGGAAGGCCTCCACTCTGCTCTCCAACCGTCGGACGACTGTCCCAGAATGGACGGCCCAACAACGAGACCAAGAAACTTCGCGCCTGAGCGTAATGATCATCTCACCACAAGGTAGGTGGAAATCGTGAGTTTCGCCTCCACCGCACAACATAAACGAGTACTAAGGTCGGCTACATAAATGAACACCGAAACGAGTGGTAGTGCATGAGTTTGTTAGTCAATGTACCATCAACCAAAGTCGTGATCGCCGCGGGGTTGATGACGGGCAACCCACGAACTCGAACGACACGACGCCCGAGCCACCCTCGAAGTAGAGGAGTGTACCGCTATCAGTCAGCATGTCCTCGAACCCGTCATGGGTTCGAGGATTTAAGAGGCGATTCTGCAAAGATTACAATTATTTAATATGAATCCATCGAAAAAATGAAATATGGAGACATACAACCATGTGTTGGCATTACCCCCTCGGCGGCCGACGTCCTCGGTGGTGCTCTCGAGTACGGATCGGGAGGTGGAATCTGCGCCATCCTGCAAACATAAATAGCAGATGTTAGTTACAGTAAAATGTAAAATTGAGTACAAGAGTGAAATAAATACGAAGTTACTAATTAATAAACCCTTCATAATTATTTATTTGCACCTGACTAAGTGGCCAGTGACAAGTACGAGAATTATGGCCAAGTCTGCGCGATTTGCCACATTGGTTATGCTCGAGTCTGTAAGAAAGGGGGTTGCTCTTCCTCGCCTTGTCCTTCCAGAAACTTGATCCATAACCATCTTGTGTCTACTCCTCTTTCTACTCCCACGTCTGTTCCAACGACAACCTGGATCGGCTATGTACTTCGGACCCGAGTAAGGTGGCCACTGTCCCTCGTCCAGGTAAGGCTCAAAACGGGGAGACCATGTAAGAACAAGGGTATCAACGCTGAACTCCCTAGGTATCCTGCTCTCGTACGCATAGTTGTGATGATTAGGCCGCAACATAGTGAGAACATGGAAAGTGGTGCTTGTCTTGTTCTCCCACACGCAAGAGAAATCAATGAGCACGACAATATGACTCCTTGACGGCCGGACCTCACCATCGGCCATTGTACCACCCCTTTCAATGACCTCATACTTGCCGCATTTATGATCAAAACATGACACCTCATGTGTGCGAGCCCTATCCTTTGCCCTCTCCGGATGCTTTTGGGTTTAGGTGCCCATGTCTCATTACTACTCACGTCGTGCCATTGCATCCAAGTGCCTATCGTTGAACCACGCAAATGCTTGTAGAAGGTGAATGATACGATTGCATTGACGGGCATGGCACGTATACCCTTTAGCAAACTATTAAATGATTCACCATGTTGCTAGTCCAAACTCATACCGCCACCACCATGGTCGAGGCCCTAGTCCATTTCTCAGTTCCTCAAGAAGCCTCTCAACCACTTGTCTACCCTCTGTGTTTGTTCCGTTTTGAGTCGTTCACTTCTCTTCGAACAACGACACCTCAAGTGGCGTGCAACCTCCTCGAAAGAGGAAAGTTATCCTTTGTACCATCCTTACGAGTAAATTTCGGCGAGGTGCCGAGTGCACCACCGGTGATGGATAGGTGCGCACCGGAATCTGCTCTCAGACAAAGACTAAGTATGCCCCGTGTCCGCGGATATGACACCAACCTCCCTGCCAGGGCCAACAACATGTATCCGAACAAGCCGCAGGAACCATCCCCAACTATCTTTGTTCTCCCTCTCCACCAAAGCAAACGCAAGAGGGACCAATGTGTTGTCTGCGTCAACCGAAATGGCTATCAACAATGTGCCCATGTACTTGCCAAGAAGAAAAGTACCATCAATGGAGAAGACGGGACGACAATGCCTGAATGCCTCGATGCACTGTGGAAAACACCAGAATGCGCGGAAGAAAATCTGCCTTCCATCCTTCCATTCATTTGGTTTGGGGATGTACTCGTAATGCATGCCTGGATTAACTGCTTTCATTGCATTGAGCAATGCTGACAACTGCTCGTACCCCTCCTCCCAATCCCCATATATCATCTTCCGGGCTCATTGCTTTGCCTCCATGCTTTTCCATACCTTATGTCGTATCCGAATATCTTCGTGTCATCTCCATAATTGTCCTCACCTTCAAATTCAAATGCCTTCAGATTATTGAGTATAGTGATCTCGCAATGAGGGTAGATGTCAACCGCGATGCTCTTTCAAGTTTGATTTCGCACAAGTGTGTGGGCCAACGATTTTTGTGATCTTGAACTTGCTGTGTCCTTCGCTTCCTAGCACACACCTCTCCATTACAATCGGCCTTCTCACACACCATCGTAACGCCACGCACATAGGAATGCCTAACTTTGAAAGGCCTTTGCGCTTCACAGAATACTCCAGTAACCACCTTCTCAATGTAGGCAAGTCCTTGAAGACCAAACCTTCTTGATTTCCATGCTATCCCCGCCAGGAGCCTCTAACAACTCGTCGTCTCGCATACGCATAAGCACCTTGGGAATGACTAAGGTCTGAATTCTTCAATAGTGGATCACGATTAGGCGTAATTGTCCGATGAGCTCAATATCTTGTTGTGTCAATGCAACAAAGCCGGTCTTCATCGGAATCAACGGCTCTAGCCGCCCCATAAGGCTCCTCATCATCATCAATCGAACATCAACGCTGTTAGAGGCTCTGCTGCACTGATCCATGTTGCCTGAAGGTGCCACAGGAGGACGATCATCATTTTCAGGAACATCTACTGCATCACAACCACACACACGATGGCAATTGAGACAAAGGAATAGATTAATGAACGGTAAACTAAAGTGGTACTACGACATTTACTTGGATGGTTACGAGTCAAAGGATCTCCGAGGGCGCAGGATGAGAAATTCCAATCTCATTCGGGCGGATTGAGCATCGGGTACCACAACCGGTTCGCTCACATCCGCATCACAATTGGGTAACGGGGGGTCCAAAGGGGGAGGACTACCTAAATCTGGTGAATGCCCATGAGGGGGTGAATGCCCATGAGGATTGGGATCAATGGACAACTTCCGCACAAACAAATCCAAACATTGATATTGGGTCCTCATCACCGATCGACATAATTTTGCCATCGATCCTCGAGTCAATTGAGACCATCCGCCTAAAAATAGAGTCTCTAGAACCAAACTGAAGTACACCCTCAATCGAGATGTCATCCTCATTACCATGACAACATAGAACCTCACGAGCTCTAGCGACCAATTCACCATAAGACGAACGATCACTAAGCAAACAGGTCACACTTTCCATCCCAACAAATGACACATTTCCATAACTATCTTTCTCAATCCGCCTCCATGGTGCAAGGTTACTAGATTGTCCATCTAATCCATACAAAAGGCGTGGTTGTTAATGTATTATAGTAAAGTAGTATACTAACTAATTCCATACGTAACTAATTTAAGTTGATAACTACCCAAGTAATTTGCTACCTACCAAACTAAATAACTATGTCTAACTAACTAACTATATGTAACTAAACAAATTAAAATTTCTAACTATGACTAACTATATCTAAACCCTAACTACATTATATGTTACTAAATTTGCTATGTCTAACGATATATCTAAACCCTAACTACATCAGATCTAACTAAATTTCTAACTACAATTTCTAACTAAATTAGCTAAATTAGCTATGTCTAACTAAATATCTAAACCCTAACTACATCATATCTAACTAAACTAACTATATCTAAACCCTAACTAACTACAATTTCTAACTAAATTTACTAACTACATTTTCTAACTCTAAATAAAATTTCTAACTACAATTTCAAACTAAATTTCTAACTACAATTTCTAACTACATTTCTAACTAAATTTACTAACTAAATTTCTAACTAAATTTACTAACTAAATTTTCTAATTAAATTACTAACTACATAAAAAAAATACTAACTACATTAAAAAAATCACCTCTTCACGCCGTGAGGAGAAGTCGCGGCGGTGGTGGCGGGCGCGCGCGGCGTCGGTCGTTCGGGCGGCGGCGGGCGGCGGCTGGGGCGAGCGCGGCGGCGGCGGCCGCGGCGGCGCAAGTGGGCGGCTCGTTCTGGCGGCGGCGTGGATCGCCTCGGGCGGCGGCGGCTCGGCCGCGGCGAGCGGCGGCGGCGGTCTCGCGGCGGCAGCAGCGGAAGGAGGAAGGAGGAAGGCGAAGGCGGCGACGCGAGAGAGAGAGAGGAGAGGAAGGAGGAAGGGCGTGCGGTTTTTTTTGAATGCTCGACGCCGAGATCGTGGCGCGAGGTCGGCGCCATGAGTCACGGCGCCAGGTAACACATCTCGCCGCCATGACTCATGGCGCCGAGGTACCGCCACGCCGGTGCCCGCCTCGCTGGGGTTTGGTACCTCGGCGCCATGACTCATGGCGCCGAGCCAGTTACCTCGGGGCCGTGAGTCACAGCGGCACACCCCGGGTCCAAAACCGGAAATAAGACTAGCAGGGGTATAAATGTGAGATTTTTACGAAAAAAGGGCTAAATTGCAAAAAATTCGGCATGTGGAGAGCTAGGGGGATAAGACCAGTCTTACGGAAACGGTACGAGCTCAATTGACGGATGAGTTTAATCGGAATTTAGCGGATGATTATCTTATTAATATATTTGTTTATATTTAAAATTAATTACAAACCTTTTTTTACAAAAAATCATTGTAAATTATCCCTCTACAAAATATTATTTGCTATGTTTTGCATTTAATTATTTATACTTTATCCATTCGATACATACTACAAACACCTTCACACAATATTATAACTAATTTATCATAATAAGTGAATAAAAATAAGTTGTTTTCGTGATTAAACAAAAAAACAAACAATTAATCAGAAAATGGACGATTATTCGGATTATACGGTCAATTAATCATTCACAACGTTAATAGCACTCTGATGTACTATTTATGACGATCTAGTCACCGTCACCGAATAATCGGCTGAGTCAACCGTTTTTCACAACCCTGGTAAGAGCATGTACAATGAGCTTATGTCAGCCGTCTATAGTATCTGCCACATAGGATTTTTGCTGATGTGGATGAAAGAGAATGAAGAGAGAGAATATTGCTGTCTACAATCCTGCAAATACTATAACACTGAATCAAGAAAAGCATTAAAGATTGTGTGTTGTCTACAATCATATAACCGATGTATTACTACGACCATTGTATGAAATTTGTCTTTAGTCTTTGTCTAGAGGTGATATGAAGAGTTGTTATAGACAATGGTATTGCCTGCATTTCATTGCAATAGATAGGCCGGTAAATTAGGATCATGTTTGGTTGATGCCTATTATTGCCATAACTAAGCTTAGGCAATATGTGAATTGTCACAAAAAGTATGGCCAACAAATTGGTTGTCACAAGTGCGACAAAGTTAGCTAAGAAGTTGAATCTACGACACATGAACCATGAGACTAGGAAAATACGGTAAATTACGTCAAAAAAAACGGTAAACCATAATTATGACATAGAATCAAACACATAGCAAAAAAAACTATGCCACGAATAATGTTAGACGTGGCAAGACGATGCATCAAACCAGACAGCCCCTAATCCACATCCAATTGGTGGGTTCTTACTTCTTCCTCCCGGCCAAACTCGTCGGTCAAATGAGTTTATCCTCCTGGCGTGGTCTCCCATACCCATAACGCCATGATTTGACGCCAAATCTCCTGTCGCTGGCTGCGCAAACGCAATGCATTGAACAAAGCGGGAAAACGGAGGAGGATACGGACGGAGCCCTTCACCGATTGGACATCCCCAATTCCTATCCAATCCGCAGGAGGGTAAAAAATTGTTGCGGGAGCAGCTGGTTCGGCGTAAGCGGACACTTGGATTCGTGCATCCTCTGCGCGTGTGCTCTCGTGGGGGGTGTCGTGTGGCTACTCATCTGAAATCTGAACTTTCGATGGTGTCATTGGAGCCTTGGAGGTGGGAAACTGAGAGCTATATATCCTATCCTATTCATTAATTTGTTGCTTGGAGTAAGGATTATCTGGTTTGGTTTTGCGTAGGTTGACTGCTCCCATTCTCGTTGGTTCAATTGAATAGTTATGTGTGTAACTTCGCTTTGCTTCGAGTTGTCCTGATGAAGGTGCAGGAGATACCGCAAGTTGAGTAGTGACGAATCTAGGATTGAAATTTAGGTTGGATGGAATGAACCAATGCTATTATCTGCTAACAAAGTAAGACATACATAATATACATTGTAATCACTTTTAATAGAGCATATGACACTAAATGGATCTCAAAACTACAATCCGCATCATGCGAACATAGAAAGACATGTCAAATGTAGAAAATGTACCTCATCAATGAAGTTTACAGCATAATTTGCCACCAAAATACCAAATTATTGAATTACTGGTAACAACCTGTCAAAAGTATATGGATGGTGAGTATTCAGATTAATTCATCATAAATCATAAAAAAAAAAAATTGAACATGACAAACAGAAAAACATACAATTAAAGTACTAATTACGTCTAGGAGGCCGAGGCAATTTCATTCTCCAAGATTTCATGGCTTAAAATTGTTTCTTAATTTTATCATGAGCAAATTCTTCCTTCTACCTCTCTTCCTTCTATTTTGGTTCTGGCCACGCCCACGTGCGCCCCCTTCTGCCTTCTGGAGAAGCCGACAGACCCTCACGGCCTCACCTCAGTACCTCACCGACGCTGGCATGCCGCTGTCCCCCCCCCTGAGGTGCCTTCACCTTGCCGCCTAGGGTTGTAGACTTCAGACTTGGAGTTTGCAAATTGGGGGAAGTGAACTGGGACTGGGAAAGTGACGAAGACCAATAGGTGTATTGGTGAATGGTGAGATGGGCTTAGCTGGCCTCCTCTGGAAAGGGCAGATGACGCTGGTTACTGGTGAAGCCTCAAGGCTCAAGCCGTCTTCCAGGAAGGAAGCGAGAAGAAGCAAGGGAGTAGGGACCGTCGACGCCCAGGACGGGGGTGGTCACCCGCGCCTGCTACCTCGGGCGGCCGCCCAACCTCACCCTATAGCTGGACTGCCTTTGAAGTTGAGCATATGTATATGGTCCACACTAATCAAGAGGCATTGTTTTATAAATAGATTTTGATTAACGAGTTAACATTACGAATTAAAGGCGAATAGAGCCTAAGGTCTTTAGAAAAGAAACCATCCAACTTCTTTCAAGATTCAAACATGTCCGTTGCAAATCTGTCAACACTTTCTATCTCCTTACCCCTAAACTAAACCAACCAACCATATCATATTCTCTCCTTAAAATTAACTTGAATCCAACTTTTTTTAAATCAAATTAACTCTCACGTTTTTTTAGAGAAGGACGATCTACTACTTCCGAAGTATCATCATTCTTATAACATGCCAATTTCCATTTTAACTTAGTAAAAGATAAAGAATCGTGACTGCTCTAACCAGTAACCACACATCACAAATAAATATATATCTTTTAAGGTAGACAAAGTATTAACTAAGCGAACACAAGCGCAAAGTCAAATCTGCTGTACTAACAAACCTTTTAAGCATGTTTTAAACAGTATATTTAGCATTTACAAAGCAGTTAACAAAACACACACGATAAAAGCCACCTACCTTTGCCGGTTGCCACCAACCATAGTACAGTTCGACCAGCGCGTCAATGCTAGTTATGCTACTACGACCGCAGCATCGGCCATGGCGGCAGGCAGCCTCAGCCGATCCGCGACATTCCTGTCCGGGTGAGGCCAACCGCGTCGCTCCTCTCGGTAAATCTAACCCAAGCTAAAACAAACGCCAAAATTAAGCGCACAAGAGGAGAGAAAAAAGTTCTCGCAGTAGTGAGCTCCCACCTCTCTCTCCCCACCAAACCCTCCGATCCAAACCACCCTCGCATGCCGCCGCGACCCCCGAGGCCGCGGCGCTGCTGACACCCCCCGGAGACCGCCGACCATGGGCGGCGTCACGTCCACCATCGCCGCGCGCTTCGCCTTCTTCCCGCCCACGCCGCCGTCCTACACCGTCGTCGCCGACGCCGACAACGGCCGCCTCCTCATCCCCGAGATCTCCCGGCCCCCCGCGCGCCGCCGGAGGCGCGACGGCAGCGTCGGCGGGGACTCCTCCGGCGCCGCCGCCGAGGAGGAGGAGGGCACGGAGGTGGTGCGCCTCCGCACGCGGCGCGGGAACGAGATCGTGGGGGTGTACGTGCGCCACGCGCGGGCCTCCGCCACGCTGCTCTACTCCCATGGCAACGCCGCCGACCTCGGACAGATGTACGGGCTCTTCGTCGAGCTCAGCCGCCGCCTCCGCGTCAACCTCTTCGGGTAAAGCTCCCCCTCCCCCTCCCCCCGCTTCTGCTGGCTTGCTTGTTACTAATTTAAGCAGGATTTGGCTGGGAGCTAGAGGGTTTCCGTTGGGGGAAACTTACTGGAGGGGTTTGGGAAAGGTGTGTACTTGCGGGGTGTTGGATTTTTCGTGTGCATTTATTGTTAGATTTGGTGTGCTCATTCCCTGATTGGTTGCTGCAATTATGCAAAATGTTTGGTTATACACTAATTTGGAACTTGGTAACGGCAATTGTCTCTTACCACATGAAATTGGTGCGAGATGTTTGGAACTTTGGATCACACACAAATGGTCGACATATTTAGCTGCGGGGGAAATTCACCTGTATTTACTGGTAGTAAGCGACCACGTCTCCCCTATCATATTAGTTACTATTACCACTATATAATTTGTCCAGCCATAGCAAATTAACCTTTTTTGTATTTCTGTTTTCTCCCCCCAAGTCTACTTGATTTTTGTTTTTGATGGTAAGGAAACACCACATTAGCGCATAACTTTGGACATTTGGAGCAACTGGGGCACAATGGATCTAGTTTTAAGGGGAAAAGTGACTTCAGAGTACAGGAGTAGTTGGTGTGCTGTTTGTGGATGCATAAAAAGAGAACTTTGTAACTTACTTTCAGCTTTTTAATAATTCCAGGCTATCACTTGTTAGTTAGTCGCTAAGAATGGGACTATAGTGCTGTACAAGACATTGTAGGTGTGCCAAAGAAGCAAGATGATGTATTTTGTGGAGATAGCTTGGATTTTACACAAGAAACTTTTCGACGATGAGGAAATGGTGTCCTGTATTTTGAGGCATAATTGGTGGGCCTGTCTGGTGGATCAGTGGATCACCTATATACTTAGTGATTGGAATTATGCAGAGAGATGTCCATCATATTTTTGGATTCCAAGGGAGAAAGCTCTCTCTGTGTGTGTGTGTGTGTGTGTGTGTGTGTGTGTGTGTGTGTGTGTGTGATGCGAAGATGGACTAGATTGCTGTAGCCTACAGCCTGTGGCAGATTTCCTTTTATGATCATAACTATTCCATACCATATGGACTGAAACTAAACCCTATTATGTATTTTTTATTGTATATCTGTTGCCTAAAATAATCTTCTGAGTTGAAAGCTCTAGGAAATTTGCAAAGCGTATTCAGGATCACAGAAATATGATTGCTTGACAACTGAAGTACTGCATTTGAAATGCTCCATTTCTGCCCTATTATATTATTTGGAGCAATATTCAACCTCTTTCAATTGCTAGGCTTTCCTCTATGTTACTGCTTGATTTATGGCCAAAGTTAGTGCCCTGCACCAACAAGAACAGTTAAAATTACTGAAAGATTTTTTTTCCTGACATCATTTTAACAGACCCCACATGTTTTGTAGGTATGATTATGCTGGCTATGGGAGGTCTACAGGAAAGGTACCCCTTCAGTTGTTTTATGCTGGTTGCTTCATCGTTAACTTAAGTAGCAAAGCTAATCTTTTACCTAATCATATCTTAATGGACAGTTTATTCTTCCATTGAACAGCCGACTGAGTGTAATACATATGCAGACATTGAAGCAGCATATAACTGCCTCAAGGAAAAATATGGTGTCGCAGATGAGGATATAATTCTGTATGGTCAGTCTGTTGGAAGTGGTCCGACCATTGATCTTGCTTCACGATTGCCAAACTTGCGGGCTGTGGTTTTGCACAGTCCCATTTTATCTGGACTAAGGGTACTATATCCAGTCAAAAGGACATTTTGGTTTGACATTTACAAGGTAAATTTTTACCCCGCCCCCCCGCGAGTCATGGTTGCTAAATGGCTGATATCTTCTTCCACCATTTTGTAGAATATCGACAAAATTGGCTTGGTAAATTGTCCAGTGCTTGTCATTCATGTAAGTTCTGTTGTTCTACTCTTTTTTCATTTTCGCCAGTGACTGCTTCCTACATTGGGTCCATGGTGTGATTAGTTTTGGATTTTTTTCTTTCAAGAATACAGATTAGCTTTGGATTTGAAATAGCAGTACATTGAGAAACTGAAGATAGATAATTCTTTATCTTTGAGTTGGTTATGCCAAGTACTCAAAGATTCATGTGTAAACGCTCATGAAGCCAAGTTGGAAAAAAAAATCATAAATGAAGTAAACGAACAATCCGATGTCAAAGTTATGGAGGTGAAATAACTGGTGTCCTTCTTTAGAGTGGTGTTATTTATCACCGTAGGTGCTGTCTTAGAATTTTGGTGCTCTAATTGGTCATAACTGAATAATTCTAATACCTATACCAGGGTACATCAGATGATGTTGTTGACTGCTCCCATGGAAAACAGCTCTGGGAGCTTTGCAAGGTAAAATATTCACCATTGTGGCTAAGCGGTGGTGGCCACTGCAATCTTGAGTTGTATCCTGACTACATCAGGCACTTGAAGAAGTTTGTGTCGAACCTTGGCAAAAAATCGGCAAAAACTGACCTGAAAGAGATAACAGCAAAGGATGACACTTCTAGTAAAGATGCTGAGACTGCATGCTCAGACAAACCCCAAGAAGCTGCAAAGTGCTCACAGTTCTCGCGGAAGAGCTTAGATAGTCGAGTTGGGAAATCCAAAACAGTGGATGTTCCTGAAAAGCCACGAATGAGTTCAGATGACGTTGACAAGTTCAGGAGGAGAAGATGCTTGGTTTGGTGATCTATGATGTGATCTTCTGCACAATTCATGGAGCTGTATCTGAATACCATAGCATGGGAATCAAGCAACTGTATTACATCGTATAGAGAGGAACGGCACCAGCAGTTCTCGCAGTGGAGGGATAAGAGCTGTTTAATAAAGGAAAAAGAATCAGGAAGCTGCTGGAATAAATTATCATCCATCAGGGGATGCATCATCTCAACACTGGTAACTTCCTCGGTTAATTAACACTGTTTTTGCAACACCAGTAGGATTTCCATCATGTAAAAGTGTACCATTATTGTCTGTAATCACGAGGGACAAAAACAGAAACATTTGCCGCCACTTTGTGCACAGTCTAAAGCCTTAACGCAATCACCAGCAAGATATTCGAGTCTGGATGTTCCAATTTAGGGTTTATATGTTGTTTCGCTCCAGGGAGCTTTTTATCGGTCTATCTTGCTTCTCGTTCTACTATTCTTGTATATATCTAGATCAGAAGAATCTAGGCAAATTGCAAGGTCAGACTAATCTCAAATGACAGCGTCTACTCAGTATTCATATGCATCATCACCACTCTTACGTACATTGCCTCTGTTCTGGTAGCCAACAAACACATATTTTACATCACCAGGAAGCAAAAGCGAAAGAATCGCATCGCTCATACAACAAGCACCCCTCTAAGTAGTAAGTAGTAATACAAATAAACACGAACAAAGCTCGGTCTCAAAGACACTAATCTAATCTACTCAGCTGGTCACTGGCTAGTGTTAGGAGTCGTGGTCTTGCTGTCCCACGGAGCATGCACCGTATCCGGAGAGCAGGGCGCAACAAGGCCCTTGTCTTTGTCCCCGTCCTGTATGCCCCTGAGCACCTCGAGCACCTCCTTGATCGGCGGCCGCATCTCGCTGTTCTGCTGCAGGCACCGGAACGCCAGCTCGGCCACCATCGTCATCATCTTCTTCGTCGCCGGGTCGGATTCGTAGCCGAACTCGAGGTCCACGAGCTGCTCGAGCTGGCCCTTCTGGATCTTGTTGATGGCCATCCCGGCCAGGTTGATCTCGTTGCGCTGTCGGGTGATGTCGACGGCGGGCTTCGATGAGATGAGCTCCACCAAGACGACTCCGAAGCTGTAAACGTCGCTCTTGTCTGTGAGCTGGTAGCATTGGTGATACTCTGGATCCAGATACCTGCCATGCTCAAGGGCACAGTGGTTAAATGTTGAAATAAGATAAGATTGTTTGTCTCCTGTGTTTGCTCTAGCTTTCGGATGATGAACTGGTGGGTGCATGCATGAAACTCAATATAGGAGTAGTATTCAATCGAACGGACTGGGATCGTATGAAGTGGAACTTGACATACCCTGGGGTTCCCTGGGGAACGGTCGAGACGTGCGTGACGTCGAGGGGGAAGAGGCGGGAGAGGCCAAAGTCGGCGACCTTGACGTGGAAGTTGGCGTCGAGGAGGATGTTGTTGGTCTTGACATCGCGGTGCACGACGGGCGGCTCGATGGCGTGGAGGTAGGTGAGCGCGGCGGCGGACTCGACGGCGATGTTGAGGCGGAGAGGCCACGTGAGGGCGCGCTCCGGCGCGCGGTGGCCATGCAGGTGGTCGGCGACCGTGCCGTTGGGGACGAACTCGTAGACCAGGAGGAGCTCGCGGCTTTGGCTGGACGTGCAGCCGTAGAACATGACCAGGTTCGGGTGGCGCAGCCGGGACAGGATGTCCGCCTCGTTCACGAACTGCTCCACGCGCCGGTAGGTGTTGTTGTACAGCCGCTTCACCGCCACCACACGCCCGTCTCGGAGGAATCCTGAACAGAAAGAACCCGGCCTTGTATAAGTATTGTACATTATTTGGTAGTATAACATATGAATACTATGTGCATGCATTATGCATATAATAGTATTACGAGGAATTACACTGCTAGCTAGTAAGCATACGAGTTAAGAGTTGCCCTGATCAACCTCTTGAAGTTGAAACTGAACGTATGCAGTGTGCCAATTGGCAAATATGAAGATTTGCAAATGCATTTGGGAGGTGTGCAAGCAGAACTTAGGACTTGCAGAATGGCAGCAAAATGCTCATTTCATCTATCACCTCTACAATGACGCAGTGGCTTAAGAGAGCATGTGTACCTTTGTAGACAGTGCCGAAGCCGCCATCGCCGAGCTCTCTGCTGTCATTGAAGGAATCGGTTGCCTCCTCGAGCTCCTCGTAGCTGAAGAGAGGCGTTTGCAGGTCCTGGATGCTGCCGGACTCCATGTCGCCGCCTCTAGAACGTGGGGTCTCGCCGGAGCCGCTGTACTTGGGGTTGAGGAGCTTCGAAGATGAGGTGACCTTCTTCTGCTTTCTCTTGCGAATGAATAAAATAGCTATTACGCCAGCAACAAGCAAGGCAGCGAATCCACCGGCCGCGGCACCTGAAATAGCGAATGAAGATCGAGCAGTTTAGCGATTGACATTGCTGCAGTCAGTTGTAGCACGTGGAAGAATGTACAGAAAGGTTAAGTGCAAGCTGTAAACCACAACACAAATCACCATCATTTGTGGATTTTTTTCATCTCTCAGCTTTCTTCAACTATAAATATTCAGTGTAACCATCGCATAAGTTGCAGAAAGGAGAACCATTTTGTGCAACTGAGAAAGTGACGTGGTAAAGCTAATAATTTTATTGGTATGTTAGACTTACAGTAGCTAAAGTCAAGATTAATGCAATTCAAATATAAGGGCATTCCCAATTGCTTGATACTACAATTTATTACTAGAGGAGAAAGAATGGTTATATGACGTTTTAGATAAAACCACTCCAATAGTTTATATCTTTAGCTTGTTAATAAAGTTTGCATCTAGATGGGAGAAAATTACTAGTTTGAAGAGAGATGATCCTATTATTTTCTTGGTTTCCAAAAAGGGTTGATACTTGCATGAGTATCAAGCTCATTCTCTCTCTTCCAACTCACCAAAAAATTGGCATATCATAGCTACAGTATCAAGCAAATTTGTTTGTTGGGAGTGCTAGGGAGTTATAATTAACTCATATACTGGTTAATTATAGTCGATGAAATTGCTCATTAATTGGTCTTGTGCGGCATTCAAACTATATAAAACTAAGAAATTAACAGCATGAAGTACTATTGGTAAATGCAACCCAGGTACTATATGTATGTATTGTTACCTGCTATAGTTGCTACATTCTTCCTACCCGAACCTGCATAATAAGCAAAAAAAAAAGAAAAGAAAAGAAAATGTCAGAAATTAAGTATAAATGAAGATTGAAAAAGTGCACGTCTAGTCGATTGTTTTCTGTCAATTGATTCAGATTCTTTATTGGAACCTAAGTAACCCAAGAGAAAGTTTTACATCTACAGCCGATGTAACACAAAGAAGCAGCATGGGGAACTTGACCAAGTTGCTGTTTCCTCGTGGTGAAACTGTCACATGCTAATCTCCAAAGACTTGAAAGTTGAAACATCGTAAACTTTGGCCATAATGTAAAGGATGAATTTATAACTTTGACTATCGATGGGCAACAGCCTGCACTTTGAAAAATCCAAATCTTGTACTAACAGTGGAGCAAGATGCAGGATCTTCCTTTTTCTCTTTTTCTTAGTTTTGTTGACAAATTATCGTTTGTTTTAAAGATATGGTGCATCATGTCATGTGAGATGGGGAAAAAACCTCGGACTTTAGAGAAAGTTACATCAAAGCGTAGTCGTTTACTTTTCGTCATGGGCTTAGTCCTTAAAGTCGCAGTTAACATAGAGGCCATGACAGATACTTATAGGTAGGACATCGGCATCAGGAAAGAGAACTGCTACTTTTGCTTGGCTTTATGATTTCTTCAGTTCTCTTTTCAGTCATTGACTGAGATCCAAACCTTCCTTGCCCCCTAGTGGTAAGAGGTACCGTAAAAGAGTTGAAAAGATAATACTCCAAGAACACGCTCCCCAAGAAGTTTGAATCACACGTTGATGGTCCAAAGTAGTGATTTTGTATCCATAGGATAGAAAATCGCACAGATTCTGGAAGTAAACCAGATCTTAAACTCGTGAACGGCAAAGCCTAAGTTGCTGCCTCTGGCCTCTGGTGCTCGTGTAATGTGAACAGTAGCAACGCAGGCAACAGCAAACAGTTCAGGCCTTCAGGCATTGTGCTTTTCGGTTAGGAAGTGTGATAAGATGACCTCTGAAATTAACACGACAGGACTAGTGCACATCAACTTTGCTGTATGTCGGTAAGTGGGCCTTGATCCATCATACCTAACCATTAATTCGCCGGTAAGCTCGCCGGGAACCGTTGTTTGGGCCCCATTGTCAGGTAACAGGATGAGCACAGGACGGTGCACTCTGCACAGTGCACAGTCTACAACTCTTCAGACTAAGCTAATACTATGCAATCAAGATGCGATACTGGGTTTTTTTTAAAGGTCTTTCGGGTTGCGTCTACAGCATACTGTGGTAGCTACGGTAGTCACAGAATTTGGTACTGCAGGAAGCTGCAGTAGACACTAGACAGGGCATGAAGAGTAACAGAGATAAACCAACGCGACTTAATGATTTCTGAACCGGTCCATGGCCGTGCAGGACTGTGCCTTGAGGAAATGGAGCTGCGTCGCGTGCCCGTACTGGGGCCGACGTGGTCGATGTGGCCAAAAGCCCTGGACATGTATATCTTCGAGTCCGACCCATGATCCCACCGACGATAGCCACTGAAAAATCAGAGGCTCAGTGGTCTACCATCAGGGCTTTTAATACCACGAGGCAACTTTGTCGAGCGAAGAAAGATACGGGGCAAATATACTCTGGAGTAGTCTGCAATCAGAGTGTATATATATATACATAGTATACAAGTATATAAGACCACTTATATAGTATTTACACCTTTTTATGAGTGGTATATATAATTTTTTATATATATTCTTTTTTATATGCGAATATGAAGGTATTTACAAAATATGTTAAAAAATATGAACTCTTACAAATTTTTCATGTGATTCGCAAAGGAGTATCTTATAATTAGTATATGAGTATACCTAAAATGATAAAGGTATATGTCTGTTGAAGTATAAGTGAATTGTTCACCTTTCCTCATTAGCTTAAGTTTTTGGGTGAACTGGTTGGTGCATACAACTCAATATGGTATCAGAGCCAAGAGGTCTCGAGTTCAAGACCCGGTTGGTGCAATTAAAAATAATAATTGCAGCCCACTTCTATTCCACGTCTTAGGTCTGAGGGAGCCTAGCTTTTGGGTGAACTGATTGGTGCATGCAACTCAACATGGTATCAGAGCGGCGTCGTTCCTGAGCCGTCGCCTCCACAGCTTCCGCCCCGCCACCCCTGGGAGATGCTTCGATCTCTACAATCTCTCCCAGGGGCTGCGCAACCCGTAATTTATAGTTTGTGTCTCCGATCAGATGATCGGTTTCCAATTAGATTTTTTTTTTCTGGTCATTTTCAGATCGACTTTTTTTCTTTGGTTTTCCAATCAGAGATCGGTTTGGGTCGCCCACCGCCCGTCGATCTCATGCGCCTCTACTCCGACATTGACGTCAACTCCACCGGCCATCTCCGACCGTGCGACATAGTTGGGCTCGCGGCTCTCTAGGGGACGTCCTCACGCGTCGCTGCCCCGCCACTCCGTCCACGACGCTCCACACAGATTCGTCGTCGCCTCTCGCCGTCACTCTACATCGCCGTTCCCGTGCATCAATGACCCTCTGGCCGATCGACGCCACCTTTCTTCGGTGCATCATCGCCTCACTCGTCGGCGCACATGGTCTTCGTCATGCTGATCGGGTTCTTCGCCAGCTTCTTCAAGCACCGCCGCCGCGTCACCTCCGGATCGTCCGGCCCCTGCACCCTTCCGCCTTCGTCCAGCACAACCTCGTCGCCAGCGTCGTCGTCTCTTCCCCGACTACATTCGTCTACTCCGGCAACCGCGGGCTACATCGGCATCTTCTACCCCACGCTGCACTGCGTGCCGCAACCGTTTCGGAGGCTTTCTCTGCTGGTCCCTCAGACATTGGCACATTGTTGGACCCTCTCTCTAGCACGTCCGGTATTGGCAACACCGGTGCGTGCCTTTATCCCCGACGTGTTCCCGGGCCTGGCAAACCCAGTGCACGCCTCGTCAATGGCGGCCTCGATAGCGTCTTCGGCATCGACCTTCTACCTCAACGATTGCCTCGACTGCATCACTGTCTTCTTTCTTGGGGCCTCCTTGCGCCTCGTTACCATGGCGCCTCCTTGTGCCCGCGGCTTCATGTGCGGCTACTTCATCACCGGCAACCCCGACTACGGCTACGTCGACCACGGCTATCTCACGCACGGCATCTTTGACCACGGCTACTCGCCTCGCTCTCGGCTACCTCGACATCGGCACAAAGGGCTACCATCTGCATGAGCAACTCGTCGGTTTCTCCAGTCATAGCGTTCGTGACGCTGCAGTTGTCTACGACGCTCCTGCTACGACTGCGGGGGGATATTAGAGTATATTGGGATATCTCCAGATATGGTAGTTTAGGATTGATTGTAATTTCAGATACCTGCCTTATCTCTAGGAGATGCTTCTTGTCCTCTATATAATCCACCCTCGAGGCTTAGTAATAAAACAATCCACATTAAACCAATTCTATTCTTCCACAATGTCAAATCCAAATATAAGAGGAGTGAAAGGGGTACTTTCCAAAGGAATAGATAGAAAAATAAGAGAAGAGAAAAGAAAATAGGAGAAAATTAGAGAAAATGACAAATTTTTTAAAAACAAAAAAATCAAGTGAAATATTCAAATTTATGAAACTAGGTGGTATATCTGGAGGTGATATGTTTTGAGATGGATATGTACCGGGGCATGAGTTGGACTGACGTACTTAAAGCTTTGGTTCGGTTCACAACACAGATAGTATTTCTCGAGTTAATCTATCTCCATCCGTCAGATTATGAGTGCGCGGGAAGCTAGCTATGGCTTGACTATGGCGTGCAGATTAAGCGACAGAGAGTGGCCGGATTGATTGCTAATGACGAACGGGCTAATGATTCGACCGGAAGCTTGGCTGGAGTACGGAGGTACTACACCAGTTCGATCAGAACGTCTTACCGGACGGTGGAGCGGTGGAGTCAGATGACTTACTGCAGCCGTCGCTGTCCACCAGGCCGTTGGCGCAGAGGCAGCCCAAGAACCCGCCGGTTTGGTTGTAGCCGCACTTGCCGTTGGATTGCTCGCACCGGCTGCACTTGCCGGAGCTCCGGCCCCAGGTCACCTGGAACCCCTCGCGGAGAGCCTTGACAAACCCATTTTTCCTCCACCCAGGGTCCTGTGCATTGGCCGGGAGGGCGTCTATGAGCACGGGCACTTTGTAGACTGCCTGGCACCCCTGCCACCAATCTTTGTGAGGCACGTCGCGCTCCGGAAGCACGAACGACATGGTAGGCCCTACGTCGGAGCCTCCGCAGGTGATCGGCCTGATGGTCGGCGGTTTGGGCGGCGGCTTGGGAACGGCGTCAGCTTCCGGTCCGAAGGTGCAGCCGATGAAGAAGAGGAGGTAAGCGGTGATGGAGTTGGGAAAGAACAGCCGCGCGGCCGGTTGGACGGTCACGTTGTGATCGACTATGGGGCAGCTCCTGCCGACGACTTCGGTGTCGACGAGGGAGACGGTGAGGCTGGTGTAGTTGATGTCCGATACAGTGTAGGTGTCACGGTCAAGATGCAGGATGGGCGTGCCGCCGTCGCAGATGATACCCAAACCCGGGTACCCGCAGTACGATTCCCCGTACTCTGGGAGCACTCCGGTTGCATTGGAAAGGTAGAACGGATAGCGGACGCTGACGCCGCCGCAGGTGTAATTTTGCGGCTGACATTTGGAGAGATCGTAATTGTCACCGATAAGATAGCCATGGGAAGCGGCGGAGAAGAGGACGATTAGAATGAGGAGCTGGCCATGGTGGTAGAGGAGAGACATGGCCGATCTGGCCATTTTTTTCTCTGCTTGGCTCAAGGATTCCGGTGGTTTGGTTGGTGGCTGCCTCCGTTTATATGCCGTGCGTTATGCATAACTTGG
This sequence comes from Ampelocalamus luodianensis, assembly GCA_036346255.1. NCBI lineage: Eukaryota > Viridiplantae > Streptophyta > Magnoliopsida > Poales > Poaceae > Ampelocalamus > Ampelocalamus luodianensis. Next base: position 65,892,195 of record CM070618.1, read on the forward strand.
CAAGGTTTGGTGAAGGTTGGATGGCCAGTGAAGTACATACGGCACATGACAGTTAGGTGGCCTGTAGCAGCTGCGACGCGCCAGCTTACCGCAGCTCTGCAAGTCGCTTGTTACCATACCCTGTCCTTGTCCCGTCGCGACTCGAGAGCAGGGAAGAATCTTTCGTTTTTCAATTTATTTGGTTAGAGGGCGAAGGCCCGAAATTACCGAAATTTCGGTGAAATGTTCAAACAGACGTTTGAAATTTGAACAAAATTTAGCTGAATTTTGGACGAATTCAAATGTTGCCAAATTTAGGATGTAATTTGTCTAAATTCAAATATTTCTGATTTTTTTTAACGAGACATATTTATTTCGGAGGGTAATAAAATTTTCGAAATTTCGTCGAAATTGTGAGCCCTGCTCGAGAGTCGTTTCCTTTTGGTTAGGGTCAAAAGAAAGATGCTCTTGGTCTACGATATTCTTTGGCATTTCCATTTAGAAGGTTTGGCTGTGTTTTGGAATGATTTTGCATATTCTACTATGTGAACTTGCTAATTTGTGGACGCCCATGAGATCCCCATCTCACGTACGTACGCTGTTGTGCGCTGTTCTATCCGTGTTGAATCCGATCTCAATCAGCGATTCACATATGTAGGTGAAGGTCAGGCATCCGCGAGTTCACAAAGGTTTTGTAGATCCCCGATGGTTTGCCCCACGTGTTCATTCCCTTCCCCTCCCATGTCGCTCCTCTCCCTCACTTGTGCCGCCACACGCTACAGTTGAATCCTCCGCCGCTGCATGCGGCCGTGAGCCTCTGCGCCTGCGTTTCCCCCTCGCTTCCTCCTAATCGCGCCACCGTGCTTCCTCCTTCCCTATCCCAACACCGTTATTCCTCCTTCCCTATCCCAACACCGTTATCCTGCGCTCCTCCTCCTCTAATGGAGCACACCCTCCCCCTTCGCCGACGCTCTTCAACCCGCCGTACGTGTTGTCGTAGCTCACACTCTCCGCGACCTCCAATCTCAGGTGAATTTTTTTAGGGGTACAAGATGGACACACACCATCACACATACACGCGTATGCGTCCTCTACACACGCTAGGAAAGTTAATTGAAGACTCCGTGGCCTTCGTAGCATGGGTACGTGTTATCCCACTTAAGCTCGCATGTGTGTGTACCATTTTATTTTGGTGAGCACATGCGTCGAACCTGAGGTTCGAACGCGGGTGAGCCAGATGCACGAAGCAGTCATAGCCAACCGAGCTTCGCTCAGTCCTCTGGTGAAATTCTTTCAAACCCTAGGTGAAAGTTTCCAAATCTGCTTGAAAAGTTTTCCATTTTTTGGGTTGATTTTTTAAAACCCGCGGGATGAAAGTTTTTTCGAATCAACTGAATTTTTTAAAAATGAATTTGTTTAATCAATTTAAAGGTTTCGAACTGAAAGTTTTTTTGAATGAGTTGCAAGTATTTCAAATTGGAAACATTTTTTTTTTTGAATCAGTCAAAAGTTTAGAAACAAAAGTTTTTTGAATTAGTTCACAGTTTTTCGAATCGGAGGCAGAGAAGACGGTGGTTGTCTGTGAGGTGATCTCACGGACTCCCGTGAAATAGGACAGTACTGCAGTAGCTACCAACCGGAGAAAAAGAAGCAAAAATCAGTTTGGGTCGGTGACTCATTGGAATCTGAACGTACTCGTGAAAGACAGACTTTAAGGGTTAAATCTTAAAAACCTTGTAAAAGTCCTTGCATTTATGCTTTATCACTTATCCCTTGTACGTCATTTTTTGTTTATTGACACTCGTACAACTCATTTTCCGTCCAAATACCCTCTATAAGTTTATTTTATTTTTTTTTATCGCTGACTTTTTACTATTTTTTTATCAGATCGTGATGATGTCACGCTCTAGACTCTAGTACGAAGTCACACATATCTGATGTGGCTACAAATCTACAATTACCCTGCCCGTGTTTGGTGTTCTTCAAAGAAACAAAAAAAGAAATACAGGCCGTGGATTGGAGTCCCACTCCTACGGTCCTACCGACGACAGCGGTGAAAAATAAGCTCTAGTCCTATTCCAGCAATCAAAGCATTTCAATTCACAGGAAGCGATTGCGTCGATATTGGGACAAGAATTGGTCTCACCGTAGAACTTCCCGATCGAGTTCGGCTCTTGCCTTATTCCGCCCTGAACATTTCTGTGCAGTTACAGGCTTGCAACGGTTAGAAATTTGATACTTTGAAATTATCCAATAGTTTTCTGACCAATCAAACAGGCTAACAGCGTACACCGTCAGGAAGAGGCTTTTAAAATTTTAAATCCAAGCAACTACTGTCAAATAGATTTCTAGTTCGTATGAATTTGTTAAGATTTGATCACGCAACCTCTGCTCTGCTGCTACTTCTCAAAAGGGAACACTAACTTTCGAACCTTATTTAGAGAAAAGGTAAGGCCCGAGATGGCTGCTGCTACGTATCAACCGAAAGCTACGAACCCCTACTAATTAATCCCCTTTTGGCAACATGGAAGAAAGAATATAAAAAAAAGCACCAAATTCGAAGGACTTGTTGGTTGAATCACTACTTACCGCATTCCCGATCGTCCACTCGTCCGTTGGGGCACAAGCAACCCATGAACTGGTCGGTTTGATTGTAGCTGCACCGTCCGTTGGATCGCTCGCACCGGTTACACGGGCCAGCCGTCTTACTCTTGTCCCATGCCAACTGGAAACCCCGACGAAGAAACTTTCCAAATCCACCGCTCCTCCATGCAGAACCGTTTAGGTCGATGGGGTCATCATATTTGAGCACAGGAACTTCGACGACTCGATCGCACGCCTGCGGCCAGTTCCCGGAGGGCACATCACGCTTTGGAAGCACAAACGATAGCCCAGGATCGTTTGTGCAGGTGATCTCGCCAGTGGTAGGTAGTGGGAAGTGGTAACGCGTGAAGGTGCAGCCAAGAAAGAAGACGAGGTAATCGACCGTGCTGTCAGGAAAGAACAACCATGAGTTCGGTGGTAAGGTCACGTTGTGATCGACTCTTGGGCATCTGCTGCTGCCGTCGAGGACCTCCGAGTCGGCAAGGGACACGTTGGCGCTGCTCCAGTCGTTGATGCTCGTGACCATGTACTTATCGGTGACGTTGAGTTGCAGGATGGGCTTGTCGTCCTCACACAGGATCCCCAGGCCAGGATAACCACAGTACGAATTGTTGTACCGGTTGATAACTCGTGTGTCTTCAGCACGATAGAACGGGTAGCTGATTGTGACGTTGCCGCAGGTGTAGGATGGCAGCAGGCACATGGAGGTGTTGTAGTTGTCACCGGCAGGATCGCCATGGGAAGCGGCAACAAAGAGCAGGAGCAGCAGCAGCAGCCGCCGGTGGCGTAGCAAGAGAGGCATGGCTAACGAAGTCAGGCGAAGTTGCTTTCTCCTCGTTTTGGTGGCTGTACCGGGTGGTTTGTTCGTTGCCGCCCGCCTCTGTTTATAAGTCGTGATGGCTTGGTGAGTTTCTCCGAAGGCTGGGTGGCCAATGAGAGGGACATGGCTGCAGCGCATGGTAGGAAAGCCTTGCTTGACCATGACCAGTTGGGCCTTGCCAAATGCCAATTAGTGCCACGCAAGTCGGTTAGTACCTTCTGTTGTTGTTCCGTCGAGACTCGTGTGCTTTTAATTGGTTGACGTCCATGGAACAAAGCCTCTTGGTCTTCGATATTTTCCGTCTTTTCACTAGAAGATTTGCATTCGGAATTGCTAGGTTTAATAGTACTCCTAAGTGGACCCCAGCTACGTAAAGAAACAAACAAGGACCCGACGCAACGAGCTGTCACGTTTTCTAGATGGACGCCCAAGATAAAATTTGGGGAACCACACCCTCCGTCTTTATTCAATATAATGGCACCAAAGGCACGACGTTGTGGTCCGTCCGATCGGGAATAGATGCTCCAGATCAAAGGAGGAGAGAGATTGATGGTTGGAAAGTTCTCGCGAGAAATTGAGGTAATCTCGCCAGGTTTAATCTAGACCGTTTGATGCTCGATCCAACGGCCACAGAGCGCAAACAGGCAGGGAAAGGCAGAGTATTTGCGTCCGTCCTGTGGGTCAGGGACAGTACGGCCCTCTTCTCTAGAAAGCTCCGTGAGCGCATGCAGCAGGCCGACTGATGAATCTGATCCACGAAAAGGGGTGAATCGGCGCAAAGCTGGAACAAGTGGTGCAGTAAGGTTACAAACCATCCTTGTCGAGTGATGAAAACAGGAACGAGAAATTCTAGTTCTCTGCCTACCCACAGGCTATTCGGTTTTCAGGCAATCGTATTCGTACCCTGCTAAATTTCCGATTAGATGAGGTCAAACGTATACCATTTGCATGTACCAGCAGCAGGAACGCGCGCGCTCACCGGACAGCAGGAGGCGAGATGCAGATGCAGATTACCGAGCAACTAGATAAGAAAGCGCCAGGATCGCATGCGATTGGATTTAAGGTACTATTGGTTGGGTTTGCAGATGGGAATAAAACTGAAGGATCGGTTTTGAACAACTTACTTGGTGGAGACGCGGAGCTGTTGCAAACCTGGTAGCATGGCTTCGTTGTGTTCCGGTTCCAGGTCAGTTCGAACCCGTTCTTAAGCACGTCACCGTATCCACCCCTTCTCAACATGGGCAGGTTACTTATCAGAAAATCTCTCTGTACAGGCGCGACGAAAATCTGGTCGCAGTTCCCAGCCAAGTCAAAGTGATACTCTTGAAGCATGCCAAGCTCCTCAGAGGTGAACACGAAGGAAACTCCACGGCCAGGCGGACCATCGGACCCTGCGCAGTTGATTTTGTATGTATCGTTGTCAAGACTAGGCGGCACGGCGTGGGGAGGATTGGAGTAGCAGCCGTAGAAGAAGGTGAGGTTGTCAGAGGAGCCGGCGTAGTTCAGCAACTGGTCCCCGTCGAAGGTGACGTTGTGGCTGACTTTGAAGCAGCTGGTGCCGCGGAGGGCATCAGCGTCCGCGAGCATGATGCTGTGATTGTCGTAGGAGATGTTCTTGATGGCGTAGCTGTCGTTGCCGAGTTGGATGATAGGGGTCTTGGATTCCCCCTCGCCTTGGCAGGAGATCTTCAAATCGGTGTAGCCGCAAGAGAATGATGTGTAATCGTCGATGTTGACGCTGCCGCAGTACAACGATTCCGAGCACATGGAACCGTCGTATTTGCGTGGAAGAGGAGAGCCATGGGAGGCGGGGACATGGATTCCGAGGAAGAGGAAGAGGAAGGGGAGGACGAGCAAACGTGGTGGGTGAGCCATGGCGAGACGAGGCGGCCGCACTTGGCTGTTTTTAGGCTATACGAGCTTGGTTTGGTGAGCGCCGCCGGTATATTAGTTGCGTGGACAGTGGACTTGACCGGGTTTCGCCCAAGGTTTGGTTGGTTGGTGGACCAGAGGTGGGGCACGCACCTACACATGGGCCATGGCTGAGATGATTGGAAGACCGAAGCAACCGGGTCTCCGTGTCTTGGTGCTTCGTGGGCTCGTGGCAATGCCAACGCCAACGAGTGGATCATCGGCTGCCTGTAGGGCTGTAAACGAGCTCGATCGAGTCTGGCCTTGTCTCGAGCTCCGTACAAACACGATAAGCTGGGCACCTAACTCAGCTCGGATTTTCAACAATTAGAAAAAGCTCGAGTAACTCGAGCACGAGGGAGTTCGGTAACCGTTAACATGCAATAATTTTTAATAAGATAGGATGATTATTCAAACACTTTTTAATAAGATAAGATATTTATTCGAGAGAAGTTCGGTAACAATTAAACAACTTACAGACAGACTATGAAAATAACGAATCCAATCGAGCTATTCGAGCTCGGCTTGTAAAACCCATGAGCTTAAGATTAGGTTTGAGCTCAATTTATTCATAGCTCGAGCCGAAGTCGAGCAGTTCACGAGCCTCAAGTATTTTTACATTCCTAGCTGCCTGCTGCGTCATGCTTAGGTTTTGTTATTTCGTCCCGGCGAGACACGCAATTCGGTATGGTTTTAGTTGACTTCCATGCCGGTCAGTATATCATGCTAGGCTGCTAGCTACTTCTACGATATTTTTCTATGCCTTTCTCTGGAAGATCCTTTTTCATATGAACTGAGCACGCGAGCATTGCACTGTAGGGAATACACTTTCGAATGGTAATTAGCCTGTAGACTGATGCTGAATTATTTTGGGTTTGCTAGATTCATATGAACTGATTCCATGTGATCTAATCACAATAATCAGGTTGCACTGGTCATATTCTCATGTAAGATAAACTGTTCTATTCTGTTTGAGAGGTCCTCACTGGAGTATAGTTCTTAAGTTGCGTAGGACAGTTATTTCAAAAGGTAAAACGTTACAAAAGAAAATGCACAAGAATCCAAACGCAAAGGTGATTTACTGTCTCACTAATTAGCAGGACTGAGTCAATTTGACAATAGTGCACGGCAAGGGCAAACTTGCGCACAAGTACTCACACGGAATGCTTTACTCTTCTTGACTTGTATGCTACTACAATGACTTTTGAAATGACTATACTCATGCGGTAGGTATTTGTACACGTCTAGTATTTGTCTATTGCACTAATTAGCATATCTCTATTTGTGTGATGGCCTCTCCAGTGCGTGCTTCATCGATTAGCCTAAACCTTAGCCTAAACCTTATGACTCGCTTTTTTATGTTCTAATCATCATCCAAGTAATGTGCAATAACATTAAGATAGACTGCCAATTGGTGTGATGAAGTTCATATATATGATGTTAAAGCAAAAAAAAGGTAATTTTCAAGAAGTTCTTTTTCAAACTTGATAGTTTATGTCAGTAGAGTTCTACTATATCATACACAGTTGTTCTCCTAATGATATGTCAGTATTGTGAACAAAAACCGTGTTGAATCGTTCTATCGAAACTAGAGCTTTTGCCCATCATAATAGGAAGATCCTCAATAGCTATATGATACGGATCAACTAGTAAACTAGTTGATGCGTTAGTGTGGCCCGATCTTTCACGGTACGATCAACAGATTTCTCCTTCTCCTTGCATCTCAGGTTCAATCTTCCTTGAACCTTGCGATGAAGATGACGGCAGCAGCGCCTTCTTCCTCGTAGCGATGTAGATGGATATCAAGATATTCATGCACTAATCAATCACAAGAAAGATTAGAAGTATGAACTCGAAGCCTCTCCAACTGTGAATGGCAAAGATCATGAATTAAACGAGTTGAATCGTATAGATTCAGTAGGCAATATTTACAAGTGGCATATGCTACTTGACGCCCGTCCTCTATTTCTGTGTTGTACTCCATATGCTGCCAACACCATACACGTAAGCTCTGGAGCCTCCACCCGCTGCTTGTACTGATGCATCGACCTCAGCATTCAAGCTGGACAAGTGGGCAACCTATGGGGTGGGCAGGTGGGTATCCTCGAAGCCCTCCGTTCCGTCTATATGCCAGCCATCCATGCCATAGTCTTCCATGCCCGGGGAGAGTTGGCGAGGATCGATCTCTAGCTCTTGCACTTCCTCTCTGGGAGGAGGACTAGGAGTGTGAGGGCGTGCTCTCCTACTCGAGTAGTACCAGTAGAAAACTAGAAATTAGAGAACAAGAAGAGAAGAAAGATGTTGTATGTGTGGTGAAGAAACGAGGAGAGAAAGGGATTTATAGCAATGGAGGTGGTGAACGTTGCCATTTGCCCATTGCAAAAGCTACCTACCCTGACCACCTATTGCCTCTCTACCTTACCCGCACTCCTTTGCTCCTCCGTCATGTCATTCCAAAAACCTAGAGCCTGCCTCAGGCTCAGCATAGCAGCTCATCAGGCGTCCGTTGCTGCTACTGCCGTAGCAGCCAACCATTGTGCCTCGCCGCCTCCACGTCGGGCCATCTCGCTCTCCACAACTCCACCTCTCCCACTTCCACTCCCTCTCCCTCTTCGCCACTCCCACTCCCTCCCACTCCCTCTTCGCTTGGCCTCATTCCCACCCCCACTACCCCCACTGGTGGAGGTGGTGGTGCGGGCGGTGATGTGGTGGTGTGCAAGGTGAGCGGGGAGGTGGCGCCGTCGAACTCCACCGCCCCCACGGCCTCCTCCCACCACTTGGCTCTCCAGATTTGATGAGGGGAGGTGGATGCGCCAGCGATGAGCGGGGAGGAAACGCCGACGAGCTCCAGATATGGCGTGGGCAAGCGGCCACACATTTAGGGAGGTAGCGGTGTGGGCTACGAGTGTGGAGGCAGAGGCGCGAGCGGTTATCGTAGAGGCAGAGACGCAAGCGGCGACGTCGACCTCCAGATCTATGCACGGTGAGGTGAGGCGCTCAGTGGAGTTGTTGGCATGGTCGGGGCATGCGCACGACGTCGGTTGGCGTTGTTGACAAGCATGGAGGCGGGGTGTCAGGGCTCAGCACGACCGACGAGCATGGAGGATTGCAACTCAGCGCGCATTGTTGCCTTGTTGGCATAGTGGTGCGTGCTGATATCGGTGAAGAGGTGGTATGTGCGTGTTCGGCCCGGTGGGCCCACGGTGACGTCGATAGTGAGGACGACACGTGCGTTGGTGGTGTGGAGCTGAGGACGGGGCGCACGCCGGTGGAGAGGAGCCGAGGACGGTGTGCCCATCGGTGGCGAGGTGCCCGTTGCGAGGTCGACGGGCGCTCGGTGGTCACACGCACATGCTGTCCACAACGACGCACGACAACCATGGTCGTCTATGCTCCCTGTCTGCTTCTCCCTCTTTTACTCTCGGGTCTCTGCGTGCCGGGTTGATGGCACGCCAGCAATGACAACGACAATGGTGGCAGCCTCCCCTATGCCGCGATAGGCCGCGTGCCCTGCCTTCGAGCCGACGTGCCCTACTGCGGGTCGTGCCATCTTCAGATTGGTCTGGCCTATTTTGTGCTACGTCGGCTCGAGCACAGCCTAGACAGATGTGTCGTGCCGCCTATAGTGCTTGGTCGATGGGCCTAGCACGACCTTGTCTTCCGTGCGTGCCGACCCGACCCTCCCCCTTCCGTGTTGTGCCAACCCAGCCCGATCAAGCCTGGCCAATGCCTAGATCTAATCAAGAATGTGTACTTTATCTTGACCGCTATTTTCTTTATGTTATCTTTTACTCTGTCCTAACGCATACACGACCTATTGTTTTTAGACTAGTCACTTAAGGGTAGACATATCACTTTGCACAAGAAAAGGAAAAAAGAAACAGAAAAGAAACGGGAAAAAAAGAGAGAGAAGAAGATGTTTCCGCATGGGTTTATACAAACAAGTGGACATGCACTGTGTAAATGCGAGACTTCCATTTCGCCATCTAATTAATGAAATAAGAAATGTCTTTCTGAGCAGAGTTTATCGGGGATTGCAGAAGTTACTTTATTGATGGCTGATTGCAACCGAACTATTTGTACTCCAGTAGTATCACACTGATGGCTACAGTTTGTTAATCTGGTCATAACCAGGGGAACAACTGTACAAGAGCTGGTCCTGAATTTTGTTATTCCGAAACATTATTTTGTTCTCCGAACATTTACTGATAAGATAGGTCACTGACTCACCGGTGATTTGGGGTTGTAGTTTGCTTTCACTTAGCCTTAAGTGACTCGTGCATTTGCGCGACTAGATTTGTTTCAAAGTATATGGTATAAAATAATATAACTTAGATGTATGAGATATATTTACATGTCTTTTAGGCTATTTAGATTTCTAAGACATCATAAACATTAGAAACGGGAATAAAAGACCGAAAGAAACTATAACTTGTGGAACACAATTGAAATATGAGATTTATAGAAGAAATTCATTGATCACAATAAATTGTTGGGGTTTTTATAAACATAACCACTCCTTAGAAACATAATCACTCCTCGTCATTCATGCATCATGTAGCTGTATGCACATCTCACTCTATTTAATCTCAAACAATACGTGATTTTGTGTGTGGCAAATTATATCATTAGTTTACATGATATTAGAGTATCTTGCACAGTTACACACCAGCTGCTCCACTGAATCGTGTGTCTTCTACCTCTTCTCGCTGCCAAAGCTTTTCTGCTTTAACCTCCAACAACAAGCTCAATTCTTGATCATCCCTCTCAACTTCTATCCCTTCTAACGCAATTATCTACCACATAGTTATCTTCTACTTCTCTCCAATTATTGCTTACTGCTAATCGTTCTAACATCAACATACATACACGTGCAACTGTTGCCGATCCCAGTCAGAAACACTCGTCACTTTCTCTCCAGTAGCCCTGAACCTACTCTCTACGGTTGCGTCATATCTACTTCGAGCTCTTTGCTTCTATACCCTGTGCTTATATTCGTACTGATGCATGCACATATATATATATGCATGATGTTATACGTGCTTGTCCTTTTCCCCGCATTGATCTCTTCTTTTCTTCGACGTTGGCCAACTCAACATTGTGGTTTCTTCACTAACCGTGGTGATCTCTCATCTTCACTGATATCGGTATGTCTGTTTTATTCACTATCTAACGATATAGAGAATCTTCTTGTCATCGCCAGTGACATCGTGGCCCTCACCATTAGGGATGAAAATGAAGCGGATAGTTTCCAACTGATCCAGACTATTTTTGAATATGGATTGTGTTGACTCAGATATTTATCGGATAGTGTCGGATCGGAAACAAGTACCGATTTTTTTTTACAGAAACGGATACAAATACGGTAGCCTGCTGTCCATTGAATATGAATACGAATACGAACTATCTGGAAATTCAAGAGGCCAGATATCCGGAGCTTTATAACCTCATTTCAGCACAGCCCAGCCCATAGGATATACATCAACATGGAGTCAGAGAAATGCGTCTAGAGTTCCTTGCATTCCCAATCAATCCCAATCTATTCAGACCTACCAGGTTGCCACCACTCGCTGGCGCCACCCATCTTCTTGCCGTGGCCTCGCCGACACCTCCCTCGTCTCGTTTCTCATCGCAGCGGCCTTGCCGCCGCTGCCCCTCGTCACGCCACCTATCCTCCATTCCTGCCACCATAATCACGCCACCCGTCTACGGTCTGTACACGCCTACACGTGAGCCTCTTCTTCCATTCAGGTTGTTATCTCCTATGTTCCCAAGTTCCTAATTGATTTCTTATGTCTTGTGTCCACCGTTGTAAGATCGAGTAGGCCGACTAGAGGGGGGGGTGAATAGTCAATTTAAAACTTTTATGCGCTAAAACCGATTTCTAAAGCGTAAGCTAAATGTCAATTCGGTTTAGCACAATTATCGTCTAAAACAACTAGGTTCAACTAAGTTCACTAAGTGCACCAACAATACAAGTCAATAAATAATTGAGCAATTTTAGCAAAGACTTGAAAGCAATTAACCAAAGATATAAACAATTAAGTACATAAGAGCAATCACACAAGTAAGCAATTTAATTCTAGGAATATAAATTGCTATGAAGTAAAGCTAGAAAGCAAACCACAATTGACACGACGATATTTTTCCCGTGGTGATCGAAGACTTGCCGGTCTCCCCTAATCCACGTTGAGGTAAGTTCAACCTTTTGGATCGGCTCCAAAACGCGAGGCAACACCTCCGAGGTAAGTCCAAACCACTTGGACCGGTTCCAACCGAACCAACACCTCTAAGTGAGTTCAACCGCTTGAACCGACTCCAACTTGAACTTATCACCTCAATCCACTAGGGTTGCTCTTACTCCGCTCCGGAGATGGCGAGCACCAAGCCACTCACAAATCGCCCGGGTCTTCTCACAAGCTTCACTTGAGAAGATCACCGACGCACAACGCCTCCACGCCGTCTAGGTGTCGGCAAACACCAAGAGTAATAAGTCTCCAACTTTCACTTGAACCAATCAAGTGTCAAAGCTCTCGTGGATACTAAATCCACCACCTAATGCAACACATGCAATAGGATTTGCCTCTCAAACCTCACTAAGTGCAACACATGCACAAATAGGAGTAGAGGGCTTGCTCTTAGCTCAAAGGAACTTAATGGGATGCCAAAGATCATCTCTCAACCGGCCAAGGGAGTATTTATAGCCCCCACAACAAAAACTAGCCGTTGGGAGCTGAAATCAGCAAAAACTAGCCGTTACAGCACAGGTGCGGTACTACCATAGTTTACGGGCGGTACTACCGTTCTGCGGTACTACCACTGTGCAAGGGCGGTACTACCGCATCCAATTTTCAGCACAGACGACACTCGGTAAAAAGTTCATAACTTTTGACTCCGATGTCGGAATTGAGTGATCTTGGACTCTATTGAAAGCTTATTCAGAGGGCTACACAACCCACCTATTTGATTGATCTCAAACACATTTGATCAAATCAAAAAGCACAACTCAAAAGAGCCACTACCATGGTCTAAGTCCAAAGAAATAACAACAAACAATCTTAGACCATGTCAAGGGAATACACATGAATCTTAACTATTTGCAAAACACATTTGCAAACTTAGATCATGCCACAAGGAGTAGGTACATGGACTTCAATCATTTGCAAAACACATTTGCAAAGCATAGTCACATGTTATAAGGAATAACCATGAGCCACAACTATTTGCAAAACACATTTGCAAATATAGGCAACATGTTAAGTTGAGCTAGAGCAAACACAATGAGCTATCAACACATGACTAACTCAAACTACTAGTCAAGACCCCTCTTAATAGTACGGCAACCTATACTAGCAATCGGTCTTCCAACCAAACACCAAGACCGGTAAAAGACTAGGAACACATCCTTAGCCTTAGCTAGTCATACCTTTGCCTTTCGCATCCTCTTGAAGCTTGATGACGCACATCCTTACTTCAAGTCCGGGTCATTGACTTGACAATCATCAACACATGATGATTTCCTTTGCTTCGGGATCTCGACTTGATGTCCATCAACACATGATGATATCTTCCATCCCGAGTCTTGATATGCATCAACCCATGATGCATTTTTCACTTGCTCTTCTCCGTCAACACATGATGGACCTTCTCTTGACTTGATGATCAACTCATGATCATCTCCTCTTCTTGAACTTGACAAGCATCAACTCACGATGCATCCTTTAATTCAAGCTCTTCACTTTAATATCATCAACACATGATGATTATCCTTTTCTTGAACATCATCAACACATGATGATTTCTTCTTCTTCAAGAATCACGACTTGATGACAATCAACTCATGATGTCATCCAAAGTCTTCATTACCCTGGAACATAACCTATTCATCCAACTCATGGAAAATGTTAGTCCCACAATGTCATTAACATTAATTAACAAGATATACCTGCATAAATGCTTCTAAACAAGCCATTACTGACAGGTGCGGTATTACCGCCAACAACATCCGGTAATACCACTCTCCGGTAGTACCGTTTCTCAGATGCGGTACTACCGCTTTCCCGGTCATACCGCCCGAAGGCAGCGGTACTACCATTCCACGAGAAATCCCAAAGCGATTGCTCTTTGGAAAAACGCATCGTCACTTAATCGGTACTACCGGGGGTGTGCGGTAGTTCCGCTTTTGAACAGCGGTACTACCGTTCTGAGGGTTTACACCGAAACACCCAAAAACATGTTCTCTGGAAAAAACATACCGCTACATGAACTCCGGTACTACCGCACATCGGTAGTACCGCTTACCAAATGCGGTCATACCGATTTTCACTGAACTTCTTCCAGAAGCTTTTCGAAATGCAATGCATGACTCCTTTGTCTTGAACCATGTCAATCTTTTATCATCTTTGCATTTCCTTTTCAAGTCATCATTCAAACTCCGGGACTAAGCCTTGAAAACATCTTAGCACACACATTAGTCCCACAACACAATTGCAAATAATTGAATATAGATTTGTATGAGTATATACGAACTACATAAGTTGTACATACTCAAAAGAGTGTATATGAACTACACAAGTCTCATATACTCATATACGTATATATGAACTACACAAGTTATATATACTCAAAGATATATTTCAAAGTAAAGATCCTTAATATATGTGGAAAGAGAATATGGATCAATACTAATGAAACCACAAAATATAGAATGAACTCCCCCTAAATGTGTGCATACACAAATGTGTAATGGAAACATATGCACATATCCAAGTTAACCTTTTTGGTGGAGTTTAACCTATATTTTGGATCCGAGGAATGCAACAAGATATAATAAAAAAGAAGTAGAATGCTTACCTCTTGTATTTTCATCTTTATATCCAAACGAGACTAAGCAATAGATAATCAATAGAATTGTTAGTCTCACAAATAGATTGTCATTTATGAATACATACCTGTTCGGATTTTTGCTTTTATATCCAAGTTGAGACTAAGCATGATATAACAATAGGAGTGTTAGTCTCACAAGTGCATTTGTCATTAATCACTTAATCACTTGCATGCCTTCATGATTTTCACCTTTATATCCAAGTAAGACTACACAATATGTATATCAATAAAAGTGTTAGTCTCCCAATTAGATTTATCATTAATCACCAAAACTCCATTACCGCATAATGGCGGGTCTAGATCTTTCAACCGTTCGTCCTAGATTTATGATGGAATCTACAACTACAAATAGTGTAAGCAATGCTACATCTCCAGCTTTGCTGGTGCCACAACCACCTGCTACATATGTTTCTGAACCGGTTGATGGTGCATTGGTGCCAACAAATAAAGTTGATTTGACTGGTGAAACTGGTACCAACTCTCCTACTAGAAACAGAGCAAAGAAGTGCAGCTCTGATGTTTGGGACCACTATAAGAAATAGGAATAAGTCCGGTTTACTCCCTCGAACTATCAGAAAAGTCTGATTTACCCCCTGGACTACAAAACCGGTTATTTTACCCCCTAAATTTGCGAAAACCGGTCAAGACACCCCTCGGCCGGTTTGCTAAGGTGGTTTTATATGCTCCTAACATCTGAGCTGTCCGTCCATGCTTTGAGATGTGTGCAAATACATAACAATACGTAATACCATCTTCTTCTTTATCTCCCCCAAATCTTCTTTCTTCACTTCCCCTCCCGTGAATCCCCTTGCTCCTTCCTCCATGGCGCCCTTCTCCTGGTGATGCTGCCGCTGCTCCCTGCAGGCCCGGTCCCTGGCTCTCCTCTCCGACCACCGCCGCCGCTCAGTGCAGCCCGCCCGGTGCCGCCTCTGGCTTGGTGCGCGCCGGCCCGTTTGCCGCCCTCTACCATCACTACGGCCCGCCTGTGTCGCCTCGGTTGCCGGCCCGGTCCCCGGCTCTCCTCTCCGACCACCGCCGCCGCTCGGTGCAGTCCGCCCGGTGCCACCTCCTCCACTGGTGCCGCCTGCGGCAGCGCTGTGGCCCGTTCGTGCGCCCCTACCATCATCAGGCTCGCCGCACCGCCTCGGTTCCCCTCAGCCTTCAAGCAAGCCCCTGCCCTGGGCCTCACCTCCTCAAGTCGCGTCGCCCTCTGGCCTCCCTCCGGCCGGTGCGCTGTCTGTGACCCGGTGCCCGACCCCGCCGCCGTCTCTTGGCTCCCTGGCTGGTCGACCGCGCCCTCGTAGCTCACTTGGTGGCCCGGCCCGTAGGACGCCGGTGCTACCTCTCCTACTCTGATGATTTTAATTACTCAAGGTGCTTGATTCAAGTATTGATACTAGCTGATTTGCTCTTTATTTATGAACTCTCGCTCAGCTCCTCCTCTCCCGGCGGCGGAGGTGGCGCAGGGAGCCGGGGCAAGGCCGGCGGCCACAGGAGGAGGCGCCATAGGGAGCTTGGCCAGAGGAGGAGCTTGTATAATGTATTGTATATGTGTATGTGGCTTGTATACTGTATTGTACATGTGTATATGGTTTGTATACTGTATGGTACATGTGTATGTGACTTGTATACTGTATTGTACAAAACCACCCCAGCAAACCAGCCCGGAGGGTGTATTGACCGGTTTTCACAAATTTAGGGGGTAAAATAACCGGTTTTGTAGTTCAAGGGGTAAACTAGATTTTTCTGATAGTTCGAGGGAGTAAACCGGACTTATTCCTAAGAAATATGAGGTTAAGAAGAAATGACCACTAAGTATTATCGAACTTGTGTTTCTTATTGCTCTTCTAGATGTCATGAACCAAGTGTTGCATGAGCTTGTGAATTTTGATGAACTAATTTATGTAGCTTGCAAGTGCCTATGTGTGAATTCGGAAAATATGAAGGATTCATGAATATTTGTATCAAATAAACTAGTTACATGTTTAAGTTGATTTCGGGCTTACAATTTAAGGGGTTTTCATGTGCCAATAAATATTTGTAACTGTATTTGTTTCAATTCGTATTCGCTCTATATATGTATTCGAAATTATTGACATTTGTATTCATATCCAGGGTATTCGTATCCACATCTGCATATGAGAAAAAATAAAAATAAAAATGGAAGAGCCATTATCCGTTCGTATTCTATCTATTTTCACCCCTACTCACTAGCGATGACATACTCCTATCTACCCAATGCCCCCATATCATCCATAGTTCATTTTAAATGCAAAGTTATATCTCCACTAGGAATGGCATTTGTGCCAGTTTACCCGCGTATCCGCGAGTAAAAACCCTAATGGAGGTGGGACGGGCCTCTTTCTTTTCCCACGCGGACGGAAGTGGCAGCAATTCTTTGCCCATCGGGCAAACAAGCACGGGCATGGGTGAGCTCCACCCATGCACGACACGATCGTTTACCTGCCAACCACACTGACAAGGGGGCCCATAGAGGAAACCATAGACATCACATTCCCTGATACCCAAGGCGCCAATCTACTCGATCGCCCTCATCAGCCGTTGATGGCTCACTGCCCTCATCGCTTGTCTAGCAACTCTCTCCTCTAGATCTACCTCCGTCCGTCATTCTCGTCCTCCACCTCACCATCACCGCTTGCTCTTCGGCCACACCACTCTCACCTCTCACTCCCTCTGTAATCCACAAACCGCCACTGGCAGGATTTGGAGAGACGTTGCGATCGTTGCTAGGATCCAGTGGACGCACTACCACCACCGTCAAGATCTAGTGAGGCGCCGCTGCCGTCAGGATCCAGTGGGTGCGACGCCATCCAACCACTCACTGCCGCCGCCCCCTAGCAGGTCATAAATTCATCACCGGAATCCATCTCCCCTAGTATTTTTGGCTTTGTGATGAGCTGCTGATTCAATTGAGTTGTGGTGCGACACGGGCATGCTTGTGGGCATCGGGCACCTGTAGGTGACGGGCATGGGTGAGGTTCTTCGCCCGTTGCCCTTCGCGAGCATGCCCGTAGGGGAGATTTGGGCTGGTGGGCATGGTATGGGTGAGCACTACCCATGCCTGCCATGCCCGATTGCCATCCCTAATATCCTCTCTGTCAGGGCTTCTATATCATCGAGCTTGTTTGGCCACTGACTTCTTCAACAACATCGATGCTCACAACTCCTCGTTGCGACTCTTGGATCCTTCAACTCTACACTTTCTCTTTAATGGCTCCAGTGAGCAGCACGACATTATCCTCGTCAAATGGCTAAGGTAAGCAACACGATATTGTCCTCATCTTCATCACCACTACCTTGGTTCTTCGCTTCCCTATGGTCTATGTCTTCTTACAGGACAGATTGACGCCATTGCACTCCTTTGTTGTCTCCACCAACGCCATACATGTTATCCTCTTTAAAACTTTTGTTTTTATTCAAAATTTTAGTTGTTTTTATTGGAGTTCGTATACAAATCAAATTGCTAATTTTATTTAATTTATTTTGAATTTTAGTTATTTAGGTATTTTACTTCGGAAAATTTTCTAAGTAACATTGCACAGATGTACAAACTGAAAAACAACATTGAATGTGAGAATGGTAGGTGGGTCATGGGGCCACATGTCAGTGACACATCGATGCTATTTTCCAACTCATGGTATCTTTGTAGTGTAACTCGAAAAATTGCCCCCATTTTACTTTAGAATTCACACAGAAATCAAATTATGAATTTTTCTTTTTCTTTTTTATTCTAATTACAAGTATTGTTTGTTGGTGTCGATGTTTTAGAACCGATCTTACGTAAAGATTGTTTGATTCGGGGGGTCTCCACAACTGATCACGCAGACGAAAGAGACACATGGATTTTTATACAGGTTCGGGCCTTCTCAGATAAGAATAACAACCCTACTCCTGTGTGTATTGTATTGGGTATCTGGATTACAATCAGCGGAAGGTATTACCCTAATGCTGCTACTGACTGTCCTTCCAAAAAAGCCTCTCCCTCACTATCTCTAAATATACCTATTTATACTATGCTGTTGGGGCGGTTGTCGTTCCAGGCCAATTAGGCGCTCATTATTGCGTAATAATGAGAGTAATTACCGGGGTAGTAACCCCCCACGTTGTTCAACGGTTACGATCGAGAGATAGTGGGGAATTATCTGTAGTTATTTCGGGTATAACTACGTAATTTGACTGCTCAGATCTAACTAATAAATGGGCCTTCTGACGAGTGGACCCAGCTAATTGTGAGGATGTCGTAGCAGGACTAGTCGTAGCAGAGCTAATCGTAGCAGAACTTACGATTAGGGGGTAGTCGTAGAAAGAGCTTACGACTGGTACTGGTCGTAGAAAAGACTTACGACCGGACGTAATCGTAGCAGGACTTACGATTACACCATAGTTGTAGAAATACTTACGACTAGGGAGATGGTCGTAGAAGAGCTTACGACCACCTAATTTACTCCTCCCTTATAACATAAAGGGGTATACCATGTGACGTCATATTACATGATTATGGAATAATAAAATGAGGATTATCATATCTTTATCATCTAGCCCTCCAGTTTCAAGTGAAAATAACTTACTTAGTTGAGGAGTCATAGATGATCTTATAATCACTAGGAGATTGTAGGAAAAAATTTTGAAGGAAAAACTCTTCAACATGCATTTCTCTCGACCAGAAATATGCTTTGGTCGAGGTAATTTGTTGGAAATCTCACGATTATAAGGTAGTCGTAGAAAATCTTACGACTTTAGAGTAATCGTGGCCTTATGATTGGAAGCAAATATTTTCCGATCGGCATTTCTTTTGATCCGAAGGTCAAGAAGGTAATTTCACTTGAGGTGTGAAAAGGGTTTCGGTTCTTTCAAACGGGCAGATTAAAGACTTGTCCGTTGGAGCAATTCCCGAAGCGGTGGAAACCGTTGGGCTTCCACGACGTTTCGTTTCAATCACATGGTTATAAAACATACCGCGGGAATGGACTTAGGGTTCTTACCTTTTCCCTAATTCACCCCGACTGTTCATTGCTTTCTCATCTCCTCCGCCGCCAGTGATACTGTGCATTTTCTTGGAGCTTTCCCAAATCCAACCCTCCCCATCTTTGAGAGAAAATGGTTAGGGCTGTCTCCGAGTGGGCTGAGTCGGAAATGGATGACGCCAAGATGAAGGCCATGGTCGCCGCCGAGAAAATCCCCAAGGGGTTACTCGTGAAGTGGATTGTGGCGAATGAACAGCATTGGCCGTCGGGGGAGGAAGATCAAATTATGGTTTTCCAGGCGTACTGTGAGTGTGGCCTCCGATTTCCTGCTCATCCCTTCCTCACCCTCGTGCTCGAGCACTTCGGGGTGGAATTAGTGAACCTAGGTCCTAATTCCATCAAAATGCTGAGCGTGTTTGTGTATTTGTGTGAGGCTTACCTGGGGATTCCGGCGGACCTCGAGCTTTTCCAGTACTACTACGGAATGGCTCGGTAGGCTGGAATTGCCGGAAGTTGCGGTCTGAAGCTCCACGACGGTAAGTCGAAGGAGTATATTCAGATGTTCACCCGGTCGTCATGTCCGGGGTGGAAGAAGAGATGGTTTTACTGGGAGGTTACCAAGGAAGATAGCCTCTCATTCGTTGGAAAAGCCGCCGAGAGGTCCTCTTCCTGGGATTCGACTCCCAGTAATCTCGATCGGATAGCCCCCTACATTCAAGCCGTCAAAGACTTGAAGTCGGAGGGGCTCACCGAATGGCATGTGGTGAAGGACTTCATCAGCGCCGCATTAGTCCCTTGAAGAAACGAGTTCCTCCTATGTGGAGGTACTCGGGGAAGGACAACCCAAGTAGGGATTATGAGGACGGTAAGTAGAAAAACTTACTTTTCTGGCTTTGTCCTTGGTTAATCCCGATTTAGTCTGCTAATCGTGTTGTTTGAGTGTACAGATCTTCTACAGGGGGAGATTGACGCTCGCGTCAGGCTCATCTGCGAGAAGAGTCCGTCCAGCATAGCAGCTCCACAAATTCTTGCGGTTTTGACCGAAGAAGAGAAGGTGGAGCGCGTAAAGGTAATCGAGTTTGTCTTTAGGCACTTGTTGTCGTAAAACGATTTACGACTAAAGGATTCGTCGTAGAAAATCTTACGACTGGGTACTGGTCATAGGAAGACTTACAACCGAACGTAATCGTGGCAGAACTTACGATTATATCATAGTCGTAGAAATATTTACGACTTGTAAATTGGTCGTAGAAGAACTTACGACCATTTTCTTTTTCTGTTTTTCAACATAAAGTAGGCGTAAAAGATCGCCAAGACGACGAGGAAGTCGATTTGGTGGTCATTGGGGTGGCTGCGCAGGTGGAGCCTGCGAAATCCCCTCCAGGTAAGAAGCGTCGCCTTGTAAAGGTCGGCGACAAAGGTGGCTCGAGCTCGGCTCCTTCTGCCCCTTTTGCTAAATTCGCTGCGGACTTGGCTGCAGCAAACAAGAAAGCAGAGGGAGCCGCTTTTGCCCTCAAGCGCACAACCCCCAGGGTCAAGGTATCCTTCTATTACGACAACAAGTCATTCGCAGTTTTTGCTTCTCGTGGCTTCATAAGGCAGCTAGAAAAGGAGAACTGGAAGAACTTCATGTCTTTTTTGAAGGAAACTGCTGCCCCAATGGGATCCGAGGCCGAGGGGAGCAGCGCTCTTATGGTGGTCAAGACAGATCTCGGCCACCCGGGAAGTCGGGAGGAGGAGACTCCCATTACCCCGAGTGAATCTCGACCAGCGATGGTTGAGAAGAAGTCGAAGAAACCTTCCGTTGGGAATGTTGCTCCCAAGTTTCGAGTCAGGTCCAGCGAGCAGAGGTATGTAAAAAATATAAGTGTAAGAACTGCACTTACTCTTTGTTTTTTACGAGTTGACTTACTTCTGCGTTTTGTGATCTTAGCCCAACGTCTTCAGCCCCCAGGGATGCTCCTATGGAAAAGCCCGCTATCACCTCTTTAGGTGGCGAGGGTGTGACTGTGGCAGTAGCTGATGGTCCAGCTACTATTCCCGTGGCGAAGGAAGTCGTAGCTGCCGAAGTCGCTACGACCACCGAGGTTGTCGAAGTCGCTACGACCACTGAGGTTGTCATAGAGACCAAGAGGAGGCGACAGAGGCTGTGAGGGAAACACCGGAAGTCGGTGGCGGTGGGAGTTCCGACCGCCGCACCGATAAGGAGGTTGTCGAGGACCATCCTTCCGGCCCTCCAGTTGGAGCTCCCGTCACCGAGTCAGAGGAAGAAGAATATTTTAACTTTTGCTCTGATTTCTTTGGCCCCGATTCTATCGTATGATCTTCTGCCTACCGATCTCGCGACCGAGTTTCTCACCCCAGCAGCATTCCCAATTGTGGGGATATCTTTGACAATGAACGTCTCGAGGGGGTCTGGTGGAAACGAGTCGAGGAGATGGATGGGCTGAAGGATCCGTCGTGAATAATGTCCATGTTTGCTTGGTCAAACATGAATGTAATTATTCCTCGATACTCACGTATGGTTTTACTCCTGTCTCTTACCATTTCTCTCCCCTGCAGAGAGACGTAGAGCAAGTCGCTACGATTTGCGAGTATAATCGGCAACTTGTCAAGTTACGACAAGGGAAGGAAGTACTCTGCGAGCAAGCAGAGAGGTGGTAAGTAACTGATTATCATAATCGTTTCACAAACTGATTACTTACTAAGTACTCACAGACGATTGTCGTAGAAAACTTACGACTCAGTACTAGTCGTAGAAAGACTTACGACCGAACATAATCGTAGAAAAACTTACGATCATCCGTTGGTCGTAGAAATACTTACGATCATTCGTCTGTGTATTCATGTCTTCCCTTAACCTTTCAGGTTTAAGAATGACGAAAAGACCTTAACTGATTCACTTGATTTCGAGAAAGCCGAGCCAAAAAAGCTAAGGGATAAGGCCGCCGACCTCCTGAAGAAGCTTCTGGAGGCTAACTCTGCAACTCAGCGGTTGCAGGAAAAAATAAACAGTACGTGGAGTTACGACTGCTTTTGATCTTGATCTCTGCCTTCTTAACCTCTCATTCTTTTGCAGAAAAAGAAGTCCAAAATAAGGCCCTTCAGGCCGAGGTGGAGTCTCTCTGGGTCGAGATCCAGGAAAAGTCCTCGGTTGTCTGCGAGATCTCCCGCATCGCGAAGGAAAAAGATCAAGAAATTGAGAACTTAGGTTCTCAATTAGCGGGTAAGTAGAACTTTACCTGCTATTGATTTTTTTTATCTTCTCGTAGAGTTGTTTCATCTAATCAATCCCTACTCTTTCCAGAGCGATTGATTGAAATAAAACAACTCTACGAGGCTTCAACTTATTCCCAGGAGGAGATGAAGTCGATGAAGATCAATCTTCAAGACAACATTTCACTTCTGAACAATGTACTCGATGGGCTTCGTGCCGGGAGGGCTGCTCCTCGCGACGACACGATGGCTGCTCATACGAGTGCCATTGGGGAACAGGTTGGTACCTTGCAAGAGTTGGTGTCTACTCTGAAGACCAACCAGAATGATTCGATAAGGGAAGCGGTCAAAGGAGCTGTGAGCTTTGTTTTAGCAAAACTCAAGGCCCGTGACCCTAACCTTAATCCACATTCTGTTGAATTCGACTTTGATTGCACCGAATCTAAAGCAGAAAAGCTGATCGAAGAGATGCAGTCGGTTGGCGAGAAGGTCGCGGAGGAGATGCAGATAGAATCTCCTTTATCAGAGTAGTCTGTAATATGTTCTTATAAAGACAAGTCTTTTTTTTGGTGATGTATAAATATATGATCATTTCTTTTTTCCTGTAAATTATCTCGTAGAGTAGTTAGTAACTCATAAGATAATAAAAAAGGAAGAAATAATCAGACCAGATACGAACGATTCCTCCTTTCTCCTTCTTTTTCCCTGCGAATCATCTTGTAGAGTAGTTAGTAACTCGTAAGATGATAACTCGGAAAAACTAAGACTAAGAAATGAAGTCATGTTTATAACTTTATCCTAGCCCCCAACTATTTCCTTAGTTTATTGGGAATAAACTAAGAAAATAGTAAAGAAATGGTTTCTGAAAACAGAGAGGTTTGTTCGACTTATAGTTCTCGAGTATCGACTATCTTGCACTAGTCGAAAGAGTGGAAACAGATCGACGCTAGGAAGTTCCCTCTAGTGGGCAGGACCATGTGCAGAGAAAAAAGGCTTCGACTAGGTGATGTTACCATCTCCGACTAGATTAATCAAATCAATAACGACAACTTGAGTAAAACAAACGTCTAGAGGACCTTAAAAATTCATCCGACTTTTTTCGTTGTACCTGACAAGGTTGCCCTGGCAGCAAGAGTAGGAAACGGAACGACGCTAGGAAGTTCCTTCTAGTGGGCAGGACCACGTGCAGAAAGGAGAAGCTTCGACTAGGTGTGTTTCTTCCTCCCACCATTGAAACCAATCAAGTTAATCGGAAGCAGTCGAACGAATCTCAAAAGTGCACTCTTCTTAGAGTATTTTTCAAAATGAATAAATAAACTAAGGTGACATGAATTTGCT
This sequence comes from Ampelocalamus luodianensis, assembly GCA_036346255.1. Lineage (NCBI taxonomy): Eukaryota > Viridiplantae > Streptophyta > Magnoliopsida > Poales > Poaceae > Ampelocalamus > Ampelocalamus luodianensis. Next base: position 65,915,934 of record CM070618.1, read on the forward strand.
TAAGAATTTTTGACCATGTTTCCGAGCTCAAAAAGCTTTGTACTGGTAGCAATAGTTAAGAATAAAGCGACACTAGAAGCTCCTTCCAGCAGGCAGGACCACATGCAGAGAGGAGAGACTTCGACTAGATGTGATGTCCTTTCTCCGACCAGTGTGAAGGGGAAATGAGCATATGAATAATGGTCGAAAATAAAAGCGAAAGTCAAAAAAACTAGGTGTGTTTCTGCCTCTTCTTAGGGTATTTTTCAAAAGGAATAAATAAACTAAGGTGGCATGAATTTGCTCAAAAAATTTCGACCATGTTTCCGAGCCAAAAAAACTTTGTACTGGTAGCAAAAGTTAAGAACAAAGCGACACTAGGAAGCTCCTTCCAGCGGGCAGGACCACATGCAGAGAGGAGAGACTTCGACTAGTTTTTATGTCCTTTCTCCGACCAGTGTAAAGGGGAAATGAGCATATGAATAATGGTAAAAAATAAAAGAAAAATTCAAAGAGAGACAAAAAAGATAGGAAGAACCTGATACTTTATTGTCATAGAAGCTTGTTACACATAGAATTGCGTAACTGGTCAATGTTCCAAGAGTTTGAGAGAACACGGCCATCCTCCATTGCAAGTCGTACCGATCCTGGACGCATAACTTCGACCACAGTGTAAGGACCTTCCCACTTGGGGGAAAGTTTGTTCCGATTAGACTGGGATTGGATAAGCCTCAATACCAAGTCACCTACAGCAAGGCTGCGAGGTTGATCTTACGATCGTAGTATCTGCACAGGGCTTGTTGGTAGACTGCTGATCGGATTAAGGCCTGGTCCCTTTTTTCCTCAAGCAGGTTAATGTCGTCTGCTCGAAGTTGTTCTTGAATGGAGTCGTTAAACTTTTCGACTCGTGCTGACCTGATCTTTAGTTCTGGCGGAAGCATGGCTTCTGCACTAAAGACTAGAAAGAAAGATGTTTCTCCTGTAGCTCGACTAGCTATTGTACGAATTGCCCATAATACTGAAGGTAATTCTTGTACCCAAGCCCCAGCGCTGACAAGTCGATCAAGACTCGGTCTTAATTCCCTTCATTATCTGGCCATTCGCTCTTTCGACCGCCCCGTTGCTTTGGGGGTGGGCAACAGAAGCATAACACAAACGAGTTCCCAACTCGTCGCAAAATTCCTAAAATTTTGCGCTCGAAAATTGTTTGCCACTATATGTGATGATTCGACTTGGTACTCCAAATCGAGTTATCACGCATCTCATCATGAACCGTTTTGCTGCTTCCGTTGTTATCCCAGTCAGAGGTTCGACTTCTATCCATTTAGTGAACGTATCAATAGCCACAAAAAGGAATTCGAATCCACCTGGAGCTCTGGGTAACGGACCTAGGATATCAAGACCCTAGGTTGCAAAAGGCCAAGACAGAGGAATTTTTGCAATGCTTGAGCCGGTTGGTGTATTTGCCTGCTATGAAGCTGGCACTGTACACACTTTTTGACCAACTCCTTGGCATCGTAGAGGGTCGTTGGTCAATAAAAACCTTGTCGAAAGGCTTTTCTGACCAAAGTTCTGTAAGAAGCATGAGTTCCACAGATGCCTTCGTGTATGTCGTGAAGGAGTTTTAATTCTTTGCTCTGCGAAATACATCGCATGAGTACCCCTTGAGTTCCTCTTTTATAAAGGACACCTTCGACCAAAGCATATATTTTGGCCTTTCAGGATAGTCGATCTGCTTCGAGATCGTCGTCGGGTACGGAACCCATCTGAAGATACTTGTAAATGGGTGTCATCCAGGTATCTTCGTACTCTAGAGAGGTTGTTTCTATAGGAGGCGTCTCTAGTTCTTTAACTAGAGATGGCTTCTGAAGTTGCTCCAGAAAAACCCCTTTCGGTACTGAGGATCGGGAGGAAGCCAGACGAGCCAGTTGGTCTGCGCGGAAATTATCCTTTCGAGCGATAAATTATACCTCAAAGCCCAAAAAGTGCTTTTCTAACTTTCGAACTTCCGATAAGTACCGGAACATAGTTGGATTAGAGCACTGGTACTCTTTTCCGACTTGATTCATAACTAGTTGAGAGTCTCCTCTCACAAGTAGTCGTCGAATCGAGCGCGCTTTTGCGGCTCGTATGCCAGCTAACAAACCTTTGTATTCTGCCACGTTATTAGTGTCCTGAAAGTTTAATTGTATGGCATACTTTAAGGTCTCTCCGGTAGGAGATTCCAGGACCACCCCAGCCCCCGAGTCACTTATCGTAAGTGACCCGTCAAAGTACATCGTCCACTGGTCGTGGGAATCAGATCGGGATCTGAGCACAGTTCAGATTTGTCCATTCGGCGACAAAGTCTGCCAAGAGCTGGGATTTAATGGCCGTTCGGGACATGAAACGGATGTCGAACTCCCAAGTTCGACTGACCATTTTATCATGCGTCCCGCTGTTTCCCTATTTTGGAGGATCGCTCCCAAGGGAAACTCAGCATGCACAACTAGTTTGTGCTTTCAAAATAATGCCGGTTTTCTCAAGAAATGAGGAGGGCATATAAAAGTTTTTGAACCTGAGGGTAACGCTCCTTAACTGGTCGTTGTACATTCTCACATTCTACGACCAGTACTGCGCTCACTGCCTGTGGCGTGGCACCTAGATAAATTAAGAGCGTCTCTCCTGGTTTCGGGGAAATTAGGACAAGAGCACTCGTAAGATACCTCTTGACTTCCTGAAAGTCTATGTTAGCCTCTTTCGACCACTCGAAGCCCTCATGTTTCCTTAGAAGTTTGAAGAAAGACAGTCCTTTCTCTCCCAGACATGGGATGAAACGACTTAATGCCGCCATGCATCCTGTGAGTTTCTGGACTTCTTTTTTCGTGGTCGAGGGGCGTATCTCAGTGATGGCTTTTATCTTTTCAGGATTTGCTTCGATTCCTCGTGCAGAGACCAAGAATCCAAGTAATTTTTCCGAAGAGACCCCGAACACACACTTCTTGGGATTAAGCTTCAAGTGGTATTTTCTGAGGTTGTCGAATGTTTCCTGCAAGTCTGTGATATGATTGAACCGTTTGCTGCTTATTACGACTAGATCATCAATGTAGGCCTTCAAGTTTCGGCCTAGTTGAGCAGCAAAAGTTGTTTGCATCAAACGCTGAAAAAAAGCTCCAGCATTTTTTTAAATCGAATGACATTTTGACATAGCAAAATATTCCAAACGGTGTAATAAACACGGTCTTCTCTTCATATTCTCGACACATATTGATCTGGTGGTAACCAGAGTATGCATCCAGAAAACTCAACATCTCACATCCTGCAGTAGAGTCAACCAGCTGAAATATACGAGGTAAAGGGAAATCATGTTTTGGACAAGCTTTATTAAGATCAGTAATGTCGACGCACATATGCCATTTGCCATTCGACTTTCTAACCATTACAGGGTTGGCCAACCATTCTAGGTGGTTGACTTCTCTTATGAAGCCTGCTTTAAGCAACTTGTCCAATTCTGACCTAATAGCATCTCGTCGATCAGGAGCAAATCTTCATAACTTCTGTTTTACGGGTAATTTATCAGGCTGTAAAGCTAGCCTATGCTCGATCACTTCCCTGGGGACTCCGGGCATGTCAGATGCTTGCCACGCGAAGACATCTGCGTTTGCTCGGAGGAAAGTGATGAGGGCGTCTTCCTATTTGGGGTCAGAAGAATCCCCTATGCGAACAGTCTTCGAGGGCTCCTTCGCGTCCAGAGGAACCTCTTTGACCTGGTCGTTCGGCTTTGGTGTGGCTTTAGGCTTCGACTTGCTAGTCGAAGGCTGACTTTCGTCTCGAGTTGGTAGTTGTCCAACCATTTCGAGGGAACGATGGTCGCAGGAGTGCGCCATCTTCTTGTCACAATATATTGTGATTACTCCTTTGGGACCTGACATCTTAAGACACTGATATCTCTAATGAGTAGCTATTAAGAATTTTGCCAAAGTAGGTCGTCCGAGTATGGCATTATATGCCGTATCGAAATCGACCACATCAAAGGAGACCTTCTCTGTCCTGAAATTGCTTGGTGAACCAAACGTTAAAGGAAGAGAAACTTGGCCAATCGGTTTGGCCAAAGACCCCGGTACGATTCCATGAAATGAATATCGTATCGGCCTTACCTTTGTCCTGGGTACCTGCATCTCGTCCAGGATAGTCGTAAATAGTATGTTTAATGAGCTTCCACCATCAATTAAAACTCGATTTACTCGACAATTGTTGATGGTGGGTTCGACCTCGATCGGGAACCGACCTGGTCTAGTCGAAGGGATCGAACAATCACCTTTCTTGAAAGTAATGGTGACTTCCGACTACTTCGGTAATTTATTGACGAGAGGTGAGTCGATTGTGTTTACCTCGCGCTCGACAGCTTTCAGTTGTCTTCGTGACTCATATGCCGATGATCCTCCATAGATGTGATCGATAGTGTGTTGCGGATCCTAGAACGACATCTCCTCCTCGTCATTCGACTCCTTCCGTCCACTTTTTTGGCCTACCTGTTCAAGAGTAGGAAGTGACCCTTTGCTAGAGTAATAGTCTTCGAGTTTTCGTAGAAAAACTCGGTAGTTACGAAGGTCATGCCCTTCTTTTTTGTGGAAAGGATACCACCTGGGTTTGTCGTTCTTCCGATCTTGGCGTTTACCTTTACCTCGATCGGGATTCTGCTTGGGGTTGCGCGGCTCTTTGTCGCTTGCGGCCAGGACCTCCTTAGAACCGGCCTAGGAGATTTGTGTCTCTTGACCTTGTTCTTGGACTTCCTAGCTTTTTCTTTCTTTTTTCTTACCACTTTCGCCTACCTCCTGAGGGATATTATCTCCACAATCGATAGTGTTGTTACACTCGACTGCTTCAGCAGCAGTCGCGTATCTATCGGCCGTCTCGAAGAGTTCGGCGACGGTGGTAGGAGGATGTAAAGTGATGTCCTCTGTTATTCTTCTGCTGCGGACTCCCTGCTTGAAACCCTTATCACGAATGAGTCAGAAACTTTCGGAATAGAATTTCGAACCTGACTGAAGCGCCTGATGAATTGGCGTAGAGTTTCATGGTCATTCTGTCTTATCCGGTGCAGGTCATCCTCCTTTCCAGCGTGGTTGTAGGTGCCCTAGAAGTTTGCCAGCAAAAGGTTGCAGAGGTGCTGCCACGAGTAGATCGATTCGAATGACTGGTTTAAAAACCATAATCGAGCCGATCTTTCGAGTACAGTCGGAAGGTAATTTGCCATGACGTGCTCTCCTCCTCCTCTTGCTCGGATAGCTGTAGTGTTGATCTGGAGGAATTCGATAGGATTTTGGGTTCCATCGAATTTCTCCATGTTCGCTGGTCGAAAACGAGGCGGCCAGCGAACTGCTTGAAGATCGGGTGAAAACGCCCGACATCCAGAGATAACTTCTTGCCTCCTTCTTTGTAAAAAAGAAGGGTGATCGTACTCGATGATACCCAGCCACGGGTGGGCTGGACCTGTGATAGGCCCCAGCTTTACGAGGGAAATACTACTCGTATTCCGCTTGCCGCCGTACATTGCACTCCTGAAGTGGTGAGAGATCACCTCTCCTGGGAGCTGGTTAGTCTCTAGATGTCCAACGAGTCTTCCTCGGATCGGGAGAACGACGTGAGCGAGGGTCATGTCGTCTCCCATGCGACGTGTTATCCGAACGGCTGGCAGAAGATAGAGTCGTACTGTTACGACTCCCTGGTTGCTGTTGACGAGGACGCTCGAGTTTTGCCATCGTGCTGCGAAGCCTTTGTGCAATCTCTTCTGCGAAGCGATCGTACCTTGGCGCTCGAGCGAGCTCCTGGGTCGGATTTTCCAGCAAGTCGTTAATGTGCTGGAGCTCTTGGGCTTCCTCCGACTGGAAACAAGCACGCTTAGGGAGATTTTTCTGAGCTGCTATTTTTCTTCATCGGGTTGTCTCAGAATGGCCTATATCAGACCCCTGAGTTAGTTTTAATGGAGTGTGAGAATGTTGAGGATGTCCCGCACGTTCATTAAAGTGTTCGTCTCGTTCGCCAGCGGTGGTGTCCTTGCCATTGCCACGAGGGGGTGTAGAGTGTGCCCGTCGGGGAGCATTGTCAATTCTTCCTCTAGGAGAATGATTCTTATCAGGGGGAATGACGAAGACCTCCCGTGGATGACCTCCACTTGCGCTCGAGGCCTCCTCGCTTGAGGAGTAGTCGAGTGACACCATCTGGCGACTTGGAGTAAACCCCTCCAGGTAGGGGAACTCCGGGTTATAACCGTCTCCGTCTGCAGGTGCGTCCTGCGACGGGATGGTTGGACTTGGAGGAACAACTTGTTCGATCCTCTTCTCTGCGGAATTATCTGGAGAAAGAAGACCATCAGATGTCGATAGAGCTCTAGAATGATGGATTTCAGAACCTGTCTCGCCAAGTCGTACTGCCTTAGGGGAGACTTGAACACTTGGAAGAAAGACTCTCGTCGTGTTGCGAATCTGTCCTAGGGCAGCCCTGTTGGTGGTCGTGTTGACCCTTGCCCCCCTGAGGAAGCTGGTTCCTCAGCTGGGCGTATTGTTGTGGGGGGATAAGGATCCCTCCTGAACTCCGTCAGTGATGCAATCTCCGAGATCTGATAGAAGATCTCCAGAGGCGGCAATACCGTCAGATGATTCGATACTTAGCTCGTAGTCGAAGCCGGCATCCATATCGATGTCTGCGTAATCGGCCAAGTCGAACCAATTCTCCTCGTTCCATTCTCCTGCCATGGTAGCATCAAAAAGAAAAGAAAGAATTGTTGACAAGGAATTACCAGAAGATCCCCACGGTCAGCGCCAACTCTCGGTGTTTTAGAACCGATCTTACGTAAAGATTATTTGATTCGGGGGGTCTCCACAATTGATCACGCAGACAAAGGAGACACGGGAATTTTTATACAGGTTCGGGCCTTCTCCAATGAGAATAACAACCCTACTAATGTATGTATTGTATTGGATATCCTGATTACAACCAGTGAAAAGGCTTGCGCTAATACTGCTACTGACTGTCTCTCGAAAAGAGCCTCCTCCATTATCTCCAAGAGACACCTATTTATAGTATGTCGTAGGGGCGGTTGTCGTTCTAGGTTAATAGATGCTCATTATTACGCAATAATAAGAGTAATTACCAGAGTAGTAACCCCCCTCACGCTGTCTAACGGTTACCAATCAGAGATAATAGAGAATTATCTGTAGTTATTTCAGATATAACTACGTATCTTGACTGCTCAGATCTCCACAGTAAATAGGGCCTTCTGGCGAGTGGATCCAGTTAACTGTGAAGAAGTCGTAGTAGGGTTGGTCATAGCAGAATTCACGACCAGGGGGTAGTCGTAGGAAAAAGCTTACGACTGAATACTGGTCATAGAAAGACTTACGACCGGACATAATCGTAGAAGAACTTACGATTACGTGGTAGTCGTAGAAACACTTACGACTATGGGGGTGGCCGTAGAAGAGCTTATGATTACCTAACTTACTCCTCCCTTATAACATTAAGGGGTATACCATGTGACATCATATTACATGATTAGGGAATAATAAAATGAGGATTATCAGATCCTCGTCAATTATTTAATACTAACCATTGCGACAGTAACACGCATACACATGCAACCGTCATTGATCCCAGCTGGGGACATGTGTTATGCTCTCTCTGGTGACATTGAGCATATTCCTTATGACTACACCAAGTTTTTTGCTCCTCTGCCTTTGTACATCTTGATGCGACAATGGGTGTCCCAATATTTCGATGAGAAAGATAATTCGATTTGGGTGGAGACAACTCTCATGATTCGGCTACTAATCGTACACGACCAATATGCTCGGTAATCGCTGAACTAACTCCGTGATTGTTATCAACCTTGCTAGAAGCACGATCGACTTGACCACAAAAGTCTATTCCTGCATGCAATCAAAGAACACGTAAGAACAAGATAATAAGCAATTTAAAATTACAAATATGATTTAAATACTCAATAAAGTGGGATTATAAAGTGGTATTATGGTTGATCTAATCGACACAAGTTAATACACGAAGATAAAATGTAGCTAACATTTAACTAAACAAAATCCGAGGAGACTAGAGGGGTGTGGCCACCTTAAATAGGGAGGGGGCAACCGCACATAGCTAGGAGATTGGGGGAGGTACTGTTCATGTGTAAACAGTACCATGTGAACAATACGACTACCTAGGGTGAGGTGCCCAAACTTGGGCTTGGAATGACGGCCCAAGAAAGGGGGCGGCCAGGAAGGTGGTCAGCCCAAATAACCTAAAGTGGTGGTTGTCATTTGGACCCAATAATTGATATAAGGCACTCGGCCCAATGTGAAGTGACGCAACACCATATATAAGTGAGGTAAATTCGTCGGCCCATTGGAGTAGAGTTTGACGCAACCGAATTGGCGGAAGTAGAGTAGCCCGATTGGAGGTAGAGTAGCGGTTGTATCTGGAGGGTTGATGTTCTCATCACATCTGAGTTTCTATTCGTTTGGATACATACACATGCATGATGTTATATATGATCGATGTCCTCTTCTCTCGTTTCGATCCCTCCTCCTCTTCGACGTTGGCAAACTGCGGCTTTCTCACCAACTACGGTGACCTCCCACCTTCAGTGATGCCAACATGTCTACTATATTCATTGTCTAACGATATGGATAATCTTTTCTCCGTCACGGATGACGACGTGCCCCTCACCAATGATGACACGCTCCTAGCTACCCGATGCCCCCATATCGTCCATAGCTTGCCTTCAAAGCAAAACTTCATCTCCTCTCTGCAAGGGCTTCCCTATTGTTGAGCTTTTTTTGACACCGACCTCTTCAACAACGCTAATGCTTACCACTTGTCATCGCAGCCCTTGACTCGTTCAACACTGGACTTTCTCTTCAATGGCTCCGGTGAGCAACACGACATTGTCCTCGTTGAATGACAAAGGTGAGCGGCATAACATTGTCCTCATCTCTATCGTCGCTGCCTTGGCTCTTCACTTCCCCTTGGGTCAATGTCTTCTTGCAGGACAGATCGATGCCAATGCACTTTTCGTGGTCTCCTTTGATACCATTCGTGATACCCTTGTTATAATTTGTATTTTTAATCAAAATTTTAGTTATTTTTTTATTTAATTCCATAGGAAGCAACAATATAAATATGTGATCTTTAGGGCGAACTTGGTAGCTTCTTTTGTGTCTTCTTCGACACCATTCGCGTCATCCTCGTTATAAGTTTTATTTTTATTCAATATTTCATTTATTTCTATTGGAGTTCGTCTACAAATCAAATTGCTAAATTTATTTAATTTATTCCAATTTTTTGTTATTTTGGGATTTTTGCTGTGGAATTCATATGGAAATGAAGTTGCAAGTTTTATTTTTATTCTGAATTTAAGCTCCTTTTTCTTGGAATTTAAGCCGGATCCAATTGCTATTTGTAATTTTTTTATTTTGGATTATAGTTATTTAGGGATTTTACTTTGGAATTCATATTCAAATAAATTTCCTTATTTTATTTTATTTTATTTTATTTTATTTTTATTCTGAATTTTAGTTATTTTTTGTTGGATTTCCTATACAAATCTAATTGTCAATTATTATTTAATTTTTATTCCGAATTATAATTATTGGAATTCGTATCGAAATCAAAATTCTAATATTATTTTATTTTTATTCCGAATTTTAGTTTTGTTTGTTGGATTTTGTATACGAATCTAATTTCCATTTTTATTCTAATTATAATTATTTAGGGGCTTTACTTAGGAATTTGTATGGAAATCAAATTGTTTATTTTATTTTATTCCAAATTTCAGTTTTTATTGTACTTGACATGAACTGTTTTACTTAGGAATTCGTATGGAAATCAAATTGCTGATTTGCATTATTTTTTATTCTGAATTTCAGTTTTGTTGTACTTGACATGTACTCTTTATTTTAATCTCGATCGTTATAATCTGGACTGTGGATATCATGGGGATATGCTCATTATCTTAGGATAATGATATAATTGGTAATGGTGTTGAGGGTTATCGAATCACTCATTTTCTGCAGAGTTCAGGAATTTTGGTTTAACCGCGTTTGAGGAGCGGTATTACCGCAGGTGGTCGTAGCCCCTTCGACTGCACGTGGTCTTAGCTGGACGTGGTCGTAGCTGAACGTTGTCGTAGAAGGCTTCAACTGCACGTGGTCGTAGCTATTTGTACCGAGTTGTCAAAAGCTACGAGTATTGTAGCTCTGAGTGTCATGTGTTGTTGCTACGAGTACTGTTTTTTTTCGAGTACTGTAGCTACGAGTATTTATCATTCGAGTACTGTGGCTACGAGTACTGTTCATTCCGAGCCCTACGCATCGAATACTGTTCATTCAGAGCACTATTCATTGAATCATGTTCATAGTTTCGACCAGCTGGTCGTAGACAGTGGTAGTAGACACTGGTCGTGTATACTTGTGTTGCTTCTATGTGTTTTGGCTAATGTGGGTCAAGTTACGAAGAACTTGTTCCCAGAATCGATTTCTTGGTCTATTCTTGTGCAGGTCTGACGAGGATCTAATAATCCTCATTTTATTATTTCCATAATCATGTAATATGATGTCACCCCCTAAATATCAGAAGGGGAAAGCGAGTCAGGTAGTCGTAAGATCTCCTACGACTATCCCCTAGTCGTAAACATCCCTACGACTATGGTGTAGTCGTAAGTCCTGCTACGACTACGTCCGGTCGTAAGTCTTCCTGCGACTAGTACCCAGTCGTAAGTCTTTCTACGACAACCCCCTGGTCATAAGTTCTTTTATGACCAGCTCTGCCACGACTTCCTCACGATTAGCTGGGTCTACTCGTCAGAAGACCCATTTAATAGTGGGAATCTAAGCAGTCAAAATACATAGTTATGCCTGATATAACTACAGATAATGCCCCACTATCTCTGACTGATAACCGTTTGACAGCATGGGGAGGTTACTACTCCGGTAATTACTCTCATTATTGTGCAATAATGAGCCTGGAACGACAACAACCACCATTGCTTAGTATAAATAAGTGTCTTTTAGAGATAGAGAGGAGAGGCTTTTTTGGAGGACAATGAGTAAAACCCTCAGCTGATTGTAATCCAGATACCCAATACAAGATACACAGGAGTAGGGTTATTATTCTCATTGGAGAAGGGCCGAACCTGTATAAAAATCTCCATGTCTCTCTCGTCTGCGTGATCAATTGTGGAGACCCCCCGAATCAAACAATCTTTACGTAAGATCGGTTCTAAAACACCGACAAGGTCGTTTGGTGGTCAACTATGGTCAACGGTAAGAAGAATCGGGACTTGGTTAGGAGAACCAAGGTCCAGAATGGTCGTGAATGCCGGGTGAGATGGTTGGACTCAAGCGTGGTGCAAAATAGACAATGATGACCGAGCACAACAGTTTGGTGCGATGGGTTACATCAAGCAGCGCGCCTGTTCGGTGCGACAGGTTGCACCAAGCAACGCAGGGGTCAGTTCAAGTGAAATCTGTTTATGTGAGGGCTTAACGGGTGCCCGTTTAAATGTCTTCCTTTAGAAGCTAGCCGCTACTATAAATAGGGGAGGGGGCTGGTTGTGCACCTCGGAACCCCGGGGATTGAAGAAACCCTAGTTTGTATTCTAGGGAGAGGAAAGTGGAAAGGTTAGGATTTTAGAGTTGGATTGTAACATCCCAATTTCGGGCTTGTGTTTAAAATGTAAGAAAATGAGTAAAAATTAAAACTTTTTCTTACATCATGTATTTCCCGTGTGTACTACACAATTATTGTACAAGAGCCATGGAAATACAAAGCCACAAGTCTTTGATCCAAATCTTGATCCTTCAAAAACAATCTTGTCAAACCTCTTGATCATCTCCTGGAAATATTTTTCCAGAGTTCTTGGATGGTATGTGACCCTCTCAAAAATTTCACAATTTTTAGAAATTGTTTGAATATTTTTAGAGGGCGATCAAACATGTTTGACTTTCACCAAACCTTGAACCAGACTTGTAGAATTTTTAGAGAAAATGCAATGCATAAAACCTCTGAAAATTTTACACAAGGTCAATACCTTAGTCAGCAAGCTCCTGTAAAAATTTCAGAATGTTTGGAGTTATTTTGCTACCTTTAAGAAATCCTCAAAGTCTCGGTTGGAATTAAAACCTAAAACTGCTCCATCGTTCCTTGGTTTGAGTCTGACTCTGCTCGAGCGCTGGACTTGACCGAACCAACTAATCGGACTGGTTCCCTTCCTAGCGCGCTTGATATCACCGTTGATTTAAATCGCCGCCCTCATTTGCGTGAGCATTCGACCGCGCGGTTGCACTATTCGATTGGGACCGTTGGATCTCGATCCAACCGCCCGCATTTCAAAACAATCTGATCGTTTTACGGACCAGCGAATCGCAGCCGCCCATTTTCAATCCAACGACCATGATTTTGCTCGTTCTTCTTCCTCCTCGCCTCTCCGTATGCGCAAGCGCCAATGGCGTAAAGAGAGAGAAAGGGGCAGCGCAGATTGTCTTTTCGAGCTTGCTCGCCAACGTCTCTCGTGGGGCATTTAATGCACCCGTGCTTCGTTCCTCCATCCCGAGTCTCACTTGCCCCCATCATTTCTTGGTCCATGATCAAGACCATGAACCGAGCTCACCGTGAGCTCTTGTTCTTGCTCAAAACCCTAATCCTTCCTCTATAAATAACCCCTTGGTTCATCCCGGTGTTCCTTTACACCACCCCTAGCTCTTCTCGTGTTTGAGCTCAAAACCACTTCAAATCAACTTGGCACCATTGTTGACCCGAGGAGCTCCAATGTGGATCCGGGTGTCCAGTGGTTCAACTTTAATATTTCTTGCACCCTTTGAGCTCCTCAACTTCGTTATATTTCCCTAACTTAATTTTGGGTTGCATTCACAGAATCACTCAATTTTAAGTTTGGAGATTTTCGGCTGATTTCACCCCCTTTCTTCTCCAACTCCGGTAAGTGGTTCTTTTTGCAATTGCTTACTTATGGAGCTCGTGGGAACCTTAATGGAGTTATTTTGATCACCCATTGGTGTTCATCTTGCTCAGGTGACCATTTTCTTCTTCATCTTCCTCGGCTCCGGTGGACTTCATCGTGTTCAAGTCTTCCCCGGCCATCTTTGAAGCTCATCCGCATTAAGGTAGCCTCTTATTAGTCCCTAGAAGTGTTGGCACTCGCTGTGGATCGCAATGAGCATTTTGCAATTTTCATGTTTTGCCGAAATTGGCTCCATCTTAGTTTTCGGCCGTGCTGTTTCTAGACCTCCACCGCGGCGAGGTCATCACCTTTGGGTCCGCGACACTTTTGCGAACCCATTTTGATATTTGTTGGCACCGCCATGACGAGTCGCCGCGACATGCCGAGAAAGCACTCGGTTTTGTCAGCTGAGAAGCTCCCATTTTCATCAGATTTTTAGGACACAGTTAATGCACAATCATTAGATGTATTAATTGTGTCTTAATCTGGCCTAAATGTCTCACTGACATGTGGGTCCAACCCTCTGTAATCACCCATCGGGCGCTAATCGATGCTTTGCACATCATTAATGCTAATGATTATCATTAAATCTCGTCTTAGCATTAATGTGCCCGAAATGGTCTTTTGGGTCACTGACGTGTGGGCCCGTAGGCCTTAAACCTCAGTCTCGGGGTCATTAGGACTAATTTCCGAATTCATTAAATGTTAATCATTGTTAGCATTTAATTGGTCCTAAACTGTCCCTTTGTACCACCGCAAAGGTGGGCCCCCCAATCACTTAAATCACCTCTGCTCAAAATCGTTAGGACTCATTGATTGCTAATCATCATTAATCATTGGTCATTAGTAATTAATTAGTTGTCCTAAGAATTCTCCTTAAGTCGCCGCCATGTGGGCCCCAGCCCCGACACGTGGGTTAAAGCTTGCATGTGTGACTCTCGGGCCACCGACATGCACCACATGTCGGGCTTCATTTTGAACTTCGTTCTTGGCCACGCCTATTTTAGGATCGTGGCTCAGATCATGGGCTGATCGGGTCACCCGATCCTCCCATTCGCCGTGGGCCGCTCATTTGTTGATCTGCGGTCTCGATTCTTGCGCCGATCGCGAAGTCCGAACCTTCTCGCTCTTGACCATCTGATCTTCGATCGACGGTCGCGATGGTTTGGGCCGTTCGGGTCGCTCTCGCGCACCCCTCGCACGCGCCGTTAGATTCCAAATCTAGGGCCCATGATTTGTCCACGTCGATTTTTTTTCGTTAAGTGTTGTTTATTTCTGTAAGTATTTTCTTACCAACTGAAAATTGATTAAAACTTTAGAAATTCATAACTAATTCATTTTAAATCCTTTTTGGATGTTTCCAACTGTAATAACTTTCTATGCCTCTGTAGTTTAATATAAAAATGCATTTGGCCATGTTCCTATCACATAAAATTTTTTACTCAGATAACTTGATTTTTGCCAATTTTGATTAAAATTGTAAAATGCATGTCTTTTTCTCGTATCTGTAAATTGAATGGTTTTAACTTTGATAAATTTGTTATTAACTAAACTTTAATCTAAAAATGGTTGTAGGCCTGAATCAGTACTAGAAAAAAATACGTTAATAGATTTAACCTTATTGGTAGCATTTAAAAATTCATTTAATGCTGTAAAAGACACAAGTAATTCCCTGTAAATCCTAAATATATAAAATTGATGCTGGAAAATCTCTCTGTTGGCATACTTTTATATGAAATAGGTTTTGCAACTGTTTATGTTTCTGGAAAATATAATGTGCTAGGTTTACAACTTAGAAAAATCATAAGTAAATCATCATAACTCCAAATTTAGTAAACTCAACTTTGCTGTCATTAGGATGTCATAATCTACTTGCTATAAAAATTTCAGAGCTTAGATCATTGTAGAAATTTTCGCCATGAACAGTACCAATAATTAATTTAGGGAATTTATAGGCTGGGAGAACTAGTTTTAGCCATAACTTTTTCATGCTTAGTCCAAATGAAGTGATTCTTTTTTCTAAAATTGTCTAAAATCAACCTCTAACTGCTGTGTAAATTTCATGGGATTTGGATGTCTTTTGCTGTTGAGTTTTGTTGGTGTTCTTCGTTCTTATTGGTTTTATCGCATTTTCGCGTTAGGTTCCGAAGAGTTTATTGAACCTGAGAATCCTCCTCTGCAGCAAGAGCCAGACCAGCAAGGCAAGCAGTTTGATCATGTTAATCCCAATATTTTAAGTATTTATGTTGTTTACAAATTCTATGTATGCATTGCTAGTTTGTGTTAAACTATTGTCACTAGTTTTCCTAGTAGATGCATTTCCTTAAGACAAACGATTATCCTCTACTACCGTGAGCCTAGGTTATTGCTGTGATTTAGGGTTCGTGGATGAGCTCTTGTTACTTAGTAGTTTGCGAATTAATTGCTTAGCCATGCTTAGCTTCCGGTAGAAATGGGCGGTTATCGACTTGTCGATAACCTTGATCATATAAAACTTATTATGATTTATGATTTTCACCTTGTGCCATGTCTACTTATGAAAACTAAAACTGAAAAGCAAAATGATTTAGACTTGGGCACAATGGTAAGATGGTGTGATTTTTGTGTGATCGAATGGTGCCCGAGTCAATTAAGGACCAAACATCTTGTGAGTACCTATTATCCGAGCAATTTGTGCGTGCTAACCACACTAGAGGGTATGGGACCTCTCTTGACTTATTACTTTGGAGTGTATTGGCTTGGTCGCAGGGGTCGCAGGAGGGATGGTGTTGGGAGATTGTAGTGTCCGAAAGACTTCACCCGTGATTGGATTTGTTGTCTTTCGCTTGCAATGTAAGCGTATGGGTTTCTATCCATACGAGCGACTGTAGTCAATGCACAATATTGGAAAGCGCTCAGAGGACTTAGCCGTGCAAGATACCTTCTAAGTGTGCTTTGTGGCTTAAAGACGGCCTCAAGTGTGGGTACATTGGTACACCCTGCAGGTTAAAACTATTCGAATAGCCTCGTCCTAGGTTATGGACACGCTTGGATAAGCTTTCAAGAGTTAGACTACAACCTTTTGATTAAAACTTGATGGGTGGTACGAACCGAGGATTCGTGCTATGTTGTGGTGGCTATTGGGACAGTCACTTCCAGGTGGTTACTTGTATGTATCTTTATTTCGCTGTTATTTTGACATCAAAACAGATTTGCAAACTTGCTTTTAAACGTATTACATTATTGCAAATAAAGTTGGCTTTGTGCAAAATGAGACATACAACCTCCACCTAAATAAGCTTGCATGTAGCATATGAACAGGTCTGCTATTCCACACGTCAATCTTGCGAGTACCTTTGTGTACTCAGTTATCTTGCTTAAATGTAATTGTTGCAGAGGAAGAAGGTGAGCTTGAGGGCCTCACTTCCGTGAGTTGTGCCGTGGTAGCTTGCAGGCGCCTAGCTTGGCGCCCTGGCCGGTTGCCTTGTGGGTGGTGTGGTTAACCGGTCGACTTTTGTTCTAGCCATCTTATGGCACCTTTTGCTTCCGCTGTTATTCTTGTATATTGTTCTATTTGGCCGGTCGGCTCTTTTGTAATAACTTACTTTATCTATGTCCTTTACCAGACTTGTTAATGTATGTTGTATGGAAATGATGTGTAATTTTGTGATGATGTGCATATGCTGCAATTCTAGGAAGCATACGTCCATCGAGGCTTAGAATGTTTAATTAGTAATGCTAGAGCCATTTGGAGGTTAAGTGTTACTAGTTAAATATTCCGGTCCTCACAAAGTTGGTATCGAGCTACATCGACTGTAGCAACCCCTAGCTTGGTCGCTCTAGGATATTTTGAAAACTTACTTTCAAAAGGTTTACAAAACTTAAGTAAGTTCTCTGATTTTACCCTCACTGCCTTAGCTTGCTCATCTCACTTTACTCTTGATCAAGTTTTGGAAACGCTGTTCCTCTCTTCCTTTCAAAAATTAGCTATTATCGATTAAGTTGGTTTTGGGAGAACCATGAGAGCTTGGAGAAAGAATTTGGACAGCTAGCTAGTAATTAGTATAGGAGGTAGGAAATGAGAGGTTAATTCAACTAAAACTTGAGGGAATGTAAGGGTAAGAAGTGATATGAAATTAGCTAAATGCCTATACTCTATTAGGTGGTTGTACCTTGATCTTTGGGCTGTTTTGAGCTAGAATTTAGTTCTGAAATTTTAGGTCTTCTCAAATGATTACTCGTTCTTCCATATGGGTTAGTCGTTTCGGGGAGTTGATTTGGTGACTTATGGTCTTGTGCTCTTTGGTGGCTATTCTTGAGCCCTTTTTAATTGAGTTTGGATTTCTGTGCCTTTTGATCTCGGGCTTGTAGCTAACTTGTCTTAGTGAAACAGGATGGCAAGAGGGACACGTAGTGGTCGGAACCACCGTAGTCCCGATGAGGAGCTTCCTCCTCCACCATGGCGGAAGTCTTCATGCGCATCGAACGCCATCGCTCGGAGGACCGTAGGGTGTTGGAGGTTATCGCGAGGAACACCTCCACTCCTCCGTGCCTCGATCCGAGGTGGTCACCGCCTCGTGGGGACTTGCGGAGTTCCTTCGCATGCAGCCTCCCACCTTCTCCCGGCCCGAGGATCCTTGGACGCAGACGATCGGTCGCTGCGTCTAGTTGAGCGGAAGCTCAACGCTGCTTAGTGCTAGGAGCAGGAGCGGCACTTTTCATATCCCATCACCGGAGGGCGCGCACTCATGGTGGGAGAACTTCCTCGCCATGCACCGCGGACACGTGGTCTCGTGGGAGGAGTTCAGTCGGCTTTCCGTCGGGCCCATGTTCCCGCCTACCGATGAAGTCAAAAGAAGGAGTTCCTTGCGCCAAACAGGCACAAATCGCGGATCGAGTACCTCCACGAGTTCAACCATCTCGCGAGGTACGCTCCGCCGAGGTGGCCACCGATGAGGCCAAGCAGAGAAGTTCATGGAGGGCTTGTCGGAGGAGCCGCAGGACAAGCTCTCTATTGTGGACTTCCGACTTCCGCACCTTGGCGGGCAAGGCCATCATCGCCGAGCACAAGGCGAGCGCTCAAGAGTCCCGCAAACGCAAGTGGGAGGCCCAGAGGTCTCGCACAGCCGCCTCGCTCGTCCCGAGTTGGGCCTCGCATCAGGCCCGCTTTGGCTTCACCACCGCCGAGACCTTCTCGGCGCCGCCTCCACGCCCTCCGCAGCCATGACTCGCCACGTGCGCTGCGACCCGCAGCAGTCGCCTCGCAACCCCGCGCCGACGCCACCGCCTATCGCCACAACAAGGGCCACTACGCGAGTAGTTGCCCTAAGAAGATCGAGCGCCCTCGCCCTAATGGAGGACGCGGCAAGGGAGTGGTCACCACACGACCGTAAGACCCCGGCTTGGGAGCGGCCGAGTCAACCATATCTCTACCGAGGAGGCACAGGAGGCGCCGACGTGGTGTTGGGTACGCTTGTTAATTTGCGCCTTCAGAGTATTATTTGACTCGAGCCTCGCATTCTTTTATTTCGAGGTCGCTTGTCGTTGATTGTGGACTTCACCGTGTTCCTTTGGGGATTTCATCGCTTATTCGCCTCCGGTTCGAAATGAGAGCCGACCAGAGTGCCGGACGCCTCCTATCCACATTGAAGGAGTGGGATTTTGGCGAACCTTATCCTACTCGACTCGGCGCGCTGGACGTGATTCTTGGCATGGATTGGTTGTCCCAACATTTGGGGCAAATCGATTGTGCCAGAAGATCGTCTACCTCACCATTTCTTCAGTGAACAGTTGGGTTTTCACCGCAGCTTGAGAACCCTTCTTTGTGCACTTGAAGCGAAGCCCGCTTAGAGATCCGTGATGTTCCCACAAGATGTGCTTTTGTGGATGTTTTTCCGAAGACTTGCCCTAATGCCTCATGTTCGAGATCCGAGTTCGTGATAGAGTTGCTGCCCGCATCGCCCTATTTCAAAAAGGCCGACGCATGCCTCCTAATGAGTTGGAGGAGTCAAGAAGCAACTAGGTGAGCTGCAAGAGAAGGGTTTTATCCGTCCTAGCTCATCTCCTTGGGGTTGTCCAGTTATCTTTGTGAAGAAGAAGGACAAGACCTTGCGAATGTGTGTTGATTACCGTCCGCTTAATGAAGTGACGGTAAAGAACAAGTATCCTTTGCCCCGTATTGATGATCTTTTCGATCAGTTGACCGGAGCACGAGTCTTCTCCAAGATTGACTTGAGATTGGGCTATCATCAAGTCAGGATTAGGGCCGAGGATATTCCAAAGACGGCCTTTGCTACTCGTTATGGTCTTTACGAGTACACCGTCATGTCTTTTGGTTTGACTAATGCTCCTGCTTTATTCATGAACCTTATGAACTCAGTATTCATGGAGTATTTGGATAGGTTCATGGTGGTATTCATCGATGATATCCTTATCTACTCCCAGAGTGAAGAAGAGCATGCTGAGCATCTTAAGCTTGTGTTGGGAAGGCTGCGTGAGCACCAGCTGTATGCGAAGTTCAGCAAGTGTGAGTTCTGGTTGAAGGAAGTGGCATTCTTGGGCCATGTTCTTTCAAAGCAGAGGTGTGGTCAGAGATCCTAGCAAGGTCGGTGATGTGCTATCTTGGGGTCACCAAGTCGGCCACCGATGTGCGGAGTTTTCTTGGTTTGGCAGGCTACTATCGCCGCTTTATCGAGAATTTCTCCAAGATTGCAAAGCCTATGACCGAATTGCTCAAGAAAGACAAGAAGTTTGAGTGGTCCACTGCTTGTGATGTGAGTTTTCAGAACTCAAGAAGCGGTTGACCTCACCAAAGGCTTGTTCTCCCGATGTTCACAAGAGTTTTGATATCTATTGTGATGCTTCTCGCCGTGGTCTTGGTTGTGTTCTTATGCAGGAAGGCAAGGTTGTAGCCTATGCATCGCGGCAGTTGAGGCCTCATGAACTCAACTATCCTACTCACGATTTGGAGTTAGCTGCAGTGGTTCATGCACTCAAGGTTTGGCGGCATTATCTGATTGGTAACCGTTGTGAGGTGTATTCTGACCACAAGAGCTTGAAGTACTTGTTCACCCAGCCAGATCTGAACCTCATAACTCCAAATTTAGTAAACTCAACTTTGCTGTCATTAGGATGTCATAATCTACTTGCTATAAAAATTTCAGAGCTTAGATCATTGTAGAAATTTTCGCCATGAACAGTACCAATAATTAATGTAGGGAATTTATAGGCTGAGAGAACTAGTTTTAGCCATAACTTTTTCATGCTTAGTCCAAATGAAGTGATTCTTGTTTCTAAAATTGTCTAAAATCAACCTCTAACTGCTGTGTAAATTTCATGGGATTTGGATGTCTTTTGCTGTTGAGTTTTGTTGGTGTTCTTCGTTCTTATTGGTTTTATCGTATTTTCGCGTTAGGTTCCGAAGAGTTTATTGAACCTGAGAATCCTCCTCTCGCAAGAAGAGCCGCACAGCAAGGCAAGCGCTTGATCATGTTAATCCCAGATTTTAAGTATTTATGTTGTTTACAAATTCTATGTATGCATTGCTAGTTTGTGTTAAACTATTGTCGCTAGTTGACCTAGTAGATGCATTTCCTTAAGACAAACGATTATCCTCTACTATCGTGAGCCTAGGTTATTGCTGTGATTTAGGGTTCGTGGATGAGCTCTTGTCACTTAGTAGTTTGCGAATTAATTGCTTAGCCATGCTTAGCTTCCTAGAAATGGGCGTTATCGACTTGTCGATAACCTTGATCATATAAAACTTATTATGATTTATGATTTTCACCTTGTGCCATGTCTACTTATGAAAACTAAAACCGAAAAGCAAAATGATTTAGACTTGGGCACAATGGTAAGATGGTGTGATTTTCGTGTGACCGAATGGTGCCCGAGTCAATTAGGGACCGAACATCTTGTGAGTACTGTTATCCGAGCAATTTGTGCGTATAACCACACTAGAGGGTATGGACCTCTCTTGACTTAGTACTTTGGAGTGTATTGGCTTCGGGTCGCAGGGGGTCGCAGGAGGGATGGTGTTGGGAGCATTGTAGTGTCCGAAAGACTTCACCCGTGATTGGATTTGTTGTCTTTCGGCTTGCAATGTAAGCGTATGGGTTTCTATCCATACGAGCGACTCGTAGTCAATGCACAATATTGGAAAGCGCCTCAGAGGACTTAGCCGTGCCAGATACCTTCGAAGTGTGCTTTATGGCTTAAAGACGGTCTGAAGTGTGGGTACATTGGTACACCCCTGCAGGGTTAAAACTATTCGAATAGCCTCGTCCTAGGTTATGGACACGCTTGGGTAAGCTTTCAAGAGTTAGACTACAACCTTTTGATTAAAACTTGATGGGTGGTACGAACCGAGGATTCGTGCTATGTTGTGGTGGCTATTGGGACACTACTTGTGTGGTTACTTGTATGTATCTTTATTTCATTGTTATTTTGACATCAAAACAGATTTGCAAACTTGCTTTTAAACGTATTACATTATTGCAAATAAAGTTGGCTTTGTGCAAAATGAGACATACAACCTCCACCTAAATAAGCTTGCATGTAGCATATGAACAGGTCTGCTATTTCACACGCCGCCTTATGAGTACCTTTGTGTACTCGGCTATCTTGCTTAAATGTAATTGTTGCAGAGGAAGAAGATGAGCTTGAGGGGCCTCACTCGTGAGTTGTGCTGTGGTAGCTATGCAGGCGCCTAGCTTGGCGGCCGGCCGGTTGCCTTGTGGGTGGTGTGGCTAACCTGGCCGACTTTTGTACTAGCCATCTTATGACACCTTTGCTTCCATTTGTTATTCTTGTATATTGTTCTATTTGGCCGGTCGGCTCTTTTGTAATAACTTACTTTATCTATGTCCTTTACCAGACTTGTTAATGTATGTTGTATGGAAATGATGTGTAATTTTGTGATGATGTGCATATGCTGCAATTCTGGGAAGCATATGTCCATCGAGGCTTAGAATGTTTAATTAGTAATGCTAGAGCCATTTGGAGGTTAAATGTTACTAGTTAAATATTCCGGGTCCTCACATGGATTGATTCTATGCTCAAGTGTTGAGCTTTTGTCCTTCAGGATGGAGTGGCTATAAACCAACATAAATCTGAAATCAATCCAAGCAAGATTTCTCAATACGAGTTTCTTCTTGTTCTTGCTCTGTCTTCTGTGATTTTAGGGCTTTCTATGAATCATTAGGTTTTTTTTTTGTTTCTGGTCTGGATCTTACTTGCTGTGACATGTGAGAATGCATCTAAGATCATCTTTTACTCACGAGCAAGTTTTTTATTAGATTTTTGGTTTTGACTTGATTTTGAAACAATCTTCACTCAATCAGAAAAAGGTCAGAACTTTATCAATGATCTTCACGATCTTTAATTGAAATAAGTTCCTGACATCCTAGAGAAGGTATGTTTCAAGTTTTATGAAGTTTGGAGTTCTGGATCGAAAAATAGACCAATTTATGATTTTACGTTCGGGCTGATTTTACTATTCATCGCGTTAGGCTAAAGATCAAATTACCCATTCTACGTTAAAAAAAAAAAGATTACCCATTCGAGAGGTCTGATCGCTCAACTCTTTTGGTTTTGAGTTTCTGTTTATTTTGGTCTATTCTCTTTGGGGTTTTGATTGGATTTAATACATGTCTTCCGCTATACTTGTATATTGATCTTCATAGCTCTCATAGCTAATGGAGTGAAAATAGTGTTGAATCCGATCAAAGAGAAAAAGAGACAGTACTCCTATTCACCTACTTCAAGTCGCTATTACGGTCCTACATGGACCTACTATGATCAACGGTATAGATATTTCTCTTTTTTCATTAATTAACGAGAAAATTTCTATTCCTTAAGAGCGAAAATGATGATTTCTTTTACTTTACTTTAATAAGATAAAGATAGATTTACAAAGCTGGTACTTCGTTAGCTCGTGATTTAGCTACGAAGCACTATTACATATGTGTGGCCGGGTAATCCTATTTGACGCTGGGCACTAGAGCGCGGTAAATTCAGTATGAACGGAAGAAGTCCGCGAGTAGAGCTGGGACTTGGGCCGTGCTTTTTCGGGCTGGTCCAAAGCACGTTCGGCACGACACGGTCTAAGCACGACACGACACGGCACGTGGTGGGCCGGGCCGGCACGGCGCGAACTGCGGGCCGAGCTGGGCTTGAGAATGCGGCCCGTTGGGCGGCACGACACGTCACGATCAATTGGGCCATGTTTGGGCCAGCCCGGCACGAAATAGGCACAACCTTCCTGTTCTAGCCCAATCCCTCCCTCTCTCGGCCTGACTCAATCACTCCCCCATCCCAGCCTGGCCCAACCAATAACCCTCCTCTGCCACCCAATCTAGCCCAACCAATAACCCTCCTCTGCCACCCGGTCTAGCCCAACATCCCTCTCGAGCTCCCCTAACCCCCATCCCCAACCCCTTCTCCCGAGCCTCGGCTCCCAAATTTCCAATCCCTAATCACATTCTCTTATTCCCTCCTCCGCCTCCGCCCACCTCTCCCCATGCGCTGCCGATCGCCGCCCTCCCTCCCCTCGTGCCGTCGGCCGCCCCGTCCCTCCACTCCTCCAACCACCTCCCTCTCTCTCCCTCTCCTTCCCCACGCGCCGCTCTATAGTTACTTAGGACTGGGTTTGGGCTGGCATGGCACGATCCCAGACGACGGCTTTGGCCGTGCTCGGCCTCGCCGGCGGCAGGCGGACGGCAGACGGCGGGTGATCGGACCGAGCCGGCACGCACGACGCGCCCGGCACGGCTGGCTCGGCTGGCCGCCAGACAAGACGCCCAATGCCCACTCTATCCGCGAGGAACTCGTAGCTATGTACGAATCCAACCAATCGCTCCCGTTGCTTGCATTTGCTGAACTTTCCAAACTCCAATCCTATAAAAGATCAAAAGAGAGGCCCGCCCGCAACTTTTTAGTCCATCGATCGAGGTCCGAGTACTACCAAATTTCTAAGCAACAAAGTGAGCGATCCATTCAACACGGAGTTGAGGCACGAATGGGCTATCGACACGTATACCGACCGTGGAAAGAGCTCGCCACTACCATGAACCCTGGGCCTTGCAAGCCAATTCATCTAGTACCATCACTACTAGTAGTTTTCTTCAAAACATCGCTAAACATGCCCCGCTTGGCCCGTCTAGTTTCGCGAATGATTTTGCCTGTAAGTAGTAGGCGTAAGCAGACATGACATACCGTGTGAGAACTTAAAAATCAAATTAAGCTAAGCAATGCTAAACAGTATTGTATAGTAAAATAAACTATTTAATACAGTAATTATCAACAAATTGGACACAAAACAAACTCAAATTTCATTGTTATTGCAAGCTTAGATTTATGAACCTAAAAATTTCGACTCAACTAAAGCAATGTTAACCAATAATTAGCAGTAAATAAAATTCACCTCAATAAAAACAAAACATAAGCTCTCGTGATATCGATCGCATGACCAAACAATTTCATATAACAATATATTATCAATAATTTGTCTCCAAAAGTTGCAATGTGAATTCATTCCAAAAGGACATACCACGTTAATATCATCTCTAAATTAATTAAATAATCCATTGCAAGCGAAAGTAAAACATTATTACAACAATATTACCATATCAATACAACTTAAAGCCTTCTACAAGAATCCGTGCTAACCCTTTTTCTAGAGAACCAAAGCAACACCGAAACCATCCACTATGCTACCAAAACCCTAACCAATCAAGTCACCCCCAAAGCCGCAAGCTCATGATGCGCATAGCCTGCTCAAGTTGTTAATAGCCAAAAGGTATTCATGGATTTCATCTGACCTGTGTTGGTCTACAAATTCCCAAATCAACCAATTGTACGTCTTTGTGCTTTGGTTGCAACCTTTCCTCTCCATGTCCCTCAAAACCTTTGTAGCCAAAGAAGTATTTCCACGCTTACAATACCCGTGAATAAAAGTAACATTTATAACCGAATCAGGAGAAATATCTTTTCATATCCGCTCAAACACTTTCTTCTTTGCATCATCAAATCCTCCTTCCTTGCAATGCACTAATCCAAGTAGAGTAGGTGATTCGGTCATAAAGACAATTCTTACCCCTAGAAGAATCGCTAACTAAAACTTGAGAACGAATTACCCAATCCGCCAAGAGACAAACTTCCTTCGTTCCACATACCGTATACAATGTCCATAGCCATATCTAAGGTACCATTTCTGTATAGTCCCTTAATAATGATATTGCGGTTAGCAGTATCCAAGCTACCTCCCTTCTCATTCATCGTCTCCAACAACTATTCTATCTCGGTAGTCCTACCAGCTTTCCACAAACTCTGCAGTAGATCATCGTACGTAATCAAATTCAGGGCGCACCCAATCCGTGCCATCTCACCAAGAATCCTATTAGCTGCAGCTGCATTACCCTTTGAGCAATATGAATTTTAAAGTAATATTACCCCCACAAGTTAATTACATGAATGCTTACAACAACATACAACATCAGTGTAACATAGAATCATTTATAAGAATTCGTTGGAAGTAAGAGGTAAAACATTAAAAACAAACTCAGAATTAATTACAACAATTAATTCCCTAACAATGGCATAATCGACGTTAAGCGATACTAAGCAGTAGATTAAAACTAATCCAAGCAAAGAACATAACTGAATCTCAGAATCATTTATAGCAATCTATCACAATCTAAGATAAAAACATTGCATGCAAGCCCATGATTAAAATACCATAATCCATTATATCAAAGCAACATACAAGAATAATAAAGTAGGGTATTCATGCACACTCAAAATTAACTTGCAAGAATTCATTGTTAAGTGGGCATACAACATTAATATAAAATTGGAATGTATTACAAGAATCCTTTGCGATCGAAAGTGAAACATTAAGTGTGAACTCGGAATTAATTACAAGAATGATTTCAAAATATAAAGCACAGCATTTAATTAAATTACAATTAAAATCGTTGCATGCATTTCGCCAAAGCCTTCCTTGTATCATTGTCTGTCCATCACCATCCAATTAAATCCCTTTTTCGCGGCCAATCCAACACCCGTCCTCGTTTACATTTGCTCATATCAAAACACAAGGCTATGTTAGTTCAAAAAGCGATAAGGAGTTAGAGTAGAGAAGAAAGATTGCCGTCAGATACTTTGCGAAGGTCAGTGAGGCTTCCCGACTATCCTAAGGTAGTGGCACCATCTCGCCTCCTTCTGTGGGTCTCATCACCCGACAATATTAGAACCAATACCGACATTTACTGACCTATCTCAGCCAAATATCCCAAAACCGACCCAAAGCCCACTTTTGGACCCAAGGTTCATAAGCCAATAAGCATCCTTTGGACCGGAGGTCATCAGTGTATCACAACTCAACAGTAGCGCAGGACCGAAGGGATAAGGATCCAGCCAGCCCCACAAGTTCATCGCCCCAACCAGCCTCTCCATTGGGAGCAACCCAACACCCACATTTCCCATATTATTCTGACCCTATTAAAATCCCACAGTATATTCCTCCATAAGTAATACCCTCAGTCACAGCATCACAGGGTATTTCAAGCCTTCTAGCTTTCAGTTTTCATCAGGGCAACAAACGGACAGCAGCCACAGTAGAGGTTCTTAAGATAAGATCATGGTAAGAAAAGAAATAGGACCATGGTGAAAGAGGGAATGCACAGGCCAAGAAATAAGGGCTGCCGAATTCATCCCCCCTATAAGCCTTTCCCTTCACAAAGCACCACACCTCTCATTCTTTCCAGCCGAAGCAACCCACAAAGCAGAGCCCCAGCAAAGCCATCCACAAGCCACACCAATCACACCACTGCCACCTCCATCCACACCATCACCAAACCATAGAAGAAAGGAGGAGAGGAAACAAGAAGGAACCAGGGCATCAAGACAGCAAGGAGGAGGAGCCGCACAGGAAGCCACAACCCTAGGAGGAGGTGACGACAACCGAGCCCACCTCAAGCCACCATCAGCCAAGGTAGCAGACTTAAGCATCAAGGTAGCTCTCATACTATTGTCATTCTTACTGTCATTTTCACAGGAACATCCCGCGTCCAGTGTGTCATGCCTTCTTGCACATATGACAAACCACCATGGGATTACCATTAACCCACTGTTATTTTACCCCAAGCCAAGCCACTAGATGAACCAACACTTTGTCACAAGTGAGCACTCTCAGTACTCATTCCATCACCCAAACCCACCATTTCCCATTTTATTTGGCCTTAGCATGCTATTAATGCATCACAGAGCAATAGGGGGAGGGATTAGAGAGAGGATTGGGGGAAGGAGGGTAGCGGTATACCTCAGTGCACGCGGCTTCGGCAGCCGCACCACCACCAATAGCCATCCCCAACACCATCACCAGAACCAAGCCTCCAGAAGCCCACCCCATCACCGTACCATGCATAATCATGGAAGTTGCACACATCAGTAAGCAAACCAACATAAATCAACAAAATGAATCGACATCATTAAGCGGGCCGAGCTAGGCCGGGAGCAGCGGTGCGTAGTTGGGGCCAGGCCAGGGCGGCGCGCCGGGCCAGTAGGGGGCCGAGCCGAGGCGGCCGGCGGCCAAAGGCCGAGCTGGCCAGGCGTGGTGCTGGAGGGGGCGGCCCATGCCCCGGAGCCAAGGGCCGGGCCCAGGGGAGCTCGCGCGGGCAGAGCCGGCGTAGGGGCCGGAGGGAGGTGGGTCGAGAGGAGGTCGGGCCGGGGAGGCGGCACCGGCGCAGCGCCGTGGGGAGTTCCACCAGGAAGTAGAAATGAAGTAGAGAGGACGTAAGAAAGAAGAAGCACCAGGGAGCTCTCAGCCGAATGGAAGGATGAGGAAGAGATGAGAGAAGAAGGGAAATCAAGGCAAGAAGTGTGTGGCCAGGAGGCCATTCGGCTGAATGGGTTTGTGAGAAGAATTAAGGTGAAGGGGATTTGGTGAGAGATGAATTTGGTAGGGTTAGAGGTTAAGTAAAGAAGGATTAGGGAATAATTGAAAAATTAGGCAATTAGGTAATTTTTAGTAAGGATTAATCATAATAGATCTAGCAGTAATATACACGTCAGTCAATTAATTAGCAGGTGTTGTGTAATCTTTTAGGACCAAATGAATTTAAATAAGCCGCGTATGGTAAATAGCCGTACGTAGACCGGACTGCTAGAAACCAAAAGTAGGAAAATAGAGTAAAATAAATCTAATAAAATCATCACCGCGTTAGAAAAATTAATTGGCTCGTTACCTAGGAGTTCAGGCAAATCGCTAGAAAAACGAATTTATAAACCATGTGCAGGTAAATAACAATAGATAGACCAGTCTAAAATAAAAATAGGAAAAAGGTGTAAAATGTTAATGTGAAACTTTTAAAATAAATTAATCACTAGTATGAACTGCTAAATTAAATAGATAGCCTAATATGTTAGAAATAATTTAATCAGGTTAGAATAATTAAATTAATCAAGCCTGAGTTTATTTAGAGAATTAAATAATTGCATCCGCACCGGAATAAAATTGGTTAGGCTGTTTTGCATGTGTAGAATTAATTAAACATAATTGCATGTGAGTACATTTAGTATATAATGTTCGTGCGATTAGGAGCTAGTACCGATAACCTCAATCCTAAAGCCGATAGACTGGAGAGCGACCGTAGCTGGGAAGTGCTAACTTAACAGAGGATCCAAAAAAATGTTATCAAAATAAAATCCGCTAACAAATTAAAATGGACTAACTTATGTAAGCATATTAAACACCAAAAAGTAACTAAGTATTTATTTACGTATTATCCGCGTCTGCCATATAAATTGCAGAGGATGCACCAAAGCAAACAGGAGTAACTGATACCGAGTTCATCGACGACGATCCTTTCTACAAATCCGAAGGCAAGCTTATTTCTTGAACATCAATATAGTTATATTAAAGGAAAAAAGTTATATTCTGCACTATTATACATATTGCATAAAAACTATATCTCAAAATCAAATCGGGTAAATGAACGAAGATGAAGATGAAAGATGTAAAAAAATAATAATATTGTGGCTGGTAAAGGGGGCCAGGGCAGGGGAGGCGATGAGAAAATGATGATGATAATGAGGCAAAAGGTGGGACCCTTTTACATATGGTTAGTATATAAGGATCAACAAAACTCTCACCCGGATCAGAGGTCATATTTAAGTACCAACCATTTTTTCGTTTTGGCGGACAGAAAATGCTACCTTGTTATGTGATTTATTCTCTCTACATCGGGTAAGTAATATTGTATGGGTTGAGTAGGGATGAGGATCTCATGGACCGGTAGGAAAAGTCCGAAAACTGGGGAAATCCAAGGCGTTATAGTAGCGCAATGGTGGAGTGTTGGGGCACTGGAGAGATGGATGCCCCAACCAACATTATTGGAACTCAGTGGAGGACTAGGTGCACTCAGGACACCGACGAAAAATAATGGGTGGAGACTTAATCACGTAACCTGAAAAACGTTCTGTATTCTGGACTCGAACCCGCATCAAAGGAAATGCTGGGACCTGGTTCAATTAGAGCTCAGAATAACTATGGGTAAAGTGGTACAAGCCTGCGCGGTGCTATATCAAATCATTAATTCATGCCAATCTCCTGGATTAGAGTCTACGGGAACCACCAGTGCTCTATCTTCTATTCGAGTGACAAGCAGTTTTTTCAGAATTAAAATTGCAACATGAGTTTTGATGGCTATGTTCAGAACAAGAGAAGAGGTAGGAATATGATAAGAACAATAGGTAGTCATCAGGTGCATTTTGTTATTACATGCTTGCTGAGTACACTAGCACTCACCCTTACTATCTCCCCCTTTGCTTAGATCCTAATCCGACTGGGAGTTATCCCGAGTGGGATGAGGGATTTGCAGGTACCGAGGAGGCCGCTGGTGATGAGGGCGTTGGTTGCAAGGAGTAGGGCGAGGTGGATGCCCTATCCGACTCATGGGACGAGTAGACTGTCGATTGGACCTAGCAGGTAAGCGTGGGGATTGTATTACCCCTTTATAAGTAAGTAATTGTATTCAGAACTTTAGCCTCGTGTGGTTACTATTGTAATAAAGAACAATTTTTATCTTATTGTTCTGCTATGTTAACTCTGGTAAAGACTTATTATTCGTTGGAGCAGTGTTCTACTAGGCAAATAAATAGTAATTCGTATGCTTAAGTGTGATTAACCTAAGGTAATGACACAGGACACCGCACCCGGCTTGGAAGCAAATTCTCTTGAGAGGGCCTCGCCTACCCCACCGTCGATCTCTCCACCCTCTTGGCACTGTTTATGAATGGACGGTGGAATGAAGGACCCTTACTAAGGCTCATCCCAAAAGATTTATTTTCCCCTGGCTTCAGCTTGCCCGTACTCAGTGCAACCTCCGTAGCCACAAGTTGTTCACTTCTTGCCGTTCTAATGGACCACTGGAAAACACTTATGCAGGAAGCTAGCGCATAAAGAATGAGTTAATTAAGAATTGGTGCAATAAATGGTTTAGATGGTCCGGCCGCTTCAGGTTTCTATGAAACCGGCCAGGAGACCGTGTAAAATTCCAGTGAGCCACAAATTAGCAAATTTTCCACAATGACTCGATTGAATCTTCAGGCAGTTGCTCGCAGGACTCGATTGAGAGTCAAGTTGAGAGCGACCGGTGCTTCGACTGGACGTGGAAATTTGGCGCCACGACTGAGAGCACGCGGCAGCTAACGATTGCACGACCTTTCGTCCTTGCATGTCCCGTTATTCATTGCGGACGGTGACGGGGCGGGCCGCGCGCCGGTGAGTGGTCACTGGCTCACTGCTCAGAATGCATTTTACATGACAGTTCGATAAAAGACGTGCCATTGATTACGGTCTACATACATCAAAATCAGAAAACGAGTCGGGGCTAAGTTTTGATATCATAATTTGTTGCATGGGATCATCGCTCTGGTGTGGTCGATCGTGTTGCTCCCGTTAAGGGCCTTGGTCACGTTTGGGTGTTTGTGTATACAGGCTAAGGAGGCACGAAGGGTTGCTGTGACCTAGCGCTTACGCATACAGGAGGGGGTGAGAATTGAGCGTCATCCCCTAACCTTCGAATGCATCGCCCGACGAGGGCACCAGACGCATGCCCGAGGAGCGTGTATATGCTTGCAGGAGGAGACTAGGATTGAGCGTTGTCTCCTACCTTTGAATGCACCGCGTTACGAGGACGCGAAGCGCTTGCCCAAGGAGTGCCCTTGCGCTTGAAGGAGGGAGCGAGGTTTGAGCGCCATCCCCCTACCTCCGAAAGTAGTGCACGAGGAGGGCGCTTGCACATTGTAAGAGGAGGCGTTTTGAGCATCGTCCCCTAGGCGCATGTTTGAGGTGGCCGCTTGCGCTTACAGGAGGAGACAAGGTTTGAGCGTCGTCCCTCTACCTCTGAAAGTAGTGCACGAGGAGGGCACTTGCGCATTGTAAGAGGAGACATGTTTGAGCGTCATCCTGCTACCTTCAAAAATAGCGCGCGACAAGGGCACAAGGCACATGTCTGAGGAGGGCGCTTGCGCGTGCATGAGGAGGTGTGGTTTGAGCGTCGTCCCCTACCTTCAAAAACAGTACGCGATGAGGCCGCAGGACGCTTGCCTGAGGAGAGCGCTTGCGCTTGCGCTTGCAGGAGGAGGCGAGGTTTGAGCGCCACCCTCTACCTCTGAAAGTAGCGCACGAGGAGTGCTCTTGCACATTGTAAGAGGAGGCTTGTTTGAGTGCCGTCCCACACTCCCATAAAAAACAACACACGATAAAAAACAACACACGATAAGGGCGCGAAGCGCATGCCCGAAGAAGGGTGCTTGTGCTTGTAGGAGGAGGCGAGGTTTAAGTGTCGTCTTCCTACCTTAAAAAATAACGCGTGACAAGGGCGTAAGTCGTATGTCCGAGGAGGGTGCTTGTGCTTGTAAAAGGCGAGGTTTGAATGTCCTGCTGTCATTTCAAAAGTCATAGTAGTAGAATACAAGTCAAGAAGAGTAAAGCATTCCATGCGAGTACTTGTGCGCAAGTTTGGCCTTGCCATGAACTATTGTCAAATTGACTCAGTCCTGCTAATTAGTGCGACAGTATAGCACCTTTGCGTTTGGATTCTTGTGCATTTCCTTTTGTAAAGTTTTACCTTTTGAAATAACTGTCCTACGCAACTTAAGAACTATACTCCAGTGAGGACCTCTCAAACAGAAGAGAACAGTTTATCTTACATGAGAATATGACCAGTGCAACCTGATTATTGTGCTTAGATCACATGGAATCAGTTCATGTGAATCTAGCAAACCCAAAATAATTCAGCATCAGTCTACAGGCTAGTTACCATTCGAAAGTGTATTCCCCACAGTGCAATGCTCGCGTGCTCAGTTCATATGAAAAAGGATCTTCCAGAGAAAGGCATAGAAAAATATCGTAGTCAAGTAACTAGCAGCCTAGCATGATATATTAACCGGCATGGAAGTCAACTAAAACCATACCGAGTAGCGTGTCTCGCCGGGACGAAATAGCAAAACCTATGCATGAGGCAGCACGCAGCTAGGCTGTTAAAAAAACTCGAGGCTCGTGAACTGCTCAAGATCCAAATAAATTGTAACAATCCCAAATTAGGTTTGTATTTTAAATGTATAAAAGTAGAAAAGTTTAAAAACTTTTGGTTGTATCTCTTGATCATGCTCATGGTTTCCAAAATCTTGTGCACAATTTTAAAATTTTGAAGATTGTATTAAAGTTTGTGTTGAAGTTTTAAACTTAAATTCCATTCCAAATTGAATTCCAGAACAATGTATGAATGAAGGTTCCTAAAAATAATTTATTCAAATACTAGATTATTTATCTTGAATTATTATTATTTTTACCAAATTATTAGAAGTCATTTTTCCTTCACCAAAATTCAAACAAAATCACTAATGCAGATTTGAAGATGATTTAATTCTAACAAATTTTAATATAGAAAGTGTTTGAAATTATTTTTCCTAAGTCCCTTGTGAACCTCAGAGTGTCCACAAAAATTTTCAGAATTTTTCGAATTTTATTTCTACCTCAATCGACTAGTCAAACTTGTACATTTTTCGGTCAAAAAAATTAAATCCCAACCTAAACCCTTGTACTGTTCCTCCGATCGAGCCCGAGTCCGACCGACCTTAAATCATCGGGTCCGACTGCACTGCACCAGCCCGCACCACTTTTCCCTCCCCCTAACCACTTACCTGTGGGCCCCGCTCGCCAGGCCTTTTCCTCCACGCGTGCGCCGCGCCACCGCATCGCTTGCTCGCATGCGCGCCACGCCAACCGCCGGCCACTCGCCGCCGCGGCTCACCTCGGCAGCCTCCGTCTTCGCCTATAAATGTCCGTCCCCGAGCTTCATTTCAACTTCTTGACCTCCTTCTCCATCCTCACTCTTCCTCTCAGCTCAATATGAGCTCCAGAGCCGACCGCTCGACGCCGCTCCGGTCGCTCCGGCGAGCTCCGACCTCGGCCGACCTCGTCACGGCGTGCCTTGCACCATGTTGAGCTCAACCCCTCCATCAATTCGGAGTTTACACCACCGAGGAGCTGCACGCACGGTTTCTTCTTCGGCTCCGGCCGAAACCGCTTCTTCCGCCGCCGTGCCTCCTCCAGCGAGCTCTAGCTCAATTCCTCTCTCTGTAAGCATCGCCTAGACTCCTTCTTCCTTCCCAGATCATTCACTCGCGCCGTGTAACATCCCAATTTTAGGCTTGTGTTTCAAATGTAAGAAAATGAGTAGAAATTAAATTTTTTTCTTACATCTTGTATTTCCTGTTTGTACTGAACAGCTATTGTACTAGAAGATTATGGAAATACAAAGTCACAAGTCTTTTGATCCAAATCTTGAGCTTACAAAAACAATCTTGTCAACCTCTTGATCATCTCCTGGAAATATTTTTCCTGAGTTCTTGGGATGGTATGGGACTCCTCTGAAAAATTCCACAATTTTTAGAAATTGTTTGAATGCTGTTGGAGGAAAGTCAACCCAATTCAAAATCTGGTCAAACCTTGGACCAGTACCTTGGTAAATTTTTGGAGGAAAATTCACAGCACCAAAACCTCTGAAAATTTTATTCAAGGTCAATCCCTCAGCTAGCAAGCTCCTGTAAAAATTTCATAATTGTTGGAGTTCGATTGCTACCTCAAACAATTCTCCAAATGTCAGCCCTTCTCAAAAACCGAAAAATCGAATGGTTTGAGTCGACTCGCTCGAGCCCGAGCCTAACTCAATCGACGCGGTTGGACCCAGTCCACTCAACCTCCTCGGGCTCGTTCCTTGTGGGCCGTTGGATCTCCATCCAACCGCCTGCACCTCCCTCCGATCTCGGCGCCTCAGGGTGGTCCAGGCCCTTGGATCTCCATCCAGCGGTCACGACCTCCCCGCGCGCATGGACCTCCTCTGCTCGAGTGATCTGGGATGTTCAGGACCACCCCGATTGCATCTGGGGCGTCCAGGACCTCCCTCGGCTCTGTTCTTCTTCCTCCAGGACCTCCTCGAGCCACGGTCATCATGGTTTTCCCGCACTGCGTGTGTCGTGGTCGAGCGGCTGGGAGCAAAGTGGTCTGTCACTTTTTGGTCCTTCCCAACGTCTCTTTCTGCCATGCATTAAATGTGCCAGGAGCTTTGCCCTAAAGAAGTCTTCCCCTATTGCCTTGTCAAGTCCTGTAGGTCATGGCAGTGGCATGGCTCTTGGTCACAGTAGCCTTTTTCCCATGCCATTGCCAAGCTCCCAGGCTATGTATAGCCTGAGACCTTCCTCTCCTTTTCTTTCTTCGTTCTTGGCTGTGCTTGAGCTCCCTCAGTTTGAGTTGGTCCTCAAACTCAAGCCCCCAAGAACACCACCTCCTCGCCATTGCCGGACCTTGGAGCTCCCTGCCGAAGCTCGAGCTCCAGTGGTTCCATCAACGTTCTTGCCTGTTTTGCTTGCCATCTCGAGCACCTCGAGCATTCTCTAACTTGCTGTGGTTATCCATCGCAGAGGTGGACGAGTTGGGGAGCTGTTCGTGGTCGGGACCACTTTCTTCCTCGTCTCCGGCGAAGTTCTTGGTCACCGGAGCGTCTCCTTCGGCTTCCTCCTCTCCTCCGGCTTCCTCTGGACCTTCCCTACACTCGGGTGAGTTCATTTAGTCCCGTAGGGCTCTAGGTTTTAGTAGCCTAGCTCGTAGCGCTCAGATATGTCGTTTTCGGTTTTTGCCGAAAAGCTTGTCCTCCGCCATTCTCCGGCTCGCCGGCGTTCAAGGCCGTCGCCGCCGTCGAGAGTGCCTCTGCTTGGTCCGCGACACTATTGTGAGTATATCGGTGCCCTTGGTCGGCGCCGGCGAGGTCCCCATCGCCGGCAGCAAGCCAATGTAGTCGCTTTGGATTTTGCCGGGGCAAACTTCCGTTGTCGTCATGTTTCTAGGGCAGCATTAAGGCCCCGTTAATTGCTAATCTTTGGGTGCAATAAACATGTCTTAAAGTGTGTCGTAGTGTCACCGACATGTGGGCCCTAGGCTTGACCGAAATCTAAGTCATTAATGTCCTTTAGATCCTTTTATTACCAATCATCACCGCATTAGCTTTGCCTAAGCCGCCATCGTGGTCGTGTTCGGGTCACCGCCGCACCACCCCACGACCTCCTAGACTTGTTGTCCACTGTTTAGGACCTCCTTAGAATTAATCCGAGTCGTAGGACCATCATTGGGGTCCTCTTTGCAAAAAGACCTCCCTTAGTCATTTTATAAAAACCACCCCCTGGACCTCCACCGAGGTCCTCTTTGCAAAAAGACCTCCCCTTGGTCATTTTGCAAAGACCACCTCAGGACCACCCTCGGGGTCGTCTTTGCAAAAAGCCACCCCTGGTCTTTTACAAAGACAACCCCGCTCAGACCTCTTAGGCTCAATCCTAGCCGTTCACGACCTCCCCGGTTTAGATCTGAGCGTTGGATCTCATTTTGTAAAATCCTTAGCGCTCAGACCTTCCTCCGCGTCGATCTGGACCGTTCAGGACCTCCCTAGGCCTAATCTGAACCGTCCAGATCTCCTCCCGTTGAAACACTATCGCTTAGGACCTCCCCAAGTAGATCCTAGCCATCCAAGACCTCCTCGGTTAAATCCCAGCCGATCAAGACCTCCCCCTGGAGATCTTGACCGTCTAGGATCTCCTCCTTTGGATCCGTAGCGTTAGGACCTCCTCCTCTGGTCTAAACCGTTAGATTTAGATCTAACGGGCTAGACCTCTCTCCGTAGGATTAGCCTTAGGACCTCCCCTAGTGCTCGGGACCGCCAGATCTCGATCTGACGGTCACGACCTCCGTTAGGCGGAGGACCTCTTTTGCGTGCGCTGTGCATGCATTGGTCGTGGCCGTTGGATCAGATCTCAACGGTCCAGACCTCCCCAGTGCGGGAGGAGGTCTTCTGCGCGCTGTGTTTCGAGGTATGTGGCCGTGCGATGAAGGATCGACGGCCCACGACCTCTCCTTTTCCTTCAGTTCGTTTGGACCTCCCGAGAGCTCAAGATTTCCTAAGTCCTTTAATGTTCCAAATTTCAAAAGTGCATAACTTTGTCATTTTAATTCCTTT
This sequence comes from Ampelocalamus luodianensis, assembly GCA_036346255.1. Classification (NCBI taxonomy): domain Eukaryota; kingdom Viridiplantae; phylum Streptophyta; class Magnoliopsida; order Poales; family Poaceae; genus Ampelocalamus; species Ampelocalamus luodianensis. The sequence goes on from CM070618.1 coordinate 65,952,453, forward strand.
TTGATTGATTCCAGTTGCTGTAGCTTTGTTATAATGTGAACTTTTATCTGAGAATGAATTTAGGCCCTGTTTTGTAGCAGAAAATGATTTAAACAGCATGATCTTGTTTAGTGAATATGGTTATCTAGAAATTCCTTGAAAACTTGTAAAATACATAACTTTCTCTCTGAAATTGCAAACTGAGCAAACTCAACTTGGTAAAACTTATCTGTAGACAGGCTTTAATATGAACTAGGCTTTGTCTTTATTCATGTTCCTGAAAAATGATATATGCTAGATTTAGAGCTTAGAAAAATCATAACTAATTCATTAGAACTCCAAATTGTGCAAACTCAGTTTTGCTGTTGTTAGGATACTATTATCTACCTACCATAAAAATTTCAGACCTTAGATCATTCTGGAAATTTTTGCCATGAACAGTAACAGATAGGAATTAAAACTGGATTTATCAGGCTGAGCAAAATTGTTTAGGGCATAACTTTTTCATGCTTAGTCCAAATGAAGTGTTTCTTATTTCTAAAATTGTCTAAAATCAACCTCTAGCTGCTATATAAATTTCATTGGATTTGGATGTTCTTTGCTGTTGAGTTTCTTTTGGTGTTCTTCGTTCTTATTGGTTTATCGCCTTTTCGCGTTAGGTTCCGAAGAAAACTTTGAACCTGAGCACTCCCCTCTGCAGCAAGAACAAATCCACCAAGGCAAGCAGTTTGATCATGTTAATCCCAGTATTTTAAGTATTTATGTTGATTACAACTTCTATGTATGCATTGCTACTTTGTGTTAAACTATTGTCGTTAGTTGGCCTAGTAGATGCATTTCCTTAGCAAATGATTATCCTCTACTACTGTGAGCCTAGGTTATTGTTGTGATTTAGAGTTCGTGGATGAGCTCTTGTCACTTAGTAGTTTACGAATTAATTGCTTAGTCATGCTTAGCTTCCGGTAGAAATGGGCGGTTATCGACTTGTCGATAACCTTGATCACATAAAACTTATTATGGTTATGATTTCCACCTTGTGCCATGTCTATTTATGAAAACTAAAACCTAAAAACAAAAGGATTTAGACTTGGGCACAATGGTATGATTGGTGTGCTTTTGGGTGTGACTGGAATGGTGCCCGGGTCAATTAAGGACCGAACATCTTGTGAGTACCTGTTATCCGAGCAATTTGTGTGTGCTAACCACACTAGAGGGTATGAGACCTCTCTTGACTTAGTACTTTGGCGTGTATTGGCTTCGGGTCGCAGGGAGTCACAGGAGGGATGGTGTTGGGAGCATTGTAGTGTCCGAAAGACTTCACCCGTGATGGGATTTGTTGTCTTTCGGCTTGCAATGTAAGCGTATGGGTTTCTATCCATACGAGCGGCTCGTAGTCAATGCACAATATTGGAAAGCGTCTCGTAGGACTTAGCCTTGCCGGCATACCTTCGGAAGTGTGCTTTGTGGCTTAAAGGCGGTATGAAGTGTGGGTACATTGGTACACCCCTGCAGGGTTAAAACTATTCGAATAGCCTCGTCCTAGGTTATGGACACGCTTGGGTAAGCTTTCAAGAGTTAGACTACAACCTTTTAATTAAAACTTGATGGGTGGTACGAATCGGGGATTCGTGCTATGTTGTGGTGGCTATTGGGATAGTCACTTCCAGGTGGTTACTTGTATGTATCTTTATTACGCTTCTATGTTGACAACAAAATAGAATTGCAAACTTGCTTTCAAATGTATTACATTATTGCAAATAAAGTTGGCTTTGTGCAAAATGAGACATACAACCTCCACCTAAATAAGCTTGCATGTAGTTTATGAATAGGTCCGCTATTCCACACGTCGCCTTATGAGTACCTTTGTGTACTCGCTATCTTGCTTAAATGTAATTGTTGCAGAGGAAGAAGGTGAGCTTGAGGGGCCTCACTTTTGTGAGTCAGTCTTTGTGGTAGTCTTCAATGCGTCTAGCTGGGCGGCCCGGTCGGTTGCCTTGTGGGTGTATGGCTAACCGGTCGACTTTTGTTCTAGCCATCTTATGACACCTTTTGCTTCCGCTGTCATTCTTGTATATTGTTCTGTTTGGCCGGTCGGCTCTTTTGTAATAACTTTACTTTATGTATGTCGTTGTTGAACTTAGTGATGTATGTTGTATGAAAATGATGTGTAATTTTGTGATGATGTGCATATGCTGCAATTCTGGGAAGCATATGTCCATCGAGGCTTAGAATGTTTAATTAGTAACGCTAGAACCAATTGGAGGTTAAGTGTTACTAGTTAAATATTCCGGTCCTCACACGCCGCTTTGCTCCACAGGAACCCCTCCACGGTGACCACCCCGCGCCACCGCCGACTGTCGTCGCCGGCACGATCCGGCCATCCTCCGCCTACGCCGACCACATGGGTGAGTTCCTGTCACTCCGCCGGTCCTCATGCTCCCCCTAACTGGCCTCCAATTGCACCCGACGCCGTCGCTCCCCTTTCACCTCCATGGTCGGCCGCCGCTTGCCATCGCCGCGCCGCCACAGTGCCGGCCAAGCCCCAAGACCTCCACCCCTAGCTTCCTTTTACTCCGGGCAACCCATTTTTGGGTTCGCTTTTGCCGCATCACCACTCCTTCGCCGGCGATGAGCTGTGACCCGAGCCGCCGGCCTTGTTCCCTGTGCTGACCTCCATGTTTTCCGATCTCTGACTGTGAAACTGTCATTGCCAATAGAACTTGTTAATGACTATTAAGAAGAAGTGCTTAGTGAAGGATTAACTGAATTGGTAATTCCAGGTTTCCAACATTCTTGTTTGTATGGAAGATCAGAGAAGAAGTCTTGAAGGAAACCTGTTTTGTTTCATTGCATCAACTACATACTCATTTTTTTCCTAAGATCACAAATATTGTCCATGCTAATTAATCACTCCTATATAATCACAAATGAATGGCTGATTTAGTGGAGAGGATTAGTTGTCCAAAGTCAGAGATCTTTTAGTTGAAATGTTAAGCGTAGAAGAGGAAGGTTTAAATAAAGATTTGCATATCCAGTGGAATCATTTGTAGAATCGAGCATCTTTGCTAACCAACCTGATGAGTGCCTCTTGAATCACTTAGAGAGTTAGCAAACTTAAAATTGAGTTAAGGAAAGTTCAGACAATAGCATTTTAGTTCAGTATATGTTGAGGTTGTAGGCTATAGGGTCAGTGTTCTGAAATCAGGTTTTGTCAAGGACTTAATTATTTAGCCCAATCTAGTGTTCTCTAGCTAATGTTGTAAATGTTTTTGCTAGCAGATTTTTGTGTAGGAGAAGTTGGTCACATCAGGGAGTTAGCGAAGATTAAAACTTGAACCTGTAGAGAAGTTTAGCACTTTAATTATGAAAATTCTTGCTATGTAAGTTGATTAGTGATCTGAAAACCAATTCTGGAGGAAAATTTTCAGAAAAACAAGCAAAGAAAGGAAGTGTGTAGATAAAAGTTTGAGTTGGCTGTAAGGCTCATTCCCTTAAGTTGGTTAGTAGAAGCTTGATTAAATCAGTTAAATTACAAGTACTCGATTAGTAAAACTATCATCTAGTCAAAGAAAAGGTTTAGTGAAACTAAGTAATCTTAGAATAGAATATATAAGAGGATTGATTTTGACTGTATGATTATCGTGGAAATAAGTGAGTTTGGAAAGATCAGTAATAAGAAATCCTATCTAATTTAAATAATCTCCGAATCTGCTAATTTGTTGTTCCTAAATTCATGATCTATCTTCGGTGTTATTGTTTTTGGATTCTTTTGGCATTCGTGTTTATTATTTGCTTTTCGCTTTGGCAGTTTTTATCGTTAGATGACGCTGATTTCGAGAGTGATCCTCTGCAGCAAGTCGAATATCTCAAACAAAGCAAAGGCAAGCAGTTTGATCATGTTAATCCCAGTATTTTAAAGTCTAATATTTTGTTTCAACTGTATGTATGCATCGCTTAATTTGTGTTAAATTGAGTAGTTAATCCTTTAGATGCATCATCTGTAGGTAAATGATTATCCTCTACTACCTGAACCTAGGTTATTAGCTGTGATTGGAGTTCGTTGGATGAACTCTTATCACTTAGTAGATTACGAGTCCAGTTGCTTAGCCATGCTTAGTTATCGGTAGAAATGGGTGGTTATCGACTTAGTCGATAACCTTGATCACACAAAATTATTATAACCTTATGATTCAACATTTTTGCTATGTTTACTTGTGAAAACTAAAAACTGAAAACAAAATGATTTCGACTTGGGCACAATGGTAAGATGGTGTGATTTTTGGGTGTGGCTGGAATGGTGCCCAGGTCAATTAAGGACCGAACATCTTGTGAGTGAATTGTTATCCAGACTTTTTTGCGTGCTAACCACACTAGAGTATATGAGACCTCTCTTGACTTAGTACTTTGGCGTGTATTGGCTCCGGGTCGCAGGAGGTCGCAGGAGGGATGGTGTTGGGAGCATGGTAGTTGTCCGAAAAGCTTTATCCTGAGTGGGTAGTTGTCTTTTCGGCTTTACCATGTAAGCGTATGGATTTCTATCCATACGGGCGGCTCGTAGTTAATACACAATATTGGAAAGCGTCTCGTAGGACTTAGCCGTGCCAGCATACCTTCGGAAGTGTGTTTTGGCTTAAATGCGGTCTGAAGTGTGGGTACAGTGGTACACCCCTGCAGAGTTAAAACTATTCGAATAGCCTCGTCCTAGGTTATGGACACGCTTGGGTAAGCTTTTCAAGAGTTAGACTACAACCTTTTAAATTAAAACTTGACGGGTGGTACGAATCAGGGATTCGTGCTATGTTGTGGTGACTATTGGGATAGTCACTTCCAGGTGGTTACTTGTATCTATCTTTATATCGCAGTTATTTCAACAGTAAAAATGAATTACAAACTTGCCTTTAAACTGTATTACATTATTGCAAATAAAGTTGGCTTTGTGCAAATGAAACATATGGCCTCCACCAGATAAGCCTGCATGTAGCATATGTATAGGTCTGCTAGTCCACACGTCAGTTTTGCGAGTACAAAAACAATTTTTGTACTCAGATGCTTTGCTTAATGTTTTTGTTGCAGAGGAAGAAGGTGAGCCCCAAGGGCTTTCCTTTTGTGAGATGTGCTGCGGGTTTGACGACTAGCTTGGCGGCCCGGTTGGTTGCCTTGTGGGTAAAGGCACACTAATTGGCTCTTTTATTTATTTATCGCCATCTTATGGCTTTTGCTTCCGCTGTGTAGTTTGTTATTTTATCTTGTAAGTTCAATCTGTTGTATATTATGAAGTTTTGATATTGTAACCTCTCGTGTATGGAATTGATGCATAATTTTGTGAAGAGGTGTGTATACTGCAGTTCTGGGAAGTATACATATCTCGAGGCTTGGTTTATTTGATTTGTGATGCTAGAGTCAGGTGGTTGGTTAAGCATTACAAGCCAAATAAACCAGGGTCCTCACAAAGTTGGTATCAGAGCTGTGCTGACCGTAGAAACCCCTAGCTTGGTCGTCATTAGGATATTTTGAAAAACTTATTTTCAAAATGTCAAATGGGTTATGAAAACTTAAGTAAGTTCTCAGACTTTACTCCTTACCTATCTTAGCTTGCTCATCTTGCCTTATTCATGTTGAGTTTTCGAAAAGGTTGTTCCTCTCTCCTCTCCTCATTTCAAAGTTAGTTGGTTATCGGTTAATTTCGGTTTGGGGAATAATGAGGTTTGAAAATATTAAGTGTTGATTGTTATTTAGTGAACATTTGAAGCACTCGGAGTTGAAGCACTCACCTCGGAGCTCGGATACAAAATCTGGACAACAAGCACAAGTTTTGGACTGCGAGCACTTAGTTCGTCGTTAGGGTTAAAAATGAGATGATAAATCAACTAAGATTCATGGGATTAAAAGGGTAAGATGTGATATTAGATGGCTAGTGCCTAATGCACCCTTATATGGTTTTTGCCATGCCTTTTCGATGCGTTAGAACTTGAGTTGTGTTCTAAGATGTTACCATCCTAAACGGTTGCTCGTGCATTCAATACGAGTTAGTCGTACCGGGAAGCAAATCTTTTGCTTTGTGGTTTTGCGCTGGTCTTATGCTTTCATACAAATATTTGGAGTTCATTTCTTGCTTGTTATGTGTTTGCAATCGGGTTAGGGTAATGTCTGTTTCTCCTAAACGATGCTTCATTGCGATATTAGGATTAAACTAGGGTTTATTCTTAGAATATATACGCCCTAATGATATTACTTAGCTTGTAGACGCTAGATTTTGTAACCACTTGCTCTCTTTGTTCCAAATAGTTGCACATCGCCTACGGACGGCATGTATAGCAACTATGTCGGAACCTTTTGGAGTAGTTAGTACATATTAGAATTAAAATGCATACACAGTGCCTGTTCCCTCACCTTATGTTCATTCTTTCCTTCCCTCATCTTTTATGCATCAAACATATTTAAGGGGGGTAGAAGGTACCTTAAAATACTTGTTAGGCATCCTGATTCCTATACTTTGATCATGCATATAGTTTCTAAATTAAGTCAAGCATGTCATGTTACTCAAGTTGCATAGAACAAGAAGCATGTAAGCATTTGCACTCTCATTAACCAAAAATTTAAAATTTGTCTTAGACTAATTCGCACACATGCATCCCCTCGTGCATTCATCATGTGCATTTCCTGTCCCAGCCAAGCAAATAGAACCAGATAAGTGAGGTTAAGTGAGACCACCTTAAAACCTTGCTTGACTTCTCTTTTCTACGCTGAGTCCTAGTGTTGATACTAGAATACCATCTAACCAGTCATTCCATTCTATCGATCGATGCCATTTTCGGTCAACTGAGTGGAGCAGAGTCTTTCGTACTACCAGAAGACGACGTGAAGTGTGATGTCAAATTATCTTCGAATCAAGAAAGGAAAAGTTAAACAAAGCAATGGAAAGGAAAATGTGTCAGCAACGTCAGGATAGTGCGTCATGATCTTCCAGCACTATCTTTGAAGGAAATCAAGACGACGGATGGTGCATTTCGTTTAGAGTTGAAAAGAACCACCTAGGAAACATTTAACGAAAGGACATTAGAAATCCTTCAACAAACCTTCCCACTTTAGAACCTAAAACTTCTGAAGAACCTCTCAGGACTCGGATTTGAGTTCGGTTTGCGGTGAAATCCGAAAAGCGAACCCGTGACCAAAACCCACCTAGGTTACCACAGCCTTTCGTTCCGACTTCCGAACTACCGGAATCTCGGGACGAGATTCTGTTTAAGGGGGGTAGATTTGTAACAACCCCAAATTAGGGTTTGTATTTTAAATGTATAAAAGTAGGAAAGTTTAAAAACTTTTGGTTGTATCTCTTGATCATGCTCATGGTTTCCAAAATCTTGTGCACAATTTTAAAATTTTGAAGATTGTATTAAAGTTTGTGTTGAAGTTTTAAACTTTTAAACTTAAATTCCATTCCAAATTGAATTCCAGAAAAATGTATGAATGAAGGTTCCTAAAAATAATTTATTCAAATACTAGATTATTTATCTTGAATTATTATTATTTTTACCAAATTATTAGAAGTCATTTTGCCTTCACCAAAATTCAAACGAAATCACTAATGCAGATTTGAAGATGATTTAATTCTAACAAATTTTAATATAGAAAGTGTTTGAAATTATTTTTCCTAAGTCCCTTGTGAACCTCAGAGTGTCCACAAAAATTTTCAGAATTTTTCGAATTTTATTTCTACCTCAATCGACTAGTCAAACTTGTACATTTTTCGGTCAAAAAAATTAAATCCCAACCTAAACCCTTGTACTGTTCCTCCGATCGAGCCCGAGTCCGACCGGACCCCTTCGTCATCGGGTCTGACCAGACCAGACCAGCCCGCACCACTTTGCCCTCCCCCTAACCACTTACCTGTGGGCCCCGCTCGCCAGGCCTTTTCCTCCACGCGTGCGCCCGCGCCAGCTCCCACCCGCGCGCCAGCTCGCCACCGCCTTGCTCGCATGCGCGCCACGCCAACCGCCGGTCACCTCGCCGCCCGCGCGCCTCACCTCGGCAGCTCCGTCCTTCGCCTATAAATGGCCGTCCTCGAGCTTCATTTCATCTTCTTGACCTCCTTCTCCATCCTCACTCTTCCTCTCAGCTCAATATGAGCTCCAGAGCCGACCGCTCGACGCCGCTCCGGTCACTCCGGCGAGCTCCGACCTCGGCCGACCGCGTCACGGCGTGCCTTGCACCATGTTGAGCTCAACCCCTCCATCAATTCGGAGTTTACACCACCGAGGAGCTGCGCGCACGGTTTCTTCTTGGCCCGGCGAAACCGCTTCTTCCGCCGTGCCTCCTCCAATGAGCTCTAGCTCAATTCCTCTCTCTGTAAGCACGCCAGACTCCTTCTTCCTTCCCAGATCATTCACTCGCGCCGCTTTGCTCCACAGGAACCCCTCCACGGTGACCACCCCGCGCCACCGCCGACTCTCGTCGCCGGCACGCTCCGGCCATCCTCCGCCTACACCGACCACATGGGTGAGTTCCTGTCACTCCGCCGATCCTCATGCTCCCCCTAACTGGCCTCCAATTGCACCCGACGCCGTCGCTCCCCTTTCACCTCCACGGCCGCGCGCGCTGCCATCGCCGCGCCACAAAGGTCGCCAAGCCCCAAGACCTCCACCCTAGCTTCCTTTTACTCCGGCAACCCATTTTGGGTTCGCTTGCCGCATCACCACTCCTTCGCCGGCGATGAGCTGTGACCCGAGCCGCCGGCCTTGTTCCCTGTGCTGACCTCCATGTTTTCCGATCTCTGACTGTGAAACTGTCATTGCCAATAGAACTTGTTAATGACTATTAAGAAGAAGTGCTTAGTGAAGGATTAACTGAATTGGTAATTCCAGGTTTCCAACATTCTTGTTTGTATGGAAGATCAGAGAAGAAGTCTTGAAGGAAACCTGTTTTGTCGGTTGCAGTCAACTACATACTCATTTTTTTCCCTAAGATCACAAATATTGTCCATGCTAATTAATCACTCCTATATAACTGTCAAATGAATGGCTGATTTAGTGGAGAGGATTAGTTGTCCAAAGCTGTAGAGATCTTTTAGTTGAAATGTTAAGCAGAGAAGAGGAAGGTTTAAATAAAGATTTGCATATCCAGTGGAATCATTTGTAGAATCAGGCATCTTTGCTAACCAACCTGATGAGTGCCTCTTGAATCACTTAGAGAGTTAGCAAAACTTAAAATTGAGTTAAGGAAAGTTCAGACAATAGCATTTTAGTTCAGTATATGTTGAGGTTGTAGGCTATAGGTCGGTGTTCAAATCAGGTTTTGTCAAGGACTTAATTATTTAGCCCAATCTAGTGTTCTCTAGCTAATGTTGTAAATGTCTTTTGCTAGCAGATTTTTGTGTAGGAGAAGTTGGTCACATCAGGGAGTTAGCGAAGATTAAAACTTGAACCTGTAGAGAAGTTTAGCACTTTAATTATGAAAATTCTTGCTATGTAAGTTGATTAGTGATCCAAAACCACCGGAGGAAAATTTTCAGAAAAACAAGCAAAGAAAGGAAGTGTGTAGATAAAAATTTGAGTTGGCTGTAAGGCTCATTCCCTTAAGTTGGTTAGTAGAAGCTTGATTAAATCAGTTAAATTACAAGTACTCGATTAGTAAAACTATCATCTAGTCAAAGAAAAGGTTTAGTGAAACTAAGTAATCTTAGAATAGAATATATAAGAGGATTGATTTTGGTGTATGATTATCGTGGAAATAAGTGAGTTTGGAAAGATCAGAATAAGAAATCCTATCTAATTTAAATAATCTCCGAATCGCTAATTTGTTGTTCCTAAATTCATGATCTATCTTTGGTGTTATTGTTTTGGATTCTTTTGGCATTCGTGTTTATTATTGCTTTTCGCTTTGGCGCTTTTATCGTTAGATGACGCCGATTTCGAGAGTGATCCTCTCAGAAGAAGTCGAATATCTCAAACAAAGCAAAGGCAAGCAGTTTGATCATGTTAATCCCAGTATTTTAAAGTCTAATATTTTGTTTCAACTGTATGTATGCATCGCTTAATTTGTGTTAAATTGAGTAGTTAATCCTTTAGATGCATCATCTGTAGGTAAATGATTATCCTCTACTACCTGAACCTAGGTTATTAGCTGTGATTGGAGTTCGTTGGATGAACTCTTGTCACTTAGTAGATTACGAGTCCAGTTGCTTAGCCATGCTTAGTTATCGGTAGAAATGGGTGGTTATCGACTTAGTCGATAACCTTGATCACACAAAATTATTATAACCTTATGATTCAGTATTTTTGCTATGTTTACTTGTGAAAACTAAAAACTGAAAACAAAATGATTTCGACTTGGGCACAATGGTAAGATGGTGTGATTTTTGGGTGTGGTGGAATGGTGCCCAGGTCAATTAAGGACCGAACATCTTGTGAGTGAATTGTTATCCAGACATTTTTGTGTGCTAACCACACTAGAGTATATAGGACCTCTCTTGACTTAGTACTTTGGCGTGTATTGGCTCCGGGTCGCAGGAGGTCGCAGGAGGGATGGTGTTGGGAGCATGGTAGTTGTCCGAAAAGCTTTATCCTGAGTGGGTAGTTGTCTTTTTCGGCTTTACCATGTAAGCGTATGGATTTCTATCCATACGGGCGGCTCGTAGTTAATACACAATATTGGAAAGCGTCTCGTAGGACTTAGTCGTGCCAGCATACCTTCGGAAGTGTGTTTTGGCTTAAAGGCGGTCTGCAGTGTGGGTACAGTGGTACACCCCTGCAGGGTTAAAACTATTCGAATAGCCTTGTCCTAGGTTATGGACACGCTTGGGTAAGCTTTTCAAGAGTTAGACTACAACCTTTTAAATTAAAACTTGACGGGTGGTCCGAATCAGGGATTCGTGCTATGTTGTGGTGACTATTGAGATAGTCACTTCCAGGTGGTTATTTGTATCTATCTTTATATCGCAGTTATTTCAACAGTAAAAATGAATTGCAAACTTGCCTTTAAACTGTATTACATTATTGCAAATAAAGTTGGCTTTGTGCAAATGAAACATATGGCCTCCACCAGATAAACCTGCATGTAGCATATGTATAGGTCTGCTAGTCCACACGTCAGTCTTGCGAGTACAAAAACAATTTTTGTACTCAGATGCTTTGCTTAATGTTTTTGTTGCAGAAGAAGAAGGTGAGTCCCAAGGGCTTTCCTTTTGTGAGATGTGCTGCGGGTTTGACGACTAGCTTGGCGGTCCGGTTGGTTGCCTTGTGGGTAAAGGCACACTAATTGGCTCTTTTATTTATTTATCGCCATCTTATGGATTTTGCTTCCGTTGTGTAGTTTGTTATTTTATCTTGTAAGTTCAATCTGTTGTATATTATGAAGTTTTGATATTGTAACCTCTCGTGTATGGAATTGATGCATAATTTTGTGAAGAGGTGTGTATACTGCAGTTATGGGAAGTATACATATCTCGAGGCTTGGTTTATTTGATTTGTGATGCTAGGGTCAGGTGGTTGGTTAAGCATTACAAGCCAAATAAACCGGGGTCCTCACATAAATCAAGCTCGAGCTTGATATCAAGCTCGCAGGTCTTAACAAGCCGAGTTCGAATAGCTCGTCAGAGCTCGTTATTTTCATAGTTTGTCTGCAAGTTGTTGATTGTTACCGAGTTTATCCCGAATAGCTCTTCTATCTTGTTGAAAATTGTTGTATGTTAACTGTTATCGAGCTTCCTCGAGCTCGAAAATTGTTATATGTTAACTATTATCGAGCTTCCCTCGTGCTCGAGTCTACTCGAACTTTTCTAATTATTGAAAATTGATGTATATTGTTCATTGTTACCGAGCTTACTTGAGCTGAGCTCAAGCCTATCGAGCTTAGGTCGAGCTTGAGTTAGGTCCGAACTTGTCGAATTTGGGAAAAAATATGTAGGGATACGGGTAGGCTACGCTAGCAACAATTTAAAAATTCTACCACGTAAACCAGGAAGCCAAGCAAGATAGATGATCACAGATTATTACCACCAAACGCGCAGTGCAGCGGAAGTAGAGTCGGGGCAGCCTAGTCCGACGATGAACGCGTCGATGTAGTGGTCGTAGATGATCGTCCAACGTCCTCGTAGTCGATCGTCTCCTCCAGCAACCTCCGTAGTTCCTTGTGAAGATCGCGGATCGTCCTCAGCGCAACAGCGACCGCAGTAGCGCCTCTACGGTATCCACACGTCCAGAGAAGGAACAACCGTACGCCGGTGTGCTAGCACCAAGTCGCACGGGAAGGCTCTCTCAAGAAAATAGCGACTAGGGTTTTTGTGGAAACAACTCACGTGTCTCTCTTCTTCCCAAAACTAGTCTCAAGCATCTCCTTATATAGTGCCCCGTGTCGGATCCTATCCGAACACATTTAACGAATCGTATTCGTACTGGTTTGTTCCATCCCATTAAGTGTGTGACCCGTTAGGTTTATGTGTAATCGGTTGTGACTGAAACCCTTCCGACCACGAGTCGTAGCGGTCCCTAACAGACATAACAATTCCGAATACACACAAATTTTATCTGACGAACCTTCATGCAATATGATCTACGACTAGGTCCTCATCACTACGACCGTGTCCTATCTTTATACGACCGATTCGCACTGGTCCACGAGCGATTCGTAACTCCTTACGACTGTGTTTCACCACTCAGTGATTTCGTTCGATCGTCTACGACTTGCTCGTATCACCATACGACTTGTCCGGATCCGATCGAACTAAGCGACTTACTCTAGTATTTTCCCTTTGCCACACGATATCTGGTTTGAACTCCAGGTGAGATAATGTGTCATCCATGGACTGTTCAATATTTTCTCGATCGAGTCGTCGGATAACCTTACGTGGTCGAACACTTCGACCACTAGTGGCATGACCATATACTTTCTTTATCCGACTACTTCGAGGGGCCCAGAGACATCTCTCCCGTTATGTTAGGAGGGGCAAATCCCATATCCGACCAGTCACATCCCTCCGTAGGTTTCATAGCATACCCGAAAGTTACCTTTATAACTATCCAGTTACGAGCAGCGTTTGGCAACTCCTAAGAGTGCTATTACACATGTAGGGAACCATGCTGATCTCAGGTCTAAGGATCATACATCATCATTGCTTGAGACCAACTAATGACACATAGAATCATAACAATCTCTATAGTGTCTCAAGTTGAGTCAATCCAACCCCATGTTCTCTAACATGTGTTTACATTATTGATTCGATATCCCTATATCCATGACCGGTGAAACATGATCATCAATCAATACATGTACTGGTCGTATGGTCACCGTGTTCGATTAGTGACATTCGACCAGGGATACTTTTAGAACGATATCATATAAGTCGAAGAGTTTCACCAACAAGTCACATACTCGTTGATCTTCAGAACTAATGATTCATTCAAGGAACAAAATAACATTTATTCAAGAGCTCATAAACATAGACGTGATATAATCATCTCCATGATTGCCTTTAGGGCATATCACCAACAAAATCCTATAGGACCTAGTCTACAACTTCATTGATGCGGACCAACTCCATCATGCGACACGTGTCCTTTCACGAATCTCAAAGCGCACAGCCTCATAAATCACTTATGTGAATTTTCATGAATTGAATACTGAAGGTTAGCACGTCACGCTTTGAGATTCGTAAAAGACACGTGTCATGCAGTTGAGTTAGTCCACATCAATGGAGTTGTGGACCAGATCCTATAGTATTTTTTTTCCTCGAATTTGTACCTCGCTCGAGCTTTTACAGCCCTACAGCTACAGGCAACCGATGATCCACTCGTAGGCATTGCCACGAACCACCAAGAACGGAGACCAGGTTGCTTCGGTCTTCCAATCATCTCAGCCATGGCCCATGTGTAGGTGCGTGCCCCACCTCTGGCCCACCAACCAACCAAACGTTGGGCGAAACCCGGTCAAGTCCACTGTCCACGCAACTAATATACGGCGGCGCTCACCAAACCAAACTCGTATAGCCTAAAAACAGCCGAGTGCGGCCGCCTCGTCTCGCCATGGCTCACCCACCACGTTTGCTTGTCCTCCCCTTCCTCTTCCTCTTCCTCGGAATCCATGTCCCCGCCTCCCATGGCTCGCCTCTTCCACGCACTTACGACGGTTCCATGTGCTCGAAATCGTGGTGCGGCAGCGTCGACATCAGTTATCCGTTCTATCTCTCCAACGCAACCAGAGAAACCGCCGATGACACATCATACTCTTGCGGCTACACCGATTTGAAGATCTCCTGCCAAGGCGAGGGGGAATCCGAGACCCCTATCATCCAACTCGGCAACAACAACTACACCATCAAGAACATCTCCTACGACAATCACACCATCATGCTCGCGGACGCTGATGCCCTCCGCGGCACCAGCTGCTTCAAAGTCAGCCACAACGTCACCTTCGGCGGGGAGTTGCTGAACTACACCGGCTCCTATGACAGCCTCACCTTCTTCTACGGCTGCTACTCCAATCCTCCCCACGCCGTGCCGCCTAGTCTTGACAAAGATACATACAAAATCAGCTGCTCAGGGTCCGATGGTCCGCCTAGCCGTGGAGTTTCCTTCGTGTTCACCTCTGAGGAGCTTGGCATGCTTCAAGAGTATCACTTTGACTTGGCTGGGAACTGCGACCAGATTTTCGTTGCGCCTGTACAGAGTGATTTTCGGATGATGACAAGTAACCTGGCCATGTTGACAAGGGGTGGATACGGTGACGTGCTTAAGAAGGGGTTCGAACTGACCTGGAACTGGAACACAGCGAACCAATGCTACCTGTGCGAGGTGTCCGACGGACACTGCTCCTACAGCCAGAAGAGGGAATTCCTTGGTTGCTTGTGCACCGATGGGAAGGTGGGCGTCCAGGATTGCAACAGCAGCGGTGCCAGCTCCGCGTCTCCAAGTAAGTGATGCTAAATTTTATTCCTAACTGCCAAGCCAACCATTAGTCGCTCATTTGACATTTCATCCAACCGTCCGATTGCATGCCCCCCTCGACACTTTCTTATCTGGTTTTAGCTTGATAGGTAGATACCTAAATTAAGTGTGCCGCTTACAAATACTGTACGTGGCAATTTCAAAATGGAAAATCTTCATGTGAAACGAAATGAAATGTCTTGACCAATTCTCCTGTGGACGTCAATCGATCAACTTTATACGCGCTAGTCTCGACGGGACAAACTCGAAGACAGGGACTATGGACGACTACCCTGGCTCTGGCACTGGCTGGAAAGACCTTTTCGTGGATCAGACTCATCAGTCGTTCCTGCCTCCCTGTTTCGATGACCGTACTGTCCCTGACTCCCTGTTTCGATGTGGAACAAGAGTTTGATTACAACGAGTGACCCACAGGACGGACGCAAATACGCTGCCGTTCCTCTTCTCTGCCTTTCTCTGTCTTTTGGCGCTTTGTGGCCGTTGGATCGAGCATCAAACGGTCTGGATTAAACCTGGCGAGACTATCTCAATTTCTCGCGAGAACTTTCCAACCATCAATCTCTCTCCTCCTTTGATCTGGAGCATCTATTCCCGATCGGACGGACCACAACGTCGAGCCTTTGGTGCCATTATATTGAATAAAGGCAGAGCGTTTGCGTCGCCGGGTGGACAAGTTTGTTAGCATTGGCGTCGGAGATAACGCACAATGGTACAGATAGCTGTTGTCTATAATAACTTTTTATATCATTTGTAGATAGTATTAAAGACAGCTCACATAATAAATTGTCTTTTTACTTAGATTTATAGATCACACATTATTTTAATGTTTTCCTTGGTTTTGGTGATAAAATCGGCTACAGAACTGTAGACAATACATTTCTCTTTCTTTATTCTCTTTCATCCACATCAGCTTAAATCCTACATAACAGAGACTATAGACAGCTGAGTGACCAAATTTTATCTTGTGCGTCCATCTGGAAAACATGACAGTTCGTTGCCACTTAGGAGTACTATTAAACTTGGCAATTCCGAATGCAAATCTTCTAGTGAAAAGACAGAAATATCGGGGAATAATTGAGTATTTGCCACTGTAATTGGGTGAGTTTTTGTATTTGCCACTGTATGTGAGTATGACATGTGGATCTCAGGACCACATGTTATACTCACATCAGTGGTAAATACAAAAATTTGTATGCAAATACAGTGGCAAATAAGTGAATACCCCAAATATCGGAGACCAGGAGTCCACGAGGCTTTGTTCCATGGACGTCAACCAATTAAAAACACACAAGTCTCGACAGAAGTACGGAACAACAACAGGAGGTACTAACTGGTCATAGTCAAGCAAGGCTTTCCTACCATGTGCTGCAGCCATGTCCCTCTCATTGGCCACCCAGCCTTCGGAGAAACTCACCAAGCCAACACGACTTATAAACAGAGGCGGGCGGCAACGAACAAACCACCCGGTACAGCCACCAAACCAATAAACAGAGGCGGGCGGCAACGAACAAACCACCCGGTACAGCCACCAAACCAAGGAGAAAACAACTTCGCCTGACCTCGTTAGCCATATGCCTCTCTTGCTACGCCACCGGCTGCTGCTGCTGCTGCTCTTTGTTGCCGCTTCCCATGGCGATCCCGCCGGTGACAACTACAACACCTCCATGTGCCTGCTGCCATCCTACACCTGCGGCAACGTCACAATCAGCTACCCGTTCTATCGTGCGGAAGACACACGAGTTATCAACCGGTACAACAATTCGTACTGTGGTTATCCTGGCCTGGGGATCCTGTGTGAGGACGACAAGCCCATCCTGCAACTCAACGGCACCGACAAGTACACGGTCACGTTCATCAACTACTGGAGCCGCGCCAACGTGTCCCTTGCCGACTCGGAGGTCCTCGACGGCGGCAGCAGATGCCCAAGAGTCGATCACAACGTGACCTTGCCACAGAACTCATGGTTGTTCTTTCCTGACAGCACAGTCGATTACCTCGTCTTCTTTCTCGGCTGCACCTTCAATGGTTACCTCCTCCGACCGGCTACCATCAGCGAGATCACCTGCGAAAACTTTTACACGGATCCTGGGCTGTCGTTTGTGCTTCCAAAGCGTGATGTGCCCTCCGGGAATTGGCCGCAGGCATGCGATCGAGTCATCGAAGTTCCTGTACTCAAATATGACCCCATCGACCCAAACGGTCCTGCATGGAGGAACGGTGAATTTGGAAAGTTTCTTCGTCGGGGCTTCCAGTTGGCATGGAACAAGACGACTGGCCCGTGTAATCGGTGCGAGCGATCCAACGGACGGTGCAGCTACAACCAAACCGAGCAATTTATGGGTTGCTTGTGCCCCAACGGACGAGTGGACGATCGGGATTGCGGTAAGTAACGATTCAACCAACATGCCCTTCGAATTTGGTGCCTTTTTTTCCTTCTTTTTTCCATGTTGCCAAAAGGGGATTAATTAGTTGGGGTTCGTAGCTTTCGGTTGATACGTAGCAGCAGCCATCTCGGGCCTTACCTTTCCTCTAACAAAGGTTCGAAAGTTAGTGTTCTCTTTTGAGAAGTAGCAGCAGAGCAGAGGTTGCGTGATCAAATCTTAACAAACTCATACGAACTAGAAATCTATTTGACAGTAGTTGTTTGGATTTAAAATTTTAAAACCCAACATTTCGTTGGACCGCCAACCAGGTCACAAAGCTGGTATCTTGGACCTTCCTCTGTTTTTCTTCTTTCAGTTGGTCCTTCCCACATCGGTTGCTTCGGCTCCGTCCCTCCTTGCGCCGGCCGCTCGCTGATGCTGGCCTCTTCCTGACGGTGTACGCTGTTAGCCTGTTTGATTGGTCAGAAAACTATAGGATAATTTCAAAGTATCAAATTTCTAACCCTGCAAGCCTGTAACTGCACAGAAATGTTCAGGGCGGAATAAGGCGAGAGCCGAACTCGATCGGGAGGTTCGACGGTGAGACCAATTCTTGTCCCAATCTCGACGCGATCGCTTCCTGTGAAGTGAAATGCTTTGATTACTGGAATAGGACTAGAGCTTATTTTCCACCGTTGTCGTTGGAGTGGGACTCCAATCCACGGCCTGTATTTCTTTTTTTTTCTTTTCTTTGAAGAACACCAGACACGGCCAGGGTAATTGTAGCCACATCAGATATGTGGTGACTTCGTGCTAGTGTGTGACATCATCACGATCTGATTAAAAAAATCGTAAAAAGTCAGCGATAAAAAAGAAAAAGAAAAATGAACTTATAGAGGGTACTTGGACGGAAAATGAGTTGTACGAGTGTCAATAATCAAAAAATGACGTACAAGGGATAAGTGATAAAGCATAAATGCAAGGACTTTTACAAGGTTTTTAAGATTTAACCCTTAAAGTCTGTCTTTCACGAGTACGTTCAGATTCCAATGAGTCACCGACCCAAACTGATTTTTGCTTCTTTTTCTCCGGTTGCTAGCTACTGCAGTACTGTCCTATTTCACGGGAGTCCGTGAGATCACCTCACAGACAGCCACCATTTTCTCTACCTCCGATTCGAAAAACTCTGAACTAATTCAAAAAACTTTTGTTTCTAAACTTTTGACTGATTCAAAAAAATTTGTTTCCAATTTGAAAAACTTACAACTCATTCAAAAAAAAACTTTCAGTTCGAAACCTTTAAATTGATTAAACAAATTCATTTTTAAAAAATTCAGTTGATTCGAAAAAACTTTCACCCCGCGGGTTTTAAAAAAATCAACCCAAAAAATGGAAAACTTTTCAAGCAGATTTGGAAACTTTCACCTAGGGTTTAAAAGAATTTCACCAGAGGACTGAGCGAAGCTTGGTTGGCTATGACTGTCTTTGTGCATCTGGCTCACCCGCGTTCGAACCTCAGGTTCGACGCATGGGCTTGCCAAAATAAAATGGTACACACACATGCGAGTTTAAGTGGGATAATACGTACCCATGCTACGAAGGCCACGGAGTCTTCAATTAACTTTCCTAGCGTGTGTAGAGGACGCATACGCGTATGTATGGTGTGAGCATGGTGTGTGTCCATCTTGTACCCCTAAAAAAAATGAGTTGTACGAGTATCAATAAACAAAAAACGACGTACAAGGGATAAGTGATAAAGCATAAATGCAATGACTTTTAGAAGGCTTTTTTAGATTTATCCCTTTAGTCTGTCTTTCGCGAGTACGGACTTATTCAGGTACCACTGAGTCACCGACCCAAACTGATTTCCACTGCTGCTTTTTTACCCCCAGTAGCCTGCCAGCAAGTGCAGTATTATCATATTTTACGGGCGTCCGTGAGATCAACACCTCTCAGACGCCACCGTCTTCTGCTTCTGATTCGACAAACTCTGAGCTAATTCAAAAAACTTTTGGTTCGAAACTTTGGACTGATTAAAAAAATTGTTTCCGATTTGAAAAACTTGCAACTCGTTCAAAAAAAAATCGGTTCGAAACCTTTAAATTGATTTAAAAACATTAGTTCAAAAAAAATTCAATTGATTAAAAAAAACTCTCAACCGATTCATAAAAACCTTTCATCCCGCAGGTTAAAAAAACGAGCCAAAAATTGAAAACATTTCAACCGGATTTGAAAACTTCCACCTAGGGTTTGAAAGAATTTCACCTGATGACTTAGCATAGCTCAGTTGGCTATGACTGTCATTGTGCATCTGGCCCGCCCCACGTTCGAACCTCAAGTTTGATGCGCGTGCTCACCGAAATAAAACGGGTACACGCATGCGTGCACGTTAAGTGGGACAGTGCGTACCTGCGCTTCGAAGGATATAGAGCCTTCAATTAATTCACTAACGTGTGTAGGAGACGCGCACACATGTGTGCGCATGTGGTGTGTGTGGATTGTGCGCGTTCCCTTTGTACCCCTAAAAAAACTCACCTGGGATTAGGGGGTTACGGGGAGTGCGAGCTGTGGCGGCACGTACGGTGGATTGAAGGACACCACACAAAGGGGGAGGGTGTACGCCACTGTGGAGGAGGAGGGCCACGTCTGGGTCGATGACGGCATTGTGGTAGCAGAGGCGCAATTAGGAGGAAGCAAAGGGGAAATGCAGACGCGGTGGCTCGAGGCTGGTGGCGACGGTATGCGGCAGCAAGGGGGATTCAACTGCAGCGCGAGCGATGGAGAGGAGCGGGATGGGAGGGGAAGGGAATGAGCACGTGGGATGAAGCATCGGGGATCGACAAAACCTTTGCGAACTCACGGATGCCATCACCACATGCGTGGATCGGCGGTTGAGATCAGCTTCAACATGGGTCGAATAGCACGCAACGGCGTACGTAAGACAGGGGTCTCATGGGCGTCCGCAAATTAGCAACTTCACATAGTAGAACATGCAGGATCATTCCAACACATACAAACCTTCTAAATGGAAATGCCAAAGAATATCATAGACCAAGAGCATCTTTCCTTTGACGCCAACCAAGGACAGCGTAAGGTAACAACTTCACTACCTTGCCAAGTTATGCTTAACGCTCGGCTTATAAACGGAGGCAGCCAGCCACCAACCAAACCACCGGAATCCTCGAGGCAAGCATAGAAAAAAAAAAGAGAGGCCAAATCGGCCATGTCTCTCCTGTCACCATGGCCAACTCCTCATTCTAATCGTCCTCTTCGCCGCCGCTTCCCATGGCTATCTTACCAGAGGATGCGTGATCAAATCTTAACAAATTCATACTAACTAGAAATCTATTTGACAGTAGTTGTTTGTGCCCCACTGGGCGAGTGAACGCTCGGGATTGCAGTAAGTAACGATTCAACCATTAAGCCCTTCGAATTTGGCACCTATTTTCTTTGTTCCATATTTCGAAGGGGGATTCATTAGTAGGGATTTGTATGATAAACTGCAGGTTATATAATCAATAAATGCGTCTTTCAAGTTTCATCTACTGATGATCACTTATGTTCAAAATTTTGCAGGGAACTTCAATAAGAGAAGAAAAACGTGTAAGAAATATTTCTCATCCCCATGATAGCTGTTTTTCATTCTTCCCATTTGTGTTCACCTTTTATCAAATCTGCTTCAATCATGTGCATGTACTATCCTAGTAACCATGTTCAGTTTACTGAAAGGCGGCTGAGTTCTTAACAAATTAAATTTGGTATTCACGATGTTAGGAACAATATATAGCCTTTTAGAATACAGAATATGGTAGGTTTGCCACCAAGAGTCTACAGGCACTCGAAATGCATTGCTTTCTATTTCATGACACCACGAATTACGTGCTTACATATTTATTTCCACTCATTTATACTTTTTTTTGGGGGGGTTATGTGGTAGTACTAGACAAAGTCCAAACAAACCAATTTACTTGTAGATGATACAAGTTGCTTCCGCTTTTGATGCCTTTTCCCCTCAAAATTGTCTATGCAGATATAATAGCAAGCACCTTGAGCACATTTCTGCTATGTCTACTTCTCTTTGCATTTTTCCTGGGCCACAAGAAATACAGGTCCAAAAAGATATCAAAGGAAACACCAAGGATTGTGTCCTTCCTACAAAAGAATGGAACCCTACATCCGAAAAGATACACTTATGCAGAAGTGAAAAGAATGACGAACTCTTTTGCTGTAAAGCTAGGTCAAGGTGGATTTGGTGCTGTTTACAGAGGCAACCTCTCCAATGGCCGCCAGGTAGCAGTCAAGATGCTAAAGGACTCCAAGGGTGATGGGAGGAATTCATTAATGAGGCAGCTAGTATTAGCAGAACTTCTCATGTTAATGTTGTGACTCTCTTAGGATTTTGCCTGCAAGGATCCAAAAGGGTTCTCATCTATGAGTACATGCCTAACGGTTCACTTGAAAGATATGCTTTCAACAACTCTAAAGGTGGAATTTCTCTAACTTGGGAGAAATTATTTGATATAGCAGTTGGCATTGCCCGAGGGCTTGAATATCTCCACCGTGGATGCAATACTCGCATCGTGCATTTTGATATCAAACCCCACAACATTCTACTAGATCAAGATTTCTGTCCTAAGATCTCTGATTTTGGAATGGCAAAGCTGTGCATCAATAAAGAGAGTATTATCTCCATTGGTGGTGCAAGAGGAACAATAGGCTATATTGCCCCGGAGGTCTATTCAAAGCAATTTGGAGCAGTAAGTAGCAAGTCTGATGTCTATAGTTATGGAATGATGGTCCTTGAGATGGTTGGGGCAAGGGATAAGAATATCAATGCAAATAGTGAATCTAGCAGCCAATATTTCCCACAATGGATTTATGAACATTTAGATGAATATTGTGTCAGTGCTTCTGAGATTAATGGCGAGATCACAGAGATTGTAAGGAAGATGATAGTGGTTGGGTTGTGGTGTATACAATTAAATCCTACCAATCGGCCAACAATGACTAGAGTCGTCGAGATGCTAGAAGGGAGCACAAGTGGCCTGGAATTGCCACCAAAAATGCTTTTGGATTGATAAGCATGGATATGTTTCTATTGAATGTTGTTCACTTGTTCAAGTGTTGCACAACTGGAACTCCTGAGCCACCTTCGACGCCGCCTCCAGCCAGAGGACCACCTCCCTCGGCCTCGCTCCCCTTGTTGCCGCCGCCGCTGGTGGCTGGCTGGCTGGCGGCAGCAGGGCTTCTCCGCTTTGCTCGTGCTATGGTTTCTTCATCTTGGCCTTTTTTTCATTTGGTTTCTTCTCTTGCCGCTGTGCCAAGGTTTTAGAGCCCAGTGGTGGCTCCGGACAGTGAGCGGCCTTTGCTTTGGCCGGAAGGCTCGTCGGCGTTGAGGTCGGCGAGATCTTTGGTGTGGCATCTCTGTTGTTTCTAGATTTGTGCATTGGCGCTGGATCTGGACGACGGGAGGCGAACCCGGGTGGGTTTTGGTGGTGATGCGGCGCGTGGCCAATGGTGGCCGCTGGCCTCCTTTTCGTGGAGGCTGCATGTGACCGTGGCTTCGTGGATGTGCTAGGCTGTGGTTCATGGCTGCATTGGACAGTGGTGATGATCTAGCCTTCACTGGTTGGATCTGGCAACGAGGAAGTATTGCGGTGTTGTCTTAGAGCACCAGTACCTGCTCTCCTGGGTGAAAACCCTCGATCTGGTCTTCAGTGGTTGGATCCGGCGATGATGACGTACTGAGTATTGATCTGGCATTCACTGGTTGGGTCAGACGACGAGCGCGTGTCCTTCTTGAAGGCATTGTCTTGGAGCACCGGTATCTGCTCACCGGGGTGAGGTTTGATCCGCGACGACGACATACTGAGCATTGATCTGGCCTTCACTGGTTGGGTCAGACGACGAGCATTTTCCTTTTTGAAGGCGTTGTCTTGGAGCACCGGCATCTGCTCATGGGGGTGAAAACCCTTGATCTGGCCTTCAGTGATTGAATCCGGCAATGACGACGTACTAAGCATTGATTTGGCCTTCACTGGTTGGGTCAGACGACAAGCGTCATGTCCTTCTTGAAGGCATTGTCTTGGAGCACCGGTATCTGCTCACTGGGGTGAAAACCCTAGATCTGGTCTTCATTGGTTGGATCTGGCGACATTTTCTGTCCCTCTTTGGAGGCGTCGCTTTGGTGACTTGACCCTCAAGCACCTTGTTGCGCAGCTCTTGTTCGGATGTGTTGGATAAAGGAGAAGCTAGTTGTCGCTGGCGCGCGGGTTGTTCCTGATGCTGGCCATAACATGACAATTTGTTTGTCATTTATTTCTTAGTTAGCCTTTTGTAAGCTGATTTGTTCGTTTATAATAAATTATGATTGTGTGCATCGTATGATGCAGAGGTTGGGAGGCTTGCCCTTCCATTATCTAAAAAAAGTGTTGCACAACTGCAAATATTTGTTAGTAGTTTGCAAAATTTAAGACTTGCATCAAAAGTAGTTGGTCTGAAAACAGTGTCGGAACAACAAACTGTTGACCATTGGATAAATAACATTGTATGATGGTATCATTTTGGAATTTGGATCAAACTCACTGCTAATATTGACCTTTTGTGCAGTTGTACACAGATCGTTTCAAACGCCTTACAGTTCCTATGAAACACCATACGAACTAGACATGGCAACTAAAGATATTCATTCACCAGTCCACAAATCCACACCACAAGGTCACTCACAAACTAGAAATACAAAGCCCAAGTGTTGAATACTTGAATTGTAAATTGGACATTGGAGATTTGGGATCAGAGCTTACCTAAGTCAGAGTGGCCAAAAGGGAGTAATGAAGTCATAGTCCAAATTTCATATGTCAGGCCTCCATCGACCGTAGCGGTGCCGCCTACGTCGATGCCGCCTCCGCTTGAGTAGAGGCCTGGTGAGCGCGGCTGCACAGGAATGTGGCAAGTCCGGCGGCGGCGAGATGGGGAGCGCAGGGTCACCGGGATGCTTGAGGAGAGGCGAGACGAACTGTCGTTTGGGATTGGATTAAGTACATTGTTCGTTCTTTAACTGTTTGTCGGACTCAAATCTGAGTCCTCTGTGAACACACTATGCTATTCCCTGGATCAGTAGATAGTACTCACGGATGCATCACTGAATTAATTCATACAAGTCGTAAGACCAAATCATTCATTAGTACAACACATCAGAATGACATAGACCACCTCAGGTCAGGTTTTACAATAAGGCAGAACCGGCCAAACCGAATACATTACACAGAAAACAGCATAATCTACAACGGAAGCAAAAGAGGGAGGAGAGCACATCTCTCCACATGCAACCGACTGGGGTACTCGTATACGACTTGTATTAGCCAAGGGCTTGGGTAATACTGGTTTTACGCAAGCACCAAGAGCCAGCTAGACTGGGGCGAGACTACAACTACTGGAGCTACGACCACCAGAGGCTACAACCGGTCTTCATCATCTCCTCGTTCATCGACGTCCTGGTCCTCGTAGTTGGGTCCGTAGGGTCTGAAGGGTTGGGTAAAGAGCGAGAATGAGCACAACTTTCGTGCTCGTGAGCCAACACACAGAATGCAGTAGTATACATGTATGGCTTAACAAGAAAGGCTCGGGTTCTTTTATTTGCTAAAGCAATATTTTTTCAATATCATAATTAGATATTTCTATCACTTAGCATTTTAACCAAATTGTATTTTATAAAAAGAGTAATTGTGCAATAGTAAATAACAGCATAGCCTACTCCACCTATGCATATTTTGAAGTGTGGCCACGACCACTATTACCAACACTGGGTACGACCACCCGGGAACGACATCGGGTTCGTCCACCCAGGAGCAACATCAGGTACGGGTTACGTCAGCCCGACTAGTTTTCATTCCATCCACAAAGGTTTTTAAAATAGAACTAACTCTAGTAAAGTTCTCATGTTCACCTTTGATCGTAGGCGTGGCTGTTTAAACAGTTTTACACTCTGCAGAGGTTGTACACTGTACCCACAAGAGATACTCGTCTTGATATGTACACACGCTGCCTTGGACGTGTGAATCAAGAGGAGATCATCACAAGGCCTTTACAAAGCATCCTGCAGTATTAGTTACACCCGCTAAGGTTTCACCTAGAGAGGATTTCGCTCATAAGTCGGCGTCAGCCTTCACTCAGACCCCCTCTTGCGCCATACGGCTTACGCTCACAAAGATCCGTAAGCCATACACCCTGACCCGTAGCCACGAAGGCTTGCGACGTCATGGGTCATCCGCCTGGTGCAACTCGTACTGATGGATACAAATTATTTAGTCAGGTCGACACTTTGCAGACTTTGTGGTTGTACATGTTTTACAAGGGAAGTCATCACCGGATTAAGTCCTTAGGGTCATCTGGGTGGTTCAAACCACATACCAACCACACTCGTGCTCCGACGGCACCCACCAACATACCATCCGCCCAGACGTGGTGAAAGAAGTTGGGGTTTTTGAGGAGGGAAACCGATTTATCTCAACATATACCAGCTGTGTACCTTCCACAACTACCCCAAAACAATTTCATGATTTTAAGGGATGATGATCAAGGACACTTGGTGCCCTAGTACTTAAGTAAGACTAGCATATCGCTTAAGTACAACCTATGACTAGTAATTACCATATAGTTACTAGGGTGACATGGAGTAATGGATTCAAATGTCAAAGGATGGTATAGTATATAATTAATCATCAACTGGGTATTTAACTACTTTAAGATTTTACATACATTTGCTTAAAGAATTAAATCATGCAGTTTTGATAATTTAAAGGAATATACTTTGCAGAAAAAGGTAGGCTCAGTATGATCAAAGTATTAACTCGCCTGGGTTAAAGGTAAGAGAGCCTGGGAAGTCTTGTGCTTGATCAGACTGGAGATCTCCTGCTTCGAACTCTACTTGCACGGTCATACCGGAAAAAGGAACAATAGGCAGAGAGAACAAATAAATACACAAAAAATAATAAATAAACTCCAAATTAAATAAGACCAGAGTTAAAAGTAAGATCTTGATTTTAGACGAATTTAGAAACAAAGAACGCTGTAATCGGAGTTACAACGGAGGAGAACAAAGTCCTCGAAGCTTGGTTTCGAGTACCGCTCATCGACTACAGGTGGTTGGAAGGAAGTTTTGACTACCAAATCAAAAGGAGGATACGACTACTTAGCGTGGTCGTAGGAATGATATAACTACACAGCGTGGTCGTAGGAGGAATACGACTACTTAACGTGATCGTAGGAGGGATATGGCTACTCAACGTGGTGGTAGGAAGGATACGACTACTCAACGTGATTGTAGGAAGGATACAACAACACAATGTGGTCGTAGGAAGGGTACGATAACTCAACGTGGTCATAGGAGGGATACGGCAACACAACGTGGTCGTAGGAGGGATACGACAACTCAACGTGGTCATAGGAGGGATACAACAACACAACGTGGTCGTAGGAAGAAGGAATTCGACTACCCAACATGGTCGAAAGAAAAGAAAGAAGGATTCGACTGCCCAACACGGTCGAAAGAAAAGAAAGAAAGAGATCAGGGCACAGATAAAACTCACTAGGACAAAGAGAGAGGCCGGAGGAGGTCTGTGGACGGCAAACAGCGGCGGGGAAGCTCGCAGTCGAAGGCAAAGGAGGTCGATGGTGAAGAGGTCAACCAGGACAGAAGGAGAAGTGGAAAAGCGACGGCTCCTGTGAAACACAACTGAAACAGAGTGAGGGGTTGCTTCAAGGAGCTCTGGGTTACTAAAAGATGCGGGTAGAAGAGGGGCTGCACTGCTGTGGTGAGGGCCGAGAAGAGGTGCACGGCGGCTTGAACCTGGAGCTCGGAGCTTCGGGCAATCCACAACAACAAAAGTGAGAGATGGAGAGTTGGGTAAAAACAGGGGAGACAAAAGGGCTCCCGGGCGCTCCATTTATAGAGGAAGGAGGGGGACCGAGCGTCAAGATGGAGCGGCAGAATTTGCGGCGGTGCAGTGGAGACACAACATTTAATGCGCACGTCGCAGCGGCGCGACGGAGACAACGTCAGTTAATGCGCACGTCGCGGTGGAGACAACGACATTAAATGCGCATATCACTGAGGAAAAAGAGGGGGACAGAGAAAGAGAGTAGGGGCCGACAGGTGGGCTGGTCGGACTTGGTCGAAGAACCTGGTTGAAATCGAGAGGCGGTCGAAACCAAATGGGTGGTCTAAACCTAAAGGCTGGTCGACAACCAGAGGAGATCGCAACTGGAAGGGTGGTAGCAGAGGACGTCGAGTGAGGGCAAGGCGCATGGTCGCGGCACAGCGGGCACGTGGTCGAAAGTTGCTTTCAACTCTTGGTCGAAAGGAAAGGAGAGGGGCAGGCGAGGTCGGAGGAAGGGACGGGCCAGGCGGCTCAAGGGGGCTTTCAAAAGGATTTTGAAAAGAGCTTCAGAATTCAAACCAACTTTGAAGCTTACGGGGAAGGTTTTTGGAGGTACACACACAACTTCAAATAAATTTTTGAAACTCCAATGCAACTGAAAACCAAAAACCAACCATCCCGAAAATGAGATGTTACACTCTTGACCTAGTTTAAAGCTAGTCCCTGAAGTTCAATACTAGATACAATGCATACTCGGAGTTTCTAAACCGTGCAAAAACCGTCATGTAATCCTTTTGAGGCCGGTTTTGTGCCACGTGGTCCAAAGATTCCATTCCACTGTGGACGCTGACTGGGATACCGTCCCTACTTAGCCTCTGAAGAACGCACCACCGCCGCACTTTGTCTCTCTGTCTCACTTGTAGGGGATTATGGTTTCTTTAGTGTTCCCTGATGAGTGGAGGTGGCGCCATGGCGAGCTCTGGTAGCTCGAGGTCACCGGTGACCAGAGGAAGCTCGAGGTCAGTGGCATGGAATGTACCCTCCATCGGCTCGGTCCATTGTCCCTCCACATCGCCCTATCCCGTACAGAGAGTGACCACTGGAGTACGCTCCAACTATCCTTTGCCACTGCGGGGAGAAGGCGGGTCGGTGGATTTCATGGAGCGACTCCAACCCGGCATGGAGGTACTTAATATGCATGTGAGCACGGGTTAGTCTTCTTTGCTAATTGATTGATTTATTTTTTAGGGTTTTCTGATTTGTGATTGGTATTTGAAGGTTGGAGGCTGCAAGTTTTGGGCATGGACTGACGATGAGATAACCCCGTTCTTGAGGTAGGTGCTACTGGACTTGCGTGATGTTAGGGCTTTGAGGAAGGAGAAAAGTGAGCTCAGTGGAGGCATCCGATGCAACACAAGAGTTGAGCGAGGTTAAGTCGAGGCATGGAGAGTGTGTTGTAGCACTGACCGCCAAATGGAGGGAACATGAAGCTTCACTAGTTGGACTCGGTGCTAGGGTAGCAAAGCTGGAGAAACAGAGAAGAATTATATTGTTCTTGTTTGGTGTTTTTGCTGTAATGTTAGTTAGTACTTGGATCCTCAATACTATGTGAATGGCATGAAACTAAAATTGCCTAGTCATATAATATCCTGCATGATGTATCAATGTATGAATGTTGGTATGGCAAAAGTTTGGTAATACTTGAATGTTTCCCTATTTTCCATTGTCTGTCAGTTTGTCACAATGTTTCTCTGCATTTTCCATTTTCTGTAATATGGTATGTGTATGTGACCAGAGTATGTACATGTAAGCACCCACAACCAGCACCGTCCAAGCAGATCTGAGAATACTTGACAAACACAACACAAAGTAGTTCACAACACATTGGATTGCATAAGTTTGAGAATGACATAACATGGACCAAAAGTTTGGGAATCATTTAACATTGCAAGTCTGGCAAATACATGATAACACATGAAAAAGCACCAAGTCTGAAAATGACATTTCTGGCTATGACATGGGTATGACATCACTGATTAGTTGGTATACCCAGAAGCTTTGCAAGCTTTGAACTACAACTTTTCTTTATCTTGCTTGGAGTTAGCTTCTTCCTTTGGCAGGGAGGTGCCTGGACTTTGGCTTCATCAGATGCAGAACCAGAGGTCACTTGGATGTTAACACATGACTTTGCCCTTGCACATGGCATAGTTGCCTCCAAGTTCATAGTAGCAGAACCACCATGAGTTGTATTGACTTTGGCAGAAGCAGATGTTCTGATGATCCTCTGATTTGGCATGCCAGGCTGTAGGTACAGATGTATTCAGCTAGAGGTTAGTAGTTTGCCAAATGTAAGTAATTAGAAATCAAGCTATGTTATTAGGTACAGATGAACCCACATTTTGAATGGTTGTCCTGTCCTCTCTGAGTACAAGATTCCTACCCCAGTGCAGATCCTTTTGGTCTGAGCAGGTGGGTAGCTAGCCTTTCTCGTCCTGTCTGTTTTTGCACAACTCTGTTGTGAACCAGGAATAACATCCTGCAATGTCATATGTGCATAAACTCTGTCATGTGCATAAACTATGTAATAAATAATAGGATATACTAATGGTAGTGCATATTACCAGGGGAATAGGGGCAGCTGATACAAAATTCCCAACACTTGGAACATGAGCTTGTTGACCCTGGCTGGCCCCTGATGTTTGATGTGCTTGTCCATTTCTCCTCTCACAGCTAGACTTGTTGTGTCCAATCCCCTTGCAGAGTCTGCACCTAATGATTGTGTCTACCTTAGACATTCTTGTTCCTTTAGGCTTCTCATTTTGCTCTCTCTTCCTATTTTTCTTTGGCCTGATAGGCATTTTATGAAACTTTGGTGCCCTTGGTCTTGGCCTCTCAGATGTGGGCCAATAACTCATGCCCTTGACAGGCTGCAAGCAGTGCTCATAAGTCTTATTGTACTCTTCAATGGAGTAGCATGGTGCTATGTAATCATTAAGGGAAGTGCTCCTCCAATAGATACAACAAATAGCATGTGGGCAAGGCAAACCAGACAATTGCCAATACCTGCATGAACAAGTCTTGTTGTCCAAGTTAACTATCCACCTATGATCTCTATGTGTGACCTCAAAACAATCCTTGCCATTGTACGTTGCATGACAGAAAACTAATTCATTGATGTAGTCCTTCAGCTTCTTGAAAATATTAGGGCATATTGCACCAGTCAACATCTCTACCTTGCTTTTGTTGGTATAGATTCTAACCATCACTTTCCTCCTGATCCACTCAGGCATGCTGATGATTGGGAGGAACCTGGACTCAACTATAGTATGATTGAATGATTCACACATGTTGTTGTCCATAGAATCACAACATGATCTCAACTTGAACCATGCCCCGCTCCAATGCTGTGGATCTGTCCTCATGATTGCATTAGCACCTTCAGGGGTATCCTTTGCAAGATTTGCCCTATGGTGGTTGAATAGATTTACATATGGAGCTTTAGCACACAACCAGAATTTCTTCTGCCAAGCTTTGTCCTTGTAAGTCTTCCTGAAGTTGGCATAGATGTATCTTGCACACATCCTATGCTCAGCTTTGGGTACCCAATACTCCACAGCATTTAGTAGACCCTGCAACAAATAAATTGTTAAATACTGCTCATGTCATCTGAGATAAATGGTTAAGTGATGGTTTAGTAATGGCACTTACTTTCTGTTGATCTGAGATGATAACCCATCTCCAATTTCTATGTCAATAAGGAAAATCCCACAAAACAAGTCCCATGCTTCATCGGTCTCCTTCTCAACTATAGCCCAAGCTATGGGGCACATCTAATTGTTTGCATCTCTGCCCATTGCACAAATTAGCTCACCATTGGTTGGACCTTTGAAGAAACAACCATCCAAACCAATCACTTTCCTACATCCAGCAAGGAAAACTCTTCTACAAGCATCCAAACATATGTACATCCTTTGAAATACTGCTTCTGTTGCATCTGGATGAAGCTTAACCACCACTGTGCTACCTGGATTGCTCATAAGAAGCTCCATTTGGTAGTCAAATACACTGTCATACTCTCCCTTCTTGGAGTCTAACATCTTCTGCAAAACTAGAGACTTAGCTCTTTTGCACTTAGCAATGCTCACATCAGCATGCATTTGTTCCTGAACTGTTTGCTTCATGTGCTCAAGCTTCTAGATTGGGTTTGCCATGATGGTACTCTCAAACTTCTCAAATATTCTCCTGGAAGTAACAAGTTTGTTGTCCCTTCTTGGTGCACATATGTGCTCATCCTTGAAACTACCGACTTGCCACTACGTGTCCTCATTTATTTGACAACAGGATGGCCTAAGGACACTTTGGCCACTGACATTTAGCCCTAACCCTTAAGTTGTCATTATTGGAAAATGTAATAAAATGCCTCCTAACAACTCCATACTACCTAACTGCTTTAATGAAAAGGTCCTTGCAGCTTAAGGTCAAGCCTAAGCTAAAGGTAGGGAGATTGGCTTTTGGGTCATACCTAGGGTACTTTTGTTTCTTCCTCGAGAGCTCACCATCACCGCCTCCTTCCTCATAGCTATCATCTTCCTCACTCTTAGAAAAATAAGAAGTGTCACGCCTCTCGTACTTTTCCCAAATTGTGTACTACAGAATCATCTAAGGCCACTAATTGCCCAGCCTGGACAAGGGAGTCTCCTAACTTCAACTTGTTGTTGAAATCTTTATATCTTTTCTTGTTCTCAGCAGCTTCCTCATCATCCTTTGATGTCTCAGCATCTCTAGGTAGATAATCACTACCAAAACTGGAGTGATCCTGAATTCCACCCTCTGGGGTTGCTTCATCTTTGCCAACCTTTCCTTCCCTTCCTATCAGGCATTGCACTGTAGAACTTCTTCTTGCAGGCAATATCCTTTGCAGTATCAGCTGGTGACATTGGTATGACCTCCACCTCCTTGCTAACATTGTCTGACACAACCTCATCATCATCTATTTGCATCCAAGCTTCAACTTCCTCTTCCCAATCACTGCATTCAGCTTCTTTGTCATCCGCACCATCTGAGGCAGCATCAACTTCCACTACCTCAACATAGATGTCCACAACACCACCATCAGTGATACAGTCACCCATTATCTGGCAGGACTTGCCATCTATTAGGATTCTCACTCCATTCTTCAGAACTTTGCCAGAAAAAAGCCAGTGCATCAGTACCAACTCAACTTCCTCACAATGGTCCTTCAAATGGCCGCATCGATAACTTATCACGATCTATGTAAGACACACCTTCCCTGCCTCCACAATAATGCAATCGCTTCCCATCATTAAAGAAATCCCTACTGTAATGGTACCTAATGTTGGAAATATGCCCTAGAGGCAATCATAGAGATGATTATATTTCATTATGTTCATAATATTGGATAATATGTTATCTTATTCCTAGAATAATATCGTTAATATTTATTATCAAGTATGTGACTTGATTGTGAAACTCTGTATTTCTGTGATGATTATTCTTTAACATTCCCTGGTAGGAAACATATGAGAACACATATGAATAGACTAGCATATGTATTAGTTGATGACCATGTTTCACAGGTCATTGATATGGAGATATCAAACCAATAATATAGACACATGTTAGAGAATATAGTGTTGGATAAGACCCACCTTGAGATACTATTGATATTGTTATGATTCTATGTATCGTTAGTTGATATCAAGCAATGATGATGTATAAGCCTTAGACACGAGATCGTATGGTTTCTTACATGTGTAATAGCACTCTTAGGGGTTTGCCAAACGCTACTTGTAACTGGGTAGTTATAAAGGTAGCTTTCGGGTATGCTATGAAGTATGGCCATGCCACTAGTGGTCGAAGTATCGACCATATGAAATTATTCGACACTTGATCGAGAAAGTATTGAGCATCCATGGATGACAAATTATCTCACCAAGTTCAACGGATGTCGTGAGGTAAAGGAGAATACACAAACAGTCATTCGATTCGACGGATACAAATCGGTCGAGATCGTCGAAATCGGTCGCATACGCTACGAGCTGGTCGTATAGAGATATGTGCTGGTCGTAGACTGGTCGTACACAGTTACGAGTTGGTCGTAGACTAGCCGAAACTGGTCACACACAGTTACAAGCTGGTCGTATAGAGATATGAGCTAGTCGTTGTTTGGTCAAATATAGTCATATACTGGTTGTATGGAGATACAAATTGGTCGTAAGGTGTTACAAACTGATCGTAAAGAGTTGCAAACTGGTCATAAAGAGTTACAGACTGGTCGTAACTACACATGGACTGGTCGTGTCTGAATTCGAGTTGGTCGTAAATGATGAGGACCTGATCATAGATCATATTGCATTAAGGTTCGTTCGATATATTCTATGTGTGTTCGGGAATCGTTATGTGCTACTAGGTACCGCTAATGACTCGTGGTCGAAAAAGAGTTTTCGAGTCACAACCAATCACACAGGAACCTATAGGGTCACACACTTAAAGGGCTAGAATTTGATTTGGATGGTGATCCGAATTCTTATGGACCTCGACCCCTAATGGGCCTCAAGTTGGAGACCCGTTATGGATGCTTATAAATAGAGGGGGCGGTGGCATGGGGTTAAGTAATCCTTTTGGAAGGAATTCCTGAAACCCTAATAGCCACGCCATCCTCAACCACGCCGCCGGCGCTAGCACTCCTGCGCGTGGTGTCCTTGCCCCGTACGTGTAGATACCTTGGAGGTGTTGTTGCGTAGCATCAGCACTAGGACGATCCGCAACTCGTGGCAATCATCAGAGCAAGAGGAGAAGACGCGCGGTGAGTACATCTACTACTGCATCAACTCGCTACATCGACTCTACTTCCGCTACAAGTCGACGCGTCTAGTGGTAATCTCGTGATTTATTACTAGCGGAGGTTCCTTGGTTGCACGGTAGAAATTTTTTGTTTTGTGCTATCGTAGCCTTTCCGCGATCATTCACCTAACAGCTAGTGTGTTCAAATTTTCCATAATCAGCTGACACCTACATGACAAATAACATCCAACGATTCATACAAGCCACGAATCATGGCAGATCTAAGAAAATTGAACTCACAATGGTTCACTGATCATCTATGGATTAAGTACATTGTACATCCAATGATTCATACACTACCCTATCCGAAAAAACATACGCGCAATACAAGCCATCAATCATGCCATATCTAAGAAAAAAAAGAACTCACTAGGGTTCACTGATGTAGCCGACGGAGCCTGGTGTCTGCCCTCTCTGGCGAGGGGGGATCCACGAGTGGGAAGCTCGGGTCGGGGGACCACTATGGGGATTTCTTCTCGTCAGGAGAGAGAGTGTTGGGACCCCGAGTAATGTAACCCCGAGACACTCTGTGCATTCCGAACAAGTCTCATGATCAGTAGCTAGCTCACACAGTTGCAACATCGATGTAATCAAATCCATACAACAAAACAGCTAATAAAGCAGACAAATTAATATTACTTAACAGCAAAAAGGACCATATGGTTAAGGTTTTACAAAGCTTACCACACAGGGCTAAGGTCACGACTGTGTCACGACGGATCTACGACTGAGAGAACTTGCAGCAGAACAAAAACCAACTCGTAGACGCCATTCGACACGCCCACAGGCTATCAAGTGGAGGACGTTTCCTAGATCGCAAGGTTTTCAAGTACTCTTCTTCAAAGAACTCTAAGTTCCCGGTCCTTCCTACATCTTGCTCAAACAGAGCTCAAGCCGTGAGTACTTTGAATGTACTCAAGAAGTCGTAGGAAATGTATGCAATTAATATTCATGGAAGCCTTCACAAGGATAGCTTTATGGTTAATTTTGTAAAGTAGTATTGACATTAAATACGATAAGTAGATTGAGAGCACATTTTAAAAGATTAATACATAAGTAATCAAATTTTCTTTGAAACAACTCGTGAACACCTGCTCACTTCCTGCACCACGACTAGATCGCCTCCACACCAAACCAACTACTCGAAACCATCCACGACTAGCGTTTTGAGAAAATCTACCCCTCGTGTGAATTCACCAGGCATTGTCCATAACCGGGGACACGGCTATTCAAATAGTTTTACACTGTGTAGAGGTTGTACAGCTTGACCCACGAGAGATAATCGCTTGATATAATACACGTTTCCTTAGACATGTGAATCAAGGAGAGACTATCACAAGGCTTTTACAAAGCTCCGTTTTGACTCGGTTCTGCTCGCTAACGATTCGTCATTCTAGGCCCTCACTTGCACCATAATCAGCCAACACAGAACCGACTCAAAGCATTGCTAGTTAGTTGGCCTGGTCCACCCCATAAATGAACTTGTGGTTGCACGGCATGACCCAGATCAATGGCGCACAAAATTAAGTCCTTAGTGTCTACTCAGGCGAGGCAACCACATCCCAGAATCATCCCCTTTACTGCACGATCACTTGCCCGAGTATGAAATTATTTTCGGTTTAACCCGACCAAATGGTAGCCCTTCCATGGTACAACAAATTTTAATAACAGTGGCCGCGCCACAATTCCATATTTCATTTAGTCAAATTCATCATCATTGAATCAGGTGATCGAGAACCATCGCATAACTCAAGCCTGACTAAGCATAATACGCAACCATATTGGTATTACAATAATGTCCAACTAAGATTACCCAACCTACGGTGACCAAGGGTACATGTCAACATGTCGTTCATAAATTAATCAATGAGTCATACTGTCGAGTAGGTGTTTAGCTATTCCCTAAACCATTTCTATACAACTAGTCATACATATTGATATAAAATAATATACTTTTGTAAACTGGGTACAACATGATCAAAGGTCTACGACTTGCCTTCATTGAAGGTTTGATATGCTTCGGCCGACGGGTCCGAGAATTCTTCGGTGACGCTGGAATCTACAAGAGCGAAAAGAGCCAAATGAATACAACAAATACACAAAAACTCTAATGAGAGTACCAAACCAGAGCCAAAAGAAAGATACAGAATTAAGAGGGTTGATTCACTCGAATCGGAGCTCTAATAAAGGAGAACGGGCCCTTGGAAAGGAGGTCCAACGAATAAGGAGGTCCAACGAAGGGTACGACTCCTTGACACGGTCGAAAGAAGAAGGACGAGAGAGAACATGGCATGAAGAACTCACCAGGACATTGAGAGAGGCCGGAGGAGGGGGTAGAGGATGGGCCGGCACTAGCTTAAATAGAGAGGGAGAGGGGAGGTGAGCGGCACAGGCAAGGGCGATAGCACTTGATGTGACACAAATGGCATTTAATGCGCAAAGACTTTCGTGGCAGCCGTGACGTAACGAGAGGAAGGAGGAGGTGAGTAGGGGACTAACAGGCGGGCTGGTCGAAACCAAGAGGGAGGTCAAGGGAGGTCCTGAGGAGGAGGTCCCAAGTGGTCTTGAGAAGGAGGTCCTGAGAGAGGAGGTCCTGAGGAGGTCGAGCGAGGTCCTGAGGAGATCTTGAGGGGAGGTCCTGAGGAGATCCTGAGGGGAGGGTCAAAACCGAAAGGGAGGTCGTATGAAGGGTACGACTACTCAACGTAGTCGTAGGAAGGGTACGACAACACAACGTGGTCATAGGAAGGATATGACTACTCAATGTGGCTGTAGGAGGAAAGCAAGAAGGGTACGACTACTCAGTGTAGTCGTAGGTGGGATACGACTACTCAGCGTAGTAGTAGGAAGGATACGACTACTCAACGTGGTCGTAAGGAGGAGGTTTAAACCAAAAGGGCGGTCTAAACTAAAAGGGTGGTCCAAACCGAGTGACTGGTCGAAACCGAAGGCTGGTCGAAATCAATAGACTGATCGAAACCAACAGACTATTAGACCAACAGACTGGTTGAAACCAACAGACTGGTTGAGACCAAAGGACTGGTCGAAATCGAAGAACTGGCTGAGACCAAAAGACTGGTTGAGACCGAAGAACTGGTTGAGACCAAAAGATCGGTCGTAACCGAAAGACTGGTTGAGACCAAAGGAATGATCGAAATTGAAGAACTGGTTGAGACCAAAAGACTGGTCGAAACCGAAGAACTGGTTGAGACCAAAGGAATTGTCAAAACTCAAAGGACTGGATGAGACCAAAGGAATGATCGAAACTCAAAACCGAAAGGGAAACAGAGAGGGTGGAGCGGCCGGTGACGAGAGGAGGGGGAACGGGTCGAAGGGAAAAATGGAACAAATAGAGAAAGGGAATTCCAAGCACCAGAGAACTCCAATAAACTCAAGACAAGCCAAATAGATTTAGTTGCAGTTTGATTAATTCATATTAAATTGCTTTTAGCTTTCAAAATTTCAAGTTAAGCTTTAGAAATTCAACAAAACCAAATGGTTATTTTTATTTTGAAAATTTTCAAAAGGATCCAAAACGGGATGTTACAGAGTGAGGAGAGTGTGTGTAGAGAGTGAGGTGTTCATAGGAGCGCCTCTTTTGGGCGTGTGACTCGATTAACGACACACCAGCGTGGGCGCTTGGGTGGCATGAGGTTTAATCAAGAAAAGAATCTTTGGACCACGTGGCACAAAACCGGCCTCAAAAGGATCACATGACGGTTTTTGCACGGTTTAGAAACTTTGAGTATGTGTTGTATCTGGTATTGAACTTCAGGGACTAACTTTAAACTAGGGCAAGAGTTAAGGGACGAACAATGTACTTAATCATTTGGGATTTGCAGTTTTCTCCTTTAGCTTTTTGCGGACCGTGGGCTACTAGGCCAGGACTCAGTACAAGCAATTAAGAGCATGTATAATAGTGTGATATCAGCTGTCTGTAAGACTTGCCATGTAGGATATTAGATGATGTGGATGAGAGAGAGGGAGTATAGAGAATTGGGCCGTCTCTCATGAAGTAGTCGACTGTAACACGAGAAACGAGACACATTATACATAAAAAATTTGTCTATAGAGACGTGTAAAAAGGCAATCCATTGTAGAAGCTGTCTTTAGTGTTGTCTATAGATAACATGGAAAGATACTATAGACAGCAGTTGTCTATAACCGTCTATGATGGTCTAAGTATCACAGATGGCTTTTGGTAGAAGTTGTCTGTGATAGTAGGACTTCACAGACGGTTTCTACCAAAAAACCGTTGTCAGAACCCGGGATTAGTATCCCAGATCCTCTGTGCATTTCTGAACTAGTCCCATGATCAGTAGCTAGTTCACACAGTAAACAAATATGGTAATAAAATCATATCACAATTTTATCAATAAACAACAACGTTGATTACAAAGGAGGCTTACAGGCCCACAATAAAATAAACACAGCGGAAGACGAAGATGTAGTAGGGTCCAGATTAACCGCCACGTGCAATCACCGGGAAGCGGCCTAGTCGTCGAGGTCCACATCGGTAGCAAAGTCCTTCTCCTCTGAAATGTTTGTTTGCATAAAGCAAGTATGAGCACAACTTCCGTGCTCGCAAGTTACACCCGTCAAGTAACAGAATGACATGCATATATGGATGTAACAATAGAAAGGCTTATTGGTTTATTTGCATAAAGCAAAGATTTATTTTAAATATCGGTACTAAGTTTCAAAGCAGTTATTTTATAACTAAAATCTATAAAATTCTCAATTTTATAGTCAGATAACATTCACACATGAACGGTGAAGGATACCCTCCTATCA
The DNA here is from genome assembly GCA_036346255.1 of Ampelocalamus luodianensis. Classification (NCBI taxonomy): domain Eukaryota; kingdom Viridiplantae; phylum Streptophyta; class Magnoliopsida; order Poales; family Poaceae; genus Ampelocalamus; species Ampelocalamus luodianensis. Next base: position 65,991,267 of record CM070618.1, read on the forward strand.
CATGGCTTCCTGCCCAATTCCCGTCTGGATAAATCAGTTTTGAAGAAGTCTTTTTCAAACAAAATTAGAGTCTAACTTTGAGTAGTTCTGCCTGCATGTCTGTAACCGTGGACACGGCTATTCGAATAGTTTTACACTCTTTCAAATCTCAGAAATTCCAATAAAACAATAACTTTATTTTATTTTATTTTGGTAACAGCACTTTGGGATGTTACAAACTACCCCCCTTAAAAGGAATCTCGTCCCCGAGATTCGGAGTGGCTAGAAAGAAAACTAGGGAATACAAGGTTTTCAACTGGAGTTGTTGTCGTTCACATCCTGCTCATCATCTGACAGAATTTGAGTTGTGACATTGTACAGACGTCCTCGTCCCGAATTCTGCGGCTTTCTTGCTTGCTTGCACGATGTTGACTCCAGAGGTGGCTGGATTTGCTGCTTGCTGCTTCTTTGGACATTTACTGGCGAAATGCCCAACCTCATGGCAATTGAAGCATGTGATGCCTGCAATATATGATGGGTCCTTCTGTGCCTGATCACCATCAGATGTGTTGGAGGGCTCCAAGTTGGTTGGGTTGTCTGCTGTTGGCTGGAGCTTGTCTTGATACGATGAGGTCCTTCTGGCTTTCGGAAAGCTTTCAGGGTTGAGCTTCTGTGTAGCCATCCTTCTCTTGCGATTCTCCATTTCTCGGTGTTTGCCTTCTTGACGAATCGCCTTGTCGACTAGCTGTTGGAAGTCAGTATAATCCTGGGAAATCAGCTGCACGGACAAGTCATCGCTGAGTCCTTCAAGGAATTTTTCTTGCTTGTCCTCATCTCTTGTAACATCTTCCGGTGCATAGCGTGCCAGTTGATTGAACTTGTGCAGGTACTCGTTCACCGAGAGGTTGCCTTGACGAAGTGTGCGGAACTCCTTCTTCTTGAGGGTCATCATGCCAGAGGGAATATGTGCATGGCGGAAAGCTTGCACAAAATCATTCCAGGTGATGGCTTGAGCATTAGCATGTGAGATGCTGAAGTTGTCCCACCATTCAGAAGCTGGACCCATGAGCTGGTGTGAAGCAAACAACACCCTCTCACGATCGGTGCACTGAGCAATATCCAATTTCTTACTAGTCGCTTGGAGCCAATCATCTGCATCCATGGGCTCTGCGCTGCTTGAATAAGTCGGCGGACGCATCCTCATGAATTCTGACATACTGGTCCTTTGGGGTGGAGTTGGAGTTGGAGCTTGGGAAGCTGTAGCTTGTCGAGCTTGATTGTTGTTGATGGACTGAGAGAGCAGTTCGATCAGACGGTTTTGATTGGCCATCATCTGCTGCCATTCTGATCCATTGGGTGCTGATGGTGGTGGAATCGGGGCATTTCCGTCGTTATTGGTGTCGGTTCCACTTCCCGAGTGATGAGGGTTCACCATCTGTTGGTTTCTCTAGAGAGTTAGGGAAGGAGACAAGGGTAGGGGAGGAACAAATAAGAAGTCTAAGGGGATAGTGTGAAACAATACTCCCAAATGAAAGATCCAACTCAAAAAGCTTTACAACGTTCTATCGATTGAGATTCTTAATTTGGTGGAACGACTCAATACATAGAATGAGTCTTGGCAAACCTATACTATATGGCTGAGCTGACATCGTATCTTTTGCTCGTGGTCTTTGCTGACGATGCTCTCTTTATAACTTCATGTCTTCTTGTCTGGATCGTAATGGGAAAACGTATTGACCATCTATAGAAATTTCCAAGGAAGAGAGGATCCATTTACTTTATAAAATGGTGAGGCAAGAATTAGACAAAAAAAGAATTTCTATAAGGAAACTATAGATAGACGACCAAGATGAGGAGAGAACAAATTATTTTTCTTGTTAAATAAGTTTTGAAGTTTTCCACTAATGGTCATTCTAACTAGGTCACGACCTACAGTCGATATGGCTTTGATACCACTTTGTCAGAACCCGGGATTAGTATCCCAGATCCTCTGTGCATTTCTGAACTAGTCCCATGATCAGTAGCTAGTTCACACAGTAAACAAATATGGTAACAAAATCATATCACAATTTTATTAATAAACAACAACGTTGATTCAAAGGAGGCTTACAGGCCCACAATAAAATAAACACAGCGGAAGACGAAGATGTAGTAGGGTCCAGTTAATCTGCCATAGGCAATCGACTGGGGAAGCGGCCTAGTCGTCGAGGTTGTTGAGATCATGTGGATATGATCCTAATCTTAGTGTGTTGAACAATTGGCAATAACGTCGAGGTGTTTGGAGAAACCCTCGTTTTCGGTGAAGTTCCTGTGCTGTCAGGTCTGAGGCGGTCTGACCGGCCTTGGTGGCGGTCAGACCGGCCGTGCCTTTGGTTGTTTTGCTTGTGAGTGGCTGGCGGTCCGACCGGCGAGCGCGGTCCGGCCGGCCGGTGTGGCGATCGGCCGCCATCACGTGATCGGCCGACCGGCCATGAAAGTGGCTTAGGATTTTTGAGCTGGGCCAAAAATAGAGGGTGTAGGCAAGTGAGGAGTTTCTACTGCACTTGGTCCCATAATTTTTGGAGTCTCCAGGCAAAAGTTCTATTCGTTTGAAATTTCCAGAGAGCTTGCGGATTTCTGTGTTGAAATTTTGGCTAAGTCCTTTGGTGGCGGTCAGACCGGCCTTCTGTTGGCGGTCAGACCGGCTGTGGCGGTCAGACCGGCCAAGGGTGGCGGTCTGACCGGTTTTGACTTAATGTCGTCAGCCCGTGTGGTGACGATGTGTTCTAGTTAGGTCAAGTTCATGGGATTCATTGCATATGTGTTGCATGATGCATGTTTTGACTAACGTGGGTCAAGTTGTGAAGAACTTGTTCCCGGATTCGATTTGCTTGTCTATTGTTGTGCAGGTTGCTTGGTGGTCAACGACGGTCAACGGCGAGGATGATCGGGACTAAGCTTGGAGAGCTGAGGTTCAGAACGATCGACGATGCCGGGTGAAGTCATTGGACTCAAGCTTGGTGCAAGATGGACAAAGGTGACCGAACGGGCAGTTCGGTGCGACTGGTTGGATCAAGCGGCGCGGGGGTCGGTGCAAGGGCCATGGTGGTTTCGGTGGGAGCCGGATGGGAGAGACTTGCCGACATGATGAGAGCCGTTGGATCAACCTACACGTGGCGAACAGCGAGTGCCGCACAACTGGACTCGGTCTTGGAAAAGGACCGAGAAGGGTATTTGGTAATCTTACCAAATACCGCCTTAGTGACCTTTGCTAACCCGCGGCGCAAGACGGTGCGTGGAGAAGCGGATTAGGTCAAGAGGAGATGAAGACGGCGCTTTAAAATGCGTGCATGTGTGACCCGTTTGTTTTGGGCCTTAACGGAGCCCATTAGGGAAACTCTTCTAGAAGGTCTAGGCCTCCACTATAAATAGAGGAGGGAGGTGGCTGCACCCTCTTAACCCTTCAATTGGAAACCCTTACTTTGGTTGTTAGGGCTTGGAGAGATTAGTGGGAGGTTAGGGTTCTAGAGAGGGATTGATTTGAGTGCTCAAGTGTTGAGCTTTGTCCTCCTTGATGGAGTGGCTGTAAACATACCATCTATCCAATCCAATCAATCCAAAGAAAGATTTCACAAATTGTATCTCTTTGTGTTCATCCTCTCTATTTGTGATTTTGGGGCTTTCTTTGATCCGGGAGTTTTTACTTGGTTTTCTTCTTGATCTTGCTTGCTGGGATATGTGGGAACCTATCTAAGGTCATCTTGATCATCATCCACCCACGAGCAAGCTTTTGGATCTAAGTTTTGATCTTGCCGGTTTTAGTGAAAGAAAGGGTGATTTTCGGAGGTTTTGCTCTTGAGAGCTTTTGGCTTGGTTTCTTCTCTTGATATAGCTTGTTGTGACATGTGGGAACACATCTAGGATGATCTTGATCATCAATCACCCACGAGCAAGTTTCTAGATCAAGTTTCGTTTTTGACCGGTTTTGAACCCTCCTTCGTAAAATGGAAAAGGTCAAAACTTTGATGTGGATCTACTCAATCGTTGCTTGGAATAGGTTCCTAATATCCTTAGGAAGGTGTGTTCCAAATTTGGTCAAGTTTGGCCTTGTAGATCAAAAGTTAGACCGATTTTAGTTTCGGTTTTCGGGCTGATTTTTCTGTTCATCGTGCTAGAGGTCAGACCACCCACTTGAGAGGTCAGACCGCTAGGCAAATCGGTCAGACCGCCCGTGTGAGAGGTCTGACCGCTAGGCAAAATATTCGACCCGATTTCTGAGAGGTCAGACCGCTAGGCCAACCGGTCTGACCGCCCGCGTGAGAGGTCAGACCGCCCGAGACTCTATGATTTGAGTTTTTGTTAATTCTACTTCGGGGTTTTGATTGGATTCAATACAAGTCTTCCGCTGTACTTGATTGATTGATCTTCATAGCTTTCATAGCTATTGGAGTGAGATTCGTATTGAATTCGATCGTTTGGGAAAAAGTTGAGCGTTCTCCTATTCAGCCCCCCTCTAGTCGCCTTTCCGGTCCAACAAGTGGTATCAGAGCCAAGTTTGCTCTTTTGTGATCTTAACCGATCTTTGAGCATGGCGACTAGTGTGCCGACTTGTGAGCATTTCCTTACATCTTGGCATGATTCTTTTATCGTTGATGTGAGTCATGACAAGACGTTTGAAGATGCAATAATGGTGTTGTCGGTTGTGAGGGATTCTCTGCGATATTTGTGGCGGTCTCTTTAGTTTTGATTGTCCTAGTTTCAGAGATGTGATACGCATGGAGCCTAAGGAGAAAGAGCCCATTGGTATGTGTGCAGCGGCATTTGAGGATGAACATAATGGAGAGCTTTTCGAGGATGATCACAATGACTCTTCCGAGGATGATCCCCTACTCGAGCTAAGCAAGGTAAGCAAAGAAAAACTTGTAAATGTCTTATATTCATATGATTATAAATTGCTAGCTCTAAGGATAAAAATAAAAGTATTAGAAAGAGAGAAGGGTGATTTATCTAATGAGCTCTCCGAATTGAAAACATCCATGTGTGCTTATGATTCATTACTTTTGGACATGGATAATTTGAATAATTCTCTTACATGCCTAAAATCTGAAAATGAATTATTGAAATTAAATGCTTCTATGCCATGTGATTCTTGTGTTGCCTTACATAATGAGCTTGATAATGCTAAGTTAGAAATAGGTAATTTTAGATCTATGGCTAGAAATGATTGTGATTCTTGTGTAGGCATGCTTGCTGAATTTGAGAAGTTGAACTTGACTAATACCCTTTACCTTGAGCAATTAGAAAATGCTTGGATTGAGATTATTGAAATTAAAGCTAGCCCTTGTAGCATGTGCTTAGAGTATGAAAAATTGCTTAAGAATGGTTTAGTCTCTTGCAAGAATTGTGCTTGTTTAGAAACTGAAATTGATGCTTTGAATTGCATGCTAAATACAAAAGCATCATTAATTTCTTTCACATCTTGCATTTCTTTGAAGAGCGAGATTGAGTCTTTGCGCGATGATATGAGCGCCAAGTCGTGTGACTCTTGTATTTGCCTTCACTCCGAGATTGATATTTTTAAGATTTCTCTTGCATCTTTGCATTCGGAGTTGGAGTCCTTTTGTGCTAAAAGTGAGTCACTTGATGTTGGTTTTTGTACCATCGCTTTAGATAGCTCTTCTTTGGGAGGTTCGACTCTTTCGAACCCTTCTTGTGTTGTCCAACGTTTTTCAAAGGACAAAGATGCTTCTTTTTCAAATGATACTACATCTTCAAAAGAGAAGTATCATTGCACCTTTTGTAAGAAAGATGGACACACTTTCGAGTTTTGCTTTCGCCTTTTGAAATATGAGCGTCGAGTGCGTCGTCGTACCTCTAGGAACACACATAGTCTTTCTCATGGCATGTGTGAGTCTAGTGCAAATACGAGGACGAGTTATGATGTTAGTTCTTCCAGGACTTCTTCTTTGAGTGACAATGGTGCTTCGTCCTCTCGGACCATGTCTACTAGTAGACCTTTACACCATTGCTCATTTTGTGGGAAGAATGGACATCATGTAGATTTCTGTTTTCGGCGTGCAAAACATTTACGTCGAGCTCATGCTTCTAAGTCTCCTAGTGGGCATAGTCTTTCTCATGACATGCACACTAAAGAGCCTAGCACGAAGACTCGATTTGTTGATGGCTTCTTTGACACCTTTTCTAGTGGTGTTGGACAGCATCGTGGACTTGGCTTTCATGGCTTTGGTTTTGGTCCACGAGCTGCCCCAAGGCAGGATTTTCGCCGTTTTCCAAAAGGTGGACCTCGTTTTGTTCATCGAGATGCACACCCACGGCGAGGTTGTGTGAGTTCTTTTGATGGTTCTGTCGGTTCTCATCTTGGTGCTTTCAAGCAAGGTCATCGCCGCTTTTCTAGAGATGGACCTCGTTTCTCTCATCGAGTTGTCCACTCGCGACGTGCCTCCAAGGTTGATGTTGGATCTTCTTGCATGGACCATCATTCGCATCATTCTAACTCACATAATGTTTCGACTGCTTCTGGTGGTGGTGTGTCCAAGGTTTGGGTTCCCAAGCATTTGCTCTCTAACCCTTCGGGATCCAAGGTTTGGACACCTTGCCTTTCTCATGTGTAGGTACCGAGAACACGGGTTGGAGAACATGGACTTAATGTGTTTTGGTCTTTTTGCTTCTTCACATGATCGGGACACTTGATGGTTCTCCACCCCAATAATGGCCTCCAAGAGGCATGTACTTTCATTATTGGCGTCTACACTTGTATGGTGAGCTATCTTATATCTTCATGCTTTTACTTTCATGATTATTCCTTATTGGCATGTTGTGCTTGCTTTGTGCTCACCTGTACCATTTTGGCATGTGTTACTCTTTTGATATCTTCTATCATGCCTTTACTAGCTCTTGCTTATATATCCATGTATCGTATTGTTGTCCTTTATTTTCATGGGTGTATGAGCTTGAGTTTGTCATCATGAGATTGTGCTGTCTTGTACCCCTATTATTTTGCTCGTGATTGATTCTTGCTTATGTATCCATGTCTTAGACTGTTATTCTTTATTTCCATGGATGTATATGCTTTGTTCTGTCTTCATGAGCCTGTGTTGTTCTGTATATGATTTATCTTGCTCTTGTTGACTTTTGCCTTGTGTATCCACATGTTTACTTGATATCTATGTTAGCATACCTTTTCATGACTTGGTCTATAACTTGCTTTATGCTTACATGGTTATTGTGCATTATTGTTAATTGTGGATATATGAGTCTTGCCATAGCTTTCACTAGCATGCTTTACCTTTGATTGTATATATGTGGTGTGTGATATGCTATGTGCTTGTTTGCTTGCTCCTATGCCTTATTATGGATTAAGGATAGTTTAAGCTTTGTTATATCTTGGATAGCAAGTGCTGCAATTGATTTGTCTATCTTCATGCTCATGTTCTGAATTATTGATTATATGCTTTTATGAGCTTTGGATCATTTGCTGCTATCCTTGTTAGTCGTGTGTCTTGGTACTGTTTTCCCTAGATAATGTTCACTAACCCAGTACCAAGGCATAGACTTTTTCTGTCTCTTTGGTGTAGCCTTTTCAGTTGAGAAGAAGAATATGTGGTCCAACAAGTGGTCAAAGACTCCAGCTGTTGGTTCTTCTTTATTTGTGCATTCAATGCTGGCTATCACTTCTAGGAGACGAAGGAATTTTGAGATGAGGATGATGGGTGAGCGCAACTACTTTTTGGAGCTTCAAGGAATGGACCTTCATCCATCATGACTACATCTCACTGCCAAGCAGTGTGACTCAGGTTCGAGCTTCTATACCTTACTTTTATGTATGGTATCCCTAGTCTACCTTGCATAGCTTTTGGGCTTGTTGTGTTCAGGGTAGATAGGAGGCTCTGTTCTAGCACGTGTCTTTTCTAGGCACTCTTCTTATCCCATGGTTTGCTAGGATGCACTCTTCTCACAGCCTAGGTCGAGCTTGTTTCCCAATCACTAGTCCTTAGCAGGTTTTTGTGTTGCCTGTAGGTCTTTTTAGTGTTGGTGTTTCGCTCTCTAGCTTTTCGAGTTGCTTTTCCTAGAGATCTTATGGAGTTTGAAGTCTTTGTGCTAGTTTTTGTGGAGTCCAAGCCTCTTTTGGCAGATCCCCTCAAAGCTTTTTGACCAAACAAGGTTTGCCACCTTGAGAAGCAAGTTAGGGATAATCTATCCCTATGGGTTGGTTTGAGGGGGAGTTGGTTCTTTTCTGAACCTTCTTTGTTCATATGAACTTTCTTTGTTCATTTGAGCTTTTCTTGTTCATCTGAACTTTCCTTGTTCATGTGAACTTTTTGTGGATCTTTTCTGATACTTTCTTCAAGTGGTATCTTCTTTGGATCTTTTTTTTATCTTTTTAGGCTTTTACTCTTTCGTGCATCTCATTGTATCATATGGTATTCATATGAAAAATCCAAAAAGATGCATTGTAATGTAAGCTTTTTGCTTATCTTTTAAAATTGATGAAGTTTTGCTTATTACCCTCTTGAGCTTTAGTATTTCAATTCTGCTCAAAGATCGTGTCTAGTTCTTTGACTTGCTAGAATTATCATGCTTCTACATGTGCAGCAATGTCTTTGCTAACTGAGCTAGAACTATTAAACAACTTGAACTGAAAATTGCAATTTGTGGATCTTTTAGCTAGTTGCTCAACTAGTGATCCTTTTGTGACATTGGCCCTGTCAAAATTGCTTTGTTAGCTCTTGGATCTAGAATTGAACATTTATGGAGCTTCTTGTTCTTTTAATAATCTATAATTGCTCTATGAATCAATGAAAAATGATCTCTTTTGTGCGAAAGAACTGATCTCACTAATTCTTTCTCATGAGACTGCTTGTCATTGTACTAGGCATGAACTCAGGGGGAGTTTTGGATGACCTAGACCACTCTTTTAAGCTTTTGTTGCTTGGGATGGTCGCGGCAAGGCTTGAGATCTAGCACATGGCTAAGAAAACAAATTGTGAAAATTGGTTAAAGCTTGGGAAGAGTTTGTGGATGGCTCCTAGTCCAGGATCTTCTTCACCAAGATAGACCTTTACTCAACTTCAATATTTATTGAAAATAAAATCTGTTGAGAAATTTAGGCTTTTGAGACAATTTGAGCTAAATGATTCAATTCAAGACTTTTTGTCTCTAAGATGGTCTTTGCTAGCTTTTGGATCTCACAGTGACATTCTGACATGGCCATTATCACTTTAGGATACCTGTTGTTGAACTTGCTAATTTTGAAGCGTTGCTTAATTTAATCCAACAACATGTGATATTTTGAGCTCACTAGCTTAGCTTTGCTATACATGTCTTAATGTGATCTTGCTAGCTTTGTCAGGCTTATTGTATCTTGAGTAATGGTAGAAATGCTAGCCTGTTCAACTGAGTAATCCCCAAAGCTTCTTTTTACTAAAAATTGAAAAATCAAAACAAAAATGAAGCCACCCCATTGCACTTCATGCATGCTTTTTTCTTTTGCTTCTTCCGTATTGTTGCACTTGTTATCTCTGGATGAGAGGAAGGGATGATTCCTTGATGAATCCATTGTCAAAGGGGGAGAAGTTTGGGCAAAAATGTGAAAAAGAGCTTTCAATATAAGGGAGAGAAGTTCAGGATGTTATGGGGGAGAAGTTTTGTAAAAGGAAAAAGAAATGGCTTCTCTTTGTCAAAGGGGGAGTTTTAGCTTTTTAGAGAAATTGATGATCATAGTTATGGGGGAGAAGTTTTGTAAAAAGAAAAAGAAATGGCTTCTCTTTGTCAAAGGGGGAGTTTTAGCTTTTTAGAGAAATTGATGATCATAGTGAGGGGGAGCATCTCATTTGCATTCTTTTGGTCTTATTGCCTTTTCTGAACTTGAATTGCAAATCTTGAAGACTCACAATGATCGAAGGTCAAATAGAACAATTGTTCTTTCATATGGACCTTAAGTGAGATTTTTGTCGATTCTCTGGAATTTGAAGCTTTCATGCTTTCTTTTGCCTTATCTCACTTGCCTATGCTATTCTGAAGCCAGCTTGGTCATTTCCATTGCTTTCTCTTGCATTTGGACCAAATTGTGCCTTTGCGCGAAAACGTCGGATTTTTTTTATTTTTAAACCTCCATTTTGCATTTTTGAGAAGATTGCCAATGTGTTTATCAAGGGGGAGATTGTGGAGATCATGTGGATATGATCCTAATCTTAGTGTGTTGAACAATTGGCAATAGCGTCGAGGTGTTTGGAGAAACCTCGTTTTTGGTGAAGTTCTGTCTTTGTCAGTCGAGGCGATCGGCCGCCTTGGTGGCGGTCGGGCCGTGCGTCTGCTGGTTGTTTTGCTTGTAGTGGTGGCGGTCCGACCGGCGAGCGTGTCCGACCGGCGGTGTGGCGGTTCGACCGCCACCGCCGAGCGGTCGGACCGCCATGAAAGTGGCTTAGGATTTTGAGTGGGCCAAAAATAGAGGTGTAGGCAAGTGAGGAGTTTCACCGCACTTGGTCCCATAATTTTGGAGTCTCCAGCAAAAGTTCTATTCGTTTGAAATTTCCGAGAGCTTGCGGATTTACGTGTTGAAATTTTGGCTAAGTCCTTTGGTGGCGGTCCGACCGCCTTCGTTGCGATCGGCCGATCGTGTGGCGATCGGCCGCCAAGGGTGGCGATCGGACGGTTTTGACTTAATGTCGTCGGCCGTGTGGTGACGATGTGTTCTAGTTAGGTCAAGTTCATGGGATTCATTGCATATGTGTTGCATGATGCATGTTTTGACTAACGTGGGTCAAGTTGTGAAGAACTTGTTCCCGGATTCGATTTGCTTGTCTATTGTTGTGCAGGTTGCTTGGTGGTCAACGACGGTCAACGGCGAGGATGATCGGGACTAAGCTTGGAGAGCTGAGGTTCAGAACGATCGACGATGCCGGGTGAAGTCATTGGACTCAAGCTTGGTGCAAGATGGACAAAGGTGACCGAACGCAGGCGATTCGGGCGGCCCGGTTGGATCAAGCGGCGGGGGTCGGTGCAAGGGCCATGGTGGTTTCGGTGGGAGCGGATGGGAGAGACTTGCCGACATGATGAGAGCCGTTGGATCAACCTACACGTGGCGAACAGCGAGTGCCGCTGACAACTGGACTCGGTCTTCGGAAAAGGACCGAGAAGGGGTATTTTGGTAATCTTACCAAATACCGCCTTGGTGACCTTTTGCTAACCCGCGGCGCAAGACGGTGCGTGGAGAAGCGGATTAGGTCAAGAGGAGATGAAGACGGCGCTTTAAAATGCGTGCGTGTGTGACCCGTTTGTTTTGGGCCTTAACGGGAGCCCATTAGGGAAACTCTTCTAGAAGGTCTAGGCCTCCACTATAAATAGAGGAGGGAGGTGGCTGCACCCTCTTAACCCTTCAATTGGAAACCCTTACTTTGGTTGTTAGGGCTTGGAGAGATTAGTGGGAGGTTAGGGTTCTAGAGAGAGGGATTGATTTGAGTGCTCAAGTGTTGAGCTTTGTCCTCCTTGATGGAGTGGCTGTAAACATACCATCTATCCAATCCAATCAATCCAAAGAAAGATTTCACAAATTGTATCTCTTTGTGTTCATCCTCTCTATTTGTGATTTTGGGGCTTTCTTTGATCCGGAGTTTTTACTTGGTTTTCTTCTTGATCTTGCTTGCTGGGATATGTGGGAACCTATCTAAGGTCATCTTGATCATCATCCACCCACGAGCAAGCTTTTGGATCTAAGTTTTGATCTTGCCGGTTTTAGTGAAAGAAAGGGTGATTTTCGGGGGTTTTGCTCTTGAGAGCTTTTGGCTTGGTTTCTTCTCTTGATATAGCTTGTTGTGACATGTGGGAACACATCTAGGATGATCTTGATCATCAATCACCCACGAGCAAGTTTCTAGATCAAGTTTCGTTTTGACCGGTTTTGAACCCTCCTTCGGTAAAATGGAAAAGGTCAAAACTTTGATGTGGATCTACTCAATCGTTGCTTGGAATAGGTTCCTAATATCCTTAGGAAGGTGTGTTCCAAATTTGGTCAAGTTTGGCCTTGTAGATCAAAAGTTAGACCGATTTTAGTTTCGGTTTTCGGGCTGATTTTCCTGTTCATCGTGCTAGAGGTCGGCATCGCCCACTTGAGAGGTCGCATCGCTAGGCAAATCGGTCGAACCGCCGTGTGAGAGGTCGACCGCTAGGCAAAATATTCGACCCGATTTCGAGAGGTCGATCGCAGCCAACCGCCCGACCGCGCGTGAGAGGTCGACGCCCGAGACTCTATGATTTGAGTTTTTGTTAATTCTACTTGGGGTTTTGATTGGATTCAATACAAGTCTTCCGCTGTACTTGATTGATTGATCTTCATAGGTTTCATAGCTATTGGAGTGAGATTCGTATTGAATTCGATCGTTTGGGAAAAAGTTGAGCGTGCTCCTATTCACCCCCCTCTAGTCGCCTTTCCGGTCCAACAGAGGTCCACATCGGTAGCAAAGTCCTTCTCCTCTGAAATATTTGTTTGCATAAAGCAAGTATGAGCACAACTTCCGTGCTCGCAAGTTACACCCGTCAAGTAACAGAATGACATGCATATATGGATGTAACAATAGAAAGGCTTATTTGTTTATTTGCATAAAGCAGCATTTATTTTAAATACTGGTACTAAGTTTCAAAGTAGTTATTTTATAATTAAAATTTATAAAATTCTCAATTTTATAGTCAGATAACATTCACACATGAACGGTGAAGGATACCCTCCTATCACATGGCTTCCTGCCCAATTCCCGTCTGGATAAACCAGTTTTGAAGAAGTCTTTTTCAAACAAAATTAGAGTCTAACTTTGAGTAGTTCTACTAACATGTCCGTAACCGTGGACACGGCTATTCGAATAGTTTTACACTCTTTCAAATCTCAGAAATTCCAATAAAACAATAACTTTATTTTATTTTATTTTGGTAACAGCACTTTGGGATGTTACAACCGTCTGTATTGTGACTTATCACAGATGGTTGACAAACCGTCTATGATAATTATCTGTTATCACAGACACATAAAATCAGACGGTTCAAAACTGTCTGTGATGACGGTTGAACCGTCTGTGATGACACTTTGTGTATTAGTGACACCAAAATTTTTGCTCATTTGCCTTTGTACACCCGAGCTTCTATTCATTCGGATACATACATGTATATACGCATGCATGCTGTTATATATGCTCGATGTCCTCTTCTCTCTCTCGTGTTGATCACTCCTCTTCTTCGACGTTGGCCAACTCAATGTTGTGGCTTTCTCACCAACTGCGGTGACCTCCCATCTTCAGTGATACCGACATATTTGCTTTAGTCATTGTCTAGCGATATGGAGAATCTTTTCGCCGTCATGGGTGATGACGTGCCCCTCACCAGTGATGGTACGCTTCTAGCTACCCGATGGCCTCCATATCGTCAATAGCTTGTATTCAATGCAAAACTTCATCTCCTCTCTACGAGGGCTTTCCTATAGTCAAGCTTTTTTGGATACTAACTTTTTCAACAACGCTGATGCATACCACTTGTCATCGTAGCCCTTGACTCCTTCAACATTGGACTTTCTCTTCAATGGCTCCGGTGAGCAACACAACTTTGTCCTGATTGAATGGAAACGGTGAGCAGCATGACATTGTCCTCATCTCCATCGTTACTGCATCGGCTCTTTACTTCCCCGTGGATCAATGTCTTCTTGCAGGACAGATCGATGTCAATGCACTTTTTCGTGGTTTCCTCCGATACCATTCGTGATATTTTCGTTATAACTTCTATTTTTAATCAAAATTTTGGTTATTTTTTATTTAATTCTGTATGAAGCAACAATAGGAATACGTGACCTTAAGAGCGAACTTAGTGGCTTCTTTTGTGTCTCCTCCGACACCATTCGTGCTATCCTCTTTCTAAGTTTTATTTTTATTTAACATTTCAGTTATTTCAATTGGAGTTCGTCTACAAATCAAATTGCTGAATTTATTTAATTTATTTCAAATTTTAGTTATTTTGGGATTTTACCATGGAATTCGTATGGAAATCAAGTTGCAAATTTTCTTTATTTCTTACTCCCACTTTTACCTCTTTTTTCTTGGAATTCGTATCCGAATCCAATTGCTATTTTTAAAATTTTTATTCCAAATTACAGTTATTTAGGGATTTTACTTTCGAATTCGTATTGAAATCAAATTGCTAATTTTATTTTTTTATTCTGAATTTCAATTATTTTTTTGTTGGAATTCCTATACAAATCTAATTGCCAATTATTATTTAATTTTTATTCCGGATTATAATTATTAGAATTCGTATCGAAATCAAAATTCTTATTATATTTTATTTTTATTCTGAATTTCAGTTTTGTTTTTGGATTTCGTATACGAATCTAATGTCCATTTTTTATTTTTATTTCGAATTATAATTTTGGGATTTTACTTATAAATTCGTGTATAAATCAAATTACTAATTTTATTATATTTTTATTCCGAATTTTAGTTTTATTGTACTTGATATGAACTGTTTTACTTAGGAATTCGTATGGAAATCAAATTGATGATTTTATTTTGGTTTTTATGCCGAATTTTAGTTTTGCTGTACTTGATATAGACTCTTTATTTTAATCTAGATCGTTATAATCTAGACCAACCATGATCGACGGTGTAGATATTTCTTTTTTTCCATCGATTAACGTGAAAATTTCCAACTCTTGAAAGCGAATGAGATAACTTCTTTTGACTCTGCGTTAATAAGATAATAGATAGATTTACAAAGCTGGCACTTTGTTAGCTCATGATTTCGCTATGACCACCATGCGGTGGGGGCGTTGTAGCACCACCTGGCGCACAGCCACAGCCCGGTAGGTACACTGTAGCATTTTTTTTTTCTTTTTTGTTTAAAATTCATTTAAATATACTTTTGTATGAATTTTTAAATATAGCAAATGAGCTCCAAAAATTATGAAATATTTTATAGAGCTTCCCGACACAGTGTACTTACTTTGTAATTTTCTTCAAAATTTTATTCATTCTGATTTTTTTCTTAAAAATTCATATTTTCGAGAAAAAATCAGAACGAATAAAATTTCGAACAAATTACAAAAGCAAGTACACTATGGTGAGAGACTCCACAAAAAAATTCATAATTTTTGAAGCTCATTTGCAATATTTACAAATTTATACAAAAGTATACTTAAATGAGTTTCTTTTTAAAAAGAAATAAATTGCTACAGTATAGCTGCCGCACTGTGGCCGTACGGTAGGTGGTGCTACATTGCCCCCACGGTGGGCGTGCGAGAGACCCTCCACCGTATAGTGCCCGTGCGGCAGGGGGCAGTTGTCGGCTCTGGACGTCCTGTCATACAGCTACCGTGCGCAGGGCATCATTTTTGCAAATGCCGCGCGAAGCGACCAATCTTGCAAATACGAAGCGAGTTTGCACCATTTCGACCAAAAATTCAACTTTCCAAACTCCAATCCAAGTGCACCCCTTCCGTGTAATGAATGGAATATGCGTCTTAATTGCTCCAAACAACACAACGCTTCTAGCCTTAAGTCACTAACAATAATCATCATATGGTTATTCTCCCACTGACATCAACTGCTGGTCAGTTGGCTTTTTACGAACTACCACCGTTCCTCCAATTAGATGCGACACTTCCAAAGGGCGCCTCTTCCAGGAGTAATTGTCACCACCTCGTCGGTTATTTAAAGGATAATACAGGCAACGGATTCGAGATAAGACCTAGCGATCGAAGATCGTTGAAGCAATAACATAGCAATCAATACACTATATTTAATTAGGGCTAGTCTATCGTCTTAATCGGGGCATCCTCTTGTAAAAATCCATTGCAATAAAGAGCAATCCCATTCACATTCAAGAACTCTTAGCTATTTTATCTATTTGTTTCGTAAGATCGGCGACTCGATCGTCGATAGCTCTTTATTTTAATCTAGATTATTATAATCTGGATCCACTATGATCGACGGTGTAGATATTTCTCTTTGTCCACTGATTAACGTGAAAATTTCTAACCCTTAAAAGCGAACGTGATAACTTCTTTTGACTCTGCGTTAATAAGATAATAGATAGATTTACAAAGCTGGCACTTTGTTAGCTCATGATTTCGCTATGACCACCATGCGGTGGGGGCGTTGTAGCACCACTCGCGCTGACCACGATCCCAGAGGTACAACTGTAGCATTTTTTTCTTTTTGTTTAAAATTATTTAAATATACTTTTGTATGAATTTTTAATTATAGCAAATGAGCTCCAAAAATTATGAAATATTTTATAGAGCCTCCCGACACAGTGTACTTACTTTGTAATTTTCTTCAAAATTTTATTCATTCTGATTTTTTTCTTAAAAATTCATATTTTCGAGAAAAAATCAGAACGAATAAAATTTCGAACAAATTACAAAAGCAAGTACACTATGGTGAGAGACTCCACAAAAAATTTCATAATTTTTGAAGCTCATTTGCAATATTTACAAATTTATACAAAAGTATACTTAAATGAGTTTCTTTTTAAAAAAAGAAATAAATTGCTCTGATATCGCCATGCTTGTGGTCGACGACAGGTGGTGCTACATTGCCCCCCCCCGCACGGTGGGCGTGCGAGAGACCCTCCACCGTATAGTGCCCGTGCGGGGGCGATTGTCGGCCTGACGCGTCTGTCATACGGCTTTATCGTGCGCAGGGCATCATTTTTGCAAATGCCGCGCGAAGCGACCAATCTTGCAAATACGAAGCGAGTTTGCACCATTTCGACCAAAAATTCAACTTTCCAAACTCCAATCCAAGTGCACCCCTTCCGTGTAATGAATGGAATATGCGTCTTAATTGCTCCAAACAACACAACGCTTCTAGCCTTAAGTCACTAACAATAATCATCATATGGTTATTCTCCCACTGACATCAACTGCTGGTCAGTTGGCTTTTTACGAACTACCACCGTTCCTCCAATTAGATGCGACACTTCCAAAGGGCGCCTCTTCCAGGAGTAATTGTCACCACCTCGTCGGTTATTTAAAGGATAATACAGGCAACGGATTCGAGATAAGACCTAGCGATCTGAAGACTGTTGAAGCAATAACATAGCAATCAATACACCATATTTAATTAGGGCTAGTCTATCGTCTTAATCAGGGCATCCTCTTGTAAAAATCCATTGCAATAAAGAGCAATCCCATTCACATTCAAGAACTCTTAGCTATTTTATCTATTTGTTTCAGTAAGATCGCGACTCGATCGTCGATAGCTCTTTATTTTAATCTAGATTATTATAATCTGGATCCACTATGATCGACGGTGTAGATATTTCTCTTTGTCCACTCGATTAACGTGAAAATTTCTAACCCTTAAAAGCGAACGTGATAACTTCTTTTGACTCGCTTTAATAAGATAATAGATAGATTTACAAAGCTGGCACTTTGTTAGCTCGTGATTTAGCTACGAAGCACTACTACATATGTGTGGTCGGGTAATCTATTTTGACACTGGCCACTAGCGCGCGGTAAATTCAATATGAATGGAAGAAGTCCGCGAGGAGCTCGTAGGCTCGTACGAATCCAACCAATTTGTTTGTGTTCCTTGCGTTTGCTGAACTTTCCAAACTCCAATCCTAGAAAAGATCAAAAGAGAGGAGAGCACCCCCACCGGGGGGGGCAACTTTCTAGTCCACTGATTGAGGTCTGAGTACTACCAAACTTCGGAAGCAACCGGCGAGCGATCCATGCAACACGGAGTTGAGGCACGAATGGGCTATCGATACGTATACCGGACCGTAGGAAAGAGCTTCTCGCCAGCTACCATGAACCCAGTCTTGCAAGCCAATTCATCTAGTACCATCACTACTAGTAGTTTTCCTTCGAAAACATCGCTAGACAATGACGTGTGTTAATGCCCTGTCGGTCTGTCCGTTTCGCGAATGATTTTGCCCAGGGCAGGACAGGACAGCCCCCGGCTTGGAAGCAAATTTTTTGGAGAGGGTCTCGTCATCGCCATGAGTCCCTTCTTCCACCGTCCGATCTTCCCATCCTTCTTAGCACTATTTATGAATAGATGGTGGGTGCTAGAATGGACCATTGGAAAACACTTATGCAGGAAGCTAGCGCATAAAGAATGAGTTAATTAAGAATTGGTGCAATAAATGGTTTAGATGGCCCGGCCGCTTCAGGTTTCTATGAAACCGGCCAGGAGACAGTGTAAAATTCCAGTGAGCCACAAATTAGCAAATTTTCCACAAAGACTCGATTGAATCTTCAGGTCAGTTGCTCGCAGGACTCGATTGAGAGTCAAGTGAGGTAGTTAGGCTGAGAGGTGAGAGCGACCGGTGCTTCGTCTGGGCGTGGAAATTTCGCGCCACGACTGAAGCACGCGGCAGCTAACGCTTGCACGACCTTTCGTCCTTGCATGTCCCGTTGTTCATTGCGGACGGTGACGGGGCGGGCCGCGCGCCGGTGAGTGGTCACTGGCTCACTGCTCAGAATGCATTTTACATGACAGTTCGATAAAAGACGTGCCATTGATTACGGTCTACATACATCAAAATCAGAAAACGCGTCGGGGCGAAGTTTTGATATCATAATTTGTTGCATAGGATCATTGCTCTGGTGTGGTCGTTCATGTTGCTCCCGTTAAGGGGCTTGGTCACGTTTGGGTGTTTGTGTATACAGGCTAAGGAGGCACGAATGGTTGCTGTGACCTAGCGCTTACGTATACAGGAGGGGGCGAGGATTGAGCGCCATCCCCCAACATTCGAAGGCATCGTGCGACTAGGGCACCAGGCGCATGCCCGAGGAACGTGCACGTGCTTGCAGGAGGAGGCAAGGATTGAGCGTCGTCCCCTACCTTTGAAAGCACCGCATTAGGAGGGTGTGAGGCGCATGCCCGAGGAGAGCCAAGCAGCGCGTCAACGCAGGCACGCTGCGCTCTTCTTCCACGACTGTTTCGTCTCCGGCTGCGACGCCTCCGTCCTCGTCTCCCCGTTCTCCTCCGACCCGGTCCCCGGAGCGTGCCGCGGAGATCAACCTCTCACTCCCGGGGGACGCCTTCGACGCCGTCGCTCGTGCCAAGGCGGTGCTCGAGGTTGCCTGCCCTCGCACGGTCTCCTGTGTCGACATCCTTGCACTAGTCACACGCGACCTCGTGGGGATCCTTGGCGGGCCGCGCTTCCCCGTCGCGCTCGACCGCCGCGACGCGCACCGCTCCGACGCGCGTGACGTCGAGGGGAACCTCTCCCGCACCAATATGTCCACGCGCGCCAGGGATTGACGTCGCAGGAGATGGTCGTGCTCGCCGACGCCCATACCATCGGCTTCTCCCACTGCTCCGAGTGTTGAGTGTTGGGATTGAATCGTTCAATCCTCTCTCTCTCGAAACCACTCACTGGTCCCTCGTATCTCTGGATAAACACACGCAGAGAGGAAACTTCTTGGGATTGAATCACACAATCTCTATTGCTTCATTCGGGCGTTCTAGCTGCTACAGTACTCTTACGAGTACACTGCTGCTTCGACCACGATGCTTCGATTCGTAGCTTCTATGACCACTGTGGCTTCTACGGTCTCCGTAGCTTTTGAACACTGTGGCTTCTACGACTACCGTAGCTTCTATGACCCCCGTAGCTTTTGACCACTGTGGCTTTTACAACCACTGTAGCTTTGTCAAGATTAGTATCTAACACCGGGACTGCGCACTGGCTGTACGATTTCAGGAGCGCCCACGGGTACGGCTCCTCCCTAAACCTGGCGTTCGCGCGGGTGTTGCAGAGCTCCTGCGCCGACTACAAGAAGGACCCCACCATCTCCATCTTCAACGACATCATGACGCCCCGGGATTTTGACAAGCTCTACTTCAAGAACCTGCCCTGGGGGCTCGGGCTGCTCGCCTCCGACGCCGCACTGTGGGAGTACGAGCTCACCAGCGCCGCCGCTAGCCCAACGCAGACCTTCTTCTTCCTTTTCATCCTCGTTATGCTCCTCCTCGCTGCCCCCATAGCTTCGCGGCCGTTGCGATGGTGGTCGCCTTGGCCGCGACGGCCTCCACTACCCTGGTCGTCGCTTCCACGTCCATGGCGTCGACCGCGCGGGTTCGGGCGACGAACAGACGTGGCATGTCTTTGCTATCCTTGACACAGCTCTGGGACCAACCCCAGAGCGCGGCCGCGTACACGCGCTGCGACTCGGCCTAGGCCTCCAGCACCGTCGCCCGCCACGAGCTCCGCCCAGCGCTCGGCGGCGGTCTCGCACGCTCGGCCCGAGGCGGGGCGGGCCTCGATATCCCCTCGTCTCTGCGGCGGCACACCGCCGGCGTTCAACGCCGGTGATAGCCCCAGGTGGCCGAGCCCGCACGACAGAGCGCCCTGCGCCACCATGTCCTCCGCCAGCTTCACCTGCATGTGAGCCTGCAAGCCAGGCCGGCGAGTCCACGTGCACGGTCAACCATCCACGCCAGCGGTCAAG
Organism: Ampelocalamus luodianensis; assembly: GCA_036346255.1. Lineage (NCBI taxonomy): Eukaryota > Viridiplantae > Streptophyta > Magnoliopsida > Poales > Poaceae > Ampelocalamus > Ampelocalamus luodianensis. Next base: position 66,011,686 of record CM070618.1, read on the forward strand.
GCCAGTCCAGGCACTTTGGACCTCCGATGACCCACTTAAATAGGTTTAGGTATCAGATTAGACAGTTTCATAAATTAAGGACCCAAGTGAACCCTTTTGCAAGTTTAGAGACCCACAGTGTATTTTACTAAAAAAACAGTGCATTAACTACCTCAACAACAAATAGAGGAACCCGTATTCTGAAATCGGAAGCAAGCAGATCAAAGAAAAGTAACGTGGGAGGAGAGAAGGCATACATACCGCAAGGAATCGCATCCCTGACATTGCAATATGAATGTCACGGATGAACAGTATCATGACATTCTTTGAATCTGAGCTGTTGGAGCAAAAAACAGTGGATGAGATTGACCACTACAGTGTGTGTAAACAGTGCCATGCCACATCGTTTTGCTATAGTATTCTGCTACAGTATTTGCCACGGTACTAACCTGCATCTCGGCCGCCGATTTTCGATCCAACAGCTGTAAAACAATGTTATACTACTGTTCACGGTGACATTACTCTGTAATGTCATAGGATTTGTTTCAATACCGCAATGGCCCTTGGTCGGGCCGTCGTCGCAGAAACAGGTGAATTGCATGTTGCGGTCCGTCTGGTTGTGCCGGTAGCCGCACCATCCGCCCGATCGATCGCATCTGCCGCACTCCTCGGTGTTGGGGTTGTAGCGCATTTCGAACCCACCGCTCAGCACCTCACCAAATGATCCGTTCGCCGCAGGCGGACCCCCATACCCGCGCTACATGCCCTTCTTATGTGCATCCAACACCAGCGCCACCACCACCTCCTCGCACTCGTACTCGTACGCTGCACCCGTGACACCATCATCCGGGAACACGTACGAACTCTTGTTATATATTCTGGTTCTAGGCACCCACGTAATTCCACGGCAAAGGATCCGGAAGCGTTCTTCCTGCAATTGTATAGGATGGAGATGCTAGAGTCGGACGGTGTGAGCTGCAGCTCGGAGTTGGTGGCCATGATGCATGGATACGGCGGCTGCAAACTGGCGAGTCTGTGTCGGACACGGCTCCGACACGTTTTGGACACGTATTTTAGGTGTATCCGAAATTAAGCCTGTGAAAAAAAAAGAAATAAATACTCCGACACGTATTCGCCATTCGGCCCAGCCCATTTTGCTGAAGCATTGAAGGCCTAGCCCATGTGATTCTCTTAACCCTAGCTCTTCCAGAAACACCCCCCCCCCAATCCATCCTGACTCTGCTCGACGCCGCCCCTCCCCCTTCTTCTGCTCGACGCGACGCCACCGCCCTGCTCCATCCTTCTGCTCTAGCGGCAATCGACGGCGACCGACGGTGACCCCCTCCCTCCTGTGCTCCTCTCGCACGACGGCGACCCCCTCCTTCCTTCCTTCTCCCCGACGCCCGCCCCCTTCTCCTTCGGCTGCATCCTCCGGCGGCGACTGCCTCCTCCGGCAACCGATGGTGTGTCAATCTTCTTATGCTCCTTCCTCTCCACTCTTCATCCTCCTGGATCTGAAAGATACTTGCCATTAGGTTGGCAATACAATATGCAGCATAGCTTCTTTCCTTAGCTTCCTTTTTCAAATTGCTATTCACAAGTGTATGCTATTTCCACTGGTTTTTAGTTAATTTGCTTTAAACACAACATTCCAGTGATTCCACATAGTGATTCCAGTGATTGCTATTAACAACTGTAGGACTGTGCATGTAGCAGAGCTTCCTTCGGTCCTTCCTTAGCTCTTCCTTTTTCTAATTGAAGTTTACATGATTTTAGTTCTGGTTCTGCTATATTTATCGACCTTTTCTGCAATGTAGCTTTGACATTAGGAGATGGAACCGGGTGGTTCAAGTAATGAGCAACAAAATATCATGGCTCCATTGTGGAATCAGGTCGAGTTCCTAGAGAGGACCGGTGGAGGAGGTGGAGAAAATGTGAGATTCAAATGCAAATATTGTCAACATGTGTACACCGGTAGCTACTACTCTAGAGTGAAAGTACACTTGCTCAAAATATCTAATGGTGGAATCAAAATATGTCCAAAGGTAACCTCACCTATCTTTACTCAATTTAAAAGTGAACTTGCAAAGGCTGAAGAACAGTTAGCAAAATCAAAGCTGAGACATGTTCCTTTGCTCAATTATTTGATGGTTGTTAGGTGTTTGCTATTGCTTAATTACTTTCATTGTAAGAATTAAGTCTGCATGTTACATTGTTACTTATATTTACTGATTAAGTTTTTTTTTTCTTTTCACAGGCTAAAGGAATTCTGAATTTCTGGTATTAATACGAAGTTATGATTGATGAAGAATTGAACATATGAAGAATTGAATGAAGAACTGAAGAGGCGAGAGCCGAGGATCATTTTTAGGTACATATTCCTATTTTAAGCTTTACATTTTACACTATTTTAGTTTGAAAAACACGTACAAAAATAATAAATATTATATTTTTTATTTTAGAAAATAACGAATTTCGTGTCATGCATCGTAGGTTGGTGGTGTCGATGGTCAGGTTGAAGCGGAGGCGTGGGCATGGAGTGTTGGACGCATCAACGTCGGAGAGGGAGATGGTGTGCGAGTCGTAGTCGATGCCCAGCACTTTATACCGGTTGTATCGGACAGGGAGAAATAGAATGGTGTCCTCGCAGAGGAGGCTGGGGCTGAAGATGGTCAGGTCAGGGGGGACCGACATTGAGTCGAGTGAGGGAATTAGGCTGAGAGGTGAGAGCGGCCGGTGCTTCGACTGGAGTACTGGACGTGGAAATTTGTATAACTGTATACAGGCTAAGGAGGCACGAAGGGTTGCTGCGACCTAGCGCTTGCGCATATAGGAGGGGGCGAGGATTAAGCGCCATCTCCCAACCTTTGGAGGTATCGCGACGAGGTGCGAGCGCATGCTCGAGGAGCGCTCACGCTTGCGGAGGCGGCGAAGATTGAGCGTCGTCGTCTACCTTTGAAAGCATCGCATTACTAGGGCGCGAGGTGCATGCCTGAGGAGCGTGCTTACGCTTGAAGGAGGGAGCGAGGTTTGAGCACATCCCTCTACCTCTGAAAGTAGTGCACGAGGAGGGCGCTTGCACATTGTAAGAGGAGGCATTTTTAGCATCATCCCCCTACCTTTAAAAAAAGGGCATGACGAGGGTGTGAGGCGCATGTCCGAGGAGGACACTTGCGCTTGCAAGAGGAGGCAAGGTTTGAGCGTCACCCCTACCTTTGAAAGTAGTGCACAAGGAGAGCGCTTGCGCATTGTAAGAGGTGTGTTTGAGCGTCGTCCCTCTACCTTCAAAAACTGCACGCGATGAGGCCGCTCGGTGCTTGCGCGTGCAGGAGGAGGCGGGGTTTGAGCGCCTCCCCCTACCTTTAAAAACTACACGCGATGATGCTGCTCGGTGCTTGCGCGTGCAGGAGGAGGCGAGGTTTGAGCGCCGCGCCATACCTATGAAAGTAGCGCATGAGGAGTGCTCTTAAAACTCCCTCTTGGATGAATCCAACGTCATGCAAATGCTTCTTTTAATACTCCTTTTTGTTTTCCGAAAATAGATCGTCTGCCTCGCTTGCTGGGAACGAGTCAAAGGGGGGCTAACCCTAGCACCCCGCTTTGGTGGTGGTGGCTGGCGCGACGATGTGAGCACGACACACGACTTGGAGCACTTAGTTGAAGCAAACAAAAGAAGAACACACGCGTGTAGGATCAAGGATAGCTGACTAGAGGGGGGTGAATAGGAGGTTTTAAAACTTTTTGACATATTAACAATTAAGAGTTATGTCTAAACTGGATACAATTCAAGCTGAGCAAATCTGCACAAATAAACTGCTAGAAAAGTAAATGCGGAAGAGTAAAGACAAGAATGAATAACCACAGAGGGGACAAACAGATTTTTCCCGTAGTATTGAAGACTTATCGGTCTTCACTAGTCCATATTGAGGAAGCTTGAACCAATCAAGTAGGCTCCACAAATCAAGCTTTTCCTCGATCACTAGAGTTGCTCTTCCTTCGCTCCAGAGTTGGTGAGCACAACCAATCACAGACCGATGCAGGGACTCTTCACAATCTTTTTTGAAGAGTTTACCGTGCAAGACTTCCTCCAAAGCCGTTTAGGTGTCGGTAAGTACTAAGAGTAATGAACCAAGTGTTTGCTTGAGAAAAGAATCAAGTACCAACAAGATCAATTAATGATGCAGTGTACTTGAATGCTCTCAACTACCTCAAAATCAGAATTCAAACAAAGAGAGTAGTTGGAGAGTGTCTCGGAGCTTAAGAGTATGCAATGAGAGTCAATAAGCGAGTAACTTCTGGAGGCAAACGGGGAGGTATTTATAACCCCCACCAACAAAAACTAGCCGTTACAGTCGAAACACCGAAGAAATCAGCATTTGCGGTATGATCGTCGTTCAGGGCTGGTATTACCGTAGCTAATCCCCAACGGTCAACTGTTGTTCATTAAATGCACCTAACATAGCTGTTGGGATTACCGCCAACAGAATTCAGTTTTATTGTTACAGAGGTAATACCACTTGGCTTTATCGGTACTACCATTTTTCCAAAAACATGCTCTCTGGAAAAACCATACTGCTATAAGAATTCGGTATTACCAATCGGAGGTAACACCGCAGTTAAAATGCGGTCAGACCGATTGGTCTATGATCAGATCCTCGAGAAGGTCTACGATCAGGTCATTCGACTAGTGTCTACGATCACTGTTCTACGACCAGTATCTACGACCACTGACTTGAGAACCTCTCGTTTTTAACCATGCCACCAATAGATTTCGGTATTACCGGCCGACGGTAATACCGCTTTTCGCTTGCGGTCTTACAGTTTCTATTTCAAGAAAGACCCCCAAAACATGTTATCTGTTAAAAACATACTGCTACTTAAATTCGGTATTACCGACCTACGGTAACACCGCAGTTACAATGCGGTCATACTGAAACTTGGGGTTTCAAGAAAAACCATTTAAGATAAGCTCTTTGGAAAATACATTTCACCATAAATATCTGGTATTACTGACCGGCGGTAATACCGCTCAATACTTACGGTGTAACCAATTTTTCTGAACAGTTTTCTAGAGGCAAAAACAAATGCAATGCATGTTACTAGTTGATCAAGATGGCACAACATAGATCCTCAAGCTACTATCTGAGATCCCTCTTTATAGTACGACATCTAGTCTACAAATCCGATCTTTCCTCCAAACACCAAGATCGGTAAAATACTACAAAAGAATCCTAGAGCAGTGATACCTTTGCTTGAGCCAAGTCGATTTTTATCATCTCTTCATTGCCACTTCTATGTCATCATTTATCCTGTGGTACTAATCCTTCAAACAACTTAGCACACATGTTAGTCCCTTAAACATTGTTGATATTAATTATCAAAACTATTACCGGGGACCTAGATGCTTTCAACACGCGCGCTCGCTCACCTTGCTTCGTCTCGCCACACCCGCATGCGACATGTGTGTGAATGGTCCGGTGATTTCCTATCCAGTTGGATGCGGAGCTGTAGTTGCAACTTCTTTTGCACCTAAAAATTATGCATACAAATTAGTAATTGAATATCTTTGTTTCAATAAGGCTTTTATGGCGCACTTTAAGCGTGTTTAATGCAGAGTTATTGTTATAGTTTCTTTCTTGTGGTGATACTATATGATAGAGAATCTTTTCCTTTCGAAGGAATGAGCAGAGAAATCTCTCAAAAGCAGAATATGGACATAATCGATCACCGTTCTATTGCCTTACGTTAGTAGCGTTCTTGTTTAGCCTTTATATATATATATATATATATATATATATATATATATATATATATATATATATATATATATATATATATATATATATGAGTTGATGATTATATTACTGTTTATAGTTCTAAATATGTCTAGTATATATCTCTTTGTTGATTCAATTATTATTTTATGAATTATAATAATAATAATAAAAGTATGTATATACCTAACAACCAGTGCAGTAGAAGTAGTTTGGTTGCAATGAGCTATCAACAAAGTAACTTTTGCAGCCCCCAAAAAAACTCTGGGCGGAAAGACATTTCTTCTTTCATTAATTAGATGGCGAAATGGAAGTCTCACCTTTACACTGTGCTTGCGACTTGTTCGTACGCACCCGCGCGGAAACATCTTCTCTCATTTTTTTTTTTTTTTTTTTTTTTTTTTTTTTTTTTGCAAAGTGAAACGTCTACTCTCAAGTGACTAGTCCGGCAACAATAGGTCGTGTATGCGTTTGGACGGAGTAAAAGATAAAAGAAATAAAATATCGGTCAAGATAAAGTCAACAAAACACGTTCTTGATCAATGATCAATGCAGATGCAGGGGCCTCCTACTCTCGTCTCTCCATTTTACGACGGGTACTGTTGGTTGTTGATACTAGTAACATTCCTATTCTGCTATAATATAGGTGACCGCCCAAAACGGCAAGGTTTATAGAAAGAAAAAGGGGAAATACTTCACGCACTAATTTTTTTTAGTACATGCGTACTACAAGATGATCTTAACCATTGGAAACTCCTAACATCAATCCTAACTATGATCTACACTATCCAACAAAGTGTTATACGCATGTACTACAAAAAAAAGATTGTGTGTATAGTATTGTCGCAGAAATAGAGATATGCTATTAGTCCAATAGAGAGAGATTAGATGTGTACAAATACCTACCGCACAAGTGTTGTCATTTCAAAAGTCATTGCAGTAGAATACAGTCAATCAGAGTAAAGCAGAATTTTTGGCCGAAATGGCGAGTTTTTGTTTGGTATTTGCAGAAATTACAGTAGCCAAAGCAGGACATGTACTACAACAGCACCACAAGTTTTCAAAAGTACTCTGTTATGCTGCTGTCCCAAGAAACTTTCATGCATTATCTTACTCATTAGTTCAAAGGCAAGATCAAAGTAGGAATCCCTAGAGTAGTCACAGCACTGAGAATTCGAGGCGTTGTCAAGGTGCAGCAACTGCGAAGGGGACATCAACGACGGGCAATAGGCGTGCGGAGAAGGGAGGCCGGGCGTTGGTTTAAACCCTTAATGAGTGTCCCTTACTAGAGTAGTCCATGTGGTACTAAACTTCACACATTCCAAGTCAAATGAAACCATGAAGCTCTAATTTTCGAAACCTAAAACCCTAATTTTCGAAATCTAAACCCTTATTTTTTGAGAAATTTTCAGAACATATAAAATTCTGAAAAACATTACACTATTAAGTATACTGTGTAAAGAGCCTTTAAAAAAATTTATAATGTTTGGAACTCATTTTCTATATTAAAAAAAATTCCTACAAACAGTATACTTAAATAATTTTTTTGAGAAAAATTCAGAATGGATAAAATTTTAAAAAAAATATACAAGTAAGTACACTGTGTCAGGAGGCTTCACAATTTTTTTTTATAAATGTTGGAGTTCATTTGCTATATTTAAAAATTTATATTAAAATATATTAAAAAAAAAATTTTTTTTAAAAATACTACAGCACGTTGACGCCAGTGGCCGTGCGGCAGCGGCTTTTTAAAAAAAATATATAAAAAACTCACAGCACGGGCTTTTCTTAAAACAAAAAAAACTCAGTGGCTGTGCGGCAGTGGACGACGTGGCGGCTTGGCAGGCTCTGCCGTACGGTCACCGTACAGCAGACGGCTATTTTTGCAAAAAAACCAAACGAAAACTCGCCATTTTGACAAAAAAAAAATCAAGTAAAGCGTTCCTTGCGAGTATTTGTGCGCAAGTGTGGCCTTGCCATGCACTATTGTCAAATTGACTCAGTCCTGCTATTTAGGGAGACAGTAAATCACCTTTGCGTTTGGATTCTTGTGCATTTTCTTTTGTAACGTTTTACCTTTTGAAATAACTGTCCTACGCAACTTGAAATATACTACAGTGAGGAACTCTCAAACAGAAGAGAACAGCTTATCTTACATGAGAATATGACCAGTGCAACCTGATTAATGATTATTGAGATTAGATCACATGGAATCAGTTCATGTGAATCTAGCAAACCCAAAATAATTCAGCATCAGTCTACAGGCTAGTTACCATTCGAAAGTGTATTGCCCACAGTGCAATGCTCGCGTGCTCAGTTCATATGAAAAGGATTTTCCAGAGAAAGGCAGAGAAATATCGTAGTCAAGTAGCTAGCAGCCTAGCATGATATACTGACCGGCATGGAAGTCAACTAAAACCGTACCGAGTAGCGTGTCTCCCCGGGACGAAATAACAAAAACCTATGCGTGACGCAGCAGTCAGCCTCTAGGCGTTCGCTCGAGCTCGAGCTCTAAACAAATCTAACTCGAGTCTGATCTCAAACTCTCAGGTCTTAACAAGCCAAGCTCGAATAGTTTAATTGGACTCATTATTTTTAAAATATGCTTGCAAGTTGTTGATTGTTACTGAACTTTCTTTGAATAACTCTTTTATCTTGTTAAAAATTGCTCGAATAGTCATCCAATCTTATTGAAAAGAGTTAATTATTTATTTGTCATTGGAAGTTGACGAGCTCCCTAAAATACCATCAAAAAATTGCTCATCCCTTGTATGCCACACTTTCTCAACTTTAATCCCTTCTTTGCCACTCCGGACAGTTGACCGTGGATTTGACTGTTGACTTGGATGCGAAAAGACGATTTTGCCCCTAAGTGCATTATTTAGGGCTGAGACATTTAGGGAATTCTTTGACATAGAAATATAGTTCCAAAAATTATGAATTTTTTATGAAAAGTTTCTGACATAGTGTAGATTATTTTGTAATTTTTATAGGGTTTTATTTGCAACATGTTTTTCTCTAAAAATCTTTAAATTTTCGGTTGTAACTTGAAAGATTTTTAGAGAAAAATATGTTGCAAATAAAACCCTATAAAAATTATAGAATAATCTACACTATGTCAGGAACTTCTCCTAAAAATTTTATATTTTTTGGAACTATATTACTATATCAAACAATTTCCTAAAGTTCTCAGCATACTTAGAGGTAAAATCGTTTTTTCGCGTCCAAGTCAACGGTCAAATCTACGGTCAACTGTCCGGAGTGGCCAAGAAGAGATTAAAGTTGAGAACGAGAGACATACAAGGGATAGGCAATTTTTTAATAGCATTTTAGGGAGCTCGCCAACTTCCAATGGTAACTAAAGAATTAACTCTATTAAAAATTGTTGCATGTTAAATATTACCAAGCTTCCCTCAAGCTCAAGCCTACTCAAGTTTTTTTAATTGTTAAAAATTAATGCATATTATTGACTGTTATCGAACTTACTTAAGCCGAGCTCGAACCTCACCGAGCTTGAGTTAGGGTCCAAGTTGATCGAATTTGTACAGGGTCACTCGAGCTCGTTCTGACCCTCTGCACGACGATGTGTAGGGTCCGAGCTTATCTAGTTTGTACCGAGCTCGAGCTCGAGCTCGTTTATCGGGTTTGTACTAGTTGGCATTACCACGAACCACCAAGACGCAGAGACCTGGTTGATTCGGTCTTCCAATTATCTCGACCATGTGTGGCGCGTGCCCGCCTCCGCCCAACATGCAACTTATATACGGGCGCTCGCCAAACCAAACTAGCCTAAAAAGAAGCAAAGTGCGGCCGCCTCGTCTCGCCATGGCTCACCTAGCACGTTTGGTCGTCCTCCCCTTCCTCTTCCTCTTCCTCTTCCTCGGAATCCATGTCCCCGCCTCCCATGGCTCGCCTCTTCCACGCACTTACGACGGTTCCATGTGCTCGGAATCGTTGTGCGGCGGCGTCAACATCGCCTATCCGTTCTATCTCTCCAACGCAACCAGAGAAACCGCGATGACACATCATACTCTTGCGGCGGGCGGAGCTACGAGGTATGCTTGGGTGGGCCACGACATACCACAGGCCCGGCCGAACAATCCTCAATCACACATTCACACGGAGGAAGATAAGCAGTAGATGTAGATCGAGCGGACTCACACGATTGGCGACTCGGCGGCCGGCGCGGAGGCGGCGCGGAGCGGAGGGTCGGCGCGGAGGCGGAGGGGGGAGGCGCGCGCGAGGGCGGGAGGCGAAGTCGGAGGGGGCGAGGAGGCGAGTCGGAGGGGCGGAGGAGGCGGTTTGAGGGGCCGGGAGGCGGCCGGAGGGGCCGGCCACCGGGAGGCGAAGTCGGAGGAAGGCCAGTGCTGCCAAGGAGCGCGGCGCGCAGGGACCAGGCGGGGAGGCGATCGCGGCCGCAGGGAGCGAGGAGAGCGGCCGCAGGGAAGTCTTTGTCTTTGCTGTGCAAGTTTCTAACTTAATCAGGGGGAGGCGAACCCTGTGCGGTTGTGCTAGACTGCTAGTATTTAATAAGGTTTGTACAATTGTACTTTAATAAAGTTTGTACTTTGTTAGTTTATTTAGTAGTATACTAGTACAGTAGCTATTAGCCAGATGATATTATTGCGTTTTTGGAATTGTTCGATTATGAAGAGAAGCGAGAACCGTGCATCTCTTTTTTAAAACATGCACCAAGAAGGCGATGGTCGCTTCAAATCTGTCCCATCTTGGTTGAAAATGTGACGGAAAAGCAAACTCAAGAGCAAGAGAGAGTAATTGATGAAATTGAGAATCCTATGCCCCCGCCCCCGCCACCGTCATCGCCGCCGATTTATGACATCAATCGCCTTCCGCATGATCCAGGTGAAAGGCAGCCCATTGAAAGTTATTTTGTTAATGATCAAGATGCAATTCGAAGAGCATATATTATTAAAGGCCCATTTCAACCTTATACACATGATTTTCCAAAAAGAAAGATTGGAAATAGAGATCGTCAATTCAATTTTGTATGGTTTCATAAACATGAGGAGTGGCTTGAATATAGTATCAAAAAGGATTCTGTGTTTTGCTTTATATGCTACTTGTTTAAGAAGGGTACCGGGTCAGATAAATTTACTGTTGGTGGCTGGAGAAATTGGAATATAGGAGAGAAAGCACTTCTCAAACATCTGGGTTCTAAAGCACATAATGCAGCTCAAGAGAGATACATTGGCTTTAAGAATCCCAAGGTAGCAATTGATTATCACATTGAGAAGTGGACTGATGAGGATCTTCGTGTAACAGCCCTAACTTAGGTTTTGTATTTCAAATGTAAAATTTTGAGGAGAAATAAAAACTTTTGTTGTCTCTTCAAATCATTTGAAAGTTTCTACAATTTTCTGGCAATTTCAATTTTAGAATTTAATTCTTGTGATTGGAAATTGTTGTTATCGATTCTTAACTTTCAAACTTGTGATCATCCTCTGAAATTATTTTTCCTATCATCTTGATCATCCTATCTACCTCCCTGAATTATTTCACAATTTTTAGATTAATTTGCTATTTCAAATGGCCAAGTCAAACTAGTTGAAAATCTGGTCAAATCCTAGGTCAGCATGCTTGTGAATTTTCTGCAGAACTTTTCAATGCATAAAAATTTCTAGAAAATTTATGCAATGTTGTTCTCTGTCTCAAGTAGCTACCATAAAAATTTCGGAATTTTGGAGCTCGGGATCTATCTCTAAAATTCCTAAACTCTCTCACTTTTAAAATCAAAAATCGAAAACACTGTTTGTCGGGCTCGAACCCGAGTCCGACTCAAACCAGACCGCACCACTTGACTCGGTCGCAACGCCTAGCTGCACCGCGCGCGAGTCCAATCGATCGTGACCGTCCGATGCAAATCGAGCGATCCACGTTGCGTCGCGCAACCGACTGTCCGAATGCATACACCAATCTCGGTAGTCCATTTGGATCCAACGGTCGGTGCGATCTTGTCGAGTCCAACCATCGGCTCGCACCGCCGTCGATCGGCCGGCGGTGGACCCTACCGTCGATATCACCTCGTCTTCTCCGCGACCACGGAGCTGTTGGCGATCACATGCGCGCCACGTACCTCGTCGCTGCCACCTTTATGCCCTCGTGTCATTTGGGAGGCATCGCGTGACTTCATAAAAGCCCCGAGCTCACCCACTTCTTCTCCTTTGTGTTCTCGTGCTATCTCCGCACGATTTCTTGTTTCGGTAGGAGGGAAGCGGCTGTAGCGCCGCCGCGTTGGAGAAGCCCTTGAGCCCACAACCTCACCATCGTGAACCACACTCGGTGCGCGTCCATTTTGGCCATCCGGATCCTTGTCGCCCGGTGAATCGCCAAGGGTGGTGTCTTCGTCCCGCCTCCGGTGAGCTCGGCCCCACGAGCTTCCTAGTGTTCTAGTAAGTATCAAGCAGCGCTTGGTCCTTTAGGATCGCATTGCTTCACCGAGTCTAGTGGTGATCTTATTTTGTTCTTTGGTGCATCCCAGGCTGTGCGACCGGTTCTTCTTGAGCACGGCGTTCGCGCGTGCAATTCGGCCGCCTCGGTCCCTCTTCATCGGCGTTATCTTGGGCTTATCCTTCCCGGAGTCAAGGCGGTGCATTGCGCACCTTCCCAAAGCTCCTCGGCGCGTAGCGTCTTCTCCTCGGGAGCGGTGGCTTCTTCTCCGCCTCCGCCGTCGTGAGCTCACCTCAAGCGACCATTTGGCTCTGCTGCGGCACCATTGTGTTCGTGGGGCCGCTGCGCAACGGTGAGGCCACTAGCGAGCCCGAGGAACCGCTCGGCTCGGATCCTCCACCTGCGCTGCCGCGACCACGCGCGGGAGCTCCGTCGAGCCGCCGGCTGTTAAGGTCTAATCTCGTCTTTAGCTGTAATTAAGTTCTTTAGTTGTATCCCTGATTTGTGGGCCCTCTTTGGTTAATCACGTTTAGAAATCCTTTAATCCAGCCCGTTATTTATTCTCTGAGTCACTGCCATGTGGGTCCATGCTGTCAGTTAGGGTTGTGTAGCTCTGGTAATGCGTTTTCTCTGTCGGGGCGTATTTCTCGTGTGTATATGTTAGAAGTACACCTTGATAAGTCAAAGGCGTATTCTTAGAATACGCCCGACGTCACTGGCGGTGGTCATTTCGTCGACATTTTGCGCTGGCCCATTGTCGATGGTGGGGGCTAGGCGGTGTGAGTGCGAAATGGTATTAATGCATTATAGATTTGGAAATGATTTAGTATTTTACGGTTTGTGTTTTACGTTGATCTGTTAATTCAATTAAACTTGTAAAATGCATAACTAATTCAAATTTTATCCAAATTGCATGAAACCAGTCTTTGTTAATTTTCATTTTAAGTGTACTACTTGATAAAATTAGCTTCATCCATGTCTCTGTAGCAGAAATCTGTTAACTAATAAAATGATGTCTTATGTATCTTCTAAATTAGAAAATGCATATCTCTTTCAATAATTGTCCAAATTCAATGAACCCAATTCTGTAAAATTCTATTTTCAGTATACTAATTGTTAGGATAGGTTTTAGATACTGATTCTGTTCATGAAAATTTGTTAAGTAATTAACTAGTGTTTTGATGTGTTTATAACTTAGAAAATTCTTAGAAAATTCTTAATTAAAAGGTTTTGTCCTCTGTTTCTAAAATTTTGTTGTATCATGCTTAGGTTGCTGTGTGAGTCTTGGTTTGTTTTGGTTGTTGTTGTTGTATGTTTGAGTTTGGTCGGTGTTATTCGTTCTTATTATTTGTTTTGTTCAATCGTTAGGCTTCGATATTTGCGGCAACCCTGAGAACGACCCTCCGCAACAAATTGAGCAACAGCAGCCAGGCAAGCAGTTTGATCATGATAATCCCAGTATTTTAAAGTCTAATATTTCGTTTCAAATTGTATGTATGCATCGCTTAATTTGTGTTAAATTGATTAGTTAAATCAGTAGTTGCATATCCTGTAGACAAAATATTGATCTCTACTACCTAAGCCTAGGTTATTTGTGTGATTAGAGGTTTGGATGATCTCTTGTCACTTAGTAGATCCGGTCAACTTGCTTAGACATGCTTAACTATCGGTAGAAGCTGGCGGTTATCGACTTAGTCGGTAACCTTGATCACCTAAAACTTTCTATAACTTTATGTTTCACATTTACGCTTTGTTTAATTGCAAAACTAAAAATGAAAACAAAAATGATTTGGACGGGCACAATGGTAAGATTGGTGTGATCTTTTGGGTGTGGTCGAAAGGTGCCCGGTCAATTAAGGACCGAACATCTTGTGAGTGAATTTTTATCCAGCATTTCAGCGTGCTAACCACACTAGAGTATATGGGACCTCTCTTGACCTAGTACTTTGGCGTGTATTGGCTCGGGTCGCAGGAGGTCGCGGGAGGGATGGAGGTGGGAGCATGGTAGTTGTCCAAAAGCTTTATCTGAGTGGGTAGTTGTCTTTTCGGCTTTACCATGTAAGCGTATGGATTTCTATCCATACTGGCTCGTGAGTTAATACACAATATTGAAAAAGTCTCGTAGGACTTAGTGTGTGACATACCTTCTAAGTGTGCTTTGGCTTAAAGGCGATGCGAGGTGTGGGTGCATGGTACACCCTGCAGGGTTAAAACTATTCGAATAGCCTCGTCTAGGTGATGGACACGCTTGGGTAAGCTTTTCAAGAGTTAGACTACAACATTTAAATTAAAACTTGATGGGTGGTACGAATGCGGGATTCGTGCTATTGTTGTGGTGACTATTGGGATAGTCACTTCTAGGTCATTTATCTTTCGCTTTTGTTATTATTATCCTTCATTATTTCAATCTTAAAAATGAATTGCAAACTTGCCTTTAAACTGTATTACCTTATTGCAAATGAAAATTGGCTTTATGCAAATGAAACTTATGGCCTCCACCAGATAAGCCTGCATGTAGCATATGAACAGGTCTGCTAGTTCACACGTCAGTCTTGCGGGTACAAAGACAATCTTTGTACTCAGTGCTTTGCTTGATGTTGTTGTTGCAGAGGAAGAAGGTGAGCCTCGGGGCCTCACTTACGTGAGTTGTCTTTGTCGCCGTGGGCGACGACTAGGCTTGGCGGTCCGGTCAGATGCCTTGTGGGTTGAAGGCACACTGATTGGCTTTGTTTATAGCCATCTTATGGCCCTTTTGCTTCCGCTGTCGTTCTTGTTATTTGTGTATCTTTTGGGCGGTCGGCTGTGTATCATAATAACCTCTACTATTTGTTTATCTTCCGTTTGGTAGTGTTGTGTTTGGACTCTATGTGTGGAATGGAGTTGATGTCTAATTTTGTACCGAGTGTGTATCTTTGCTTTCAGGAAGTATACATATCTCGAGGATCGATTTATTTGATTTGTGATGCTAGGACCGGTGGTTGGTTAAGCATTACAAACCAAATAAATTGGGGTCCTCACAAAGTTGGTATCAGAGCCATTCTGACCGTAGTAACCCAAGCATAGTCGTCTTTAGGATATTTTGAGAAAGCTTAATTTCAAAGTATAAAAAGGGTTTATGAAAACCTAGGCGATTCTCGATTTTACTCCTTACCTATCTTAGCCTTCTATTCTCATCTTACTCTAATTTGAGTTTAAAACTTGGTTTCTCTCTTTCCTTTCAAAAGATAGTTACTACAGGTAGAATCGGTCTTTGGGAGAACCATAGAGAATTAAGTCCGAGTAAAATTTGTGGGGTATAAGGGTAAGGTATATGTGAGTTTGCTAAGTGTCGATTTTTGTCAATTGGTTTTGTAACTTAAAAGTCTTGTGTTTGTTTTGTGCTGTTAGTAAGTTATTTGCAGTAGGTTGTCGACTTCTTGTTTTCCGGCTATTGTTAACTTGTCTTAGTGAAACAGGATGGCCGGGAGAACGCGTGGCGATCGATGGGCTGGTCATGATGAGGAGCTTCCTCCTCCTCCGACCATGGTGAGGTGCTCGCTCGATCGAGCGAAACCGCATGGACAGACAGCGCATCTTGGAGGTTATTGCTAGGAATACCTCCACTCCTGCCGGTGGTGGTGGCCACGGACTCGCGGGGACTTGCGAGTTCCTCCGTACACGCTCGCCGACTTTCTCCGCTCGAGGACCCTCTCGATGCGGACGATTGGCTGCGCATGGTTGGCGAAGCTCAACATAGCTCGATGCCGAGCGCAGGATAAGGCACTCTTCGCGTCCCACCGGCTTGAGGGCGCGGCACTCTCATGGTGGGAGAACTATCTCGCCATGCGACCGCGGCCATGTGGTCGCGTGGGAGGAGTTGGATCGCTTTCGTCGGGCCCACATCCCGGATGGCACGATGAAGAAGAAGAAGGAGTTCCTCGTGCTCAAGCAAGGGCGCAAGTGCGTGACGGAGTACCTGCACGAGTTCAATCATCGGCTCGTTATGCTCCAGGAGGTGGCCTCATATGAGGCTAGCGGGAGAAGTTTATGGATGGCTTGTGCGAGGAGCTGCGGGACAAGCTATCTATTGTGGACTTCTCGACTTTCGGGCCTTGGTAGATAAGGCCATTGTTCTTGAGCATAAGGCAAAGCGGGCGAGTCCCCATAGCGCAAATGGGAGCGCGATCGGTCTACTCACGCCACCTCACTGCGTCCTCGGTGGGCGGCACGATGGCCCGTTCTTTTGCTCCACCGGCGCCGAGGCCATCTGCACCGCTCCTCGTCCACCGCGGGCCGTGGTTCAGCCACGTGCGCTGCGATCGGCCAGCGAGCGGTCTCGTAATCCGCGGCCGAGGTTACTTGTTTTATTTGCCACAACAAGGGCCATTATGCGAATGCACGCCTCGAGTGTTGCAGGCCCCTCGTCCTAATGGAGGGCGGGGGGAGTGGTCACCCACCTAACGAAGATTATCCGAGAAGAACGAGGTGCGGCGTGTCGAGTCAACCACCTCTCGGTGAGGAGGCTCGAGGCGCCAGATGTCGTGATGGGTACACTTCTTGTTAATTCTCGTCCTGCTGCAGTATTATTTGATTCAGGAGCATCGCATTCTTTTATTTCAAGATCATTTGCTGCTGCTAGTAGTCTTCACTGTGTTCCTTTGGGAGTTCCTTTGCTCATCCGCTCTCCGGGGTCGGAAATGAGAGCTGATTTACAGTGTCGGGATGTTCCTATCGTAGTCGAAGGAGTGGGATTTTTGGCAAACCTTATTTTGCTCAGTTCAGCGAGTCTGGATGTGATTCTTGGCATGGATTGGTTGTCCCAACACTTGGGGCATATCGATTGTGCCAGGAAGATTGTCTATCTCACCAGCCCTTCAGGCGAGCAGGTCGGGTTTTCGCCGCAGCTACAGGGGCCACATTTATGTGCATTAGAGGCGAAGCCAGCCTTGCAGATTCAGGATGTTCCCATAGTATCTGACTTTGAGGATGTTTTTCCTGATGATTTACCTGGGATGCCTCCGGTTCGAGATCTGGAGTTTGTCATCGAGTTGCTGCCCGGTACCGCCCCGATTTCGAAGGCGCCGTATCGAATGCCTCCCAATGAGCTAGAAGAATTGAAGAAGCAGCTTGGTGAGCTCCAAGCAAAGGGTTTCATCCGTCCCAGTTCATCTCCTTGGGGCTGTCCGGTGATCTTTGTGAAGAAGAAGGACAAGACTTTGCGCATGTGTGTTGATTACCGTCCTCTCAATGAGGTGACGGTGAAGAACAAATATCCTTTGCCCCGCATTGATGATCTGTTTGATCGGTTGATGGAGCCAGTGTTCTCAAAGATTGATTTGAGAATGGGGTATCATCAGTCGAGGATCGATCGAGGATATTCGAAGACGGCTTTCACTACTCGTTATGGGTCAGACGAGTACACCGTCATGTCCTTTGGCTTAACCAATGCTCCAACCTTGTTCATGAACCTTATGAATTCAGTATTCATGGAGTATTTGGATAAATTTGTGGTGGTCTTTATTGATGATATTCTTATCTATTCCAAGATCAAGCGAGCATCTTGAGCATCGAAGATTGTTTTGGGCAAATGCGGGAGCACCAAATTTGTATATCGCGAGTTCAACAAATCACGAGTTAGTTGAAGGAAGTGGCATTCTTGGGCCATGTTCTTTCATTTGGAGGCATATTTGTGGATCCCAAGCAAGGTCGCGACGTTCTATCTTGAGGGCAGCCCAAGTCGATCACCGATGTGCGGAGTTTTCTCGGTTTAGCGGGCTACTACCGCGCTTTATCGAGAACTTCTCCAAAATAGCAAAGCCAATGATGAATTGCTCAAGAAGGACAAGAAGTTTGTGTGGTCCTCGCTTGTGATGAGAGCTTTCGGGAGCTCAAGCAGTGGTTGACTTGTTGATCCTCACTCTTCCCGATATCCACAAGAGCCCGATATTTATTGCGATGCCTCTCGTCGAGGACTTGGATGTGTTCTTATGCGGAAGGCAAGGCGGTTGCCTATGCATCGAGCGATTGAGACCTCACGAGCTCAATTATCCCACCCATGATTTAGAGTTGGTCTTTGTGGTGCATGCACTCAAGATTTGGCGGCATTATCGATCGGTAACGTGAGGTGTATTCCGATCACAAGAGTTTGAAATACTTGTTCACTCGGCCGATCTGAACCTCGTGCGAGAGGAGATGGCTAGAATTAATCAAAGATTATGACATGGGTATTGATATCACCGGCAAGGCCAATGTGGTTCTTGATGCACTTAGCCGAAAAGTGTATTGCAATACTTTGATGATCCAAGAGCGAGAACCGCACTTCTTGCGAAATTTCAGCGTCTCAACTTGGGTTTGGTTGAGCATGGTTCCCTTCTTTCGCCTTGGTCGTGCGACCGACCTTGGTGGATCAAATCAAGGCAGCACAACAATCGGATGATGGTGTGGGTAAAATCAAGCGAACATCAAGAATGGATCGGCCAAGTGTTTCACGAAGATGAGCACGGTGTTGTGTGGTTTGGGGCGTCTTGTGGTCCCAAAGGTCCCGAGTTGCGGGATTTGATTCTTCAGAGGCCCATGATTCGCCTTTGTCCATCCATCCGGGGCCACTAAAATGTACCAAGATCTGCGTCGGAGATTCGGTGGACTCGCATGAAGCGAGATTGCGGGTTCGTGGCGGATGTGACATATGTTGTCGCGTCAAGGCGAGCATCGGCGTCAGCGAGTCTCCTCGACCCTTGCCTATACGAGTGGAAGTGGGATTACGTAGGCATGGATTTTATCACCGGTGCGCCGTGCATTTACCGGGAAGGATGCTATCAGGTTGTTATCGATCGATTGGCGAAGGTAGCGCACTTCTGCGATGCTACCACTCTCGATGTCGATCGATTGGCGGATCTCTATATCTCCGCATTGTGAGCTTGCATGGTGTGCCACGAGCGATTGTGTCGGTCGTGGCTCTCTTTTCACTTCTCGGCTATGGCACGGTTTCTGAGAAGCCATGGGGACCCGTCTTTCTTTCATTTCGACCTATCATCCTCGGTCGATGGTCGGGCGGGCGGGTCAACCAAGTTCTTGAAGATATGCTCGTGCTTGTGTTCTTTCCTATGGGAAGAATTGGGAGAAGTGCCTACCGCTGTCGAGTTCTCCTACAACAACGACTTCGAGCTAGTCTCGGTATGGCACCATTTGAGGCTTTGTATGGGCGCGGCTGTAACACCGTTGAACTGGTCGGCGGGGAGAGCAGTTCTTTGGCTCGATTCCATCAATGAAATTTGAAAGTCAAGTGCGATTGATTCGTGAGCACTTGCGCGTGGCTCGATCGAGCGAGAAGAGCTATGCGGTCGGCGTCGCCGTGAGTTGAGTTTCGGCCCAATGACTTTGTGTATCTCAAAGTCTCGCCTCGAAGGACATCGTCGTTTGGTGTCAGAACAAGCCCGACTCCTCGATATGTCGGGCCATATCGCATCATCAAGAAAGTGGGAGCTGTTGCATACAAGTTGGAGTTGCCGGCTACACTTGAAGGGTGTATGATGTTTTCCATGTGTCACAATTGAAGAAGTGCCTCCGTATTCGGTTGAGGAAACACCATTGGAAAATATCGATGTGCGAGAATATCTGTCTTATCGTGGCGTCCGTTCGTATCCTCGAAGAAGTGAGCGAAGAGCGAGGAACCGTGTGATCAAGTTCCTCAAAGTTCGATGGTCAAACCACTCGAGGATGAAGCCACTTGGGAGCGGGAAGATCGTCTCGGCAGATTACCCATCCTTCTTCTCCGGTGATCGAGAATCTGGGGCGAGATTCTGTAAGAGGGAGATTTGTAACAGCCTAACTTAGGGTTTGTATTTCAAATGTAAAATTTTGAGGAGAAATAAAAACTTTTGTTGTCTCTTCAAATCATTTGAAAGTTTCTACAATTTTCACAGCAATTTCAATTTTTAGAATTTAATTCTTGTGATTGGAAATTGTTGTTATCAGATTCTTAGCTTTCAAACTTGTGATCATCCTCTGAAATTATTTTTCCTATCATCTTGATCATCCTATCTACCTCCTGAATTATTTCACAATTTTAGATTTTATTTGCTATTTCAAATGGCCAAGTCAAACTAGTTGAAAATCTGGTCAAATCCTAGGTCAGCATGCTTGTGAATTTTCTGCAGAACTTTTCAGTGCATAAAAGTTCTGGAAAATTTATGCAATGTTGTTCTCTGTCTCAAGTAGCTACCATAAAAATTTCGGAATTTTGGAGCTCAGGATCTATCTCTAAAAATTCCTAAACTCTCTCAGCTTTTAAAATCAAAAATCGAAAAACTTGTTTGTCGGGCTCGAACCGAGTCCGACTCAAACAGAACCGCACCACTTGACTCGGTCGCACCGCCTGGCTGCACTGCGCGAAGTCCAATCGATCGTGACCGTCCGATGCAAATCGAGCGATCCATGTTGCGTCGCGCAACCGACTGTCGAATGCATACACCAATCTCGGTAGTCCATTTCGGATCCAGCGGTCGGTGCGATCTTGTCGAGTCAACCATCGGCTCGCACCGCCGTCGATCGGCGGTGGACCCTACTGTCGATATCACCTCGTCTTCTCCGCACCTCACCGGAGCTCGTGGCGATCGCATGCGCGCGCCACGTACCTCGTCGCCGCCACCTTTATGCCCTCGTGTCGGTGGGAGGCATCGCGTGACTTCATAAAGCCCCGAGCTCACCACTTCTTCTCCTTTGCGTTCTCGTGCTATCTCCGTCCGATTTCTTGTTTCGTGGGAGGAAACGAGTAGCATCTGCCGCGTTGGAGAAGCCCTTGAGCACACAACCTCACCATCGTGAACCACACTCGGTGCGCGTCCATTTTGGCCATCCGGATCCTTATCGCCCGATGAATCGCCAAGGGTGGTGTCTTCGTCCCGCCTCCGGTGAGCTCGGCCCCACGAGCTTCTCGGTGTTCTAGTAAGTATCAAGCCGGCGCTTGGTCCTTTAGGATCGCATTGCTTCACCGAGTCTAGTGGTGATCTTATTTTGTTCTTTGGTGCATCCCCGATTTGTGCGGCCGGTTCTTCTTCGAGCACGGCGTTCGCGCCGTGCAATTCCGCCGCCTCGGTCCCTCTTCATCGGCGTTATCTTGGGCTTATCCTTCACGAGTCAAGGCGAAGGCTATGCGCACCTTCCCAAAGCTCCTCGCGCGCGTAGCGTCTTCTCCTCGGGAGCGATGGCTTCTTCTCCGCCT
This sequence comes from Ampelocalamus luodianensis, assembly GCA_036346255.1. Classification (NCBI taxonomy): domain Eukaryota; kingdom Viridiplantae; phylum Streptophyta; class Magnoliopsida; order Poales; family Poaceae; genus Ampelocalamus; species Ampelocalamus luodianensis. The sequence continues at coordinate 66,033,046 of CM070618.1, forward strand.
CCGCCGTCGTGAGCTCACCTCAGGCGACCATTTGGCTCTGCACCGCACCATTGTGTTCGTGCAGCTGCTGCAACCAGTGAGGCCACTAGCGAGCCAGGAACCGCTCGGCTCGAGATCCTCCACCTCGCCGTCGCGACCACGCGCGGGAGCTCCGTCGAGCCGCCGCCGTTAAGGTCTAATATCGTCTTTAGTGTAATTAAGTTCTTTAGTTGTATCCACGATTTGTGGGCCCTCTTTGGTTAATCACGTTTAGAAATCCTTTAATCCAGCCCGTTATTTATTCTCTGAGTCACTGCCATGTGGGTCCATGCTGTCAGTTAGGGTTGTGTAGCTCTGGTAATGCGTTTTCTCTGTCGGGAGGCGTATTTCTCTGTGTGTATATGTTAGAAGTACACCTTGATAAGTCAAAGGCGTATTCTTAGAATCGCCGGACGCCACTTTCGGAAAGTGGTACATTGCAGTCGACATTTTCGCGTGCGCCCATTGTCGATGTGAGGGCTAGTTGGTGTGGGTGCGAAATGGTATTAATGCATTATAGATTTCGGAAATGATTTAGTATTTTCTGGTTTGTGTTTTCTGTTGATCTGTTAATTCAATTAAACTTGTAAAATGCATAACTAATTCAAATTTTATCCAAATTGCATGAAACCAGTGCTGTTAATTTTCATTTTAAGTGTACTACTTGATAAAATTAGCTTCATCCATGTCTCTGTAGCAGAAATCTGTTAACTAATAAAATGATGTCTTATGTATCTTCTAAATTAGAAAATGCATATCTCTTTCAATAATTGTCCAAATTCAATGAACCCAATTCTGTAAAATTCTATTTTCAGTATACTAATTGTTAGGATAGGTTTTAGATACTGGTTCTGTTCATGAAAATTTGTTAAGTAATTAACTAGTGTTTTGATGTGTTTATAACTTAGAAAATTCTTAGAAAATTCTTAATTAAAAGGTTTTGTCCTCTGTTTCTAAAATTTTGTTGTATCATGCTTAGGTTCTTTGTGTGAGTCTTGGTTTGTTTTGGTTGTTGTTGTTGTATGTTTGAGTTTGGTCGGTGTTATTCGTTCTTATTCGCTGTTTTGTTCAATCGTTAGGCTTCGATATTTGCGGCAACCCTGAGAACGACCCTCCGCAACAAATTGAGCAACAGCAGCCAGGCAAGCAGTTTGATCATGATAATCCCAGTATTTTAAAGTCTAATATTTCGTTTCAGCTGTATGTATGCATCGCTTAATTTGTGTTAAATTGATTAGTTAAATCCGTAGCTGCATATCCTGTAGACAAAATATTGATCTCTACTACCTGAGCCTAGGTTATTTGCTGTGATTAGAGGTCGCTGGATGATCTCTTGTCACTTAGTAGATCCGGGTCAACTTGCTTAGACATGCTTAGCTATCGGTAGAACTGGGCGGTTATCGACTTAGTCGGTAACCTTGATCACACAAAACTTTCTATAACTTTATGTTTCAGCATTTCTGCTTTGTTTAATTGCAAAACTAAAAATGAAAACAAAAATGATTTGGACGCGGGCACAATGGTAAGATTGGTGTGATCTTTTGGGTGTGACTGGAAAGGTGCCCGGGTCAATTAAGGACCGAACATCTTGTGAGTGAATTTTTATCCAGGCATTTCAGCGTGCTAACCACACTAGAGTATATGGGACCTCTCTTGACCTAGTACTTTGGCGTGTATTGGCTCCGGGTCGCAGGAGGTCGCGGGAGGATGGAGGTGGGAGCATGGTAGTTGTCAGAAAAGCTTTATCACGAGTGGGTAGTTGTCTTTCGGCTTTACCATGTAAGCGTATGGATTTCTATCCATACGAGCGGCTCGTAGTTAATACACAATATTAGAAAAAGTCTCGTAGGACTTAGTCATGTGCGGCATACCTTGGAAGTGTGCTTTGGCTTAAAGGCGATGCGAGGTGTGGGTGCGATGGTACACCTGCAGGTTAAAAACTATTCGAATAGCCTCGTCTAGGTGATGGACACGCTTGGGTAAGCTTTTCAAGAGTTAGACTACAACATTTAAATTAAAACTTGATGGGTGAGTGCGAATCGGGATTCGTGCTATTGTTAATGGTGACTATTGGGATAGTCACTTCTAGGTTGCTTATCTTTCGCTTTTGTTATTATTATCATACATTATTTCAATCTTAAAAATGAATTGCAAACTTGCCTTTAAAGCTGTATTACCTTATTGCAAATGAAAATTGGCTTTATGCAAATGAAACATATGGCCTCCACCAAATAAGCTCGCATGTAGCATATGAGCAGTGCGCTAGTTCACACGTCGGTCTTGCGGGTACAAAGACAATCTTTGTACTCGGTGCTTTGCTTGATGTTGTTGTTGCAGAGGAAGAAGGTGAGCCTCGGGGCCTCACTACGTGAGCTGTCTTTGTCGTAACCGTGGGTGACGACTAGGCTTGGCGGTCGGTCGGATGCCTTGTGGGTTGAAGGCACACCGATTGGCTTTGTTTATAGCCATCTTATGGCACTTTGCTTCATTTGTCGTTCTTGTTATTTGTGTATCTTTTGGGCGGTCGGCTGTGTATGTAATAACCTCTACTATTTGTTTATCTTCCGTTTGGTAGTGTTGTGTTTGGACTCTATGTGTGGAATGGAGTTGATGTCTAATTTTGTACCGAGGTGTGTATCTGCTCAGGAAGTATACATATCTCGAGGATCAGTTTATTTGATTTGTGATGCTAGGACCAGGTGGTTGGTTAAGCATTACAAACCAAATAAATTGGGGTCCTCACACTTCGTCTTTACAAGAAAAGGTTGACTTATTCACTTAGATGTATCAAGTTTCTTTTGCATCAAGGATTGGCATTCCGTGGACATGATGAAAGTGAAGAGTCTAGCAACAAAGGGAACTTCCTTGAACTTTTGAAGTTTCTTGCAAAAAACAGTGAAGAAGTGAGCAAGTATGTTTTGAACAATGCTCCAGGTAATTGCACCTTAACTAGCCCAATGATACAAAAGCAAATTATTCACTGTTGTGCCATAGAAACTAGAAAGAAAATAATTGAAGAACTTGGCGATGAGCCCTATGCAATTTTAGCTGATGAGTCTAGTGACATATCACATAAAGAACAACTAGCTCTTTGCTTGCGTTATGTTGATAAATTGGGAAGGCCATGTGAGCACTTTATTGGAGTTGTTCATGTAAATGATACTACCTCTTTATCACTTAAAAATGCAATTGAAGCTTTACTTGTTAGTCATGGCTTGACTATGGCTCAAATCCGTGGTCAAGGTTATGATGGGGCTAGCAACATGAAAGGAGATATTAAAGGGTGAAAACATTGATCATGCAAGAGTCACCTGCGCTTATTATATCCATTGTTTTGCACATCAACTCCAACTAGTTCTTGTTCTTTGTTGCTAAGGGCATCACTGATTGTGTGAGTTTTTGATCAAGTATCTCTCTGTTGAATATTATTGGAGTTTCTTGTAGCGTCATGGCATGCTTGAAATGCTCGGCTTGAGAATATCAAAAAGCACTTGATTGTGGTGAACTTGAATGCAGGAGTGGATTAAATCAAGAGATGGGTTTGCCTAGGCACAGTGAGACTCGGTGGGGCTCTCATTACAAAGCGTATGCAATATCATTATTATGTATTCCACAATCCATGATGTACTCATAGATCTTGGTGATGATCGCACATAAGGCCGATTGGACAAAAATACATTTTGTGCTTGGAGCATTTGAGACCTTTGAGTTTGTTTTCTTTGCACACTTAATGTTTGTTATTCTTGGATACACAAATGAATTATCCGAGTGTTTGCAAAGAAGGGAGCAAGATATTCTTAATGCAATCTCACTTGTTAATGTGGCAAAGAGCAGAATGCAACAATTGAGGTCGATGGTTGGGATAAGTTCCTTGAGAGGGTCACTTCATTTTGTGATAAACATGGTATTGAAGTTCCTACTATGGACGGTGATTATGTGCCTTATGGGAAATCGGCAAAGGTGCGCTCGTGCTCGAAACCAAACAAATGATGATCACTTGGAAGAGAAGTATATATTGGTGTCATTGATCAAATTAGCCAAGAGCTTGATAATCGGTTTGATGAGATTAATATGGAGTTGCTCTCTTGTATGTCGACCTTCAATCCTTCCAACTCATTTGCTTCTTTCGATGCATGGAAGGTACGTAGACTAGCTGAGTTCTATCCTAAAGAATTCTCGAGCAATTATTTGCTAAAACTTGAATTGCAACTTGGTAATTATATTGATGACATGAGACAAGTTGATAGTTTCAAAGATCTAGACAATCTTGTTGATCTCTCGATTAAGCTTGTTGAAACAAAGAGACATAAAGTGTATGATATGGTTTACATGCTTCTCAAATTGGTTTTGCTTCTACCGGTGGCAAGCAAGTGTTGAAAGGGTATTTTCTGCAATGGTTTTAGTGAAAACAAAGTTAAGAAATAAGATGAGTGATAGTCTTTTGGATGATTGTCTAGTCACATTCATTGAGCGGGATATTTTCTTTGAAGTGGATGAAGATGATATAATTGAGACTTTCATGTCTTTTAGAAAGCGTAGGCCAAAAAAGTCAGACAAGTAGTATTGTAAGTCTCTTTTATGTATATTTAAGACTATTAGTATGGTGTTTGAACTATTTATATTGTAATTTGTGCAAGTTTCTAACTTAATCATTGATTTTAAGACTTATCATATTATTTAGTGCCTGTATACCGAATCACGGTGCAAATTTTATAATTATTTACCGAATTGGCAAATGGTTTTATCGAATTGCATATGAAAATTTTGGTGTGGCATACCCTTTGGTAAAATCCTGGATCCGCCACTGCTTCGATGCTCCACAAGAAATGCAGGTCCAAAAAGATAACAAAGGAAACACCAAGGATTGAGTCCTTCCTACAAAAGAATGGAACCCTACATCCGAAAAGATACACTTATGCAGAAGTGAAAAGAATGACGAACTCTCTTGCTGTAAAGCTAGGTCAAGGTGGATTTGGTGCTGTTTACAGAGGCAACCTCTCCGATGGTCGCCAGGTAGCAGTCAAGATGCTAAAGGACTCCAAGGGTGATGGGGAGGAATTCATTAATGAGGTAGCTAGTATTAGCAGAACTTCTCATGTTAATGTTGTGTCTCTCTTAGGATTTTGTCTGCAAGGATCCAAAAAGGTTCTCATCTATGAGTACATGCCTAATGGTTCACTTGAAAGATATGCTTTCAACAACAACTCTAAAGGTGGAATTTCTCTAACTTGGGAGAAATTATTTGATATAGCAGTTGGCACTGCCCGAGGGCTTGAATATCTCCACCGTGGATGCAATACTCGTATCGTGCATTTTGATATCAAACCCCACAACATTCTACTAGATCAAGACTTCTGTCCTAAGATCTCTGATTTTGGAATGGCAAAGCTGTGCATCAATAAAGAGAGTATTATCTCCATTGGTGGTGCAAGAGGAACAATAGGCTATATTGCCCCGGAGGTCTATTCAAAGCAATTTGGAGCAGTAAGTAGCAAGTCTGATGTCTATAGTTATGGAATGATGGTCCTTGAGATGGTTGGGGCAAGGGATAAGAATATCAATGCAGATAGTGAATCTAGCAGCCAATATTTCCCACAATGGATTTATGAACATTTAGATGAATATTGTGTCAGTGCTTCTGAGATTGATGGCGAGATCACAGAGATTGCAAGGAAGATGATAGTGGTTGGGTTGTGGTGTATACAATTAAATCCTACCAATCGGCCAACAATGACTAGAGTCGTCGAGATGCTAGAAGGGAGCACAAGTGGCCTGGAATTGCCACCAAAAATGCTTTTGAGTTGATAAGCATGGATATGTTTCTATTGAATGTTGTTCACTTGTCCAAGTGTTGCACAACTGCAAATATTTGTTAGTAGTTTGCAAAATTTAAGACTTGCATCAAAAGTAGTTGGTCTGTAAACAGTGGCGGAACAACAAACTGTTGACCATTGGATAAATAACATTGTATGATGGTATCATTTTGGAATTTGGATCGAACTCACTGCTAATACTGACTCTCTTTTGTGCAGTTGTACACAGATCGTTTCAAACACCTTACAGTTCCTGTGAAACACCATACGAACTAGACATGGCAACTAAAGAGATTCATTCACCAGTCCACAAATCCATACAACAAGGTCACTCACAAAATAGAAATACAAAGCCGAAGTGTTGAGTACTTGAATTGTAAATTGGACATTGGAGATTTGGGATCAGAGCTTACCTAAGTCAGTGGCCAAAAGGGAGTAATGAAGTCATACCTAAATTTCAGATGCCAGGCCTCCATCGACCGTAGCGGTGCCGCCTGCGTCGATGCCGCCTCCGCTTGAGTCGAGGCCTGGCGAGCGCGGCTGCACGAGAATGGGCGTAGCCAGGATTTGTAGTTATGGTGGTCCATTGTCTAAAATTTATTTAACCGCTATAAAATTAAAATGTCGGTACGTAAGTATATGAATTACGAAATGCAATTAAGGTAAAAGGACATCTGAACTTCATAAAATAGGCGAATATAGCTCTCTTAACATAGAATTGAAATATTACATACCCATAGTAGTTGAAGAACAGTACGTCACTACTTCTTCTTCTTGTCAGGCCTGCGCCTTCTAATAGCCATGAAAGTGTTGATGATCTCTTCTTCACTCAATTGTAAGAAGATATCCCGCTCAATAAAAGTGACTAGACAATCATCCAGAAGGCTATCACCCATCTTATTTCGCAACTTATTCTTGATAAAGGTCATTGCATAAAATATTCTTTCAACACTTGCGGTAGCCACCGGTATAAGCAATACCAATTTGATAAGTAAATAGACCCAATGATAAACTTTATCCCTCTTTGTTGCAAAAGAAACTTCAAACATCTAAGTGAATAAGTCAACCTGATCTTGTAGAGACGTCGCTCCTCATTATCCACCTTCACAATTTTATCATCAATTGCTCCATGGGGAGTCATAAATAAGTTGTATCTTTCTTGAGCTGCGTTGTGAGCACTTGTTACACCACCCACATGTAAATCAAGTGCATCATTTCTATTCCAATTTCTCCAACCACCTTCAACAAATGCAGATTTCTTAGTTTTCTCCTTTGCAAACAAGTAGCACACAAAGCAAAATGCAGCTTCCTTCTTGATACTATATTCAATCCAAGGATATTTATAAAACCATATAGCATTGAATTGCCTATCCTATTACCGATTTTCTACTTTCAAATTCATGTGCATAAGGTTGGAATGGGCCTTTAATAATATATGATCGTCGAATCGCATCTTGATCATTGGCGGGATAATTTGCAATGGATTGCCTCTCCTGGATCAAGTGGAAGCCGTGATATCATAAACCGGTTCTTTTCAATGTTGGAGGTGGACTTGGAGGCATTGGAGTTGGAGTCACATTTTCTTCAATCACTCTATCTTGATCCGATCCACCTTCTTGTTCTTCAATTTGCTCTTACGGATCATTGCGACCACGGAAGGAGATGGAGAAGAAACCTTCTTCTTTGATGCATATTTCTGAAAAAGAGAGGCAATATCACCACTCCTCTTCATATTTTAACAAATCTGCAAGAGAATTATATAAAGTTTCAATTTATCAAACTAATAATCTTATACTACAAAAAACATATAATCACTGTGATTGAATGATTCTGCGCGCCATAGCAAAAGTTGACTTGGAAGCATCGTAGAAACGATGAACCACGATGTCATTGATAATTTTCTTTATTTCTTCTTTCTCCTACATTTCAAGTTTATAAGTTATAATCCTAACATTTGATGAAGAAAACAACAATCATCATTCATCGAGTTGAAAATTCCCATTTCTCGAAAGAAATTGGAAAAATGGGAAATTAAGACAAGAATTAATACCTAACTCAATCTTTCGAATTCCAATTCGTTGGTAGTAACGGTGTTTCGTTGCCTCTCCACAACTAATCTCACGTGTGTATATATCGCATAACTAAGGGTAGTGCGCTCAGTTCTGTATAGTACCATGTAATCTTTGCGTTCTATAACTACTAATGGTAGTGCGTACACCATATATCTTGATATACATGATGATTCTCGTCAAAAATATATATATATATATACATGATGATTAGATGGAACTACAAGAGAAGAAGCCACGAGATTACGTAAGAAGCTCGGTGGCGGCAAGGTCTCCAATCGGGCGGCGAGTGCGGTGGCGGTGCGGCGTCGAGGACCGAGGGCTACGAGCGAAGTATGACCATCCGAGGCGAGCGGAGGCGGGCGATGGCTTTTCGTGTTCTGTTCTTGCCTTCTCGGGCTCGCCTCTGATCTCGGCTCTACACGCACGCAACGGCCAATAGCGATCAAGCACGCGATGTCGGCCAATGCCATCGGCGTCGGCGGCGAGCGAATCGGCCGCGTGCATCGTCCCCGGAGCGCGGCGTTGTTTTGCTTGGGCGCGCGCAGCGCGAGGTGGTCCGCGGCCCACGAGGACCACCTGCAGCTCGCCAGCGAGCGCGGTCGCGGGATGCTTGAGGAGGCGAGGCGAACCGTCGATTGGGATTTTGCGGTTTAGCCTTTCGCCTTTTGCGGGCCGTGGGCTACTTGGCCGGGACTCAGGAGAGGCAATTAAGGCCGTGCGGTAATCTATCAATATGCTCCTTCCGTTTCTAAATAGATAACATATTAGGATTTTGCACTTCAAGCAAGACATATATAGAAAAGACCAAATTGTCCTCTTTTATTAGAAAAGACCAAGACACGAGTTTAAATTGTGCATCTTAGGGCATATACAATAATATAGACAGCTGCTGTCTATAGCAACTCTCTATGCCACCTACAGACAGCACTAAAAACGGCTCATACAATGAGTTATCTTTTTACCTATCTTTATAGATCACACAATCTTTTAATACTTTCCTTGGTTCTGGTGATACAATCGGCTACATGATTGTAGACAACCCATTTCTCTCTCTTTATTCTTTTTCATCTACATCAGTTTAAATCGTACGTAACAGAGAATATAGACAGCTGATATAAGCCTATTATACACGACCTTAGTAAAACAAGCTCATCATCATGATGTCGCCTAGCAGTGAGGTAAAATCCGTAATTGTGTCCTCAAGGATGAAAACACCTCGTACAATCACATGTGCACTATCATTCACCTACGCAAAAACCAAATCAAAATGCTAGATTTGGACGACATTCCCATCTACTCGCATTCCGGCAAAGAAACAATCCTCTACAATTTCTATAAAGAACTCCTCGGCGCCTCCTCTCCCTACAACTTCTCCTTTGACCTGCATGATCTCCTGGCCAATACCTCCCTTGACTCCCTCCAAGCCTCTCAATTCATCCAACCTTTCTCCCTCCTAGAGACCCGTCAAGCACTCAAGCCCTCCTTGCTTTGAAGGATGACTCCGGCCCGGGACAGGACGACTTTGGCCCTGCCTTTTATAAAAGCCAACAGGAGCTGGTAAAAAATGATCTCCTCAACCTTCTACTCGATTTCCATGCGGCCAAAGCCGACCTTCATCGTTTTAATAAGTCATAGATCGTTCTGCTCCTAATCTACGAGTACATGCCCAATGGTTCGCGAGTAGTGTCACGTTACCATGTCATTTTTATTTTGAGTAACTTAATTGTGCAGGCAGAGAGGCTTCGGAATTAATGGCATCTTCCTTGCCTCCTAACGCGTCGTAATGTGAAACGCAAGTACAATTGAATTGTCTTGATTATTATTTGTTCAAGTTGTTTGACGATTTATGCAATGAGTAGTCTTCACGAGTTATGATTAATTCTAGTCTTACTTATTTACTTTCATAATTGTTATACCATGATTCTTTGAGAGTATGTTTTACATTTCATTCATTCATTCATGATTCCCTATGGGAGTGGATAGATAAGTCCCATCATTCTAATATGGGCAAGTAAGACCCACCATTCAATATGGGCAAATTGGATCTCTGTTATGAAATATTCTTCATACGGGCCTTAGATCCCCGTATTTTGGATAATACGGGCTTGAGTGAACACCGGCGGGTGTTCGCTGGCTATACCAGTATAAGCATAAGTGAAGAGCATGCATTTCATACCTGCATAAGTTTCCTGGCATTTTATTTATGTATTCAAATATTGAAAATGGCATATATTTGTTCCATTGTTTTCTGTATTGCTCAATTGTATTTGCTAAGTCGTGGACTTACTCTTGCTAGTTTGTTTGTTTTAGGTAAACACTGAAGGTGGCATGCTTTTGAGAGGGAGTAGTCACATGAATAACTTTACATATTTCACTTTTATTTAATGAACCTGCTATTATCATTTAGTTGAGAATTTTGGGATTGTAATAAATGGCGATCTGATGGTTGCTATCGTCCATCGTTATGATTTGGTTGAACTAGACTATGCCTTACGTTCATTTCAACTATTCTTGATAGTGTTTCTCTTGAGTAACATATTATTGATTGGACAAGCAAAGTTTGTTAAGTTTGCTGAAATTTTAATACAAATTTTATATTCGTTCTCTTGTATGTTGATCGTTAACCTTCATTAGTTGTTAAAGTGTTGAAAGTAAGCTGTATTGTGGCTTTGTGATAGAGTTTAGGTAACATTTTGGCTTTTGCATAGCTAGGGTGTTACAACTACGATCGTAAGGTCCAACCTCGTAGCCCCGCTGTAGGTGACTTGGTATTGAGACTTATCTAATCCCAGTCTAATCGGAACAAACTTTCTCCCAAGTGGGAATGTCCTTACACTGTGGTCGAAGTTACACGATCAGGTTCGGTACGACTAGCGATGGAAGATGGTCGGGTTCTCTCAAACTCTTCGAACATCAATCAGTTGCGCAAGTGTTATGTGTAACAAACCACCAAGACAATAAAGTATCAGGTTCCTTCTATCTTTATTGTCTTACATTGAGTAGTGCTTTTATAATCTTTCAACCATTTTTTATACGCTCGGTTTTTTCTTTACACTGGTCAAAGGAAGGTCACAACAACTAGTTGAAGTCTTTTCTTTCTGCATGTGGCCCTGCCCGCTAGATGGAACTTCCTAGTATTACCTTGTTTCTAACTTTTGCTGCCAATACAAAGATGTTGAACTCAAAAAACATGGTCGAATGATTTTAAGCCAATTCTTTTCATCTTAGTTTATTTCTTCATTCATTTTAAAAAATACTCTAAGTAGAGTGTACTTTTGAAATTTATTCAACTGCTTTTGGTAAACTCGGTCAGTTCTAACTGGTCAGAGGAAGAAACACACCTAGTCAAAGTCTCTCCTCTTTGCACGTGGTCCTGCTCACTAGAAGGAACTTCCTAGCATCGTCATGTTTTCTACTCTTGCTACCAGGGCAAACTTGTCGAGTCCATCGAAAAATGTCGAACGAATTTATAAAGTCCTCTAGATATTTGTCTAACTCAAGTTGCCATTCTTGATTTGATTAATCTGGTCGGAGATGATAACATCACCTAGCCAAAGCCTTTCCTCTCTGCACGTGGCCCTGCCTACTAGAAGGAACTTCCTAGCATCGATTCGTTTCTACTCTTTCGACCAGTGCAGGATAATCGTGATAAAAAAAACTATAAGTTAACCAAACTTCTCTATTTTTAGACACCATTTTTTCACTATTTACTTAGTTTATTCACATAAACTAAGCAAATAGTCGGGGACTAGGATAAAGTTATAAATATGACTTAAATTCTTAGTCTTGGTTTCTTTTTCCCTTCATTTTCTTATGAGTTACTAACTGCTCGACAAGATGATTTGTAGGAAAAAGGAGGGAAAAAGGAAGCATTACATATATCTGGTCTTAACTTCTTTTTCATTCATTATCTTATGAGTTACTAACTACTCTACGAGATGATTTGCAGGAAAAAAAGGAAAGATTATATATATCAACAAAAACTTGTATTTGCAGGTCCCTTTTACAGGCTACTCCGACGAAGGAGATCCCATTTGAATCTCCTCCGACACTTTCTTACCAACGGGCTGTATTTCTTCAATCAACCGCATCGCTTCTGCTTCAGGGCAGTCGAAATCGGTTTCGATTGGTTGCACGCTAAGATTGGGGTCACGAGCCTTAAGTTTTGCCAAAGCATAACTTACTGCACCTTCAACCACCTCCCTTATCGAGTCAGCTTGGTTGGCCTTCAGAATGGTCACCAGCTCTTTTAAAGTCCCGACTTGTTCTCCAATGACACTCATGTGAGCAGATATCGTGTCTTCATGAGAAGCAATCCTCTCAGCACGTAGCTCTCCGAGTACATTGTTCAGGAGAGAAATGCTGTCTTGAAGGTTGACCTACATCGACTTCATCTCCTCCTGGTTACGAGTTGAAGCCTCACAGATTCGTTTTATTTCGACCGCTTGCTCTGAAAAGAGAAAGTTTGGTCTGACAAAATAACTCTTAGAGGATTAAAAAATCAAACTGGTTGCAGGTAAAGAGTTGCTTACCTTCTAGTCGAGAATCCATTTTCTCGCTCTTCTAATCTTTGTCTCTAGCGATGTGGGAGATCTCGTGAATAACCAAGGTTTTTTCATAGACCTCGGTTCGGAGCGTTCCCACTTCGACCTCTTTTTCTGAAAAGCAATAAGAGTTAAAGAGATAAAGATCAATGACATAAGCAGTCTTAAGTTCAGAACTTACTGTTTATTTGTCCCTGCAGCTTTCGAGTTGCAGAGTTGGCCTCCTGAAGCTTCTTCAGAAGGTCCTTTTTTCTGCCCTTAACTTTCTCGTTTCAAGTTTCTCGTAGTCGAGTGAATCAGCCAAGGTCTTTTCATCACTTTTAAACCTGCAAAGGTTAAGAGCGGACATGAGCTCTAAACAGGTGGTCGTAAGTCCTACTAAGACCAATACCTAGTCGTATGTTTTTCTACGATAACTTTCTGGCTGTAAGTGTTTCTATGACCAGTACCGAGTCGTAAGATTTTCCACGACAACCCCCACGAGTACTGTACAGATGGTCGAAACATAAAATGACTACGAGTATCAATGACTTACCATCTCTTTGCCTGCTCACAGAGTACTGCTTTCTTCTGTCGTAGCTTGACAAGTTGCTGATTGTATTCACAGACAGTGGCGATTTGTTCCAAACTTTTCTGCAAAAAAAGGAAGACAGTGAGAAGTGAGGAAAAACCGTGCGTATGAGTGTCATCAGATACTTACATTCATGCTCGTCTAAGCAAACATGGAGACTACCATCGCTAGATTCTTTAGCTCAACCATTTTTTCAACACGGTCCCATCAAACATTTTCGAGACGTTCGTCATCGAAAATCTCCTCATTGTTGGGAATATCCTTCAGGTGAGGGACTCGATCATGGGATCTAATGGCAGAAGACTCCACAATGGAAGCAGGGCTAAAGAAATCAGAATAGAAATTGAAGTACTTCTTTTCTTCTGATTCAGTGACGCCAGCTTCTCCTCAAGGACCGGGAGGAACATCTACGGCGACTTCCTTCCCGATGCGGTGATTAGATGATCCACCACCTTGGTCAGAGGTTTCTACTGCTACCTCTGTGGTTTTCGTCTCCACGACCACCTCAGTGGTCGTAGTAACTTCAACGACAACAGCTTCTTCCACCACAGGAATAATGGTCGATCCTTCGACCACTACCACTATTGTTCCTTCAATTGTCAAAGAAGTAGCAGCAGGCTTCTCGACAGAAATGTTGTTCTCACACTTTTGTCTTTTCACATACCTCTGTGTCCTGGACTTAACCAGGAATTTAGAAGCAGCCATCCCAACGCAAGATCTCTTTGACCTCCTCTCTACGACCACGTCTGGTCGTAGCTCGAGTTGAAGGATGGGATCATTCGCGACCACGTCTGGTCGTGGGCCTTGAGTAGGAGTCGCCTCGTGAACCTCCTGACTCTCCAGATGGCTGAGACCAGTCTCAACCACCCCAAGAACGGCGCCTCCCTTAACCATGGTTATGCTGGTGCAATATTTTCCTTCACAAAAGACATAAAGTCCTTGCAGTTCTCCTTTTTTAGTTGCTTGATAAAGCTATGAGAGGCAGAAACTGTGAAAGCTTTCTTGTCATAATAGAATGGTACCTTGGCCTTGGGAGCTTTGCGCTTAAGAGCTTCAGCTGCCTCAACCATCTTTTCTTTCTCCGCAGTAGCCATCTCTGCAGCGAATCTCGTGAAAGGCTTGGTCGGATCAGCAGAGCTTGAGCCCACGCCGTCCTTGTCAGCGACTTTTGCAAGTTGCCACCTTTTAGCTGAAGGAGTATGGCTCTTTTGAGCCACCGACCCAATGACAAATAACACGACCTCTTCGTCATCTTGACGGTCCTCTGTGCCTACTTTCTGGAGAAGTCAAAAAAAGGAATAATTACTAAGTGGTCGTAAATCCTTTTACGACCAGTACCTAGTCGCAATCCTTTCTACGACTGCCTCATGATCGTAAGTTATTCTACGATCATCTCCTGGTCGTAAGATCTTTTACGACCAATACCTATTCATAAGTTTTCCTGCGACATCCTTTCAGTCGTAAGCTTTTCTACGACTATGAAGCCTAAAGAGAAATTAGTCTTTGATTACCTTTAGGCGTTCCATCCTTTCCTCTATGGATACCACCGCGAGGATTTGCGGAGCCACCACATTGGGTGGCGGGGGTTTCTCGCAAACGAGTTTGACTCGAATGTCGATCTTCGCTCGTGGAAGATCTGTGTAAACGGATAAAACGTTCAATAGATCGGCTGGAGAACAACCAACACAAGAGCTAAGTCAAAAATTCGCTTACCTGGCTCATAATCTCTAGTTGGGTCTTGTGGCCCCGAGTACCTCCACATGGGAGGAACTCCTTTCTTCAAATGGCTGATGCGGTGTGTGATTAAATCCTTCACCACGTGCCACCAAGTAGTCCCTCTTTCTTCAAGTCTTTTATGGCTTGAATGTAAGGGGTGATCCGATCAAGATCCCTAGAAATCGAATCCTAGGAAGAAATCTTTTCGACAGCCTTCCCCGCGAAAGAGAGGCTGTCTTCGTTGGTGGTCTTCTAGTAAAACCACCTCTTCTTCCACCCCGGCCACGATGACCGGGTGAACATCTGAATATACTCTTTTGACTTGCCATCGTGGAGCTTCCGACCACAACTTCCAGCGATCCCGGCTTGTCGGGCCATTCCATAACAATACTGGAAGAGCTCGAAGTCCGTTGGAATCTCCAGGTATGCCTCACACAGGTACATGAACACACTTAACATGGTGATGGAATTGGGACCTAGGTTCACCAATTCCACCCCCAAGTGCTCAAGTACGAGTGTGAGAAAAAGGTAAGCAGGCAATCGGAGGCCGCACTTGCAGTACACTTGGAAGACGGGGATTTACCCAATCTCCCCTGATGGCCAATGTTGCTCAACAACCGAAATCCACTTTACAAGTACTTTTTCCAGAATCTTCCCGGTGGCGACCAGAGCTTTCATCTTCGCCTTGCCCATCTCTGATTCAGCCCATTGGGAAACGGTCCCGGCCATTTTTCTCAGGAAAGGGGGATTTGGACTCGGAAAGATTTTAAGGAAGAATACGAGTTGGGTAGCGGCGGAAAACGCGAGAGCTAGATGAACAGTTGGGGCAATTGGAAAAAGGTAAGAACCCTAAATTTACCCATGCGATAAGTTTTTATAACTGCAAGCTTGAAACAAAACGCCGTGGAAACCCAACGGTTCCCACCGCTTCGGGAATTGCTCCAACAAACAGATTTTCTTAAATTTGCCTTTTCGAGAAAACCGAGGCTATCTTCACACCTCAAGTGAAATTACCTTCTTGACTAAGTGGTTTTCTGGTCAAATGAAATACCAGTCGGAATGGTTTTACTTTCGATTACCATACTACAATCACTTCGTAGTCATAAGATTTTCTACGACTATCTTGTAGTCGTAAGATTTTCAACAACCTTCTTGACCAAGTATATTTCTGGTCAAATGAAATACACGTTGAAGAGTTTTTCCTTCGACCCTCACTTTACAACCACCTCGTGGTTATAAGAACATCTACGACTCCTTTTCCAAGTAAGTTATTTTTACTTAAAGCTGCGAGACTAGATGACAAGAATATAATAATCCTTATTTTACTATTTATTTGTAATTAATATTATGGGTAAATATGACATCATACGACTATTAGGTATACCCCTTATAGTCTTAAGGCGTAAGCCAATCAGGTAGTCATAAGTCCTACAACCACCCCCATAGTCGTAAGTCATTTTACGACTACCTCATGATCGTAAGTTCTTCCACGATCACCTCTGGTCGGAAATCCTTCTACGATCAGTACGCAGTCGTAAATCTTTCTACGACTACCCCTTGGTAATAAGTCCTTTACGACCAGCTCAGCCACGACCACCCTGTAATTAATTAGATCCACTTGTTTGTAGGCTCAATTGATTATATGATCTAAGTAGTCAATATACGTTGTTATTCTCTGGAATAACTGCACATAACGCGTCATTATCTCTGACAAGTAACTGCCAGGCGAAGTGGAGGGGTTACTACTCCGGTGATTACTACCATTATTACGTCCATTATACGGAATAATGAGGCGCCTCTTGACCTGGAGGAATGACCACCTCTCCACGCATTATAAAAGGGCTTCAATCAGAGATAATAGGGGCAGAGGCCGATTGATATAGACAATCGGGCAGAGACAATCAGGAGCACTAGACTTTACCTTGATTGTAACCAGCATACTCAATACAATACACACAAAAGTAGGGTTGTTATTCGCTCTGTAGAAGGCCTAAACCTGTCTAAAAATCATCGTGTCTTTCTGTCTGTGTGTTCAATTGTTGAGATCTCCTGAATCAAACAATCTTTACGTAAGATCGGTTCTAAAACACTGACACGTATCAATTCTAATGGCACATGAATTGGTTTAATAACATCTTGAACTAATATATTCAGTATATGCGTACAACATCTAACATGAAAATATCGACCAGCAAACAACATGTCATCTTTGCTATTTTCTATCAAAAACTTATAAGCTGAGTTATTGTTTCTCGCATTGCCTAATGTTAGAGTAAACAATTTTCTCTTTATGCCCCCCCAATCTATTAGGCATTTGGTGATAGCCTCCTCAATTGCAAGACCAGTGTGAGGATACTTCACATCCTTGAATGTTATTATCTTTTTCTTGAGGTTAAAATTAGCACCAATATAATGGGCTGTCACACACATGTATCCTAAGTTCTAAATAGATGTCCACATATCTGAGGTCAGGCA
This sequence comes from Ampelocalamus luodianensis, assembly GCA_036346255.1. Classification (NCBI taxonomy): domain Eukaryota; kingdom Viridiplantae; phylum Streptophyta; class Magnoliopsida; order Poales; family Poaceae; genus Ampelocalamus; species Ampelocalamus luodianensis. The sequence goes on from CM070618.1 coordinate 66,050,255, forward strand.
AATACGAGAATCAATGTTCTAAAATTCATTACACATCTCTTCCTTCATTCGCTCATACAAATTAACAGAATCATTACAGAGTGTTAGACGACCAAAGACTCTAAAGGATGGTTGCATTGACTCCATCCATTCCTTAAAGTAGGGGTCCTCCAACTTTTGGAATGGGAACTTGGTAATCAGCTCACGAGTCCTTTGGAGATCAAAAATAAATGAAGCTTCTGATGGTTGCTTTTTCATAGTTGCAAGGAACCTATTCCTGTCATCAATCTCAATTTTTTGGCAGGACTCGACAATGTGGTTTCTAAGGCTGTTTGTGCTAGTTTTGTTGGTATATGTCAACTTCAACTTGCAATATTTACAAACTGCCTTTGGGACACCTTCGACTATAACCAACTCATGCTCAAAATGTTCCCAAACCTTTGCCCTCCTTCTAGGTGTTTGTGATGAGGGCTCATCAATGGTGTCATTTATACCTGAGCCCTCTGCACTTGTGTAGACATGCTTAGAAACCTAAAGTAATTAACAAATTAACTTAGTAAATAGCCAAAAGTTTTGCATGTTGGTTGATGCAACATAAAAAATTGTATGACCTTTTTCATCTATCAAATTATAGGAATTAAAACTTGCATGCTGACATGATTTCATATTTAGGTAATTTCATATGCAGTAATCCCATGTTATCCTTCTACCATGTAAAGATCTACTAATACTGTACCTTGTAAACATTACTCTTTGACAAAATTATAATCGTCCCATCAAGAACTGTAACTTTTGCTGTGAAGAAAGGACACATAGATATGACCAAAGACAAAAACGTAGTAGTAGCTTGTTTCCCACTTAGCAACATCACTGGTCTCTAGGGTGAATAAGCTTATTGTTTATCTATAATGAGACAAAGAACAGGAAAATCAAACTCTGTACTTGCATCACAAGTTCTTGTTTAATACTCCTTTTGGGGGTCGAATGAATGAACGGTGGATTACTAGAAATAGAGTATCTCAATACGTATTTATAGCAGTATATGGATTCAAATTTATGTAGGCATGAAATTACATAACTAAATGAATGCCCAATGATTTTTGCATAAGAAAGAAGAAAATTTAATGGCCAATTAATAGGGCTTACCAACTTAGGCTATTCTTGAAAGATTTGAAGTGAGTTTGCAACCATAGGCAACTAGAATTGGGGGTCGGTTGGCATCAAAGATCCAGGAGAGCAGGGGATGCAACAGTCGTGTAGTCATAGGAGAAGCAGGAGCTCGGCGGCGAAGAGTTAGCGGAGGAGGGGAAATCGATGGTAGCAATCGATCTGGGTATTGTCGTCATGGTCGACGTCCTGAGCGTTGCCGACGTAGCGGGGGATGCTCGACAGCAGTGGACAGCAGGAGGAAGTGGGGGAACTCAACGGCATCGAGCAAACCGGCAAGGAGAGGGTGGCGATGGCGGTGGCAGTTGTGAGCAAGCCGGCGAGGAGGGGCGTGGCGGTCGCAAGCAAGTGTCAAAGACCGAAGAATAAATCTGAAGATTTGGGGAAAATTTCTCTGGATGAAATGGGGATAACGTGAGCACGATGTCTAGGGTTCTTGCCTACTTTACTCTAGAGCTAAAGAACACTAGGAACATGCTTTTTGTTGTTCTTTTCATTCATCTCTCTCTGGTATTAAACCTCTCCTCCAAGGCATCACTGAGTTTACATGTTGTAAAAGGTTACAAGTTTAGTAAAAACGACAGAGTTACGATGATCAGAATTGTAAAGGAAATTACTACTTTTAATGTCTTCCCTCATATCTTCATTAGCGCGCCAAAAGCTTTTCATCTGGACCGTCCATTCCTTCCAAGTGAAATCGACGAAGCGTTTTCCTCCTTGTCAACTTTACTTTGAACTCCCCTTTTTCTTTAGTGCTTGTATTCTCCGAACTTTTTGAACCTTCAAATATCAACGCAGCCTGACAATTTCCCCTTCCTTAAGATTGAACTTGTCCTCAAGTTTGGAAATTAGGGAATATCTTCCTTATAAAAGAAGCATCCTCCCAGGTGGCATTTTCCGAAGCCAAATTATGCCATTGAATTAACCATTGAGCTACCACACCCCCTCTTCGCTGCACAATCCGATGATCCAATATTTTTAAAGGTTCAATCTTGATCTTACCATTAGGCCCAACTAATGGTAAATCCAGAAGTGGTACTGCTGTAGATCCTAGATGTTTCTTGAGTTGACTCACATGAAATACGGGATGGATTGCAGCTTCTTCAGGCAGATTCAGTTGGTATGCAACTTTGCCCAATCTTTTCATGATTCTGAATGGACCATAATATTTAGATCTGAGTTTGAGTGACCCCTTAATCCAAATACATTTTGTCTGTAGGGTTGCGTCTTGAGATAAACCATGTCACCTTCATAAAATTGACGCTTAGACCTATTTTTATCAGTGAATTACTTCATACAGTTCTGGGCCTTCAATAAGTTTTGTTTTAGTTCTTGAGAAATTTTCTCCCTCTCTTATAGAGTCAGTCTAGTCATAGGCAAAGTATCGCAGGGAATGGAGATCTCACCAAATTGGGTAGGGGGATACCCATACAATGCTTAAAAGGGAATCATCTTCAAAGAGGTATAGTATGAAGTGTTGTACCACCACTCTGCCTATGACAACCAGTTCATCCAGCTTCTGGGCTTTTGAAAAATCATGTTTCTCAGGTACGATTTCAGACATTGGTTGACTCTCTCTGTCTGCCCGTTGGATTGGGGATGATAAGCTATGCTAAATCTCAGATGTGGGGAGCCCGGAATTATTGGAATTTATGCCAAATTAAAAATTACACTAAAAGTATAATTAATAATTAAGAACTTTTTGGTTCTTAATTAAAATTATACTAGCAGCATAACTTGAAATAAGGTATAAATCCAATAATTAGGATCCCGGATATATGTCTTACAATGGTTCCCAGGATTAGTGACCATTGCACATATATCCTTTAACAACATTGCATCATACACATACAAGGCATACATTACATAATTATACAGAAGGTTATAATTAGATTTGATACTACAATACCAAGTGACTTGGTCACTACAAAGTTTAACAGCGAAAGCAAAATAAAACGACAAAAGCCACCAATGGCCCCATCACCCGCAGGCTATTGTGTGGAGGTTAGAAACAGCTCTATTCGTTAGCGTCGCCCTCATCGGCGCTAACGGGTACTTCATAAAAATAACCATCTTCACCTGCAAAAAAGTGGTGAAAGCACCTGAGTACAGAAGGTACTCGCAAGACTTACACAAACTACTAAAAGAAAGTGTTTGATAGAACCTATTCAAAGGATTAGAGTTTAACATGCATAAGGTTGTCAACAGGAATGTTATAATGGTATTAATTTTGCATAAGGCAATACATCTGAACCTACACATGCTATAGTTTAACAAAGCAATTTTATAAATTGATTTGGACTGAAAACAGTAAATAATATAACATGTAATTACAAAACAAAACAATAATAAAGTGGCTTTCTACCACAGCAAAGATATAGCATGAATTCCCTTCATGCCACAGCAAAGATATTGCATGAATTCCCTTCATGCCGAACCAAAAACCAAAGCGAAGTTTTAAAACCAAAATTCTATACAGGTGACATCAACTCAAGTTATCGTCCATGACCGTGGACACGGCTATTCGAACAGTTTTATACCCTGTAGGGGTGTACATCTTTACCCGCACGACTTAGTCAGCCCGTTGCCTTCGGATGCCTCCGAATGATGACACACTTCCTTAGGTATGCCGATCGGGAAAACTAAGATTTGGTATTATTCAACAAGTTGACACTATTGAGTTGGACTACCCATGTGAGACTAATCCCGCTGGTGGAGGTTACACCACCTACCAACTAACAAGACACACATGTTACGCCGGAACATCCGATCCAATAAAAGTCGTTCTTCCCACACAGTCAATATTGAAATCAGAGCCTTATGAACCTGGATACATCCAAAAGTCCTCGCCCTTAAGAACATCTGATATCGATATAAGTTCCACATGGCATATGACACAGTCCGCAGACCTAAGCATATATGCCATATGAAATCAATACACATGCCCTTACTTTCCTGTTTCCCAACTCAATAGTATTAACCCTTTACTTAACCAAACAGCGCCCATACACTGCGTGTGGAAGTACGTTGGGACTTGAATTGAATAGTCAGAGTTCAGTCCTTAATTGGTCCAGACAAGTCCACCACATACCCAATCTCGTGCACGAAGGCACCATCACTAGCATCCTCTTGTCCAGATCAATTGAAATTTAAAATTCAATTATGATTTAAAGAAACTGGACAAAGAGTTAAAATGACTGAGATTCATTTGTTGCTCCCATGTTTGACAAGATAGCCTTGCCAAACACTAACGTTCTATGAACTGCATGGCTAAGCAAAATTCTGAAATTAAGTATTTTAGTATACAATACTACTCTAAGTTTGAGTGTATGATCAGATTGAGGATAAGCCACAAGTATTAGGGTATAACTATCTAGTGACAGATCACAAATAGATTTCAAGAATTTAGCATGCAACAGTATCACTGTGTTTTGTAAATCTACAGTTCAAAAATTGGGATCAACATGGTGCAAAGGGGATGCTTGCCTTGGTAATAATATACCTCTTGTGCAGGTTCTAATGGTTCAGGAACAGACTCAATCACTTCAGAAGATTCAGATTCTAAAAGAAACAATAACATCCAATGAATACAAGAACTGACAGCAAATAAAAATAAAGAGAAATTGCATGATCAAGATAGTAATGCATAATTAACAACATGCTTAAGTTATATCTATCCCAATAAAGATAATAGCCCATATTATCATCTACTGCCTTTAATTGACAGCAATTAGAGTTTAGGTTAAAGTTACAATTTTCAGATTTTGGAAAAAACTGAAATCAGGACAACTTATAAAAACAGAGTTTGCTGCTATATCATCTTATGAAAAATAATGTTTTGGTTTAAATTATAACTAAATAAGTAAACCAAAAGTCTACTTTATCATATAATATCACTAACTGACAAAGATTAAAAGGTGCTCCTCTGATGTGCATATTGTCGGTTCAACCGGCAACAAGACAGAGGAACAACAGATTGCTCTAAGACCAGATTGTGAAACAGGCTTAAGTAAAATCTTTGCTCGTTACAACTACCACTTGGGTAGACCTAACAACCTAAATTGGACCCTGCTGCCTTTGATTAACAAAATTTACAGAAAAGAACACGGTTACCCCTTTTGTCGGTCTGCCCGACAACAGCAGCAGAAAAGGGTTTTAGGGCCTTTTTCGATTTTGCTACAAAATGCTTAGAGATAACTTGTGCTTATGCTTCTAGGGTTAGATTATGACCTAGTTAAGCTAAAAAGATGACATCAGAAATCCTAGAGCTTGAAAAGACATGAAAGACCGAAAATGTATAAAAGTGACATTTCGATTTTATCAAGAATTGAGCATCACATGTACAAAGGAATGGGTCATGTGAGCTACTGAGGTCCTTAGGATACTTAGGATGACAAGGATTAAAGTCTAAGCTTACCAGAACAGGAGAAATACCAAAAGCTCCTTAACCGGCTATGATCAACAGAGGGTAAACCCTCGGTTTTAACCTACAAAAGATGATAAACTCATGTTACTCAGTGAATTAAGCATCTAGGATGGATAAGCAAGGTGTGAGAGCAAAGAAACTCCACTGGAAAAGAAAGAGGATGAAGATAGCTTCACGGTCAACAATGGTGGATAGGCTCAAAGCTAGGGTTTATATAGGGTTTGAACCACTGGAGCAAAGGGAACTCTCCAGAGATGTTGCGGTGGCACTTGAGTACCAGGTGGCAAGAAAATATTGGTCAAAATCGCAGCGCAACACTCTCTCTCCGGCAATGAAGTCGGCAGTGATGAACATAGGCGAGGAAGAAGAAATGCGACCCTCTGACATGCGGGCCCCGCCAAGGTAGTCAGAGTCGAGATCCCGAGTCGGATCGATTTGCCTCCGGTAGGATCGAATCGTAGTATCGAATCGTGAAATCGGCGATTCTATGGATTTGTAAAAATACACATATTTACCATCTATACTATAAGTTTGTATGATTCTTATAAGGTTTACCACTTACTTATTACCAAAAAGGGCAAAACACTTCTTATCACACAAATGAAAAGCATAATTGTTCGACATGATGGGTGATATAGTTACGAACTCTGAGGAGAACAGACATTACCACACTGATATAATATTTTGCACGCTCCTTGTTTATTTATAGTTTCATTCTCAGAAATTAATATCAACAAATTTTGCTCTAAAACAAAATATCAGCAAAACCTGGCCTCTAAAAAAAATTTCCCTAAGTCTCTACGAGTAGGATCGATAAGCTGTCGTGGGTTCGTAGAACCGTAAGACTCTAAGAGTAGGATCGCGATCCTAACTACCTTGAGTAGGATCGGATCGACAGTGAGACTCGGATCGACAGGCTGTCGTGGGTTCGTAGAATCGTAAGACTCTAAGAGTAGGATCGCGATCCTAACTACCATGGGCCCCGCTGTCAGTCACGGCAACGCACGCACTCATAAGATCCAAAGAACATCGACCGTCCGATTGGAAATGGATGATCACGATTGTTTTAGGTGTTAAACGATTGAACCGGTATGTTTTAATATGGACCACACGATCATAATCTAACGGTCAAGATCGCGGGGCGTATCGGGGTGACCCGAACGGCCCAATCGCTCTCGATCGTCCGATTTAGATCCAAGGGCGGAGATTGAATGAGCTCTTCGGGACGACCCGAACGGCCCACTAGATCTGGCTCGTTCATTAAAAATCCAATGGCCCACGTTCATTTTGATATTTACCGAAGGATACTGTTCAAAAATGAACGCCGCACGATTTAGATCCTACGGCTAGGATTGAGTGGGTGCTACGGGATGACCCGAACGGCCCAATGAATGCGGTCCGTCCGATCAGGATCCAACGGTGGAGATTTGGAGACATGCTAGGGTTTCAAATTTGAGGCTGGCTGCGGTAGGATTTAGATCGGACGGTGGAGATTACTTCGCGTACGTGGCTAGCCCACGAGGCTTTGCAATCTCGCCCGTTCGCTTGGAGATCGATGGCTCACGTGCACCGAGGGTTTGGGCACACGCCTGAACATTACAGGTGTGCCAGTTTAGGTCCAAACCTATGTGGCTCGGTCGCTACAGTGCTAAGGGGTTAGGGTTGGACCAGAGGGTTGACCATGCCATTTAAAATGTTAAGAGTTTGACTGGGGCTTTAAAAATAGCAAATAAATTTGTAAAAATATGAAATTTTGCAAAGATGATACTGGGATGATATATTCCCTAAATAAAATTTAAAAACCACTGTTTCACATTTTAAAATACATAAATAATTCAATTACCCTAAATAGGCTCATATAAATTCAAATAGTTTTCTCCAGATTCAAATAATTTCTAAAAATTTCACAAAAATTATTTTTGACCGCGATAATTCACCTGGTTTGCAATAAAAATACTTCCAGTCCTAATACCAACATTAATTGGTATTTTATTTGAAAATTCAAAAAGGTTTTGGATTTTGTACTAAGAGAAGAAGGTATATAGATATAACCTAAGGCCCAATTTATAATTATGAACAGTAATGCTATGAACAACAACTCATTACTGTTCATAAAGAATATTATTACTGTTTTTTAAAACTGGGGCTGTTACATCAGAGACTCTTGCAAAGCTTTGAAGATTTCTTGGAAAAACCTACTAGTAAAGATCCTGTCCATGTCACCTACTATTGCTGTCGGCATCCCATGCAATTTATAGATGTGTTCCATGAAAAATTGGACAACCTCTTGGACAGTGTAAGGATGGCTCAAAGGTATCAAATGAGCATACTTAGTCAATCAATCTAACACCACTAGAATGACCTCTTTCCCTTTTGATTTTGGCAAGGCTTCAATAAAGCCCATGCTTATGTGAGTCCATGCCATATCTGGGATTTCTAAGGGATCAAGTAACCTAGGAATTCGAGTATGTTCAGCCTTGGTTAATTGACAAACTGGGCATTCAGCTATCATTGCTTCCACCTCCTTCTTCATTCTTGGCCAATAAATTGCAAGTTTCAGTCTGTGGTAAGTCACTCTTACTCCTGAATGCCCTCCCACAGCTGATGAGTGATATGCTGCTAGCAGTGTATGTCTCATATTAGTTGACTCTCCCACATAGATCTTCCTCTTGTATCTAATAATTCCCCCAACCAAAGTATACGGGTTATCAGGACTGGAATTGTTCTGTAACTCTTGCATCACTATTCCAATAGAGTTATCATTTTCATAACTTCCCTTGACGTTTTCAAGCCATTCTGGATTAATATTAGTCAGGGTCATACAAGCTTCTTCACACTTCTCCTCAACATCCCTCCTAGATAAGGCATCAATAGCCTTGTTCTCCTTCCCCTTCTTATACTCAATTGAATAATCAAATTCCAGCAGTTTAAGTAACAACTTGTGTTGTATCCCTTCTACCGACCTTTGAGAAGTCATGAATTTCAGACTTTTTTGATCAGTTCTGGTCACCAGTTTATTTCCCAGAAGGTAGTGTCTCCACTTTTTCAATGCTTCTAGGATAGCTATGGCTTCCTTTTCATAAATGGATTGTCCTCCAGCTTTGACTCCCAAAGCCTTGCTGTAAAATGCCAATGGTCTTCCCTACTGCATAAGGATAGCTCCAATTCCCACACTACAAGCATCAGTCTCCGATACAAAAGGTTGATTGAAGTCAGGCAAAGCCAGCACTGGGCAAGTCATCATTGTTGTTTTAAGAAGATCAAAGGCCAACTGCCGTTCTGTTCCCCACTAAAACTCCCCCTTCTTAAGTGCATCATGCAGTGGTCTACAGATCTTACCATAACCTTTCACAATCCTCCTGTAATAACCAGTTAGACCCAAGAATCCTTTGAGTTTGGTGATGCTACCAGGCACAGGCCAATTCAGTACGTCCTCTATCTTCTTTGGGTCTGTGGCTACTCCAAATCCTGGCACAATGTGTCCCAAATATTCCATCTTATCCGTGGTGAAAATGCATTTGGCCAAGTTAGCAAATAATTTATGCTTCCTTAGAAACTCCAGCACCTCACACAAATGTTCATCAAATGTCTTGTTGTATACTAGTATATCATCAAAGAAGACTAAAACTGATTTTCTGAGCTATTTATCAAAGATCTCATTCATAAGTGCTTGAAAAATAGCAGGGGCATTAATGAGGCCAAAGGGTATCACTAAATACTCGTAATAACCCATATGTGTCTTGAATGCAGTCTTGGGCACATCTTCTTCAGGCATTCTGATTTGATGATATCAAGATCTCAAATCCAATTTAGACAAAACATTAGCCCCATGCAACTCATCCAAGAGATCTTCAATGACTGGCATTGAAAATTTATTCTTGATAGTGATACTATTTAACTGCCTATAATCCACACATAGCCTCCAACTACTATCCTTCTTCCTAACCATTACTACAGGAGATGCAAATGGACTCATGCTTTGTCTGATTTCCTCAGTTTTCAACATCTTGTTAATGATGTCCTCCATTGCTATTTTTTTTATAATGTGGTACTCTATAGGGTCTCAAATTAGGAGGTTCAGCTCCCTGCTTCAAGTGTATCACATGGTCACAACCCCTTCTGGGAGTTTGGCCCTCAGGTTCTTGGAAAAGTTCACTGAAGTTCCGCAGCAAGGATTCTAGTTCCCTGGGATACATAAGGTCTTGTCCAGGTTTCTCCAGAGTTAACTTCTGGAGTTGGATAATACAACCCATGGCTCTCTTCTTAACCATCTTCCTCAGATTCTTGGACCTGATGATGCATTTCTTCCCTGGAGTGGTATGGTCCTGAAATACAACTGGCTCCCCATGCTTCATGATCGACAGTGGTCTTTTCCTCAAGTCCAACCCAATAGGACTATATTCATAAATCCAATCTGCTCCTAGGATAATGTCATAACTATTGAGCTTAAGCAATTTGAAAGAATTACAAAACTTGATATCTTGAATTTTGTATTGAAGGTCTAGGACAATGGTATTTGAAATCAGCTCCCCCCTCCCCTCCTGCTACCTTCACCTTTTTGCATCCAATTGTTATTAGCTTGCAATTGCTTCTCAGCGCAAAATCACAGTCCATAAAAGTATCAGTACTTCTGCAATCCACCATTGCCACTGCACTCCTTCCATCTACATAAGTAAGCAAGGAGAAAGTGGTTGAGCCTGTTGTTCCTCCCACTGCATGTTCTGATATCTGCATGAGTTGTCCAGAATTCTCCTCAGCCTCAGGGCTATTAGGTGTTGTTTTATAGCCAGCTTCTAGAGAGTCATCCTTCTCCTGTTCTTCTTCCTCATCATCCTTTTCAACCTCTTGCAATATGTGTATGGTTCTTCCAACTTTGCACCTATGTTGCTTACTCCAAGGCTCCTTGCAATACCAACACTTCTATTCCTTTCTTTCCAATAATGGTTAGGTGTTTTTATCATTGAGTGGTTTATTGATCTGCCCCTTTTGATTGTTCCCTCGATTGAATTCCAAGTTCTTACTAGGAAATTTGTTCCTGTTAAATTGTCCTGAAGCATTATTCTTCTTAGCAGCAGCAGCAGCTTTCTCATATGTCTTTGCAAGCCAATAAGCTTCAATCATACCCTGAGGTTTTTAACCACTGACATCATATTTAATATCTCCCCTCAGACCCCCAATGAAACAACTCAACAAGAAAGCTTCATGCAAGTATGGATGATCCCTTTTTACTAATTCCACACACTCTTCAAACCTATCAATATAATTCATGACTGTGGATGCATACTGTTTGACATTTTGAAGCTGTTCGACTGCCTTGTAGGCATTAGAATTAGAGAATCGATCACTGACCATAGCACATAATTGTGGCCAGGTGAGGATTTGCCATGGAATTCCCATATTCCTCAGCCAAGTAGCAGCTATTCCCTGAAAATGTGCAGTAGCCAAATTCACCCACTGGTTTTGAGGGGTTCCAGAGATTTCATAAAACTTATCACATTGCTTCAACCAATTCAATGCATCATCACCTGAAAACAATGGTATCTCCAACCTGGGTCCTTTAATGATGGCCTCTGCATAGTATGAATTATGGTTAGTTGTACCCATGTATTGATTTCTCTGTTCATCTGCTAGTAATATTCCAGGGTAGCACTGTCCCTCTATTTGGTTCACTCCCAAACCAGCCGATGGCCTGATATTGACCCCTCTTTCCATAGCAAACTGAGGAGGAAATAAGCCAGATCCAGTAGCATTAACAAAATTGTTGGTAGGTGGCATCGGCGCAGACACAGTGGTTCTTACCGAGGTAGTGAAGGCTGGTTGGAAACTGGTTCTTCCTATAAGGGGTTCAATCTCAAACTGTGTTTCTGAACCTCTTCTAACTGGGTTTCCACCACTCATTAAGTTCTCCTTCAGTAACCCCTTCTCCAGATGTTGCTTCTTCGATCCTCCTTCTCCCATTAACATCACCCACATCTGCTTCATCATTTCCTTCATTTCAGTGACCTCCGATTTCAGGTTCTTAAGGTCTGCCAAGTCATCTTTCATACTCATGATTTCCAATCGTACCTCCGCAACTTCCTCTCTTCCCACTAAAGATTCTTGTGATTGCGTTCTTGTCGAGACCACCATGTTGGTTCAAAAAGAGATCCGAGAAACCGGCTTGGAAAGGATTCGATTGCTTACCTCCTCTTCTTCAGAAAATAAGTCCTCGCTGCCTACTCCCACAATGCGAATCTGGGGGTTTTTCAGTGGTCTCACACCAACCCAGTTTGACTCAGTGGAAGGACTCGCCACCTAACGCAAGATCGGATCGATTTGGGGATTTTAGAGTAGCTACTCAACTCCCACCGCCAACCTTCACCGATTCCACCTTTTTGTTCCAAGGATCGTCAGAGTTCTAATACCATTTGTCAATACCCAAGAATAAATATGAAGATTTGGGGAAAATTTCGCTGGATGAAATGGGGATAACAAGAGCACGATGTCTAGGGTTCTTGCCTACTTTACTCTAGATCTAAAGAACACTGGGAATATATTTTTCGTTGTTCTTTTCATTCATCTCTCTCGGGTATTAAACCCCCCTCCAAGGCATCACTGAGTTTACATGTTGTAAAAGGTTACAAGTTTAGTAAAAACGACAAAGTTACGATGATCAGAATTGTAAAGGAAATTACTACTTTCAATGTCTTCCCTCAGATCTTCATTAGTGCGCCAAAAGCTTTTCATCTGGACCGTCCATTCCTTCCAAGTGAAATCGACGAAGGTTTTCCTCCTTGGCGACTTTACTTTGAACTCCCCTTTTTCTTCGGCGCTTGTATTCTCTGAACTTTCTGAACCTTCAAATATCAACGCAGCCTGACAGCAAGCCAGCAAGGAGGGGCGCAGCGGCGGCGATGATACACACTAGGAAGTGGGAACCCTAGCCGCTGAGTCGCGACTCGCGACCCCTCTTGGGCAATCGGCAGCAAGCTAGCAAGCACTCAAGCAGCAACCCCACCTATGCCAACCCACGTTACCCACCAGAGAAAACCCATGGATTTGAACCCATTCGAACCCGAAATTTTTGAACCCACACCAAACCAGCCCAATCCGTTTTTAGTGCAAACTCAACCCAACCCATTAGCCGCCTCAACCTGTTTCCACCAGCCCAAAGGCAACTCTAATGAAAACCCAACCCATTTAACCTATTTCAATCTAACCCATCATCAGGCCTATCTTTATATAGTTCTTAATTTGCTCACGCAGAATACCAAAACATTTATATTTGGCATGTATTGATATTTAGTTATCACCATAGTCTTCAGGAATCAGGATAAAGAAATTCTGGCTCTGTCTCTGCTCGTCGCCGCGCTCGGCACGGGGCTGTTCGACCACGTGTGGGTGCAGTTCTACAACAACCCGACGTGCCAGTACGCGGCCGGGGACGCGAGCACGTTGCAGAGCCCATGGCAGCAGTGGACGTCTGGCTTGCCGTCGGAGACCGTGTTCTTGGGGCTACCGGCGTCGCTGGATGCTGCGGACAGCGGGTTCGTCGACGCGGACACGCTCGCGTTGCAGGTGCTGCATGTGGTGGAAGGCGCGGCCAACTACGGATCATGCTGTGGAGCCACTCCTACGACAAGGACTCTTGCGTTAGTGTAAAGTTGCAGGGAATCTTGCAAAACCGGAACAAGGACACAGGTACCATACTGTCATACGATCTGATGATAAGAAACTTGGCATTTTGCGAGTTTGTATTGTGGTCATCTTTGTAATTTTATCGACATGTCACATCTTTCAACAAGCTAAGACTAAGATCATTTCTTTTGACAAAGGGATTATTGAAGATTTGCTATAAGTTTATGTGCAATTGCCAAATACCACATGATATATCACTGACATGTGGGTGGCAATTGGGCAAAAAGTGGTGTGGCAAATATGCCAATCCCCCTTTGACAAATTACAGGGCCGGCGCATCCTCAAATAACAAAAGGAGAATCTGTAACAGGGGGCAGAGTTGGGCCTCGGAAGCGTCAAAATGCCAACTGAAGGTATTTGAGAAACCAGAGATTTCTGACTTCGGACCAAAACTAGGACCAAAACTAGCTGGGTCGATCCGAAGCCTGGCCAGCGCCAGAAGTGTTTACTCTTTGTCCATTCTGATTATGATTTCTTGTATACATTATTGTATTATCCAACCAGTTGTCCTTTCATTACCACAGAGTGATGCAAATTAGCATATAATCTCCCTTGCTTCTCTAATTTGTATGACAAACATAAACATGAAGACTAACTCAACAAATTGCAATATTTTGACGTTTCATTTCCATGCTTTTTTAACTCCCTTTTGCCATGCAGATATAATAATAGGAGCTGTCGCCGGCGTATTGCTGCTGTGCCTGCTTATTGCCACTTGTTTCCTGTGCCATAAGAAATACCGTGGCTTGCCGCCTCCTGAAGAGGGATCAACGATCCCTCCAAGGATAGAACCATCTCAGAGAAAACATAGAACTCAGCGTCTGAAAAGGTACACTTACAAGTTGAGAGAATAACCAAAACCTTTGCTCACAGGCTAGGCCAAGGGAGCCATGCTGATATTTACAGAGGCAGCCTCCGCGATGGCCGTCAGATAGCAGTGACGGTGCTAAAGAACTGTAGAGGCGATGATAAGGAATTCATGAACAAGGTAGAGCATCGGTAGAATTTCTCATGCCAACATTGCTTCTCTGCTGGGGTTTTGCTTGTAAGGGCCAACGAGAGCTCTAATCTACGAGTACATGCCCAATGGTTCGCTTGAAAGCTATGCTTTCAACAACGATGACTCTACAGAGGAGAATTACTCACTATGGCTATACTGGGAGAAATTATTTGACATTGCAATTTGCGTCGCGCGAGGGCTCGAGTATCTCCATGGAGGGAGCAGTGCTAACGTTGTGCATCAAAATATCAAGCCCCGCAACATTCTACTGGATCAGGATTTATGTCCAAAGATATCTGATGTTGGTGTAGCAAACAAACCTATGCTTGTGCAAAGAGAGTAAGACATCTACTCACAATGCGAGGGGAAGAGATGGCTATGATGCACCTGAGGTAATGTCCAGGAAATTTGGAGTAGTCAGTAGCAAATCTGACGTTTACAGCTATGGTGTGATGGTCCTTGAGATGATTAGGGCAAAAAGGCACATTAACGTTGGTGCTGACACTACCAGCAAGTATTTTGCTCAGTGGCTTTATGAGCACTTGGATCAGTTCTGTAATAGTATTTCTGACATTAGTGGTGACACAAGAGAGCTTGTAAGGAAGACGGTCATAGTTGGACTGTGGTGCATACAAACAGCGCCTACAAATTGCCTTCAATGAACAGAGTCGTCGAGATGTTGGAAAGTAGCAGCACAGACTTGGAATTGCCAAGAAGAATCTCTTGAAGCGTAAAAGACATGGTTGTAAACGTTGTTCATATCATACAAAGTGGTGTGTGTATGCTTTTTTATTTGTATAATGCTTGTTTTCAAGAGAGCACATAAGCACTGCATTTTGTTATTGTCAGAATAGAAATGGTTTCAGATTACTCAATCTTGCGATCATAGGTTGTGGCATCAAAACCTGTTTAGGAACTACTTTACACGATGTGCCCATTTCATCCTCTGCAAGGTGCTCATTCCATCTTTACACCTCTAAACAAGTAACCTGAGAAACAATTGTTTCAGATCTAGTCAGGTGAATTCGACACCATTTCTTGAAAACTCTTAAGAGAACCAAAGGTCCACAATAAGCATGAAGATGAAGAAGAACACCTTCAGATTACCCCACTGCAAGACAACAAGCAAACTGAAGACACAATCACCACACACAGGGGACACACAAAACACTAACAGCTAGTGGCTAGTACTACTCTAGGCTGTCCTCTTTACAACTCCTCTGGCATCAGTCCGCGCACATGGTAGTCAGAAATGGAGACAGTCAAGAGGAAGCCAGAGGATCATAATATTATATTAGCATGGCATTCATACCCATACCACCATGCATAAACTTAATTAGCACCTAGGGGCTGGCACACAACATGCAGCCGAAACCTTCTTGGTGTTCTGGGAGTTGATGTATTTACTTAGATTCAGGTTCTTCGTGTACTGGCACAGGCACCGCTTCTGCTCTCGGAGCTTCACGCAGCACGCGGTGGATGGTGCTGTGTTCCAGATGATCGCCAGGGCACACGGGCGCAGCGCCACCGGGTCGCACTTCGCCGGCGCCTTTCTGGACGCCCTGCACATTGTGCTGGAAGCGGTGATAATAGCTGCAAGGAGGAGCACCGCATAAGGCTTCATGGCTTGTCGCGGACAGTAGTAGTAGTGACTACTGTGAGTAGTAAGATTGGAATGGTTTGGGAGCGCAAGAGGGTTGGTATTTGCAGAGGGGTGGGGTGTGCTGGATGTGGAAGCAGAGAATGGCGCATGCGTGCTCTGCTCTGCTCTGGAATCGTGACCGGAAATGTTGCCTCTTGCTGCGGCTTTTAATTGAACGGTTGCGTAGATGGTAGAGCACGGTCGTCCACATGAGTTCTTGCCTTCTTGGGACCTGTGAACAACTTGTTCTTGTTGTCACTGTGGAAGGCAGCACTGCTTCGGAATTTGGGTAGCTTGAAGTAGACTGCTAGCACTACTACCGATTGGTGGTAGTAGCAAGTTTGCAAGACATGTCAAGATTGTCGTGTACTCCAGAGTTTATTACTCCTTGTTGTCAAGTAGGGAGTACACCGGCAAATTAATTGGATTGTGCGTACCAAGTGTTGGTAACAGTGAGCAGAGCCTAGTGTTGAACACTTGAACAGCTTTTCTATTGTTGATCAGTGTCGATAACAGTAGCAGCACTAAATAGTGAATCCCGGGGATACAAAGGAGATCTCGCTAATCCTGTTTTACAGGATTACCTCCCACGAGGCCACGACGTGCCAATTTAAGCAGAAGCTTGGCTACGCATAGCAGTATAGCACACGCGTGCCAGGTTTAACGGGTACTACTACTACTACAGGTAATGCGCGAGCGCGTGCCGACGGAGTCAGCAGCTCGACACGGGCACCTTGCACGAGGCGCTTCAAGTTGGTGTCGTCCTTGCACCGGCACAGGCAGCTGGGCCCCTGCGCCTTGAGCTTGACGCAGCAGGCGGACGTCGGCGCCGCCTTCCCGGCGAACGCGCTCGCGCACGGGCTCGGCTGCATCAGTTCGCACGCCGCCGTCAGCGCCGTTGAGTCGGCCGTGGCGGGGCTAGCGAGGAGGCTCAGCGGCGTGGCCGAGGCGAGCACCGCGGGAAAGAAGAATAGGACGACCTCATCGCGAGTTCGCGGCCGACGATCGGATGGGTCTCAAAAACTCACTGGACTAGGAGAGTAGGAGGCCGCGAACGTAGGACGCTGGGATGCGCTGCGGTGGCCAGTGGTGTGCGTGGTTTTTGTAGGCGCCGGCCGGGCAGTGTACGTACTAGGTGGGCGCGGTGTAAGCGTGAACGTGCAACCAAGGCCATGGCGAAAGCACCTCGTATATATTTGTCCACCGTTTACTAGGTGACGCACGGCGAAGCGCTGAGTTTGTTAGGAGCGGTCACAGCACTCTGCAGAACGGGAGCATTCACCATGGTTCTTGCTAGGCAAATAAAATGGGGACCTATATGCAAGTGTATGGGCGAACGAGTTCTATGTTAACCTACGGTCATGGTCTCATTGGTACTGACAAGATAAACTTGGCGTTCTGGCAAGCTTGTAACATAAACCAACGGTTAAACAGCTAAAACTTGCTTCTTGGCTATAACGAGTTAACCCCATCTCGTGGCAAACATCTGGTTGAAGCAACTCTTGCCCTGCATTCATTTATTCCCTTCAGGCTTCAATGGCTCTATTCCCTACGAGCAAGCTATCCTTTCCTTGTCAATGTAGGCTCTCCCTGAGAAGATTATACTAGCATTTTAGGTGCTTATAAAGAGGTGATTTCTGTAACTAAACAAATCAGACATAGCAAATCATCAGCTAAACATTCCAAACGCATAAGGCCATGCCTCCTCGTTTCCCAAGCGATTCTGGCAATGGACGACAAATCGGAATGCCATTTCACAGGCAAAATAAGTTCCATAAGCTTCTTGGTGGAGGGAAAGGTGTGCTATTCTTATTTTCTTCCCAGGCAATTAGTCTGCATTATTTGCATTACCACAGCTTCTCTCTAAGTTAATGTGGTTACGGATTTCCATTGTTGGGGCTTTGCAGTTGCGGACATTCTGCTGTGGAAGAACAGAAACTTGTCTGTAGGGGTCCTTGCCGGGGCCACATTGATATGGTTCCTGTTCGACGTGGTTGAATACAATATAATTCCGCTCCTTTGCCAGATTGTCATCTTTGTCATGCTTGTGATCTTCATTTGGTCAAATGCTGCACCACTCTTCCACAGGTTTGACTTTTTTCTCTGGAGAGGAGATTTCAAATCATGAGGAAGTAAAACTCAACTGACCAATTCTGAATTGCAGAGCTCCACCAAGGATCCCAGAAGTCATCGTCTCTGAACACGCCTTCAAAGAAATGGCTTTGACCATCCATTACAAACTGGCATATGCTGTATCTGTTCTTTATGACATCGTGTGTGGAAAGGATCTGAAGAAATTCCTGTTGGTACATAATACGCTTCCTTTGCTATCTTGATAAGACAAATCCTGTGACAGTTCCAGTGCCAACACCTATAGGGATTAATGCAAAGGCGCTAAAAGATCTTGAAATCAACCATATTAGACATGATGCACTACTCAACGCAACTTTTAGCCAATAATTCACACCATTATTTTGCTATTTCTGCCCAACTTAAACGTGTACTAACATTCAGATCGTTTTCTAATATTAAGGTGGTAGGATCCCTGCTGATATTGTCAGTGATTGGAAGTTCTTGCAGCTTCACAAGCCTACTCTATCTTGGTAAGTATCATAGAAAATAGTAATTTTCAACACAATGACCAAAAAAAAGTAGGACAGAAGGGATGCAAGAACAAAACATTAATCAATCCAGTCTGATAAAATAATATATAATAACCGAACTTTCCATACATTATAACGAGTCTGTAATTCTTACTTCCACAGGATTCTTGTGCGCCCACACTTTGCCAGCGTTGTACCAACGATACGAGACGGAAGTGGACCATCTAGTTGCAAGGGGTAACGAAGACATCAAGAAGTTCTATGAGAAGATTGATTCCAATTTGCTCAACAAAATACCAAGAGGCCCTGTCAAGACAAAAGTTAGATAAAATGTACTTCATGAAGCTGTCAGAACATATTAATAATTCCCTTGAAAGGGAATAATGACCAGTTACTGGAGTAGATTTCAAGGAAAATGAACCTATTATAATTAGCAAAACAATCTGCATGAATCCAGTCCGAGAGAAGCAAAGCATATAAAATTCCGGATAAACCAGACTGCTAGCATCCAAATGTACTTGTCAATGCATACAAGCATGTTTTCATTAGCTAAGCAATCAATATGAAAAGGGATTTAATGCTATAATCTCAAACAAAGCATGTCAGTATCAATAATTCAACTGTGATCTTTTTTCAACTGTGCCACTGCAGGGTCTTTACAAGTGCCTGAAAACTGACCGATAACAGTAATACAGTATACTCAGAAAGACAAATGGCACAAAGTGCCTGATTGTCCAAGAAGGAAGATAAACAGGGCATTCGTTATCTTCTGAGTTCTGACATCTGTAATACTAGTGCTATGGGTTCTACCAAGATACACATCAAAGTTGTTATTTGCACGACCAAAACCATGACATCAAACATTGCCAATTTACAAAGATTCGCCCAAGAATTTGAACTTCCTATATTTATAGAGACAAACATCTTCAATCTGCTGTAGAATAGGACCATGTGTTTGATATATCAGAGCCCTTGGTTTTTTCTTATTTTAGTAGATGAAATATCCATGCGAAACTTCTCCTCTGGTATAGAGATAAACATGTCCCTCAACTCTCCTGAAATGTCTAAATCTTCAAGGACCTTCAAAACAAATAGTGAAGTGCAGGATCAGACCATTTTTTTTTTCAAATCATGCATGTAAAACGAACATTGAGGTAAATTCATACCTTGAAAACTCCTTCCATCTTTCGACCACTGACAAGAAATGTTGTACCTGTGCTTTTACATCCGAGAAGTATATCCAGCATTCTATTGTAGTCACCTCCATAATACTTAGGCTGCAATGAGTAAACTTCATTCAGTATGGACAAAGGACAACAAAACATTCAATTGTCGAACTTCCTTTTTGAGAGAGAATTTAGTAACTGAACTTAAGAATATAATAACTCGGCCAAATATATGCTAGGTAACATTTTTTTTATGTTTCTACCAAACAATAAAGATTTCTAAACCAGCTGCACATGAAGTTTCACTTGCTACAATTAATCTACATGCTGCATTATGTTGGATGTGTAGCTTATGGAACTGGTTTGCATAAGAAAAGCTTTCCTTTTGGCATTGGATATATCATTTTTCTCACATGTTTGGTAGGGGTGTAAATCCTAGAAACAAATGCAGAAAATATAGTCTGGACTTAAGTTAACATAGCTTAATACTGTAAATGTTGAATTGATTAGTTGATCCTTTTCACTTGACCATGGCACCAAAGGATCTCATTTTTCTTTCATATAAGTCAAGGCAATAGCACAATTCATACTAGAAAGTAAGTACAAGCTGATTATTATCCAATGAAAACAAAACCCTTGTTATCAAAACTAACACATGCTCTAAGAAAGCAAACTAACTAGCTGGTTGTTAATCTAATGTTGGGCTCCAGCAAACGTCTTACATTAACAAGCCTAGCTGCAGTGTCTGCGCCAATTATAAAAGCACTGCCTGGGAAAAGTTTTGCTTTCTTGTAAAAGTACGGTTGGTTTGATATGATCACATTCTTCCCTGCATCAGAAAGAAAAACATAGTCATTGATCAATTGGATGAGGTTTTCCCTACAGATAGATACATTTTTATTCTGCCACATTAAGCCAAAAAAGCAGGTAGATTATGATTGTTTAGAAACTGAACATAGACTTTCAGTAAATCCAAAATGTGGGTTGTTCAAGTTGTCAAGCACTATTTCATAGTTCATACAATGATAATATAAATACAAACTGAGTAAGAAACATGACTGGACACGTTTGTAAAAAATCTCCCATAAAATCATTGTTAACCGATGTATCACCCAAGATGCATGACCGCATGTCTGCATGAGTGGATGGCAAAACAAAACTGCCTAGTTCTCTGTAACCTGAAACTATACTAGATTTACAAGATTGGCATGGCAATCCAATCAGGGTGCTGGGAATATAGCAAAATGGAGGGCAGGGCACATAATAATTAATTCAAAAGAAAAATGAAGTATGACCTTAATACATAGCAGTGGGTCATACCTGCTTTTATAAATTGCTCAACCCGGTACTTAATCTCTGCAATAGATAGTGGAGGTTTGTCAGCATTGATTGCTGATATCTCAAAGCACGGAAGCCCATCATCACACATGCTGCAATAAGCAGATTCGTGAAAAAATATCAGGTCATTTACTCTTTTGAGGGTTGAACAAGCAAAAAGGTTTAAATGGCATGTTGTACTTTTTTGCTACACAGATAGCAATATGGAAATTGTGTAGCACTGCCAATTTTCAAACTATCGAAGTGCATTTCTGTGATAAATCATTTCCAGTTAAATAGAGTACATACACCCACTGTGTTACTCCGTTGCCATTTTTACTTTTATTTCTCTTTGATATTTTTTGGCATGACAAAATCCAAGTGTACAAATGCTTCGATTTTACCATAGTTTCATCAGGGGAAAATCACACCTTGATGCAACTTCTAACAACCTAAGGTGGCCATCATGCAAGGGATTGAATGAACCAGGTAGAATTATTTTCCTGTCGAAGTTCTTTTCCATTGGATCTACAAGTGACAAACAATGATATGATTTAAGAATGGAAATGAAAGAATTCTGGCATGAAAAACAAAGCAACTTCGAGAGATAAAATGTACCAGCAAAGTGATATACTTTCATGCAGACTTGTCCATCAATAACTTGCTGGAGCTCTTGGTCTTCATCAAATTATTCCATACTTTCTTTTGGAAATTCAGGTTCTTGAACGTCTGACCGAATGGTTGCAGAAACTCTGCAAGCATCTGCAATTGCCTGCAACATAGTAGATCCTTGTAAGTTGTAAGGGAGAGCTAACTGGGAGAATATCAATTATCAAAAAGCTTGGCCAACCCTAACATGATGATCATGTGATCAGGATTGATTGCTTGTATTCACTGATTAGTGATTATGATGTCCAACTCAACTGCATGTTACCAGTGAGAACATATAGGTGTGAATACATCTAGTGAGAATAAACAAACCTTCAGCAAAAAATAGCTTGAAACCTTGTCTTCTTCCTCTCTGCTCCGTAAACCCTGGGTATAAGGACAATGTTAGCAAGAGACAGCATTTAATAAAGAATGGTACAAGATTGGTACACTTATTGCTATTGTTGCACTTGCTGACAAGTTAATGCACAGTGCATTAAAATGTGCCAGCATGCGAAAATAGCCCAGTAAGGCACCGCACAATCATGTAATTGACTCTTGATCATTTTGTCAACCTCTCTTATAAGAAATTCTTTGTTAAGAGTAAAAAAAGAACAGTACCTTCGACAATGTTACATGTGATGTCCTGAGGCAATTTTGTGTTCGTGTTGACACATAGAACCTATTTGACAATGAGTCCCAAATATTATATAGCGCATAATAAAGAAAGAGTCTTAGCAAACTTATAGATGTTATTATTACAGTAAAGGGAAAAGGTCCACTGCCTCCTCAAAAGCTGGGAATTTTGTGTGATAAATCATATCTTCAGGCTCCTACACCTGGCTTTAGAACAACAAACCTATATACGTGATATACACGCTAAATTTTATGTAAGCAAGTAACTCATCTCAATAACAGGTTAGCTTCTGTACGATTATATCACATGCTAGGCCAGCATTGTAGTATGATCAGTTGATCACTGCTCTAATTTGATGAACATTTACTGTTTTACACTTTCACTCATTCAACTATGATAAGCTTTGGGTTAGGTAATGTTAAACATTACTGAGAAGTAGCATCACTCTAGAGACAACTTAAAAAAGCTTCAGAACTTACTAATGGTAATTTCCTTCTTCCTCTTGTTACTATTATTAGTTAGTTAAGGTTTAAGGGGAGAGTGAGCAAGGCATACCTGTCGTCACCATGTTTTGGACGTGAGCTAGCCAGTGACCCAGTAAAGCCAACACCCATTACTTGTAGACCTGTGCGTATTCCCACCCAATTACTTATATTAATAGCGAGGATAGATGATGTTAAGTGCAAACTGCATACTCTGTGCAGAATGCTCCAGTCTCGCGAAGTTAAATAAGTCCCAGACCCACAGACCTGGTCCTGAAAGCTTGACGGCACGGTTGAACGCGGCCAGTGCCATGTCCTCTGCGGCCTGCTTGCTGGTGAACTGCGAAGGCATCTGAAAATCGCAGCATGGTCAGTACGAACAATACCAATTTACCATCCGATGATCCAACAGATTAATCTGAGTGTTTAGCGCGGATTTTTTTAAAAATAATCTAATTTTTATTCAAAATTACAGTAATAATACTTTTTTTTTTACAAGAATAATCATATGTCGCTCAACCATTGGACGACTAGCCCAAATCACTCAACGGTTGAACGACTTAGACACTTATCGTCCAACGGGCACAATACATGCCCTGCTAGCTAAATGAGTTATACACGAAGACCAACCGTTGAGCGACAAGTGTCTAAATCTCTCAACGGTTGAGCTCCTTGGACCAAGTCACTCAACGGTTGACTTAGACCAAATTGTCCAACAGTTACTACTGTAATTTCGAATAAAAACTAGATTATTTTTTAAAAAAAAAATCGTTTAGCGCGTGTTCACGAGATGGCTCCAAACAAGCGCGAATTTGCGAGTGCCGAGCAGAGGGATTCGGGTGGTGGCGCGTTTACCTTGCAGAGTAGCTGCGCCATGGAGGCCCTGGAGTAGGGCACGACGACCTCGAGGACGGTGTCAGACGCGCCGGGCACGGACAGGAGCCAACCGAGCGCCTGCGGCGAGCCGGGTTCCCTGTCTAGTCGAGGCGTCGAACAGTTGGCATCCGCCGATTACAAAAATTTGCAGGAGGCAGCAAGAGACGGGGATGGGGAGGTGGCCCATACCCGGGAGGCGCCGCCGGCGAGGTAGATGACGGCCTGGGTGCGAGAGGAGTGGATGGTCTCCACGGCGGCGCGGACCCAGCCCTCCATCACGATTCGATCTCTGCTCTCCCAGCGACGCGGTTGCGAATTGCTACCAGACGGGGGGAATCCGTCCGTTTCCCCGTTGGCAGAAAGGCGGTTGAAAACGGACGGATAATGATTTTGTTATGTTTGTTTT
Organism: Ampelocalamus luodianensis; assembly: GCA_036346255.1. NCBI lineage: Eukaryota > Viridiplantae > Streptophyta > Magnoliopsida > Poales > Poaceae > Ampelocalamus > Ampelocalamus luodianensis. Next base: position 66,074,281 of record CM070618.1, read on the forward strand.
TATTTTTTTTATTTGAATATGAATATGAATAATTCGGATACGAATACAAATACAGAGTGAATACGAATCAAAACGAATACGATCATATATATTTTTCGGAACATGAAAACCTCTTAAATTGTATGCTAGAAATTAACAAAAACATATAACTAATTAATTTGATGTAAACATTCATGAATTATTCATATTTTCGACAACCACACATAACATTGGCACTAGCAAATTACATTAACCAGTTCGTCACAAATATAACACTTAGTGTAGCAAATTTAGCTCATAAATCATAACTCACAAAGTCATCACGTATCCACACTTAGTTCATCATATACATAAAATTTAGTTCACACTAACATCGATTAGACTGGATGGTTAATCTATACGCAAATGACTCTAACATCCCAAGTATGTTACCAAAAATAAAATGACTAAAGTTATTATTTTATTGGATTTTCTGAGATTTAAAAGAGTTTTCTGGTTAAAAAGGAAAAATAATAATAAAATAAAGTCACTTATTTAATTTTCTAATTTTTAATGTAAAAAATAAAATTTATTGAGTTTTTTGGAATTTATTAGATTTAAAGTGAAAAAAAAAATTCTATTTTAAAAAGGTTTTTTCCTATTTAAAAAAATTTATATACAAAAATAAAAACAAACTTTAAGTTGGAATTAATTTTATTAAGTTAAAAATAATTCAACGAATTTCTGTGCTTTTTTCTAGGATTTTTTTAACTCTATTTGCTATTTTTTTAAAAAAACTATTTGATTTGTTGCATTTTCTGAAATTCAAAAATCAATTAAAATCCCCTTTTGGGCCGAAATCCAGATATCCGGACTCCATCTTATCCGGATAATCCGTTTCCGTTTTCGTATCCGCCGGATAGCATGCTTACCGTATTCGTTTCCGGCAAAAAAATCCAAATTCGTTTCCGATTCAAAAATTATCCGAGAAAAATCCGATTCGAAACATTCCGAATCTGTTTTTGTCCGAATCGGTCGGACAATATCCGATCCGTTTCACCCTAGTTGGCGATGTGGCGCATACGCTGATGAGCCGTAATGACCAATTTTCAAATTTGATAAAAATTTAAATTTATTTATGTTTGTGGAATTTTCAAATTTTCAAAAGCTTTTATAAATATTTTAAAGTCAAAACAAATTTAATTGCAAATTTAAAAGCCAACATAAGGTTGAAAATAATTTTATTAAGTCCAAGATAAGTGTAGAATTTCGTGAATTTTTCCATAATTTTGGAGTTATTTTGCTATTTTCTAAAGCCTAAATGAATTATCGAATTAAAACAAATAGAAAAGCAAAGAAAATCCTCTAACGTTGTCCGGCCGAAACCCAAAGGCTCGGCCCAAACTCCCTCGCGCTTACGCTTGCCGCACAACCAGTGCGCTCGCGCTCTCTCTCGCCTCTCACCCACCGTTGGATCGAAATCCAACGCACGCCGCCGCACGCACACTCTCTCGATCTCCACCGCGGATCGCGAACCGCCGTCGGGATCGCTGCAACCTCCGCGCGATCCGAATAACACCATCAATGAGAGCGCCGATCTAAATTCTACGGCCAGATCTTCGTACCGCTTCGGAGACTTAAAACATTTCTAATCTAAACCCTTCGATCTAACTCCTACGGCCCGCAGTCATCGTCTTCCTCGCCTTCTTCTTCCTCGCGCCGCAACGGTCGCCCGCCATTCCCGCACGCGCCCGAGTTTCGCTAACGACCACATCGCACGCCCCCGACTTCCCCGCGACGCGCGCACGAGACCGTGTCAACCTCCGCCGTTTTTCCCCACCTTCTTCCCTCTTCTCCGCGGCAGTTTCGCCCACGTCCACCGAAACCGCCGCCATGACCCCCACCTCCTCCACGCGCCGAGCTCCCGACGCCTATAAAAGGCAACCCGGTGCGCGAGCCACAAGCCAAAGCCATCACTCACTCCTTCCTCTCCTCCAACGCCGTCGCAATTCTAGTTTTGGTGTTTCTTTGCCACGGTGAAAACCACGAAGTGCTCGCGCCGACGCCGCCACCACCGTGGACCACACCGCCGACTTCCCCATCACCGGAGCTTCCTCGCGCACCTCTTCCTCGCCCCGGAGCACCTTCGGTCGCCATCGCGGGCAACCACCGTGCTTCTTTTTCCGCTCCGGCACCAATTCCGGCCACCACCGTCGCCCGTCCGTGCCAATTCAGGTACCATCATGTTCGCAATAATCGTGGCTACGTGTTGGTACCACTCGCCGCCGGTGAACCTCCGCCGCTGGCCGTTGTCGGCCGCGCCCGACAATTTTTGCCGCCGTCAAGCCGACGTGGGCCGCCACCGTGGCACCACCTGGGCGCCATCTCAGCAACACGGCCCGCGTGGCGCCGTGTCAGCGCCCACGCACACACCCACGTGGTCCGGTCCACCGTGCCGTTTCTTCCAAAGCTCGGTGGGCTGGGTCCACCGTGAGCCGGCCCACTGACACTTGGGGCCCGCATGTCAGATTTCTAAATTAATTGTTTTAATTTCTGTAGCTGATGTAATTATTGCGCAATAAATGGATTTTTAGTAGGAAAATAATTCTGGAAATTCAATAAAATTTCAGATTTAGATATAAACCTCAAAAATTCATAACTTTTGCATACGAACTCCAAATTGGGTGATTCAAATTGCAAAATTTATATAAAATTATAATCTAGCTAACTAAACCAAAATATTTCAATTTGGAGTTAATTTGAACTATATTTTTGAATTTATTTGAATTTGCATATTGAATTTGTCGATATTCACAGTATAGAATTCGACGACTCGGAGAGTTCGATCAATCAAGATTTAGAATTCCAAGACATCGAACAAGGCAAGTTACACCATTGACCATATTGCCCCTATTATTTTAAGTTATTTTCAGTTTTAAATTCCTTATTGCATGCATATGTTGTTATAAATATTTTAATATCTGTTTTACATATAGTTAATTCCATGTGTTATTGTATGGCCAAATTTGAATGTTGTATCGACTACCTTGATACCATAGGCAAGATATTACCAAAATTTAAATATATGCTTAGCCAAGCTTAGTTCACATTTACAGAATTTGGGAGGGTTTACACCAAATTTCTATAAATTTGTTTCAAACTTGATATTGTGGTATTGTCTTACCACATGGATTTATAAATAAAGTTTTTATTCAAAATAAAAATCAAAATGGGTTTGGACTTGGCGAAATGGTGGAATGGTGGGTGCGAGTTTATGCAGGTTTGATCCAGTTAAGATCAAGGCCCATGGGTTGTAGGAATGACGCCCAAGTCAATTGAGGACCGGTCTTTGAGCCGCTTATTGCTATACCATAACGTACTACCACATGTCCTGTATGGGCAGGATTTGGCTAACTAATTTGTGATGTTATAGTATATTTATGTCATGTGATTTTGTGGGTGTCGGTTAGGCGTTTATTCCCACTTGGCGCAAGAGGGCTTAGGAGGGCGGTCGACACCCAAAGGCGAAACCTTAGCGGGCATGAATGTACTAGGATAAAACATTGTAAAGGTCTCATGGTAATTGCTCACCACACGCCTACGGGCGTGAATTGGCCGACATAACGAGCATGTCACCTCGTGTGGGTAAAGTTGTACCAACTCGCATAGTAGAAACTATTCGAATAGCGCGTCATGATCATGGACATGCTAGTAGGGCCACTTAAAGTTAGAATTGTTTTTGGTTTTTAAATGCTTTATTAAATGTTGAGGATGGTTAATCCTTATGAAAATTTGGGCGGGAAGCCAAGTGTTAGGAGGGGATCCTTCACTTTATCATTGGAGGTTATCCACATTATATCAATGTCAGTTTAAAATATGATTTTATCCATAGTATAAAATTGCCTTAGGAACTACTACGCTTATTCAAACTAAAAATGTTGTTTATGCAAAACAACCCCTGCCATACTCACTTGTTTCCTTATGCATGCATTTAAATTCAATATTGGGTGTGACTTGCGAGCACGGAAGTTGTGCTCATCCTTGCTGAATAAATCTTATTCAGGAGAAGACTGCTATCTTGACGGTGAGGACCCGGACGAGTAGGCCTTTTGACCCAGACGATTGCCTGTGGCGCATCGTGTGGCTCCCACTATTATATCGTTTCCGCTGTGTTTATCTTTTGCCATTTGATATTATTATTCAGACTTATTTGTATTAAACAGTTATTTATTTAATGCCATTTACGTTTCCGTGATATGAATGTGATATTCATTTTTGTGAGACTGTGTACACTGGAAATCCTGGACTGGTGTTTGAACACAGAAAATTCGGGATCCTTCGCTCCCGGATTCGACAAAAGTGGTATAAGAGCCATATCGACTGTAGGTCATGGCCCACGGTAGAATTGGTAAAACCATTAAGGACTATTTTTCAAAAATTTACAAATTATTTACCTGTCTTCCAGAGTCTTACTCTTCCTTTCTCTATTAAAAAGATTTCTAAACTCTTGTCCTTTCTAAAATTGTAGATGGCCGAGAGACCGACCCGTATCTCCCATGGAGTCTGTTTGGAGAATGGCGGATATCCTATGGAAGATGATGCAGACATTCGAGTTTCACGAAGAGACCCACATACCAAGGATACAAGTATCTCGTGGGACAGCAGGAGCGCTGGAGGGTGGAGGTTATCCTCTACTCTAACTTGGCGCCAGATACGTCATACCATATCTTCGACGCCCCAATGCGTCGGGAGACCTTTGAGGACGGTATCCAAGATGCTGCAAGAGAAGCCGTACGCCGACTTCGCTACACCTACGACGCCCACTTTCGGGATACTGCATTCCAGTACTATCCCATGCACATCCCTACTCGGCTAGGCAGTGCCTTCAGCTCAGTCGAGAATGAGGATATGCCGGAGATCACCCACCAGGTGGAGTTAGCCAAGGCGATGGATTACGCCTATGGCAACACCCTGGACGAGCTGTATCTCGTTCAGGGGAGGCTAGAGGCTGCAGAGGAGAAGTTGAAGGCAACCGAAGCTGAATTGGCTCTATACAAGAAGGGCCAAGGTAGCACCTGCAACTCCCCTGACTACACCCCATCCACCCCATAGATGTTTTACTTCCACCATTTTAGATATTTGCTTTCCCTTTAGTGTTCGATTAGCAGCGTATTATGAGCTACTAACCTTTTGTGGTAGCCATAATCAAATGAATGAAATAAAAAACTACTTTGAAAAAGAAATTTGGATTCTTTGTCTTGTATTTGTATGCTTTTTGGGCTAATATAAATTTACTCCCCCTTAGTGTAACCTTTTCTTTCCTTTCCTAAGTCTTTGGAAAATTCAAGCAGATGGTGAACACCGCACAGAAATGGCGACATCAGGTCGAGCAATGGGAATACCGACAACCATGAGCAGCATGTTCAAGACCTCCCCACCGCCAAAGAAGAGGACCGGATTGGCAACAGATGATGGCCAATCAAACTCACCTTATTGAATTGTTGGCTCAGTCGCTCAACAACGCTCAGAACAACCAGGCAACAGCAGCTACCGCCGCAACTCAGGCACCGACACACCCTCCTCAGCGGGTGACCATGTCGGAGTTCATGCGTATGCGTCCTCCAACCTTCTCCAGCAGCACCGAGCCAATGGATGCTGACGATTGGCTCCGTGCCATCGGGAAGAAGCTGGACATCGCGCAATGCACAGATCGCGAGAGGGTCCTGTTTGCAACTCATCAGCTCAACGGACCAGCCTCAGAATGGTGGGACAATTTCTGCATCTCCCACGCCAATGCCGGGCCATCTCGTGGGGACGAATTCGTCGAGCTTTCGTCATGCCCACATCCCCGCCGCATGATGACGTTGAAGAAAAAGGAGTTCCATGCCCTTCGTCAAGGCAATCGCTCGGTGGCGAGTACCTTCACCGCTTCAACGGTTGGCCCGCTAGGCACCGGTGATGTGGCGGGGCGAGGAACGGCAGAGAGGTTCATGGAGGGCTTAATGGCGATATCTCCATCCAACCGATATCCCGAACTTCACCGACTTCCGGTTGGTGGACAAGGCGATCCGCCAGGAGGCCAAGCATCACGAGATGGAGAACCGCATAGCGGAGGATGACCGCCAGTTCAACGCGGAGGCTTTCCCAAGCCTCCATTCCTTCACCAGCCACCGCAGCGTGGGAAGTTCGATCTTCCACATCCGAGCCGGTGCGAAATCGGCACCCCAACACCTCCAACTTCCGCAGCGCATCAACCGGAGGACAATTTCAGCAGAAGAGCTCCGCTCCCTCAGCTGCAGGAGTGACCTGTTTCCACTGCAACGAAACAGGCCACTATGCCAACAGATGCCCCAAGAAGCAGCAGGCAGCGGCATCTGCCAAGGCAACACCAGGAGCCATAGCCACTGGCGGCACTGCAAAGCCAACAGGCCAGTTCATCAAGGGACGTGTGAACCACGTCACGGCCGAGGAAGCCCAGGCAGCACCGGATGTTGTGCTTGGTATGTTTCTTGTCAATTCAATACCAGCTTCAGTGCTATTTGATTCCGGAGCTTCGCATTCTTTCGTGTCAAATAAGTTTGTGGGTAAAAATGGGTTACCTATATCCTCCTTAAACAATCCTATGATAATCCATTCCCCGGGCTCAGAAATGAGAACTAGTTCTCTATGCCCGAACTTCACCCTTGAAATATCCGGAGTATCCTTCCTAGCAGACTTGATAGTCTTACATTCCCAAGGTCTGGACGTTATTCTTGGAATGGACTGGTTAGCCAAGAATCATGGACAAATAGACTGTGCCAATAGGTCTATCACTCTCACTAACGGAGAAGGAATTTCAGTCGAGTTCAAGCCCAAGACCTGCACCAATGGAAGTTCTATTCTCACCAGCATGAAGGAAGTGAAACTTGAAGACATACCTGTAGTCCGAGAATATGCTGATGTCTTTCCTGATGATTTACGGCATGCCACGGATAGGGGCGTAATGTTCTTAATTGACTTAGTCCTGGGACGGCTCCAATATCGGCGACCTATAGAATGCCAACTAATGAGTTAGCGAATTGAAGAAGCAGATTGAAGAATTGCGAAGCAAAGGTTACATCCGACCAGTTCATCACCTTGGGAGCACGGTCTTTGTTCGTCAAGAAAAAGGACAATAGCATGAGGATGTGTGTTGATTACAGATCACTCAATGAGGTGGCGATCAAGAACAAATATCCTTTACCGGGATAGATGATGCATTCGATCGGTGAAAGGAGCAAGTGTCTTCTCGAAGATTGATTTGAGATCGGCTATCACCAATCAAGATCGGACGGAAGATATTCAAGACAAACCTTCACCACGGATATGGATCATGCGAGTTTACAAAGTGATGTCATTCGGTTTGTGAACGCCCGCTTATTTCATGAATATGATGAACAAAGTGTTCATGGAATTCTTGGATAAGTTTGTGGTTGTTTTCATCGATGACATTCTCATCTACTCGAAGGATGAAGAAGAACACGAGAAGCATATCAGAATGATATTGGACAAACTCAGGGAGCACCAACTCTATGCCAAATTCAACAAAAGTGAATTTTGGCTAAGTCAAGTGGCATTCCTTGGACATATTGTGTCAGCAGGAGGAATCGCAGTAGATCCTGCCAAGGTTGAAGCCGTATCAGATTGGAAGCAACCCAGGACAGTCACCGAGGTGAGAAGTTTCCTTGGACTAGCGGGTTATTACCGCAGGTTCATTGAAAATTTCTCTAAGATTGCAAGACCCATGACTCAACTTCTGAAGAAGGAGAAGAAATTTGATTGGACAGATGCCTGTGAAGAAAGTTTTCAAGACATGAAGAGGATATTAGTCTCAGCACTTGTGTTAGTTTTACCTGATATCCGTAAAGATTTCGAGATCTTCTGCGACGCATCCCGTCAAGGTCTCGGATGTGTATTGATGCAGGAAGGCAAGGTAGTAGCTTATGCATCCAGCGATTGAGGCCACATGAAGGGAATTATCAACCCATGATGCAGAGTTAGCGGCGATTGTGCATGCCTTGAAGATCGGCGACATTATCTCATTGGTAACCGCTGTGAGATTTTTACGGATCACAAGAGTTTGAAGTATATATTCACACAGGCAGAATTAAACCTTCGGCAGAGAAGATGGCTAGAGTTGATAAAATATTATGATCTTGGAATCCATTATCACCCGGGCAAAGCAAATGTAGTTGCAGATGCCCTGAGCAGAAAGGCCTATTGCAATACCATGATGGTGCAGAAGGAACAGCCAGAACTACATGAAGAATTGAAGCGTCTAAACTTGGAGATTGTCAGTCAAGGTTGTGTGAATGCTTTGGAAGTACAACCGACTCTTCAAAGTCGATCGAGAAAACAACTAGAAGATGATGACATCAAGGAGATCAAGAAGAATATGCAAAGAGGCAAGGCTCGAGATTATTGAAGATGAACAAGGAAGCAGTATGGTTTGGGAACCGCATTTGTGTACCTAACCAACAAGAGCTAAAGCAGATCAATTCAAGGAGGCTCATGAAACGCCTTACTCCATTCACCGGAAGCACCAAGATGTACCGGGATCTAAAGGAGAAATGCTGGTGGGTCGGATGAAGCGAGATCGCTGAGTTCGTTGCTCGCCGTGATGTGTGTCGTGAGTTAAGCGCGAACATCGAGACCATTTGGATTGTTGCGGCCACTACCAATTCCGAATGGAAGTGGGAAGAAATTAGCATGGATTTCATCACCGGACTTCCTAGGACCCAATCGGGATATGATTCTATCGGGTGATAATTGATCGGTTGACCAAAGTAGCTCACTTCATTCCGTCAAGACTACATACGAAGCGGCCGGTTGGCGAGTTATATGTGGCTAGGATTGTTTGTCTACAGGGTACTCAAGAAGATCGTGTCCGACAGAGGTTCTCGTTTACATCAAGATTCCGCGATCGCATGAAGCCTTAGGCACGGACTCAACTTCGAGACACCTATCATCCTCAAAGCAGATGGTCGACGAACACACCAATCAAGTCCTCGAAGATATGCTCCGAGCCTGTGCCTGGAATTTGGACAAAGTTGGGACAAGAATTTGTCGTATCACGAAATTCTCGTATAACAATAGCTATCAAGCTAGTTTGCAAATGGCTCCTTTTGAAGCATTGTATGGCGAAAATGCGAACTCCACTTACGTAGGATGAAGTAGGAGAACATCGCTCTTTGGACTGAGATAAATCAAAGATGCGAGAAAGTAAGGTCAAAGCTATAAGGGAACATCGAAAGTGGCACAAACCCGACAAAAGAGTTATCTTGATAACAGTCGAAGGGATTTAAACTTTGAAGTAGGAGACTTGGTCTATCTGTGGTCACTCCACTCGGAGGAGTAAGAAGATTAGAACAAAGGAAAACTCACACCCTGCATTTGTGGGGCCATACAAAATTCTAGTCAAAAGAGGTGAAGTGGCATATAAGCTTGAGCTACCAGAAGCCTTGTCAGTTGTGCACGATGTCTTCCATGTATCCCAGTTGAGGAAATGCTTGCAAGCGCCAGAAGACCATACCTTCTTGGAAAGCTTCGATCTTCGAGAAGATCTCACCTACGTGGAGCGACCAATCAAGATTCTGGATGTCGCAGAGCGAGTCACTAGAAGCAGAATCATCAGATCATACAAGGTGCAGTGGAGTCATCACCCAGAGAGTGAAGCCACTTGGGAAAAAGAAGAAGACCTCAAGACCAACTATCCCGACCTCTTTGCTGACCAATCCCGAATCTCGGGTCGAGATTCCCTTAAGGGGGGTAGGTTTGTAACAGCCCAATTTACAAATTTCAGTAAAAATTTAAATTTATTTATGTTTGTGGAATTTTCTGAAATTTTCAAAAGCTTTTTATAAATATTTTAAAGTCAAAACAAATTTAATTGCAAATTTAAAAGCCAACATAAGGTTGAAAATAATTTTATTAAGTCCAAGATAAGTGTGGGAATTTTTGTGTATTTTTCCATAATTTTTGGAGTTATTTTGCTATTTTCTAAAGCCTAAATGAATTATCAGAATTAAAACAAATAGAAAAGCAAAGAAAATCCTCTAACGGTGTTTGGGCGAAACCCAAAGGCTCGGCCCAAACTCCTCCAGCCTGCTGACCCGCATGACCAGTGCTCGCACCCTCTCTCTCACCTCTCACCCACCTTGTTGGATCGAAATCCAACGCACGCGCCGCACACACGCACCCCCTCTCTGATCTCCACCGCCGGATCGCGAACCAGCGGTCAGGATCGCTTGCAACCTCTATCAGTCCGAATAACACCATCAATGAGAGCCGCCCGATCTAAATTCTACGGCCAGATCTTCATACCGCTTCGGAGACTTAAAACCTTTCTAATCTAAATCATTCGATCTAAATCCTACGGCCCGCAGTCATCGTCTTCCTCGCCTTCTTCTTCCTCGCGCCGCAACGGTCGCCCGCCATTCCAAGACGCGCCCGAAGCCGCGCGACCACATCGCACGCCCCGACTTCCGCGGCGTGCGCGCGAGACCGTGTCAACCTCCGCCGTTTTTCCCCACCTTCTTCCCTCTTCTCCGCGGCAGTTTCGCCCACATCCACCGAAACCGCCGCCATGACCCCCACCTCCTCCACGCCGCTCCAGAGCTCCCCGACGCCTATAAAGGCGGCCCGGTGCGCCATTTCTCCACGAAGCCAAAGCCATCACTCACTCCTTCCTCTCCTCCAACGCCGCCGCAATTCTAGTTTTGGTGTTTTTGCGCGGTGAAAACCACGGTGCTCGCCACCGACGACCCCACCACCGTGGACCACACCGCCGACTTCCCATCACCGAGCTTCCTCGCGCACCTCTTCCTCGCCCCGGAGCACCTTCGGTCGCCATCACCGACAACCACCGTGCTTCTTCCTCCGCTCCGGCACCAATTCCGGCCACCACCGTCGCCCGTCCGTGCCAATTCAGGTACCATCATGTTCGCAATAATCGTGGCTACGTGTTGGTACCACTCGCCGCCGGTGAACCTCCGCCGCTGGCCGTTGTCGGCCGCGCCCGACAATTTTTGCCGCCGTCAAGCCGACGTGGGCCACCACCGTGGCACCACCTGGGTGCCATCTCAGCAACACGGCCGTGGCGCGCGTGTCGGCGCGCACACACCCACGTGGTCCGGTCCACCGCGCCGTTTCTTCCAAAGCTCGGTGGTCGGGTCCACCGTGGCCGACCCATCGACACTTGGGGCCCGCATGTCGATTTCTAAATTAATTGTTTTAATTTCTGTAGCTGATGTAATTATTGCGCAATAAATGGATTTTTAGTAGGAAAATAATTCTGGAAATTCAATAAAATTTCAGATTTAGATATAAACTTCAAAAATTCATAACTTTTGCATACGAACTCCAAATTGGGTGATTCAAATTGCAAAATTTATATAAAATTATAATCTAGCTAACTAAACCAAAATATTTCAATTTGGAGTTAATTTGAACTATGTTTTTGAATTTATTTGAATTTGCATATTGAATTTGTCGTATTATCGCGTATAGAATTCGACGACTCCGGAGAGTTCGATCAATCTGAAGATTTAGAATTCCAAGACATCGAACAAGGCAAGTTACACCATTGACCATATTGCCCCTATTATTTTAAGTTATTTTCAGTTTTTAAATTCCTTATTGCATGCATATGTTGTTATAAATATTTTAATATCCTGTTTTACATATAGTTAATTCCATGTGTTATTGTATGGCCAAATTTGAATGTTGTATCTGACTACCTTGATACCATAGGCAAGATATTACCAAAATTTAAATATATGCTTAGCAAGCTTAGTTCACATTCTGAGAATTTGGGAGGTTTACACCAAATTTCTATAAATTTGTTTCAAACTTGATATTGTGGTATTGTCTTACCACATGGATTTATAAATAAAGTTTTTATTCAAAATAAAAATCAAAATGGGTTTGGACTTGGGAGAAATGGTCGGAATGGTGGGTGCAGGTTTATGCACGGGTTTGATCTGGTTAAGATCAAGGCCCATGGGTTGTAGGAATGACGCCCAAGTCAATTGAGTACCGGTCTTTGAGCCGCTTATTGCTATGCCATAACGTACTACCACATGTCCTGTATGGGCAGGATTTGGCTAACTAATTTGTGATGTTCTAGTATATTTATGTCATGTGATTTTGTGGGTGTCGGTTAGGCGTTTTATTCCCACTGGCGCAAGAGGGGCTTCGGAGGGCAGTCGATCAAAGGGGCGAAACCTTAGCGGGCATGAATGTACTAGGATAAAACATTGTAAAGGCCTCATGGTAATTGCTCGATCACTGCGCTTACGGGCGTGAATTGGCCGACATAACGAGCATGTCACCTCGTGTGGGTAAGTTGTACCAACTCTGCGAGTAGAAACTATTCGAATAGCGCGTCATGGTCATGGACATGCTAGCAGGCCACTTAAAGTTAAATTGTTTTTGGTTTTAAATGCTTTATTAAATGTTGAGGATGGTTAATCCTTATGAAAATTTGGCGGGAAGCCAAGTGTTAGGAGGATCCTTCACTTTATCATTGGAGGTTATCCACATTATATCAATGTCAGTTTAAAATATGATTTTATCCATAGTATAAAATTGCCTTAGGAACTACTATGCTTATTCAAACTGAAAATGCTGTTTATGCAAAACAACCCCTGCCATACTCACTTGTTTCCTTATGCATGCATTTAAATTCAATATTGGATGTGACTTGCGAGCACAAAAGTTGTGCTCATCCTTGCTGAATAAATCTTATTCAGGAGAAGACTGCTATCTTGACGGTGAGGACCCGGACGAGTAGGCCTTTTGACCCAGACGATTGCCTGTGGCGCATCGTGTGGCTCCCACTATTATATCGTTTCATTGTGTTTATCTTTTGCCATTTGATATTATTATTGGACTTATTTGTATTAAAGCAGTTATTTATTTAATGTCATTTACGTTTAGTGATATGAATGTGATATTCATTTTGTGAGGCTGTGTACACTGGAAATCTGGTGGTGTTTGAACACGAGAATTTGGGATCCTTCGCTCCGGGTTCGACAAGCGTAACCAGTAACCGATTGGGCTGATGGGCTGCGTAGAACCTCATCGTGGACGGTATCGTTTCCCGAGCGTGATGCAGTGGTGCCGCTGATGGAGAGTCCGTTTAGGCATGACCATAGTCCAGAATTAAACGGGTCATTCCGTGTCAGTCCACGTACCGACGTGATAGTTCAGATATTGCTCAATGGTCTTTTCGTATGGTGCCGGTCCGAGCCTGTTTGGTACGACGGGTCAAGGTCGGCTAAATTAGCTTGTTAGATCTAGAAATTCAAAAAATTCAAAAAAAATTAGAAAATTAGAAAAATGTGTAGAATTCGGAAATACATATAAAAATTATAAAAAATAAGACAAGCATATTAAAAATATAATAAAGAACTTTATTAATATTTAAATAGTCATCTCGGTTAAATATTAATAAAGAGTTTTATTAATAAAGAGCTATACAACTCTGGATGTATAGCTCTACATTCATCCTTGTTCTAAGTGTCGTTGTCTAGGTACAGATTTTCAAACACTTGTGATAATTCTGGATTTTCCACAGAGTATTGTGTCCGTGAATCAGCTTATTCCTAGTCCTTCACGGTTAGAAGTATCTCAACCATCTCACTCATGAGACGTGTTCTTCTCTCCTCCAATATTCTTCCAAAAAGACTGAAAGTAGACTCGGAGAAAACCATCGAGATAGAAACAGTTAACACATTACGTTCAAGTATGGATAGCACAGGATATGTTTACTTATGGCTATACCACAATTGCAAAATTTCAAAGCCTTCTGAGTTGAAATCCACCGTACCGTTGTCCAGATAGGCATATAATTTCCCACTCCTTGGGTGAGCGGTTGGTCTTGGTTGAGAAGGTGCCGTTATAGAAGAAAACTGACCTAGAGGAAGAGCATGCACCCCAGATTTTGCTCTATGATTTGCCTTGTTACTTGAGGTTGGTACTAGTGGAGATCATTGCAAGCGGACTCCCTAAGACTTATTTTCATACATTTGGAAAATATCATATAATCGAGAACGAATATCTAAAAAATAGTTAGAATAGTCTAGTCCTATAGCATCACTAAGAAGATCATGAACATTAGCAAATCCTTCAATTTTAACTATAGGATCTAAAATAAATGCAAATATACATGGGAAAGGGATTTCTATCTAATATTTAAGGTATTTACTTTTCATAGCAACAATAACCTCTCGTAAAATTATGTTATTTTCATAATTTTTTAATTGACTAGTAATCTGTAAAATACTATGCACAATAATAGGATATATTGGATAATAGACAGCGGACAAAGCAACAGTGGCCTCATAAAAAATTTCTAAAAACTAAAGTATCTTCTCAGCAATAAATCAATGTTGCTCAATCAATAATACACTACCATCAATGCTCTGATAGTATATTTGAATAAAAACAGAAAAAATGCTCTTATATGTAAAAGACTCTTAAGCATCAAGTAAGTAGAGTTCCATTTTACCGGCATGTTCAAACCAAACTTTCTTGGGCGTACACCTGTTGCCCTACAAAAGTTATTACATGTTGTTATTCTTATGTTAGAATTATTCAAGATATCGCATTGCGAAAAGCTTTAATATACGAAGTCAACCTCTTTAAACCACATTTCACTATAAGGTTAATAATATGGCAAGCGCATCGCTGATATAGCAAGAAGGAATCGGCGTATGTACTCAACACTGGAGTAAGAATATTCATAGCCCTAGAGTTCGAAGCGGTATTGTCTAAAGTAATTGAGAATGTTTTGTTTGTAAGACCAAAGTCTTCCACGACTTTGATGATACAGTCCGCAAAATTCTCACCTGTGTGTGCTACATTAATTAATTTGAAACCTATAATTTTCTCTATTACCCAGTTATCATAAACATAACAAGCAACTACATTAAGATAATCCTTTCTAGCCCAACCACACCATATGTCCGAGGTTAGGGCCACCGAAAATGTGCACGTACTAAATAGTTCCTTTAATTTATCACGGCGTTTATTGTAGTATTTTACTAGATCCTTACTTGTTGTCTGTCTAGAAATGGTGGAAAATCTATGATTATGCACAGTCCTAATGTAAGTTTAGAAAGCAGTTGACTCCCCAAAGCCTAATGCTAAATCCTCATAACCAACTAAATGACAGAGAGATTGACGGGCTACCTCAGGATCGTAGTCCCAGCTACGTACCATACCATCGAGGTTGTACTACAGCTGCATCTGCCTCATCACTAATCCTTGTTTGGTCTTACATCTTGTAGTGTATCTAAGTAAGTGACTCGTTCCACCTGAAGACTTTGCAGACAATTTAAGACGACAAATTTTGCAAACAGCATATGGTATCTGATTTCCTTGTATGTCTGGCTTGGTTGTCCTCTCAAAATTCTCCTAGACTCTCAATGTACATGACCTCGACCTCTTTGCTTCGGTGGTCACCGACGAAGATACTGTCGTAGAGCCTGATGAAGGAACTCCGCCTTGCCCTTATGGTAACAACTCCGATTGGTTGGTTTGAAGCGACCACGACCTTCATGGATGCAACTTCCTTGGTGAAAGTTCATAATCATCAATAGCAGCGCTATCGTAATTTTCATAACAAAACGCACAATCAAACTAACACTATTATTATTTTCATCTTAGCTCAACAAATAATAACAAAAAATATGTAAAAAATAGTATTGTATCTCTTTTTTGAATTCTTGCCATAATTTGAATTTTCCAAAATTTGGCATAATTTTTTAAAATTTTGTCAAATTATCTCACAAGAAATTTAAATTTACACAATAGAATTTGAAAGAGAGATTGAGGAATGGATGACTGTTGAATGAGGGGGGTATGGTGGCTATTTATAGAAAATATTTTGGTTTTTTTTTGCTATTTTTAAACCACTAGACGGTAAAAAACGGTCGGATTTTTTAATATCCAAACGTCACAGGCTAAACAAGTCTTGTCGTGCCGAGCACGACCCACCGTGCCTAAATGTGCCCCAACGGACATTTTTCACCCAGGGTGTGTCGTGCCACACATGGCACACTGTGCCTTTTCGGCCCACCCGCATCCCATCCCCTTTTCTCCCTCCACATGCGCCTTACCCGTCCCTTCGCCTGCCAAACCTGCTTGCCGCAGTGCCACCATCTCCTCCCTCCGCGTCGATACCCGCCCCCTCCCTCCACGCCAACCCACGCCCCGTCGCCTCCCTCATGGCTCCTTGCCTCCTCCCTCAGCGCCGCCGCCACCCTCCACCCTCCTTCTTCTCCCTCTACGCCGGCCCCGCCCCACCGCATTCCCCCGTGGCTCCTCCCTCAGTGTCGGCCGCCACCTCCCCTACCCTCCCTCTTCTCCCTCAATATCGATCTTACGAATGAATATTTGGGAGTCTCCTAGAATTAGAATCACGTGAAGAAAGACACAAGGATTTAGACAAGTTCATGCCATCTTCGGGAAGAACAACAACCCTACACCTGTGTTGTTGTATTAACTATGCTGTTTACAATCAAGAAGGAAAATAATGTTCAATGTCTCCTTCTGGTCTGCCCCAATGTCCACTGATTTTATCCTTTATAGAGTGCTTAAAGGGGTGACAGTTTCCCCAAGCCAAGATGCATTTCAACACTTGATGAAATGTGCATGTTGATGGGAGTTGCTGTCAGAGAGATGACACCCCACATCGCCTAGCAGTTATCATCATGAGGATATTGCTATCTATAATAACAATTACAGATAAATAATTTAATTAATTTAGGATTATTAGATCCTTGTCATCTAGCACCCCAACTTCAAGTGAAAATAACGTACTTAAAAAGGAGGTCGTAGAACAGTGGGCAGAAGTAAAGCCTTTCCAATTGATATTTCATTTGACCAGAAATAGACTTAACCAAGAAGGTAATTTTACTTGAGTTATAAGACATAATCACTTTTTTGAACGGACAGATTATAGAATCCCAATTGACTCTTACAGAGTTGTCCGTTGGAGCGGTTCCCGAAGAGGTGGCAACTGTTGAGTTTCCACGATCTCTAACTCAAGTGTGCGGCTATAAAGATCTACCGTGGGCGTAACCCAGGTTTTTACTTTCCCCATTTGCTTCAACCACTCTTCGAGTTCTTGCTCTTTCCGCCGCCAACTAAATCACAATCTCTCCTCAAACTTTCCCAAATCCAAATCAATCTCACATAGAAGAGATGTACGTAACCATCTGTAAGTGGGAGAAATTGGAGATAGACGTGGAGAAGATGAAAACTTTGGTCGCAGCCGAGAAGATCCCGAAGGGAGCGTATGTGAAGTGGACCAATGTTAAAGGGTAGCATTGGTCCTCGGGTGAAGAAGGTACCATTCCCAGTATTCCAACCGTAATGCGAATGTGGCTTTCGATCGCCAGATCACCCTTTCTTCATGCTCGTACTCGAACACTTTGGGGTGGAATTGGTGAATTTTGTTCCCAATTCCATCACAATGTTGAGTGTGTTCATCTACTGTGCGAAGCCTATCTGGGATTCTGCCAGATTTGGAGCTCTTCCAGTATTTCTACGGGATGAGCAAGCACAGCGGAATTGCAGGCAGCTACGGTCTAAAGATCCACAATGGGAAATCGAAGGAGTACATTCAGATGTTTACCCGGTCGTCATGGCTAGGGTGAAAGAAGAGGTGGTTTTACTGGGAAATATCCAAGGACGATAGCATCTTCTTCATGGGGAAGCCTGAAGAGAAGAATGCCTCCTAGGATTTGACTCCAAGCAACCTTGACCGGATCACCCCCTATATTTAAGCCATCAAAGACTTGAAGGAAGAGGGGCTTACCGAATGGCACATGGTGAGAGACTTCATCACGCGCCGTAACAGTCCTCTAAAGAATCGAGCACATCCAATGTGGATGTACTCGGGGACCACTGACCCAACCAGGGATTTCGATGGAGGTAAGGAAACAATCAACCTAACTCTTTTTGGTAAATCTCGAGTTTGATTGTTAATTATTTTCTTTGCAATTGTAGATCTTTCACAAAAAGAGATTAACGCTTGAGTCAAACTTGTTTATGGAAAAGCTCCAACCCCCACATCAGGGGTTCCTCAAATCCTGTCCGCGGAGGAAAAAAAAAGGAATGCCTAAAGGTAATCAAGAGTTGATTTCATCTTTAGGGTTCTATAATCGTAGAATTCGACTATTGAATAACGTTTTTTTTAACTTTTTGTAGAAAGTAGGTATGGCAGACCGTTAAGATGACTAGGTCAGAGGAAGACAGAGTTCCTCTGGCCAAAAGGCGTCGCCTTGTGAAGGCCGCCGATAAGAAGGGCGAAGGCTCCATCTCCACCCCTCCTCCGACCAACCCCTTTAGCAAATTCTTTGCAGACATGATTGCCGCAGGGAAAAGAGGAGTGGTTGAAGTGCTTAAGCACAAATCCCCTAAGACCAAGGTACCATTCTACTACGACAACAAGACTTTTTCAGTTTCTACTTCTCATGGTTTTGTCAAGCAATTAGAAAAGAAGAATTGGAAGAGCTTTATGTCTTTTGTGAAGGATACTTTTGCGACAGCATAGCCTATGGTCGAGGCAAATGCTATCCCTCAGGTGGTCAAAACAAGTTTCGACCATCAAGGAAGGCAAGAAGCTTTGGGAGCCATAGCTTTCTATCAGTATCTATGACCAGACGTGGTCGAAGAAGCCTCGGCCTTTCAATCTCATGACACTGAAAGCCTTCCAGAGGCTACAGGTGTCATGAAAATTGGGGTGGCTGAAGAGAAGAAGAAAAAGAAATCTTCCTTAGGGAAGGTTTATTCTGGATTCAAGATTGTCTCCAGAAAACCAATGTATGTAAATCGAAAAGCGTAAAAATAGTATTTGCCTTTTATTCACACAACTTGATATCTTTTCTTTTCTCTTTGCAATTTTAGTCCTACTTCTCCAGCCCTTAGGGATGTTTCTGTCGAGAGGTCCACTATTATTTCTCCTGCAGTTGCAAAGATAACAATTGTTTCTCCTACAATCGAAGAGACAATAGTGAAAGTAGTCGAGGAATCGACCCATATCCCTGTGGTGGCAATGGAGGAAGTTGCCCCACTGGAGTAGCTATGACCACTAGGTGGTCGTAGAAGCAGAGGCAAAGACAGCGGAAGACTTGGTTGCTATGGTGATCGAACCGGTTATTTAAGATATCAATAATCGGACAAGGGACTTGGTCCTACAAACATCAGATGTATCCGGTCAAGGCGAAGGAGCAACCTTCGATCACCGTACCAAGAAGGAGGTTGCAGAAAATGCTCCTCCTAGTCCTCAAGGAGAACTCACTGCTGCGATGGGAGCGAAGAACAAGAAGAAGATGAATACTTCTTGACCTCTTCCCGAGTTCTTTGGTCCACCAATAGTCGAATCTTCTTCATTCGAGTCTCGTGGTCGAGTCCCACACCTAAGGATATTCGAATAGGGGACATATCTTTAATGACGAGCGTCTTCAAAGAGTATGGTGTGATCAAATCAATGGACCTGATGAACTTCAAGATTCTGAGTTTGTGTATGCCAAGTTTGCTCGGGCAGCTATCAACGTAAGTACTCAATACCAAACATTTTTATGTTTGGATTTTCCCTGTTTCTTACTATCTTTCTTTGTTTAGAAAACCCTCGAACAAATTGCTACTGTGGGTGAATACCACAGGTAACATTTTTTGCTGAAGAAGCAGCAGTCTGAACTCTACCAACTGGCAGTAAGATCGTAAGTTATTGTTACGAGAAGCCATATTTTATTACGACCACTCGTTTAATACTCATGTCTACTTTTTAGTAGGTCTTAAAGTGAATAAAGAACTTTAATTTTTGCACTCAACTATGCAAAAGCTGAGGCCCAGAAGTTAAGAGATGAAAAAGAAGACCTGCCGAAGAACCTTCAGGAGGCAAACTCTGCAGCTTGTGAGTTGTAGAATAAAATAAACAGTAAGTTCTGTACTTAAGACTGTTTACTTTAATGACTTTCTTTTCTTTCTCTAACTCTTTTTCTTTGTTTAGAAAAAAAGGTCAATATGGGTATGCTCAAAACCTAGGTCGAATCAAAGACCTTGGTGATCAACAAGCTCACCCGTATGACCAAAGAAAAATATGAGGGCATAAAGGTATGGGAAGAGCAGTGCACAAAGGATGCTGCCTCCCATGACAACGAGGTCCAGAAGCTTGATTCTCGACTAGTAGGTAAGAAATTCTTTACCTACGACCAATTTTTTTACTGGTATTTATGAAGTATTTTTCTGATTGATCGTACTCTATTTTCAGAGCAAGCAGTCGAAATAAAACGACTTCAAGAAGCTTTGACTCGTAGTTAGGAGGAGATGAAGTCAATAAAGATCAACCTTCAAGACAACATTTCTCTCCTTAACAATGTGCTCGGAGGACTTGGTGCTAAGAAGGTCACTCCTCTTGAAGACACCATGATTGCCTATACGAGTATAATTGGACAACAAGTCAGAACTTTGGAGGAGTTAATAATGACTCTGAAGACTAACCAAGCCGACTCGATAAGAGAAGCGATCGAAAGTGCAGTAAGTTATGCTTTGGCAAAGCTTAAAGCACATGATCATAATCTTAGCCTTCAACGAGTCAAAGCTGATTTCGACTGCCCTAAAGCAGAGGTAGCACGACTGATTGAAGAAGTACAGCCGGTCGGCAAGAAGATCACGGAGGAGATGCAAATTGGACCCCTTTCGACGGAGTAGTTTGTAATAGGGAATTTGTTAAGACAATCTCTTGTTTATGACTATAAATCTTCTTTTCCCTGCAAATTGTCTCATCAAGTAGTTAGTAACTTATAAGACAATAAACAAAAAAGGAAATTTGAATTGAAGACTAAGAATCGAAGTCATATGTAAAACTGTATTCTAGGCCCCGACTATTTGCTTAGTTTATTTATATAAACTAAGTAAATAGCGAGAAAAGTATGTACTTAAAAAAGTTGTTCGACATTTGTTGTCGATATCGATTGTCATGTACTAGTTCCTCCTCGTGGGCAGGATCACGTGCAGATAAGAAAGACTTCGACTAGTTGATGTTTCTTTCTCTGACTAGGTTAACCAAATCGTAGAGATCAACAAAATAAACTCAATTGTCATGTATTGGTAGCAAGAGTTAGAAACAACACGACACTAGGAAGTCCCTTCTACTGGGCAGGACCACGTGTAGAGAGGAAAGACTTCGACTAGGTGGTGTACTTCCTCCGACCAGGTTAATCAAATTGAGCATTTTAGAATAGTCAAACAAACTACAATTTAAAAAGAGCTTGTTGTAAACTATTTCGACCATATTTTGTTGAACCTAGTTTCTTTATTTTGGCAGCAAAAGTTAGGAACATGTTGACACTAGAAGTTCCTTCTAGTGGGTAGGACCACATGCAGAAAGGAAAGGCTTCGACCAGTGTAAAGAAAACCAAGTGTTTAAAAAGTGATCGAAAATCGAAGCATTGCTCAATGAAAAATTTTAGACAATAAAGATTGAAGAAAGCATAAACTTTATTGAGAATATATAAAGTTACACATAAAATTTGCGTACTTGGTCGATATTCCATGACTTCGTAAGAACTCTGCCATCTTGCATTGCTAGTCGTACTGAGCCTGGTTGTGTAAGGTTGCGAGGTTGGACCTTACGATCGTAGTATTTGCATAAGGCTTCTTGGTAGACTGCTGAACGGATTAAGGCTTGATTTCTCTTCTCTTTGAGTAGGTTGATGTCATCTTCTCGAAGTTGTTCCTAGCTAGAGTCATTATAATTTCTTACCTTTGTCGATCGAATCTTTAGTTCTAGTGTAAGCATGACTTCAGCCCCAAAAACTAGAAAGAAATGTGTTTCACCTGTAGCCCACTAGCAGTCGTACGAATTGCCCATAATACTGAGGGTAATTCTTTTACCTAAGCCCCCGAGCGCTTTATAAGCTGGTCGAAGACTCGAGTTTTGATTCCCTGCATAATTTGGCTATCCGCTCTTTCGACTGCCCCATTGCTTTGTGGGTGGGCGACAAAGGTATAACACAGTTTGCTACCCAATTCTTTGCAAAATTCTTTGAATTTTGCACTCGAAAATTGTGTATCATTATCTGTAATTATTCGACTTAGAACGCCAAATCGAGTAGTCACACTTTTCATCATAAACCTCTCATTTGCTTCGTTGTTCTCGATCCGAGTTCAGCTTCAATCCATTTTATGAACGTATCAATAGCCACAAAAAAACAGCTCTTTGAAATCAAGACCCCAGGTTGCAAAAGGCCAAGAGAGAGGTATGGTTTGCAATGCCTGAGTCGGTTGGTGTATTTGCCTGTTATGAAACTAGCATCATACACACTTTTTA
Organism: Ampelocalamus luodianensis; assembly: GCA_036346255.1. Lineage (NCBI taxonomy): Eukaryota > Viridiplantae > Streptophyta > Magnoliopsida > Poales > Poaceae > Ampelocalamus > Ampelocalamus luodianensis. The sequence continues at coordinate 66,096,602 of CM070618.1, forward strand.
ACCAACTCTTTAGCATCATGGAGGGCGGTTGGCCAGTAGAAATCTTGTCAGAAGGCTTTGCTGACCACCGTTCTGTAAGAAACGTGAGTTCCACAGATGCCTCTGTGTATTTCGTGAAGGAGATTTAATCCTTCTTTTTGCGATATGCATCGCATGAGAATCCCTTAAGTACATCGTTTGTAGAGGACTCATTCGACCAAAGTATACATTTTGGCCTTGCGGGATAAACAATCAGCCTCAAGATCGTCATTGGGTATTGTACCCTTATGAAGATACTCGTAGATGGGACACATCCAGGTATCCTCGTATTCTAGAAAGGCTGTCTCAATAGGAGATGTCACTGGCATTTCGACCAGAGACGGCTTCTGGAGCTATTCCAAGAATGCTCATTTTGGTACTTGTGATCGGGAAGAAACCATTCGAGTGGTGGTCGAGGAAATTATCCTTTTGACGGATATATTGTACCTCGAAACTGAAAAAAATGCTTTTCAAGCTTCCTAACTTCTGATAAGTACCGAGACATGGTTGGATTAGAGTATTGGTACTCTTTTCTGACCTAATTCACGACTGGTGAGAGTCTCCTGTCACGAGTAGTCATCCAATCCTGAGCACTTTCGCTGCTTGTATGCCAGCCAACAAATCTTTGTATTCTACCACGTTGTTAGTGGCAGAAAAGTTTAATTGAATAATATATATTAAGGTCTCTCTTGTTGTAGATTCCAAGACCACAACAACCCCCAAGCCACTTAGCGTAAGTGACCCATCAAAGTACATTGTCCACTGGTTGTGGGATTCGTACTGGGGATCTTGAACAGGTTTAGGATTTGTCCATTCGGCGACAAAGTCTGCCAAGATCTGGGATTTAATGGTCGTTCAGGACACGAAATAGAGGTTGAACACCCCAAGTTCAACTAACCATTTTGCCTTGCATCCTGCTGCTTTCCTGTTCTGGAGGACCTCTACTAAGGGAAACTCAGATAGTACAATTATCTTGTGTGCCTAAAAATAATGCCTCAGTTTTCTCGAAGACATGAGGAGAGCATTGTCAGACCCCAAATTCACAATTTGAATTCTTTTGTGTTCACAACACTAGTCCCTGAATCAGTAGCTAGTGCCCATAATTACATCATTGGATATCAAACACATATCATGAAAATTTAAAGTTATTACATAATAATAAACAAATTGTAAATATATCTTATGGCATTTTACTTGCAGAATGGCCGGACAGGCCAAATACCTTGCAAAGAATAGCAGCAGAAGCAAAATCAAAGTATATCACGTGGAACCCTCACGATATACCCACAAGCAATCGACTCGGGCCCATAATCTATTTCTTGATCTTCTTGATCTTCAGTCTTTACCCATACTCATAATTATCGATTTTTTAAATAATCAATTTTTATTCTGAAATACAGTAATATACCTCCATTTTTTATTTTATAGAAATAATCCTACATCGTTGTGCATCAAGTCGCCCAATGGTTGAGAGACTAGATCCAAGTCGCCTAACAGTTGCGCGACAAGTGGAGTAGTCGTTCAACAGTTTAGTGACTAGTCGCGACTAGGCCTGGTAATGGGTTGAATTAGAATGGGCGAAACAGGTTAGGTTTAAATTCGGGTTGGCTTTGTTTGGATGGGAACGGTTTGAGGTAGCTCATGATTTGGTTTGGATTGGATTTGCTGAAAACAAGTTGGTTTGGATTGGATTAAGAATTTTGGGTTCATCTTTGTTTGACCCACGGTTTGGACCACGTGGGTTGGGATAAATTTGGTTGAGCTAGCTGCCGCTTTAGTCACGAACTCAAGAGTTATGTAGTATTTGTTACTAGTGGCGGTGTCGGAGGCGAACTAGTCCACCGACTTGAAGACGGCGAAGGGCTTGTTGACCTTGAATCATCCAGGCCAGATGGGCTTCTCGACTTCTTCTTCGCCTTGCTCTTTCATCGATGTCGGCACTACGGTTATCTTCCGAGGATGAAGACGGCGACGACGACGTATCGTGGTCCGACAAACTCGTCATTGTTTGCTTGATGATGTGTTATAATTCGACAATGAGGGTGGTCGGCGAACTCGTCGACGGGCTGCTTGATGATGTGTTATAATTTTGTTGGATAAGAAACCTAGGATCGAACCCTCAAGAACTGTCGAACTCGAAGATCTGAAAGTTGAACTTTAGATCAAGAAGAATGACAAAATCACAGAGAAGACACACACAAATATATTTTTATTTGCATATACATCATGTAAATTTTTGGTTTTCCTTTATTTTATCTACGACTCAAGTGTTACAATCGAAATTCAATTACATCTGTCAACTCGAGACTTTTAGACAAAGCAGAGCGAAAGCGAAAAGAAGCTGCTCTGATTAACTAAAACCAAAAGCAGTGTAACTCGAACTAAACTAAAAACGATTACAACTCAAATGGTAATAAAATCATACTCCAAAAACAAAGGCGACTTGCACATGTTTCTTGTAATAAGATTATCTCGCATCAAATTTGACTACGAGGAGTGGTCGCGAACTCGTTGACAGTGCTTGTCGATTTTGCGAGCGTGACGAGACGTCTTTTGGGGTCTCGAGGAGGCGTAGCGCCATCACCACGGCGACATCGACATTGCCCCTGCAGTGCGAGTGAGGCGGGCGGATGACGGCGCGGCGGCGAATGTTGGCGTAGCGAGCGGGGCGATGACCATGGTGGCCGTGAAGGCAAGGTAGATGGCGGTGGATCTTTGGATAGGGTTGCGTTGCTCACGGCTTGTGTCATCATGACGGATGACTCGTGACTAGTGGAGAAGATGAGAGGAGAGGGAGGAGAGAAGAGGAGAAGCACGTAAATCCATCGGCAATCAAGTGCTGCGCGCGACCACCAATTAACTACTTTACAAGAGAAGAGGATCGGCGACATATATGGGCGAGATGGAGGAATCATCGGCGGCGGTGTGGATCCGTCGTGCCCGCTATTCTGCACTGCGGCACCGCGGCAGAGAATATTGCGGAGAGCTGCCGGTCTTTGGAGCTGCGAGCGCTAGACACGGAGGCGGGGAGGAGAGATTTGGCCGGCGGCGGCGGTGGCATGCCGGGAGCTGGTTGTCTTCGGTGGTCAACCACGACGTCTGGTGACCTCTCTGGCGACTCTTGAGTTGGTCGAGGCTGCTAGGTCGGTGCCATTCGAGAGGAAGAAGGCCCGGTAGGCTACTTCTTGGGCACGGCACTACCTCAAATGGGTTGAACCATGGGTTCAAATGGGTTAATTCATACTAAGATAAATGGTTTGAGTTGGTTTGGGTTGAAGTTACATGTGAGTTGGATTAGTTTGGTTTTGAATGTGGATTGGTGGGCGAGTTGGGTTTGATTCATGTGCTTCATTAAAGTGGTGGTGTGGATTTGGGTTGGTTTCTAGACCATTAGCGAGCCTAGTTGTGACTAGTCCCTTTGGCTACTAGTCGCTCAACGGTTGAGCGACTTAGCCCCTAGTCGCTCAACCGTTGGGCGACTAGGGGCTTATGAGCGTCATCGCCATTTCTTGTCTCCCTTGTGCATTGTAATATAACACCTTACTACTTACCAATCATTTCTACCTCAGTCGTTTAACCGTTGAATGACTTGGCGACAAGTAGTGGTCCAGCGGTTGAGCAACGTTGACTAGTTGCTCAGCCGTTGGACCACTACTTACGCCAAGTCGCCCAACATTGCGACTAGACGGTTGTCCAAGGCACACCCGACACCCTGACGGTCTCTTTCGCCATTTCCTCATGTAACATCTCAATTTTCTGAGTCTTAAAAATCTTTTGATTAGTTAGTAGGGAGAAATTCACCATTTGGTATATGGACTTTTAATATCAAAACCATTTAATGTGAATAATCTCAACATGAACAATAGTTAAAACTATTTTATTTGTATTATATGTGGTTGGATATATTTTCTAGATTTCTTTAGAAATTTTTTTGAGTCCATTTGCTATATTCTAACTGCCATTTTGATTTTTGCTATTTTATAAAATAGAAAACTATTTAAAATCTTAGTATTGGCTTTGGGCTGAATCCTTAACTCCTCGGCCCATCTCCTTGGCTTCGCGGCCCAGCTCTGAGCTAGCCCGGTCGCTCGCGCCCTCGTCCGCGCCTTGTCTCCCTACCAGTGGACCCCACCACTTCGTCGTCTCTGAGCCGACTTCGTCTCCGCTGTAGTCGTAGATTGTTTCCGATCGCTGTAGTCATAGATTGTTTCCGATTGCTGTAGTCGTAGATTGCTTCCGACTGCTATAGTCGTGGATCGCTTTCGAGTGTCGTGGTTGTAGCAGTCTTCGGTTACGCGTGGTTGTAGATTCTCTCGTTTGCCGTGGTCGTAGATTTCCCTCGACTGCTATGGTCGTAGATCTCGAGTATGTGGTCGTAGCCGATTCAGATTCAAACTTCTGAGAACCATATCATCTTCATCTGAACTCCGTTTGAGCCCATTCAAATTTTTAAATCTATCTAAATTTGATATATATTTATCTGAGATTTTTATTTAATTTTTGGAGTTTGTTTTGCCTCTATTATTTTTTTGTTTTATTTATTTACTTTGTTTGCGAGTATACGTTGATACTTCGGGAAGTTTCGGAGAAGAAGGAGTGCCTCAAGACCAAGACCAATTCCTAGATCTATTCCAAGACAAGTCATACCTTTGATCATATTGAATCCCAGTTTTTAAAACTATATTGTTTCAAATTAATGTATTTACTTTATGTAATTATTTAAATGCTTTTGGGTGTAGTTAGCAATCCAAATTGTTATATCCACCTTGTCTATTATATTGTCGTAATCTTTTGTCACCCTAGATTGGTTCATTATTTAGTTGGTATTATCATAACACCAACGTAGGTTGGTTAGATAGGATTAGATTGCTTAGCTATGTTACGAGTCATCATCTCATGTGAGTTGCAATTATAAACCTGACTAAGTGATTACGGAACTAAGTGATAAAACTGTGTCTACTGTGTGTCATTACTCGTTGATGGCATATGTTGCACTTAATCAACCTGGTGGGAAAAAGATTTGGACCGAGACATGTGGTACTGTGTGTTTATGGTAGATCTGTGTTGGATAGGAACGATAATCTATGTGACATAGTTTGAAATTAGAAGTCTTCTCTTGGTCAATTAATGACTTAAGTTTGTGCACCATTGAACTGAGCCTTACTATACAACCACATGCCTGATGGGATGAGCCTAACTTAGTAAGTTATGGATTCTTGACATTGACTACTCAGGTAGTAGGTTAGGCTGCGTTGGAATGGGTGGAGGTGTAAACTACGAGTAGTTGCATCGCGGGATGGTTCGCGCTTCCTGTCCAACGGTGTGTGTCGTATCAATCACTGTGTATAGGTTGGTATGGCGGTAAAGCACATCGGAAGTGTCAATGTTTGAGATGAAGTTTCGGAAAAGTTTTGTTATGATTAGTGCGAGCACACTGATCGTATCGTGTGGGTAAAGTGTACAACCTCTGCAGAGTATTAATCAATCTAATCGAATAGCCGCATCCGCGGTCATGGACATGCTCGGGGATTTCACACGAGGGGTAGATTTTCATAAAACCTTGGGAAGGGACAGCTGTGTGATATAAGTCATATGGTTGTGTGATTTTCACACGAAGGGTAGATTTTCATATTAGCTTTGTGTTCTTTGTGATAACAAACTGTTAAATTATTATTGTCTATTTGTTTTAAGTTGATTTCAATCTATTATTTGTATTCAATTGCAAATATTGCATTTCTGCAAAAGAACCACAGAAGTCATTTCCTTTGGAATAAGCCTGCATCTATAAATTGCATTCTGTGGTTATGTCTTGCGAGTACGATTGTGTACTCATGCATGCTGCAAACAAATCTATAGAAGAGGAGTCATCGCCTACTTTTGAGGAGGAGTTCGTTGAAGGTGATGATCGTTAGGTCGTGATCCCAGTTGGTTGCCTATGGAAAATTGATGGGATTCCGCTGGAGTTTATTTTGTTCCACTGCTGATTTCTTTATTGTTAGCCCTGCGTGGCTTAATAAGTGTAAACTTGATCATAAGGTCAAAACATTATTTGTTGTTCATACTACTCGTTTATACTATTAATCGCTTGTCTGGATCGATATTCATTTATGTTACCACTGTGTGCACTAGCGTGATCATCGACTAGTGCAGAATACATAGAGAGTCAAGAATTATATTTTTGGGTCCTGACATCTCGGGAGAGAACGAGAGGAGCTCGAGAGAGGAGAAAAGGAGAGGGGGAGAAGGAGACGAGAAGAGAAGAGAAGAGAGAACGACTGAGGGGGGAGCAGAGGAGCTCGGGAGGTAAGAGAGAAAGAAGAAGGAAGCTCGTTGATAAGAAGAGAAGGTCTTCGCATGAAGGTAATAGTGCATCCGTTCTTGTTCTCATTCGAATGTAGGTAACGTGTCGCTACTTATTAGTTTAGCACATATTTCGTGAATTTATGTTGACAAATGGCTAGTTGCAATATTTGAAATATTTACAATGAGAAATCAGTTATGTCGGAGCCCACAAGATTAAATGTGCTTTACGGTGTTGGTACGATTCATGAAGGTCCATACGTTGTTGACTTGGGTGATTTTCCGCAAGTCAGTGTGGTACACCCGGACGCGGAGAATGTTCTAATCAGAGATGTCCTACGTTGGCTCACCTGTAGCTTCTCCTTGGACCCCGAGGTGTACAGTGTTATCCTACATGGGCTTTGGAGTCGGTTTGCCCCGCACATGTAGTGGGAGCTGAGCAGACTGATGCGCACGGCTGCATGGAAGGGCTTTGTGGAAGGCTACCGGTGCCATGGATACGAGTGTGTGCTACTCGTGCAAGCATGTCCGAAAGGAGTCACACGAGGCCCTGCCGACGGCTATCGTCCGGTTGATGGGAGCAGCTCAGGCGCACATGAAGAGGACGCGATAGCCAATGTTGTGGAGGCAGAAGAGGAAGATTGCACATCACACGCCGAGCCCACTGGATAGGCAGATACAGGGGAGCATGTCGACAACATAGTGCATTAGATGGAGATCGATGACTTGACGACCTGGGTCGAGGAGGAAGCTTTAGAAGAGTATGGCGATGACTCTTATGATGAGGACGGAGGTCCCATCCCACAGGAATAGAATATGGTGGATGTTGAGGGTCTTGCTGTGCATGACAGGCACAAATCACCGTGGGAGTATCATGATACGGAGGTTCGGCTTCATGCAATATTTGCTGACAAGGGATCACCGCAGGATGCCATTAAGTTGTGGGTCTTGTCCATATAGTGAACGTTTTGGGTCCTCAAATCCAACCAAAAGTAGTACACTGTGGTCTGCGAGCAGGCTGGTTGTCCTTGGCATGTCCACATGCGTAGACCCAAGTACAAGACTCACTAGATTGTCTCCAAGGTGGAGACGCACTCCTGCGTGCTCCGTAGTGTTTTGCTAAAGCATCGCAACCTAACATCCACCTTCATAGCCAATCTCATGTACGGAGAGATGGTGAAGAAGAAAGACCTGGAGGCCAAGCACATCATGGTGGCTATCAAGCATAAATTCAAATACAAGATTAGCTACACAAGGGCATGACGTGCGAAGCAGAAGGCTTTGCAAAGGAGATTTGGTTCTTTTGAGGCGGCTTACGACAACTTTCCTCGTATGCTCCAGGTGCTGCAGGATAGGAACCCGGGTACATATATTGTTGTGAAAGACAAGCCATTCAGAAGACTGCCAGATTTCACGGTATTACAAAGGGCCTTCTTTCTTAGCCTTCGGTGCCTGCATCGATACTTTCAGGCACATGTTGCCTGTAATCTCAGTCGATGGGATGTTTCTAACTGGAAAATACAAGGGCTAGATCCTGATAGCAATTGACATTGATGGAAACAAACAGATTCTGCCATTGGCCATTGCATTCATCGAAAGTGAGAATTTCGATAACTGGTTGTCATTCCATCGACATTTGAAGGAGGGAGTAGTTGGGGCACGTCCTGATGTCTACATAATCCATGATCACCACCCCGGGATGATGAAGGCCATCAGAAAACTTCTGCAAGACCCCAAGGAGTTGTTCCCTTGGCCAGACATAAGGAACAGATAGTGCATTCGCCATCTGGGGGGCAACTTGTTCAAGCAGTTCCCGCAGCAACTGTTGATGAAGCTATTTAAGAGGCTGGCTATACAGAACTAGCAACGTAAATTTGATTCGTTTTGGGAGATGTTGGAGGAGCGCACCGGGAAGCACGTCATCAAGAGAGACTAACATCCACCCATTCCTAGGGAGGCACAACCCGAACGCCTCACACCACTATCGGAGCTTGACCCTCCCTGTGTGACGTGGAGGACCTCGAGGAACATCAAGTGCTTCTCCCATTGGATTGAGGTCGAGCCATTGGAGAAGTGGTCCTTGCTGCACGACACAGACGGTGCAAGGTACGACATAATGACCACTAACCTTGCGGAGGTGTACAACTGGGTTCTTAGGGGCCTCTGTCCTCAGCCCCTCCTCGCCATCGTGGAAGGCGTTCTACATGGTATAATTGGATATTTTAGGGAAAGGCATGCAAATGCAGCACTTCATACAGCCAACCCACATACACCGTACTGCTCAAAAATTACAGCGTACATGCAGGCCAAGACCAAGAAGGTCAGTCGCACACGGTCTTCGTGATGGGCAATACAGAGCATTATTTCAACATGCTCCTTCGGGATAGAGCCAGATTTGGAACGACCCGCTCTCTTGTTACCCACGAGGTGTGCCTTGGAGATTATGCGAATGAACCTAGCTGCACATGCAACAAGCCAAAGCTCCTTCACAAGCCATGCTTTCATGTCCTCACCGCATGCGGGACTATCAACATGGACCCATCAAACTTCATATCGGACTACTTCATGAAGGAGAAGGTGCTGCAGGCATGGTGCGGTGAGCTAAGAGGCTTCGCGGTTGTGGGTAACTTCACCACGTTGGATATGACACAGAGGACTTGGATTTTGGATCTTGACCTGTTGAAGGGTGGGAAGGGCCATCGGCAGAGTCGTCGCATTAGGAACGATATGGACGAAGGGAAAGCTAGAGCGGCGGTAGATGTTGCGGCCACTGTAGCTAGGAAGGCCACACTACGAGAAGTTGCAAGGCACCTGTCGACAAGTAGGAACACCAGTGTGAAGTGTAGCACCACTTCTTGTTATGTGTGTAGTGGTACTAAGATTAGAAATGCTAGCACATTGTAACTTGTACTTCAGTTGGTACTTTGCATGCTGTACGCAGTGTGGAACTAATTATATCGTAATTGCAAACTTTAGCTTCATTTGCAGCGTCAATCTGTCATTGTTACCTATCTCTGCAAAGCAGGACATGACCTCGCTCTACAAAGCAGGACATCACCACTCCCTGCAAAGTAGGATGTGACCTCGCTCAGCAATGCACGAAGAGACCACTTGACTACCGCAAGCTTCCTCCTCGAAGGGTGTCGAACAAAACACGAAACACATCCGTGCCTCATCACAATGGATTCGCTACAGCTGTGTCTGCTCCCACAATAAATATAGTGCTACTCGGCCAGGAACTCCACACCAACAACACTACCTAGATAAAATAGACAAGGATAAGGAATGGAAGCACATCCGCGAGCTTCTGAAGGACTAAGAGACTCCCCAGCATACCACCGCTCACCATAGGGTGTTTAGTCAGTAGCCTTACACACACCACCCACCTCCTCAACAGCCACGTTCGAAGCTCGTCGATCTAAGGAGGTTGCCTTCTAGTACGCCAAATGATTCTGGGTCGAGCCGCGCCCCCTCCTATGCCCCCGACGAGGGTGGCGCCACCCCTTTGCTGGTGTCGGGACGCCTGTAAGTGCGTCAAATCAACCAACGAGTGGACCACTGGGTAGCGCTATTGGTGCAGCCCACACTTCTGCGTGGACTATCCCGACTGTAGGTTTAACACGCCGAGCCACAGGCAGCCGGTAATGAAATCGTATTTTAGTGCACGCCACTATTTTGCTTCCCGTTACGCCGTAACTAGGTCTCTCTTCCCACCGTAGTCTCCGTCGCACCTATGCGACTTGAGCTAGTGGATCGACGACAAAGATCTACTCCTACGACATGTGGATACTGCTGTCACGGAAGAGGTAGACCAGGGAGAGGACTGCGAGGGCCATGAAAGGCGCTTCGAAGAGCTATAGGCTGGGATGGTGGAGAAGAATAGGCGGGAGAGGCTGCACGCAGGAGAGCGAGCATGCCAGGCGACGCGAGGCCGAGATGGCACAGAAGAGGGCCATCGCGGCGAAAGCTAAGGCGCAAGGCGAGGAGTATAATCTTTGGTGGGCGCAGGGCAAATGGCCATGTTCCACGCAGTAGTTCGACCCTCTTCGTCCATATGTCCAATGTATTTCTAATTCTCTAAAAGCAGGCGTGTACCGTCCTTGGTTTATTAGCCTGTGTGACATGTAACCCCCTTGTCCGATCAACTGTCGTATTGTTATGTTGTGTCATTTCTCCTAAGTTCTCCACCGTGTATGAATTCCCTGGTGTATCGCAATATCTCTTACATTCCTACTTACGAATCATTGCTACCTCAATCGTTCTCACAAAATTCTTCAGAAATTTACCGCACTATAACAACATACGACGATCACAAAATGTTATTGGGAGTCTAACATATTTTGTACCCTTAAGAATCTACGAAAATCACAAACGGACCAACCAATCTTGTCACCACCCTTTATTCCCAAGATTTGCTAAATGAATTACCTACAAAAATTGCCATTTATTCTCCCACAATTATTTTCATCAGATTAATAAAATATTATTATTATTATTATTATTTTAAATCACCCAACCGATGCGCGACTTGTCGATGTGTCGCTTAACCGTTGAGCTACCAGTACAAGTCACTCAACTGTTGGGCGACTTGTACACTTATCGCTTGTAACACCCTGGGTTTTTAGGGCTTTTTGGAATTTCAAAATAAAGTGAACCATTTGGTTTCCTCGTTGTGTAAAAAGCTTAAATTGGGACTTTGGAATGATTTTCAAGTGACTAACTCCAACTTCAAGTAAATTCTCTATTGGTTTTGACAGTTGGTTGGAGTGTTGAGCTCTGGTGTCCTTTCTCTGGTTTAGACCTCCTCAGGTCTAGACCTCCCCTGCGTTTTCTTTTTGGCTTGAACCTCCTTGGGTTTAGGCCTCCTTCGTGTTTGAACCTCTTCCTTGTCCAGACCCTATGTTGATCCACTCTCCGGGCTAAGAAATGAGGATTAGCTCCTTGTGCCCAAATCTTACCTTGGAAATCTTGGGAGTACCCTTTTCTGCAGACCTAGTAGTCTTGCACTCCTAAGGGCTAGATGTAATTCTTGGAATGGATTGGTTAGCCAAGCACCAATGTCAGATAAACTGTCCCAAGAAGTCCATTGTGCTCCTCAATGGGCAAGGGGTTCAAGTTGAGTTCTGCCCCAGGATCTCCCTTGGAGGAGGTCCTAGCTTGGCCTGTTCGAAGAAAGTGAAACTTGAAGACCTCCCCGTGGTAAGGAAGTACCCAGATGTGTTCCTAGATGAGCTACCTGAAATGCCTCCAGACAGGGACCTAGAGTTTGTTGTCAACTTAGTCCCTAGGACAACACCAATCTCTAAGAGACCTTACAGATTGCCTGTCATTGATCTTGTCGAGCTCAAGCAACAAATTGAAGAAATGCAAAGCAAAGGTTTTGTTAGGCCGAGCTCTTCACCTTGGGGAGCTCCTGTGATCTTTGTGGCAAAGAAAGATGTCACTCAGCGTATGTGTGTAGATTACAGAGCACTCAATGATGTTACAATCAAGAATAAATATCCTTTGCCTAGGATTGATGGCCTATTTGACTAGCTAATGGGAGCCTCGGTGTTCTCCAAGATTGATTTGAGGTCAGGTTATCACCAGTTGAAAATCCGACAAGAAGATATCCCAAAAACAACCTTCTCAACCCGTTATGGACTTTATGAGTTCATTGTTTTGTCTTTTGGGTTAACCAATGCTACTACTTACTCTATGAATTTGATGAATAAAGTGTTCATGGAGTACTTGGATAAATTTATCATTGTCTTCATTGATGACATTCTAGTGTACTCTAAGAATGAGGCAGAGCATGAAGAGCACCTTAGGGTGGTCCTAGACAAGCTCAGAGATAACCAACTCTATGCCAAGTTTAATAAGTGTGACTTTTGGATGAAAGAGGCCACCTTTTTGGGGTATATTATGTCAGTAGCAGGTGTGGCAGTCAACCCCAGCAAGGTCCAAGATGTGCTAGATTGGAAGCCACCCAAGTCAGTACCTCAGGTTAAAAGTTTCCTTGGCGTGACAGGGTATTACCGTAGATTCATTGAAGGCTTTTCTAGACTAGCAGGACCTCTCACCCAGTTGCTCAAGAAGGAAAGCAAATATGTGTGGACACTAGCCTGTGAACACTGTTTTCAAGAGCTGAAAAAGCGTTTGACCTCTGCCCCAGTGCTTGTTTTGCCGAATATCCGTAAAGACTTTGAGGTCTTTTCTGATGCATCTCGGCAGTGCCTTGGTTATGTTTTGATGCAAGAAGGAAAAATGGTAGCTTATGCCTCCCGACAATTGAAGCCCCATGAAGCCAACTATCCTACACATGACTTGGAATTGGCAGTCATAGTGCATGCCTTAAAGATTTGGCACCATTACCTCATTGGTAATTGCTGTGAGATCTTTACAGACCACAAAAGCTTGAAGTATATTTTCACTCAACCCGACCTCAATCTCAGGCAAAGAAGTTAGTTGGAGCTCATAAAATATTATGATCTTGGTATTCATTACCATCCTAGCAAGACCAATGTAGTAGCTGACGCATTGAGCCGAAAAAGCTATTGCAGTACCTTGACAGTCCAGAGGAGTCAACCAGGATTGCTTGAGGAGTTGAGACGTCTAAATTAGGTTACTATCAAGGAAGGTTGTGTGCATGTTCTGGAGGTTGAACCTACTATCTAGAAACAAATCCGAGAAAATCAAGCTGAAGATAAAGACCTTCAGGAGATCAAAGCAAGCTTGGAGGGTGGAAAGGCCCCTGGTTTTTCAGAAGATGAACAGGGAGTCTTTTAGTTTGACAACCGCCTCTGTGTGCCGGATTGTCAAGAACTCAAGCAGCTTATCCTTAAAGAAGCTCATGGATCTCCTTATTCCATTCATCCAAGGAGTACTAAGATGTACCAAGACCTTAAAAGGAAGTATTGGTGGGTCAGCATGAAGAAAGAAATAGCTAAATTTGTAGCACGTTGTGACGTGTGCCAAAGGGTCAAAGGTGAGCATCAAAGGCCAGTAGGACTACTTCAACCCTTACCCATTCTTGAGTGGAAATGGGAGCAAGTAGGTATGGATTTCATCACTGGATTGCCTAGGACCCAATCAGGCTATGATTCCATTTGGGTGTTGATTGATCGTTTGACCAAAATAGCACACTTTATCCCTGTCAAGACCACTTATACAGGTAACAGATTGGCATAGTTGTACTTGGCTCGAATTGTTTGCTTACATGGAGTGCCTAAGAGCATTGTGTCTGATAGAGATTCTCAGTTCACCTCTAGATTTTGGGAAAGTCTCCATGAAGCTTTGGGAACCAGCCTCAATTTTAGCACAGTCTATCATCCTCAAACCGATGGGCAAACAGAGCGCGTGAATCAAGTTCTTGAAGACATGCTCCGAGCTTGTGCGTTGGATTATGAAAAAAGTTTGTGCGTTGGATTATGAAAAAAGTTGGGACAAGAACCTCCCTTATGCTGAGTTTTCATATAACAACAGCTACTAAGCTAGCTTGAAGATGTCCCCCTTTGAAGCTTTGTATGGAAGGCAGTGTCGAACTCCTCTCCTTTGGGATTAGGTTAGACAACGTTAGTTCTTTGGGCCCGAAGTGATCCAAGATGCTAAAAACAAAGTGAAGCTCATAAGAGAACGGTTGAAAATAGCTCAATCCCGACAAAAGAGCTACGCCGACAGTCGAAGAAGAGAATTATCTTTTGAGGAGGGAGACCATGTGATGAGGACATCCCGCCGATTGGACCGATTACACGAGCACGAGCTAAAAAGATTAATCAACAGGTGAACTCGCTCCTAATTGAATTTGGTTTTTATTTACATGAGAACTGGTTACTACCTAATGCTAGTATTTTAATTGTTCTCAGGTTTATGCGTATGGACGACAGGAACACTAAAAGATGATCATACATGTATGTTGTGCATGCAACAAGGAAGAAAAGAACAAAAGAGTGCATAAAAGAAAAGAAGCCATACACTGCATGTGCCGCATGCCAATATGCTGCATGAAGGAACTTATAAGGACGTGAAGGAGCTCATATATGTGCATGCATGTGGTGACGTGGAGATGCTCATATATGTGCATGCACGTGGTGTAATTAGCTAGCTCCAAAGTGCAACATTAAATGTCATAGATTGCTGTCTCTTTGGACCACATGCGGCCATCTCTTGCGCCGGATACATATTGGCTTCGGCCATGTAATTAGCTGGCCCGAGATTGAACCAATTAGGACGCGAGTCCGTTTTCGTTTTGTTGACTGAACCCCGGATTGTCTTGCCGCACGGTTTCTCAACTATAAAAGCGAGCTGCGCGCAGGAAAAGGGGACGACATTTTTTCAGATATCAATATATTCTTGATTCTAGGGTTTGAGCAATATTGCCCCCGCTAGAATAGGGAGTTCCAATCTGTTGTGCCGTTCCGTTATTCTTGTGAATCCTTGTGTTTTGCAGGAGCAGCGACACGTCTACTCTGTGTGGTCGGTAGGCGGGATCACGAGCGTGTGGTTGGGCGAATTCTTTTGTCGCAGTTCTTTGTTTGACGATGGTTGGCGCCATCGGTTCGTCAGGTTGCACGGATCCAAGTTATCATTGATCCTACGTCGTGAAGATCGGGCATCCCCCGTATCATCTTGGTATCAAAGCATCGGTTGCCACGGTAGGATCAATTTACCCGTAGTTAGATTTATTTTTTCTATCCTATACACAAAAAGCCACAAAAAAAATCCTTAAGCCCGTAGTTTAATCTGTTAATTCTTGTGAGTTTTGTTAGGTTTTGATCCATTAGAAATTGTGTTTAGTCGCTGATCATAGTTTTCTTTTGCGTTGCTTAATCGTTGTGTCAAAAAAAAATTCAATCTGCTAAGCTGCCGCCGCCAGTCGTGCTAAAAGAAATCGATCTGCTATAGTCGCGTATGCTACAGCGGCGCGTGCGAACTTTGCTCCCATCTGTTGCGATGGCGCGGCGGCCGTGTGAAAAGAAATCGCTCGCTCTGATTGCACACTACGCCGCATCGCCATCCTCATGGCGATCGATTCGGGAACTACTGGCGACCTACTACGATCTTGTGAATAGTGCACGAGGTGCTGTTCCTCGCTGCGATCGCGAACAAAATTTTGCTTGTATTGCATCGCGCACGGTTTGGCCGCCGTTCGCGTTTGGAAAAAAAAAGACTGCTACAGCAGTGCATCTACTGTTTGTGCTGGTGCTATTCTGTTTGCGACAGTGCTGAAAAAAAAACAGAAACGAAGTTTACGCGCAGCTACAATACCTCTGATTGCTACAGTACACAATTTTACTGTTCACAGTGCTTTGCAAAAAAAGTCCTATATCTTTTGTGAGCCAATTCAATTCTTTGCGAATACTTTGCTCCTTTTGAGACTAGCTATTGATGTTGCTTTAGGGCTGTTCATTTACACTTTGCACACCTCTGATTGTTATAGCAAAAATGGGGTTTTAAGTGCTGCTCTTGTGACCATTTGATTGGCTAGGTAAAAAAAAAACAGAAGAAAAAAAAGGAAGGAGAAAAAAAAATACTTGGCCAATCACCTATTGTGAGCACACCCTATCATCGTCAAAATTTCAGTTTGTGCTATTTATTTGTTTTGAACAATCTTGTGCCCTACTTCATTTCAGTGAGCAATTAGCTAGCGTCTCTCCATAACTTGTGCAATACGAGCTAGTTATTCATCACCTATATTTTAATATATTAGCTCATTCCTTTGATTGCACTAAGTTCCATCATCTTTGCGTGTGAGTTGCTTCGTTCTTCGCTTATACCTTTTTGGATCAGCAACTAGGCATTGAATTCTAGTTTGGATTGTTACCTAGCTTTACAATATCTAGAAATTTCAGATTGCATAGGTAAACACTATTCCCTCCAAGCTCTACAAATAAGCCATTGTCTAACAATTGCTTGTGCAATTGAATTCGCAATCTATCACCTTGTGTTGTCTCCGTCACCAAAGTGCGTGCGGCTCTTCAATTCCATCAAGGACTCATAAGAACTTGATCGGTAAGAGAAGGTGAGGTTGAGTGATTTCCACAAATAAAAACTTCCACATCCACATATATAGTTTTCTTTGTTTGCACTAACCATGTCAGGGAAAGAAGGAGAACAGGCAATTGTTACACAAGCTGACCTTGAGAAGCTCACAAATGATTTCAACACTCAGTTGAATGACAACATGAGCGTCTTGAGAAGAGATATACTGGAGGAGCTTCGCAAAGAGCGGGGCCCAGCTGTTGTCCATGACGAAAGCATTGAGCTTGATGAGACCGATGAGGAGAGAGCTGCGTGATTCGCTAGAGAAGCTCTAGCGGGTCGGGCCGCTGCCAACGCGGTTCGACCACCCCTTCCCGGGCGCGGGGGTGGTGTTTTGGGAGCTGACTATGGCCAAGGGAGAGGTCGTAGCTGTGGGCGTGGCCGTGGACGCGGCGGTGCTGTCCACATTGAGGACGTCGGCGACGACGTTTGGCTACACCGCAATGATAACTATCAACGTCATGGCCATCGTCATGATGAGCAGCACGTGGAGGAAAAATTTGGGAAGCTCAAGTTCAATATTCCCAAATTTGAAGGCGCTCCGATCCGGATGCATATCTCACATGGGAGCTCAAGGTAGAAGATATTCCGGATGCACAATTATTCAGAAGAGAAGAAGCTACACATGGCATCACTTGAGTTTGATGGTTATGCGTTGATTTGGTGGGAGCAAGTGTTGAACCAAAGAGAAGACAATGGGAACCTCCAATTGCATCATGGGCTGAAATGAAGCAAGAGCTAAGAGCACGTTTGTTCCTACAACTTATAAACGTGATCTTTTTGATAAATTGCAGAATTTAAGGCAGGGAGGTCGTTCTGTGGAGGAATACTACAAGGAGATGGAGCAAGCTATGATTAGAGCACATGTGCATGAAGATGAAGAGCAAACACTTGCGCTTTCATTTGGCTTAAATAAAAATATTAAACGATAGTGCAATATCACCTACAATCTGTTGTTGATTTGGTGCATCAAGCTACAAAGCGAGAAGCGATTGCTAGAAGATATGAAACCAGCACCAAGGACAACATCTTTCAATTTAAAAGCTCCATCATCCTCACCTAATCCGACCAAAGCACGCTTCAGTTTGGGACGAGGTACATCTTCAGCTAGTACTAGTTCAAATACTAACACTCATTCGTCCTCGATTGCAAAATCAGCACCTGCATCAAGTGAGAAGAAGGTGGCTTCATCCCCTACACCTTCAATTAATGCTCTGAGAAAGAGTAGAGAAATTCAATGCTTCAAGTGTTTGGGGCGTGGGCACATAGCTAGGGAGTGTCCCAATAACCGAGTCATGCTTGTGACAGAAGACGGAGAGTTTGAATCTGCAAGTGAAGATGAGGTTGAGCCCAGTCATGAAAATACATCCCATGACGATGATGAGATTGATGTGTTGAGTTATGAAACGGGAGAGGCACTAGTTGTCACTAAAAACTTGAGCATGCTTGCACAAGAAGGAGATGCACATCCACAGCGATTCAACTTGTTTCAAACACAAGCCAAGGTAAACAACAAGGTAATCAAACTCATTATTGATGGAGGTAGTTGTCATAACTTGGCTAGTGTTGAATTGTGTGAGAAGCTTGGTTTAAAGAAGCTGAAACATCCACGTCCATATCATGTGCAATGGTTTAGCGAATGTGGGGATGTGAAGGTTCAGTATGTGGTGCATGTTACTTTTAAGATTGGTGATTATGAGGACACCGTTGAGTGTGATGTGGTGCCAATGACTGTGTGTCATCTGCTGTTGGGAAGACCATGGCAATATGATAGAAGTGTGCAACATGATGGCCGTTCTAATAGATATGCCTTTAAGTGGAAGGGGAAGACAAAAGAGCTTAATCCAATGACTCCTAGTCAAATACATGCTGAATTTCAGCAAAAGAAACTTGCTGAAAATGAGAGTAAAAAGAAAGAAAAGAGTGATTTCCACACATCGGTGAGTGAGAGACACAAGCCAAATATGAGAGAAAAAAATAAGAATGAGGGATGGTTGGTTATGTTAGCCACAAAATCAGATTTGAGAGATGTGAGTAATAACCCATTAAAGATGCACTTTGTACTTGTGTACAAAGATACAACTGTTTTGCTTTCAACTAATGACTTAACCTCTCTTCCTAGTGGTGTTTCCTCTCTTTGCGGGCATTTGAGGATGTGTTTCGGATGAGATACCAATGGACTTCCACCATTGCGTGGAATAGAGCATCAAATTGATCTAGTTCGGTGCATCACTTCCAAACCGCTCCACCATACCGTACCAATCCGAGGAGACCAAAGAAATTCAGCGCCAAGTGCAAGGGCTACTTGAGAAAGGGTATGTACGCGAAAGTCTTAGTCCTTGTCTTTGTTCTGTAATTCTTGTTCCTAAGAAAGATGGTACATGGAGAATGTGTGTTGATTGTCGTGCCATTAACAATATCATCATTAGATATCGTCATCCTATTCCTAGGTTAGATGATATGCTAGATGAACTTAGTGGTCTTTGTTATATTCTCCAAAATTGATTTGAGAAGTGGATACCATCAGTTAGGATGAAACTTGGTGATGAATGGAAAACTGCTTTTAAGACTAAATTTGGATTGTATGAATGGTTAGTTATGCATTTTGGATTATCTAATGCACCTAGTACATTCATGCGATTGATGAATCATGTTTTAAGAACATTCATTGGTAAATTTGTTGTGGTATACTTTGATGATATTTTGATCTATAGCAAAACGATGGATGAACACATTGATCATACTAGACAAGTGCTAGAAGTGCTTAGGAATGAGAAACTGTATGCTAATCTTGATAAATGCACCTTTTGTACCGATAAAGTGGTGTTCTTAGGCTATGTTGTTTCTGGACAAGGTATTGAGGTAGATGAATATAAAACTGAAGCAATTAAGAATTGGCCTACCCCTGTGAATGTCAGTCAAATCAGAAGCTTTCATGGTCTTGCTAGTTTTTATCGACGTTTTGTTAAAGATTTGATACCATTCTTTGCTCCATTAAATGAATTAACTAAAAAGGGTGTTGTGTTTGAATGGGGTGCACCACAAGAAAAAGCTTTTCAAGAGCTAAAGAAACGTTTAATAGAAGCACCATTGCTTGTTTTACCTGATTTCACTAAGACTTTTGAAATTGAATGTGATGCTAGTGGAATAGGTATTGGTGGTGTTTTGATGCAAGAAGGAAAACCTGTAGCATACTTTAGTGAGAAACTAGGAGGTGCTCAATTGAATTATCCCGTGTATGATAAAGAATTGTATGCTTTGGTACGTGTGTTTGAAACTTGGCAACATTATCTTTGGCCTAGAGAATTTGTTATCCACTCTGATCATGAAGCTTTGAAATATTTGAAAAGCCAAGCTAAACTGAACCGTAGACATGCTAAGTGGGTAGAATTCATTGAAACTTTCCCATATGTTGTTAAGTACAAGAAAGGAAAAGAGAATGTGGTAGCTGACGCTTTATCTAGAAAACATGTACTTTTAACTCAATTGGAAGTAAAGGTACCCGGATTAGAGAGTTTGAAAGATTTATATGCTTCTAACCATGAATTTTCAGAACCATATTCTAAATACAAAGATGGAAAAGGATGGGACAAGTTTCATGTTCATGATGGGTTCTTATTTCGTGCTAACAAATTATGTATTCCACATTCGTTCGTGCGTTTATTTTTATTGCAGGAATCTCATTTAGGTGGATTAATGGGACACTTTGGAAGAGAGAAGACCTTCATGATGCTGAGCGATCACTTTTATTGGCCTAAAATGAGGCGTGATGTTGAAAGGTTTGTACATGATGTGTGACATGCCACAAAGCGAAATCTAAACTTAATCCACATGGTTTATATACTCCAACGCTTCCTAGTGTACCTTGGGAGGATATTAGTATGGACTTTGTTTTAGGATTGCCTAGAACTAAGAGGGGAGGGATTCGGTTTTGTAGTTGTGGATAGGTTCTCAAAATGGCACATTTTATTCCTGTCACAAAGTGACGATCGTCGCATGTAGTGACTTGTTTTTTGGAAATTGTAAGATTACATGGCATGCCAAAGACGATTGTTTGGATCGTGACGTCAAGTTCATGAGCTACTTTTGGAAGACTTTGTGGGCCAAGCTTGAGACAAAGTTGTTATTCTCTACAACTTGTCACCCACAAGCAGATGGTCAAACGGAGGTGGTGAATAGAACACTTTCAATGCTACTACGACGATGATCAAGAAGAATCTAAAAGAGTGGGAAGATTGTTTGCCACATGTGGAGTTTGCGTACAACGAGCGATACATTCTACTACTCAATTGTGCTGTTCGAGGTGGTGTATGGTTTTAAACCAATCACACCACTTGATTTCTTTGCCACCGCCGCTACAAGAACGTGCTAATATGGAGGCGTCAAAGCGTCTTTGAGTATGTAAAGCAAATTCATGTCAAGACTAAAGAAGAAATTGAAAAGAAGACACGTTACTATGCTGAGAAGGCGAACAAGTCAAGAAAGAAGATAATATTTGAACCAAGTGACTTGGTTTGGGTGCATCTACGCAAAGAACGCTTTCCAAACAAGCGTAAGTCCAAGTTAATGCCCCGAGGAGATGGTCCATTCAGAGTACTTGAGAAGATCAATGACAATGCATATAAGATAGAGCTACCGGGTGATGATTATGCCGTGAGTTCTACATTCAATGTTGTTGATTTGTCACCATTCTTTGGACCGGAAGAATCAGAGTCGAGGACGACTCCTTTTCAAGAGGGGGAGGATGATGAGGACATCCCGCCGATTGGACCGATTACACGAGCACGAGCTAAAAAGATTAATCAACAGGTGAACTCGCTCCTAATTGAATTTGGTTTTTATTTACATGAGAACTGATTACTACCTAATGCTAGTATTTTAATTGTTCTCAGGTTTATGCGTATGGACGACAGGAACACTAAAAGATGATCATACATGTATGTTGTGCATGCAACAAGGAAGAAAAGAACAAAAGAGTGCATAAAAGAAAAGAAGCCATACACTGCATGTGCTGCATGCCAATATGCTGCATGAAGGAACTTATAAGGACGTGAAGGAGCTCATATATGTGCATGCATGTGGTGACGTGGAGATGCTCATATATGTGCATGCACGTGGTGTAATTAGCTAGCTCCAAAGTGCAACATTAAATGCCATAGATTGCTGTCTCTTTGGACCACATGCGGCCATCTCTTGCGCCGGATACATATTGGCTTCGGCCATGTAATTAGCTGGCCCGAGATTGAACCAATTAGGACGCGAGTCCGTTTTCGTTTTGTTGACTGAACCCCGGATTGTCTTGCCGCACGGTTTCTCAACTATAAAAGCCGAGGCTGCGCCGCAAGGAAAAGGGGACGACATTTTTTCAGATATCAATATATTCTTGATTCTAGGGTTTGAGCAATATTGCCCCCGCTAGAATAGGGAGTTCCAATCTGTTGTGCCGTTCCGTTATTCTTGTGAATCCTTGTGTTTTGCAGAGCAATGACACGCGTCTACTCGTGTGGTCGGAGGCGGGATCACGAGCGTGTGGTTGGGCGAATTCTTTTGTCGCAGTTCTTTGTTTGTGATGGTTGGCGCCATCGGTTCGTCAGGTTGCACGGATCCAAGTTATCATTGATCCTACGTCGTGAAGATCGGGCATCCCCCGTATCACCATGTGTATCTCAGGGTAACTCCCCTCAGAGGAGTAAAAAGGTTTCAAACCAAGGGAAAATTGGCACCAAAATTTGTCGGACCATTTAAGATCTTGGAAAGGAAAGGTGAAGTTGCCTATCTGTTGGAGCTGCTAGCAGCTTTGTCCGTAGTACATGATGTCTTTCATGTATCGCAATTAAAGAAGTGCCTCCGAGTTCCAGAGGATAAAACCTCCCTAGGAAGTGTTGATCTTCAAGAGGACCTCTCATATGTGGAGCAGCCAATCAAAATTTTGGACATCGCAGAGCGTGTCACCCGAAGCAAAGTCATCAGGTCCTGCAAGGTGCAGTGGAGCCACCACTCCGAAGATAAAGCCACTTGGGAGCGTGAAGAAGACCTCAAGGCTGAGTACCCTCACCTCTTTGCTGGCTAAGTTTGAATCTCAGGGTTGAGATTCCCTTAAGGGGGTAGGTTTGTAACACCCTGGGTTTTTAGGGCTTTTTGGAATTTCAAAATAAAGTGAACCATTTGGTTTCCTCGTCGTGTAAAAGCTTAAACTGGGACTTTGGAATAATTTTCAAGTGACTAACTCCAACTTTAACTAAATTCTCTGTTGGTTTTGACAGTCGGTTGGAGTGTTGAGCTCTGGTGTCCTTTCTCTGGTTTAGACCTCCTCAGGTCTAGACCTCCCCTGTCTTTTCTTTTTGGCTTGAACCTCCTTGGGTTTAGGCCTCCTTCGTGTTTGGACCTCTTCCTTGTCCAGACCCCTCCGTGGTTCTGACGTTTCTTTTGAGTCACGACCACCCTCGAGCTGTTTTACGCTCATGTTTGTGTTTCAAACCTCCTCTGATCTCATCTTGACCGTCAGGACCTCCCTTTGTGAGATCTTGACCGCCAGGACCTCCCGTTATGAGATCTTGACTGATAGGACCTTCCCTTGTGAGATCTTGACCGTCAGGACCTCCTCTTGTGAGATCTTGACAGTCAGGACCTCCGCTTGGTTCCGTCCTGGCAGTTAAGACCTTCTTGAACCTCCCTTCTTTGGATCTCCGTCGTTAGATCCTCTCCCCTTTGAATCTCACCCGTTAAAACCCCTTTGTGCTGGACCTCCCTAAAGTCCAAACTTTGTGCGCGCCCTCCCCTCTCTAGGACCGTTGGATTTTGCTTGGATGGCCCGATTGAGAGGAAGTGTTCTGATGATCCGAACGTTCCCTTACATTGTGGTGTGTCCGATTGAGTTGGGCGGCCCTGATGTAAGTGCGCGTTCTCATGGTCCGAACATCCCCGTCTCCTTGGATCACCCGATCAAGATCGTATGCCCCTGGTTTGTTGCGCCTTTCCCTTTGTGTAACATCTCTAATTTGCAGAGTTTTTGAAAATTTTCAAAGTAAAAATAACTAGTTGATTTTATTGAAGTTGTGAAAGCTTAAATTAAAATTTAGAAATAAAAAAACATTCAAATTGAGTTAATCCAACTTCAATTAAATCAAAAGGTTGGTTTATTTGAGTGTTCTAGATTTTATTTGGATTTTATGACCTTTTTTTTGCATTTTATGGATTTTAATTTGGTTTTTCCTTTTGTCCGAAAAGTCAAAATCTATTTGGTTTGAAAAATTAAAACTAAAGTATAGTTAAAAATATTTTTATTAAGTTCTAAATAATTCAAGAGATTTCTGTGTATTTTTCTTGAATTTTTGGACGGCTTTAGCTATGTTCTAAAAAGATTTTTAGCTTTCTAGTATTTTCTTAAATAAAAAATCATTTGAAAATCCCCTAAGAGCTCTAGGGCCGAATTCCCTCGGCCCATTCCTCCTTTTTCCCTTGCGCGGCCCAGCCCCGCAGCCCACTCCCCCGCGCCCTCCTCCGTTGTGAGCCGTCCGATCTGGAACTGATGAGGACATGACCCCGATGGATACAACCATATTTGCTATGTTTACTGTTCCAAGTATAAGAGCTCGTACGCTTCACTTAAATTATCAGGTGAGCTTGTTTTTAGGAGTGTCTTTATATTATATGAACTATATGATGCTACCTAATGATGAAATATATATATGTGCAGCGCCATATCACTTTTGGCCCAAGACAAGCAAGCAGTTCGAGCTGGACCTGTTTTGAAATCCAGTTCGGCCTCCGGAATCAGCCTGACAGCACCAACTTAAAACAGGCATAACTTTCACATACGGAGTCCGTTGGAGGCCCACAAGTACTTGATTGAAAGCTAATTTCGTCCTCTTTCCAACGGATCTGGCCTCATATTCAAATTCTTTCTAGACTGATCGCAATCATCAAAAAAAGATGTCATATCACTTGTTTGGGCCAATCTGGGCCTTGTAATCATACTGAATTTGGCACATCTGCCGGCGGGCCACCTGGGGGTGTAGTTACTGTTCATGTGAACAGTAATCCATGGCATTAGTCCCATCCCCTTAGTTCTATTAGATGTGTGGCTCCTCATCCCCTATTTAAGGAGGCCGCACCCCCTCTAGTTTTCTTGGATTTTGTTTAGTTAAAAGTTAGCTTTCATGCAACTTCGTGTATTGGCTTGTGTCGACTAGACCAACCATAATACCGCTTCAGAATCCCAATTTATCAAATATTTCATTCATATTCGCAATTTCAGATTGCTTATTATCTTGTCCTTGCGTGCTTCTTGGTGTATGCGAGAATCGACCGTGATCGAGTCAACGGGTATTCGTACCGCTGATAACGACTTGTCAATCGATTCGCGATTGCGTGGTTTCGAGCCTTGCGTGTTCTAGCCAGGATCGTGAGAGTTGAGCGACGCCTACCGGACTTATCGTTCTCATTGAAAGATCGGGCCAACAATCAGACCTTCGGGTTCATCAGGAACGGACGGCCCCGATCTGGTTGCGTTTCGAACGTCCCACGCGTTTTGGACTAACCGATCGGAATCGGACGGCTCGCGAACACCGTGTATTCCCCGCTCCCACTCCTCTCTCTCTCTGCACGCGGGCCCCACCTGTCAGGCGCCTTCTCCCTCCTCGCCTTCTTCTTCGCCGAGCCGGCGCCGTGCCCGTGCGAGCGTGCGCGGTTTTGCGCCGCGAATCTCGCCAGCACCCGTCTCCCTTCTCACCTACCCTAGCCGCCTACCCCGCCGCCAACCTCGCGCCGCCCGTCCCAGCCTCCGCCGCACCCGTGCGCCCCGCTTTTCCCCCTTCTCCGCGCGGACAAACCGCCCCCGTCGTCTGCCATTGTCAGCCGACAACCCCTTCTCCTCCTCCTCCTCCAGGCCTCCCCAAGCCCTATACAAGCGAGCAACGGATACGCCTCCCTCTCCTCTCCTGTTTCCCCCCGTTTCCCCTCTCTCCCTCGCCCTAGCTTGGCCGTATTTCGAGCTCGACCCGGCGCCGCCGAGCTTCGCTTCGCCGCACCCGCCGCGCCGTCGAGCCTCCTTCGGCGCCGCGGACCTCACCTTCGGCATCGCCGCACCGAGGGGCACCTCGTGCGCCCCTCCCCGTCCCCGGAGCGCCGCCTCCACCTTCGGCCTTCCGGTGATGCCGCGTCCTCAAACTCGTGAGCATCAAGCTCCCCGCAAGCTCCTCTAGCCGCTGGTGCCCTCACCGTCGGCCGCCGCCCAGCCGTTCGTTGGCGACTCTTGGGCCGAGCGCGCCGCCACTCCTGTCCGACGTGGTAGCCCACGTGGTGTCCGCGTCATCGCCACCTAAGCGCCACCTCCCCTCTTTTGCTGAGGTGTCAGCCCTGTCAGTAGCCCGAGTGGCACTCCCACCCTAAACCCAATTGCAAAACCGTGTAGACCTTGTCCACAAACACCTACCCATTGACAGTGGGCCCCACGTGTCAATTTCAGTTCCTTTAATTTATTTCCACCAAAAATTCCACTGATGACGTCAGCTGACGTCATATTTGTATTTTCCTTCAGGAAAATAATTCCGAAAATCTGGAGAAAAAAAAACACTGATTTCATTATTTCTTGTGATTTCCAACTTCCGAAGGCCGTAACTTCTTCATTCGAACCCTGATTCGAGTGATTCAAATTTCTAAATTCATCTAAGATCCTCCTCTTGATATTAGTACTAATTTGGTATTTATTTGGAATTTATTTAGAGTTGTTTTTATTTATTTAGCTCTTTTCGCACGTCTAGATTCCGGTATTTCAAAAGATTTCTTGGATCCGACGACCGAAGCGCCTCAACTCTTCAGTGAAGGCAAGTCATAGACCTTTGATCATATTGAACCTATTTTACAAAACTATATTGTTTGATATAAACATGCATTGCTAGTTTTATATTAAATGGATTCGGGAGTAGATAATTACCTAATTAATGTATGTCTCCTTGATAAATTGCTATTGACATGTATCCTTGAATGACATGAACCCTTGGACACCTTACGATGGTTTATTTTAGTTGGACATTGATAAATTACCAACACGGGTATCGTAATATGCTTATCCATGCTATAGTTGTACGTCGGGACTCATGATCACTGGCTCGTTTGGATAAACATGACTAAATGAATTATGAAATCGTGGCGCGGCCACTTTTATTAAAAGATGTTGTGCCTGTTGGTGATATGCCCTAGAGGCAATCATAGAGATGATTGTATCACGTCTATGTTTATGATTTCTTGAATAAATGTTATTCTGTTCCTTGAATGAATCGTTAGTTTTGAAGATCAACAAGTATGTGACTTGTTGGTGAAACTCTTCGTCTTATATGATGTCGTTCTAAAAGTATCCCTGGTCGAATGTCACTAATCGGAACACCAGTGACCATACTACTAGTACATGTATTGATTGATAATCTTGTTTCACCGGTCATGGATATAGGGATATCGAATCAATAATGTAAACACATGTTAGAGAACATGGGGTTGGATTGACCCACCTTGAGACACTATATAGATTGTTATGATTCTATGTGTCATTAGTTGGTCTCAAGCAATGATGATGTATAATCATTAGACCTGAGATCAGCATGGTTCCCTACATGTGTAATAGCACTCTTAGGGGTTGTCAAACGTCAGAATCGGTAGTTATAAAGGTAGCTTTCGGGTATGCTATGAAACATGCGGAGGGATGTGACTGGTCGGATATGGGATTTGCCCCTCCTAACATAACGGGAGAGATGTCTCTGGGCCCCTCGAAGTGATCGGATAAAGAAAGTGCATGGCCATGCCACTAGTAGTCGAAGTGTTCGACCACATAAGGTTATCCGACAACTCGATCGAGAAAGTATTGAATAGTCCATGGATGACACATTATCTCACCTGGAGTTCAAACCAGATATCGTGAGGCAAAAGGAGAATACTAGAGTAAGTCGCTTAGTTCGATCAGATCCAGACAAATCATATGGTGATACGAGCAAGTCGTAGACCGATCGAACGAAATCACAAAGTGGTCGAAACCTGATCGTAAGGAGTTACGAACTGGTCGTGACCGAGTGCGAACTGGTCGTATAAAGATAGGACCTGGTCATAAGTGATGAGGACCTAGTCATAGATCATATTGCATTAAGGTTCGTCCGATATAATTTGTGTGTATTCGAAAATCGTTATGTCCTGCTAGGGACCGCTATGACTCGTGGTCGAAAAGGGTTTCCGAGTCACAACCGATTACACATAAACCTAACGGGTCACACACTTAATGGGATAGAACAAACCAGTACGAATACGATTCGTCAAACGTGTTCGGATAGGATCCGACACGGGGCACTATATATAAAGAGATGATTGAGGCTAAGAAGAGAGAGAGAGAGACGTGAGTTGTTTCCACTAAAACCCTAGCCGCCATCTTCTTGAGAGAGTCTTCCCGTACGACTTGGTGCTAGCACACCGGCGTACGGTTGTTCCTTCTCTGGACGTGTGGATACCGTAGAGGCGCCATCGCGGTCATTTGTTGCGCTAAGGACGATCCGTGATCTTCACAAGAAGCTGCGGAGGTCGCCGGAGGAGACGATCGACTACGAGGGCGTTGGGCGATCATCTACGACCACTACATCGGCGCGCTCATCGTCGGACTAGGTCGCGCTCGACTCTACTTCGCCAGACGCGCGCGTCGGTGGTAATGATCTGTGATCATCTATCTTGCTTGGCATCCTGGTTTACGTGGTAGAAATTTTGAATTGTTGCTAGCGTAGCCTACCCGTATCCCTTCAATGCCAAGGCTAGGGTGGTCTTTGGGCGGGTTGAACCGAAAATGTTTATGCTCAGGCGAGTGGGCGGTGGTGAGTGTGGGTGCCGTAATGCACTTTGGGACGTGGATTAGTCTCGCCTGAGCAGCCAACTAAGGACTTAACCTTGAACCATTGATCTGGGTCATACCGTGCAACCACATGTCTAGACTGGGATAGACCTGGCCAATTAATTAGCTAAGCTTTGATGTTGTTCTGTTTGGATTGAGAATGGCGCAAGAGGGGGCCCGTAACGGCGAATCCTTAGCGAGCAGAACTGGGTCAAAGCAGAACTTTGTAAAGGCCTTGACGCGTGTTCTAGACTACTTACCTAAGGAAGTGAGTGGTGGCATATATATGTGCCGGACAAACTAGAGAAGTCGTGTCTTGTGGGTAAAGCTGTACAACCTCTGCAAAGTGTAAAAACTATTCGAATAGTCGTGTCCCCGGTTATGGACATGCCCGGAGATTTCATGCAAGGGGTAGATGCTTTCATCAAAAGGGTGAGAATCGATGGTTGGATGGAAAGGTTGGGTTGATCTCTAGTTGTTTCAAAGAACCGAATCACTTATGTAATAATCTTTTAAATTGTGCTTTCAATCTACTTATTGTATTTACTGTCAACATTGCTTTCCTCAAAACAGCCATAAAGCTATCTTTTTCTAGCCACGCATGAATAATAATTGCATACATTTGCCTATGACTTGCTGACTACATTCAAAGTACTCACGGCTTGCGCCCTGTGTGATTAATCCCCATAGAAGAACCAGGGAACTCAGAGTATTATGAAGAGGAGTATCTTGAAGACTTTGTGAACTAGGTCACGTCCTCCACTCGATTGCCTGCGGGTATGTCGAATGGCCACCCCGAGATATTTTTGTTTCCGCTGCAAGTTATCTTTTGCTGTTAAGCCCCGCGTGGCAACTTTGTAAGACTTGACCATAAGATCCTTTTGCTACTAAGAAATATTAATTTGTCCAGTTCATCGTTATTTGGTTGTATGGTTATGATTACATCTTTGTTGTAACTATGCAAGCTAGCTACTGATCATGTGACTAGTTCGGAATGCACAGATGGTCTTGGGGTTGCATACTCGGGGTCCCGACACTTTGTCTTTTGGACCTCCTCCACCTCTGGTCTTTTTGCAAAGACCACCCTCTTTGTCACGACCACCCCTTGTGGTCATGACCTCTGGTCTTTTTGCAAAGACCACCCTCCGTGGTATTTTTGCGAAGACCACCCTGGTGGGACAGGACCTCCTTGGCTTTTGCGGACCTCCTCCTCCGGACATCCTCCCGCAGGACCTCCTCCTATGACCACCCCTTGGTTGGACTTCTCATTTGGTCACGACTTTCTCCTGTTGCTTTGACCAACATCTTTGTTTGAGCCAACCCTGTCCACTTTCTCCTTTCTGCACGCTTGCAGCAGAAAGTCTCTGAACATTAAATGGCGCTGCGACACATTTAATGTTGTCACCTCCATTGTACCTTCCCTTCCCTGTTGTCCCCTCCTTTACCTACTCCCGTCCTTTGTTCCACCCATCCTTGAACACATGTGCCCTTGAACTCCCTGCAGCCCTAGGCCTTATAGGCTTGGACAACACTCCATATTTGCCTTCTTCCTCATTTGCAACCCTCTAACTTTCTCTCCACCTGCTGTCCAGACCTCCCTCTCAAGCTCTGGACCTCCTCCGACCAGCTCTCTGGACCTTCCCAAACCTTCAGAGCTCTTTTGTTGGTTCTAGTGGTGCTTTCTTTGAAGTTCTTTTGGCTTTTACTTGAGTTTGTTTTGAGTTAGTTTTTGTTCTTTCGTGTAGATTGCGACGACGTTAAGGAGCCTGAGTTCTTTGAGGAGGAAGACCCCCAAGCCTTCGAGCAAGGCAAGTCATACCCTTGATCATTTTGACACCCCTTATGTCAACCTATGTACTTCTGTTTCAAGCTAAGTACTGCATGCATATTTTAATTTGTATTTCAATACCAGTGTTTACACTTTTAGTTAAACCTAACTTCTTTGTATGGCCAATATTGATGTTGCACTGAACTTGTTGTCACCTTAGACAAAACCTGGTTGATGCAATAGCATGGGCCAGGACCTCCTGAAAAGCTATGCTTAGCCATGCTTAGACCAAAATCTTGTTTTGGAAAGTTTTGCCAAAGACCAATGTTTTACCTCAAATATTTTTACCATGGCATTGGATTGTCATGGAAATTTGTTTTTCAAATGCAAAGGTTGGAAAATGTTTTGGATGTGGGTGAACCTTGGTTGGTCTCATGGTGGGTGCACGGGGAGTGCACAGGGTCGTGTCAGCCGACACCCCAGGATTGAGGACGTCGCCCATGTCAGTTAAGGACCAGTCTTTGAGCATTACTTTGCTAAGCCCTTTCGTGCAACCACAAGTCTTGTGTGGGCGGGACCTGGCCGAATAATTTGCAATGTTTCACCATGGTTGTCCTTTGGATGTGTGGATGGTCCTTCATGATCTACTTTCTTACATTCCCACCTGGCGCAAGAGGGAGCCTAAATCCTGCGGGTGGGTAACCCAAAGGGAGTGAAACCTTAGCGAGGAGGACTTTGGTGAGAAGGAGCATTGTAAAGGCCTTGTGATAACCTTTTAGCCACACACCTTCGAAAGTATGTAAGCGGGCAGTGCAATTCAGTTATCTCTGGTGGGTAAAGCTGTACACCTCTGCAGAGTGAAAATCTATTCGAATAGCCGTGCCCACGGTCATGGACATGCTAGCAAAGCCTCTCTAAGTTAGTCTTTGGTTTTGGTTTTCAAATGGTTTTAAAAACTATTTTCTGGATTTCCATCCAGTGTGTTCTGGGCGGGGAGCCCTTGGCGGTTAGCCTGATGTTAGGAGGTTATCCTACACCCTTAACCTTGTTATCAATGGATTCAAAACCTTGCTGCAAAAATAAATTTTATGTATAGTGTAATCTGCTTTAGAACTTAATTACTTGTATTTGAAAGAAACCTGGTTTTATGCAAACTAACCCTATAAGCTCACCTTTGTGATATCCTTTATGCATGTCATTATGTTATTTGACGGGTGTGACTTTCGAGCACGGTTGTTGTGCTCACTTTTACTTGAAATAACCTTTTGAGTAGGTGAAAAAGTCTTCGTTGTGGACCAAAAGGTCCTGGACGACTAGGCCGTGCCCTCCAGCCAATTGCCTGTGGTGTATTGGATGGACACATCTTTTGTTTTTCGTTGTGTAAAGTTATCTTTTGTTGGTTTGTAAGCCAACCTTGTAATCAACTCTCTTGTTGTTAATTAGGCTCTCGTTGATGTATGTTTATCACTTGTGTTGCTGTGTGAACTAGTTGTTGATCCTTGGAACTAGTTCGGAACACAGGAGACGTAGGGCTTTTCTAAGTCCCACGACCTCCCCCTGGCCTAGTCGTGGTATTTGGGGAGGTTCTAGGTCTCAAGACCTCTAGGTGGTCCTGCTGGACCTCCTGGGTGGTCCTGGAAATCCTCTCGATGTGGTCCTGCTGGACCTTCTGGGAGGTCCTGGTGGACTTTTTAGGAGTTCTAGGAGGTCCTCTCGGGTGGCCCCTGGTCGAGTCGGCCAACGGTGGAGCGATAGAGGATTATTTCTGTAAAATAAAAAAATGGCATATTATTGTATTTTAGAATAAAAAATAGATTATTTA
This sequence comes from Ampelocalamus luodianensis, assembly GCA_036346255.1. NCBI lineage: Eukaryota > Viridiplantae > Streptophyta > Magnoliopsida > Poales > Poaceae > Ampelocalamus > Ampelocalamus luodianensis. The sequence continues at coordinate 66,128,390 of CM070618.1, forward strand.
AAAAATTGTCCATATAGCCTTCTTTTATGCTCACTGACTAAAAGAATATAAAGAGCGAGTATGAGTACGCAACCGTACTCACGAGCCAACAATTCTTAAGACTTAGCATTTTAACTAACACAAGTTTTGATCAAACTAAGGTTTGTTGTAAAGTACTAGTGGAGACTTCAACCTCCTATATCATTGAGTGGCTCCATCCACCCAATGATCATGTTCTTTCGCGGGTCACATCCCGTACTTATCACTGGTTCTCAACCAGGCCATCTCAACTCTCTGCGCTTCAACCCAATTGTAACATCCTAATAAAAGGGTTTGCAATTCTAATGTATAAAAGTGTGTCCTTTTTAAAACTTTTGATATTCTCTTTTGTCAATTGTTTTATCTGAACTTCTATTCTTGGTTATGTGGATTTTAAAACTTAAAACATCATTTTATGAAAATACAAGTAAAAAAGAAACTACAAGGATTTATAGGGGAAAATATAATATACTAAAAACCCTATATTTTTTTTGCAAGGATCTACACTAGGTCAGAACCCAACCCTAAAAAATTCTTGGGTTTTGGAGCTAAGAAGCTTTGTCAAATAAACTCCTTAACTCCCACCTTTTTCTGAAAAACAAGAACTCTAATCCTAATTCCTCCTCTCGCTGACGGGTGGACCCCACTGTCAGGCACACTATTCCTCTGGCCAAGTCGGCAAAGCTGCGTTGCAACCCAACCAGCTCGGTGTAGCCAATCTTTCCCTGTCGCTGACCTAGGGGCCCCACCCGCAGGGTTTGTTTTCCACCTCTGCTCGCATGTGCCAGCGGACCGCGCGCGAGAGCTCCGCCCCGCCTGTGGCCTCCGAGAGCTCCGTTACCTTGCCCGAGCTTTCCTCATCAATCTTTGCCGCCTCCGTCTATAAATAGGACACCCAGAGCTTCATCTCATCTTTTCCAAGCCAGTACGCTCAATCACTCCTCCTCTCCTCCACTAAACCGAGCTCTAGAGCTCAAGGAGCGTGAGCCCTAATTCAGCCGTGCGCTGCCGCCTTCGTCCCCGACGCTGTTAAGGGTTTTGTATACCCCTTACCGTGTCGTATCATGTTCTAGTGACCATTGTTGCTATCCCCTCACTCATTTTCGTACTTGATTCACAGGATCAGCTGAATTGAACCTTCTTCCTTACCTCCGACCAGAAAAGCCGCCGCAAGCCCTATCGGCGATTCACTACGCTTCAGACCAATTCCTCGTACCTGAAGCATCGCCTAGACTAATTGAAGCTTCTCGACCATTGGACCTCGAGCTCCTTCAACCGAGCTTTTTCTCCACACGCGACCGACCTCGCCACCTCGGCTCACCATCGACCCATTGACTCTAATCAACTCTGACCTCCGTCTCGTTTCTGGTATACTCCTAGTAGCCCCTAGAAGCTCATACGTGCTTTAGTTTAGCAAGGGCGTAGCTCAATCAAGCTCCTGCTCTTTGCCATACTCGCTCCTCCACTCGTCGTTGGCGCACCACCATGTGAGGCCACCTCTGGCCTCGACGTCGGTGCCGACGGATGCGCAAGGGAATGGAGATCCCATCCTGGGCACTCTCCGACCCCCTACGAGTATCACGGCGCCGACATGCAGGCCCATGGCTTAAGTTCACAGTGAAATCTCCCTTCGACCAGGTGATCGAAGCCCTCTTCGATGAGGTGGTCGAAAGTCCCTTTGGCCAGGTGGTCGAAGCTCTCTTTGACCAGGTGGTCGAAAGTCCCTTCAACCAGGTGGTCGAAACTCCCTGCGACCACGTGTACTCGAAGTATGAAAAGTACTCGAACTATGAACAATACTCGAAGTATGAAAAGTACTTGAACTGTGAACAATACTCAAAATCCACCTTCGACCACGTACACTAAACAATGTACAATACTCAAAACCTCATTTTGACCAGGTGGTCGAAACCTCTTTCCGACCAGGTGGTTGAAACGGGTAACAATACTCAAAACCATCTCTCTTTTTCCAGGGATTTCAAATCCAACTCAACTTCCGACCTCAATAACTTTTGCTACAAAACTCCAAATGAGTCAATTTTTGTCTCTAAATTCATCTAAAATCGTAATCTACCTAATTTTGCAAAAATATTTGTATTCAGTTACTGTTGGAACTTATTTGGATGAATTAATTGCTTTTCGGTTTCTTTTTGCATTAGACGTTGATTGCATGAACGAAATCTCCAACGACCAACCGATCTCATATTCAGAACAACCCGAGCAAGACAAGCACCCCCCTTTGACCATATTGATCCCAGTATTTTACTTATTGTACTTTGTTTGCAAAAAATTCTATTATTGCATGCGTGTATGTTCAATACTAAACCGCTATGTTTGGGATGCCGGTAGTTGTTAATCCCACTTGCTGCATGAATCACCTTGATACGTTGATGTCCTTACTATTGTAACCAATAGGATATAGGTTAGATAGTATATAATGTCATCTTGGAATTTATGAGTGCAAGTCATCGCACAACTACTTACTAGAACGATAGACTTTTCTGAAAAAGATGTAAAAAGGACAATACGGTAAATGTGATTTTGGGGGATTTATAAAAATGACTAGAGGGGTGTGCCTTTGTTATTTTGGTATTAAAAAAATTGCAAAACCTAGTTTTGGACGCGGACGAGTTATATTATATTCTGAAAAAGTGGAGAAGTAAAGCTATACAAACTCTGCAAAGTGTAAATCTATTATAATAGCCGTGCTCGTGGTTATGAGCGTGCTTAGTGCGGACGGTATGGGTTTAGTGTTGATTTTCATAAAACTGTCTTATCGGGAAAATCTGGGAAATGGGTGGTGGATTGTTGAGTTAACTGCCGAGTTATGGCTGAACCAAAATGATGCTCGTGGCCAAGGAAGGTTGCGAGTTGTAGATGTTATAATTGAGGATGCATTCAATTACTTATTAATGTCCAGTATTTATTCAACTGCTCTTTCAAATTTCGTTGCAAAGTACTACTTATGAATATTGCAAATAAAATCTGCTTGATGCAAAACAACTTGTAGCATAGAGCCTTCTCTTGATAGCCTTGCATCTATATAAATCTTACGATACACTACAAGTCTTACTGAGTACACAAGTACTCAATCTTGCTTATGTTGTTGTTTTAGAGTATGAAGAGGAGCCAATGCCAGACGACGCGTTCTTCGCACCCAGAACCGGAGGGTTCGGTGATGGGTCTATCTAGGTCCTTGTTTCCTTATCGGTTGCCTGAGGGTTGTGTGGGCAAGCCGTTGGGGCTTTTGCTACTTTTGTTATATCTTCTACTGCTACTTTACTCTGTTAGTACTGTTTAATATTTGGCCGGTCGGCCTTTGTAATGTATATGTGAATGTTTGGTTGTGAATCCCAAGTGTTGTGAATGTGTGTGCTAGCTACTGATCCAGAGACTAGCACAGAATACACATAAGGCCTGTGGGTATTCCACGCCCGGGGTTCTGACACCAATATTTCCAATCACTGGGCTCCCACCCATCCTGTGATCCTACTCACAAATTATTTTATAAAAATAAAAGCTACCTCAAGCAAGTTCTTGGCACTGCTCATGACCGTGAGCATGACTATCCAGATAATTTTCTTACTCTGCAGAGTTCGTACACTTTACCCACAAGAGATAATCAACTCATAATGTCCCTAACACACTTCCATAGGTGTGCGTCTAAGTTGATTATCACAAGACTTTTACAATACCTCACCTCAACGTAACCCCACACCACTAGGTATCACCCCCTTGGGCCTCGCCCGGGAGGTCTCCTATTTGCATTGTGCAGTTCCCGTGGCTTCATTACCCTCTACCCACACCGTATTCCCACTAATGGTGAAGCCACACCGAGGCAAACAAATTAGTTAGCCAGGTCATACTCATTATAGACTTGTGGTTGCACTATTTTTACATGAGAGATTATCACAAGATCCGGTCCTTAATTGACACGGGCAGTGCATCCACATACCTACTCTGTTGTGCCCCCCAGCACCAGACCACTCAAGTCTAAATCTGTTTTTGGGTTTTTACTTTTGTTTAGAAATACTTTTCTCGTCCAACATATCAGCCAGGCTCCTACCTCGTCTGCCCAATCTCATTTTCAAATGTTTTAATGATGTTGGGGTAAATCATTGCTCATATGTCAATGTATCTAAGTAAGGCAAAGCATGATACTTAGATATAGACTTATTAACTAATATGTAAACCATTAATTCTAGGGTGACAAAGGATAGTGTTCAAGTTCAATGATTGAAAGTTATACACAATTATCATTAGGGTATTAACTATGAGCTAGACCAACATAGTTGTATAAATCATAGCAATGCAATCTCATAATTTAAAACAATATGATTGCAAAAAGTAAGTGTAACATGATCAAAGTGTTGACTCGTCTTGCTCAAAGTTCTGATAGTTGCCTTGCCTAAGGTTTTGATAAGCTCAGTCCTGTTCTTGCTCAATGTTCTGATAATCTTGATCTCGACTTCGTTCTCGTTGGCACTGTTGTTCCTATCATGGCTTCAGTGTCTAACTACGCAAAGTACAATTGAACCTGAGAATATTCGTAAGCATTCAAACGAAATCCAATAAATGCAAAGACATTCAAACAAACGGAAACACTTCAAACAAAACTAAACACAATTATCGGCATCTTGAAAGAAGGGAATACTTCAGATGAGACCAAAACATACCCATCTGGAGTTGATGAAGGAAATACTGCACATGAATTATATCCAAGGATATCTGGAATGAAGGAAATACTTCATACCAAGGTAGACAACCCCAAACTCTACTCGTTTGGTCTAGTGTTGGGGTCTTTGGTTGACAGTTAGACTTAGGGTTAGGTAGCCATTTGATCCGGAGTGAGGGCGAGATGGACCGAGCTCTCAAGAAATCCGCTGGTGCAAGGAGTTAGGAATCCAACGGAGAGGGAGATAATATTCATAGGAATATTTCTCATTGGTGTTCGAGATGGGAGAGACCATTTTGTTAGGTAGGATCCTTTGATCCACCTTCGGATCATGAATTGTATTTCTACTGGGGCGGACAACGATGAATGATAGCTAGGGCCTAGGTGGTATTGTTTGGTGGATGAACTTCTATCATCCATGTGGGAACATACCACCGCTGCTCACACGGTGCCTAGTTGCTCTAATGATTCTTTTAGTTATTACTTTCTATTTACTGAGGAAGTTCGGTGATAGTATGATAGTCAGGTGAGACTTATGTATAGATTCGAGGTTTGTACTCGGTAGACATAAGTTTCACCGATATATGGGGCCTAGTTCACTTAATGACTGCCTTTATCAATTTATATTTATCAAGGAAGTTCTATGAGTCTTAGCTGGAACTTCCAAGCATTAGCTAGACATCAGCCTTACATTTTTAGTGGTGTCAACGAGTTTGGGTTCATCGTTGCGGCGATCTCTAGCTAGCTTCATTACTTGTGTGGCTTGTCACAGACTATAGTAAACTTATTATACTAGGTTGATTCTTAGCCATGACATCCCCTGACGACTACTTCTAGTTAAGTAGATAGCCATTCGTTCCCTAGGTAAGCCTATGTGTTTCCGTCTACCTACTTCTTGTTCAACGATTTACCTTATTGGCTTTGGTTCGGACTTAGTAGCATGAAGCTAGGTCTTAGCTATTGGTAACCTTCATTACGGTTTTATCACTACTATACTTTATTTTGCTCTAAACATCGAGGGCACACTTAGTTTCTTAATCAACTACTAGCATGGTCCATATGTCAGTTGACACACTTGTATATACATACCCTTTTATTCCCTTGTTCATTATATGTAAGTACATGCGAGCTCATACGACTCATTACAGGGTTACTATACTAAGATTAACCCTGGATATGATGTTGTTAGATTATAGTACACCATCTTATGTTCATTTGGGTATTCCTAGACATAGGGCTATAGGTTAATAGTACTCGATTATTATCATTTATCATTGTATGACCATGGTCTAGGGCCCATGGGTCATTGGATCATGTGGGTACGAATATGCCTAAACATGACTATATCATATTAGGTTCTAACTACCAGAGTTGGTCACTTTAGTTAGTTTATTTACTACGAGACCTCTCGTTTAAGATTTGACTTACCGCTTGTTGAATGATCTACCTCTCAACTTAATCATTATTGATGACCTAGGGTTAGTAGCCACCGAGACGTTCCTTATTGCTTATATGACTACTTTCTATCAATCCCCACATCACTAGACTTCTTCAATTAACCTTATGATCGTCCCATTGTTAGTATTGTTATTATTACTATTACCATGGCCCAAGGCCAATGGCCATCTGATCATGGGTGTAGGTATATATACCTAAACATGTCTACACCATCTCAGGCTCTAGTTACCTAAATCAACTATACTAAGCGAATCACAAATCCCTGCTACTTACCCCTTTGCTTTAGTAGGTTCACTGTGCTTAGATACACCACACTTGCTTGATTAAGTTAGTACATGGCTCTTATACAAATATTGGCATACTAATCAGCTTAACTAGTTGTCATTGGCATTACCCTAAATCAGTCACTAGGGAAGGGTCCACTGCCAGTTAGGCATTCTCACAACACCAACTACCAACTTAGTCCTTACAGGTGGCCCACTACTTCAGTCACACAGAGGGATACACACAGAGAGAGACAGAGCAGGTAAGAAGCAGAGGAGGGCAGAGCCGGGTCGGGGGCAGTGCTTGTCGCCGGCAAGGGGGTCAATGGCGGCGGCCAGAGGTGGCCAAAACTGAACTGGGTAGGGAAAAGGATCCCATGGGAGGTGGTGGCGCGGCCAGCAGTGGACGGGAGCGACCGGGTGGCGGCAAGCGGCGACCGGAGCCAGGGGAGGAGATGGTGTGATGACGCCGAGAGGGAGAGGGGAAGAAAGATGGCACACATAGCTTCAGGGTGTTGAGGGGAACTCGTTGGAGTGCTTGATGGCGGTGGGGAGTGGCCAACGCAGTCCAGCGATGTGTGCCATGGGCGGTATAGGGAGGTCCTCGCAGTGGCGACGTTGGGGTGGGGAGGAGGAGGGAATGTTGGGGGGAGGATAGAAGGAGGTCCGAGGGTGCTCCACCCAAGAGGAATCGACCGGGGGCTCGCCGTGTGAGGAGTATCGGCCATGGCGGCGGCTTCAGGCGTGGCTGGGGAAGATGAAGTCACTTGCGAAATCCTGTGGACAAAAGGGAAAATCAATTGGGGGAAATGATCCTTGTGCTCTGGAACACACGGTGACGTGGGTGGTCGAGTAAGGAGCTCACCGCAGCGAGGGGGGTGATGATGATGCAGCGGCCAAAAACAGAGGCTTACGTCTCACTTGCTTTTGCGCCCGGTGGAGAAGAGAAGAGGAGGGGAATGCTAAGGGGGGAATGAAAGCTGCTCTGGGTGTCCTCTTGCAGGCAGGAGAGGATGGAGGGAGTAGGTAGCTTGGCGATGCGCTCGGTGTGGTGGGATAGGCGATGGATGAGCGACATGGCGCCTATGGTTGCACCATTTGCGGGCATGACGCGACACTAGGGTGACGTGGCAGGCGTGGGAGCGTAGTTGGCTCGCGTGGCGCCAACACTAGAGTTGGGCGGCGTGGTGCGGGGGCAGATACGGCGTGGCAGCCAGTGAGCAGTATGGCGTTGGTGTTGTCAGGTGAGGGAGAGAAAGGATGAAAGGAAAGGGGAAGCAGAGGAGCTGGCAAGTGGGCCAGGGAAGGAAAAGGGAAGAGCAAAGAAAGGGAAGGAAGAAAAGAAAGAAGAAAGAAAAGGAGAAAAATAAAAGAAAATAAAAGAAAGAAAGAAAAAGAAATCGGGCTATGCTGAGTGGTTTCGACTCAGATTGCACTTCTATGGTTTCAATTTATTTTCCATTTTTTCTCTTTTTAAACTCAGTTTTGAATTCAATTTTTGTTTTTCAGGTCGAGTTTTGAATAACAACTCAAAAATTCGAACATCGATAAAGCGTATCAAAAGGTTTTAAAATTTTGTATTTTTAACTTTGGAAATTTTAGGTTCCAAATTTTGGGGTGTCACAGGCATATAATAGTTTTTGGACCAGATGGTATCGCTCCTTAGACCCGTGTAAAGCTTCACTTATGTAGTAAACTGGTCATTGAACGTTTTCACGTTCTGCAACCAGTATCACGCTCACTGATTGTGGCGTAATAGCTAGATATATTAAGAGCATATCTTCTGATTTGGGAGAAACCAGAAGAGGAGTACTCGTAAGATACCTCTTGACATCCTCGAAGACATTGCTTGCCTCTTCTGATCATTCGAAATCCTCGTGTTTCCTTAGTAGTTTAAAGAAAGAAAATCATTTTTCTCCCAGTCGTGCGATGAAACAACTTAAAACCGCCATGCATCATGTGATTTTTTGGACTTCTTTCTTTGTAGTCGGGGGGCGCATTTGTTCAATGACCTTTATCTTTTCATGATTTACTTCGATTCCTTGTGTAGAAACAAGGAGTCCAATCAATTTTTCTAAAGAAACTCCAAATACACACTTTTCAGGATTGAGTTTCAAATGATGTTTTCTGAGGTTGTCGAATGTTTCCTACAAGTCAAAAATATGATTAAGGTGCTTGATACTTTTTACGACCAGATCATCCACATAGGCTTCCAAATTTTGGCCTAGTTGAACGGAGAAGGTCGTTTGCATCAAGCGTTAAAAAGAAACACTGTCATTTTTTAAACCAAATAGCATTTTGACATAGCAAAATATTCCGAATAGTGTAATAAATGTGGTTTTTTTCTTTATCATCTAGGCACATACTAATCTGATAGTAACCAGAATATGCGTCTAGGAAACTTAATATTTCATAAAACAGTAGAATCAACCAACTGATCGATACGAGGGAGAGGAAAATCATCCTTAGGACAAGCTTTATTGAGATCAATAAAGTCTACACACATACATCACTTACCATTAGACTTTCTAACCATTACAGGGTTAGCCAACCACTCTAGGTGGTCCACTTCTCTTATAAAACCTGCTTTAAGCGGCTTGTTCAGTTTTGATCTAATAGCATCTCGTCAATTAGGTGCAAATCTCCGTAATTTTTGTTTCATGGGTTTTTTTGTCAGGCCATAGAACTAGCATGTGCTCAATCACCTCCTTGGGGACCCCGAGCATGTCGGATGCTTGCCACGCGAAAACATCTGCGTTAGTTTGGAGGAAGGTGATAAGGGTGTCTTCCTATGCAGGGTTGGAAGTAACCCCAATGCGAACAGTCTTAGAAAGGCTCCTCTGGGGTTCAGTAGAACTTCTTTAACTTGATCGTTCGGTTTTGGTGCAGTTTTTGGCTTCGACTGCTTGATCGAAGACTACCTCATGCTTGCTTGTCGAGTTGGTATCTGGCCAATCATCTTGAGGGATTTTCGGTCGCATGTAAATGCTTTTTTTTATCACAGCGGACTGTGATTACTCCTTTGGGACCTGACATCTTAAGACATTGATAACCATAATGAGCAGCCATTAGGAATCGTGTAGTTGATCATCCGTGTATGGCGTTATATGCCGTATCGAAATCGACCACATCAAAAGAGATTTTTTCTGTCCTAAAGTCATTTGGAGAACCAAACGTTATAGGAAGAGAAATTTGGCCAATAGATATGGCCGAAGACCCCAGACTATTCCATGAAATGAATATCGTACGGGTTTTACCTTGGTCTTAGGTTCTTGCATCTCATCCTGGGCACTCATAAATAATATGTTCAATGAACTCCACCATCAACTAACATACGATTTACTTGACAGTTGTTGTTGGTGGGCTCGACCATGATCGAAGATCGATCTGATCGAGTAGAAGGGATCGAACAATCACCCTTCTCGAAAGAGATGATGACCTCCGACCACTTCGGTAATTTATTGACAAGAGGAGCGTTAATAGAGTTTATCTCACGTTCGACAGTTTTGAGTTGTTGTTTTGACTCATATGCCGAAGATCCTTCATAGATGTGATCGATGGTGTGCTTTGGATCTTGTAACGACATCTTCACATCGTCGTTCGACTGCTTTCGACCACTTGTTTGCCCTACCTCCTCGAGTGTAGGTAGAAATCCTTTGCTGGTCTAGTAATCCTCGAGTCAAATATGTGCCTAAATTTTCCAGTATAAATATGTGTTTTTTACTTGCTTTGAATAACAGTTTGAGATTTTATTCAAAAAACTTTTGAGCCATGCAATGCAATGCAGAATTATTTTGAACTCTTAACTATTGCAAATTTTCAGTGGGAGCCAATTTAGAAATCTTCAGTTTTGTACTATGCTTCATATGATATAAAAATTATTTAGTTTAAAATATAGGATTCCAGAGTAAGAAAATAGAGCGACCTGACACGCAGGAGGCTGCGTAACACCGGTCCAGTCCAATGGCGGTTCACCGAAGGTTGGGCCTGGCCCGCGACCAACTCCTATATTTGCCCAAGCTCCACAGGCCACAGGCGTTTCGCTACACTGCCGTCGCAAACACAACGCATCACCACCGCTTTTTGCCGTCGCAAACACAACGCATCACCACCGCTTTTTGCCGTCTTCTCCGACTCGTCCCGTCCGTGCACCGACCTCCACCGCCGCCTCCTCACTCCCAGCCATGGCCGGCGGCGACGGTGAGGCGGCAACCCTAGACCCCATCCCTGCGCCAGCATCCATCTCCCCTATGCTACCCTCTGTGACACCGTACCCTTTTCTCCCCTCTGCAGGCGATCGCGCCCGCGCGCCGAAGCGGCACAAGTCCTCGGCGCCGTCGAAGGCGGCTCTGGTGGACGAGAGCGCTGAGATGGACTACGCCGACGACTTCGACGACGATGCCCGCGACGGTACCGCGCGCTCGATCCCTCCTAAATACACCAACCTTCTGCGAATCTGTTGGTTTCTGCGAAACTTTTAATTGATTGGGGAATTTGGGGATGGGGCTTTGTTTCGTTGCAGCGGATAAGGAGGTGAAGAAGAGGGACTTCACCAAGCTGGAGCTGAAGCCGGATCACGCGAACCGGCCGCTGTGGGCGTGCGCCGACGGCCGCATCTTCCTCGAGACGTTCTCTCCTCTCTACAAACAGGCGTATGATTTCCTGATCGCCATTGCGGAGCCTGTGTGCAGGTCAACTTCAACAACCTCAAGCCTCAAATACTAACCTGATTGCATATTTCATTTGGGCTGGTCACAATTGTAACAACCGAGTGGAAATCAGCCCAATTTGTTGTAGATTTCCCCACGAATTAACATGGAGTGGTAGTAAGAAGGTCTTATTTTGCCCTCGCAAAAAAACAGGTCATATTTTGGATGGGTTGGGGTTTAATTTGGCACTCATGGTTGGCACCATAGCCAAGTTGAACTAGGCTTGATTTTGCCACACCTTGAACCAGAAGGTGATTATCGGGATTTAGTGTGTGATGAGGCACTCAATCACTCATTTACAGTGGGACCTGCTTTTTGGTGCTTTTAGTACTGCCATGTGCCCATGTGAACTTAGTGATTATGTGACAGCAGCATTGGTGAAGACTAAACTTGATCTTTTATGGATCATGTGGAAGGAATGTGTTTGGAATAGGTTGAGCTGGGTCTAGCTGTTTGGAATTTGAGAGGAAACAAACCAATGGTACTCGGTGTATGTAACCGAGTTACTTGAATCTGGCTATGCTAGGGCCTCACTGAGGGCAGCCACATTGCTGCGGGATTTTGAATGATTACTTCTCTGGGAGGAGTTCAATTGCTTCTGATTGTAATTTCTTTGTGAAAGGCGTACCGTCGTGCATAGATTATTTGAAGGGATGTAATATGCTGCACCACGTGGCTCTCTAGAAATTAAAAAGAAACTTGACTGGTATAAGTTTCAACCATGTTAATATGCCCAGAATGAGTTCAGAAGAGCATAACCATATATACGCCCTTGTTATCTTGAAACTAAATTCTAGATTTGGTTAGTTTGGGGTATTGGATTGTGGATTAAGGAGATAATGAATTCTATACTTTCTCATGGTTCTTTAGTGCTTGGAACAGCAATGAAATTAAGTTAATTTGCAATTGAATCTGACCTAAAGTGGTGTTAGTGTTCTATAATGGAAGAGATGGTCAAATGGATCAACTATTTTCGCTTAACTTCCAACAAAATATGTGTTTAGAGCTGAATGTCAGAAATATATGAATTCAACAGAGGGTTTACGATTTTTCATTAAAAAAATATTAAATCTCAACTTTGGTGGTGCAGGCCAGAATCTATGCATGAATACAATCTAACGCCGCACTCATTATATGCTGCGGTCTCAGTCGGACTCGAGACTACCACTATCATTAGTGTCTTGAGTAAGCTCTCCAAGACTAAATTGCCCCGTGAAATAATTGATTTCATCCATGGGTCAACTGCCAATTATGGCAAAGTAAAGCTTGTTCTGAAGAAGAATCGATATTTTGTGGAGTCTCCATTTCCTGAGGTTGTATCATTCTTCCTGATCTAAAGAATTCTGATTGCTCTATTACTTGTTTATGCGAGTTGTGATACTTCATGTCCAGGTTTTGAAGACCCTTCTGAAAGATGAAGCCATTTCTAGAGCACGGATATCTCCCGAGGTTATTTTTTTCTATTTACGTGCATATAATTTTTGTGGGAACACAATTAGTGTTAGGTAGAACAGAACTCTGTTTGTATTGTATTAAAGTGCATATCCATATGATCATTGTGCTTCTTTTATCTGCTTGTCTAATATCTAATAAGTATATTTAATTCTTTGAGTGGCATACACATTACTTCCATATACATTCTTAACTGCTGGTATAGGTTGTCATACTGGACGATTTGAACTGTTATCTCATGGCAAAATTTCATGACTTCCTACCCCACTATCTTCTGCTAGGTCAAGTTCTTGCACTGCTATGTTGTCTGCATTAAACCATTATGTAACTTCTATACATGATAGTTGTTTGATTTATCTTGTTATCTGAATCTATTTCTAATTTTCTTCAGGATTCCCTAGGGGCACCTTCATTTAGTGTTAGCAAAAGAGCTGGTGAAATAGCTAGTGGCCACGAGGATTTGTTGAATGGAATGGAATTGGCCGCTGCAACTGAAGACAAGGAAACACATTCTTTTGAAATTGATCCCTCTCAGGTATTGTGTCACTTCAAGTGGAAGCTTGGGAAGAGCTTCAATTATGGAGAATGGAGACTGATGTTTAATACTTTAATTCATCCCATTCAGGTTGAGAATGTCAAGCAACGGTGCTTGCCAAATGCACTAAACTTTCCCATGCTGGAGGAGTACGATTTTAGAAATGATACTGTAAGTTCTTTCCATATCAAGAAACAACTATAGTTATCAGACCTAGAATGGTAGTCTGACCAGGAAAAACTGGACTTGACACATCCGTCGGTCCAATATCGTTCATACAATTAACCGTGTTAAACTGGAGAAAACCAGATTGAACAGGCCAGTTTTGATGCGAGCTGGTCAAGTTGAACTGGGCTGACCCAACTTTGCCTTTTGCAAATTTTACAAAAACAACTTTTTACTTGGAGTTCGCTGAGTTTCAAACCCACCACCTCTGCTATACAGGAATTTGGGCATACCAACTGAACTAGATGGTTAGTTGTTTGCTACATTAAATATAAATGCTATAAGACTAAAGAACCAATGTAATGGTGAGAACAGAGCTTTTTATTTTTACAGTATTATATCAAAACACTGTACGGTGATATATCATATATTAACATAAATGATCCAGCTATATATGTATGGATAACAAAAAATGTAAGTTTATATGCATATTTTTTTACATGCCACATTTTCAAATATTTTAAAAACATGCAGTTCAACCGATGACATGAGACCCTGGCCGGCGATGGCCGGGCCGGGTTTGATGACACTGGAAACAGCTAGTGCACGTTCTTCTTATTTGATGCTTAGTGGATACAGCTAAAAGTAAAAACCAAAAATGATGAGAAGTTGTGAAGCATGGGACCACTTTGTCAAAGGAACACGACAGAATAGCATGCACACCATGGGAAATAAACTCTTATTCGTTATTTCATTCACAATGATGATTTTTTTGGTACATTATGTGACAACTCTCACAAATAAAACAAAACCTCCTTTGTTTAAATGCATGCACAGGAAAAACATTTTACCAAGCTTTATAATGAGTGTGTTCTGCAATTTAGCAAATTGCTTTTAGTAAGTTTTTAGATCTCCAGCAAAACAACACTAAATATAGGCATTATTATATGTTATTTCCTATTGAGCTTTGAGACTTGGTATTATCGACCTATTTTTACTTCTTGTACAAATAGGCAACATACACAAATTTCATTGTCTGGTTTTGCAACTGTTTACTGGCATGATCTACGAGCAGCCATTTTCTACATTATTTAGAATTGGAATTGACACTTGCCATTTTCTACATTATTTAGAATTGGAATTGACACTTTTGTTAATTGTAACATACACAAATTTCATTGTCTGGTTTTGCAACTGTTTACTGGCATGATCTACGAGCAGCCATTTTCTACATTATTTAGAATTGGAATTGACACTTGCCATTTTCTACATTATTTAGAATTGGAATTGACACTTTTGTTAATTGTAGGTGAACCCAGATTTGGATATGGAATTAAAGCCTCAAGCACGGCCAAGGCCATATCAAGAAAAGAGCCTCAGTAAGATGTTTGGGAATGGTAAGTTCCTTATGCAACGTGTATGTGAATATTACATTTCTAACAACCGGTAAAGGGCTACAGATGGTCACGGACGGGGAGAGAGCGAATAGGGTAATCGTGGTGAGTCGCTGGACGCGGCCCTGGACCCCGACGATGCGGCGGTGGAGCCGTAGCTACGGCTGCCGAACGCCGGGGTGGGAGATGTGAACAGAGAGAGAGAGAGTAGATTGGTTTTCAGATTTTCTTACTTGCTTCAAAAGATAATACATAGCATCCTTATATAGTGGATGCGGGACCTTTCTAAGCTAATACGAACTCTTTAACACAATCCTTCCCGAATACTAATCATCTTCGAACGCCAAGGATGTCGTGGGGGAACGGCCAGGGTGGCCACTTGTGTGCGGCGCTCGTACGCTTGCGCAAGGCTCATTGCAGACTCCAAGGATTGGGGTGCTTGCAACTTGACATCGGTCTGAAGAGGCTGCCCGAGACCGGCTGTGAACAATTGGATCTATTGGCGCTCCGTTAACAGGTCAGTACGACACAGGAGAGCGAGGAATTGGTCGGAGAACTCCCGGACCTTGCCCTTCTTGTGCAGTGCAATATGCTCACCCAACGGATTGCTGTGCAACGGTGGCCTGAAGCAGGTGTTGATCAACTTGACGAAGTGGCGCCATGAAGGCATGTTGCGCTTCAAGTGATGGTACCAAAGCTAGGCTGAACACGTCTTGTGAAAGGTTGCTAGCCAAACTTTGTCTTTCTCCATGGTGTCTTGTCCCTGAAAAAATTGCTCACAGAGCCATGGCAATGGATCTTCGTGACCGTCGAACATCGGGAAGTTTAGCTTGTGGAAGCGAGGGACACCGCTACAGCCAGCAGTGCGCCCTTCCCCCATTGGACGATGCGCTGGGGCCCCCTCCATGTCGGCGACATGGTGCGCCCTTCCCGCTGGTGCCTGAAGTCCATGCGTAGCTCGGCGAGGACTACGGAGCAGACCCTCTGTTGCCCGAAGGCCGACGTCGATCATGGAGTCGCGGTCGAAGTCGGGGGACGGTTGCCGGGGCCTTGCTCGAGGTGTGTGATGGCGAGATGATGGGCGCGTTGTTGGTTGTCGATGTCGCGGATGGAGCCGGCCAGCTTGTCGATCTTGTCATAGAGCTTGAGTCATCGAGCTCCATCTGCTGCAACATGGTGTCCAGCTTCTTGTTAACCACATCCGAACTATCTCCTTCTGACATGGTTGGTGAAGCAGCGGATCTCTGATACCAAGTTGTCACGGACGGCGAGAGAGCGAATAGTGTAATCATGGTGTGTCGCTAGACGCGGCTCTGAAACTGACAGCGCGGTGATGGAGCCGTAGCTACGGCTGCCGCAACGGCTGGGGCAGGGAGACGTGAACAGAGAGAGAGATTTTTTTTTCAGATTTTCTTACTTGCTTCAAAAGAGAATACATAACATCCTTATATAGTGGATGCGGGACCTTTCTAAGCTAATACAAACTCTTAACACAATCCTTCCCGAATACTAATCATCTTCATAAATTGGTAAGTGTCCTAAAGGGAATTGTCTAGGAACCTACCATATCCTGAAGGGATATCCTAACTTATCTCTTCTATCTAATACGGAATCAATCCTCATGTTGTTTGGCTGTATCCGAAATAACCGAAAGTGCTTGCTGTGTTGGTTTCGGTCTCTGCCTGTATGTGCTCACCGGTTGGACCGGAAGGGCACCGGTTGGACTGGCCAGGCACCGGTTGAGCCCGTCTCCCTCTTGCACTGTGAGTAGGTCAAGCCCCACATGACACAGATAGTCATTTGGGCATGATAATTTTCAAATAACTTGAGTCTTTAATCCAGCATTTCTTTGTCAGTCTTATTAGATTACACTTATGTTGATTGCAACCAGATCTGAAAACGGAGATATAAATTGCCTACTGTGTCACATGGTCTTTAATGTGATTACAGTGTCTTACTAAAAAATGGTGTCAGTATTGTTTAATGCTTCTTACTTCGGAGAAGGTGTATCTTGAGAAGAGGTATTTGAAGTATTGGAACTAATGTGGAACCTGTGTTTACTAATAAAGGAAACTAGAAAAGTTAGGGGCTCTTGTTGTTAGCAAGCGATTTATGCCCTGGGTTCATTTGTTAGTCTCCACTTTCCACTTTCAGAACTTACATTGTATAGAATATATGATTCTTTTTTTTTCTTCATTGAATATTTCTTCAATGATTTTGCAGGCAGAGCAAGGTCAGGCATTATCGTGCTTCCTTGTGGTGCTGGCAAGTCCTTGGTTGGTGTATCAGCAGCATGTCGTATCAAGAAGAGCTGTCTATGCTTGGCAACAAATGCTGTCTCTGTTGATCAATGGGCATTTCAGTTCAAGCTCTGGTCAACTATAAAAGATGAACATATCAGCCGTTTTACGTCAGATAACAAGGAGAAATTTCGAGGGATGGCTGGTGTAGTTGTGACTACATATAACATGGTGGCATTTGGGGGCAAACGGTCTGAAGACTCAGAGAAGATTATTGAAGAAATTCGAAACAGGGAGTGGGGCTTGCTACTAATGGATGAGGTGGGATCTACATTCTGTGATAATTTAGGCTTTCAAATTTCAATGAACATGACAAATCATAGTATCATGCATGCCCCTTTTATTTGCTTATTTGCGTTTGCAGGTTCACGTTGTCCCTGCACATATGTTTAGAAAGGTCATCAGCATTACTAAGTCTCACTGCAAGCTTGGTCTTACTGGTCTGTTTTCATCATATATTCCTATATGATTTCACTATTCACTTATCATATTATTCTAAATAACTTGAATTAATAATTGCAGCTACACTTGTGAGAGAGGACGAACGTATTACCGATCTAAATTTTCTAATTGGACCAAAGCTGTACGAAGCGAACTGGTTGGATCTAATGAAAGGTGGATTTATCGCAAATGTGCAGTGTGCAGAAGTTTGGTGTCCCATGACCAAAGAGTTCTTTGCTGAATATTTGAAAAAAGAAAATTCAAAGAAGAAGCAGGTGAATCTTTATTGAAGTTTCTCATCTGCCTGTGCACAGTTTTTATTCAAATTCCTGATGTTATTTTTTGCAAGATAAAGTCCATATGTTCCTATTTCTACTATTGCTTTCTTTGGTACCTGGTTTACTTTTACTTTTGTGCAATGATCAATTCGATTTATTAACAAATTGACTCTTTGTTAAGTGTTGTTCTCGTAACTCATGACAAGCAAATGTTTTTTCTCGACTTTTGACATATTAAACATATGAATATATTGATTGGCATGCATGTTTCTCAATTTTTATTCTCTTCTAGTCCTTAAGAACTACTAGTTTTTTTTTTCATTTTGAGGATTGCAATATACTGATTCTTACCTACCAGGTACTCTATGTGATGAATCCAATCAAGTTCAGGGCTTGTGAGTTTCTAATTCGATTCCATGAGCAACAGCGTGGGGATAAGATAATTGTGTTTGCTGATAATTTATTTGCACTTACTACATATGCAATGAAGCTCCGTAAACCAATGATTTATGGTGCCACAAGGTGACCTCTCATTTTATACAGATGTTACTTATGTTTTATAAGTTATATGCTTATGTTAGCTTTGCATCATTCAGCCATGCTGAGAGGACGAGAATTCTGTATCAATTCAAGAACAGCCCAGACGTCAATACCATTTTCCTTTCAAAGGTGTGCTTAGTGACTTTGTAATCCCAATTATATGTTTCAAATCTACCAACATTAGTAATCTTAACGACTTTTGTGCTGTTACTTCGTAGGTGGGTGATAACTCAATTGATATTCCAGAAGCAAATGTCATCATACAAATATCATCTCATGCTGGATCACGGCGTCAAGAAGCCCAACGGTTGGGACGTATTCTCAGGGCTAAGGTAATGTGCACTGAAGCTTGCGATTGTTTCATAGACAGACAGATTGCAATTGCTGTGTTGTTTCTCTTGATATTCAAAATTGAGTGTGGATGTTTATGTTCCTGGTACAATGATAACTCATCATGAACTATTATATATCATGCTGAAAAAATGTTGCTACAAAGAAAAGAATCCCGGATCAAAATTGCTCATAACTTTATATATTACAATTTTCAGATTTAACTTAACATTTAATTAATGTTTTCAAAATTTCTTTGATGGTTTATTAAAATATATTACAATTTGATTGTAGAATATAATTCATTTGTACAATTTTATTAGCATGCTGCTGCATGGCTTGTAAATTGTAACTAGATTATCTGGCTTTTGAGGTAGTTGTGTAAGGGGTTTCAATAGTTTGGATGCTAGTATGACAAGGAATCACATAGGATGTAGTCAATCAGATGGGTGGAAAGTGGTCCAGAAACAATTTACCACATTTGATCCCGACAGTCGAACTGCAGCAATTGTGTTTCAAACAAGTGTTTTCTATGGTATTGCCCTTGAATCACTTATTAACTACTGTGGCTGCAGGGTAAGCATCAAGATAGGATGGCAGGTGGAAAAGAAGAATACAATGCTTTTTTCTACTCTCTTGTATCAACTGACACGCAGGTGAGCCCCACTAATGTTTACTGTATTAGTTTTCCATTTGGCATATTTTTGTTTACTTTTTTAGAAAACCACCAGCGTGGAGAAATACCCATACCATTCCTGTAGATTAGCTTCAGTGTGACATTTTTTGCACTGATGCAGGAGATGTACTACTCAACGAAAAGGCAACAATTTCTTATCGACCAGGGATATAGCTTCAAGGTTTGACTTTTGGAGCATTATTGTAATTGTTGGGAAATTTTAGATCGTTTTGCTTGATTCCTACTTGATGTAGTTCCCTCTGCACTAACCTACAAGAAATTATTCTTTTTGGCACTTGAGTTTAGTGATGAAATCATGAAATATTGTATTTACCAGGTGATCACTAGCTTGCCGCCACCTGATGAAGAACCTAACTTGAGCTATTACACGCTTGATGAACAGCTCGACCTGTTGGGCAAAGTGGGTGTTTTCTGTACCTGTTGTTTGTCAGTTTCTTGCCATTTGTTTCTTATTGTGCAATTGCTCTCTTCACTACTTCAAACAGGTGCTGAACGCAGGGGATGACATGATTGGTGTTGAGCACTTGGAAGAGGATTCTGATGGCAAGGCTCTCCTGAAAGCACGACGCTTAGCTGGATCAATGAGTGCCTTTTCTGGAGCGGGTGGAATGGTCTACATGGAGTACAAGTGCTGCCTCTCTACTTATGCTTCATTTTCACATTTATGTTTTGATTTCATGATGATTTTTTTACTCAATGCTCACCTGTGACCTATTCATCCAGCACTGGGAAGGGGAAGGGTGGAGCTTCCAAGAAGCCCAAGGATCCATCAAAGAGGCATCATCTGTTTAAGAAACGCTACCAGTAGGTGTTCTCTGGCATATGACTTCTGCAGGAAGCCAGGAACCTGTAGAGCATGATATGCTTTGCTGGAAGTGGTATTGCTAATGGGGGGCTTCTTGTTTGGCATAAGAAGTGCATCAGTGTTAATGCATCAGCCAGTTTACTCAATAATTGCGGTTGAGATTCTTACTGAAAAGTTGCCTCCAATTTCTTATGGCGAGAAGCAATTTTGGTCAGGCTTTCTGCTGCTTTGTTTGGATTGCCTCTATTTCTTATGGAAAGAAGCAATTCTGGTCAGGCCTTCGGCTACTGTATTCGGTTCGCTTACCAGACGTGAGTAGCTAGGCCTACTGGTATTTACTAATGAGAAGGAAAACGAGGACATTTGTCTTTTCCCCTTGTCTTGGTTCTTGAAAATGTAAATATTGGGCAGAGGCTTGTATACGTGTATTAACAAGCGACCTTGTGAAGCTTTTGTAATTTTATTTCCTCGAACCTTAAAAAAAAAAGGGAAAACATTACAGTGTTTTCCATGAGGGCACACAATCACAGATTGTTGAAATGAATACTACTGGTAACTAACTGCATCTATTCTGATGAACATGTTACTGGTA
Source organism: Ampelocalamus luodianensis (assembly GCA_036346255.1). Taxonomy (NCBI): domain Eukaryota; kingdom Viridiplantae; phylum Streptophyta; class Magnoliopsida; order Poales; family Poaceae; genus Ampelocalamus; species Ampelocalamus luodianensis. Next base: position 66,149,042 of record CM070618.1, read on the forward strand.
AGTTGTCTTTAGATTGGGAATTCCTTTTATTAATGTTGAGAATCATTATATCTTTATTCCTTGTTGGTGACAAAATATGAACGGAAAAAAAATCCTTTTTATCAGAGTAAAAACATACAAATATCTTATAAGGAAGTAGGCTATACACGTTTCTTCTTTTTTTACCAAGCTGTACAAATAGAGTTTAAAAAAAAGCTGCACGAATTGAAATTCAAAAGAAAAGAAAAACATGCAGAAGCTGGTCCAAATGCACGCCGTCTCGTGCTTGCGAGGCTGAGGCAGCTAGCCAGTAGGACTTTGGTCGATTTGGTCGTTTTTTATTCGTTTTATCAAAATTAGTCACGGATAGATCGAAATTGCAAAAATTGTACCACAACAGGTTAGACAGGCACATGCAGCCCTTTGAAAGCGTGGCAAAACATTCACACCACGACAAAAGCCACCAAGCGTGGTAGGAGCAAGGTGGCAGCACGGCAGCAAATCTACCGTGGTCTGGAAGCGAGGAAGCAAACCTACCGCAGTCTGAAAGTGTGGTAGGTTTATAGTGACACATACCTGCAGCCGTTTGAGAGCGCGGTAGGTACGGGTAGCGATCTTAGAGCGTGATAGATACTTGCAACGATCTGGGAGCATGGCATTAACCTGTCGCGGTACCGGTGCGCTGTATGTGTCATACGAAACCCGTTTAACCTGTTGTCTTAGGGCCGCAGGGGCGGCCCACCGGCTGTAATGACCTGGCGAAGGTACCAAGAAGGCCACTGAAGGCACCAAGTCAAGAGTATACCTCGCCCTAGGCGAGGGGTGCAAGATGGACGCTGAAGGTGCCAAGCTAGCGGTGTGCTTCGGCCTAGACGAGGGTGCCAGGTACCCCCTTCGCACAGCCAAAGGGAACAGAAAAGCTGATGAAAGCAACCCCGCCAGAAGAATACCACCCACCCTGGAGTGAAGGGGCCCCGATGGCCCTCGCGCCACGCCACCTTGCATGGGGTGAGGGGATCCGGGGGTCTTCGCTGTAGGGTTGCCCAGCATGGAAAGACGGGAGTTAAGATTGCCTATGGACCAGGGGTATAAGCTTGGTAGACTAGACCCAGGAGGGTCTACTATATGCTGAAGATTACGCCTACGGGGTGAAAAGACCATACAACCCCTACAAGTGTAAAACCTTTTAAAGAGATAGTGTTGTAATTTTCTGTATCTTGGATGTAACACTATAAATAAATCATTTCCCTATGTAATAAGGGAGAGCCTTTTCAAGGCAACAAAGACACATCTTTTAACACTTTAATATCGTTTCACACCTTTGAGGATCTCGGAGTTTCCCTTTGCATCTACAGGAAGCCCGATGTCTCCCATTTTTTTACTGTCTAGTTTGTACCTACGACACTTGTCGCATGCCATATTTACAATTTTGATCAACCGAAGCCAAATTTTGCTAAAATGAATTAAAAAACGGCCAAATAAGAAGAAAAAAAAACCCTCACCAACCGGCCAAAGCAGTCTTGATTTCTTCCTACAGGCTACAGCGCCCAAAGCCCGGCGCAAATCACATCCTTATTTTTCCTCCCCGTCTTCGTCTCTCTCTCTGTCGCCTCCCCTCCCCTCCGCTCCCCACCGCGATCGAGAAGGCGAAACCAACACCAGAAACCAAGAGAGGATATATCCCCTCCTCCCTTCCCCCCACATCCGCCCTAAATCCCCCGCCTCCTATTCGCCGCCGCTTCCCGAGCACCCGATGGATTTGGATCTGTGGATCTCCAAGGTCAAGGAGGGCCAGCACCTCGCCGAGCACGAGCTCCAGTCCCTCTGCGAATACGTGAGCTCCCTAACCCGATTCATTCCGTTAGGGTTTTGCTCGCCCCGCACGCGCTCCGGCGTGAGGGTAGGGTATTAGGGTTCTTAGCGATAGGAGGCATATTGGGGAAAAGATTTGCTTTTGCTGGCCCTCTGAGGAATTGAAGTGAACTGTGTATTGGTGGACGTGTTTTGTGTGTACAGTGTGTAACCTTGGTGTGTTTCGCCGATCATCCAGGTGAAGGAGATCCTCATCGAGGAGTCGAACGTGCAACCGGTGAACAGCCCCGTTACGGTGTGCGGCGACATCCACGGCCAGTTCCATGATCTGATGAAGCTCTTTGCCACCGGGGGGCATGTGCCCGAGACGAACTATATTTTCATGGTGTGGCTTCCGGGAGCCTTTTTTTTTGTGAGCTGTGGTTGCTTGAGACGGTTTTGGATGTTGTTGTGTTGCTGAGTTGAGCTGTGATTGACTTGCAGGGTGATTTTGTGGACCGTGGCTTCAACAGTCTGGAGGTTTTTACCATCCTTTTGCTGCTAAAAGCGAGGTATTTGGTTCGTTTTCTGTTTGTGGATAGTGAATGGTACTTTTCTTTGTTCCAAAGCTTTGACCTTTATGGCGCCTAGCTGCAGCTGCAGCTGCTTCACTGTTTCGTAAAACTTCATTACTATATCACCTTATTTGCAGGAATTATACATGATAATGGTGCATAAATGACCATAGTAGCAATGGGTCTTCCTTAGATGGAACTACACTTGAATGATAGTACTTGACTGCTGCTTGATTATGTGTCAAATCCTGTCGTCCTTTTGTAACTGCGTTTCCCCCTTATCTTCCCTGGATAATACCTTGAGCAGTCTATGGGGTGGACAGGTTGTTTTAGGTTATTGTTTACCATGCAATTAAAAGTGTAACTATTTATGGTTCTGATACAAAGAACATTCAGGGGTGGAGCTGAATAGGTTTAGGACGATCACGCAGTGATCTAACTATGGTTTGGACATGAGTCTGGTTATGCTAGCATGCTTAATAGCTGAAAGGAGTGTGTGCCATGATGGCTGAAAATTGAAGTCGAGATACCTTCATATATTTTTAGTAACTTGAACTGCAAGTGTCAAAAGAAAGAATGCTTCTCACCATTTTTAACTAATAGCTGAAAGGAGTGTGCCACGCTGGCTGAAAATTGAAATCGAGATACCTTTATTTTTTTTTTACTAACTTGAACTGCAAGTGTGAAAAGAAAGACTACCTCTCACCATTTTTGTTTATGAAATACACACTCTTAATTAGTGAAATAATTCTGGTAACAGTCCCTAGTCTCTACTAGTTTCATTTAGTCTTAGTTGCTTCCTGTCAGTAAGGATTCTGATTTAGAATTTTCCTGGAGTGTCACTGTGTATGGCTAATTCTTGTCATTGAATTTCCCGACTGGTATTAGGTATCCCGCCCACATAACCCTTCTGCGTGGAAATCATGAAAGCAGGCAGTTGACACAGGTATGTCCTGGCATGGATAAAGCTTATGTTTGTTATCCAGTTGATCGTCTGGGATTCAAGACACTTCTGGTGCATGCACCGAAGTGTATACTTGCTCTCATGATTTGTATGTTGTGCTGCTCTCAACTATTGCAGCCAAAAGGTCTTGTAGTTACTTGACTTGTACATTGCATCTCTGTGTGTGTGTGTGCGCACGCGCACGCCTGCGCCTGCGCCTGTCTGTCTTGTGCGACACACAAGCACCGCATATTTATGGCTTTCGCGTTAAAATCTCACGATGCATCATGCATTAAAAAGGCATTACATGTTGATTTGATTCTGGAGGAAATGAGAATAGTAGTTAAAGCTAAAACAATCCAGTTATTAAATGTGCACACCATTCCAGGTTTTACCACGGTTTCATGTTCGTCATTTCAGTGGATGCACATTAGAAATTGAAACATACACGCCATGTATCTATGAATTTTTAAATCTTATGGTTCATAAACAGTGTCATCCGATAAGCAACCTGCGTTGTCATACTTAGGTTTTGTCTGGCCAGTTGGGCAATCTGTCTTTCACATAGCTTCTCTTTTTTGTGGTTATGACTTTGTATGCTCAATTTTCTATCTACATTACATACTTGAATGCAAGGATCAAAAACCCGTTTCCGGGGTAAATCCCGGTCGTCGGCCAGAAAAAACCGTCCGGTTACCGGATTTCCCAGAAAAAACCGGATGAAAATCGCTTGAATTTGATTAAAAATCATTCAAAATTCAAAAATTAGAATTTAAACTTGCAAAATCCGGAAAAACCGGCCGGGATCCAAAATCCCGGACCCCCGCCGATAAGCGGTTACCGGCGGTTACTGGCCGGGTTTTTTTCCCTGCTTGAATGTATTCAAGTGTTGTACTGTACCACAAATAGGTGATTACACGTGGCATGCTGATTTAGTGCTTATCATTCAGGCATACTAATATACTGTTGCCTATCTTTAGGTGTATGGTTTCTATGATGAGTGCCAGAGGAAGTATGGGAATGCCAATGCCTGGCGGTACTGCACTGACGTTTTTGATTACCTTACTCTTTCAGCAATCATTAATGGCACAGTAAGTTCCTTGTGTAGACAATTTGTAGGTTGAGTTCATATTTTGTGCCAAATCATACTCAAATTATATGATGAAAATTCAGGTCCTCTGTGTTCATGGTGGTCTTTCTCCCGATGTACGTACTGTTGATCAGGTTTGTTGAACTTCCTTTCTTCCTAACTTTTTATTTGCATCATTCAGCCCTGATGTTGTTTATGAAACTTAGCTTAACTGCAATCCTTCCCATTTTATGGTATTTTGAATTCTCTGCCTTGTAGATTTACAATACTTAGCGAATGTAGAAAGTAGAAACATACTGGCATAGTGCACCTGGTTTATACAACAATTAGATGGTCTGGTACCAGCTCTTAAGTATTTCAATTGTTGGAAAATTTTGTTGATGGATAATTCTGCTGTTAGCTCTGGATATATCTTAAATTGGCCAGTTGATATTCATTAGAACTTTTGAAGGAGTAAACATTCACCTAGTGTTAAGTGTTTCAGCAAGCCGTTTACTCCTTTCTTACCTTATTTTCAATTATTTAGATTTCTATCGCCTATCTTTTTTTTCCCCAGTTTGCTATGCAGTATGCTAACTTATTTGTGCTATACTTATCTTTAGTAGTAAAAAATGTTTATTATCAAGGTCCTATTAGGTTAAAAGAGATTTGAGGGATTGGAATGTAGCTAAAGAATTAGCTTTAGATAGGAGCGCATGGAAGTTAGCGATCCACGTACCGGGACCATAAGATGGTTTAGAGGCTGTGTTTTAGGCTCTCGGTTCAGATGGCAGGATGTACGGCTTAGGGTTTTAGCCTTGTAGGTTTTTTTATCATCATTATTTTATTTTATTTGCAAGACTTTCGTCTCTTTGACCTTGAGGAGGTTTCATTCCTAGTCTACCCTAACTTGTTTGGGACCAAAAGCTTTGTTGTTGTTGTTGTATCAAGGTCCTATTAGATATAGCATTGCAGGCTCATAATCTGGAGAATACATGATTCTGTGATTAGTTTTTCCTTGTGAGTTCACTGTTGTTGTCACATGAGATTAAGATTTGTTTCCAGGCAATGTTACAATGGAAGTAATCATGTGATTGAATACATTTTTGTCACCAGATAAGGACAATTGATCGCAATTGTGAAATTCCCCACGAAGGTCCTTTCTGTGATCTGATGTGGAGTGACCCTGAAGAGATAGAGACATGGGCTGTTAGTCCCCGTGGAGCAGGTTGGCTTTTTGGATCACGAGTAACAGCAGAGGTGCGCATATAATCTTTTCATTTTGGATTGCCTTTTCATTGTCTCCTCACAAATGTTGTTGATTTATCCTATGCAGTTCAACCACATTAACAATCTCGATCTAGTTTGCCGGGCTCACCAGCTGGTTCAGGAAGGCTTAAAGTACATGTTCCAGGACAAGGGCCTTGTAACTGTGAGTTTCTGCACACATATAGACTGATCAGTCCAGAACTCCAGATAATCATAGCATCTTATTGTAGTAGTTTACATTTTTCAGTTCAATACAACCATGTTGATGATGCTCATATGTTTTGTACAATTCTTTTTCCAGGTGTGGTCTGCACCTAATTATTGCTACAGATGTGGCAATGTCGCTTCTATACTAAGCTTCAGTGAGAACATGGTATGTTAGTGCATCTCTGGTGAGAACATGGTATTAAGCTTCCGTGTACAAGGATTTGCTTGAGGTCTTTTGCATGTACATAATACCTTCAAGTCATTCATACGATCATTTGAACTCAAATCTTTATTAGGTTTTGTTGTACATTTATACCAGTACGTGGATTCATCATTTTGTTGGGGATGAATTGCTTATACAACAGGGAAAGAAATGATTTACTAGGCAACCAGTTTTTCTGGACTATATTTTTAGTGTGGTGGTTAGTCTTATAGAAGTTTCATGGTACAGCCAAACTGGGTACTCAATAATATACCAAGTGTCATTCCACACTTTCTATAGTCTAATTGGTAGTGATAGGGAGAGCACTTCGGTTGGACCTGACACGAGGAATAAAGCTAATGGCTACTAATATAGGGAGAGAACATCAGTTGGACCTGCAAAGGAAATCAACAGATTCACTTCTAGTTGCCTAATTATGTTGGCCATCCTTTGGAGGAATAAACCATTTGGTGATTAGTAGTTCATCAGCAAAAACTCAGCATATGCCTATTGTGTCTTTGCCTGAGGAAGGGTATAGAAGTTTACAATTGAAAGTATAAGTCACTTAACTTTATCAACAAGTACCCGAAGACCTCAGGTTACTTCTGTGAAATCATATCTGATCTGATCTGATCTTTGCATTACTCGCACTAAATATGTGAGGTATCTTATTTTACAAATCCATAAATTAGCTGATTTGTTTTATGAGCTGATTCTGATATTTTCGGTCCTTTGCTCATTGTCAGGAAAGAGAGGTTAAGTTCTTCACAGAGACAGAGGAGAACAACCAGATGCGAGGCCCAAGGACTGCTGTCCCATATTTCCTCTGACTTCAATTGTACAATTTTAGAAGTCACTGTTTTAATCAGTAAGGTTAAAGATGAACCAGAGGTGTTTATTGTTGTAGGTTCAGATCATAGTGCAATCTGATGCGTTTTATTTCTCCGTTCTTTTAACCACATGTACAATAGACCATTAGGAGTGTCATTGCTCCTGTATTCCTTCTACGACACTGTCAAGTTTTGGTTATGATTTATTTTGGGTGCTATTTATTATCCTAAACCGTAGATTTTTGCAGCACAAAGAGGTTTGGTTGTGTTCTATTCGCAGCCTAAGAATTTTCTTTTTTTTGCTCCCCGTGGTAAGATATCTTTATGAGTTAATTCTTTATTTACCATTGGAAGTTGGCGAGCTCTCTAAAATGCTATCGAAAAATTGCTCATCCCTTGTATGCTACTTTTTCTTAACTTTTATCCCTTCTTTGCCACTTCGGTCAGTTGACTGTGGATTTGACCGTTGATTTGGACTTGAAAAGATGATTTTGCTCCTAAGTGCATTATTAAGGGCTGAGACCTTTAGAGAATTGTTTGACATAGTAATATAGTTTCAAAAATTATAAAAATTTTATGAAAAGTTCTTAATATAATGTATATTATTTTGTAATTTTTATAAGGTTTTATTTGCAACATGTTTTTCTCTAAAAATCTTTAAATTTTTTGTTGTAATTTGAAAGATTTTTAGAGAAAAATATGTTGCAAATAAAATCATATAAAAATTACAGAATAATCTACACTATGTCAGAAACTTTACCTAAAATTTTTATATTTTTTGAAACTATATTACTATGTCAAATAATTCTCTAAATATCTCAGCATACTTAAGGTAAAATCGTCTTTTCGCGTTCAAGTTAACGGTCAAATCCACAGTCAATTGACTGGAGTTGTAAAAAAGGGATTAAAGTTGAGAATGAGTGGCATACAAAGGATGAATAATTTTTCGATGGTATTTTAAAAAGTTCGCCAACTTTCAATGACAAATAAGAAATTAACTCTATATTGATTGTAGACTGTACAACACGTCTTGAAGAGGTGTACGCAATTCGAGGAATATGTTCACTCCAAAAAAACCAGGTATATGTTCTGTCGAGTAGCTGTATTCTTTGTGATAGTCCACTGTTATTCGGGAGCGTTTATCATGCATTTTTTTTTAGAAATGGAAGTACAACTCCGATCTTTGCATCAACTAAGAATACACACAGCTATAATAAACACCTAAATTCACCTCAAAAGGACTTGAATCTAACCAATCAAAATTGTTATTGGCTGACGGATACGGAAACTGAATTAATTCTTTCAGGGTTCCGCTTGAAACTGTTCGGTTTTTACTTTTTACTAGGTCGGTAGCACTGCATTCGGTACAGAAGTAGAAAGTCTCCAAGCCGAACCACTAGCAAAATTTGAAATTTGGCAACCGCAGCGGCAACTAGCCGCTCTAGCACTAAGCACCAGTCACTGGCCGAGGCTGGTTGAAGTAAAACCCTGCTTACTACTCATCTACTAGACCTGGTTTGGCACCGCGCGTTCCGCCCTCCGTTCCGCTGCCCGCCCGCGCGCTCGCGGTACCGCAAAGAAGCCTCCGCGGCTGCGCGCACGGGGTCATTCGTACGTGACGCCTTTCCAGCGGCGGGGAGAAGGGATGCCCTCCCGCGGTCGGTCTCCCTCGCCCACCCAAACGAATAAAGAATCCAACATATAGCTCGTACGCACGTGGACGCGGCACGCACCCACCATAGGGTTGGCACTTGGCACCGTGCCGCGTCATCGGCGCCCGCACGATACGTAACCAACTCAAAACCGAGCCAGCGGCGACCGCGTCTGCGTCCCCGCCTTTTGCAACTATTCGTTAGATGTCGGTGATTAGCTAATCGCTACCCGAGCCGCTTTTGGTGTTAGGGAAAATTCTCTATATGCCTTATCATGTTTATCTCTATGCCACTAAAAAAATATGATTCCTTCTATGCCATCGTGTCTCTTTCTTGTACCCTTATATGTTATTTTCGTCATCCTCTGACATACAAAAGACTCTTTTGTCATTCTTCTTCATTCTCATTCCTCTTCATCTTATTCCTCTCTTCTTCAACCTCATCTTCCTCTCTATCCTCTCTCTTTATCACCGCCGCCCACCTCCCACCGCTAGGCCCCTCCTACCTCCCACCGTCGACGCCGACCTCCTCCCCTTCTCCCGCTATTGGCCCCCTCATCTCCTCCCGCCACAGACCCCTCCCTACCTCCCACCGCCGACGCCAGTCACACTCCAGCCTAGTGGTGGGTGGGCTAGATGCAATCACCTCCATGTCCTCATCTTCCCTCTTTTGCTGCGCCTCCCATTCCCATCCTCCAATACGCCACGGATTCATGGCCACATTCGGGAGCTCCACTGCTTGACTGCTTCTCCCTTATTCTCGCCTCTCTCTCTCCTCTCACGGTTCACAAACACTACCGGTGGAAAACGGCCGGAGACGGTGGGGACCGTGGGGTGGAGCGGTGATCAGAGATGGGTGGGGTGGAGCGTGGCGGCCAGAGGGCTACGTGGTGGAGAGTGGCGGCTGGATGGAGCGCGCCATGAGGGAGGAGCGGCAGTCGGATCCACGCCATCAAATCCGACAGCATCCTCATCAGATCTGATGTCTCGACGGCCTAGGAAGTCGGATCTACGTGTCCTTGTCCTCACCAAGCGGTGGTGACCACCTCCTCTCGGCGACGACCAGTGCTACCCGACGCGCTCCTATTTTCTTGTACCTTTTCAATTTTCTTGGGATTTTTCTCATTTTCTTGTGCAAAGGAGGAGGTGGTGGCTAGTGGGGGCAGAAGAGAGATGGGGTTGAGAGTGGAGAAGGAAGAAGAGGGTAAAATGGAGATTTTTTGGGTTTAACGATGACTCCAACTAATAGAGGTAACAAAAAATGGTATGAAAGGGCACAAGAAAAAAACTCAATGGCATAGAAGAAATCACAATTTTTCAGTGACACGGAATCGTCCCTTGTATTAAGCCTGCTGGAAATGCCGCTCTCCCCGCATTTCCCGGCCGTCCCCGCCCAACCGCGCGCCCCCACATGGCCTTCAAATTTCTTTGCTGTGCTCGGCCGACCGCGCGAGGCCGTCTGATCGACCAGGATCGAGGGCGCGCCTGCCTCCATGGATCTTCTGCGCGCCGCGCCGCTCCAAACGGCCGCTCGCATCTTCTTGCTCTTTCCCTCGCCCGCGCACTCACCCCTGCGATCCCGTCCAACAAGTGACCTCCCTCCAGTTCATTTCGCATCAATCGCTGCCCTCACAAGATGTCCGTGAGTCGCTGCTCCCTCCCCCTTTGCTCCTCCCTCCCAAAGCTGTGGCCCCGCCGCCCGCGCGCCGCCTGCCTCCGCCATTGCTGTTCCTGCCATCTCCGGCGAGCTCTCCGTTCGCCACCCGCATCCCGGCGTGTTCCGGCTCTCAATAATCCATTTACCCCACTCAATTTCTTTATTGATCCACAAGTTTCGCTGGAACGCCTTTCTTCCCCAAATCCGGCCGATTTGAGCTCCACCGCCACCATGTCCTACTCGGCGCCCCTCAGGTCAATTACTCCGAGCTGGAGCACCACCTAGACGTCCTCGACCTCCCCCAACCGCCGGCCAAGACTCCCTGCCGCCCTAGACTGCCGCCACCGCGAGCCTCCCCGCGCCGCCCCGGCCTCACGTCGCCGGCCCGCTCCGGAGCTTCTCCGCCTCCACGGAACGCACGGTAGGCTTCCTCGCGTCTCCCTCATGCCCGTGCTCACCTCCTTTTCCTGTCCCCTCCCTCCGGCCGTCGTCGCCTCCGTTTGGCCGCTACACCCGGCCGCTTCGCCACCGCCATCTCCTCCTCGGCGCTGCTCCGGCCGTGACGCCACCTCCTTGGGCCTCTGCCCCTCCCCGGCGTCCTATTTTACTGGTCCCGTCGCCTCTCCGGCCGCCACTCGCCGCCGGTAGCCTTGCTGCCCTGCGCCCCATGTCTGCTAACTCCATTTCTCTCTCTCCCTCTCCCTCTCCTCTCCCTCAATGACATGTGGGCCCACTTCCTTCGGGAGTAAAATGGATGCAGTAAAAACTATGAGATGCAAAAACTCAGGTTACAAATTCCGGGAAAATAGAATTCCAAGCTATTCAGGTATGATTTGTATGCTTTCATTTTTTGATCTAGAAACTCGAATATTAATTAACAGGTCCTACCAAAATATTTTTTGGTCCAAATAATAACTATCCTAGCTTTATCTCATCGACTTGCAATCCTTTGTTCATCATATTACAAGAATATTTTTTGTCAAATATTCAACAATGTCCAATGCGCCATGACCCACGGTGATGGATTTAAGCGCCTCTTTTACCGGTTCTTTGTGGTTATGGGTTTCAACATTATCATAGTAGTACAAATGCCAAGTAATTTAGTACATTGCTTGCATCATTAACAAAGACCGCCATAGACTTCCCATAGTATGTTCTTCACACGACTTGATCCTTCGCAAAAATTTGGATCCCGAAGTTGAAGATGTTCTTATTGACATTGCGAGAAGATTTTTCCGAATCTGTAAGTTCTTTCCTCCTCTGTTTTTGCCTTTGGCGATTTTTGTCTAAGTATGCTTGTTATTGAGAATATGTTTTCCTTACGTAAGAAAATACACATGGTTACTCTAGCTTTTTGCATTCTTATGCAACCCAAGGATGTATATATTGGTTTTAATGCTTCCTCTTCTTGGTTCGTATACATTTATATTTCTTTGATGCCAGTGAAAGACCATGACGATGCAAGAACTAATGGTGGAGTATTTCCAATATACTAAACAAGGAGAATCAGATAACTTTGCTCTAGAAAAGAGAGTGGATTAAAGTGCACAAAGGATACAACGAGTTACTTGAGGAGATACAATAGTTTGTTAACGGATGGAAGGTATAATGTTTGTGAGATAATCACTATATTTTTTCCAACAGCACTCCTTGAGTTATTATATGTAATGTTTGTTACAAATTATTCACCCTTTGGTTCTGTCAATTTTTCGGTTGAGATATCAATTTGCTATTGATATAAAAAAGACTGTAGATTTGTTGGAAAGCATGGAGCAGAAGGATTGCTTGATATAAAAAGGTAATGCCTGTTTAATGGTCCAATGTTTTTAAAATTAATCTTTTATAGTGCCTTCTTGAGTTCTGATTTCCATCTATTTTCGTGTTGACATGCTAGCTTGTTTAGTATTGTAAGAAGCAAACGGCTATTATGGAAGCTGTTAACCTTCGAGTTGATTGATGATCAGAAAATAAGCACCATCAATATACTTTTATCTGTTCGTGCTAATTCGTAAGATTTTGATGGTAACTGACCTAGCTTCGAATTTTACCTTTTTTTTTTAGATGTGCTAGAGTGGGAGATGGGACATTGAATATAACCAAATGTGTTAACCTTTACAGGGGCACTCCAGGTTATGTTGGTCCTAAAAGAGGCTGGTCTAAAACCTGATTGTAAACTTTACACCACAGTGGTATCAACTTGTGCAAAATTGCCATGTTTGAGGTACCTAAATCGCAGATTCACAATAGGAGGTTGCCATTTAAATTTTGGTAATATACTATACCTCACGTTATATCACTTATGGTGTGCTTTTGTTTTAGGTGTTCCATGACATGGTCAGTGCTGGAATAGAGCCAAAGGTTAAGACATATAATGCACTAATTGATGGCTGTGCTAAAGCTGGACAAGTGGCAAAACCATTTGGTGCTTATGGTATCCTGTATCCTGTAGAGTTACACTAATATATTTCTTCTCACCAATCTATACAATAGCTTTAGGTGAATTTGGGTAGGCTCGGTCAATTTGTAGTTACTATATCATGCTTTTATCATATAACATGGTGATAAGAAAAGCTTCATATGTTCTACATTATATTGTCACTATGGGTACTGGTATGCTCCATGAACATTATTCCGATCCAGATTGTAGATTGTACTCCGAGAATTGGCCTGTCACGGCCAAATCTAATGTGGGCTTAGAATCTAATGAAAAGATCTGTGTTGTACAATTTGTGGCCTTGTTGCTCTTACTTTTCATGTATACTGGAATTTTTCCTATACTGACCATATACTGTAGCCTGTAGAGTTACACTAATATATTTCTTCTCACCAATCTATTCAATAACTTTTGGTGAATTTTTTGTAGGCTCAGTCAATTTATAATGACTATATCATGCTTTTATCATAGAACATGATGATAAGAAAATCTTCATATCCTCTACATTATATTGTCACTATGGGTGCAGTGCGCTCTATGAACATTATTCGATCCAGTTGTAGATTGTGCTTAGGTTGATAATAAATCACTACTGAAAATTTTCCTATACTGATCGTATTCTACAACCTCTAGAGTTACGCTGATTTATTTCTTCTCAGCAATCTGTTCAGTACCTTTGGGTGATTTTTCGTAGCCTCAGAGTCATTCTCAAATTATTCAGAGTCATTGCTTCCTACTAAAATTTTTCCTAGCCTAATTTATTTATTCTCAGCAAACTGTTCAATAGCTCTCAGTTATTTTTTGTAGGCTCAGAACCAATCTCTGACTACTACAGATAGTCAGTGTTACAAAACATGTTCGAGTTTTCACTTTTTTATTTTGTTACACAACGTGTAACATGCTTTTTATCATAGAACATGCTGATAAGCAAAGTTTTGTATGCTCTACATTATATTGCCGAATTATGATTCGCTTCTACTCTAATCCCTTAGTTCTGTAGTATTGAAAATGGTCATGGAATGCGTAGAACATGCAATGAAACATGATACACTTTTATCGACTTCTTATTATCGTCTTCAACAAAGTTGTTTCTAATCCATGTAAAACCAAAACATAAACTACCATCTATTCAATGGTCGGGCGCCGCGTAGCGCGCCTTGCCACCTAGTAAAGCTGATTAACTTTGGCATGGAAGGAATTTTCTCCTTTGTTTGGCCCGCGCGTCCGTCTGGCGGTCTCAGATCCTCCTCACGTGACCTGACTCCTGAGTAGCCGCGCTGAGGAGCTCATCCCCTCGCTTAGAAAAGCTGACATGCATGTCAGGTCGTGTCGTGCCGGCCGATCACGACAAGTCAAAACAGCGGAGTGTGCGCGACATTAAACTAGAGTTGTATACACGCCTAAATTGGATCTGTCATGATAATAAATCCGTGGAGGTCTGGGGGGCATCTTTCGGCAGGCTGCTACTTTTCTCCTCAATCCCCATGATCATTCAGGTGGGGGCGGCAGTTGGAAATTAATTACTACTCGTCTTGTCTGACGACCCCCCTCATTTACTAATCACACTGGTCTTTCATTTAGAGAATGAATTAAAAGCTCGCCACCACATTTGTAACTCCCTGAAGTGCACGTATGTTTGACTGGTAACTGGTAAGGGTAACGGATTACTCTCAACAGTGGTGGTAGTAGCAGTTCGTGCTAACTCGCGGTTTTCCATCCTGTCAAAGAGAAAAATCCAGTGACCTCCACTGCTTTTGGGTAGAATGATGATGGCAGAGGCGAGCGAACCATCTAGACTCTAGAGTATAAGAGAGAAAAATGAGGACAAGAAATGGTCATTAAGCAGCAACCTGGCCTTGTAGGATTGGTGTGATACATTGGGGAGGTGGCCCTCTTCTTTGGCCAAATCTCTTTCTAATCATGGGCATGAGCTAAACCACTAACCACTAACCAAAGACGAGAATAAGAAAGAGAGAGAAAAAAAATGAGAAGAGAGGCCGGACAGATCGAAACAGCGCATCCTACTGAATTTGTAGATTCTCCGGTTACAGTTACAACGAAATTGGAGGAAACAAAATGCTAACTAACTTGCACTATCTTCTCCGATCCCGAGGGGTGTCTGCTGCTGCGGAGGCGCCGGCGGCGGGGCAGTCCGGCTGCCACGTGGCGACCACGACCGCGGCCGGTTGTCCTCGTCGGCCACTGTGCGCCTCCGGCCTTGCCGGATGTCCCCGATCTCAGCGTCGGAGAACGACGACGACCCGCCGGGAGCCAAGCGCCGCGGCGGCCGCCTCCTTCTCCACTCGCAGCACCGTCGTGCGACGCGGAGCGGCGCGCGCGCCACGCAGCAGATCACGGCCACCGGCAGGCACGCGCAGAGCACGCAGCACGCGGTCGCGCACTCCGCCAGCGCCGTGTCCCTCCCGGCGTCAGCGGGCGGCGCCGCCGGGGACAGCCCGCGCCCGCGAGCGTCCCCTCCCCGCCGCTTCCTCGCCGCCTCGGTAGTGGACGCCATCTTCTTGCGCGGTGCGCCGGCGCCCGTTTCTTGCTTGCCGTCGGCGTCCATGCCTTTGCTTTTGCTCCTATCCCCTCCTCCGCCTTCCTTCCCTTTGCTTTTGGTTTGGGTGATTCGGTTGGGATGCGGCACGGGGAACGGGGGAGGGAAGGCCTCTCAAGTGGGTGCAACAGCAGTCGATGCGGACGGATAGCACTCGTCTCGCATTCTATTCTACACTAGTTATGTGCTCATGTGTTACAACAAAAAATTATTTTTTGTATAGAATATATTGTTGCAACTCATCAATCTTCTTATTGCCATTCATAAGTTAAAACTTTCATATCTTGTAGCAGAGCCAAGAAGGTTTCCTTGACATATATTTGACTAAACAACCATACAAAATAAATTTAGTACGTCAAATATATTCAGATGGCGAAAACAGGCAGTTAGTCACAAAAGAACATGGTGATATATTGATTCTTTCGGTCGGCATGAATCATGACATAATTAAAAAAATATTGTGTTTACAAAGTACATTTGTTATTTGTACAATTTATTATCACAAAAAATCAAAATATATATTGCTTGGGACAGCATGCACCTTATTGATGTTGCTTGTATGTTTTCCAACTGATTGCCTCCGCCAAGTAAAAAAATGAAGAAAAAGAAAAGGACACTAAGACCATTAGGGGAGAATTTCGACAAACTGGAATATATCATCGCTAGAGTGGCAAAGAGGTATCCGAGGCAGGAATACCTATTCAATAATTTGTGCACATATATTGAACACCACATTAACCTGATCCTTGTTCTAAAAAAATTAATTGGCCCATTCAACAACAATAAAATTATCCATTCAATACAACAAATCCAAGGAGCTAGTACATGCTATAGAACTTTATACATTCTATTACAACCAAGTTTTGTACATCTAGCTAATTGCAACCGAGTTTACAAACTTTTACAATTTATGCAACTTTAAATCCCTTTGCCTTGCACGGATTCACATCAACATCACAGGCAAACAACCAACAGCTAGCAGCAGCTGACAATCAAGTGTTCCATTCAAATGCTCGGATTGTTCCAAGCGCACTTTGGTATGGTGGAAATGATCTACTACTTGACACATGTTTGGTCAACATTTTGGCTGCTCGAGACCTCTATTTGACTTCTAAAATAGAGGGACCAAATAGTTTATATTTACAGGGAAAACTGTATTGCCATGTCCTAGTGGCTCATCAAGTTAGTTCAATTAGTCCTCGATTCATGGTCTCTAAGCTGCAGCTCCTGGAATAGTACTAAAGATTCTGTCCACAGCTTCTTAGCCACTTCTATGTCATAGGACAACATAGAAGACCTAATGGCATCAGATCTCTCGTTGATCCAATCGCTCACCGTCTTGCGAATTAGCTTAGGAATATGGCACAGGGGGATCTACTCAATACATCAAATAATTAGTCGTGTAACAAAAAAATAACCTAAAAGTAGAAAGCAAGGGGGCATTCTCATGCTTAAATGTCTTGATGTAAGGTAAAAGACAAACATTTTGAATAAGTCAAAATAGCACTACTGACATCCATCAGTATACTAAAACAATAAATGCGTGCATATGTATTTTTTTTGTTTGGAATAGAACACATATCGACCATTCGTTTGTGATCGATGAGGGGCTAACATTCCATGTTGATACAGCAATAAATATGCACTGTTAGATCACATACGACAATCCCCTAGCTTTATTTGTTCTTAGATCCACTCCTCCCATTTATTCCTCACAACTCCACACCAACTCCCATATCTGTAATCCACCTTCCAATTTAACTTGCCTCCCCACCTCCCCTATTCAAAAAAGAAAATGAAAAGAAAACAACCACCTTATCACATTACAGTTTTCTTCCAGATATGTCATGTGACTGAACATAACAATAATTAAATGATCTTATCCAGCTATATTAGGTTACACACTAATACAAATGGTAATGCATCCCCCACGTGCACAAACTTAGCATAACCATCCTAGAAGCCAGCATTCTTGATATGCACATTACAATTACTATTGATGTGATGATGTAAAAAGATATGCCAATATACTAAAATGATAATATGATGACCTTAAATAACTTTTCACCGTAGGTTATCTAGAATTCAGTTCATTAATAATACTTGAATGTTAATAAAAGTAGCATGACCGTTCGCAAAACCACTACCGATAATGCATGAATCGGTATCACTATTGGCACAAAACCTTAAATTCAATAACAATCCTATAAACTGCGATTGCATTTTACATGTGAACCAAAAGCAATGCTCATATGCTTAAATGAATTAGGGTAACTCTAGGGAAATATTAACTCATTTCAACCATCTTGGACACCGATGATTCCTTGAACATCTTTGCCCACGGGAACTGTGATGTGCTCACGCTTGCAAATGCTCGGCCAAAGTAGTAAGCAAACTGCATGAGCTGGATATCGTGCTGGTTCTCATACGATACCTGCACACAGAATAAACAATTGGAATATAAGAACATAACACAAATAGTTCCAACCTATACAGGATCTAATCCTTGCACCAAATACCCAAGCTTTCCAAGATCCCATCTTTACATCCCAAGATCCCAACTTTCTCGTAAGATGTCGCGAACCCTCATGGCACGGAGACCTTGAGGACCCTCTGTGCACACTGAACTAGTCCCAAGATCAGCAGCTAGCTCACACAGATGAAACATTGGTGTAATCACATCCATACAACAAGCTAAAGAAGAAGCGAACACAATATACTAACCAAAAGACCTTACAGTTAAGCTTTTTTACAAGAGTTGCCGCACGGGCTTACAGCAAAATAAAACTCGCAGCGGAACTTTACAAAACACGAGAGCCAGTCGACAAGCTCACAGGTTATCGAGTGGAGGACGTCCCCTAGTAGGCAAAGTCTTCCACGAACTCCTCTCCATAGAGCTCAGAGCACCCAGGGTCCTCTTCGGCAGCTGATCAACTAGAGGGCATAAAGCCATGAGTACTTTGAATGTACTCAGCAAGTCATAGAAAAAATGTATACAAATAGTATTCATGCAAGACATGACAAGGATAGCTGTATGGTTAGTTTGTAGAAAGCGACATTTACGGGAAATACAGTAAGTAGATTGCAAAGCTCAAGTTGAAAGATAATACACAAGTAAACAATTTCTTTGAAACAGCTCGTGGGCACCCTGTCCACTTCACAGACCTCTCGTGATCACCCTGACCACTGCCCAGACCACCCTGGTCCGACCACGACCACTTGCTATTAAGAAAAATGACCCCTTGCGGGATATCACCAGGCATTGTCCATAACCGGAGACACGGCTATTCGAATAGATTTACACTCTGCAGAGGTTGTACAACTTTACCCACAATACACGACCTCTCTACATGATCTGGCACCCATCAATGCCACTGCCCACTACCTTTGGTAAGCAGCCTAGAGAGCGCATCAAGGCCTTTACAAAGGTCTGCCTTGGCTCGGTTCTGGCCCGCTAAGGATTCGCTATTCTGGACCCCCTCTTGCGCCAATTCAACCACCACGACAGAACCGCACTAGAACTTCGCTAATTAGCTGGCCCAGTCCACCCCATAAATGAACTTATAGTTGCGCGGTAAGCCCGGATCAATGACACACAAAGTTAAGTCCTTAGTGGCTACTCAGGCGAGACATCCTCATCCCAATGTGTGTATAGCATCCCCTTTACTGCACGATCACTAGCCCGAGTATGCAAATATTTTTGGTTCAACTGGCCAAAGGATCACCCTAGTCCCGGCACAACAACTTTTCTCAATAGTGGCGTTGCCACAGTTCCATAGCTCATTAGTCAAATTTATCATCAATGAATCATGAGATCGAGACCATCGCATATCTAAAGCATGACTAAGCATAATACGCACCCAAGGTTGGTATCTCAACGATGTCCAACTAAGATAACCCATCCTACGGATGTCCAAGGGTATATGTTAACATGTTGTTCACAATTATTCAAGGAGTCATAATGTCAACTGTGTGCTTAACTACTCTCAAAACCATTTTTATATAATTAGCCAAGCATGTTTATATCAAGACAATATATTTTTATGAAAATGTGTTCAACATGATCAAAGGTCTATGGCTTGCCTTCGTTGAAGAATTGTAAAGCTTCGGTAGAGGCTGTTGGGTCTGAGAAGTCTCCCGCAACGCCGAAATCTACACGTGCAAACAAAGCCAAACAAGTAGCTAGAGAAACTCCAAATAAAGACCAAAGAACCTACCAAAAACCAGAGCTAAAAGAAATGTACAGAATTCAGAAGAAGATAGGAGCTTGAACCACTCAAGCCGAATCTTGAACGGAGGAGGTTGAGGAAGGGAAGGAGAGAGTGACGAGGGGCGAAACAGTAAGGGAGAACGAAAGGGGTTCCCAGGTGCCTTATATAGGCGAGGGTAGGTCCAAGGAGGGAGGACGGCGCAGGCGTGTGAAAGCATCTAGGCCCCTAAAAATTGTTTTGGTAATTAATGACTACATGCAAATGATGGATTAATGTGATTATTGAGTATCTACAAGGTTAAGATCCATTGGTGGTTTTGATGACGTAAAGATGCATGCTAAATGACTCATTGATGGTCTACATGGCTCAAGACAGGTACAAGTAGACTAGGACTCTTTTTGTTTTTTACCGGTCTTAGGAGAAATGGTTGGAAAACCGGATTATAGGATAAATGTCGTACTATTAAGAGGGATCGTGATTAGTAGTTTGATAACACGGTTTTGTGCAATATGGATCAATTTAGGATCATGAATGCATTTGAATTCATTTTCCCAAAAAGCTATACATGCATTTGCCAGAAATCGGTTGTACCGACGTTTCACAGGCGGTTGTACCGTTTGGTGCGGTATGACCGCATTTTACTTGGTGTTACTACCGAGTTTTGAATGCCTCAGCCAACTGAGCACTAATGCGGTACGACCGGCTCTTTGAGCGGTACTACCGCATTGCGGTCGTTCCGTTTTTTAGTTGGCGGTTGAATAAAATCAGAACCGATACATTTTTGGCTCAGAGCTCTTCCTGAAAATTGGTCGTACCGCATTTGAGAAATGATTGTACCGATCTGCGGTTGTACCAATTCTTATAAGGCGGTGCGAATTTTACAGAGAGCATGTCATCTCGGCATTTTTGGAAACCCTTCGATCGGTCGTACCGCTCCTCCGCGCGGTATGACCGGAAGTTGCGGTCGTACCGCATGTTAGTTGGCGGTCGTACCACACGGGGTTGTTCAACGGATATGTTAGAGTCATTAATGCCGCCATTCTAACCGTTACAGTGCTCAGACTTGGGTGCGGTCGTACCGCATTTTAGTTGGCGGTCATACCGCATTCCGCTGATTTTTGGGGAATGCCTTTCCAACGATCATCTTTGTTGGTGAGAGGTATAAATACCCCCAACTGCTCAAGGGTTGGTAGCTAGACCTCGTTTAACATCCTTAGAGCCTTGAGCATTCTTTCAACTCCTCAAATTCACTTGTGCACTCTTTGAGAGGTGGTTGAGCTCATTCAAGTGCATTCACTCATTCTAGTTGATCCTTTTGCACTTGAGTGTCGTCAAGCTAAGGTCATTGATTTGTTACTCTTGGAGTTTTGCCGAACTCCTAGACGGCTTGGCGGTGATTGCACGGTGATCTCTTCAAGAAGATTGTGAAGAGGCCCGGTACCAAGATTGTGATTGGTTTGGTGTTCACCATCTCCGGAGCGGAGAAAGAACAACCACTAGTGATCGAGGGAAGGCTTAATTCGTGGAGCCGACTTGAGTTGTCAAGCTTCCACAACGTGGACTAGTGAAGACCGGCAAGTCTTCGATACCACGAGAAAAACTTCATTGTCTCATTTGTGGTTATTTCTCGTCTTTACCTATTCCGCATTTACAATTCTAGCTTTTGTCTCATGTTGAATTGCTTAGCTAAAATTGTATCTAGTTTTGATATTAACTCTTTATTGTAGTAAGTTGCTTGATAGTTCATTCATTATATTGTGTTAGGAAGTAATTGCTAGAACTATCATGCTCTAAGTTTAATTTGGTCGATTAAATTTAGAAACCTCCTATTCACCCCTCTCTAGTCGGTTATCATTAATCCTACAAGTCGTATGAGAGCTTGATCTCTCAAATTGTTAGATTTTACCGTCTGAGAGAGAAAGGATAGCTAGTGAGGGAGTGCCTATAGGAAAGGTTCATTTGTTTGATGGTTCAAATTATTTTTATTGGAAAATTAGAATGTCCATTTTCTTAAAGGCCATGAGTCCGAACATATGGAAAATCGTGAATGAGGGTTACGTTATGCCTCTTGATCCAACAAACCCCACGGTTCAAGAAGAACGTAATACTCATTTAGATGCTCAAGCTATGAATGCTCTCTTTGGGGCTTTGAACGCGGATGAGTTCAATATGGTGAGTAATTTGAAAACCGCTCATGCCATTTGGACTACCCTCTCCGAAATTCATGAGGGAACATCCACGGTCAAAGAAACCAAATTGCATAAGTTTCGGATTAAATATGAGACATTCATAATGTTGCCAAATGAAAACATCACCGAGATGTATTCAAGACTTAACAACATTGTGAATGAACTCAAAGGCCTTGGTACTAACATTCTTGATGTTAATATTGTGCGCAAGATGCTTAGGGCCCTCCCGGATAAATATGAGACGTTGGTGACATTATTCTTCAACTCTCCCGAGTTGCCAAGAATGACACCAACCGTACTTTTGGAAAATCTCATCATAAACGAGCTATACAAGAAGAACAAGGAAGAGTTCTTGGAGTCATCTTCCTCAAAGAAGAAAATTACCGCTTTTAAGGCAAAAGCGGAATCAGTGATGATGAGAATGAGGAAGAAGACTCCAATGAAGAATACACTCTCCTTATGAGGAAAATAAGGAAATTCATGAGAAGACGCCCAAATCGAAGCTTCAACTTCAACAAATACAAGAAAGGACAATCCTCAAATGATAACAAGCGCTATAGCAATATTCGTTGCTATGGGTGTGATGAGAAGGAGCATATTATCTCCAATTGCCCCAACAAGAAGGATGATAATAGAAAATTATCCAAGAAGAAAGAATTCAATGACAAGAAGAAGCTCTTCAAGAAGCTTCACAAAGATGGCAAGAATGAAGCCTATATTGGAGAATGGGACTCCGATGATGATTATTCGGATTCTGACTCCGATTCAAGTGATGAAGAATCTTCAAAGAAAAGAGGACTGGTCGGCATCGCCATCAAGGAAGCTCCATCACTCTTCTCGTCTCCTACATGCCTCATGTCAAAAGGAGATAAGATAAAATCCATTGATGATAATGCTTCTTCATTTGATGAATTAATGGATATGGTTGAAGATTTAAATGAATATATTGGAAAAGAGAAATCAAAATTTAAGGTCTTGAAGAAAGAGTATATCTCTCTAAAAGACTCTTATGGGGAGCTAAAGGAAGCTCATGATTCTCTTCTCCTAAAGGATATCAAAAAATCTCATTCACATGTTGGAATTACTTGTGATTTAATGAATGAGATGCCTAGAGTAGAAATTGCTCCAAATACTATATCCATGTCTAGCATTTCTACATCAT
This sequence comes from Ampelocalamus luodianensis, assembly GCA_036346255.1. NCBI lineage: Eukaryota > Viridiplantae > Streptophyta > Magnoliopsida > Poales > Poaceae > Ampelocalamus > Ampelocalamus luodianensis. The sequence continues at coordinate 66,171,768 of CM070618.1, forward strand.
GTGATGATTTACTATCTATGCCTTGTTGCTCAAATGATGATTCAATTGCAAACTTGGCTAATACTTGTGACCCGTTACTCATTGTTGAAAATCATGAATTAAAAGAACAAGTAATGAAGCTAAGCAAGATCTTAGAAAGATGCTTGGGTAAAGCAACTCTTGATAAGCTATTGAGTGATCAAAAGTGCTCGTTCAATAAGGAAAGACTTGGGTATGTGCCCAAGAAAGGTAAGAAGCAAGTCTACAAGCCCGCAATATTTATAAAGGAAAATGGAAAATACTGTAACAAATGTCAAAATATAGGACATATGTCACATGCTTGTTCAATTGCTTCTACAAAGTCTTATGACATTTATGATTCTTGCTACGTGCTTAAGAAATCCAATTATGGTAAGGTATTTGCTAAATTTATGGGCACCTCAATTTTAGGCGCTAAAAAGAATTCTATTTGGGTGCCTAAAACCTTGGTCAATAACCTCCAAGAACCCAAACAAATTTGGGTACCTAAAAGAACTTGATTCTTATTTTGTAGGTGAACTACAAGACCGGTGGAAAACATTGGGTGTTTGATAGTGAATGCACTCAACAAATGACCGGTGATAGAAAAATGTTCACCACATTCGAGAATGTAAAAGGAAGTGACAAGATCACATTCGGTGATAATAGCAAAGGAAAGGTAATTGGTTTAGGTAAAATTGTTATTTCAAATGACCTTTCCATTAACAATGTATATTTAGTTGAGTCACTAAATTTCAATTTATTATCCGTTGCTCAAATATGTAATCTCGGTTTAATTTGCTCATTCTCTAATGAAGGTGTTGCTATTTCAAATGCAAAAGATAGCTCCTTGGTTTTCAAAGGTTTTAGATTTGAAAATTTTTATTTGGTTGATTTTAGCTCAAATAAATCTTGTTTAAAAACTTGTTTAATTGCAAAAATCTCATTGGGTTGGCTTTGGCATAGAAGGTTAGCTCATGTTGGGATGATTCAACTTAAAAAACTTTTCAAACATGATTTAGTTGTTGGCTTGAAAGATGTGAAGTTTGAGAAAAATCGACTTTGTAGTGCATGTCAAGCCGGAAAGCAAGTCGCTAATTCTCATCCTTCCAAAAGTATCATGTCAACCTCTAGACCATTGGAACTCTTACATATGGATTTGTTTGGCCCAACAACCTATAAGAGTATCGGGGGAAATAGTTATTGTTTAGTTGTCGTGGATGCTTACTCTAAATATACATGGGTATTCTTCCTTGATGACAAAAGCGAAACCTCCGGAATTTTCAAAAGTTTTGCTAAAAGGGCTCAAAATGAATTTGATTTCAAAATAAAAAAAATCCGTAGTGATAATGGCTCCGAGTTCAAGAATACTAAAGTTGAAGACTTTTGTGATGAACTTGGAATAAAGTACTAACTTTCCACAACCTATACTCGGAGCAAAATGGACCTTCTGACAAGAAACGTACCCAACACAACGTCGGGCACCTCCGAGCCTCCTCAGTCGAGATGTGGTTGACTCGACCACTCCCGACACCCTGGGTCTTCTGGATCACCTTCTGGTCAGGTGTGTGACCATTCCCTTGCCCGCGTCCTCCATTAGGACGAGGGGCCGCTCCAGTCCTCTGAGGGTAACTACTAGCATAGTGGCCCTTCTTGTTGCGAGCAAAGCAGTGATGTCGCGGTGGGTTGCGGGCGCAACTCTTCTTTGGTCGCGGTGCGTGGTGAACCACGGCCTGCGGGGGACGAGCAACTGGCAACAACGGCCTCGACGGTGGTGAAGCCAAAGCACGAGCCCCTGGTGCAGGTCCAACACGGGGACGAGTGAGGCCAGCCTGTGCAGACCGATGGGCCTCCCACTTACGCTTGCGGGACTCACCCAGCGCCTTCGCCTTGTGCTCGGCGACGATAGCCTTGTCAACCAAGGCCTAGAAGTCAGCAAAGTCCACAATAGATAGCTTGTCCTGCAACTCCTCGGACAAGCCATCCATGAACTTCTCCTGTTTGGCATCATCGGAGGCCACTTCACCCGGAGCATAACGAGCCAAGTGATTAAACTCGTAAAGATACTCCGATACAGACTTGCGCCCCTGTTTAAGCGCAAGAAACTCCTTCTTCTTGAGCTTCATCAGGCCATCGGGAATGTGGGCCCGGCGGAGCGGATCGAACTCATCCCACGAGACAACGCGGCCTACGGGCTGCATGGCGAGAAAGTTCTCCCACCAAGAGAGTGCTGCACCCTCAAGCTGATGGGATGCAAAGAGTGCGCTCTGCTCTCGGCGCGGCGGCGTTGAGCTTCGCTCAACGGCGCGCGACCAATCATCCGCGTCAAAGGATCCTCAGACCGAGAGAAAGTAGGCGGCTGCGTACGGAGAAACTCCGCAAGCCCACCACGAGACGGGTGGCCACCACCTCCAGACCCCGAAGCACCAGCGGGAGTGGAGGTGTTCCTAGCGATGACCTCGAGTCGGGTGCGGTCCATGCGATTCCGCTCGTCGAGCGAACCTCACCATGGTCGGAGGAAGCTCCTCATCGGAACGATCGGTGTTATTGCGGGTGGTTCTTGCCATCCTGTTCCACAAAAATAGATTAAACACAACTCCGGAACAGGAGACAAATAAAAGCAACTAACCACTCTACAAAACAAACTCTAATAGCTCAAGTATCAACATAAAATGCAGCAAGATCACAGAGATAAAACCCATCTTCCTATTATGACTAACTCGTATGGAAGAACGAGTAATCAATTTTTAGAGAGGCAAATTTCAGAACATTAACTTGTGTTCGAAACAGCTAGGAAACAAGGTGAGAATTTAACTAAAGAAAGGTTAGACACTTAGCTAACTCATATCACTTTTTACCCTTTTATTCCCACAAGTTTTAGTCGAATTAACCTCTCATTTTCAGCATCTTCTACTAGTTAAATGCTAGCTGTCCAGAAATTTCAGCTTGTTGTCCAGATTTTCTCCATCAAGCTTACGGCGAAATTTGTAACCAGAACTTCTAATCTTCACAAGACATCCAACACTTTCATTTTATAACTCTCATGATTTACCCAAAACCAATCTACTCGATTAACAACTATCTTTTGAAAGAAGATGGGAGGAAAATCAGCTTCTTAAATCCAATTCAGAATAAAGTGAGATAAGCAAGCTAAGATAGATAAGAAGTAAAATCTGAGAACTTACTTAAGATTTCCATGAAACATTTGATATTTAGAAAGTAAGTTTTGCAAAATATACTAGGGACGACCAAGCTAGGGGTTTCTACGGTCAGTATGGCTCTGATACCAAACTCTGTGAGACCCCGGTTTATTAAGCTTGTAATACTTAACCTCCCACTGGTTCTAGCATCACAAACAGAATAACCCGTGCCTCGATGAACATGTGCTTCCCAGAAAATGCAACACACATACATCTTTCCAAAGCATGCATCAATTCCATACAACATAATATAACAAGTCTACCAAAAGACATACATAATATAAGTTATTACAACACAGCCGATCGGCCAAATGACAAGAGTATCAAAAGTAACAGCGGAAGCAAAAGTTGCCATAAGATGGCTCAAACCAAAAGACGACCGGTTAGCCACATAACACCGCAGGGCAACCGACCGGGCCGCCAAGCTAATCGCCCCAAACACTGCCACAAACACAACTCACAAAAGTGAGGCCTATCGGACTCACTTCCTTCCTCTGCACAATACAAGCAATGCAGGTGAGTACAAAAATGTACTCGCAAGACTTACGAGTAACAAACCTATACATAGCTACATGAAAGCTGTATCAAAGGAGTTTGGTTATATGGTTCTTTGGACGCATAAAGCAAGTTTCATTTGCAATAATGTAATAGATTGAAAGCAATTTAACAAATCAGTTTTACTTATTGAAATAACAGCGAGTAACAATATTTAAAGGTAACCACCTGGAAGTGACTAACCCATTAGCCACCACAAATAGCATGAATCCCTGATTCATACCACCCATCAAGTTTTAATTTTAAAAGGTTGTAGTCTAACTCTTGAAAAGCTTATTCAAGCGTGTTCATAACCTAGGACGAGGCTATTCGAATAGTTTGTAATCCCTACAGGGGTGTACCAATGTACCCACACTTGACGCTTTTTTGCCAAGCTATTAAGCACACTTCCTTTGGTATGCCGGCACGGCTAAGTCCTACGAACCCTTTCCAATGGAATATGCTAATCAAGAGACGCACGTATGGGGGTTAATCCTTAGTGATCTGCCGACGAAATATGAATCACAAGGACCCGTACGTGGAGCAGGACACACCGGCCTCGGTGGGTGCTCCCCTCCCCACAAACGTGTCCATGTTGCATATAATTAAATATGCAACCCACCACGCGACTCATTAATTAACACACTCCAAAGTACTTAGCTAAGAGAGGTCTCATATCTCTCTAGTGTGGTTAGCACGCACAGAATGCTCGGATAACAGATACTCACAAGTAGTTCGGTCCTTAATTGACCCGGGCACCATTCCATTCACACCCAAAAGATCACACCAACTTACCGTTGTGCCCAAGTCTAAATTCTTTTCATTTTCAGTTTTAGTTTTGCAATTTAGACATAGCACAAGGCTGAAACATACAGATTATAACAGTTTGTGTGATCAAGGTTATCGACAAGTCGATAACCGCCCATTTCTACCGATAGCTAAGCATGGCTAAGCAAAATGACACGTAGACTACTAAGTGACAAGGGTTCATCCAGCGAACCCAAAATCACAGCAATAACCTAGGCTTCAGTAGTAGAGGAATAAACATTTCCTACTGATAATGCAACTACTGGGCCAACTATCGACAATAGTTTAAAACAACATAGCAATGCATACATAGAATTTGCAAACAACATATTAGAATTTGAAAATAGTAGGAACAATATGATCAAATGAATGCTACATCTGCTTGCCTTCTTTGGAGTGCAGGATCGATGGTTGTGGCTCGTAATCAATAACAATATTGTCTTGGAACCTAACGAAAAGGCGATAAACCAATAAGAGCGAAGAACACCAAATAAACTCCAACGACAAAAGACATCCAAATCTAATGAAATTTATACAGCAGCTAGAGAATGATTTTAGATAATTTTAGGAACAAAATCATACAATTTGGACTTAACATGCAAAGATATGGACAAAATACCATCTCTCGACCTAAAATCAACCTAATTAATTCTTGATGCTGTTCATGGCGAAATTTTCTAGAATGATCTAAAGTCTGAAATTTTTATAGCAAGTAGATTATGACATCCTAATAACAGCAAAGTTGAGTTTACTAAATTTGGATTTATACATATTTACTTATGATTTCTCTAAGTTGTAAATCTAATGCAAGTTACTTTACAGAGCTTTAATTATGCTAAAAACCTATTTCATATTAAAGTACACTAACAGAGAAATTAACAAAATTGATTACTGCACAAATTGGATTTATCTGAGAAAAGATATGCATTTTCAAGTTTAAAACTATTTACGGAATATTCAAAGTGACAGAAATCAAGTTATTTCTAGTTGCACAAATTTCTGCTACTGAAATATGCCTAATTTCATTTTTATAATAAACTTACGTGATAATAGAATTTATTACAGTTGGAATTACCTAAAAAGGGTTCAAAATGAATTTGTTATGAATTTCTAAAGTTTTTATACTATTTTCAGTTGTTAAATAAGTACTTACCGAAATACAGACAAACCTAATCCACAGAATAAGACGTGGACACTTATCAACCCTTGATCTAAAATCCTACGGCTCACGCGCGCTGGGAATAGCGCACGCGCGCAACACCTAAGAGAAGGCCATCGTTGGATCAAGATCCAACGGCTCACGCGAGGGAAAGCATCCGGACGGTGCGGTTGCTTGAGCCAATCACAGCCGCTGATCTGCCAATGGACGGTCCAGAGCACACCTTCTGTCGGATGGTCCGAATGCATTTCAGATCTCAGCCGTTGATCACAAGATCGACGGTCAAGAATGATTGAGGCAACCGGAGGGTCCGAATGCACTCTAGATCTGGGTCGTTGATCACGGGATCGACGGTCCACGATCAACAAAGTGCTACGCACGGGATTTAAGTGCGCGGGGAGAATTTTAATGAGGACCCACATGTCAGAGAGACAATTAAGACAGCGATTAATTACCAGGAACCAATGATTAGTGATTAACTAGTAATTAATGCGTCCTAATGACAGGCACAGATGTGATTTAAGAGACTGGAGGGCCCGCATGTCGGAGACCCAAGAGGTTAATTTCGGACAGCGAACACCCCGACACATTAATTAGCCGATAATTAGCCATTAATGATGTCGGAACAGCACGGAGTTGTGCCAGAGGGTGGTTTAAGGACGTTGGGCCCACTGTCAGCGGCTCAACGACACGGCTTAAGACACAATTAATGAACTAATGATTATCAATCACCGGTAATTAATGTGCCTTAACCAAATGACGAAAACGGGAGCTTCTCACCGGCAAACTCCCGAGTGACTTCAACGGCTTGTCGCGGCGACCTTTGGCGTGGCGGCGCCAACTAAGAACTAAAATGGAATCGCAATAGCACTACGAACCTAATGGTGGCATTCTCGCCGGCGGTGAGAGACCATAACGCCGGCTAGCCGGAAAAATGAAAATGGAGCTCTACTACTAAACACGAAAATAGCAAAAAGCTCCGCTGCAGTCCAAAGAAGCGGGTGCCAGAGCCTCTAGGGACTAATAAGAAGCTACCTTGATGAAGAGAAGCTTCAAAGGTGGCGGAGAAAGTCGGTCCACGGTGGAGGCTCGCGGACTTGGAGAAGAAAGGTTGAAAATAGCACCACGAGCCAAATGAGTGATTCCAAAGCATCAATATAGCTTCATTATGGTCCCTGAAGCTACATGAGCAAGTAATTTGAAAATAGAGCACTCACAGTGAGGAAGAAGATGACCAATTTCGGTAGAATTTGAACAAACCCCAAATCGGACAATTCACGAGAATCAAATCCAACATAAAGTGAGGAAATGTTCAAGATAATAAGGTGATAAGAATAGGGTAAAGAAAGCGTGAAGGAGAACCACTGGAACACCAAGAACACCAATGGAGCTCTTGGGTCAATAATGGCGACTTGCCATTTTTGAGGTGTTAAGCTCCCAATTGAAATGAGAGCTTGAGGGTGGTGTAAAGAGAGACCGGGAGGTGTGCTAGGTGCTTATAAGGCTTTGAAGGCATTAGGGTTTGGACCTAAAGCTTTTAGGCGGCAAAGCACGAGCACCGCACACGGTAGACAAGGAAAAGTTAGTAGATGTGCATTAGGGTATGGCACGGCGAATGTGTCTCCACGACCCTTATCGTCGACTAGGCGGCCGTAGGAAGCACGATTTGACACTGCCATCACTACCCTACTGTTCATGCGGCTAGAGGTTGAAGATGACCAGAGGAGAAGCTCGGGCGATCACGAGCCCTACGATCTAAATTGGGCGGTGAGATTACGCCACGCCTCGAGGTTTAAAACACAACGAAGGAGATCACAAGCCTAGGATTAGAAGCGAGCGGCTCGGCGCCCGCGTCGCGAGCGTGGTTTCTGACAGAGGACAAGCGGCCGTTGGATCTTAATCCAACGGCTCGATTCAAACCAACAACCGGAGGGTCGAACATCTCTGTGAATGCGGGCGGTTAGATGGGAATCAGCGGTTCAAATTTAACAACGCAGCGGAAGGTCGAGCGATGTCGCGAACGCGGGCGCGCGATAAGGATCAACGGTTGAGATTAGGCGCGTTTTAAAAGGGAGGCTCGGTGCAGTTAGTTGAGTGGACCGAGTCGATTGGCTCGAGTTCGAGTCTGACTCAAACCCAAAGCACAGTGAATTTAGGTTTTGACTTTCCAATTAGAACAGAGACTTTGGAGGATTTATTTGAGATAGCAAAGCAACTCCAAAAATTAAGAAATTTTTACAGGAGCTTGCTAACTCGGATATTAACCTTGTGTACAATTTTCAGAGGTTTTTATACTGTGAATAAATCTCCAAAAATTCTGCACGGCTCGATTTGAGTTTGGTGAAAGTCAAACAAGTTTGATCGCCCTAAAAATATTCAAACAATTTCTAAAAATTGTGAAATTTTTCAGAGGGGCCACATACCATCACAGAAACTTAGGAAAAATATTTCCCAATGATGATCACAATATTTGACAAGATTGTTTTTGGAATCTCAAAGTTTGGATCAAAAAAACTTGTGACATCGTATTTCCATAATCCCTTGTACAAGATATTGTTTGGTACAACAGGAAATACATGATGTAAGAAAAAGTTTTAATTCTTAGCCATTTTCTTACATTTGAAACACAAGTCCAATAATGGGATGTTACATTGACCGAAGGGTCGTAGATGATCTTTTGATCACTAGGAGATCGTGGGGAAAACCGTTGAAGGAAAAAACTCTTCAACACTCGTTTTTCTCTCGACCAGAAATATGCTTCATCGAGGGAGTTTGTTAAGACCATTGCGATTGCAGGATAATCGTAGAATATCTTACGACTTCGAAGCAATCGTGGCCTTACGATCGGAAGCAAATCCTTTCCAATCGGCTTTTCATTTGACCCGGGGGTCAAGACGGTAATTTCACTTGAGGTGTGAAAAAGGTGCCTTGGGACTTTCGATCTTGCAGGTAAAAAGTCTGTCCGTCGAAACAATTCCCGAAGCGGTGGAGACTGTTGGGATTCCACGACGTTTCGTTTCAGGCGTGTGGTTATAAAACGGGTCGTGGAGGTAAAACTTAGGGTTCTTACCTCTTTACCCAACAGTCTGTTGCTTTCTCATCTCTTCCGCTGTCGATGACTCCGTACTCTTTCTCGGAGCTTTCCCAAATCCAGTTCTTTCCGCTTTGAGAAAAAATGGCCAGGATTGTCTCTGAGTGGGCTGAGTCGGAAATGGATGATGCGAAGATGACCGCTTTGGTTGCTGCCGAGAAGATCCCCGAGGGACTTCTCGTAAGATGGATTGCGGCGAATGAGCAGCATTGGCCGTCAGGAGAAGAAGGCCAAATTCCGGTTTTCCAGGCGTACTGTGAGTGCGGTCTCCGATTGCCTGCTCACCCCTTCCTCACACTCATGCTCGAGCACTTTGGGGTGGAATTAGTGAACCTTGGTCCTAATTCCATCACAATGCTGAGCGTGTTCGTGTACCTGTGTGAGGCCTACCTGGGGATTCCAGCGGACCTCGAGCTTTTCCAATACTACTACGGAATAGCTTGTCAAGCCGGAATCGCCGGTAGCTGCGGTCTGAAGCTCCACGACGGCAAGTCGAAGGAGTACATTCAGATGTTTACCCGGTCGTCATGGCCGGGGTGGAAGAAGAGGTGGTTCTACTGGGAGGTAACCAGGAAGACTGACCTCTCATTCGCGAAAAGGCATTGGCGGTCTTCTTCCTGGGACTCAACTCCCAGTAATCTCGACCGGATAGCCCCCTTCATTCAAGCTATCAAATACTTGAAGTCGGAGGGGCTCACCGGTTGGCATGTGGTGAAAGACTTCATCACGCGCCGGGTTAGTCCTTTGAAGGCACGAGTTCCTCCCATGTGGAGGTACTCGGGAAAGAACGACCCAACCAGGGATTATAAATACGGTGAGTAGAAAAACTTACTCTTTTGGTTCTGTCCTTTGTTAATCCTGATTTAGTCTTCTAATCGTACTGTTTATGTGTACAGATCTTCCGCAGGCGGAGGTTGACGCGCGTGTCAGGCTCATCTACAAGAAGCATCCAGCCAACACTAGCGCTCCTCAAATCCTCGTTGTTTTGACCACAGAAGAGAAAGAAAAGCGCCTAAAGGTAATCAAATGATTTTGTCTTTTAGGCGTTTTGTTGTCGTAAAACGATGTACGACCAACAGGTTTGTCGTAGAAGAACTTACGACTAGATACTGATCGTAGAAACACTTACGACCGAAAGTAATCGTAGGAGAACTTATGACTAGATAATGTCGTAGAATGGCTTACGACTTTTGAACTGATCGTATTAACGACCAGATGGTGATCGTAGAAGATCTTACGACCACTTTCTTTCTATTTCAACAGAAAGTTGGCATGGAGAATAGCCAAGACGACGAAAAAGTCGACCTGGTGGTTATCGGGCGATTGCATTGGCGAGTCGACAAAGTCCCCTCCATCCAAGAGGCGTCGGTGGTAAAAGTCGGCGATAAGGGTGGTTCAAGTTCGCTCCTCCGCTCCTTTTGCTAAATTTGCATGATTTGGCTGCGCAAAAAGCAGCGGAGGCCTTTGCTCTTAAGCACAAGGTTCCCAAGGTTAAGGTACCCTTCTACTACGACAACAAGTCATTCGCAGTTTCAGCCTCTCGTGGCCTCATAAGACAGCTAGAAAAGGAGAACTAGAAGAACTTTATGTCTTTTGTGAAGGAAATCGCTGCTCCGGTGGGATCTGAAGCTGAGTGAAGCAGTGCTCTTCGGATGGTCGAGACTGATCTCGGACACCCGGGAAGTCGGGAGGAGGCGACTCCTGTTGTCCCGAGTGCTTCTCGACCAGAAATGGTTGAGAAGAAATCGAAGAAATCTTCCGTCGGGAAGGTGGCTCCTAAGTTTCGAGTTAGGTCCAGCGCACAGAGGTATGTAAAAAAATATAAGTGTAACAACTGCACTTACTGTTTGTCTCTTACGAGTTGACTTACTTCTGTGTATTGTGATCTTAGCCCGACGTCTTCAGCCCCCAGGGATGCTCTGGTGGAGGAGCCCGCTGTTACCCTTTCAACTGGCGAAGGTGTGACCGCGGTAGTAGCCGACGAACCAGCTACTATTCCTGTGGCGGAAGAAGCTGCATTTCTTTGTGGTCGCTACGACCGGCCGAGGATGTCGAGTTGGTGCGACAACCGAGGTGTCGTAGAGACTAGAGAGGAGGCGACGGAGGCCTCAAGGGAGATCTTGGAGGTCGGTGGCGCGAGTCTTGGCCGCCGTCTTTGGCAAGGAGGTTGCCAAGGACGTTCCTTCCGGCCCTCCGAGTGGTGTCCCTGTCACTGAGTTAGAGGAAGAAGAGTACTTCAACTTTTGCTCTGATTTCTTTGGCCCTGGCTCTATCGTAGGATCTTTTGCTTACCGATCTCACGACCGAGTTCCACACCCTAGCAGCATTCCCAATTGTGGGGATGTTTTTGACAACGAATGACTTGAGGGGGTCTGGTGGAAACGAGTCAAGAAGATGGATGGGCTGAAGGATCCATCACGAATAATGTCCATGTTTGCTTGGTCAAATATGAACGTAAGTATTCAACGATACTTATTTGCAGTTTTTTACGTTTTCTCTTATCGTTTTTCTCCCTTGTAGAGAGCCGTGGAGCAAATCGCTACGATTTGCGAATACCATCGGCAACTTGTCAAGCTTCGACAAGAGAAAGCAGTACTCTGTGAGCAAGCAGAGAGGTGGTGAGTAACTGACTCTCGTAATCGTTTTGATTACTTGTTCAGTACTCGTAGAAGGTTGTCGTAGAAAAACTTACGACTTAGCACTAGTCGTAGAAAAACTTACGACTAGAGAGTAGTCGTAGAATTGCTTACGTCCACTCATCGATCGTAGAAGTACTTACAACCGCCTGTTTTAAGTGTGTTCATGTCTTCCCTTTTCTCTTTCAGGTTTAAGAGTGACGAAAAGACTTTGGCCGATTAGCTCGACTTTGAGAAAGCCGAATTGAAAAAGCTAAGAGATAAAGCCACCGACCTCCTGAAGAAGCTTCAGGAAGCCAACTCTGTAACTCAACGATTGCAGGAAAAGATAAGCGATGCGTCTTATTACCGTATACGTTCTTGGTTACCATCTCCCCCTTTTTTTTACCTCTCATTCTTTTGCAGAAAAAGAAGTCAAAAATAAGGCCCTTACCACCTGGGTTTGTCATTTCTCCGATCTTGGCGCTTACCTTGGCCTCGATCGGGGTTTTGCTTGGTGTTGCGTGGCTCCTTGTCGCTTACGGCCAAGACTTCTTTAGAACCGGCTGCTGGAGATTTGTGTCTTTTTGCCTTGTTCTTAGATTTCTTAGCCTTTTTATCCTTTTTCTTACAACCTTCACCTGCTTCTTGAGGGATGTCGTCTTTGCGATCGATAGTATTATTCACTCGACTGCTTCAGCAGCAATCGCATATCTATCGGCCATATCAAAAAGTTCGGCGACGGTGGCAGGTGGATGTAAAGCAATGTCTTCTGTAATCCTTCTTCTTCGGACTCCTTGCTTGAAAGCCCTGATCACGGACGAGTCGGAAACTTTCGGAATAGAATTTCGAACCTGACTGAAGCGCCTGATGAATTGGCGTAGCGTTTCATGCTCATTCTGTCTTGTCCGGTGCAAGTCATCCTCCTTTCCTGTGCGGTTATAAGTGCCCTGGAAATTTGCCAGCAGAAGATCTTAGAGGTGTTGCCACGAGTAGATCGATTCGAATGGCTGGTTTAAAAGCCATGATCGTGCCGATCCTTCGAGCATAGTCGGAAGGTAATTCGCCATGACATGCTCTCCTCCTCCTGCAGCTCGGATAGCAGTAGTGTAAATTTGGAGGAACTCGATGGGATTTTGAGTTCCACCGAATTTCTCCATATTTGCTGGCCGGAACCGAGGTGGCCAGCGAACCGCTCGAAGGTCGGGTGAGAACGTCCGACACCTCAAAATAATCTCTTGCCTCCTTCTTTGCAGAAAAGAAGGGTTAATGTCGCCGGGTGATCGAACTCGTCGATACCCAGCCACAGGAGGGCTAGACCTACGATAGGTCTCAGTTTTACGAGGGGAATATTCCTCGTATCCCGCTTGCTGTCGAGTGTCTTGTCGCCGAAGTGGTGGAAGATCACCTCTCCTGTGGGCTTGTGACGTTCTCCTCAGGTCGGGAGAACGACGTGAGTGAAAGTCGTGTTGCCTTCTATGCGACGAGTTATCTGAACGGCTTGCAGAAGAAGGAGTCGTACTACTACGACCTCCTGGTTGTGATTGACGAAGACGCTCGAGTTTGGCCATCGTGTCGCGAAGCCTTTATGTGATTTCTTCTACAAAGAGATCATATCCTAGTGCTCGAGCAAGTTCTTGGGTCGGGTTTTCCAGCAAATCGTTGATGTGCTGGAGTTGTTGAGCTTCCTCCGACTGGAAATAAGCGCGCTCAGGAATATTCTTCTGAGCCACTATTCTCTTCCGTCGGGTTGTCTCAGAATGTTCTATTTCAAACCTCTGAGCTTGCTTCAATGGAGTGCGAGAACGTTGAGGATGTCCCGCACGTTCATTAAGGTGTTCGTCTCGTTCGCCAGCTGTGGTGTCCTTGTCATTACGACGAGGTGGTGTAGAGTATGCTCGTCGGGAAGCATCGTCAATCCTTCTTCTGGGAGAACGATCATTATCAGAGGGAAGAACGAAGACCTCCCGTGGACGACCTCCACTTGCGCTCGAGGCCTCCTCGCTTGAGGAGTAGTCGAGCGACACCATCTGGCGACTTGGAGTAAACCCCTCCATGTAGGGGAACTCCGGGTTATAACCGTCTCCGTCTGCAGGTGGGTCCTGTGTCGGGACGGTTGGACTTGGATGAACAACATGTTCGATCCTCTTCCCTGCGGAAATACTCGGAGAGAGAGGACCATCAGGTGTCGATGGAGCTCCGCAATGATGGCTTCCAGAACCTGTCTTGCTAAGTCGTACTGCATCGGGGGAACTCAAACGCTTGGAGGAAAAACTCTCGTCGCGTTGCGAATTTGCCCCAGTGCATTCCTGCTGTTGGTCGTGGTGACCCTTGCCCTCCGAGGAAGTTGGTTCCTCGACGAGGCGTACCGTCGTGGGGGATAAGGATCCCTCCTCGACTCCGGTAATGATGCAGTCTCCGAGATCTGATAGAAGATCTCCAGAGGCGGCAATACCGTCAGAAGATTCGATACTCGGCTCGTAGTCGAAGCAGGCATCCATGTCGATGTCTGCGTAATCGGCCAAGTCGAACCAATTCTCCTTGTTCCATTCTCCTGCCATGGTAGCATCAAAGAGAAAAGAAAGAACTGTTGACAAGGAATTACCAGAAGATCCCCACGGTCGGCGCCAACTGTCGGTGTTTTAGAACCGATCTTACATAAAGATTGTTTGATTCGGGGGGTCTCCACAATTGATCACGCAAACGAGAGAGACACGGGGATTTTTATACAGGTTCGTGCCTTCTCCAGTGAGAATAATAACCCTACTCCTGTGTATCTTGTATTGGGTATGTGGATTACAATCAGCTGCGGGTTTTACTCATTGTCTTCCAAAAAAGCCTCTCCTCTCTATCTCTAAAAGACACTTATTTATACTAAGCAATGGTGGCTGTTGTCGTTCCAGGCTCATTAGTCGCTCATTATTGCACAATAATGAGAGTAATTACCGGAGTAGTAACATCCTATCTTTGTCAAGCGGTTATCGATCGAGAGATAGTGGGGCATTATCTGTAGTTATATCAGGCATAACTACGTATTTTGACTGCTTAGATTCTCACTATTAAATGGGCCTTCTGACGAGTGGACCCAGCTAATCGTGAGGAACTTGTGGCAGAGCTGGTCATAAAAGAACTTACGACCAGGGGGGTTGTCGTAGAAAGACTTACGACTGGGTACTGGTCGTAGGAAGACTTACGACCGGACATAGTCGTAGCAAGACTTACGACTACACCATAGTCGTAGGGATGTTTACGACTAGGGGATAGTCGTAGGAGATCTTACGACTACCTGACTCGCTTTTCCCTTCTGATATTTAGGGGGTGACGTCATATTACATGATTATGAAAATAATAAAATGAGGATTATTAGATCCTCGTCGTCTCTTCTCTTGAGCTAAAGCATGTAGATGAAGCACTTGATGATCCCGATTGGGTGAATGCTATGCATGAAGAACTCAATAACTTCACCCGAAATGAAGTTTGGACATTGGTGGATCGACCCAAAGAATACAATGTCATTGGTACAAAATGGGTCTTTAGAAATAAACAAGATGAGAACGGTATGGTTGTAAGAAACAAAACAAGATTGGTCGCACAAGGTTATTCGCAAGTCAAAGGTTTTGATTTTGGTGAAACTTTTGCTCCCGTAGCTAGACTTGAGTCAATTCGGATACTACTTGCCTTTGCTTCATGTTTTGATATTAAATTATTTCAAATGGATGTTAAAAGTGCTTTCCTAAATGGAGAAATATCCGAACTTGTTTTTGTTGAACAACCTCCCGGTTTTGAAGATGCTAAGAATCCAAATCATATCTATAAACTCTCCAAGGCGCTCTATGGCCTTAAACAAGCTCATAGAGCATTATGAAGGGGGTAAAATTTGATGTTGTAGATGTGATTCTCCAGGGCATAGTCTCTTCCTAGAATGATAGGATTAAGAGGATATACTATGCTCCATATATCATGGCATTAATTATGAAGAAAATTGAGTATCATGGTGGTTTGGGATCAGCTCACAAGTCTTACCGGCCTCGAGATGGTCTTCCTCCTCGTCATGATGATATTGAGGTTGATGCTGATGAGGCTCCTGCTGTTGCTGCCAACCCTGCTGAAGGTAGATTTAATCAGATTCTTCAAAATCAGCAGTTGATCCTTAGCAATTTAGAAGCATTGAAGACAGCCCAAATGGAGTTCCAAAATGAGACCCGTAACAAGCTAGCTCACTTGGAGTCGGCTCAGAATGATTTCTTTGATGAGACTCATAACCGGATAGCAGTTGTGATGGATAGCTTTAACGACTTAGAAGAGATTTTGAGGACTCCTCAGCGTTTTTCTCGTCACCCCCCTCCACCTTTAGGGGCTTCTACTTCTTCTGTTGTTCCTCCTTTGGACCCAGTTCCCGTGCCTCAGGCCTCATGTGAGGACCCCAGTTTATTTTGCTTGTAATGCTTAACCATCCACTTGGTCCTAGTATTACAAATCAAATAAACCAAGCCTCGAGATATGTATACTTCCCAGAAATGCAGTATATACACCCCTTCACAAAATCATGCATCAATTCCATTCTAGACATAGAATCCAAAGCAACACGTTACCAAACAGTAGACATACAAAATAGAGTTATTACAAAAGAGGGCCGACCGGCCAAATGACATACAAATAACTAAGTAAACAGCGGAAGCAAAAGTGCCATAAGATGGCGATAAACAAAAGCCAATTAGTGTGCCTTTACCCACAAGACAACCAACCGGACCGCCAAGCTAGTCGTCAAACCGAAGCACATCTCACAAAAGTGAAGCCCTTGGGGCTCACCTTCTTCCTCTGCAACAAATAACATTAAGCAAAGCAAATGAGTACAATAATGTACTCGTAAGACTGACGTGTGGACTAGCAGACCTATATATATGCTACATGCAAGCTTATTTGAGTGGAGACTGTATGACTCATTTTTAGCACAAAGCAATCTTTATTTGCAATAATGTAATATATTTTATAAGCAAATTTGCAATTCATTTTTATTGTTGAAATAACAGCAAGAACAACATAATAACAATAGATAGATAACAATAACATCCTGGAAGTGACTAACCCAATATTCACCACAACCATAGCATGAACTACCCGTTCATACCACCCATGTCAAGTTTTAAGTTTTTAAAATGTTATAGTCTAGTTCTCATGGGGCGTAATCGAGCGTGTCTATAACCTAGGACGAGGCTATTCAAATAGATCAAACCCTGCAGGGGTGTACCAATGTACCCACACTTCAGACCGCCTTTAAGCCACAATAAGCACACTTCCGAAGGTATGCCGGCACGGCTAAGTCCTACGAGACATTTCTAGTATTGTGTATCAACTACGAGCCGTTCGTATGGACCTAAGCCCATACGCTTACATTGTAAAGCCGAAGGTCAACTACCCTATAGGGTAAAGCCTCCGGACAACTACAATGCTCCCAGACACCATCCCTCCCGTGACTCCCTGCGACTCGGAGTTAACACACGCCAAAGTACTAAATCAAGAGAGGTCTCACATCCCTCTAATATGGTTAGCACGCAAAATGCTCAACACGGTGGCGTAAGTAACTCGGTCCTTGTTAACTCGGGCACCATTCCAATCACACCCAACAGATCACACCAACATACCATTGTGCCCAAGTCCAAATCATTTCTTTTGTTTTCATTTTTAGTTTTTTGCAATTTAAACATAGCTCAAAGATGAAACATAAAGATCATAATAAGTTTGTGTGACCAAGGTTATCGACAAGTCGATAACCGCCCATTTCTACCGATAGCTAAGCATGTCTAAGCAGTTTAATTCGTATCTACTAAGTGACAAGAGATCATCCAACGAACTCTAATCACAACAAATAACCTAGGCTCAGGTAGTAGAGTAATATCGTTTACCTACAGATTATGCAACTAAAAGGGACCCACTAATCAAACCATAATTTAACAACAAAATAGCAATGCATACATACAAGTTGCAAATAAAATATTAGATTTGAAAATAAAGGGATTAACATGATCAAAATGGTTGCCTTGCTGGATTTGCTCAGTTTGCTGCAGAGGGACACTTTCGAGATCAACGCACTCGTCGGCACCTAACGAAAAAGCAAAAAAGAATCGATAAGAACGAAGAAAAACCGAAAAGACTCAACAGCCAACTTTCTCCAAATGCTCTAAAAATTTTACAGAAGTAAGATCATGATTTATAATGAATTTAGAAATAAGAACCAATTGATTTGGATGTTCTATGCAAAAGTTATAATCAAAACAATTCTGTTCAGCTTTTAAAATGCAAAAAGTTAATATTCATCCTAATTAAATTGTTTGGCAAACTTTTCTAGAAAGGTAGCGAAGCTGAAATTTTCATGATAAAACAAGCACCTCATAAGATGAACAACCGAATTGTATTCATCTCATTTGGAGCTATGATGCATGTTTTATGAATTTAGAAGACATGAAAAAGAGCACAAGTTAATTGTATTTGCAATTCCTTTAAAAGCAGTAACATATTCAAAACTAATTTTACAATAAATTTCATTATTAGAGGAAGCCAACAAAATTTGATTCACTCAATTTGGAGTTACAAAAAAATACTTATGCATTTTTGAAGTTAAAACAATTTTTAGTGCAAAATAAATCTAAACCTAAAGTTATTTTGTTAACAAACATTTTCTGGAAAATCAACATGATTCAATCGAATTTTATATTAAAGTAAATTTAAAATAGAAAATAACAAAATTTGAATCATCCAAAAAGGAGTTAAAATGAATTACTTATGCCTTTTAGAAGTTTAACCCATTTTCAGTTCACAAATAAAGTATTTCGGAAATTTTATAAACATTACATACTTTTTATACTCAGACCAAGCTAGCCATACACACTGACCAGTGGGGCCACGGTCAAAGTCTGACCTGGTCAAATTCAACCTAGACCCCAGCCGGAAATACGCTTTCCGAAACTGGAAACGTACTCTAACTCTGAAGCTTAATAGAAATGTGTTTTCCTTAAGGGAAAGCGTAGAACTCCACTTTAACTACCACTTAACCGGCCTATGGCCCACTGCGGCAATAAAGATTACGGATCTACGAAACCCGCGCTTAAGACAGCAATTAATTCCTAATGATTCGCTACAGTAACTGTCGGGACACGCCACGCAGAGCGTGCTGCGGCAGCGAGCTTCCCCACCGGCCCACCGGTGCTACATGCCATGGCGGCCCAAGTGAAAGCTCAAAACGGGATCCTGGCATCTAGGCGAAGCTAAAGATACCAGCGGTGAGGACTAAGGTGTCTCACAGCGGTGTCGCGACGGAGCGGGGCGGAGGAGCTACTACGGCCGATGTGGCATTGCACGAAGCAGCGGCGCCAAAGGAAATCTGACACGCGCAAGAGCATAAGAGGGGCTCCAGGAACTTACTGTGATGACCCGGAGGTGGGGAGGCTGCCGGAGTTGAGCCGGCGACGAGAACAGCGGCGGCGGCGATGGTGCTACCGAGGGGAGCTCAACCTGAGCAAGGAAGGAGGAAATTAGAGATTGGGACCGCTAGAGGGAGTCACGGTGATGGTCACAGCGCAAGGAAATGAACCGGTACTCACCGTACCGTCGCTGGAGAAGAAGGGGGCTCCAGCGGCCAAAAATGGGGAAAAGTTTGATTTCGATGATTCCTGTGATGGAAAGCTAAAATTGGTTGAGGGGAAATCTTCCTTATGCTACAAGACGCACGGTGACGCACTTAAACGAGCAAGAAACTCACCGGGAGCGAAGATGGCACGGCGGCGGCTTCGGGTGCGTGCTTTGGAGCAGCAGGGAGCGTGTCACGCCTCCTCGAGCTACACAAGAAGACAAAGGCTCAAACCGGCGCACAAAGGAGCGGTGAAGGAAGAGGAAGAAGGGGGAACCACGTGAAGGAAGCTCACCCTAGAGAGTAGCTCGCACAAGCGCCTCCCTCCTTAGCTACCGAAAGGAGGAATGGCTCCCAACGGGCGAGAGAGGGGGGTATTATCCCCAGGCGACGACAGAAACGGGAGCGGCGTGGGCGGGCGATGCTCTGGGAGTGGTCAAATAGGGCGGTGCGGTCACGTCGCTGCTGCGCGCGGGACAAAGCAGCAGAGTAGCGCGGCGACGTGGCGCGCGAGTTCTGCGCAAGCGCTAGCGCGAGGTTGACGACGCGACTCAGCGACACGCGAGAGGTCGAGCGAGTTGGGTTGGCGCGGGCCATTTGATCGAGATCCAAGGGTCGACAACATGCGAGAGAATTTAAACCAGGCCGAAGCGATACGCGATCGTGACCGTCGATGTTCCATCGGACGGCTGCATGCGATGCGCGGGTGAGATGGTTGGTCCGAGCCAAGTCGGCTCGGGTCGGAGCCCGAGTCAGAGTATGGTCTGAGCCCTATGAACAGTGAATTCAGATTTTGGTTTAAAAAGGCTGAGAAGATAGGGAATTTTTGGAGGTAGCTCTGAAGCTCCAAAAATTCTGAAATTTTTATAGAAGCTTTCTAGATCAGAGAAAAACCTTGTGTAATTTTTCCAGAAATTTTTATGCAATAAATTGTTCTCCAAAAATTCACCATTCTTTGAGCTAGGGTTTGACCAGAATTCAAACTGGTTTGACTTGCTCTTTTGAAATAGCAAACAAAATCTAAAAATTATGAGATTTTGTAGAGAGGTTACTAGGATGATCAAGATGATAGGAAAAATATTTCCAGAGGATGATCACAAGATTAGATTTGAAAGTTTTTAATGAGAACAACTTCCATCAATAGAAACATTATTCTTTGGAAATAGGAATTGCTAGGGGAAAATTTCTAGAAAATTTTCAAATGAATTCATGAGGCATCAAAAGTTTTAATTTACCCTCATTTTATTACATTTGAAACATAAACCATTGTTTGGGATGTTATACCTCAGTGCCTCCTGCTCCTGTTCCAGTCTCTCCAGCACCTGCTACATAGTCAGCTTCTCAGGATCCGGCACCAGTTCCTCCTCCGGTTCAGGCCACAGCTCCTCAGGATCCCACTTCGTGAGACCTTGTTCCTCCTTCTCAGGACCAAGCCATCTGAGTTATTGTTTTTTGTACTTTGATGCCAAAGGGGGGGAAGTGAGAAGGCAACTTTAGGGGAATTTTTAGGGGAATTAGAGTACCTTGGGATTATGCTTTTTGTATATGTTAATCTATCGTACTTGTAATGCTTTGTAATGCTTATCTCGTTGAACTAGTTGAACTTGTGGGTTATTATTCGCTTATGTTATTCTAAGTTGAAACGCAATCGTTTTATTGGTCTCCTCTTATTATTGCATTTCTCTCAAGTTCAAACTTGCTAAAGAAACTCTGCGATCTTTAAAATTTCTTCTTGTGCTTGCAAAGTTCCTTTTATCTCATATGCACATGTTTAGAGGAGCCTTCTTTATTTTGGCATTAACAAGAAGATAATTCTCAAAACTTTTGAGCTCATTGCAAGAATTATTTTGTTGTTAAGTCATCAAAAGAATATACACTCTTAGTATATTCTAAACAATCTTTCTCACATATTAGTTGTGTTGTCATCAATTACCAAAAAGAAGGAGATTGAAAGCATCTAGGCCTCTAAAAATTGTTTTGGTAATTAATGACTACATGTGAATGATGGATTAACGTGTTTATTGAGTATCTACAAGGGTAAGATCCATTGGTGGTTTTGATGATGTAAAGATGCATGCTAAATGACTCATTGATGATCTACGTGGCTCAAGGCAGTACAAGTAGACTAGGACTCTTTTATTTTTTACGGTCTTAGGAGAAATGGTTGGAAGACCGGATTATAGGATAAATGTCGTACTATTAAGAGAGATCATGATTAGTAGTTTGATAACATGTTTTTG
This sequence comes from Ampelocalamus luodianensis, assembly GCA_036346255.1. Taxonomy (NCBI): domain Eukaryota; kingdom Viridiplantae; phylum Streptophyta; class Magnoliopsida; order Poales; family Poaceae; genus Ampelocalamus; species Ampelocalamus luodianensis. The sequence goes on from CM070618.1 coordinate 66,193,035, forward strand.
TGCTATGTCAGAGTCATTAATGCCGCCGTTCTAACCGTTACAGTGCTCAGACTTGGGTGCGGTCATACCACATTTTAGTTGGCGGTCATACCGCATTCCACTGATTTTTGGGGAATGCCTTTCCAATGGTCATCTTTGTTGGTGAGAGGTATAAATACACCCCCAACTGCTCAAGGGCTGGTAGCTAGACCTCATTTAATATCCTTAGAGCCTTGAGCATTCTTTCAACTCCTCAAATTCACTTGTGCACTCTTTGAGAGGTGGCTGAGCTCATTCAAGTACATTCACTCATTCTAGTTGATCCTTTTGCACTTGAGTGTCGTCAAGCGAAGGTCATTGATTTGTTACTGTTGGAGTTTTGCCGAACTCCTAGACGGCTTGACGGTGATTGCACGGTGATGTCTTCAAGAAGATTGTGAAGATGCCCGGTGCCAAGATTGTGATTGGTTTGGTGTTTACCATCTCCGGAGCGGAGAAAGAACAACCACTAGTGGACTCTCAACTGCGAGGAGTGGAATGCCAACAGGGACCACGAGAGAAGGGAGGAGGAGCGCCGCACCGAAGAGCACAACGAGTGTATCCGACGGGAGACGCGGGCCCATCTCGAGGCGTGTAGGTGGAGGGGGCACGAGGCTCGCAAGAGGGGCACGAGAAAAAAGAGGGAAATGACGGCCAAGGCCAAGGCGGCCGGTGAGAAGTACAACGTCGAGCTCACAAGGAAGGGAAAATATCCCTAGTTCACGCAGTAGTCCGACCCTCTTCGTCCATATGTCCTATGTATTTATAATGCCTTAAAAGCATGCATGTACCGTCCTCGGTTCATTAGCCTGCTTGCCATGTAACCCCTTGTCGGATCAACTGTCATGTTGTTATCGTTGCACCATTTCTCCAAAGTTCTCCACTGTGTATGACTTTTCTAGCGCATCGTAATATCACTTACCTTCGTACTTACGAATCATTTCTACCTCTATCGTCCTCAAAAAGTTCTTCAGAAATTTATCATACTACAACAACATACGACGGTCACAAAATGTTATTGCCAGTCTGACAAATTTCATGCCCTTAAGATTTTGTGAAAATCACAAACAGACCAACCAACCTTGTCATCACCCTTTTATTTCCAAAAAAAAGTAACAACCTATGAATAGGATTTGCTAAATGTATTACCTATAAAATTTGACATTTATTCCCACATAATGATTTCAATCAGATTAATAAAATAGTAATGTTAATACCTTAAATCGCCCCGTGGTTTGGTGACTTAGGACCGATGAGCTCATCCATTGGGCGTGACCAAAGTCACTCAACCATCGGCGACTACAACACATGTCGCTCCTCAGTTTGGCGACTTGGGCGATCGCCCAATGGTTGGGCGACTAGTCCTAAGTCACCAAATGGTACAATGATGATGATTATTTCGTCAAAAATAATAAATTGGTATTATTTACGTAATTACGAATAAAAAATTGATTATTAAAAATCCACAAAATGGTCTCGACCCCAAAGTGACGACGAGCACCACCTATCATTGCAATAGGACGGGAGTGCACGCCTAATCATCCATCTGTTCATTCAACCTATCAACATCGTAGGTTGAAAGAAATTCTCACGCCTAGGTTGTGCATTCACTTAACACCGTTCAATTCTTACTATCTCAACTAAGGTTTAAAATGTTGGGAGAAGACATCCTTGAAAAATCAAATCCTAGAAACAAGGTACATGAGAGTGAACTTGTGCATTACAATTTCATCTTTTGTGACAAATAGTCCACATATCTTATCGACAAACGTAAGATTTCATCGTCCGAGAACTCCTTAAAACAATGTTCAACCCTCTCACGCCAACTCTAGCGGCGTGACAAGGCAAGCTTGTCACGCCATGGGATAGGCGTGACTCTCGCCACACTGACCCTCCACGTTGGTACGGCGTGCGAGAGGGCTTGCGTGGCGAGTTGGGCCACACTGGCCCGGTGGCATGATAGCCGGTTTGGCCTCGCCACGGCGGTGGCGTGGCCAAAGGGTCATAATTAAAAATAAAGTTAGCGAGGGGTTAAGTTTAAAATATTAATAAAAAAATTCCTCCTAGTACTGCCGAACAACAGCTAGATTATTTCTCTGCAGAAACAGAAGTATGACATTTGTAACTTGCACCAATACAAAGGGTAATGTAATAAAATAACAGTAATGGCAAATAAATTAATGTGTAATTGTTTCAGACCCTTAAGAGTTTAAACTCAGAAAATTTTGTGAACAAATAAGGAAAAAGTCAAAAGAAAAGCCAAAGATAATATGTATTAATGCTAGGGCACACAAGACATAGTATTTAGGATCCAGAACCTATGTAATGTCCGTGCAAAACTTTACTCCGGTTGGAAACGCCAAGAGATTGGTGATAGAAGAGGAATCACACCATCTTTTCAAAAATCACATTAATACCAAAGAAAGATAGTAGTCTATGAAAATAAGCACCAAGACAGAACATTAAGGAAGCATCTTCTAGAGATTTCCAAGAGCAGACACAACTCCATTCAGATTTTGCTGCTCACAAGGTTCATATTGCAAACAACAGGAAAATAATATACTATCTACTCAAATCCACATACAAATCCAGACAGTATATTATCATCTTTGATCCAGATAAGCAAAATATTGACTCAACATTGCTATCATACATAGTTGCCTAGATTTGTGAAGTCCACATTAGTTTACAAGAGTGCACTGGATTCATATTTCTCAACACAAGATCAGTGGTACCTTCTACTTCACAAACATAAGTAAGACATGCTACATCGAGACCCAACAATATATGATTGAAAAAATGGGCGTGGAGAAGCAATACATCACAACAAATAGGGACATCACCATGTTGATCAGATCCCTACAAAAGGAGGCAAAGCAAGCCCTATCCAAACTCACGGTTCAACAAAGTAGAGGCCAAACGGACCTACCAAAACCACAGCCAAATTCCCCAAATTGAAACGCACACGGAGCTCATACCTTGGCACAAAATCTCTCACCGGTCGATTGAAACAGATTTCTCCCTGGCCAGATCGAACAAGAAAGGAACGAATATATAGATCGCAAGGAACAAGGTGTATTTGTTCTATGAATCCTAAATATCCCAAGTCATATTTCATAACAAGCCAAGCCTGCACTGTTCTATCCAAGAACCAGACAAGGTTTTCGTCCTCTTACCATATTAGTGAGCTGCAGCCGGAGAGGGAGGCAGAGTCTGAGCGCTACGCGGCGGGGTCAAAAAAGAAGTTGGGGAGATGCGAAACACAAAATCTTGGAGACAACGATGAGGCAGTTCTTAGGTGGAAGCGCTGTCGCCCCCATCGCCGACTGGGCCTTGGAAAACAGAGAGTCGGATGCTTGTCGGTGACTGGTGACCACTTTCGCCAGTCCTCTGTGGAACATCCCACCTTGGCTACTGACCATCACCGCTGTTCTTCCACGCCTTGGCCACTGCCACCGCGATTCTGTACTGGAGGGGAGGTGGGGATGGCCAGGTGCGGGCATGGGTGGAGGAGTGGAGCCTTAGGATTGTGAGGGATAGAGAGAGGAAAGGGAGGAAGGACGAAGTGGGATGCGTTCATGGGCGCAGGCAGTTGTTGGCTATGCGGTAGATCTAGGTTGTTGGTGCTCCCCAATCCAACGGACGCCGAAGAGGGTGGGGAGGACGTACGGCCACCAACTCTAATTTTTAAGTAGTAGAGATTTTTCTCAGAATCGGAGTCGGGCACAGACTATGTCGAACGCAAATACGAATGCAAATTTTTTTGGTCACAAATACAGAGTGAGTACATGTCGAGCCGAATGAAGATAGTCTTGGTCATGAATATTTAGTTGGATATTGCGCGAAAATAGAAACTATATATGCTACACATATAAGGATCAATTAATCGTACTATATGTCCAAAATACAACTACATTAGCAATTCAACAAAGCAAATTTGACTACATCACACTATCACAACGACTAGTTAAAAAAGTAGTAACTAGCAAGTCATAATGATAGCATTACATGAGATGTCTAAAATGTAGTGCCAACTATATAATAGGACACATACGATATATACAAACCCTACATACTAATAGTAATAACCAGTTAGGGATACATAGAATGTTGACTAGTAGCAAGTCTGTAGCGTCCTAATTTTTTAGTTTTTCAAAATATTTTTTATTTAAAATAAGGTTTTATAAAATTTCCATGATTTTCTAGAATTTAACGAAGCTTAAATGGATTTTTCTGAAATGATAATGATTTAATATGAATAAATCAAACATCCATTAAATTCAAAAGTATTTTATTTAAGTTCCTTAGGTTCAAAGTAATTTTCTAGAATTTTTTTGAGTTTATTTTTTATTTTTCTTGTCTTATTTGGATTTCATGTATTTTTCTAAAAATGATAAACTAATTTAAATACTGGAAAGGCTTGTGTCCTGATTTCTCTCTCCGGTCCACTCTAAGCAAGTGACATGCTAGTCATGTACTCATGGGCCCATGGCCTCATAGGCTTGCTTATTGGGATGACCGGCTAAGGCATGAATTATGGGCCTAGAGTTTATCGGATAACCAAATGTCAGTGTTTTAGAACTGATCTTACGTAAAGATTGTTTGATTCGGGGGTTCTCCACAATTGATCACGCAGAGTGTGATATAGGGATTTTTATACAGGTTCAGGTCTTCTATGGAGAGAATAACAACCCTACTCCTATGTGTATTATATTGAGTATTGTGGTTAGGCTTGTCCTCCTCCTGATTGTGTGTTGCCAATTGTGTATCTATTGGATGTCCAGCCTTACGTTATCCTCTGCTGCAGTTTTATATAGTGTCTGAAGAGGTAGCCGTTTCTCCAGTCAAGAGACGCCTTATCATTTCATATAGCAGGCGTATTAATGATAGAAATCACCAGAGTAGTAACCCCTCCACGTCGCCTAGCAGTTACTTGTCAGAGATAATGACATATTTGGTGCAGTTATTCCAGAGAATAATAGCGTATATTGACCGCATGGATTCCTAATCAATTGAGCACACTCGTATGTAGGCTCCATTGATTAGAAGGTGATAAATGGCGACACGGTCATAAAAGATCTTACGACCATGAGGTAGTCGTAGAAGAACTTACGACTAGGTGCTGGTCGTAAAGAATTTCTGACCAGGAAGATGATCGAGAAGAACTTACGATCATGTGGTAGTCGTAGAAGGACTTATAACTATAGGGGTGGTCATAGAAAGACTTAGGATCACCTGGTTGGCTTCTCCCTTATGTACATTAAAGGGTATACTCAAGAACCATACAAAGACATATTTACCCATAATAAGTTACAGATAAATAATTAAATGAGGATTATTAGATCCTCATCACCAAGTTAGAGATAAAACTTCCAGATAGCTCCAAATCCGACAAATACCTCTTTGCCAAACCCAAACCCATATCTGAGACAAACTATCTGGCTCCGACTTAAAAATCTGAGAAAATTTTTTGATATCCGATTTCATGCTCCGAATACAATCCGAATTCATTCAAATGGCCGAAAACTATCCATTCTGTTTGCGGGGCCCTACTCTCAAGTCTCAATTGTCTCCCCTCCTTTCGCGTTTAAATTGGAAACGCCTCTCATGCATGCTTTCTTTTCTATATAGTTTCTTTTTATCTCCGCTCAAAGATAAAAAACTTTAAGCGTATTCTGTTCACGAATAATAACACTTTCGGGTCTTTTATATTCACGAACTGAAAGCTTGTTACTGAACCGCTTTTCCACAAAGCAGTCGCACTTGGGAGAATCTCCTTTCTTAATACTACAACTAATGATATTAGTAGCAGGGGCAACTATTAAATAGTCTTCTTTTTTTTAAAAAAAAAAAAACACAGTCAATTTTTTAGACCGTTGTATTTTAATCTAACCATCCAAACCTCTTCTCTTCTCTTCCATGTATACTACCCTCCACCCCCTAACCCTAACCCTCGCCCCTCCCTCCGCCCCAACCACCTCTCGTGCCGCTGTTCTTCTCTCCTGTGATCCGCTCCGGCGCTGCTCTCTTTCCTCATCTCCGCCTCCTCCTCCTAACCTTTGTGTTACTCCTTGCCCCGTTGATTGTCGTCGTCCACTGCCCTCCTCCGTCCTGCAGCGCCATTGTCACCTCGCCACACCACCACCGAGCCTCTGCCGCGCCTTTCTCCCTCTAAGGCGGCGGGGGAGGGGGGGCAACGGTGAATACAAACCCTAAATAGGTGAACCCCGACGGCATCTGAGAGGAGGACGCCGGCCGGCCGACCGAAGCATAAACCTCCGCATCAAATTCATCGATAAGCAATTTCATCTATGATTTTGCAAAATTTCGAACATGTGTGAAATAGCAAATCCGTTAGCAGTACTTCGGTTTGGCTTGTTAATGCCGAACAATTTGGTACTTGCAATTGACCGATTAGCTGTGAGATGTCCCGTCACGACGCCGCCTCTTTTAATCAGTACAAGTGTACAGAGGTATTCATTGATTACGGGACTGTACTTTTGGGACTGCATGTAGCCGCACGGTGTGCACCGGGCAGTGCACGGGCGCATCAAATAGGGTGGCCCGCCCTACCGGGGAACCGGGCGCGAGGCTGTTCGGCCGGCCACTGGTGTCGACGTCGCTGCACTCGGCCGGCGCTCGCTTTAGGCAGTGTCACAGGGTACCTACCTTGAGTTCAGGGGCCTACCCTCCATTGTTGATTTGTTGCCTGCATTATAAATTATTATTTTTTTGACATGATCGAACGCGTAAGTGAAATAATTTTCCATTTTTTCCCCTGCGTGGTGAATTACCTGTACTGAAGACGCAAGTCGGCGCGTGACTAAATCTTCTCCACGGCTCCATCCTAATAATGCAAAAAAACACTAGTGTGGCCTTCAAGCTACAGCTGCCTCATCGACGAAACGCAACGCATACCACTCGCAATTTCTGTGGCTCAAAAAGACCATGAAAATCCCATTTGTTCTACTCCCAAGTACCAAATGAGGCGCTGTTAACAAAATTGAACGAAAGCTGTAAATTATTTGCTAGAGACGAGTACAACTGCCTGAGCAGGAGTCTGACAGGAACAAGGTGGATAAAATGGGACCAATTCTGTTTGTGTGGTAGTGAGCTCCTGAGCCTTGCAAGCAGGATAGACTTGGGGCTGCAACACTTGTCCTCGTTTACCAACACAAAAGCTCTCCCTTGTCTTGCTGCCTCTTCTTCCAAACAAATAAGTACTTCCAAGAAATTTTCCAGTAGCTTCGATCTTGGTGCAGTTCATATTTGGGAAATTTTCGTTTTGGGGCTGCTGTTAAGTTGCATCGTCTGGTGCAAAATGGAGGCCGCCATGGATGAGGGCTCAGGGCGAAGTGGATCGGTGAGAGCTACAATGAGCATCTTTGGCGAGAGCATCAGTGGAAGGAAGCAAGACAAGAACAGAGGGCACGTTCTAGCCCAAGAGGTACTCTCTGGATTCAGAAACAGCGTAAACGTTTGGTATTTCTTGTGAACAAGTAGTTAAGTACTGTTCAATTGTACCTCGTGCTATTCATTTGAAGAAGAAAATTGTTGTTCACTTGTTTTCGTATCCACCTCGGTGTGTGCAGAACTTGTCTTCTGAAATCAAACAACTAGCGAAATCCGGCATGGACAAGCTGAATGAACGCAAGGCTTCTGTGGACAAAGAGCGAGCCGGCGTCGAGTCCGAGCTATCGAGATCACGAGCCATGGCGAAGGAGCTGGAGCGCCAAATCGAGCAGACCAAAGCCAAAGCGACGTCCCAGAGGTCAGAGCTCCAAGCAATGTGGGCGACCAGGACAAGGATGAAGGGCGCCGATGCACCGGACGCGCATGCGCAAGAGGAGCGCGATGCTCAGTACGCGGAGGTGACGCAAGAACTGGACCGTGTCAAGAAGGAGCTGCGCAAGCTTAGGCTGGAGGTGAAGTCGGCGGCGGAGGCCAAGGCCAAGGCCGAGAGCGACATCGTGGCGTCCGCGTGCAAGATCCAGTCCAACCTGCGCGCCGCCGACGAGATGAAGCGGCGGGTGGACGAGGCGAACGAGGAGCACGTCCTGGTGGAGCTCGCGCGCATCGAGGCCGAGCGGGAGCGCCGCGAGATAGACGCTCAGCGAGGCGCCGAGGCCGAGCGATTCGCCAAGGACATAGAGGCCACGAGGGCCAAGGTTAAGGCGCTGCAGAAGGACGTGAGCCGCGCGCGAGAACTCGAGGCGAAGCTCGCCGCGACGAACGCAGACGTGGAGGTCCTGCAGGCCGAGATGGAGCTGGTGCGCGCCATGGAGAAGAATCACGTCAAGAACGACGAGACAGCAGAGGCCACCGCGAGGCAGAAGAAAGAAGAGGCGCAAGACAAGGCGCTGCTGCAGGCTGCACAGGCCGAGCTGGACGCGGCCAAGCAAGAGCTGGAGACCATCAAGGCGGGCGGCTTCCAGTTCATGACGTCCATGGACCGCACGCGCACCGAGATCATGCGCGTCGCCGAGGAGATCAGCCGGCTCAAGGCGCAGGAGAAGAAGGCGGACGCGCAGGTGCAGCAGCTGAACGCGAAGCTCCTCAAGGCGAGGGCCCGGATGGAGGCTGTCACGGCCGCCGACGAGAGGTCCAAGGCGATCGTGTCCAACCTGACAGCGGCATTGCAGCAGCTGCGCGCCGAGACCGAGGCGACGAGGAGGGAGGAAGATCTGACGAAGCTGGAGAAACGGTGCGTGATAGCAGAGACCGAGAACGTCGCTGCGGAGATCGCCACGACCGAGGAACGGATCAGGCAGTCGGTGAAGGAGCTGGAGGCGGCGAAGGCGGCGGAGGCAGCGGCGATGAAGAAGCTCAAGGCCGTCGTGGAGAGCACAATGCAGGCCAGGGCGTCGTCGGTGCCACGGCGGCCTGGGATCGTAACCATCTCGCGGTTCGAGTACGAGTACCTGAGCGGGCGCGCGGCGCTGGTCCGGGTGGTGGCCGACAAGAAGGTGGCCGCGGCGCAGACGTGGGTGCAGGCGCTGAAGGCCAGCGAGAAGGAGGCTGCAACCCGGGCCGAGGCGGCGGAGCGGGAGATCAGGGAGATGGGAGCCAGGGTGGCGCAGGCGGCGTCGGAGGCGGAGAAGACGGCGGGCGAGCAGAAGACGCGGGAGCAGGAGCTGTACGACCTGAACGCGACGGCGGAGAGGGACGGCTTGCAGTGCGCGTACCCGCGGCGGAGGTCGAGCAGGGTGTCTGCGACGTCGAGGAGGGCGAAGGCGCGGCGGTCGTCGGTATCGGCGGGGGCCCGGAACCCGCGGTCGCCGTCGTTCACCATCAAGAGGAAGAGGAAGGTGATGCCCAACTTCTTGAAGCTCATCAGGGAGAGAGACAAAACCACCAACTAAGGCCCGGTTTGGAACGGCCCTCCTGTTTGTTGTCGGGGCAATTCGCTATAGGCATAATATATCTCTGTATCTCACTAACATATATACTCTGAGTCAACCTCACAATAAACAATATATTGTGATGATATATAGTGAAATTTCTCTCGATGCAAACACGAAGACATGCACAGTTTGCTTCTCCTATTATATTCTTTTGCATGTAAAGCATACTATTGTTCTTGATCTGTTCATATGTCTACAATCGTGTCGCGCGCGCGTATGTGTATTGGAGTACCTATACAAAAAGCGGCATCTTTTTTAAAAAAAAATCAAAAGCAAGCATCTTTAGTTTCACTGGATAAGTAAAGCACACAGTTGCCTGTATGTCTGCATCACAATTCTGTTGCTGTACAATCATCATACCCTTCACTATAAGATTCTAGTCCTATTCAAAATAGATTCTTGGAATGACTTCAGGTGTAGTTTACCTGCATGCTTCTTTTTGGAAGGCATGAACATGACTACATGAGGCATGCGCGATCGCGTGCAGCACGGCACGACAGCATCAACGCTACAAATTCAGTTGGCCTATCTCCATTTTAAACGACCTCACGCAAAGACGCCCACTCGAGGGAGAGGGTGGTAAAAACCAAAACCGGCGAAGCCAAAAGAAACAGGAGACGCCCACTCCAACCGCCGAACGCCATGCCGCTCCTCCACGCGGCCAAACTCCGCATCCTCCTCGCCGGCGCCGCCGTCGCGCACCTCACCTCCTCCTCCCCCACCACGCGCGCCTCCCCGTGCGCCCCTCCCCCGCCGCCGCCGCGGCTCCGCGCCTTCGCCTTCTGCCGCGCCTCGCAGCCGCCGCCGCCGTCCTCGTCCTCGTCCTCTTCCCCGCCCTCGCGGGCCCTCGCCTCGGCGGACGCCGCCTGCGAACAGGGGGCGATGCCAGCGATCTGCACGGCGGACGAGCTGCACTACGCGCCCGTGCCCGGCACCGAGTGGCGGCTCGCGCTCTGGCGGTACCGCCCGCCGCCTGAGGTGCGTGCTTGCTCCTGCGGGGAGGGCGGGGGGACGCTTCGTTAGGGTTGCTTTTGGTTGGTTGTTGATTTGCCGCTCGGTTGGTTGGTTTGTGTGCAGGCGCCCAAGAGGAACCACCCGTTGATGCTGCTCTCGGGAGTGGCCACCAACGCGATCGGATTCGACCTGTCCCCTGGGGTGAGTTTATCTATCATGATGCTACTGGTGTGGGTAGATCCCCCTCAAAATAGTAAATTTTGTGGTTTTTGTGTGAAAAAACCGGTGTTTGATTAATTGCCACAAATTGCTTATTCCTTATTGCTTAGCTTTGTCCTCATTGTTTCAAAGAGAATGAATTTGTATAATGGCATTGCCGATGCAAATTTGTATTGTTGTTTCAACTTGTTAATTCTGAACAAATGTAGTGGAGATGCAGCTTAGTTTAGAGTTGCACCGTAAAATCTCACAGTACATTGTAAGAATTTTAAACAAATCGCTGCAGTAAACATAATGTCCTAAACCAACCAGTGCGTTGAAATTTTTTTACACAAAAAAGGTTAGAGAACGTATCGCTGCAGTGAACAGAATGTCCTAAACCAACCAATGCAAAATTGCTTCTTTTAAAAAAGTTTGTATTATCTTTATTAACAGTTTTAGTTTTTACTAAATTTGCTATTTCTAGGATGCAGTAGAAATATTGGTTCTATAAGTACTACAAATATCGATTCGAGCAAAGTGCACAGTAGCACGTGATGGGCACAGAGCACATCAGCAGACCTTAGAGTACCAAAATTTCAGAAAATTCACACGTAGCTGTTATGAAATTTGGTGAGAACAACAAATTTGTATCTTGTATTGCTGATAGTTATGAAGTTTATGTTTAGCTATATGAAATTTCATGAGAACAAAACTAAGTATGCATAACTGATGGTATTGGAATTAGGATGCAGCTGGACAGAATTTCTTCAGTGATGTATCAACTTGTGCGCCCCCCCCCCCCCTTTCTATCTCACTGTTCCAATAGGTGTCGGTCTATTTTTTTGGCTTGTTGTACAAGATTTATGCAGATAAATTTGTAAAACTTTACGAAGCTTGCAGTTAAATTACAAACCGATTGTCTTCCTTGTTACTGTTGTTCATGATTGTAGGATTTACTTTTATGGCTTCCCTTTGATCTTTGACTGTCATTGATACATATAACATATGAAATGCTGTCAGGCTTCATTTGCTCGTCATATGTCTATGCAAGGGTTTGATACATGGATTGTTGAAGTGCGTGGTGCAGGCCTGAGCATGCGGGGATCAGAATTAGCTGCAGCTAACACCAAGTCTGGCATGTCCCCCAATTCTGGTTCAGATAAAATTTCTACACATAAAGTAAATGATGCTGTTCCTGCCAAAGATATGTCCACTTATCAGCCTCAAATTTCTGAAGTTCCAGTACTAACAGATAAGAGTATGGTAGAAAAAAATACATCAGAAGAACCACAATTAGTGACAAAGTTATCAAGTGCTTTGGCACGATTGGGTGAAACATTCTCAGGTTATGTAAAAGATAATCAACTGAGAAACATAGCTGACAATTTTTTTGATCGAGTGTCAGAACTTGTTCCTGATGCCTCATTAACTAGTAGTCTTGAGGAGGTTGCAGAAAACTTTTTTGGTTTGTGGGAATTGCCACAGACGTCGGCTATATCTGATCAAATTAGCCATTTAAGTCAGCGCCTTGTGAAGATTCTTGGAGAAGGTCAACAAAATGTTTCCCCTCGGCTATTTGGCTGGCAAGAACGCCTCTCAGCAACCATAGAAGATCTCCAGAAACAGTTGGAGCTGATTATTAGCTATGATTGGGATTTTGATCATTATCTGGAGGAGGATGTACCTGCAGCGGTTTGTAGACATAGTATTTCCTGTAGAAAGATCAATCAGATGATACCTTGGAAACCTCTGTAATAAGTGTGGCAATCTTCTTTGTTGTTGTGCAGATGGATTATATAAGACAGCAGAGTATAACAAAGGATGGCAAATTGCTTGCCATTGGTCATTCAATGGGGGGAATCTTGTTGTATGCAATGGTTTCAAAGTGTGGTATGTCTCATCTACCTGTCTTCTATTCCCTATTTACATTAATCTTTTTCAGATAGCAAGACAACCAACATTTTTATTTAACAATGAAGATATTTCACATTTTCATTTAGTACTGAGGCTAGGAAAGTTGAAGTATAAGTCTACACACCAACATTACATTATCATTGGTAACTAGAGTTCTTTGCACAAGCATGTGTAACAGGCTTTGAAATTTATTTGACATGGAAATCTGGAACCTCTTAGTGACTCTCCCTGGTATGATAGTACTAATGCAAAGGCCAAATTATAAGCCATGCAATACACTTCACCACAGTATTACAATACTCCATCTGGTCTGCTTTATGAAGTCATTGGGGGTCTTTTCCTATTACTGTTTCTTTTAAACTTTGTGGATATTTAATAAAAATGAATGGACTGCCATCAGGCATTACCTTTAGTTCAAAAATATCTGCCAACAATAGTAGTTATTTGATGTTACCCTTCAAGCAACTGTCTGAACATTCTCTCCTTTCCTGTCTATGGTACTTGCTTCTTCCTGGATTAATGGCCATAACTAACAAGCATATTACCAAGCAAACAAGATGTGAGCATTATTTATGGTTTCTTCTCCAAAACCACTGAGAGGATATCAACTATCTGTTGACACACTCCTTGAAAGTAGCTGAGACATTATTGGTAATTTGTTGCATGTTGTCTTGTCATGAAGGATTAATCAGGACCTTCCTTGTTCAAAGAGCTTTCAAAAGATCATATGAAGTAGTTCATCTGAGCTTTGAGTTTTCTTGATTTCTCATGGTCTCTAACTCTTGCCTCTAGTTAATTATCAATACAAATTACATACCAAAAGAACACCATTGGATCCAAAGAACCATTCCATCCTCATTTGATAAGTAACCAAGAGCTACTTTGATCAAGCTTAAGATCAACTGTGTATTGTGTAAAGCTGCTACCTCGAATCCTCGATCAAGCTTAAGATCAACTGTGTATCGTGTAAAGCTGCTACCTTGATCAAGCTTAAGATCAATTGTGTATTGTGCAAAGATACGGCGACATAAATTAGGTCCACGGATCAGTTATCTTCATCACATATAAAATAGGTTTTTATATGTGTTCTTTGTAGCCAACATTTTCATATCTCATTTCCTTGAAAACCATCTTTCAGTTTTGTGATTTAATTTCATCTCCATTGCCAACCCCTAACAAAGGCCCCTTTTAGGACTTGCTTCCAATCCATATACATTGCTTGACAAGCTGATCTACATTTTTAGAGTATTTTGCTATACATATACTTTTAGTTACAGACATCCTTGTGATTTGTAACTCTGCAGTCTTAGATATTTGTTCTGCTAAGCTTACTTGTGTATCAGAAAATCACATTTTATATTTTTATTATCAATGCCTGGCACTGAATTCTTTTTGTTCTGCTTCACAAGGATTCGAAGGGGCTGAGCCAGAGCTGGCGGCAATTGTTACCTTGGCCTCATCAGTTGACTACACAACATCCAACTCCTCACTCAAGTTGCTATTACCTCTTGTAAGTTGACCATTGAGCAGTTTGACATATTTTTATACATATACAGGAACCTAATCTTCATTATATTGTTTATTAGGCAGATCCAGCTGAGATGTTGTGTGTTCCTGCTGTCCCACTAGGAACGTTACTGTCTACCACTTATCCTATATCATCTCGTGCACCATACATTCTGTCACTGCTGCGTTCTCAAGTTTCAGCCAAGGACATGATGGACCCTGAACTGCTTTCAAAGCTCATCTTAAATAACTTTTGTAAGTCAAGGCCTATCTTGCCTTTTATAAGTTTTCCTCGACTATTAGTTTGTCTGTCAGATGCTAGTCAAATAATATATAAACAGAGTCATAGCTGTAAATTGTTTCTATGAAGGTATGATAACCCATTTTTTGTGTTCATGGAGCAACTTACCATACAAGTGTAATATGTCTGCATGATATGGTCAGGCTAGTACTGCTTTTGCTAAGAAGTTGCATAATTTACAAATATGAAATATGAGCTAACCAGGTCATTTCATAGCAATATCGGTATAATGCACTTAAAAGCTCAGAAAATTGCTTAGTAATTTTCTTAAATAATTTGACTTTACTGTAAGCTGTTGATAGATATAGGAAGAGGACATAAGATGCTATTCCTATGGTTTGCACGTATGCTACTACTATTCAGTTTTGAAGTCTCTATTACCATTTGCAGGAGCATGAAACTGTGCACTAAAATAGTAAAATGTGGCTGTTACCATCTAAATTGTTTTTTTCTAAAAGATAAGTGGATCAATTACAGTGAGTTTTTTTCAAATGCAACAGGAAAATTGACTCTGCCAATTCATTGTTATCTACTTGTCATCTTTGTGATCCATGAATTTCACTATGAAAGCTCTTGACATTTTCTGTGATAACTTGATGACATGATGTTCAGGCACAGTACCAGCAAAGGTTCTATTACAGCTGACGACTGCATTCCGTGATGGTAGGCTGCACAACAGGACCGGTACCTTTTTCTTCAAAGAGCATCTGCACAAAATCAAAGTTCTGGTGCTTGCCCTTGCTGGAGATGAGGATCTGATTTGCCCCCCAGAAGCTGTTTACGGTCTGGCAACAAACTCCATTTTTCATGTGTTGTTTTGCAATGAGAACTATTTTTTGGTCAAATAGTACTTACCATATTGAAACCCATGCACACGTGATTTTTGTTATAAAATGAATTTCTGGGTTTACATTAGTGTTAGCTAATGCCCATAGACTATCCTTATTTGATTATCTACTTCTGAATTTCTTTAGGAAAACTATTATTGATAATGCAGTGACTTTAACTGGTATTTGCAGAAACTGTGAAACTAATTCCTCAGCATTTGGTCACGTACAAGGTTTTCGGTAAACCTGAAGGCCCTCACTATGCACATTATGACTTGGTTGGAGGGCGAAAGGTACGTTTACAACATCCGGTACTTAAGGGCTAAAGTTCAGTCTTTGATTCCGCCTACTAACCTTGATGCTTACTGTGATCTGTGTTATCGTGTAGGCTGTCCATGAAGTGTACCCTTGTATTATAGAGTTCCTCTCTCAACACGATGAAGTGTCTTCCTAAGTTCTCATTATTAGTATACATCGGAACCAACACGACATTGTACAATGATCATTCTGCATTGAAATTGGAAGATATGGTGAAATCACCAAAATGACAATGACATGGTGAGGTACAGAAGTGTATTTTTCTTTTTCTTTTTCTTTTGCTCTCCTTTCTATAAACCAAGCTTGCAGTCTAGCTCTTCACAACAGTTAGATGTCAATTTATCACCTCTGAGTTAACGAAAAGAGCAAGCGACGTGGCTTCACGAAATTTGCTTTGTGTCAATGTACACTGGTATTGATGATTGCCCGCCAAAAAAGAATCAACACATTACTGTTAAATGGTTGGTACCTGTTCTTTAACTAAATGGCGTAAGCAGTCCTGTACTGGTGGAAGCGCTGAGGAGACAACACAGCAGATATACGTTTGATGTATTTTGTACAACTCTTTAGTTCTTGTTGCCTTTGAAATCAGATTTTGTTGGAAATGTAATTGAAAGAGCACCGTAGTTGTGTTAAAAAGACTGACTTTATTTCAGATGTGGTCATCTGTGTTTGTATCAAGCTGATGCAAATTAACAGTTGAATATGAATGAGTAGGGCTGGATTGAATGAAAAAATCTTCCCACACGTTTCAGAGTATAATTTGCTCAAGGCACTTGCGTGATACTGTCTCAGATTGTTAAGTCAACTCTGAGATGGCAAGGCGTGGACACCTCCAGAGCACAAATGAATCTTCTTAGTCACTAATTCACTACTGCAAAACCTTTTTGAAATCATCCTCAATAAAAGAGAGTATCAGAACCCATATATTTGATAAAAGATGACCACAATATGGCATTTCTATCTGCAAATGCAAAAGAATGGATGTTGTGTTTATACAATAATATATGTAACGCACTGTACAAGACACAACAAACAGACTTTCCAAGTTCCACCCAGGGATACAAACGGCATAGCCTGGAGTCCGGACTTCTTCAAGTCTTGGTGACAGCAGTCTTGCAAACTGGGCAAACGTTCTTCTGAGACAGCCATTGCTTGATGCAGTAAACATGATAGCTATGGCCACAATCCAGCCTCCCCATCTCTTCATTTGCTTCAAACTCTTCCTGCAACATACAGAGGAATGGACTTTGTTTAAACACCAGACACTGGGTTCTGATATTAAAGAGAAGCAGTGAACTATGGAGAAAGGAGGTACGAGCATACTTGGCAAATACTGCATTTCTTTTCCATTTCTGTTGGAAGCCGGAACGAGTCGAAGGCTGGGTGCTTGACCTTCCTAAGGTTGCGAACTATCTCATCCTCACGCAACCCTGTGTTAACATATCCAATTCTGTCTCCAAGCTCGAGCAACTCCTGTAAAACAAAGTGGTTGTGATGATCATGATGATGGTGGTGATAAACTGTTGTTATACAAGAGGGAGGAGAGACAGACCTCGTATGTCATGTTATCAACATTAAGGCGCCAGTCCTGGTACCGATCATACACACTCATTCCTCCCAACAACACTCTTGTCTGAAACATCATGATCTGCCATATCAAAAACAGTTCAGTATTTTGAAACGGATAGAAGAAAGTGTAGGGTCATAATTTCTTTTTGACTGTGCACTGCATCAATATATGACCAGTTTCTCTATATTTTCATTAATTTTCTATACGTTTTACAACTAGCAAGTGAACAAATATAGTAAAAGTGAAGATACAATATTTTCACATTGCATTATAAATATGACTTGACTTGCACAAAATGGCAACTTCAGGTCCGTAGATGTCATGTCTGGCCAACTGACACAGGCATGTGCCTTTCAAGATGTCAATCAGTCTTTTCATATTGCTTATAATTACAAGTCAACTTCATCTGGAAGAATATTACATCGTAGTAAAACACAAGAAATGGAAATCATTATCTAGATCAGGAAGTTCATGGATGGGCACCTTTGAGAAGACTAGTTGAAAATTGACGTCACTAGCATGCATAACAGGATGTGCTTCCCAGAAAGATCACAACTACTGCAACATGTATTTGTCCACACTAGGGTTAATGTGCCCTAAACTTATAGGTTAGATTGAACCACCAGATAATTGTCTTTACAACTACTAGGAATATGTGTCATGATCAAATAGCAATTCTTGATATATTGGAAAACAGGCTCAGTTTTCAGTTCTTTAGTTTGGGGGAAAAAATCTGATCACGCTTAAGAAAACTAAAGTCGGAACAAAGGGATAGCACACAACGAAACTGGAGAAAGATTCACATCTTGTTTCTCTGGGGTAGAATAGCACTTTGGTACTATGGCAAAACGAGGAAATAGGCTTCTGAACCAGTTAGAAAATGCCGCCTAAACATGCTAAAATAAATTGCCCCTGTGTATCTCTTTATAGGTGCCTGTAGGGACCGACAATCTTGTGGATCTTGATGTTGAATGATTAATTAGGAGCCATCACCAGCCAGGTGACCACATGAAGTGTAGAAGGAATGACTACAACTCCAGATCTGATTATGACTGAAGCAACAGGCAAATCAAAAGAAGGATTGGTCCCCCGTCGCCACTGAAGGCCATCATTCACGCACCAGCATGCCCATTCCCACCTACTGTACGATCCACTAGAACAGTATGACAAAAGAGAATAGGCCATATTATCGCTCGTAATTCTCAGGTGCTCCACCACCCACGCCCCTGTTCTGAAATGGAAGAGCTGACAACAATTGATCATTATTCATTCCAGCAGCATGGCTGCTCAGCTCAACGCAAGTATCCAGCATTTATACTTGTAGTCCGCGCGGAATATATAGGGAGAAGGAACTGCATGACCATGGTTGAGAGGTCTCTTTCCATGACCACATTGCTCTCGGTCTCATTCCCTCCCTCCTCCATTGTATCGCTCCAAATGAGCACGACCACCACAATAATACAGATACCAGTACCACAACTCCATGGCTGGAAGCCTGGAAGAACCACTTAATTAATTGTGCTTGTGTAAGGCACCGGTTAGTTAATCTCCAAGAAGGCCATGATCTCACGTCACGTTTAGAGCACGAAAGAAGCAAGTCAACCACTTCCAACGCCCAGGGGCATTACCATACAACGTATCACGCATCACAGCACAGAACATGTCAGATCACGCGCTAAACTACCCTACGCACGGGAATCTTATGCAGCGCAATCGCGCACCAACCGCCCTCGCACTGCAGGCCTGTCTAAGATTACGTTGGAAAAGGTATAGATGCAGGTGAAGTGTGGAAGCAAACACAATGGGGACGAGAGCAAACGTTTGTTGTAATGTACTACTACCGTACTGTACCTCTTCCTCGAGGCCTCCGGGGGAGTGGCGGTACCCGCGCATCCGGCGGAGGCGGCCGGAGGGGAGGAGGTCGACGCCAAAGAACGGCGCGTCGAGGTGCGGTGGCGGCGGCGAGTCCATGAACGACGAGGTTATCTGCTCCTGCACGGTCACCCTCCGAGACAAGCAGGGCCTCTGTGGAAGTGAGAAGCGTGGTGTGAGCTCATCAGTTTGGCAGAACATGTCAAAAGATCCCACTTGCATACAGAAGAATTCAATATGCGCCGAAGAGAGATGCATTTCAGATGTTTAAAGAACAAGAACCAATTAAGACTGACCGAACACAGCATTGAAGACCGGCCATAATTGGTTGTCAGGACTAAGTGGAAATAATTGCAACGATCGAATTTTTATGGGCGCAAGAAGTTACAATGCGAAACTGAAACAAAGCTTGGTTTCTTGGGAGCAAAACAGCAACCAGAAAAATCGAATATTTCACGCAAAACTTCAAAAAAATCACCAGCAGACAAAAAGGAATAAAAGAAAATCACGAAATGACCAAACACAACCAAACGAGAGAAGAAAACTAAATTTAACACACCCACCACCCACCAAGAGCAAGCAATCCATCGAAATGAGCAAGCTCTGAGCACGAACAGATCCAAACAAGAACCAAATCGACAAGCAGCAAAGCAAGGATCGGAGGAGAGAAGCCATCCACGCACCTCTCTGTGCGGCCTCTCCGCCTCGCCGCCACGGCCCCTCCCACCATCTGGTGCCGCGCCACCACGCAGTCCACCGACGACGCCTCAGCGGCGAACGGTATCCCAGGGCGCACCACACGTCGGCGCCGATCCTCCGCCCACAAGGCCTCCTCCTCCCCGCCCTCTCCTTCCTCCTCCTTCCCCTCTTCCGCCGCCGCCCGTGCCAGTCTGCGGACGACCGCACGGCCGCCGCCGCGGCCGCCCCCGCTCCCGTCCCGGGCGCGTACGCCTGCGAGGCCGCAGCCGACGTGCACCCCAGCCCGCGCAGCGCCGCGGAGGCGAACCCCTTCCTCCGCCCCTCCTCAGTCGCCGCCGCCGGCGGCGGCGAGGAAGAGGAGGTCTCCCCGCGGGGCAGCAGGAGGCGCCGGATCCCCCGCCGGCGCTCCGCCGTGGGCGAGCCGCCACGGCGGTCACCGGCCATGACGCGCCGCTTCTCTCGACGCGCTCGGGCCCGGAGAGGTAGGTGGGGGAAGTAATTTCAGTGCGGGAGCGATGCGCAGGCAGAGCCGCAGAGGGGGCTCTGTGTCTGCGCGCGCGCGCTTGTCTTTGTTGTGTAGTGTGTGGAAGACTAGAGAAGTCGAGGGGTGAGACTTGAAGCGGAGAGCGCGAGAGGTGGAGGGAGCACGAGGAAACGGGAGGTACGTGGTAAATTCCTGTCCCGGTCTCCCGGATTTGGCGTGGCCCTGGATTTGAGGCGATGGATGTTCTTGACTCTCTCTGTTTTGTTAGTTCCAAACTACCAAAAGGTCAAATGAAATGTTTAAATACGGTGTAGAGCTGCTTAAACACATGCAGATGTAGTGTAGAAATATGTTTCCTTACCGCGTAATATGGTCTTTCACTGTAGAACTTTACAGCAAAAGAATCAGATAAAATCGCATATGAAGGAATTCTTTAAAAAAAACAGTTTAGTTCCCACAGTAACGAGGAAAAATTCCATTGTTCCAACGAGGGTTTAATTTACTGTGAAGCTGTGTGATTAGGACTGTAGGAATTTAGCATACAATGTGTTGGTACAGGGGGAGGGAGCGAACGAATGGCCCATTTAGGGTTTCTAAAAGGACCATGTGCATACATAGATTTGATCCGTGTTTGGTTGGGTTGGTGAAACAGAAGGACGCGGTAACGCTGCATCAACTCGTTCCAAAACTAGGGCAAAAATTGAATAGTCCGTGACCTTTGAAGATTCTTGATATGGCGTAGGACTACTAGTTAGGAACACTGCGTGTACGAGCTGCATTGTTTGCACGCAAGTACAAGCAATTGCTCATAGAGTTATAGCCTTATAGGGCGTGTTGCTGCTGCTTGCCTGCTTCGTTCGCCGCGGTTCGCACACAGCGCCGTTTGCCTTGGATCCTGCCGGTGCGCACAGGAGATCTTAAAAAAAACGATGGAGTTGTAACAGTAAACAGCCGAGTCAAAGGGGACAAGCACACAAGATGCTCTGCTGGTACGTGCTCAAGTTGCTCCCCCTCTGTCGTTCCCATCTTCCCTTTTCTTATGCATGCGAAGACAAGGAGAGGTCCGCTTAATTGGGGAATTTTGTACGGTTCCTAAGAAAAGCGTCTGTATTAAAGAATAGCAGTCTCCACGGTTGATGGATCCATCCATTCATTTCCTTTCCAATTTTCTGGCGTAGCAGGTGGAGGACTCGAAATTTTGGACTCTCTTCGATCTCGTCTCAACTTTTCTGTGATGAGTTTCGGTAGCTTAACTAACGTGGCTTTTATGATCTAAACTTAAGCTGTTCGTCAGTTATCCCTGCATGTTCTTTTAGTTCAGCGGAGAAGTCAGCAGGCGTCACGTTAAACTATCCAGAGTTGCTAGCATCACTTGATCAAAAGTCCACTGGAGTCCAACGTAGCGCTCGTCTCCATGAGAAATATTCTTTGCTTTTGCTGTGGACGGACATATCGAACGAGGGAGTAGAGTTTGTAGCCGCTTTTGGCAGGCAGAGAGAGAGAGAGAGATGCCCATCACTGTGGACCTGTGGCGAGAGGGAGAGAGAGAGAGATGCCCATCACTGTGGGCCTGTGGCGAGAGCAAGTAATGGAGGAATGGAGTTGAAGTATCATTACTGTTCATCTCAGCTTTCTTTATTCCTTGTCTTCAGATGCTTTAGAAAAATGCCGGAATTTACTCCTAGTGCTTCTCTGTTGAGTCTGGTTGTTGCCAAGATTAAAAATACGAATCATAATACATGTTCTAACCCTCTCCTCTCGAAAAAACAAAACAAAGCCATTGTAACCGTCAAGTCGTCGAATCCACCTTCCAAAGACTTGTCAAGCAAACCACTGGACATCGATGGTTGCCCTTGCCCCACCAACCACTAGCCACCGGCGTTGTGGCGCTACTGTATACTTGCCGATTTTTTAAAAAATAATATTAATTTAAATATTACGTAATCGGGTCCACAAAAAATGCAATTGGGATAAATATTTTGTCCATTCTCTACTTCATGTTACATTGTCTTCCCGATTTTGCTTTTCGAACTATGCGGCCACTTTAACGTATTACCAATTTTTTTTAAAAAAAATACATAAATTAAAAAATTCCTCATGTCGCTAGTTCAATTGGCGACAGGACTTTTCCTGGATGAATCGGGTCCACGAAAAATGCAATTGGGACAATATCGCTTATGGCAACCCTAAACTCAAATATTTTGTCCATTCTCTACTTCACGTTACATTGTCTTCTCCGATTTTGCTTTCCGAACTATGCGGCCACTTCAACGTATTACCGATTTTTTTAAAAAAAAATTACATAAATTAAAAAAATCCTCCTGTTGCTAGTTCAATTAGCGACAAGAGTCCTATCGCTAATTCAAATGGCGACAAGGTCTTGTCGCCAATTGAACTGGCGACAGGAACCTCTCCCATCGTTTCAATTGGTGACAAGGTCCCTGCCGTCATTCCAATTAGTAACATGCACCTAGTTTTGTAAAAAAAAAATCCGACTATTTATTTTTGTAATTTTATTTTAAAATAGTATTATTTTAAAAAATCCATACTTACCAAGGTGTTGCACCCCGCCATGCATCTTACGTTGGTCACTGACATTTGTCACATTTGCATCAATTCTTGCATATTTACCCTGATTATATTCTTCAAACTACGGTCGTATTTATTATTTACACTCATTTATGTTGATTATTTGCCAGTATGAACCATTTTACATTTCTTCGATATTTTCTCGCAAGCTGGCGCAAAATAAAATATGATTTCTTGACTAGCGCAAAATAAAATATCCTCTTAACTGGGCATGTTAAGAGGATGGGATGGCTCGAAAAATTGGGCGTGCCTCGAACAATCGTCGACCAAACAAACACAAATCAGCCCATCAAGGCACATTATCTTTGAAATTGGATTTCCAGGATGGCTATGTACAAAGTACGCATCGATACACACATGTAGGATCAAACCATGAAGAAATCAGAGCTCTAGAGGGCCACGTAAGAAGAAATCCATTGGGGGAGGGACCTATTAGTAATTTCCAATAACATTGATGACTAAATTGCAAATATACCAATTCCCCAATCGGCCTCACATCCCTTGCCACCGCATGCAATACTTGAGGCCGATTTCTCTTTCTCCTTTTCCCCCTTTTGCTTCTCTCCAACTATTTCTTCACTCGACGAAGGAGTCAAGGCGGTGGGGCAGTGTTTGGAGCACCTTGCGGCCGGTGACGTTGAGGAGGAAGGGAAAGGGAGGAGGGGTGTTGGTGTTGGGGATCGAGCTGTGTGGGTCGATCTGGCGCGTGGCGAGGTGGGATGGCGTCGGCGAGGGTGGGGGCGAACAGATCTGGCGCAAGCATCGGGCTTTGCGGGTGGGGAGAGGTGGGTGGCTCGGGTGAGGAGCTTGAGAGAGAGGAAAGGGAGGGAGAGTGGTGCAAGAGCAAGGGGCAGTGGCGCGGGTAGGGAGTGTGAGAGGAGAGGGAGGGAAGGCGGTGTGAGTGGTAGGCGTGAGAGAGATAGAGAGAGAGGAGAGGGAAGGAGGACGACACAAAGGCTAGGGTAGGGTTGCTGCTGCACGAAGCCATTTGGGTTGTCGATCCTCTAGCTCGCCGACCGGATGAACATAGAAGATGGTGGCGGGCGGACCACCGCCACCACCAACTCGTGCTTTTAAGTAGTAGAGATAAACATAAACCTATTACTTGATAGATTGTCCTACGGATGGTGAGTTGTGACCAGCAAGATTACCCAGAGCATCATCACCTGTCTTTAACCTGTGCTTTAAAATGGACTAATTGAGCTTTCACCCTTCCTGTTGAGGCTGATGTTTTTCTTATTTTGGTTACGCTTGATGACTTATCAAAGAAAAAACGACATTGTTTTGATGCCTTAGTTTTTTAATCACGTACGAGAACTACGTGTCTTTGTACTGAGAAGTGTTTATATAACTCGGAACACTACAGCATCGAATTGACCAACTAATGGGATGATACATCTAAGCAAAAACTAGCGTTTAAGGGCAGGGCTCTTCAGCACTCACATCATTAGGTGCAACCAAAATCCAAAACACTGATGGTTGAGAGGTCATGTATCGATCATAGATGATTCCACGTATGTCTATAAATTGGTATGTATATAAATTGACGATGTCTCAAGGACAAGGTTTTAAATTGTGATTTTCGCGGCTTCGCAACAAGGTCTCAAAAGGCTGTAGCGCGTTATAGCTAGCTATTTACCTATCTATTTTCGCGGATTAGCGTTCGGAGCCCAAAAAAGCTATAGCGTGGCTATAGCTAGCTATTTAGAACCTGGCTTAAGCAAATCACACCAAGTAAAATTAAAGCACAAAACGGTAAGATACAACTGACATAACCTGCAACATCAAACACATATATCCAAACCTAGCTCCTGGATAAAAAGGAGGATTATATCATAGATACTACCAGAAACTGTTAATTTCCCAAGTGCCCCCAAACACTCGGGATCATATTTCCTGAAGGTCAGCCGTCGGGAACAAGCACTCGGGATTGTTTCGTCGGGTAAAAACTGGTTTCCTGATAGTTACACTCGGGAGACAAAAATTCGCCGTGTGTTCGGATTTTCACTTGGGGAAAATCCAACACTCGGGAGTAATTTTTCATAACGGTTTTAGCCACCGTAATGGAATACTTTTCTGAGTATTGGCACTCGGGAAAGTTGTACATATGTTCCCTTTTTGGCTTGGCATGTTTCCCTCCTCGGTTGTTGCCACACGGTGACATTTTCCCGACAACTCCTGAAAATTGTACCGAATGCAAACACTCGAGAAACCTAGCCACGTGGTAATTTTTTCCCTAAGCGAATGTTAACAAAGGACACTTGGGAATTACCAGAACAACATATGCACCCAATTTTGTACATACAGTGCATTTCATTTTGTACACACCTAGTTTGTATACTACATAAATGTAGGGATTTATTTGATATACACGCCTAGTTTGTATCTTGCATAAAATAATTGCACAGATCGAGGAATGGGGTGTAGGAGAGGTTGTACACGAGGTCTTGGCATCGGGAAGCTGCAGCGTTAGCGATGAGTTACATGAGTAGGAGGTTGAGGCGTTGGCTGCGGCGGCGACAAGGAGGAGGAGGCGACGGAAGAGGAGGACGATGGCGCTGTCGGGTACGGAGGCGGCAAACAATGACGCAGACGATCGAAGAGGGGCGAGACGTCGGCGTCGGGTGCGGCGACTGCAAACGAAGAGGTCGACGGTGTCGGGTGCTGCGCGGCACCGATTTGAGTGGATCTGCTACGGCAGCACGACGTTGGATGAGATGGTGGTGGAGGAGGGGTGGGACGGTGGGGTCAGGTGCGGCGGCGGGAGATGAGGAGGAGGCGCTGATTTGAGTGGATGAGACGGCTGTGGAGGCGATGGAGGAGGGGGAGACGGTAGCGGCAGAGGCGGTGGAACGACGAGGAAGAAGGGAGAGGAGGACGGGAGAGGTGGCGCTGGTGGCGGTGGATCTGTAGCAGTGGAAGAGGTGGCTACCGTGGAGGCGGAGGTGGAGAGTAGGGTAGGGATTGGGGATTAGGGAGTGACTTCAAGTGAGTAGGGTTAGGACTTGGACCGTCAGATGCGCATCGAAAAAATTGGTGTGGTAGGGAAAAAATTTGGCGCCGCTACTAATTGATTTGCTCCCGAGTGCCATTGGTCTCCCGAGTGTAGGCAACATATATGCACCAGGGACTCTATTTCACCCCGTTCAGACCGCGTCGATATCCCATTTTCAAGTGGATGAATACTGGCTCCCGTCTGTATTTCTCGAGTGTGCGAGAAAACACTTGGAAAAGTCATTTCTACTGAGCGCCAACTTATCGTCCCGAGTGCCCTATACCTTTAAAACACTCGGTAAACATATAGACATTCGGGAAATTAGCAGTTTCTGGTATATATACAGAGAGATAGAGGGATTGGTAGCTAGGATTGAGCTTTCCATCTCGCATCTTAGAGAGAGAGAGAGAGGTGGCTAGGATTGAGCTTTCCATCTCCTAGGATTGAGCTTTCCATCTCGCCCAACCGAAAGGCACGAGACGTTGGACGTTGCGAGAAGGCAAAATCCATAAAAATGGGCTCATTAGCGGCAGCCATATATCTCTGACAGGAATCTCATCCTGCAAGTGATTGGGGGAAAACAACATTGTTCCACTCTGATAGGACCCTACGTAGATATGCCAATGGCATCGTATCTACATTTCAAAATTTCAGTTTGGTGTTCGTTTGAATTCATTTGTCATTCGTAGCATCCAATCATTCCATCGGCAAATGTTATAAAAAAACATTTGCTTACATACCATCGTGCACACGGAATTCAAATAATGATGCGGCTAGTATAATACCATTGCTTTGTTAATTGTGTTAGGATTAGACTGAAGAAATTTCTGCCCTATATTTTTGCCGAGTGGTTACGAAGGACAGAAACGTTGTAATCATGCACTGTTTAAATATGGGCAGATTATTGGAACATGACAAGAGGCATCGGCAACGGATACTGCTATAGTATACCTCTCGACGCTCTCGTGAGCGGTTTAAATTTTGTTACTACAGGAACTGAAGTACGTATGTACGTGTTGGAAGGATGATTCTGAGAATGTACAGGTTGTCGGGTTAAAGGCCAGTCAAACGCAGCAATGAAGCAGGCATATATGCAAGTGCGTTCTCTTAACCACTGAACAATGAACAGTTGTTTGCCTACTTTTTAGTGCATGGGCGCTTGGGCCTATGTATACGACCAGAAAAATAAAAGGGGCGCAAGGCAAGCACTCGAAATCCTGCAAAAATAAGGGCGAAAAATACAATGATTAAGGATGGTTGAGGAGGGGTCTGTGCAATGACACAAGTTCATGATGCAAAGTGCCCTTGCCGAAATGATGGAGCATAATTGTGTGTTTGCATGTCCAGCCCCTTTTATCTCGAGACATTTTTGAGAGCGTCCAAAACTCTTCACATGCCGATATATTGAGATGAACTGTTTTGTGCTCCCTAAAAAAAATATCGAGAAGAAAAAAGGGATATCTTTGTGTGTTGGTAAACACTTGACCACATCCCCCTCAGGCTTCAGCGTTTTCTGGTGGAGCTTGCGTTGATTTATGCAGTCTTGATCTGTCGTAAGGTTCACAAGGTTACTGGTCGTGAGTGTTGAACGTAGTAGCGAGTAGCACTCCATTAGCACAAAGTGTGTCTTCTTTTCGCCGATGGAGACCGAACATTCCCTGGAAAACGTGCCCGACGCCACGCAGCATGCAGGCAGCCTATGATCGAGTGGTAGCCGAAAAGTACTCCACGTAAACCTTGCCAACGTCTGCGTTCTGAAAAAGCCGGGGTGGGCGTTTTGTCCGCTTATGCGTGGCCACGTCCCGCCAACCGGCGCGTGCCGCTGCCCTGCCAGCCGTAAATCGAAAGCCAGGCAGACGCGGGCGGCAGGCGCACCGCACGGCTCGAAAACACGTACCTCCTGTGCCGCGCGCGCCACTGCTCGCTCGATGGTTAGTGCGGTTGTGCCAGCCTGACGGCGAGTTTGGCTTCGGCAGCTCACCCGCTGCCCACGCTCCCCTGCTTTTGGCGTCTCGCCCTTGTTGGTTAGTGAACGCCGCGCGGCCCGCCGTGCCGTGCGTCTGTTGATGGGATTCGACCAAACTCGAGTGGTGGGTTCGGCTCGGAAGGCGCAATGAGAGGGGTGGATTGAGACTCGAGACTGGGGAGCCTCGCCACGCTAGTGGAGGCTTGGCCCGCGGTGCGGCGTTGACATCTCTAGTAGTGGCGATTTTAGTGGGCGGACTGATGTGATGTACCGGTGCGAGCTAGCCCAATTTCACAACCAATTTCAAAACCTTATCGCGGCAGCCGGCAACGGGAATGCAGGATCCACGGGATAACAGACATGCATGCTAGTCTGCTGGGGACGCCCAGAGAGATCGACTGAACGTTTCAGACATCAGGACAGAAGGAAATAAATCCTGGCTAACGTGGCAATGATCGACGGTTGTTCTCGACTGACACACGGGGCCAAGGTAATTACCATCAGGGGCAGGGCCAGTTACCGTGTCACGACGGCCGTCCGTGAATGAAGGGAAATGCGGCAATTATGCGTCGTTTTTTTTTTAGGAACCGTTGCTGGTGAATTCAGTCCGAACAATTACCTTGTAGACAAATTCAGAATCATAAGTACGATGCAAGAACACAAAAACAGAATAAGAGATGAACACAGAGATATGAGGGGACTGCAGGCTTCTCTTTATTGCTTTTCTCAATGAACGTGTACAATGGTCAGGGGTCTCCTCTTCCTATATATAAGCTACAGGTGGATGAGGTGTCCACCTGGGCCATGACTCTTGGTCGCGGGTCCGGTTTTTTAACACTCCCCCTTAGGCTTTCATCCTTCATATCCATACCTCGTTAAAACTCCATAAAAACCCAGTAGAAAAAATTTAGAGAAAGAGTACATGAATCATATTCAACTATGCTGCGCCAATTAGCTCATTAAAAGCTTTAGTCGAGAAACTTCAGAAGAACTCGTCAAAGGAAAAAGAGTACAATCCACCCAATTCCATTTAATCTCTAGGATTTACTCTTTGGGTACTCGATCTTCGTGATCAAGCTTTAGTAATGAGTTTGTGAAGGTTCTCCCCCTGAATTCTGCACTTCTCTAAGTCTCATCATTCCAATTCCACGTATGTACCTTTCAAAGCTAGATGCTGAAAGTGACTTAGTGAATAAATTTGTAAGATTCTCATATGACTTAGTATGCAGTACTTTGATTTCGTCCATCTTTTACATTTCATGAGCATAGAAGAACTTGGAGTTGATATGCTTTGTGAGAGGACTCTTCACATAACTTATCTGCACTTGTGCAACACATGATGCATTATCTTCATAGATAATAGTGGGGGTTTGTATGGTATTCAATCCACATGACTGCTGGATGTGGTGAATCATCCGCCGAAGCCAAGAATATTCACGTGCGGCCTCGTACAGTGCTATAATTTCTAAGTGGTTCGTCGAAATTGATACAATGCTTTGTTTAGACGATTTCCATGAAATTACAGTTCCACCACACAGGAATACATAGCCTGTTTGCAACTTAAGCGTATGCGGAGTCAGCGGTAGTCAGTACAGATCATGCATAGCCAGTCATTGTTAGATCTTGGTTCTTTCTGTAGAACAGATCAAGATTTTTATTTCTTTGGAGGTATCGGAAAACGTCCTTTATTCCCTGGCAATGCCTTTTAGTAGGTTCAGCCCTATACCTTGCTAGAAGGTTCATCCTAAGACCGGGGTGGTCTAATCTATCATGCCAGAGACAGAAAAGTTCAGAGCTTCTAAAAAATATTTTCATGACAGTGTTGTTAAGAAACCGGGCCCGACCAGGAGTCCTGGCCCATATGGGGCACCTCATCCACTCGTAGTCTATATATAGGAGGGGGAGACCCCCGACCATTGTACATGTTCATTGAAAGAGCAATAAAGATAAGCCTACAGTCCCCTCATATCTCTGTGTTCATATCTATTATGTTCTTGTATCGTTCTTACAATTCTAAATTTGTCTACGAGGTAATCGGTCGGACTGGACTCGCTAGCGATGGTTCCTCAAAACGTTATCAGCACGACCGACTCTCCTCACATCGAAAAGGTAACCGTTGATCAACGACACTCGTAGATTGAATCGTCTTTCTAGATCGCTTTAAATACTGTAAATTTGCTTTCTAGATTGGTTTCCTACGGTGCAAATCCGCTCTAATCTACCACGAGCCCACTTGAAGTCACTGGCCAAGCCGATCGGTGGATTGCATGAAAGAGTAGATAATGATTGCACTGTAATTTGTAGATGCAATAGCACGAAAGGCACCATGTGCATGGCACCGCCTACAAGCGGCTGTCACCACCTCCGCGATACGTTACCAGTCGGCTAGTCCGCCGTCACGCATCGCCACGGAGGCAACGACAGAGCCACGCCGCTAGCACGTGTCAAGCATGCACATGTCGGCATGAAGCCGCGCCACCGATGCAGTCTCGCACTATATTATATGATATTGCATCGCATCTGCACGTATGAACAGAACGAAAAGCAACGCGCCGCGGCGCTGCGAGCACTCCCCATGTCACGGGCGAGCGCGGCACCACCCAGACGCCTCCCGGCCACCCGCGCGCCGCCTCCGCCTTGAAGCGCCACCGCAGGCGCAACACCACGCCGTTAGGTCGCCGCGCGCGCGCGCCCGGTCGTCGCGCGCGCCGCGTGCGCTCGCCAAGCGTGCCCGGTCGCCACACCGCCGCCGACGACCGCCTTCCGCCGGCCACATGCGCCTCGCCGCCGCCGCCGGTGCGCGCGCCCGCTCCGTCCTGAAGCGCGCCGTCGCGCCACCCTTCGCGCGCGCGCAGCGCGATCGGCAGCGCCGTCACGCCCGAGCCCCGCGCGACGACTCGCTCACCGGCGCCATGCCCGCGGCCGAGCGGCGCGCTCGCCGCCGACGCCGCGTCGCTTGTGGCGCGTGCGCGCGCAACACGACACCGCCACGCCCCTCGCCTCTGCGCGCGCCTCGAAGGTGGCGTCGGCGCCTCGGCTCCTTGCACGAGCCACCGCCATCGGTGTTTGAAGCGCCGCCACGAGCACTCACGGGAGCTAGAAACCTAGCTCGGTCCTAATGCGACCACAAGAGCCTTTGGTCGGTGCAAATGGGCCAAGCAAAGGCCGACCATGAAGGCGGTTCAATTTTTTTATTGGAAGTTTTGGAAAGAAAAAGAAACCAAAAGAAAAGGGAATTTGCAAAACTGTCCTCACAATTCTGAAAAATACGAGAACTTTTTCGCGAATAAGGATTTTTTGCGAAAAACTCCTCGAAATTGCTAAAAATTGCGCGCAAATTTTCTTAGAACTGAAATTTCGCACCTTAACCCTTGGAAATTGCAAAATTCACCGAAAAGCCATTTTCCAGTGAGAAAGGGCCGGGAATCAAAAAATTTTTTTGCACATTTTGAACTTTTGAAGCAAGTTTTACTTTGTTATTCTTATTTCTATGCAATTTATTTACTGTATTTACTATTGTTGATTATCTGTGATTGTTTATTTTACTTTCAATCATCGAAAATAGCAGTAAATCATGAAAAATACGTAGAAAAATACAGGAACATTATGAGAATTCTTACAACCATTTTATGCACATTACCAGCAGTAATCTTATGGACCTCTTGCATAAATATGCAGATGACTGGAATTACGAATCGGAGTTAGAGCTGCCCGAACATGGCCGTAATTATTTGACTTAGGCATCGATGTGAAATCGTACTTGGAGCCAAGAAGCTCGTCTTTGCTAGTGGACTCGGCGCCCGCAGATGCGTTCAAGCTGCGAGAGAATGATCAATCACTTCATTTCCTCGAGACACCATCTTTGCCTAATGCTCAAGAACGAATATATGGCGAGAAGAAGCGCTTGCGCTTTATGGGCATACAAGAAGCGGTTGAAAAAGCGAAGTACACCATCTGCCTCGAGCGAGCGCGAGAGTGGACTCGACTATGTTTTATTGACTACAAGACCGTGGAGAGTACAACTCGATTTTCACGAATTTGTACCAATCTTGGCTATGTGGTAAAGTAATCACGAGATCGAAGAAGATTGAAAACTCTCTCTACCTTTCACCCAAATACGGTGCAATCCACGCAACTACCGTCGGGATGGTTACAAAGAATATGCCGCGGCGATAGATATTATGCAAGTTGTGGAAGCTCAAGATGAGGTTCTCGGGAAAAAACTACATCTCACGTACGCTTAGTAGCAAAGTTGGCCATAAAGTCAACGCTAGCACTACAAGATGAGAAAGCCTCACTCAAAGCAAAGAGGTAAAAGGGTAAGATCATAAGTCACAAGACCAGCGAGAATGCTCAAGCCAAGAAAGACGAACAAAAGAAGCGCGATGAGAAATCCTATGGTCAGCAGGACCAAAGCTGCTACAAATGTGGCACTTGGGGACATTCGTCACGTATTTGCCGTGAACCACAGCACGTGATTGATGCTTTCAAGGCTAAGAAGAAGAGCAAAGAACAGCATGAGGCGCACCTCGCCATTGCGGGCATGGAAGATCCACGGTCATTGTCGCACCTATGGGCGTGGGCGACCTGCGGCGGCTCCTATCACTCCTTCTTTGGACATTCGCAGCAATTGCGGCGCGATTGCTGAAGAAGAGAAGATGAAATAGACGGTCGAGCAAAAGTTTCTTCATACCGATTCGATCTAGTACACGCATTGCACTTAGTTTTTACAGTCATTTGCAGTTTATGATTGTTGTAGAACTTTGAATTATTGAATAAAGGTTGTAAGCTCTAGAAGAGCAATAGCAATAAATTCTTATGATTAGTCTAGGAAGACCTTTTCTTGTATTAATAATAGCAAGTTTTGTTCTGTTTTGAAGTATTTTTGTGTGTGGTTTGCTTTCTACCCCATATTAATAAATAATTTATATATATCAGAACGCGTGTGGTGCCCTATGGAGGAAGTGTGCTTAGCAGATAGCGACACAACGAATACCATATTGAGAGAGACGAAAGTTTTTTAGTCGATCATCAAGAATACTGGTGGTCTTACGACAATCGCTGGCAGCCATACTTGCATAAATACTCCAAAACAGAACAAACTTGCTATTATTAATACGTGAAAAAGTCTTGCTGGACTCATCATAAGAATTTATTGCTATTGCTCTTCTAGAACTTATAACCATTATTTAATAACTCAAAGTTCTATGACAACTATAAACTGCAAATAGCTGTAAAACTAAGTGCAATGCGTGCACTAAATCGAATCAGCGAAGTATGAAGAAACTTCTGCCTGAATCTGGTCTATTTCTATCTTCTCTTCTTCGGCAACTACGGCTGCAGCCGCTGCAATGTCCAAAGAAGGAGTGATGGAAGCTGCTGCAGGGCTATCCACATCCATAGGTGTAGCCAATGACTGTGGGTCTTCCATGCCTGCAATGGTGAGGTGCGCCTCATGCTGTCCTCTGCCCTTTTTCTTAGCCTTGAAAGCATCAATCACGTGCTGCGGTTCATGGCAAATACGTGAACAATATCCCCAAGTACCACATTTGTAGCAGCTTTGGTCCTGCACACCATAGGGCTTCTCATCACGCTTCTTTTGTTCGCCTTTCTTGGCTTAACATTCTGCTTGGTCTTGTGACTCATGACCTTACCCTTTTTGCCTCTTTGCTTTGAGTGAGGCTTTCTCACCTTGTAGCTGTTAACGTTGACTTTATGGCCAACTTTGCTATTAGGCGGCTGTAAGATGTAGTTCTTCCTGAGAACCTCATCTTGAGCTTCCGCAACTTGCATAATGTCTATTAGTTCGGCGTACTCCTTGTAGCCATCCTAACAGTAGTTGCGTGCGGATTGTACCGTATTTGGGTGAAAGGTGGAGAGAGTTTTCTCAATCTTCTCCACATCTGTGACTACTTTACCACATAGCTGAAGACTAGTACAAATTCTGCGCAAAGCAGAGTTGTACTCCCCCATGATTTTGTAGTCAGCAAAACGTAGTCGAATCCACTTCTGCTCTGCCCGAGACAGGATGGTGTACTTCAGTTTCTCGAACCGCTTCTTCAGAGCGGTCCATAAAGCTAGTGCGCTCTTCTGTGCCATATACTCGTTCTTGAGCGTTAGGGAAAGATAGTGCCTCAGAAAATGAAGTGCTTGATCATTCTCCTCAGCAGTTGGAACGGCATCCTGCGAGGCGCCAAGTCCAATAGCAGCACAGAGCTTCTTGACTCCAAGTACGATTTCGACATTTGATGCCCAAGTCAAATAATTCTGGCCATGCTGGGCCAGCTTCTCGAACTCCCAGTTCATAATTCCAGTCATCTGCATATTTATGCAAGAGGTGCATAAGATTACTGCTGGTAACGTGCATAAAATAGTTGCAAGAATTCTCATAATGTTCTCGTATTTTTCTACGCATTTTTCATGATTTACTGTTATTTTCGATGATTAAAAAGCAATATAAACAATCACAGATAATTAAAACAGTAAATACAGTAAATAAATTGCATAGAAATAACAATAATATGCTTCAAAAGTTCATAAATATGTAAGAATTTGGATTCCATTTTTTTTTCGAAATTCCTTTTCGGCCAGCCTCCCATTTTTTTTCTCTACCGGCCTAGTTATGGGCCATGCCTTTTAAGGCCCATACGGTCACGTTGCAATGGCCTTTAAGGCCATTAGGCCACGTCGCATGGCCTTTAAGGCCCATTCGGCCTTTTTGGCTTGACAAAAAAAGAGGTAGTAGGGTTTTCCCTACCTATTTTCTTACGGAGGCGGCGACAGCTCCAAAATGTGCCCGAGGCGGCGGCTCCAAAAGCGTGCATGCGGCTCCAAAGGCGTGCACGCGGTGAGCGGGCGTCGGCGTGCGGGCCGGCGGTGCGGGCTGCTTCGGTGTGCGGGCCGACAAGTGGGCGTGGCCATGCGGCTGCTCCGGTGTGCGGGCCGACAAGTGGGCGTGGCCATGCGGGCTGCTCCGGCGTGCGGGCCGGTGAGTGGTCGTGGCTGTGTGGCAGCGCGAGGTGGTTGCCATGCGGCAGCGTGAGGACGGAGGACGCGGCCGTGCGGCGGCGTGTGCCCATCTGGCGCCGGTGTTGCGTCGCGGCCGGTGCGGCTCTGGGCCGGCAGCGTCGTGCGATGGCGGCCGAGGCTCGGCGGCGCAGCCTCTGAGCTCGTGATCCGGCGCCGATGGTGGCTCCTCCTTTTTTTTTTCCTTGTGTCGGGTAGTGCCGATGGCTCGGCCATACACGGCCTGCTATGGGCACTTGAGGTTCGTCGCGGTGGTGCGCCTGCGAGGCAGCCACGACGGCATGCGAACGGCGTCGTGCGGGCGGCGGCCGTGCGGCTCGACCGCCATCGGCAGACGCTCCGGCGCACGCAAGACACCATGGTCGGCGATGCCCGGCTTCGCCGCGAGAGTGGGGAAGGGTAAGCATGGATGCGCCGGCTGGCCGTACGGGACCGTCGGCCAAAGTTTTTTTTCTCCCTTTTTTACTGTTCAATGCGCTTGTGTAGCGCTCCCTTGCAGGGGCTGGCGGCCTCGTGCGGGCGACGCGACGATAAGACTGCATGCGGGCGGCGCCTCTGCAGGAGGTCCGAGCCTGTGGTGCCATCTTCGGGTGGCATGCCGTGGGGAGCCCGTGCAGGGCGGCGCTATCTTCAAGTGGCTGGGCGCGACTCCAGGCCGGCGATGGCGTGGCTCTACAGGGCTGTCTTTTTTTTTTCGTTACTGTTTATACATGTATATGAGATGCGATGCAATGTAGTGCTAGACATGCAACGATCTATAGTGCAATCAACATCCACTCTTTCATGCGATCTACAGATCAGCTTGGCTGGCGACTACAAGTCGGCTCGCAGTAGATCAGAGTGAATTTGCGCCGTGAAAAAATAATCTAGAAAACAACAATTGTAGAATTGAAAACGATCTAGAAAACAATTCAATAAACGAATGTCGTTCATCGACGATTACCTTTTCGATACGAGAAGAGTCGATCGTGCTGATAACGTGTTGAAGAACCGTCGCTGGCGACTCCAGTTCGAGCGATTACCTTATAGACAAATTCAGAATCGTAAGTACGATGTAAGAACACAAGAACATAATAAGAGATGAACATATAGATATATGGGAACTGCAAGCTTTTCTTTATTACTTTTCTCAATGAACGCGTATAATAGTCGGGGGTCTCCCTTCTATATGTAGACTACAGGTGGATGAGGTGCCCACCTGAGTCAGGACTACTGGTCGCGGCCCGATTTCTTAACGGTTTTTTCCACTTCTTTTTTGGTAAGAGAACGATGGAATTAAGAGGGAGAGAGCAAAATGGTCGGAAACCATATCACGTCCAAAAGATTCGCGTGGTTGTTAGAACCACCTCGCGAGTTTGGATCGAACGGTCCTGCTTGATAAACCTAGCGAACGAGCGCCCAGGGTAATCTCACGATCCGCACGTCGCCCCGACCTCCGCTCCATAAATTATGAAACCCTAACCCCGGCCGTCGCTTAAGGCAGCAAACAGAGAGAGTAGTAACAGGCCCTTGTTTGTGGGTGGGCCGTGGGAATGAAAGGAAAAGCAGCAATGAGCCGGCGCGTCGTCGACAACGACCCGCTTGCCCTAACCCTCGGACCCATCTACTCCGCCGCGCCGCTCCGGGCCGCCGCCTTCTCCTTCTCCTCCTCCCCCGGCGCCGTTCCCGTGGGCGACGGAGCGGCCGGCCCGGCACGACACCCAGGAGAGCCTGCTGCGCTGGGGAATCACGTCCGTGGAGGGCGAGGCGCTGCAACGCCAGGGCGACCGTTGTTAGCAAAATCAGAGATGAAATCACGCACACATGTTCTCTTAGTGGACACAAACACACGCGAGAGAAGGAAGACGAAGAACAGATAACGCACAAGACTTTGGTGCTCAGCCACAACAGCTTGACCTAGCTTTTCTTCGTTATTCTCTCATTTGCTTCACTTTACAAACTAACAGATACTCTTTAAATACATGCAGCAAACTAGTTCCACCGCACACGCCATGACTCAGGCAACGTGCGCATGCAGCGCCACTAACTCTTCTGCACCAGTCACCACTAACAAACTAACTCCATGCATGCACTAACTCCCTAGTCAATCGCCACTTTAGCAGATCATGGCCGCATCATTCTCAACGTGCAACTCAAACATGCATATCACTCTTCTAGCTACTGCACAGCCAGGCAACACACACAGTTTGTGTTGACACATTCGAGGGCGACCTTGGTCTACCTCCCTAGTTCCCTATCCTTTGTGTTCCCTATCCGTCGGATCTCCGCAAATGATACGCCATATCATATATGTGAAAAAAAAAAAGCAAGCAGCTCGGCACTTATCAACATAGAAGATGCAAAGATACAGAAAGGGAAGCTACGTTTGAAAGCAGTATATTATCTCCCTTCCGTGAGATATTTTCCCTCGACCTTCCCCTCATCCTAGTAAGAAAGGAAGAAGAGTACCTCCCAACACAAAAGGTTGCGGGTTTGTATCCATTACGAAGTAAAGGACCGTCACCTACAAAAATGAAAAGTAGATGAAAAGTGAGACAGATGATCACCTAAATGCGAAGTGAGCAAAAACAACAAAAATCAACTCATAAAAATCGTCAGTCTCCCCGGTTTACATGAACAACCAAATAAAATTACCGGTTGCTTTATTTTTCTATGAATTTAATTAAGTTTGCATTTTATTTGCAAACAGGTTGTCACGAATTTCGATTACGAAAGTAAGCTACATGGATACGATAAGTATGCAGGTTAAGTACAGATCATATTTTTTTTTATATTAAAAAGCGATCGCAAAAATAGAAAAACAAACCGAGATTCCACATGCTACTTCATTGTTAACACCGTTTCCTGAATTCTTGTATCCTAACAACTGTATATACCTCCATGGTTATCACAACTATTGATCAAAATTTGGCTTTTGATATCGACGAAAACTTTATGCACCTGCGAATCGGAGGAGATGAAATCGACACCAAGTGAACGCAGAAGAAGAAACGCCCCAGATCAACGTACTGACACCAGGTCACCAGGTAGGGTTTTCGCTTCCGAGATCGACGGAGAACCGGAGATGAAATCGGCACTCGCCTACAGCAATTGATGAACGAACAGAGAAGCAGGAGAAGAAGCGCCCCTGGTCCAGCAGCGATCGAGGCGCGGATGCCGCGACGAACGACAGCAAGCAGCAGCGGAGAGGAGGGGGCAGGGAGGAGCCAGAGCGGCGCGGTCGAGAGGCAGGTGTAGGTCGCCGCCCCTGCTAGAAAGGCGGTTGCCCAAAGCAGGCTGTAAATCGCCGGCCTGGAAAGGAATTCGTATTGGGCCTGAAGACTTGTTGGGTTCGATTGGGCTGGGTTAGTGGGCTGGGTGGGCTTGTAACTGAATGACAGAACTCCCCCGAAATAGCCCGTTTACAACCCACTAAAAATAGCATCTCCTAAAGCCGGCCCTTTTTCTTTTACAACAGCCTCCCCTCTGCTCCCCGGTAGCAGCACAACGCGACGACGACGCATGCAGATGCAGGCAGGGAGACGACGACGCAAGTCCTCGAAATTGGACATGTATGGTGCAGTATCATGGAGTACTATATAGCATGGGCCATGGCCCTGATGTTGGCGCCGCCACCGGTCACCCCTGCCTCTGTCCATGAGTGCTGCAAGCCTGCACCCTTCACCCATTAATTGGAGGCAGTCTCGGCGTAAGATGGCGTCGATCTTGGTTCATCAACGCTGCCTCTGCCGCTCTACATGCGCATGATTAAGCTATGCTGCTGAGTTCAGTACGTGTGCACGGAAGCTGGTCGGAGATATGTAGCAATGACGGACTAGTAGCATGAACTGGAACTTTGGCACAGCACTTGACGCATTCGCAATGGAGCCTCATCTGGTCACTTGCTGTTGGAGCATATATATGCTACAGTGCTTGTACCCATGTCCACACAAAGAAACATGAGCTCGACGTGGCCTGAACCCTAAAAAAACGTGGCTCCATATGCTTATCATGATCGGTGTCGGCCAAAATTGGTTGGTGGTTGCATACTGGTGAGTGGTGACTTCAGCCTTTCTTCCTGTACTGTGTATGATCAATTTCTGCTTCTGTTCTCTGAACTGAGTGATTGATAACTCTGCTGTTGCGCCTCATCTGCCATGTGATTCAGGTGACGAACATTTCCATGAATTTATAAGCTAATGAAGTTGGTTGGAACTGCGTTTCTTCCATCTACATCTGCCACAGTATCACGTTGCCCTGGCCTGAAGTGGTTCACCTTGTTCCAATAAAATCACGTTGCTCTGTCTGGCTACTCGGACAGACTACAGTTTGAACTTTGAATAAGATGATAAGGATTGAATGGGTCTATGCAATATTTAGGCATCTGCACAACATGACTAAATTGGACCTGCATGCCCTCGTTAACTTAGAACAGACAAAGACCTGCAAGCTCAACCTGACGCACCGACGTGTGACTCAATTTTCTTAGACCAAAAGATGATGAGAAACTTGATTGCAGATCAAACAGATCTGAGTTTTTGGCTGATTGTAAAAAAGAAGAATTATGTTACAATATGAATGATTTATGATGCCGTTCCTTTTTTTTTCTTTTTCCCTTTTGTTTGCGATGAATGATGCCCGGTCTTTTTAAGTACACAACAGTTGGAAACTTGGAACCCAACCTGTTCTATTCTTTTCACATAATCAACCAAGTTAGGCAACAAAGGTAGTAGATTGTAGTGTAATTATGTAAATGTAACTTTCTTGTAACTTCATTTTTGTGGTGACTCCTTTTTTGTTTTTTGAGAAAGCATTTGTCTTGACTCTTGATAACGCCATGTTGCACTTGCTCAAACTTCTCAGCGAAGGATGCAGTTTTTTTATTTGCACTTGACCATCATCTGTTGCCATTTTTTTAGAAGGCATTTGTCTTGACTCTTGATAACGCCATGTTGCACTAGCTCAAACTTCTCAGCGAAGGATGCAGTTTTTTATTTGTTTGAATTAATCATGAAGACAACACATATATGATGGTCCAGTGTGGGGCTTCACTCCAATCAAATTAAATGGTGGGCAACTAATCTGACATGGAGATTTTTCAGCACATTTGAATTGTTTGTGACCACTGAAACCACAAATCTTTGCTTTCTGTGGCACCCACGCCATCAAAAATTTGAATGATGTGCCCTTCTGAGTTCTGAGGTCTGACCAAACTAGATAGACCTGAACTAATGTCTCAACAACCCCATATCCGGATGTATTGACGAATAATCCGGGACCGTTGAGACGTACGTGTCAATTCTTAGATTTCTTTGGTCTTCTCCTTTTCTGAAAGCCTGGATGAAAATTATTAATTCTGATCCATGTATGAATCATGTTGTGTATATCAGTTGGTTAGTTGGTACTACCTAATTATTTTCCTTTTTACAAAGATGTATCACTAATTCACTATGCACTTGTTCTTTGGGGGCACAAGATCCTTATGTTTGCATTGGATTTTTGGGTCATCTATGCTCTACAACTGCCAAGAACTTTAATAACCAAAGGAGAGAAATAAGGTCAGGAAAAGAAGGATGCAGAGGGAAGAATCTGCAAGTTAGTCATAATCTGTGTAGTTAGTACTCTTTGGTATCTCGTCTGGCAGCTGTTTGATGCAAGTTTTGTCAAATCAGAACGGCGCACATAGAAGGCAACATGCACATGGCTTCAGAAGATTCGGCAAATGAATAAATATTACGGATGGCAAACAGCTTGACTCGCATGTTAATGCGCGTCTAGAGCCAAATCAAGTTTTGTAGAGCTGTATACGACTGACCGAATCATGGCGTGAAGACCTCCAATTAAGCCACCGGATAGATTACTAATTCGTAGGTCTTGTATATATGCATAGGTTGCAAATTGAACACATGCATCTGTATATGTGTAACTCTGAAGTGGCTTCTCTTATGGGCGAGGTTAACCATCGAGATCGATGAACAATGCGTACTAATACTCAAGGATTTGTTTTAATTTGCATGGTGTATCGTATCATATAGTAGCACTCACGGGTTTGGTTTACCTTACCTAATAGATATCAACTTGTGATCAAGCTTAAAAGATTTTTGGACGACCGATCTTAACCTCGCAGGGGTAAACATATCATATATCACGTTGATACCAAAAATAGAGACACCGATAGACATTAAAGATTTCAGGCCAATCTCACTCTTGTATAGTATACCAAAACTGATTAGCAAAGTTCTGGCATTAAGACTGAAACGGAAAGTCTCTGATCTCATTGATCAAATGCAGTCAGGATTTATTAACAAAAAGTCAATTGCAGATAATGTCATTCTAGCCTCTGAATTAGTCCAATGTGCACTCAAAAGGAAAAAACCAATGATAGTACTCAAACTGGGCTTCCACAAAGCGTTTGACATGATTAGTTGGGAATGTTTATTGTACATCTTGCAGCATACAGGCTTTGATAGCAGATGACCAAATGGATACGCAGCATCCTATCAACCAGCAAAGCGCACATACTCATCAACGGTGCAATAGGCGACCAAATTCAATATCAACGAGGTGTCCGTCAGGGAGACCCCCTCTCTCCGTATCTCTTCATTCTAGTAGCTTATACAAAGATTAATAAAGCAGGCTGGGAACAATAGCATAATCTCCCATCCACTAGACATTCAAGGAAACAAGTCAATCCTACAATACGCAGATGACACTCTCATATTTATGAAAGGCACAATACATCAAGTGGCGACTCTAAAGGAACTACCAGATACATTCGCTTGTTTCTCAGATCTGAAGATTAATTATCACAAAAGCACACTAATACCAATACATATGTCAAGTGAGAATGCAAGTACGGCGGCTACTACCTTACAATATCCTATCACCTCTCTACCATGTAACTATCTAAGTCTCCCTCTCGCCACGAGCAGGATTCCTCACAGCTTACTACAACCGATCATTGACAAAGTGGATCGAAGACTGGCTGGATGGATTCCAGGCCTACTATCCTGGGGAGGAAGAATAACAATGATAAACGCAGTGCTGTCAACTATACCAACGTACTACATGAGTTGCTTCAAGTTGTCGGGCCGTAGCATTGACGCTATTGATAAAATTCGAAGGAAATTCTTTTGGCGTGGAGATAGGGAAATGCATAGAGGTCACTACCTTGTTGCCTGGACGACTGTTATTATGCCAAAAGAGCAAGGGGTTAGCACTCAGAGACCTCAGACTTCATAACCAAGTATTACTCATGAAATTCACAACAAAGCAATTGTCTAATCATACAGATCCTTGTTTCCAATAGATAAGAATGCATTATATTCAGAATGATGTACCGACACAATCTCGACATAGAGACACAACAACTTGGAGAACAATATCGGCAGTACTACAAGTGACAGTGCAACTCACAAAAGTGATCATTGGTAATGGATCAAACACCATGTTATAGAAGGACAACTGGACTACAATGAGACGACTTCAGCTCAGATTACCGACCCGGTTCACTTTCGCGACTCATCCAAATTGCAGTGTATGATCACAGTATAGGGATAACAATTGGACGGTTTCGCTGCAGCCGGTTCTTTCATAACAAGCCGCTTCAGAATACCAAGTCTGCGAGCTTTCCTATCCGCCCAACAACTACAATCGGATACCTTGGACCAAAGGGTAGACATATCGACCTTGGCTGCCCAAACTACATCAGCATTCTACAGAACCTTGTCATTTCATGGCCTAAAACGGCCAGCAAAGGATTACACTTGGAATCGATCAATACCACACAGCTGTGCAGAATCTTCTTATGGCTAGCTTTCAGAGGACGACTAAACACCAGAGACAACATGACAACAAAGCATTGGATGCACGACCCGCATTGTGACATCTGCCCTGCAATAGAAACGATTGATCGCATTATTTTACGTTGCAAGCCTGCAGACAATCTCTGAAAAAAAAAATTAGGGCTTACAAGAGAGGCAAACTCGTCTTAGAATATCCTACAATTCTTGGAAAAAACAATGATAGGAGATGAAGTTTTCCCTAAAATATGGCCAATTTGCTTTGTGGCCTGCGTTCATACATTATGGATTACGAGAAATAATCGGGGTTTTCAACACTCTGATTGTAATGCGACAGTACTACGACATAAGATTCAAATTAAGCCTGATCAATCTTTGGATGCACCGGACGAAACCCAAATATCAGGAAGGTATTCGGCAATGGAGCCAGCTCTTGTTGTAACACTATTCGTTGATCTTTCTTTTTAGTTCTTTCTTTTTCTTTTTTCTTTTTTTCTATTGCTTCTTTCTTTCTTATGTAACTCTTGTTTGACAATCATCAGAATACAATGATGATAAGGTAGAGATTCCTCTAACTTCTTACGTAAAAAAAAAAACTAGATTGAGTGGGAGAAAAATACTTACAGGAGTGCAAGAAAATTGTGCTTATGCCTGTTACTAGATGTCTTACACATGATAGTCATCACGAGATGAGGTATGAACTTAACCAACAATTATTAGGACTAGAAAATCCGTGGTTTGTCGGCGTTAATCTGACTAGCTACATCGTCGTCGTTCCGAGCGCATCTTCATCAGCAGCACATATGCGACTAGTTAGCTGACTTAAGGTTTTCTTTAGCCCAATTCTCTCTTTTGTACGACAAATTAGATGGGTTGACACACTGTTTGTACTTTTCCTTTTGGAAAAACCCCACCATGTTTGTACTTTGCTTACGTCGTACTACGTGTCTCACCATGGTTGATTAGAGCATAAGGATACAGTGATCAATTAATTGATCATGACGATGTGAATGGGCGCGTCAACTGTCAGCTACCTGCACTTACCCAAAGTAAAGTTGTCTAATAACTGAAGAAAACTATGCGCATGCTGCATATATCTACACTCCTTTCCGCATTCTTATACCACAGTGCCATAATATATATCAATTACCATTCTGACTGCACACGTTTGGTTAATTAAAGCATTTCCACTGTGTGTATCTGAAACTTGCTCACGAAATGAGAAAGCGACCGGAATCTCTTACTATACGTGGATGCAGGTAATATACTTTGTACTACGTGTCAGATGCAGACACGACAGAAAATACACAAGTCGAATAGTGCGTTACAAGTTGCAAGTCAAGGACAAAATAAACAGCGAAACTACTAACCAAGTTTGCTGTATTTTTTCTTCTCTCTCCCTAGCTAGTCAAAGAAAGCGCTCGTGGAGACTGGAGAGGTAGCTTTCAAACGGTACTGAAGTGAGAGTGCAGCCATGCCGATTAAACAATAAATCCAGCGA
The DNA here is from genome assembly GCA_036346255.1 of Ampelocalamus luodianensis. Taxonomy (NCBI): domain Eukaryota; kingdom Viridiplantae; phylum Streptophyta; class Magnoliopsida; order Poales; family Poaceae; genus Ampelocalamus; species Ampelocalamus luodianensis. The sequence continues at coordinate 66,236,964 of CM070618.1, forward strand.
TGGAGGTAACCACTTGAGTACCTTGACCAAGTTTGCTTTCGATGCGCTGCAAGCTGCTGATTAATTAGGCAGCATGCATCAACCGATCCATCCATCGCCTGTGAAGTTTGACCAATGTCCAAAGCTGCCAATGGCGTTCCATGTTGTGCTATACATCTCAATCTCAGATGTCCATCTCCATGTAATGTAGTGCTTATCTGTCCCACAGTTCCGTTCACAAGTATACGATGTTTTAGAAAATGTGCATATATATATATATATATATATATATATATATATATATACTATTTGTATTGGTTATGTGAAAATCGATTTCATTTGATTTGTTATGAAAAAATTCATAATATAATTATTTTATGATATATTTATATAAAAAGTAATAATTAAAGTTGCATGTTAGAAACCGCGTGTCGATATCCAAAATATAAATATATTTTTGAACAGAGGATAATATTTGTGGGATTAAAGTGAGCTCGAGCACACGTGGCATGCTGTTTGTCACACCTTGCGTACTCCCCAAGAGCCACACAACGGATTAATTAATCGGGGGCGAGCTTAGTTGTTGCCAGTTAAAATATCTCTCTGCATTGCTTCTTGATTCGGCAAGCTAGGTAGTAGAACCGGCCAATTTGTCGATTTCCCAATGCTACTTTGGTGATAAGCTAGCTAGCCTAGGTGGTCTCGGTTGTTGTAGTTTAGCCCTAAAGCTTTAAACTAATGGCATTTTTTCAGTTGTCCCTGAACTTACGCAGTAGTCACCACTCGTTAGTTTGGTGGGGAGTCTTTCCTAAATTGGCACGTTTTTTAATAGCACAGAGCTCGCACAAAAAATACAAAAATAACACCATGGTATGCGCTACCGTACTTACAGTTCACAGAAGTTTGGGGTAGGAACATGCCTGCCCGTGAGCATGTCATCCTACTATGGACTAGGACTGCGGCAGGCGGCTTGCCGTACACTGGGAGCGCAACAGGTGGCTTTTGTGGATTGAGAGCGCGATAGGGGACACGTGTCGCTTGTCTAGCCTACCATGGTGCTATTTTTGTCATTTTGGATACAGAGAGGGCTGTATTTGCTATTTCGTTTAAAAAATATGTTAAATGAGCCAAAAACTCATTGGGTGGGTATATATAGTAACTGTATACGTAAGACTAAGGGTTATCTGGATTGTGCCAAAATTGAGTTGGCCTTGGACTCTTGGTCACTAATGATTTAGCTAAAGTTCTGAAAGAAAATAAACTACGATGCTAGCATGGTGTGATTTTGCCCAAAATTTTTGCGACAAGTCAAACACATCCCGAAATTTGGTCAACATACTGCCACATTTCAGCAACCAGACAATTCTAGCAACCTTCAAACAAAACAGCCCCTAATTTCCGTGGAGCTGAGTACTACTAATAAAATCTTCAGTAATGTTTCAAGAACTAATGCATGGAGCATGGTAGACTTATTGACTTTGACTAGTAGTATTATTAATCTGCCCTGCCTGAATAGGGATAGCAATCGGGCGCGGCGGGCACGCGTATTGCTCGCCTATACTCATGTCCGCGACCCTGATTTCCCCCCACGGGCATGTCCGCGAAGGACGCCGGGCGAAGAACCTCGCTCATACCCGTCTCCCGCGGGTATTCGTCGCCTGTGGGTATGCCCGTGTCACGACAAGCAAGGAAGGGTGTTGAGGAGGAGGCCGTGCGGGAGGAGGGGCCAGGTGTTGAGGAGGAGGCTGGGCAGGAGGAGGCGACCGAGCGAGGTCAACCGGGTGGGAGGAGGGGTGGTGGCTGGGCATGAGCCAGACGTTGAGGAGGAGGTTGGGCGGGAGGAAGCGGTCGGGCAGGTCGGCTGAGCTTTGACGTCAGCGGGCGTGAGGAGGGGCGGCGGCTGGGAGGAGGATGGGGGTGGTGGCCGACCGGGAGGAGGACGAGGCGGATCTGGATCTGGAGGTGGCTTGAGTGCTTGATCAGGCGCCGTCCGGGAGGCGGCGGCTAGGCATGAGAGGCGCGGCTAGGCATGAGAGGCGGCAATGGCGAGGCGAGGCGGGCGGGCGGGGGACGGCTACCGGCCGGGAGCAGGACGTGGGCGGCAGCCGACCGGGAGGAGGATGGGGGCGGGTCTGGATTTGGACTTCGGTGGTGGTGGCTTCGCGTGTTTGTGGCTGACGACTGGGAGTTGGGACTTGGTGGCTGGCAGCTGAGAGTTGGGACTAGGGTCTGAGTAGTAGTGTTGGCCCACATGTTAGTGTATGACGCGGGTAAATGGGCGAAACAGGCACAGGTGGAGTTCACCCCATGCTCGTGCCCATTTACCCAATAGACAGAGAGTTTCCCCTATTTTCATACTTGTGGGCAAAGAAAACAACATATGTCTGACTCCATTAGGATATTTACTTGCGGGCGCGTGGGTAATCGGGCACAATTGCCATCTTATACCTAAAGCATTGTATGCGAAGCTGTACATCACAAGTTATCCAGGTTCTAGGCTACGAGTACACCACTTGCTGGAGACGTAGTTGGATTCTAGACTATAGTACACCACTTGCGGATGTAGTTAATCTCGCAACAAACATACATAGCATTGCATAGCCAATTAGCTCAATCATAACGCATCATTCATTCAACCCGACATTCAGACAACAAGAGAATCAAGTCGGTAAGTAAAATCGCATTGTCCTTGTCATTTGCATTAGATAAATAAGTCTTTGGTAGCATTGTTTACAAGAGTATTTTACATCATTTAGTTGCAATCATGTGCATCTTGGCATTTCCTTCTTTGCATAGCAAGTAACACAATCCCAACTCAACAAAGCCTAACTCTTGCATTGCATATCACGAGCCCTCCGTGTATCTTGTTCATTGACCGCCGATCCGTCAAACCTTGTGTGGATCGAGTCATCCAAAATTTGCACGCTTACCACTTCTCTACCAGATTGTTAGATAGAAGCAAGCCTAAGTTTGATTAAAGTAAGGGTTGGGAGAAAGGGAAGATTGCCGCCGATTTCCCAAAGTGCAGAGACTACCCAGTAACCTCGACCAGTCGGCTCCAAGATGTGACCATCGAGATACCTGCATCAACCGAGTTGGTCGGCCTTGATCGCCAAGATGTCCGCATCACACTGAGGATAAGGCCATAGTGGTCAATCGGTACCTTCACTTCCGTGGGTCTCTCATCCGTTAATAGAATCCGACACCCACGTATACCGAATTACCAACAAATGAGAATCCTCGGATTGTGATCTAGTAACCAATGGACCAAAAGGTCCTTAGCCCAAATAGCATCACAAGAGAGCCTAAGGATAAGGCGGGCATAGTGGTCATTAGCAACACAAGGCAAGCCACAAATGAATGCATATCCCTGGTAAGCTATTCACATCCACAAAGCCATCCTCCCACTTATTCTCACCAAAGCAACAGACCAGAAGAAAGAGGGGAGCAAGAGAGGAGGGAGGCGAGAACAAGGGCACGACGGCGGGCCGTAACTGCAAGCAAAGAATCAAGGCCACACCGAGACCGGCAAGAGGACATCCACCCCATTACCGGCGGCTCACCGACCACCACCGCCACCACCCGGCCGCAACCCACAACCGACCAAACCCCAACACCTGGTAAACCATCTCCATGCTTTTCCCACAACCATATTGCCATTCACCATACACGAGCACCATCCACCACATTCACCGACGCCACAAAGCAGAAGGGAGCAAGAATGGAGAAGCGCGGAGGCGGAAGCTCGCATCCTTGGCATCATCACTTGCAAGCCACCCACAACAAGGAGAAGGAGGAGAGCACCGCACAAGGCCAACGATACCATCCACTTGCCCCCATCCTCAACCCAACAGAGGTAACTCTGGCCACCCCGACATGCTACACACCCACATCATTCACGATATCCCCGCATCTCGCAGGGCGATATCTAACTCTCGCCACTAGCATCACAGAGCAAAGAGAGGGAGGTAGAGGAAGGATGTAGGGAAGTATCACCAAAGATAGCAAAGTTGAGTCGAACCATCGAGCACCCAAAGCAATCCCATCCAACATTTCATCATCGTGTAAACATATGCATTTTGAGCTTGAGGTGAGCATGTTCATACCTCCAAGAGCACCTTCACATCCAGACCGCACCCACCGACCGCATCCATGCATAAGTAGCATTCATCAGAACTTATAGCAAGAACCCTAGATGAGCATTAAGAAGGGGAGGGCTTCGTGTTCGTGCCGCGACCGAGGCGAGCCGAAGCCGGGCCGACGCCGGACCGTAGATCGGCGTAGCAGGGAGGAATAGGAGGACCGAGCCGAGGCGAGTAGAGACGCTGCGCCGGGCTCGCCGCTGATGAGGAGGAGGCGACGGATCCAGCCGGGAGGAGAGACCGAGCCGACGGTGGAGGAGGCCGATCCGGCACGGCGAGTAGAGCTCAGCGGCGGTGCGTGAGCCAGTGAGAGAAAGGAGGAAGGCGGAAAGGCAAGGGCGCCAAGGAGCCGACGAGGAGAGTGGCGGGCGGTTGAAATCGGGAGGAAAGGGGGATCGAGGTAGTGTGAGTGAGGCCGTGTGTGTGGGCCGTGTGTGTGGGTTGAGTAGGGACGGCCGGTGTGAGTGAGAGGAGAGAGAGGAGGTTAGGGTAGATTAGAGTTAGGTTAGGTTAGAAATGGAGTTGGGTTTGGGAAGATGTTAGTAGGCGATTAGCTTTAGATTAGCCATATGATCGTGTCTTTTAGGAGCAGCTGTTAGTTAATTTTGGGTTAGTGTTAGTCTATTAATTGTTTGTTGCGTGAGCCTTGGTTTGTCGGTCTTAGCGAGTAGACCGTAGAGCTGCTAGATCGGGAGGTATTAACTTAGCTTAGGTCGCAAAGCTTTAAGTAGTTAATTTGTGCTAACTCGGTAGAAGCACTAACTATGTATCCATATTATCACTCAAATCAAATATGTATTTACTTATATTATTATCCAAACATTTGCTGCAGATTTAACCAAAGACCGAACACGGGAGCACTGACAGATTTTTCGCGACACCAACCTTTCCTACTTCTAAGGCAAGCGATCCTCTTGAACATTAATATAGTTACTTAAAAATATACCCTATCTTGCACTATTATATGTATTGCATCAAAATGATTTTCCAAAACCTAAAGAAAATGATTGAGATAAGATAAGATGATTAAGAAAGATTGAGACTTACTAGAGGGTAAAAAGGGGCCTGGCCGGGAAGCGATGATGATGTTGAGGTAAGAGGTGGGCCCTTTACATATGGCTATAATATAAGGACCAACAAACTCTGCTCTGGCCGATGTCAGATCCAAGCAACCATTTTCCCGCTTCATGCGTAAAATGCTACCTTGTTACGTGACTATGCTCTCCACATCTGTAAGTACAGTGTGTGTGAGTGATATGGAGGAACCCAGACCGGTGGGGATAGTCCGGAAGTGGGGATCCAAGGCGCTATATGCGCTAAGGTGGAGTGTTGAGTGCAATGAAGTCGCTCAACCAACCTCACCGTAACTCCTGGTGGATGATGAGGTGCAGCGCGTGACTTAACTGCAGACCGCTAAGGTGATGGGTGGAGAAATTAATCACGAACTCGAAAACGCTCAGATTCTGATCTCGAACCCGCATCTAAGGTAATGCGTGGACCCTGCTCACAAAGAGTTCGTAATAGCATGGGTAAAGTGGTACAAAGCCCATGCGCAGTTAAACAAATCATGAATTCATGCCGCCTGTGATTGGAGCTCACGGGAACCAGTGGGGTCTTTTGTCTCTCCGAGCGACTAGTAGAGTTTTTCAAGATAAAACTTGCCACCCTTTTGTCTAGATTTATTTTCTAAAGTGAGATGATTTAGAATTTGTGATAAGAGTAGAGATAGTGCATCTCGTGCATCTTTTGCTATTAATGCTTGGTCGAGGCATATCTGTACTCAATCTTGTTAGTATTCTCCTTTGTAGATCCTAGTCCGACGGGAACTATCCAGTGGGACGGGACTGGCGTACAAAGCAATACCGAGGAAAAGGGCTTTGACTAAGAGGACCTGTGGTGAGTTAGGAGCTACTTTGGCATGTGGGACTGATAGGGTCGCCAGACCAGTAAGGCATAAGAGAAGGGAAGTTCCTTTGGGTATTTATAAATCGGTATTAAGATCTTAGTTCAAGGTGGCTAATGCTGAATAAATGACGCTTTATCTTATTGTTCTCCACAGAACTCGTAAAGGCTTACTATTCGCTGGAGCGTTGTTCTATCGAGCAAACGAATAGTAATCGCCTAAGTGTTATTACCCTCGTAATGACACGGCGCCAGATGGTATCGTGAGCAATAGGTTCGCCACGCTAATAACATAGAAACCGTAGCAAGAACTTAGGTGTGCTTTTCTCACCGCTATATTGCAATAATTAGCTTATTAACTCTCATCCCCATATCAATTTCTATTTCCGTCCCGCTTCAAAATTATTATGTTAAAAACCTCATCTTCTTTAAAGTGAGCACCGCTAACATAAAACCATCCCTTCAGGATGTTTAGATTAACTCTTCCATCCGATAGAGTACGGGGAAAAGCGCAGCTTCACATAAGGACTCGTGGTTGTTGATTCCCAGATAATCATAGACTAGCAATTCGATCTAGGGTAGAATGCTTGAGACTATAGGTGGTGAAGCATCAATATAAGATCATAAGTGCATGCCGGGTTAGAGGCTTGCAAGAGAACTCGTATGGACCTACTTTTCCACCTCCTGATAAGTCTAGACCATACCATTAGCTTCCTTATCTTTTCATTCTTGTAACCAAAGTGACATGTCACTCTCGCAAATCAAGAATCTTAAGGAAACGAACTAATGGTCGACGGAGTAAAAAGAGGTCTTATCCCTTCTCGCACTTCGTTTTCCGGACGAGTGGTCCGTGGCACCCGAGGCTGAAGTCGCGCACTCAGAACGGTCTCCGCGCATCGTGAATGAGTCTCGGCGCGTCCCAAACACGTGGTTTGGGCGGTCTTGAGAACGGATCTCAAGCGCACCGCACGTGGATCCAGGTAGTGTAGGTCGCACTCAGGCAAGCTCGAGTGGTCCCAAACACGTGGTGGGCGGTCTTGAGAACGGATCTCAAGCGCGGATCGAGCACGCAGAGACCTAGTATAGGATATGGATCTTTTGCATCTCTATGTTTCTTGGTGTTATTTGATTTTCTGTGGCGTAGTACAACTCACCGCGGTTAACTCTATCGCCTAAACATGATACCCTCTATCTACTTCAAATCATTGTCAAGAAGCAAGGAAATTGCAACCCGCAGAAGATCTCGTCGGTAAAAATCGCGGCGCGCAACGCAACGCCACTCTTAATACTTTTCCTCAGACACGGATCGCTTGTCAATAAATCGACATATAAGGATAGGGATTTGGTGAAAACCTTCTAGCATGCATGTGGTTGCATGTGATATGCTGGATAATACCCACCCTGCAAGCGCCCATCCTATTGCAATCAAGGGCCACAAACACTCACCAATGACGACAACAAATGGATATATGACAAAAATTGGTCTCTACAGATGAACCACCGTCAGAAACTAACTGCCCCTCCTGTGGCTTCAACCCATCAATATAGGAGGTACCACCAGCCATCTACGACATTGTTGATATGGCTAACTCACTTGAAAATTCTCAATTCGGCACAACATCTTAGCTATAATTAAGATCAGAATACTTCAGAGACACCGAGCATCATGAAGGTAATTCTGAATACAAAGGTGGATATTTATGAACCGAGTACCTAGTCGGCTCAAGCAGATTCTCACCGAGGATAAAGCTCGATGAGTCTAAGGTGGATGTATCGTCACCAGCGAAGAAACCTCCGTGATCTAAGCTATATAATGACGAGTTAATGGCCATCAAGTTAGCCGAGGATAACACAACAATTATAGTTCCACCATTTGCAAATTTCACACCCATGGACCAAATTGAGCTTTAGCGTTTTCAATCCCGCATTTTCTCGGTTTCGCACTAAAGAGCACCGATAGCAGTGGAGTTGCCTATTGTTGAAGAATCGGCACCTTTGATCCAATACTATGAGGGGTCAAGATTCCTCCGACCGAATGCGTTGAATTCGCACCATCGAGAACCGTGGAGACCACCATGGGTACTTAGTGGAGCGCCCGATGTACCTCATGCTTCACATCCCGACATTTTGAGACAGAAGTACTTGACAATCTTTCTCGTCAAGTATAACCTACCTTCAATCTCGAGTCATCCCGATTCAAACCCATGTTAGCTAAGTACAATGGAGGCCCCACCAGAAACACCTAAGCACCCACTCTCTCCACCTCAAGCTCATTGCAAGCCATCCACTACACAATGACCCAGGGTCAAATCTCGATCTCTCCGGGACGTGGACTACAACTTATCACCTTTTCTAGCAGACGATCAAGGGCTTCAAAATATAACTCTGCACACCAAGAAGTACTGACCATCCATCTCTAGGTAGAAGGATGGAGGACGAAGAACACGGCAATCAAGACTCGAAATAAGATTTAGACGACACGCGGACACATCAACGGAAACTCCACCAAAGAAACTTCATCGAGACACCGCCAATCCAGTAACAACCACAACCAGAGGTCACCATCCTCATCCACCACCTACCGTGGACCTTGTTCAGCATGCCACAACAACCACTACCTTGATATAGACCACTGGCCAAGAATTTTCAACCCATCCTTACAGATCCATAATCCAGCAGCACGCAGTGAGCTACTAATCGCAAAGTATAGAGGTCGCCACCGCAAAGGATAGCTCGATTGTTGAATAGCAAATTAAAGGATTACACGTTATGATATTGGATTATTAGAAACACATCGTTGTGGGATATCAAAAGAAATAAATTATTGTTGGATACTAGATAAATGAATGGTTGGATGTGGGATTGTAGAAATAGATAATGGTTGAATATCGATGTTGGATCATAACCATATATTATTATTGGATTATTGATAGTGGACTAATGAACGCTGAATTATATAAGTAAATGGTTGTGGAGCTTGGATCGATGGACATGGGATTAGTAATGATACATGATTATGGAATAATTGATTATGGTTGATATATAAATAAACGCTAGCTATTGGATTATAGGAGTGTAATTGTTGAATTATTGAGGTTAGGAGTATGATGATGGGATAGATTATTGTGGAAGATTGGATTGTGGGATTTCAAAATTGTTGAAGTGGATTATCGATTTCATCATTATTGGATCATATGAATGAATTTGTTGGACTACGGAGTTAGGGATATTGGATTATGTGGTAGATTATTGTTGAAAATTGATTATGGATTACCTAATCATTGAGTTGGCTTACGGAGTGCATTAATTATCGGATCATAGGATTATATCATAATTGGATTATTAGAAATATAATATCCGGATTATAGAAATACTCTTGTTGGATACTAGAATATGTTAAGGTTGGATTATAGCAGATATCTTTGTTGAATATAGGAATAAATCTTGATCTGATTATGTAAACATATCTTGACATTTAAATGGATTTGGTAACTATTACGAGTTAGTACTCGTGAATTGACCCAAGAAAGGCAAGTGATTGAAAGGCAACCGTTGGATCTTCATACCAATACCCGAGGTTAATTTTTATGAATTGGTGTAATCTTAATATATGAGTAAACTCTATGGACTTAATTGGATAATTTGGTTATGTCGGATTTGTTAGATTTAGTTGGATAAGGAATGGAATTTAGATATATTGCTAGTGATCGGAGATCTAGTATTAATAATCTGATCGGGTTTAGAAAATGAATAAAGGAGGATTGGAAGAGTATAGTAAGTTGTGATTGGAATTTGGGTGCATAGCTTGGATTATAAAGAATTGAAGAAATCAGAGAGTGAATTGAATAATAGTGCTTGATTGAGTCATATTTATCTAATGTAAGAAATGATGTGGTAGATAAATTGCAATAGATTGACTTGGAAAGTATGATTTTAGTATAGAAGCTTGGCCTCATCGATCTTAGCAAGAATAATTCAATATTGAGATTGGGAAGTTAGCTAAAGGTTCAATTACAATTTAAATGAGGCTATGGTATTCCAATTCTCCGTGGTCAAACCCAGAACACCAACTTTCGATCCCCTCATCACCAAGAAATCCAACGATTAAGTCAAACCCTCGATTTCTACAGTAACTCCGAATCTTATGGCGACAAACTAGAATCTGCTCCCACCAAACAAAAATTAAAGGAGATAGTCCTACGTGAAGCTCAGATACCCAAGACACCATACATTCAGCAAAGACGTAAACGATGACGAGACTTACCTTGGTCTGAAGCGAGCCATAGCAGAATATGTAGGCCAATGCGACACCGCCAAAAGATCAAAGCTAAACACCAACGCCCACAGATCGCTAAAAACACCGGAAATACCTGAATGGAAATGAGAGGATATTCGCATGGACCTCATAACAAATTTTTCTCTCACTATCCAAAAGAAGAATGCCATTTGGGATTATCATGGATCGCCTTACAAAACCACCACTTCATTGCTACAAATCGAAATACACCAATAAACTTGCTGAGATTTATATCAAAGAATAGTTACTTCCACGCGAGCAATCAAGACCATCACCTCGGATAGAGGGTCGGGTTTGTATCCGTTGTCGGAAAGCTTACATATCGCTTTCGACACTATCGAAATTTCAAGACGGCCTATCATCCACAAACCGATGGGCGATCGAACGGTGAATTAAATCCTAGAAGGTATGCTAAGAATATGGGTGCAAACTTGGAGAATCATGGGAAAATGTTTAACCCTAGCGAGTTTGCATACAACAATAAATCAATCAATAGCCTTCAAATTGCCTCGTTTAAGCTCTCTACTACAGAAGCGGATCACCAATCGCTGGTATAAAGTCGAGAAAGATCGCTACTAGGACTCGAATCGCAGAGAACGACGAAGATTCAACTAATTTGAGAACGCCGAGATTTCCTGCAGCAGTAAAAGAACTATGCCGAGCAAGGAAAGACTCCAGCTCAAGTTGAGATTATGTATACATAAAGATATCACCTATGCGTGGAGTACGCCGATTGGCTAAAAGAAGAAACTAAGTCCGCATGGGACCTTGACTGGAGCGTAAAGGCATCCTAACATGTAAACTAGAGTTACCAACCCACTGTCGATTCATGGCATATTTCATGCCTCTCACTCAAGATATCTAAGAGAACCCTCAGCCGTGTTACTGGGCCTCGACATAACCTCGCAAAAGATGAGTGACCTACAAAGAGCGCTAATGAAAACTTTACATGTAAGACTCGATAGCTTATGAACAAAATGATCCGCTTCACAAGGTGCTATCGAAGAATCACCATGCGAGAAGCTACAGGAGAAGGAGGAAGAATCACGCAAGTCCACCCCAACCCGCTCAAGCGAGCTTCTAAACTTCGGGCGGTTTGTTTTCAAGTGTGGTAGGATGTGAGGACCCGCATTTTTAGTCCTAACTCAGAACTGTAATCGCAATTAGCAACATTATTCTCGCCTTAGTGGTGAGTTAACGATAGTATTAGATCGTTGTTAAGCAATGCTTGCTGTCGCGACGCGGGTTCGTTAGGTTTCGTTCGTGAGCATTGCATAGCCAATTAGCTCAATCATAACGCATCATTCATTCAACCTCAAAGATTCAAAGACAACAAGAGAATCAAGTCGGTAAGTAAAACCGCATTGTCCTTGTCATTTGCATTAGATAAATAAGTCTTGCTAGCATTGTTTACAAGAGTATTTTACATCATTTAGTTGCATCATGTGCATCTTGGCGCTCTCTTCTTTGCAGCAAGTAACACAATCCCAACTCACCAAAGCCTAACCCTTGCATTGCATATCACCGAGCCCTCCGTAGACCGATCCGACCTTGTGTGGATCGAGTCATCCAAAACCGACGCTTACCACTCTCTACAAAGATTGTTAGATAGAAGCAAGCCTAAGTTTGATTAAAGTAAGGGTTGGGAGAGGGAAGATTGCCGCCGATTTCCCAAAGTGCAGACTACCCAGTAACCTCGCATCGGTCCTTGACCATCGAGATACCTGCACCAACCGGAGTTGGTCGGCTCCTTGATCAAGATGTCCGCACCACCCGGTCAATCGATATCACTCGCGGGTCTCCTCATCCGCATTAATAGAATCCGACACCCACGTGATACCGAATTACTCAACAATGGAGAATCCTCGATTGTGATCTAGTAACCAATGGACCAAAAGGTCCTTAGCCCAAATAGCATCACAAGAGAGCCTAAGGGATAAGGCAAGGGGCATAGTGGTCATTAGCAACACAAGGCAAGCCACACCAATGCATATCCCCGGTAAGCCATTCACATCCACAAAGCCATCCTCCCACTTATTCTCAGCAAAGCAACAGACCAAAGAAGAAGAGGGGAGCAAGAGGAGGAGGAGGCCAGAGAACAAGGGCTGACGGCGGTGGCCGTAACTGCGCAAAGAATCAAGGCCACCGAGACCGCGGAAGAGGACATCCACCCCATTACCGGCGTCACCGACCACCACCGCCACCACCTCACCAACCCACAACCGACCAAACCCCCAACACCTGTAAACCAATGCCTTTCCCCACAACCATATTGCCATTCACCATACACAGAGCACCATCCAACTCACATCACAAGAATGGAGAAGCGCCGAGAGGCGAAGCAAGCTCGCATCCTGGCATCATCACTTGCAAGCCACCCACAACAAGGGAGAAGGAGGAGAGCACCGACAAGGCCAACGATACCATCCACTTGCCCCCATCCCCAACCCAACAGAGGTAAACCCCGACATGATCTCGAGATATCCCCGCATCTCGCAGAGCAAAGATATCTAACTCTCGGCTCACTAGCATCACGAGCAAAGAGAAGGGAGGAGTAGAGGAAGGATGTGGGGAAGTATCACCTCGATAGCAATGAGTCGTAACCCAAGTAGCACTCCAAAGCAATCCCATCCAACATTTCATCATCGGGTAAAACATATGCATTTTGAGCTTGAGGTGAGCATGTTCATACCTCCAAAGAGCACCTTCACATCCAGATCCGCACTCCATCGACTCGCATCCATGCATAAGTAGTATCTATCAAGAGAACTTATAGCAAGAACCCTAGATGAGCATTAAGAAGGGGAGGGCCATTGCTCTCGTGCCGGCTGATCGGGAGGCCGAAATGGCCGGGCCGACGCCGGGACCGTAGATCGGCGAGTAGCGAGAGGAGGAATAGGAGGACCCGAGCCGAGGCGAAGTAGAGACGCGCGGCGCCGGGCCGCCGCGCCTGATGAGGAGGAGGCGCACGGATCTCGAGCCGGGAGAGAGACCGAGCCGACGCGGAGGAGGCCGCCGATCCGGCGACAGCATGGCGAGGAGCCTTGTGCGGCGGCGGCATCAGAGGAAATGAAGGAGAGAGAGCAGGAAGCGCGCGAACATCAAGGCTTAAGGAGCCGACGCGAGAGAGCAGGCGCGCTTGAAATCGGGGAGGAAGAAGGGGATCTGGAGGTGTGAGTGTGGTGAGTCTTTGGTGTGTGTGCTGTGTGTGTGGGTTGAGTAGGGACGGCCGGGTGTGAGAGTGAGAGGAGAGAGAGCGAGGTTAGGGTAGATTAGAGTTAGGTTAGGGGTTAGAATGGGAGTTGGGTTTGGGAAGATGTTAGTAGGCGATTAGCTTCAGATTAGTCATATGATCGTGTCTTTTAGGAGCAGCTTGTTAGTTAATTTTAAGTTAGCGGTTAGTCTATTAATTCGCTTGTTGTTGCGTGAGCCTTGGTTTGTTCGGTCTTAGCGAGTAGGCCAGAGAAGGCTAGATCGGGAGGGTATTAACTTAGCTTAGGTCGCAAAGCTTTAAGTAGTTAATTTGTGCTAATCGGTAGAAGCTACTAACTATGTATCCATATTATCACTCAAATCAAATATGTATTTACTTATATTATTATCCGTGTTGTCGATTTGTTGCTACATGATTTAACCAAAGACCGATTTGAGCGAATGACGATGTGATTTCGACACCAACCTTTCCTACTTCTACTAGGCAAGCGATCCTCTTGAACATTAATATAGTTACTTTAAAAATATACCCTATCTTGCACTATTATATGTATTGCATCAAAATGATTTTCCAAAACCTAAAGAAAATGATTGAGATAAGATAAGATGATTAAGAAAGATTGAGACTTACTAGGAGGGTAAAAAGGGGCCCCGGCAGTTGATGATGATGTTGAGGTAAGAGGTGGGCCCCTTTTTACATATGGCTATAATATAAGGACCAACAAACTCTTGCTTGGCCAGATCGTCGATCGAGTGCCAACCATTTTCCCGCTTTGAATGGTAAAATGCTACCTTGTTACGTGACTATGCTCTCACATCGGGCAAGTAACAGGGTGTGTGAGTGATATGGAGGAAACCCAGGACCGGTGGGGATAGTCGGAAGTGGGGATCCAAGGCGCTATGCGCGCTAAGGTGGAGTGTTGAGTGCGAGATAAGAGTGCGCCAACCAACCTCACCGTAATCCCTGTGGATGATGAGGCCGCATTGACTTAATCTGCACCGGCTAAGGTGATGGGTGGAGAAATTAATCCACGAATTCGGAAAACGCTCAGATTCGATCTCGAACCGCATCTAAGGTAATGCGGTGGACCCTGCTCACAAAGAGTTCGATAGCATTAGCGGTAAAGTGGTACAAAGCCCAAGCAGCGCTAAACAAATCATGAATTCATGCCGCCTCCAGGATTGGAGTCTCACGGGAACCACAGGGGTCTTTTGTCTCTCCGAGCTACTCAGTAGAGTTTTTCGTATTAAAACTTGCCACCCTTTTTGTCTAGATTTATTTTCTAAAGTGAGATGATTTAGAATTTGTGATAAAGAGTAGAGATAGTGCATCCTGTGCATCTTTTGCTATTAATGCTTTCGAGTACATTCGTGTACTCAATCTTGTTAGTATTCTCCTTTGTAGATCCTAGTCCGATCGGAACTATCCAGTGTGGGACGAGAAGGACTTGCAGTCTGAAAAGCGCAATACCGGAGGAAAAAGGGCTTTGACTAAGAGGACCAGTGGTGAGTTAGGAGCTACTTTGGCATGTGGGACTGAGTAGGGTCGCTGTACCTCCTGCATGCATAAGAGAAGCGGGAAGTTCCTTTGGGTATTTATGTAAATCAGTATTAAGATCTTGTATTTCAAGGTGGCTAATGCTGAATAAATGCACGCTCTATCTTATTGTTCTCGTCACAGAACTCGTAAAGGCTTATTATTCGTGGAGCAAGTTGTTCTACCGAGCAAACGAATAGTAATCCGTGTGCCTAAGTGTTAACTTACACTCGTAATGACATCGGCGTACATGATGGTATCGTGAGCAATAGGTTCGCCACGCTAATAACATAGAAACCGTAGCAAGAACTTAGGTGTGCTTTTCTACACCGCTATATTGCAATAATTAGCTTATTAACTCTCATCCCCATATCAATTTCTATTTTCCATCCCGCTTCAAAATTATTATGTTAAAAACCTCATCTTCTTTAAAGTGACAGCTCGCTAACATAAAACCATCCCTTCAGAGATGTTTAGATTAACTCTTCCATCCGATAAGAGCGGGGAAAAGCGCAGGCTTCGCCATAAGGACTCGTGGTTGTTGATTCTGCCAGATAATCTCTAGACTAGCAATTCGATCTAGGGTAGAATGCTTGAGACTATAGGTGGTGAAGCATCAATATAAGATCATAAGCGCATCTCAGGGTTAGAGGCGGTTTAAGAGAACTCGTATGGACTCATTTTTCCGATTTCCTGATAAGTCTAGACCATACCCATTAGCTTCCTTATCTTTTCATTCTTGTAACCAAAGTGACATGTCCTTCTCGTGAATCAATGGTAACTCTTTGGGAAACGAGAACTAATGGTCGACGGAGAAAAGAGGTCTTATCCTTTCTCGCAGATTTAGCTTTCCTGACGAGTGGTCCGTGGCACTCGGCGTGTAGGCAGTCAGCGCACCCAGCGAAGTCTCGGCGCATCGAGAATGAGTCTCGAGCGTCCCAAACACGTGGTTTGGGCGTCTTGAAACAGGATCTCAAGCGCACTCGCACGCGGATCCCAGGTAGTGTAGGTCGCACTCGGAGTGCAAGCTACGAGTGGTCCCAAACACGTGGTTTGGGCGGTCTTGAGAGCGGGATCTCAAGCGTGATCGAGCACCAGAGACTCGGGTAGTATAGGATATGGATCTTTTGCATCTCTATGTTTCTTGGTGTTATTTGATTTTCTGTGCGGCGTAGTACAACTCACCCGCCGGTTAACTCTATCACCTAAACATGATACCCTCTTATCTACTTCAAATCATTCTCAAGAAGCAAGGAAATCGTGCAACCCGCAGAAGATCTCGCCTGGCGTAATATACGCATGTCGGCACCAACGCCACTAAACCTTCTTAATACTTTTCCTCAGACACCGGATCGCTTGTCAATAACCGACATTATAAGGATAAGGCGATTTGGTGAAAACCTTCTAGCATGCATGTTGTTGCGAGATGTGATATGCCGATAATACCCACCCTGCTGCGCGCCCATCCTATTGCAATCAAAGCCACTGATCACCAAATACCGACAACAAATGTATATATGACAAAAATTGGTCTCTACAGGATGAACCACCGTCGAGAAACTAATGCCCCTCCCCGTGGCTTTGCAACCCATCAATATAGGAGGTACCACCACGGTCATCTACGCATATGTTGATATGGCTAACTCACTTGAAAATTCTCAATTCTGCATTTAAACATCTTAGCTATAATTAAGATCGGTGAATACTCCCAGAGACACCGAGCATCATGAAGGTAATTCGAATACAAAGGTGGATATTTATGGACCGAGTACCTAGGCGCTCAAAAAGATTCTCACACGCAGGATAAAGCCGATGAGTCTAAGGTGGATGTATCGTCACCAGCAAAGAAACCTCCGTGATCTAAGTTTATATAATGACGAGTTAATGGCCATCAAGTTAGCGAGGATAACACAACAGTTATAGTTCTGACCATTTGCAAATTTCCGGCACCCGATGGACCAAATTGAGCTTTAGCGTTTTCAATTCCTGGCATTTTCCGGTTTCGCACTAAAGAGCACCGATAGCGAAGGTGGAGTTGCCTATTGTTGAAGAATCGGCACCTTTGATCCAATACCTATGAGGGTCAAGATTCCTCCGACGTGTGCGTTGAATTCCACGTGCGAGAATGTGAGACCACCATGGGTACTTGTGTGGAGCGCCTGGATGTACCTCATGCTTCACATCCCGACATTTTGAGACAGAAGTACTTGATAATCTTTTCTCGTCATAAGTATAACCTACCTTCAATCTCGTCATCATCCCGATTCAAACCCATGTTAGCTAAGTACAATGGAGCCCCACCGAGAAACACCCAAGCACCCACTCTCTCCACTGGCAAGCTCATTGCAAGCCATCCAACTACACAATGACCCAAGTGGTCAAATCTGCGATCTCTCCTGGACGTGGACTACAACTTATCACCCTTTCTAGCAAAGACGATCAAGGGCTTCAAAATATACTGAGCACACCAAGAAGTACTGACCATCCATCTCTAGGTAGAAGGATGGGAGGACGAAGACACGGCAATCAAGACTCGTAAATAAGATTTAGACGCGATTGCGCGGGACACATCAACGGAAACTCCACCAAAGAAACTTCATCGAGAAATACCGCCAATCCCGACAACCACAACACGAAGAGTCACCATCCTCATCCACCACCTACCGTGGACCTTGTTCAAGCATGCCACAACAACCACTACCTTGATATAGACCACTCGGGCAAGAATTTTCAACCCATCATACAGAGATCCATAATCCAGGCGGCAAACTGGCCGCAGAGCTACTAATGTGCAAAGTATAGAGAGTCGCCACCGGCAAAGGATAGCTCGATTGTTGAATAGCAAATTAAAGGATTACACGGTTGCGGATATTGGATTATTAGAAACACATCGTTGTGGGATATCGAAAATAGAAATAAATTATTGTTGGATACTAGATAAATGAATGGTTGGATGTGGGATTGTAGAAATAGATAATGGTTGAATATCGATGTTGGATCATAACCACATATTTATTATTGGATTATTGGATAGTGGACTAATGAGCGTTGAATTATATAAGTAAATGGTTGTGGAGCTTGGATCGATGGACATGGGATTAGTAATGATACATGATTATGGAATAATTGGATTATGGTTGATATATAAATAAACGCTAGCTATTGGATTATAGGAGTGTAATTGTTGAATTATTGAGGTTAGGAGTATGGGATGATGGGATAGATTATTGTGGAAGATTGGATTGTGGGATTTCAAAATTGTTGAAGTGGGATTATCGGATTTCATCATTATTGGATCATATGAATGAATTTGTTGGACTACGGGAGTTAGGGATATTGGATTATGTGGTAGATTATTGTTGAAAATTGATTATGGATTACCTAATCATTGGAGTTGGCTTATCGAGTGCATTAATTATCTGATCATAGGATTATATCATAATTGGATTATTAGAAATATAATATCATTTGGATTATAGAAATACTCTTGTTGGATACTAGAATATGTTAAGGTTGGATTATAGCAAGTATATCTTTGTTGAATATAGAATAAATCTTGATCTCGATTATGTAAACATATCTTGACAGATTTAAATGGATTTTGGTAACTATTGGCGAGTTAGTACTCAGGAATTGACCCAGTAAAGGCAGTGATTGAAAGGCGAAACGGTTGGATCTTCATACCAATACCTGAGGTTAATTTTTATGAATTGGTGTAATCTTAATATATGAGTAAACTCTATGGACTTAATTGATAATTTGGTTATGTCTGATTTGTTAGATTTAGTTGGATAAGGAATGGAATTTAGATATATTGCTAGTGATCGTGGGAGATCTAGTATTAATAATCTGATCGGGTTTAGAAAATGAATAAAGGAGGATTGGAAGAGTATAGTAAGTTGTGATTGGAATTTGGGTGCATAGCTTGGATTATAAAGAATTGAAGAACTCAGTAGAGTGAATTGAATAATAGTGCTTGATTGAGTCATATTTATCACGACTAATGTAAGAAATGATGTGGTAGATAAATTGGCGTATTAGATTGACTTGGAAAGTATGATTTTAGTATAGAAGCTTGGCCCATCGATCTTAGCATGAGAACACCAATATTGAGATTGGGAAGTTAGCTAAAGTTCAATTACAATTTAAATGAGGCTATGGTATTCCATTCCATTCTCTCGTGGTCAAACCCAGAACACCAACTTTCGGATCCCCTCATCACCAAGAAATCCAACGCATTAAGTCGAGCCAACCTCGAAATTTCGGACAGTAACTCCAGGAATCTTATGGCGACAAACTAGAATCTGCGTTCGACCAAACAAAAATTAAAGGAGATAGTCCTACGTGAAGCTCAGATACCCAAAGACACCATACATTCAGCAAAGACGAAACGTGTCGAGACTTGAAGGAAACCTTTGGTGGCCAAGCATGAAGCGAGCCATAGCAGGAATATGTAGGCCAATGCGACACCGCTAAAAGATCAAAGCTAAACACCAACGCCCAGCAGGATCTTAAAACACTGGAAATACTCGAATGGAAATGAGAGGATATCCGCATGGACCTCATAACAAATTTTCTCTCACTATCCAAAAGAAGAATGCCATTTGGGATTATCATGGATCGTCTTACAAAACCAATTTACTTCATTGCTACAAATCGTAAATACACCAATAAACTTGCCGAGATTTATATCGAAAGAATAGTTACTCTACGCGGAGCAATCAAGACCATCACCTCGTATAGAGGGTCGTTGTTTGTATCACAGTTTTTGGAAAAAGCTTACATATCGCTCGACACTATCATTTCAATTCAGCACGGTTCATCATCCACAAACCGATGCGGCGATCAGCAGGTGAATTAAATCCTAGAAGGTATGCTAAGAATATGGGTGCTAAACTTTGGAGAATCATGGGAAAAATGTTTAACCCTAGCGAGTTTGCATACAACAACAAATTTATCAATCTAGCCTTCAAATTGCCTCGATGACGGCTTTCCTACCAGAAGCGTGATCACCAACTGCTGGTATAAAGTCGGAGAAAAGATCGCTACTAGGACTGAGCTAGCACAGGAGAACGACAGAAGATTCAACTAATTTGAGAAGCATCCGAGATTTCCAGAGCAGGCAAAGAACTATGCCGATAAGCATAGGAAAGACCTCCATTCGAAGTTGAGATTATGTATACATAAAGATATCACCTATCGCGGTAGTACGCCGATTCGCTAAAAGAAGAAACTAAGTCCGTTACATGGGACCCTTTCGGATTACGAGCGTAAAGGCATCCTAACATGTAAACTAGAGTTACCAACCCATTGCCTACGATTCATGGCATATTTCATGCCTCTCAATTTCAAGATATCTAAGAGAACCCTATGGCATGTTACCTGCCTCGACATAACCACACGATAAAAGATGAGTGGACCTACAAAGAGCGCCAATGAAAACTTTGGCGACAGAAGATAAGCGGTTAAGAACAAAATGATCCGCTTCTACAAGGTGCTATCGAAGAATCACTACGTGCTAGAAGCTACGGGGAGAAGGAGGAAGAATCAGCGCGAAGTCCACCCCAACCTGCTCAAGCGAGCTTCTAAACTTCGCGAAGTTTGTTTTCAAGTGTGGTAGGATGTGAGGACCCGCATTTTTAGTCCTAACTCAGAATCTGTAATCAATTAGCAGCGATTATTCGCGCCTTAGTGGTGAGTTAACGATAGTATTAGATCGCTGTTAATAAATTGCTTCGTTGTCGATGCGACGGGTTCGTTAGGTTTCGCTTCGTGAGCATTGCATAGCCAATTAGCTCAATCATAACGCATCATTCATTCAACCTCAAACATTCAAAGCACAACAGAGAATCAAGTCGGTAAGTAAAACCGCATTGTCCTTGTCATTTGCATTAGATAAATAAGTCTTTGCTAGCATTGTTTACAAAGTATTTTACATCATTTAGTTGCAATCATGTGCATCTTGGCGTTTCCTTCTTTGCATAGCAAGTAACACAATCCCAACCTACGATCAAAGCCTAACCCTTGCATTGTATATCACCGAGCCCTCCGTGTATCTTGTTCATTGACCCCGATCCACAGTCACCTTGTGTGGATCGAGTCATCCAAAACTCGCACGCTTACCACTTTCACCAGATTGTTAGATAGAAGCAAGCCTAAGCTTGATTAAAGTGGGGTTGGGAGAAAGGGAAGATTGCCGTCCGATTTCCCCAAAGTGCGATGACTACACAAAGTAATCTCGGTGCACGGTCCTTGACCATCGAGATACCTGCACTCAACCGGAGTTGGTGGCTCCTTGATCGTCAAGATGTCCGCACCACCCGGTCAATCGGCACCTTCACTTCCGTGGGTCTCCTCATCAGGCAGACATAGAATCCACACCCACGTATCTTTGAATTACTCAACAATGAGAATCCTCGTGACAGATCTAGTAACCAATGGACCAAAAGGTCCTTAGCCCAAATAGCATCACAAGAGAGCCTAAGGGATAAGGCAAGGGCATAGTGGTCATTAGCAACACAAGGCAAGCCACACTGAATGCATATCCCCGGTAAGCCATTCACATCCACAAAGCCATCCCCTCCCACTTATTCTCACCAGCAGCAACAGGACCAAAGAAGAAAGAGGGGAGCAAGAGGAGGAGGGAGGCCAGAGAACAAGGGCAGCTGACGGCGTGGCCGAACTGCATAGCAAGAATCAAGGCCTACTGAGACCGGCAAAGAGGACATCCACCCCATTACCGCGGGGTCACCGATCGACCACCACCCACTCACCTCACCAGAACCCACAACCGACCAAACCCCCAACACCTCGGGTAAACCATCTCCATGCCTTTCCCACAACCATATTGCCATTCACCATACACAGAGCACCATCCACTCACATTCACCAGACGGCCACAGCAGGAAGGAGCAAGAATGGAGAAGGGCCGAGAGGCGAAGCAAGCTCGCATCCTTGGCATCATCACTTGCAAGCCACCCACAACAAGGAGAAGGAGGAGAGCACCAGACAAGGCCAACGATACCATCCACTTGCCCCCATCCCCAACCCAACAGAGGTAACCTCGTTTCACACCAGACATGCTACACCCACATCATTCACAGATACATCCCTGCATCTCAGAGCAGCTGATATCTAACTCTCCGCTCACTAGCATCACAGAGCGATGAAGGAGTGAGTAGAGGAAGGATGTAGGGAAGTATCACCAAGATATAGCAAATGAGTCGTAATCATCGATAGCACCCCAAAGCAATCCCATCCAACATTTCATCATCGGGTAAAACATATGCATTTTGAGCTTGAGGTGAGCATGTTCATACCTCCAGTAGCACCTTCACATCCGATCTGCACTCCACCGACTGCGATCCATGCATAAGTAGCATTCATCAAGAGAACTTATAGCAAGAACCCTAGATGAGCATGGAGAGGGGGAGGGCTTCTGAGCTCGATGCCGCGCCGGAGGCCGAGCGGCACACCGCCGACGCCGGGACCGTGGATCAGCGCAGCGAGGGAGGAATAGGAGGACCCGCAGCCGAGGCGAGTAGAGCACGCGCGCTGGCCTTCCGCCGCGCCGGACGAGGAGGAGGCGACCGATCTCGAGCCGGGAGGAGACCGAGCCGACGGTGAGGAGGCCGATCCGCACGGCCGCGAGAGAGCCTGCGCGGCGCGCGATCAGTGAGCTGAAAGGAGAGCAGGAGCGCGAGCCGCGGCGGCGCTTAAGGAGCCGACGCGAGGAGAGCAGCGCGCGGTTGAAATCGGGGAGGAAGAAGGGGATCGGGAGGGTAGTGTGAGTGAGGCTTGCATGTGTGGGGCCGTGTGTGGGTTGAGTAGGGACGGTGGGTGAGTGTGAGAGGAGAGAGAGTGAGGTTAGGGTAGATTAGAGTTAGGTTAGGGGTTAGAATGGGAGTTGGGTTTGGGAAGATGTTAGTAGGCGATTAGCTTCTAGATTAGTATTCTATGATCGGTGTCTTTTAGGAGCAATTGTTAGTTAATTTTAAGTTAGCTGTTAGTCTATTAATTCGTTTGTTAAGCGTGAGCCTTGGTTTGTTCTGGTCTTAGCGAGTAGTAGACCGAGAGCTGCTAGATCGGGAGTGGGTATTAACTTAGCTTAGGTATCGCAAAGCTTTAAGTAGTTAATTTGTGCTAACCGTAGAAGCCACTAACTATGTATCCATATTATCACTCAAATCAAATATTTATTTACTTATATTATTATCCGTCTATGATTTGCTACATGTAAGATAACCAAAGACCGACGGAAGCAGCTGACGAGATTTAAATACGACACTAACCTTTCCTACTTCTACGAAGGCAAGCGATCCTCTTGAACATTAATATAGTTACTTTAAAAATATACCCTATCTTGCACTATTATATGTATTGCATCAAAATGATTTTCCAAAACCTAAAGAAAATGATTGAGATAAGATAAGATGATTAAGAAAGATTGAGACTTACTAGGAGGGTAAAAGCGTGGGCCCGTCGGGAAGCGATGATGATGTTGAGGTAAGAGGTGGGCCCTTTTTACATTATAATATAAGGACCAACAAACTCCTCGCAACAAACATACATACGTACGAAATATAATACTCATGGTCCTTGTTTTTGTCTTCCCAGCGAGTCATACATACAAGAGGAGGGTCGGCTGTCACTCACCCCTCTTTCGCAGGAAACAAAGGCTGGACTAGCTACCACGGCATTGCGATGACCAGGCCGCCATTTGTGAATCTCCGAAAGGGCAAGGGCTCACATGCAAAACACCCACGTTGGAAGACCCAAGGAAAACGACCAAACCATACCATGCGTCGAGATCTGAGCCAGGGTCAGCCGGTCAGGGTAGTCCGGTGATAAAGCATTCATAGAAGGCAGGGTTGACTTGCCATAACAGCAGCCCCCTCCACATGCAGAGAGATAGCACACACATATAAGTATCTACACTACTAGTAGCAAGAGTAATTTGTTGATTGCTCCCGCATCTGAATAATTAAGCCGTAAAGAAGATCACTTGTGCATGTTTCTTGCGCTGCTTCATTCGCTGATGGATCATCGCGAGGAGATTAACTAGTACTAGAAGAAGGGAAGAAACAACACGGCAATTAACCTGCTCTGCACGCAGCCACGGCGTCGGCGACGACAGACAGTGCTGCAAAAGAGAAACTTGACTGCAGCCTTGCAAGTTGCAACTTGTTGCGAGGGAGGCCAGAAAGACGCGACGCAAAGCGAAACACACACGCTGCTAGCTAGCTAGCGTAGCAACACTAGCAGCTTGCAGCAGCAATGTGGTTCTGTCAGTGGTCTCCAAAGTCGGGCTGCCTCTCTGGATTTTTGTTGCCGCGTCCGTGTCTTTGCTCTCTCCATTATCCCTCTCTGTCTCTGCGTCCCGATCAAAGTGCCAGCCTTGTGCTGCGCCTGTGCATGCCGTTGTGGCGATTAACCATTTCACGTCCCCTTCCTATCGTCCTCATGCAGCATGCCTATCCGCGGCGGGAAACTTCCTGGAAGGAATGGTGGGGAGTTGGCTTTGGTGCACGAGGCAAAGGTGCTGGCTGCTGTGTTTTGACAGCTGAAGAACTTCTCAAGAGGGCAGCTTTGATGCAGGTTTCAGGACATGGAATGCAGCAAAAGCTGCGTAAGTTGGACTGCATGACACTGCCTAATGGAGCCCTGGCCTCCTGCTCTGATGACCAACATGCACGTGGAAACATCTAGGAACCAAATACTACGTACGTACAACTGGTTGCTGCATTACTCTTGTTTAAGCTAGCGCTGTGCTACTGTATGAACGATCTATATGCACGATTTTACAGGAAACGTCGTATGCGGTGTAGATATTTCCTTCTTCTAGATATTTCCTTCTTCTCACGAAGTCACGAGAACATCTGCAGCACACGTTAGCATGTGGCTTGCCTCACATGGTTCTTGCGAATAACCAGACCAGATAGTGATGACTTGACCGTGATACACATGTAAAAAATGCTCCAAGTGCATGTTGTTGTGGTTGGTACCTAGCACAAGAAAAGGTTCCACACATTTTTATTAGTTGTATCATTTTTCACATGATCTGTCAATTTGTGATCCTAGCTATATTCTAGATCAACAATTTAACTAGAGCGCAAATTTTAACCAAATGTCATAGAAAGGTAAAACACCAAAACACACACACACACAAAAAGGAGTTTACTTGCCATTTTTCTACAATTTGTGCTAACCATGTAATCACGTTCGGCATGCAGGTGGTGGCCAAGTGGGTGTCGGTTGCTCCTTCACTCATCCATTCTAGACTCACTTCCACTGGATAATTCTTCTACTACTTTAATTCCTTGCTCTTACCTACAATTCTACAAGCGCCAACAACATTAGGTATGGCCAAGCGAGCGGGGAGCGCCTTTATGCAACTTGCTTGTCCCCATGTTGCCGCATGCAGAGACTATTGTTGAGACAGGCAAAGCTAGCAGCAGCAGCAGCAGCCCCCCTGATCTCCTCAAGAGCCGTGTATGGTGTGGCCGCGTCTCTATCCGTACGTGTCGCCCAGCGGAGTCTACCCTGTTGGTGACTAGGCCTGACCCATACATGCTCATCTCTTCTTTCATATTATTATAGGGAATTCTCATTTACAGCTAGATTTGGGCGTAAGCAGCTGCATAAAAGTTGCATGTAGCGACCAAATTAAGAGTAGCAAATTAAACCATCAGCTGAAATTATTCCAGTGGAAAAAAAAGAAAAGGTAGAGAATTCTATCTATCTTGTCGCCGATCGATGGCATATCATTGCCTCCTAGTCCAGTAGTACGTCCTACCGATTATTCTTCCAGAAACCGGCGCCACTTCGATCCAAGATTCCGCCGGTTACGTGTCGTTTGCTTCTCATCCTTGGCCTGTCAAAGCCGCGAAACCAACGAAACATTCCGTTGGTTTCTGAAGTCTCGTGACAGACACGACGACGATGATGATGGTGCATGGTTCCTACGAGCTGCGCGCACGTCGTCGCGCGCAGGCGCGGCGCCGATCAAATCTTCAGATGGCCGCAATCCTACCTCAGCCTGAGCTGGAGGCCGGCTCACAAGCTAGCAAACCATGCATACTAGCTGACGGCAATGTGTTGCACATGTCAGAAGATCACGCCTCGCATGCAGATGATTAAAAAACAAAAGGCACGAACAAACAAGCATAAATGTACTGGTTAGTACTGGCTAGCATTAACAACCACCCACCTAGCTTGTGCTTGTGTTGCGTTGCTATGTGGCGCAGAAACAACACGCTGCTATAGCTAGCAACAGTACATTACTTTGTTTATCAGATCTGTTTTATCTTTTCCATTGGCGAGCATATATATCCCTGTAAAAAGGCACTGTTCCTCTCCCCTGTTGCTGATAAGTTTAGCATATCATCTACAGCGGCATATGTCAGTAGTGAGCATGCATGCGGCCATGGGCCGATGGGCGCTCCCTTTGCCATCAGATAGCCCCCCAGAACTTTTCTTCTTCTTCCAAACTTAGGGTACATGCATGCACCTGCGGTGTGGCTACAGCACATCACATCTCAGACTGTATAAAGGCATCAGAGGAGCTAAGGCAAATTGCTATTGGCATATCTTTAATTAATTGACATGAAACTGGCAAACTAGACAGTTTCAAATGTTGCCTCTTCTTCTTGTGTCAGTATCAACTAGTGCTTGATTAGTATACACTTGGAGGAAAAGATTTACATCAAAGCGAGAACATGGCAAATAAACAAACGAAGTAAGATATCAAGAAGGGACTAAGGTAGCTATCGCCTGACATGCAAGCAAAAAAAAAACACACACTAGCTAGCTAGAGAGAACGAGCTAATAGTACTACTCTACACTAGCGTATAGTGTCAGCTCTATGCATTGCTTCTTGAACGCCGCTTGCGGAGGCGTCGCCAAGTCCCTGGCTCTCTTGCACCCGGCCATCTCCTCCTTCGGAGCCGCCGCGGACGCCGACGCCGTGAGCAGGTCCACGCCGAAGAGCCTCACGGCCTTCGCCACCGGCGCTGGCTGATCCGCGGGGTCTGACAAGGCAGCGCTGCCCGGCCGCAGCTTGCAGTCGATGAAGAGCTTTCTGTCTTCGCCCGCGCCGGCGGCGGAGCGGTAGAACCCGACGACGTCGCCGGCGCTGAGACCCTTCTCCTTGACGAAGCGGCTCCAGCCCTTGGTGAGGACGTAGCTCTGGCTGCTGTTCCAGTACGAGTACCGGAACCGCCACACCTTGCCCGCGGCGTCCTCGAAGTTGAGGAGAACACCCTTGGTCGCGCCGCCGGCGGACGGGAGCTGGAGCGGGAAGTTCTTCTCGGCGTGCTGCTTCGGTATCACCAGCCTGTTCAGCTTGCCCACGTCGCTTGGGGTGACCGTCTTGTCGAAGAGGTGCTCCCGCGCGGCGGCAGCGGGGTAGGGGGGCGAGGAGGAGTGGCCGTGCGCGTTGGGGGGCGAGGTGGTGGGGACGGAGGCGGCGAAGGCGCGCCTGCTCTGGGCGAGCTCGTCGAAGTAGGTGTGCTTGCGGAGCATGTCGACGACCTCGGCTTTGGAGCGCGAGGCGAGGAAGCGGAGCTCGGCGGCGGCGTCGGGGTCGGCCTCCGCGAGCGGGCGGGAGTTGGTGACGGCGTCGCGGCCGCGGAAGCGCTGCGCGGCGACGTCGTAGGCGCGCGCGGCGTCGGCCTCCCCCGCGAACGTGCCGAGCCACACGCGCTGGTGCCGCTCGTAGATCTGCGCGCCCCACCGCCCGTTGGGCTGCGGCACCACGCCCTTGTACTTGGACGACGGCAGCTTCCCGCCCGCACCCGCGCGCCCCGCGCCGGCTCCTCCCGAGTCCGCCTCGGCCCCCGGCTCGGCCGCGTCCACCACCGCGCTGGCGCCGCTGCCCATGCGCTCCAGCGGCGCCGCTGCGGCTGCCGCCATCGCCTTCAGCCTGTCCGTGGACGCGCTGCCGCTGTTGGTGTCGTCCACGAGGCAGCTCGTGCTGTCCATCCCAGTATGCAGAGCACACCGCTAGCTCAGCAACTATGCTTCCGTTTCGATGTTATAGATGGCAAGTGCAGGATATGGGGGAGTAAGGAAGGGTGGGATATATAGGAGCGGTGGGTGGGTCGCGATGGAAGTGCTGTATCTGTAATCTGTATCTGTATCTGTATGGCATGGTGATGGTGGTGCTACCATACCATGTCCGTGTGGGCAAAAGCAGGCAGATGGCTTGCAATACTCCACTATGTTGTTCTGGTG
This sequence comes from Ampelocalamus luodianensis, assembly GCA_036346255.1. NCBI lineage: Eukaryota > Viridiplantae > Streptophyta > Magnoliopsida > Poales > Poaceae > Ampelocalamus > Ampelocalamus luodianensis. The sequence continues at coordinate 66,265,267 of CM070618.1, forward strand.
TTTTTAGGTTGGGTTTCTCTCTTTTTCGGTGACTGGAACAATATAAAAACGCTGTTTTCTACAGCTTTTTAATTGTGTGCTGATCTGCACTACATAGTGCAACCTCTGTGTGCAGTAAAATCAACACTGTGTCTACTGTTTTAAACAGTACCACAGCGGACTAACGCAATATTAGACTCGAAGTGCTGTAACTATAGTACTTTTCTGCAATAATGCAAAGGATCCGGATCCCACGGAAAGATGGCTCTTGTTGCTGATGATGTGTGAGCTGGCTGCCTGCCTGCCCATGGGTGCAGTTTGCCATGTCACCCTTGATCCCTTTTCTCCTTTTGTTTTGCCTTTAATTTGGTCTTTCTGTTTACCTGGTTGTGCCTGCATTAATGTTGCTTAAATATCTGGGTTCATGTGTTTCAGATTAATTGTGTGCTGACCTGTGTATACATTGTGTAATGTTGATTGTTCCATGGACTAGTGGACCTCTTTCCAGAAGTTTTTAGAGGAGGGGTACTGGCGGGATATAACTTCAACGGGAAAATTCTTTTTGAAAGTGGACAGCAGGAAAATTTCTTTGGCAGGGAAAGGTAGAAACAAGGAACTAGAAAAACCTTGGTAATTGTCCATAAGTGAAACGGACATGATTCGGTTCAACCTGACAGAAAAGTCCAGTATAATACAGGAGGCTTCCTGCGAAGGGACATCATATCACTGTTGCCTTTGAATTTTAGTCTAGACAGTACATTAGGTTTATGAATTATGATAGCCTATATAAATAGTGTACGCTGAGGCATTTCGCCCCTCTCAGTTGGGACTTGGGATTTTGAAGCTTACTTGTTTTAAACATTTAAACTGGTAAAAAAGCCATGTATATATGTTAAAGATATCTCTAGCTAGTTAGGCATCTGATGAAGTATGTACATGATCGGGTAAATATCAGGTGGACACACTCTTTTCATGTAAACTTCGTGGAAACCACGTGTCGAAGTTTTCAAAAATTATCTAAACATCACCATATGTAGGGGAGACGATATTCTATAATCCTATAAAATTTCAAGATCAAACTTAATCGCGTTTCGAAGATATAAAAAGGCAAAATCACCATGAATTTTCACTGTTTGTCACTATTCATTTCGCCCGCTTGTCAATTTCATATATCCCAAATGCAATTGAGTTGGATCTTCAAATTTTGTAGGGTCATAGAATATCATCTCCCCTATATATGTTTGATTTTTTTTTAAAACTTCTACATACAGTTTCCACATAGTTTACATGAAAAGGACGGTTAATTTCCACCTGAAATTTACCCGTACATGATCAATTAATGGTTTTTTCCCATAGTTTCGAACCTAACTATTCAAAAGGTCAATGATCCTCCCATATTTAGGTTGATAATTAAGTTGGAACAATTCCAACGTCGAGCTAGACGAACCTAAACTCCGGCAACCGGCGCCCATCCTCGGGTGACAGCGATGTGCTGCCGCTGCTTCACAACGATCGAAGCGCCTTTGGGCAAACCGCTACGCGGCCAACTACGCCCGCCACCGTGGCCCAAGCCACCTGCCTACACCCACCACCAGCAAGCGATCCGGCGGTGGTGAGGCGCCCGTGAGGGAGCATCGCCTGTGCTGGCCACCGCAACCTTGTCACCGTTGCCATCCCTAAGCTAGACTTGCAAGGGATCGAGAAAAACACCAAGTTAGATTATTGTAGATACCCTTAGCATTACAAGTCAGCTATGTTTGTTTTACCCTAAACTAATTAAGCTGTCCCAAAGATAATGTTGTTGCTGGGGTAGTGGTTGATAAGTCGGCGCATGCCAAGCTTAACCCAGCAAGTTGGCTTAGAATTTTTCACGGGTGCGCTGTGCTTTGGCCGGACGTCGCCGGTACACCAGCGAAAACAACAGCGCGAGAAATTTGGTCAGATTTGTTGCCACGCGACGCGATCGGGCGGATATGGCCGAGCTCGTCAAGTGGCTGCTGGCTACGAAACAGTAGAGTAATTGCCACGGCGACTTGCATGTTGCAACTTGCCGCTCCTCACGCGATCACGGCTCGCGGAATTGAATAATAAACTGAAACCAACACACCAGATACAGACTACGGCTACAGCGGCTACAGAGGAGAAATTTAAAACCGCGACGCGTATTTATAAAACCGAAGGACTGTACACCGGGGAAGACTTGGTAGTCTAAACCGGAGACTTTGTGCATGTTTTTGATGGGCAATAGTGCCTGAATGCATATATGGTCGTGTGTGCAGCGCTGCTGCCAACTTTGGGACAGAGCCTGAGAGATGCTCTCTAGAAAATGGGAAGACTGGGGGTAGAAAATTAAACCTCCTTGTGTACGTATAAGCGCTTTTCTAATTGGATGCCTGGTTGAGTTCATCAGGTCATTGTCTCGAAGAAAAAGTATCTCTGAATGTGGATTTAGTTATATTGAGTAAGGTTGACTGACTTTGTTTTTATTTCTTACTGTGAGTCCATGTGTATATAGATAATTACGCGGATATATTTTAGTTATCTCTCGTAGATTTTTTTTCTCGAGGAAACGACAGAAACGTCGTTATTGCATTAAAGAGGAAAGAAAGTCACAAACAAAAACAGGTTACGAGAAAAAAAACGAAAGAAAGAAAGAAAAAAAGTAAAAAAGAGAAAAAAAGAAGAAGAACGAAACGGATACTTCAAGCGAAAAGGCTCGACGGCCACCGGGCAAGTCGAGTCTCATGCTTGAGTATCCACGAGAACACATGCTTACGCCGATCCTCGATGGGGTCGCGCGCGCCACGCAAATATCCCTGTAATTTGGTGGCCCCACTCTGTGTCCACGCCCAGGCTTCTTCCTTGACGACTGCAAGGAGGCCTAACGGTGTCTGTCTGAGATGCTGGAAAATCCTTTTATTTCTTTCTTGCCAGATGTGCCATAGTATAAGGATAATCAGTGAGCCTTGTCCCTTCGTACAGACTCCGTGCCCAGAGTGGAAAATGTCAGTCCACCAGTCGACCATTTGTAGACGTGATGTCCAATGAGAGGGGTTCAGATTGGGTCGTTGCACCCAAGAAGCCGCTAAGGACCAAAACTGTCTGGCAAAAGGGCACTCAACGAACAGATGCATAGCCGTTTCTGGATTGTTTGTACACAGAGGACACCAATGGTCGTTCTGTATTTGGCGCCGAGACAGGACGTCTGCTGTTGGTAGTCGATGCTGGATAAGAATCCAAGAGAAGATTTTGCACTTTTGTGGCGCCCAGATGTTCCAGATAAGTTTTTGAAACGGAGCCTCCACCGCCCCCAAGAACTGCACAACATAGGCTGATTTGGCTGAGTAGTCGCCCGAGGCTGTCCAATTCCAAGAAATATCGTCCCTATGTTGAGAAAGCGTGACCTGCCTTATCATGGAGTAAATTTTGACGAAGTCCGGAGAAGATGTATGGTAATTCGTCTTCTCAGGTCAGCTACCCATTTTTGTCCGAGCATTGCGTCCCGTACCGAACGATTTTTTCTTGCCGCGATACGGAATAATCCTGGCGCCAGTTCAGTGAGTGGCCTTGTGCCTAACCACTTATCTTTCCAGAAATTTGTCTTGTCACCGTTGCCGATACTTATCGTTGTAGATGCTTGGAACAAAGCCTGGTCCGTCTCTATTATCGGCAATGTCATCCCATTCCATTGCTTGTCAGGCGCTTTCCATTGATACCAAAGCCATCGTAGCCGTAGAGCACGACTAAAAGGCTGTAGGGCCAAAACCCCAAGCCCGCCGAACCTCTTTGGCCGACACACCTTACTCCAATTAACCCAACATTTCCCGCCAAAGCAAGTGTCTTCTCCAGTCCAGAACCAAGCTCTTCGCCGCTTGTCTATTTGCTTAATAACCCAAGCCGGAAGTTCTGTCGCTGTCAGATGGTATGTTGGTATGGAAGAAATAACAGCATTGAGCACGACTAGCCTCCCTGCACGGGATAGCATGTTCTTCTTATATCCACTTAATCTAGCTTGTACCTTATCCAAAAGAGGTCGGGCCAAGCTTCCGGGCTTATGTTGAGATAGTGGTAGGCCAAGATAGCTACACGGTAGTCGCAAGCGTGTCGCGAAAGTGTTCGAGATGTCATCTAGATGGAGCGATCGACATTGGATCGGTATGACGGCGCTTTTGGAGATGTTTATGATTAGCCCGTTATTTCGCCAAAAATCAGTAAAATCTCTTTCGATCGTCAATGTCTTCCTTGGTTGGTGACGGAAGATCATTGCATCATCGACATACAAGGACAATCTTGCTTTCACTAATCGTCCATCAAGTGGCGTTAACTAATCGTGCTCATCGCCCTTTCCATAATACAATGCAGGGCATCAATTGCCAAGATAAATAAGTAGGGTGACAGGCAATCCCCCTGCCGCACCCCACACTGGTGCCTAATGCTAGGACCTTGAATGCCATTGAGCACAATCTTTGAAGTTGAGGTGCCAAGTAGCATCTCAATCCATGCCTTCCAACGATCGCCAAAACCCTACAATGCAAAGCATGTCCAACATATAGGGCCAAGAGACGAGTCAAAAGCCTTTGCAATATCCAATTTTAGCAAGATCATTGGAGTCGTAGACCGGTGGAAGCTCCTGGCAATGTTTTGTACGTAGAGGAAGTTATCTTGAATAGTCCGCTTCTTTATGAAAGCGCTTTGACTAGCGGAGACTAGGGTATCCATGTATTTCGAGAGCCTGATGGACATCATTTTGAAAGAATCTTGACTATCTTGTGGATCAAAGCTAATCGGCCTAAAATCGGAGATCTCAATTGCCCTATCTTTTTGGAAGGAGTATTATATTGGTGTGTTAATTTTCTGAAGTGCAATCCATTGAGAGAGTACACCTTCGAAACACGATAGAATATCCTCTTTAATTATTTCCACTTGTTCTAAAAAGCGGCGATGTACCCATCCGGGCCCGGGGCTTTATCAGTCGGCATTTCATTAATGGCTGCCTTGATTTCGTGCTCAGTGAAAGGACGGTCCAGGTCAGAAGAGGCGTTGGCTGATAATTCTTTTAGGCCCAGGAGGTCCCAACGGAAGGTATGCGTTGCCGGTTTTGCAGTGCCAAGAATTTTAGAGTAATGCTTGGCCAAGGCCTCCTCCTTTTGTGTGTGCGATATGAAAGTGCTGCCTTGATGCCTCAGAGAGTGGATCAGCTTCTTCCTCCTTCTGGCATTTGCTTTTAAATGGAAGAATTTTGAATTTGCGTCTCCCAAACGCAGCCAAGTCAGCCTGGATCGTTGTTTCCATTTCATCCTTTGAATGGCTGCTAGTCCTAGGATTCTAAGCTTTAGCTCTTTGTAAAGATCATGCTCTTCCAAAGAGAGCTGACGGCACTCTTGCGCTTTGTCGAGCTTAAGGACCACCTCTAGAGCCAAGAGCATCTGCGATTTATAGTCACCAATTTGGGATTTGCTCCACGTCTTAAGAGCCCTCGCAGTTTTTTGCATTTTAGCTAGCAGCCTCTTTATCGGGTCCTCCTCCTGTACTGGCTGGGACCAAGCCTCCTGGACCACCTCATTGTAACCTGTCAAGAGTGGCCAAAAATTTTCGAATGCAAATCTTTTGGGAACTTGAATCCGGTCAAGACTGGAGATTAAAAGGGGGCAATGATCAAAAATAGAGGAAGAAAGCGAGGTTAAGCAAGAATTTGGAAAAGCTACGTCCCAATGCAGGTTGCACAAAGCTTTGTCAATCCTCTCCAGAGTAGGATTGCGCTGGCCGTTGGACCAAGTGAACCTGCGGTCCTGAAGGTGAATCTCTTTCAACTCGCAATGGTTAATTGCCGCTCGAAATTGTCCCATTCGCCTTCTGTTCAGGTTCAAGTTGTTTTTATCAGAGGCCTGATAGATAAGATTGAAATCTCCGATAATCGGCCATGGCCCCTCAACGCCACTGTGAATGTGTTTTATCTCCTCCAGGAAGGCTTGCTTATACTGATCGTCATGCGGACCGTACACGACGGTTAGGGACCAAGCAAGAGCGCCATCTTGTGGGTTTACCTTCAACGTGATGGACCTGTTAAGCATGAGTGGGCTGTCCATCTGCAGTAGGGATTGGTCCCAACAAACCATAATGCCTCCCCTAGTTTCGTCAGCTGGTTTGTATACCATGCCTTGAAGCCTACCACCTACAATCTCAGTTACAACACTCGGTGTGACCACCGTCAGCTTTGTTTCTTGCAAGCAAAGGATGGAGCATAAGGTGTCGGCCACCAGCTCCCGGACAGTCTGTCTACGAGCCGGAGCATTAAGGCCTCTCACATTCCAGTTTAGAATTTTGCAAGGTCTTGACATAAGAAGGAAAAGCCGCATAAACTAGCAACGCCTTACAAACAGAAGAAAGGCGCAACGTACTATCCTGTAACCTGAAGCCTGCTAGCTTAGTACCTGCTAGGAGTAATGCCCAAAGTGCAAACAACATGGAAAAATGGAACTGCTGGTGCTCCATCTACTACTAGACTTCCAACACGCGGCCATCATGCCGCTGCAATCTCCTGGGCGAGTGCCGAGAGATCCTCGACAGTGAGCCCCATTGCTGGGAGATCCACTTGAGCTTTGCCTTCAATTCCCACTAAGGCTTTGATGGCTTGCACGACATCCTGGTCCAGTGGGTTGCTGAGAATGGATATGAAGCTCTCCTTTGCAGCCTCATTCAGCTTCCGAGCCATAGAAACAACACTAGCACTTGCAAACCTTTTCTTCTTCAGGAGGGAGGCCATGCTGGCCGCACCCACCTCTGAGCTGCCCTTCATCTTTGCGGCGAGACGGCCGCTGCGCCGAAGGGAAGAAGCCACCAGCAAGGGAGTCGCTGCTGGCTGCCCAAGCACTGAAGGTGGACGCTTGTATGCAAGGTCAGCGGGTAGTAGGGGACATTGAAACTCAGTCCCAGCCTCCTGGACCTCCACAGCCTCGACAAGCAGCAGGGAAGGCTGGAGCTCGGTCACAGATTCATAGACCTCCCCAGCCCCAGCAAGCGGTAGGAAAGGCTGAGGCTCGGTCCCAGGCTCCTGGATCTCCTCAGCCCCGACAAGCAGCAGGGAATGCAGGAGGTTGGCCCCAACCTCCTAGACCTCCTCATCCCCAGCAGGCAACAAGGAAGGTTGAGGCTCGGTCCCAGCCTCTAGGACCTCCTCGGCCCCAGTAGGCAGCAGAGAGGGTTGAGGCTCGGTCTCCCCGACCTCCCCAGCCCCCGAGTGAAAGAAGGCCTCGTGCTGTAGTTTGTAAGGGGAGGAGTCAGCTAGCATGTCCTGTGGAAGGTCATCCACCTTCTTGGTCAGGCTCCACACCAGAATGGCTTCCAGCAACATTGGGTCATCACGTTGGGTTGGAGCAGCATGGAGGGGGGCCACCATGTCAGCTTCCTCGTTGGGCTGCAGCTTGAGACCGCCAAGTGCCTCCGTAATGCCAACAGGGCCATCCGGATCCTGCTGCATCACCCAACCCTCCAAAGGTGATTTGCAGGGCTCAGGGGTAGCCTGGCTCATGTTGCTGCTGTGAAGAAAGTGAAGCCTTCGTGGTGGGGATCTTGTGCGGCTGCAGCCCCGTAGGCCGCCTCCGGTGTTCAAGTTGTTGCATCGCCTGTAGCGGCCGTAGGGGGAGTGTGATCGACGTTGACCTTGAGGGCCCTGTCGTGAAGATCTCCCGCGGGCTGAAGACCGCCCCCGGCCCCGACCGAGGGCCCGGTTGCGCTCCTCGAAGTACAACCGGTCACGCCCCATCCTATCATCTCGATCATCATCATCGTCGCCGTCGCGCTTTGGGCCCAAGCGCAAGTGGACATCAGCAGGCGCCCTTCTTGGCTGACGCTCCACTCCGTCAGGAACCCCCGCCGTCCAGAAGAAGTGATCCCTCCTAGGGAACTCCTCCTGAGGGCCATCTGGATCGTCGCTCAGCCTCTGACCGCCAGTGGGAGAGCGGTCACATGGTGAGAAATCTTCAAGGATGCTCAGGTGAACGAGCACTCGGTACCTGTGGCCCTCCCTGGATGTGCCGATAGGGAAGCATTAGTCCGCGTCCGGAGCGGGCTCCACCGGAGGGTCAAGGAGCGTGAGGTGGGTGCTCTTCGGGATCGCATGAGGGTCGCGGACCCACACACACACTCCCCAGATATCGGCATTCCGCTCCCTCTCCCGGGGGAGCTCGTCAACAGTGTCAAACTGGCAGTTCCCTCCCGCCACGCGCTCGACCACAGAAGGCCGCCAAGCGAAAAGCGGCACGCCCTCTAAGCAGAGGAGGGCGCGATACCTCCAAATGTTACGAAGGGAATTAGCCTTGTAGTCCCATTGCTTGAACTGGAACTGAAAGCCATCCAGTGAACATCCGCCTATCTCAATAGCCACATCGTGCTGGCGTTGAGTGTCAAACTCAACAAGAAAGTCTTTAGGGAGACAGCGAGATACACGAATGTCTCTCAAGGCAACGCGGAGTCTCAATTGAATGGCCCTTGCCACCAAGCTTGGTGGCGGATGCTGCCGAGCTCCCACCACTGACACTAGGATTGCCGTGTCACGGAGGCGCAAGAGCTCAGCCTCCATATCCTGAGTGATGGTGTGGGCGCAGAATCCCTCTGTCGGCTGTTGATGGCTTGACCAGCTGGGTAGTCCTCCATGTTGCGGTGCGGTGGGCAGTGCTGTGCGGTGGCTAGCCGTTGCTTCAGTGGAAGGCGGTGGGGTGGTGGAGCTTGAGGCTGTGTCCTGCGAAGGCGAGGGTGAACGTTGGGTTTAAGAGGACAGTGCCGAGCTAAGTGGCCATTAGCTCTACACCTGAGGCAACGGAGGGGAAATCTGCATTGAGCTCTAAAGTGGCCTCTGCCAAGACACCTGAAACAAGCGTCTGAACGGGGAGGGGAAAAACCAAGCTGTTGCTTTGGCCGGTTGGTCTGATGTGAGGGACCTGCACCGCGCCGAGCTCGCCACCAGTAGCGCGGTAAAACCTTGCACCAACCATCCTGCTCAGTTTTGCCGTAAACGTCATGAACTCTAGTCGCTAACCCCCAACTTTCCTTGGTCTGAACACCATTAACAGCGGCGGCAAGCCTCGCTTTTTGCACCCAGACAGAAGGTTGCGCAGTCAAATTGGGGGGCAAAGGGAAGGAACCAGTACCAGAATGCTGGGGAGTGCCGCCAGTATTACTGCCTTCACCCACCGCATTAGCAGAGAAGGGACGAACTGGCGGGGTCTTCTTGGCAGCTGCTTGGTCAGAATTGCGCGACAGCAGGCGGAAATGCGAAGGACCGCCCAGAGGATTGCTTAGGCCGACGGCGCTAGGGGGCGAAGCCTGCGCAGCTTCTTCCTCCTTGGGGCATAGAACACGGACCGAAGAAACAACCGAAGCTTCCTTACTGTAGCACAGAATGGTACCAGACGAGGATGATTGGTCGGCCAGGGCCAGATCTGGTGGCAGTCGTCTTTGGTGTTGGAGAGCCAGCACTGAGCTGTCATCGCTCGACGAGTAGTCAAGGAGGTCCAGGCCCGGGCCCGGCGCATCCGAGCTCAGCGCATCCATCGCCTCGTCAAGGATCTGGAAGGCACAAAGGGGAGGGGCGAGGCGAGGGGAAAAGGGGTGGGGGGAAGGGAAGGGGAGGCGCGGGAGGTTTGCTGAGGTGCACCGGACTGGTGGGGAGGGTGGCCGCCGGTGCCGGAGTGGCACCGGCGGGGGGATTGGGGGGCTACGCGGTGGTCGCCTACAGGGTCGCCAGAGAGCTACAGTGTCAGAGTGCCGAACCAAAAATCCACTTCCTCATTGGAAATGTTGGTTGAGCTTTTTTACTTACCTTTGTTGTTTGTAGATTTTGTTGGTAGTATTATCTTCTAATTCTGAATACGACATGCACATTGTGTCGTGTACGTCTTGAGAGATAAATATCACGATATGCACATCATAGAATTTTTCCAGATGCATGTATATTTAGACTATAAATATATAGATATCTAAAATGCAAAAGGGTTGAAAATTACTTCATATGTAACCCCAGCAAAGCACTGCGAAATCATACTCTACTGTATTTAGTTCTCGCACATAGATTTTATTTGCTATATTATCTTCTAATTTTGATTGCGACGCATTTTTTTTAGCATACATGCTTGACAGATACATGACGTGCACAACATATAAGTTTTCGGATTTGCTATTTTTAAGTCGTCTGAAATTTTTTTAAGTTTAAATTAATTGTTGTGACTATTAGATTTGTGTAGAGATTGATGCGTCATATGATTGGGTATTAATTTAATGGCTAAAACATGCAAGACTTATGCTTAATAAAATTTCAGTCACCTTATGAATAGACAATTCCAAAAGTTTTTGTCCATAAATAAGAATATTGGTAGCTAAATTGATATAGAAGTTAAGGTTGAAATTTACATCCGCCGTATAACAAAGCAATGCGAAACTATATAGCCTCGCCGATATAATTCTTTTTTCTAATAAGCTACTTTTCTTTTTGAAATAGAAAAGCCCAACAACCTAGCTGTAACTTGTAAACAGTGTCAAGGTGGGGGGCGAGACCATTTGCATGAGATCCGGACCCTGCAGTACTGTAGCTAGGGATGAAAATGAGATGGGTATTTCTCGCCGGATCCAAGCGGAACCGGATTCGGGAAGTCCTTTTACTATTCATCCGGATTCGGGATAGGATACAAAGCAAGCAATACCCAATAAATCTAGGACAGAAACCGGAAATCGAGAGGTTTCTTAGTCGAATATCCGGAAAACAACTGAAATCGACACAACACCACCACGGCGCTATCCCCCGAGTCTGTCCTCCTCCAGCGCCACCGCCGCATGCTCCTCCACCTCTGCAACAAGTACCTCCTCGAGCTCTCCCGCTGGGAAGCCCTCTCCCCCGACCTCCTCGCTCCGCTCCCCACTCCCCTGGCAGCTCCTCCCGGAGCCCGTCCAGCTTCCCCCCTTCTCGTCGCCGCCTCGGCTCCTACCACCGTGTGTCCGTGTGTGGGAGAGAGACTGGAGAGAGCACTGGAGAGGGCGACGGTGGGACAGAGGACGCCGACCGGCGGTGGTGGGGCAAAGAGCGTCGGGTGGGGATGACGTTGATTCAATCGGTAGCAATAACCAATCTGAGCAAGCAAGAAAGGAAACAACTACAGCAAGGAGCTTCTGCTCCTTCTTTGGAGAAGAGTCACCGAGGATGATGTCACTAGAGTCGAGGGGGACGATTGGCGGTAGGCTCAGTTTGGGGACAGCAGGCGGCGGGCTGGGGAGATGGAGATGGTGGGTGGCTTGGCTCTAGGAAGGCGGCGAGCTCAGTTTGGGGATGACCGGTTGGAGAGATGGCTACAGGCAAGCGAAGGTGGCCTTCCAACTTCGATCCACGGCCGTTGAGCTCCCAGCTACAGCTAGGGAACTATGATCTGCACTGAGGAGCTCCGATTTGGGGAGTTTTTGGCCTAAATGGTATTGTTGCGCCTTTTTTTTTTTTTGCAGAAGTAGCAGTTGTCATGTCGTATTGCCAAAAATATCACCACGAACGTGTCGGTACCTGACGCGTGTGCAATACCGGGCCTCTCGCGCCCAGGTTTAATCTCCGCTGCACCTCCGTAGCCCGAACGCCCCTCGTATGGACACGTGGCCACCTTCGGTCGCCCATGACCTAGATAAGCTTGCCTGGGCGCTCCTCGTCCGGATACTGCCTTGTCCACACGTCAGTGCCCCGAGCGTGGCGTGTGTCGCTTGTCCAGTCGCTCGTGGTCCGAACGCCATCTCGTCTTCACACCTATGCCCCGAACGCACCGTGTGTCGCTTGTACGGTCGCTCGTGGCCTGGATGCCGCATTGGCCGCCCGGACGCATCTTGCAATTTTTTAGACGCGATGACTTCTTGCAATTGCAGCCTCGTCCGCATGTTCTCATAAATGCTAAGTCAGAGGGTTAAGCATGTCTTATTAACGTGACATCTGTTCAGACTCTTTTTTTCCAAGAGAATTTATATGTTTGAACCTAATGATTGACAAGCGACATACATGAAAGAGAATAGCTAAAAGAAACTAAATTTTGGAGCTGCTATCTTAGATGGCTATATTATTGAAGACTAGATTGAAATACTGAATGATTGATCAATGATCATGCTGGAATACGAAATTATGTTTCTAGGTCTTATTATTCCATTTTAGCTGTATTTGGGTTTCAATGATAATAAACAAAATCTGTAATTTGCCAGTAATAACTAACGCACCATTTTTGCTTGTTTTCCATGACATGGCTAAATGTGGATATCATAGGGATATGCTCATGATCTTAGAGCATGTACAATGGGCTTATGTCGGTAGTCTATAGCATTTGCCACATAGGATTTTCTTGACATGGATGAAAGAGAACGAGAGAGAGAATATTGTTGTCTATAATCCTGCGGTATTTGTAGCACCAAAACCAAGAAAAGCAATAAAGATTGTGTGTTATGCAGTAATCCTATAATGATTTGTATTATCACAACCCATTGTATGAGCTGTCTTTAGTGTTGTCTATAGGTGACATGGATAGTTGCTATAGACAGCAGCTGTCTATACCATTGTACATGCCCTTAGGATGATGTGACAATTGGCAATGACGTTGAAGGTTTGCGGAAACATGAGTTTTCGACAAAGTTCAGGTTCTGCCAGGTCTCAAGCGGTCAGACCGGCCTTGGTGGCGGTCAGACCGCCCATGCCTCGGGAGAATTGGACTGGCGGTCTGACCGGCCAGGTAGGCGGTCCGACCGGTTGGGTAGCGGTCTGACCGGCGTCTGATGAGCGGTCGGACCGGCCATTTAAGTGGCATTGGAGTTTGAGGCTGGGCCAAAAATAGAGGGTGTTGGCAAGTGAGGAGTTTCTACTGCACTTGATCTCATAATTTTTGGAGCCTTCAGGCAAAAGTTCTATTCGTTTGAAATTTCCAGAGAGGTTGCGGATTTCAGTGCTGAAATTTTGGCTAAGTCCTTTGGTGGCGGTCGACCGCCTTACATTGGCGATCGGGCCATCGATGGCGATCGAGCCGCCAAGGGTGGCGGTCTGACCGGTTTTCACTTAAGTCGTCGGCCCGTGTGGCGGCGATGGTTGCTGATTAGGTCAAGTTCATGGTTTTCATGTCATATGTGTTGCATGATGCATGTTTTGACTAACGTGGATCAAGTTGTGAAGAACTTGTTCCCGAATTCGATTTACTTGTCTATTGTTGTGCAGGTTGCTTGGTGGTCAACGACGGTCAACGGCGAGGATGATCGGGACTAGGCTTGGAGAGCTAAGGTTCATAACGATCGACGATGCCGGGTGAAGTCATTGGACTCAAGCATGGTGCAAGATGGACAAAGGTGACCGAAGCAGGCGGTTCGGCGATCGATTGAATCAAGCGGCGCGGGGGTCAGTGCAAGTGCCATGGTAGTTTCGGTGGGAGCCGGATGGGAGAGACTTGCCGACATGATGAGAGCCGTTGGATCAACCTACACGTGGCGAACAGCGAGTGCCGACAACTGACACGGCGCTTTAAAATGCGTGCGTGTGTCACCCGTTTGTTTTGGGCCTTAACAGGAGCCCATTAGGGAAACTCTTCTAGAAGGTCTAAGTCTCCACTATAAATAAAGGAGGGAGGTGGCTGCACCCCCTTTGACCCTTTCATTGTTTTTGAAACCCTAATTTGCTTAGGGAGAGGAGTAGTGGAGGTTAGGGTTCTAGAGAGTTGGATTTGATTTCGTGCTCATGTATTGAGTCTTTGTCCTCCATTGATAGAGTGGCTGTAAACCAATACCATATCAAATCAATCCAAAGAAAGTTTCTTCAAGATGAGTTCATTAGCTTTCTTTCTCTCTATTTGATGATTTGAGTCTTTCTTTGATCCGCGAGTTTTTGCTTGGTTTCTGGCCGTGATCTAGCTTACTGTGACGTGTGGGAATACATCTAGGATCATCAAGATCATCAATCACCCACGAGCAAGTCTCAAGATCATATTTGCGTTTTGACTCGGTTTTTGACCTAACTTTACTCAAACGGGAAAAGGTCTGAACCTTGGCAAGGATCTTCACGATCGTTGCTTGGAATAGGTTCCTGACATCCTTGGGAAGGTGTGTGTCAAGTTTCACGAAGTTTGGACGCACGAATCAAAAGTTAGATCAATTTACGTTTTGGTTTTTCGGGCTGATTTCACTGTTCATCGAACTAGAGGTCTGACCGCCCGAGGGAGAGGTCTGACCGCTTGGATCGGTCTGACCGCTAGGCCAACCGGTCTGACCGCCCCCGTGAGAGGTCAGACCGCCCGAGTCTTTGTGTTTTGGTTTTGTGTTGATTTTACTTCGGGGTTTCGAGTTGATTCAATACAAGTCTTCCGCTGTGCATGATTGATTGATCTTCATAGCTTTCATAGCTATTGGAGTGAGATTCGTATTGAATTCAATTTTGGAGAAAAATAGATCGTGCTCCTATTCACCCCCTCTAGTCGCCTTTCCGGTCCAACACTAAACAATATATTTCCATGATTTGCATTGGACCATTCTGTTGACATCAGGCTTCATATTAGTAAGTGAAAGTTGATCTTCTGGGTAATTGTTTCTCAAGAAAAAAAGACCGCTATCCTGTTGACATGGACCAGCAGATCATGCAGCATACCCAGGTTACCTTTGGTTCTCTAGCACACGATATTTTAGCAAGTTAGCATCAGAAAATAAGATACTATCCAAGATGTTCCTTTAGAACTGAATCATTTTTTCTATTGCTTCTTTTGTAGAGTTTGTATTCCTTCAGCTCACAAATCACAATCCTTACTATTGTCCCTTTTGAAGAGTCTTTTGTTCTTTACTAGATATTTCTGCAAATTCTGTCTTCATGCTGTGATATATTCTACCATCTATAATATAATGGCATTTTGGTTAATTCTCATGCAGTTACTGCGAGTGTTTTCATGCTGGAGTCTTTTGTTCAGAACCTTGTTCATGTCAAGGCTGTCTGAATAAGCCTAGTAACAAGGAAACAATTCTATCTACTCGAGAGCAGATCGAATCTCGTAATCCACTAGCATTTGCCCCTAAAGTAATTCGCACATCTGAGCCTTGTCAGGAATCAGGGGTAACAGCCAATCTTTTTATTTTACTTTCTTTCTCCTTTACTATTGCTCATATAATTCTTTTTGTATTATAAGATGACTCTAACAAAACTCCTGCTTCGGCTCGTCACAAAAGAGGCTGTAATTGCAAGAAGTCATCGTGTCTAAAAACATTGCAAGATGCGTCCGGGCACAGACGTGCGGATGAGGCCGCTTCTAGGCCACGGGTGACCGGACAATTGACACACGGCGCGTTCATTCGCACGGGCGTGCGAATGAGGCGGCGTCGAGACCACGAGCGATTGGACAAGCGACACGCAACACGTCTGGGGCACGGGTGTGCGGACAAGGTGGCATCCGGGCGAGGGTCGCACGGACAAGCTTGTCCGGGCCATGGGCGACCGGAGATGGGCACGTGTCGGCACAGGGGACGTCCAGGCTAGGGAGGTATGGCGGAGATTAAATCCGGACGCGAGTGGCCCAGTATTGCACACGTCGGTGCAACAGCTGCTACTTCTGTAAAAAAAGAACAGGCAGCTGCTACTTTTGAAAAAAAAAACAGACGCAACAGTATCATTTAGACCGAAAACTGCGATTTGGGCAGCAGCTTAGGTATATGTTGCAGATTGGAGAGAATTTGGGTGAGAAAATGGGAACGGGAAGGAGTCTCTGGGGAGCGCAGTGGCTTCGGTACTTTGACTTGGGAGTCTTGGCCTAGAAAGCAATGTGTTTTGGACCCTGTGTTTTGTCTTTCCCGCAAAAAAATCACTTGAGGCAACTTTGCCTCGCAATTTTTTGGTGGGACCGAGCCAACGTTTTCCCCCCGATAGTTTATCATGGATATTGTTTACTCAGTAGGAATAGGTGCCATCGTGGTGCTTATGTGGCAGGATCCCACCAAGTTTCCCTAGGTGGATATTTGAATAGTAGGGAATGGAGAAGTTTCCCTAGGTGAACATCAAAGCCTTCCTCCCCACTGCGGCCGTGGTGGGGCAAAGAGCGTCGGACGGGAGGGAGAGGGAGTGCAATTGGTGGGAGAGATATGTCATGAGAAGCGGAAGGTGGGAGAGGCGGTGGGCTTGATGGCGTCGTCATTAGGCGGACAAAGGAGAGAGAGAGAGAGAGAGAGAGAGAGAGAGAGATGTGAGACCGAGAGTGAAAGGGGAAAGAGAAGGAATAGAGAGGGAGAGATAAGAAGGGCGACTGTTGGATGGGAATTAATTCGAGATAACATCAACAAATAAAACAATAAGAGATAATTTCGTATCAAACCCTGCCACACTGGACAGTGATTTGGTTGATAACTTGATATTATGGTCATGTACTCATGTGGTTTGATCCAACATGTATTACTCTATGTATGCGTGCATTAGCGTCTATTTTTACCCGTTTTTGATCCGAATCCATCACTGTACCAAAGCATTATAGATAAAATATTGTTCAGATTGCACTGTAGCAATCTCTCATCTATCCGCATTCCACCTGTACAAAGGACACTGTGCACCTCTACCGTTGCTAGTTGCAATGACAGAGGATCTCGATCCATTTGCATGTACTTAGCTAGGCACTATAGACTATTCCTTTCGTTCATAGATTCCTAACTATTCATCTTTTCATGACCTCTGCTCCAAGTCATCTCCACTCATAGGCCAGAACAATATATAGGGTCTGGAACATTCCAAATGGGCAGCTTTTTGTGGCTTTTTTCGAAGCCGGAAGCCGCGTATAGCGTGAGAAAGCTAGAAGCCAGAAGCTACCTGTAACACCCTGGCTATTCGGAAGCCAAGATGCCACCTATTTACTCTAACATTCAACACAATGCGGAAGCATATGAATAAAGTATATGTGTTCTGTTCTTTTCACTGTACTTGCTGATTCATGGACTCATTCTTGCGTTGTTTGTTTATTTTAGGTAACCCCTGATGTTGGCTCACTTGGGAGGGAATAGACACACACTACTCGTTCACATCATCCAATTCATGTTCAAGATTAAATTTTAGTTCTATCTTTCATTCGTTAATGATGAACTGTAATAATTAAATTATAATTGGTGAAGGAATGATACCTTCTCCACATTGATGTTGATTTATTACTGCATGTGAACTTTCATTAGCAATGAACTGAAATAAATATATTAGATGGTGAAGGAAGGATACCTTCATCATGTCTTGGTTGTTTTGATACTGCCATTAGTTGATACTCTATTTCTTGTTCTTCCTCATTGTGTAGATTGTTAGTTTAATTAGGTGACATCTTGGCTTCCGAATAGCCAAGGTGTTACACTACCCATGGGCAGCTTCCATAGCTTTCCACAGCCTTCGTTCCGACTTTACCTGTTGAAGTTAGGGGGTAATTATCCACTTTTGCCATCACATAAAACCCCCGTCCCTCCCTGCCTTCGCCCGCCTGAAACCCTAGTCGTGCCCCCGTGGCCCACTCCTTCCTCCTCCTCCCCAGCGCCTGCTTCTCCTCCTCTCCTCCCGCGTCCGCTCCTCCTCACACCTCCTCCTCCCGCGCCGACTCCGCCGCCCACCCTCCTCCTCCCGCGCCTACTCCTCCGCCCTCCTCCTCTACCGGCACCCTTCTCCTCCCTCGGCGTCTCCGCCAGCCCGCGCTACCGCCCACCTCGCCTCCGGCTCCCTACTCCTTCGTCGGGCCACGCCGCCGCAGTCCTCCTTCTCCCCTAACTCGGCGCCTCCTCCGCCGACTCCCCCAACACCGACCTCCTCCTCCCCCGAGACGTCGCCGTTGTTCTCCTCCCCCGACACCGTCGCCGCCATCTCCTCCACCGACACACCGCCATCCCCAACCCTAACATGCTGCCGCCATCCTTCCTCCTCCCCCGAGCCACCGTCGCTGCTCTCCTCCTCCCGGCCCAGCGCCGCCCTCATCCCCCGCCTGGCCCGCAACCCTACCCGATGTTTCTCTTATTTTTTTAGTTTTCTTTTTTCTTTTTCTATTGTAAATTAATTAATTATGTAATAATTGGTTATTATAATTATTTATGTAATAATTTTTTATCATTAATTGTCGTTGATTATGTTAATTATCATTAATTGTGGTCAATTGTGTTTATTGTTGTTAATCATGTTAATTGCGATTGTTGTCGTCAATTATCATTAATTACGGTAGTTGTCGTAAAGTGCTATCAATTGTCATTAATTACCGTTAATTATCGTTAAACGGCATCAAACAAGCCATCATTTGACTTAGGGGCATTTCAAACATTTTCTAACTCATAAGCTGTAGCCAACCGACCTAAAAGCCAGACAGCCAACACACAAAATCTTTTTAGCTGACAATGCAGCCCTTCAGCCTAGCCAGAAGCTGCTTTTCAGAAAAGTTGCAGCCATGCCAAATAGGCCCATAAACTTTCTGAAAAATATCTCCAACACAATTCCACAAAAAGGGCGGTCTTTACTATCATTTTCGAGAAAGGAAATATAGGTGAACAGTGAGAAAACCAAGGGCCATGGTTGAAGATTTTTTTAATAATACATCATTTTATTAAAATGACAAAATAAATACTCATTTAAAAAGTTACATAAATAATACCCTGTCGCCGAATGAATTAGCGACAAATCTACTGTCACCAACTCATTTGGCGACAAAAGCCCTCCTGACGCCAATTCATATGTTTCTAAATGACGGGGAGTTTCTGTTCGACGGATGAATGGACAACAATGTATTGTTTATGGAATTTTTTTGAGCGAGCATGTATTTTTTTTAATTTTAATAAAGTGATGTATTATTTTAATAATAAATTCCATGGTTGAGCATCTCGCACAAGCAGGCTGCACCTATAGGCTATTGTCAGCATGCATTCATGGTGATCTGTGCAGATGTGTGCTAGTACTAGTAGGAAGGAAGGGAAGGATGGGAAAGGCTATGGTCCGGGGAGGTGGGGCCAGCCTCCGGTATGGGAGGGGCAGGTGGATGAGGGAGGGGCGTGGCGTTCACATGAAGTGTGGACCATGCATGGCCACCAGGTACCAAATGCATTCCCCCTGAAACAATTTGCAGCTGTTGAACGGGCGCTAGCTGACCGCTGACATTGGCGTCGCTATTGGCCGCTTCTCTCGTCTCCCTCTCCTACTGCTGTTTCTCTCTCTCTAGGGTTTATCTATGCATTTCATTTCCTTTCTTTTCTTCCATGTGAATGATGCAAACACAGAGGAGAGAGAGAGAGAGAGATGCATGGGTAAGGATGAGCGTGCTCTTTTTATTAGTAGGGGTGGAAAACGATATTCTACCTGTGATTTGGCCGTTGGTTTTGCCGGTTGTGTTCCACACGAGAAAACAAGATAATTTAGCTGTCCCTTCCACGAGGAAGTATTTGGTGAAAACACCTTTTTTTCTTCTGAAAATCTGAAAAATTGCATATGGACCATTAGATTGTGTGCCAACGCCCAGATATTTCACTTCCTCTCCCACCTCCGACTATTTTGTGGAACTCCCCTTGGACAATCTCTCCCGTACTCTTCACTCCTCATTCCTCATCGGTCCTCGCCTCTCTTCATCCCTCTCCCCCACCGAATCATCCCCCAGATTCATTCCCAATGGCTCGGTGTTCGGCGAGCGGCGGAGGTAGCCCGCCTTCTAGCGAGCGCCGGTGGCGTCCAAATCCGAGCAGCTGGCATGATTCGACAGGATCGGGGCTTCTTCTCCTTGCGGTGAATTTTTTCTTGGAAAATCATAAATACCTCTTAAGATTTGGTTGTGTTGTACAAAACATTTGTATGGGTATTTGATATTTCTATGCAATTTCTTGACGATCCGAAAAGGCAACAAGTACATTGTTCGTCCCTGAACTCTTAACCTAGTTTAAAGTTTGTCCCTCAAGTGCAATACCGGATAGAATGCACACTCGCAGTGTCTAAACAGTGCAAAAACCGTCATGTAATCCTTTTGAGGGCGGTTTCATGCCACGTGGAAAAAAGAATCCTTTCCATCGTGCCACATTTCCACCGTGGACGCTGACTGGGATACGGTCCCAACTTACCCTCTAAAGAACGCACCGCCGCTGCACTCTCTCTCTCTCTCTCTCTTGTTTGAAGGGGATTAGGGTTTGGAGAGTGTTGCCCAATGACTGGAGGCGGCGCCATGGCGAGCTCTGGGAGCTCGAGGTCTGCGGTGACTGGAGGAATCATGAGACCTGCGACATAGAGTGTACCCTCCATCAACGCAGTTTATGGTCCCTCCACATCGCCTATCCCGTACAATCCCGTACAGAGAGTGACCACTGGAGTACGCTCCAACTATCCATTGCCACCGCGGAGAGAAGGCTGGTCAGTGGATACCATGGAGTGACTCTAACCTAGCATGGAGGTACATGACATGCATGCGAGCCCGGGTCAGTCTTCTTCGCTAATTGGCCGATTTGTTTTTTTAGGCTTTTCTGATTTGTGATTGGTATTTGAAGGCTAGAGGCTGCAAGTTTTGGACATGGTGTGACGATGAGACAACCTCGTTCTTGAGACAGCTGCTACTAGATTTGCGCGATGTTGTTAGGGCTTTGAGGAAGGAGAACAGTGAGCTCGGTGGAGGCATTTCCGATGGAAGACAAGAGTTGAGTGAGGTTAAGTCGAGGCATGGAGAATGTGTTGTAGCACTGACCGCCAATTTGAGGGAAAAGGAAGCTTTACTAGTTGGACTCGCTGGTAGGGTAGCACAGTTGGAGAAGCATAGAAGAATGCTATTGTTCTTGTTTGGTGCTTTTGCTGTGATGTAAGTTAGTATTAGGATCCTCAATACTATGACTATGGTATGAAACTGAAATTGCCCAGTCATGTAATCTCCTGCATAATGTATGAATGTTAGTTATGAATATGGGGAATCCTATTGTTTGTGATTAATGTTATCCTGTGGTGCATTGTGGTATGGCACAAGTTTGACGATACTTGAATGTTTCCCTGTTTTCCATTTTCTGTCAGTTTGGCACAAGTTTGTCCAACTTATAAATGTGAGGTATTTTCCATTTTTCAGCCTGTTTCATCAAGCAGTCAAACAAGATTTACATAATGCTTTTGTTCTCGTTTCTTGTATCTGCATTTTCCATTTTTTGTCATATGGTATGCGTATCTGACAAGTTTGATCTCTCTGGCAAAATAAGAGTATGTACATGTAAGCATCCAGCCTGTTTCAGCAAACAGTCAAATATTTAGTAGTTAATACTCAGGATGAAAGTCAAAACCAAATGTTGAAACATACATCTCTCCATCCACAACCAGCACTGTCCAAGCAGAATTGGCAATACTTAACAAGCACAACACAAAGTAGTTAACAACAAATTGGATTGCATAAGTTTGGGAATAACATAACATGGGCCAAAAGTTTGGGAATACTTGAACATTACAAGTCTAGCAAATACACGACAACACATAAAAAAGTACCAAGTCTGAAAATTACATGTTTGGCAATTACATGACAGCACATAAAAAAGCACCAAGTCTGAAAATGACTACTGTGATTGTC
The DNA here is from genome assembly GCA_036346255.1 of Ampelocalamus luodianensis. Classification (NCBI taxonomy): domain Eukaryota; kingdom Viridiplantae; phylum Streptophyta; class Magnoliopsida; order Poales; family Poaceae; genus Ampelocalamus; species Ampelocalamus luodianensis. Next base: position 66,286,782 of record CM070618.1, read on the forward strand.
ACTCCAAATCTGTGCAATTTCTTGAAACAACACTTCAAGAATTATATGACAGCACATAAAACAACACTTCAAGAAATTGTCACTCCAAATCTGTGCAATTTCTTGAAGATGAGAATGAAACAAAATAAAGCCACACATGATTTTTTTTCTGTACAATGCGATACCTGAGATGTAAAATGCTTCAGTCCAAAATTCATATGAGAGATAATTCATGGGGAATCATATGCAAAGTGTGCTGTAGGTTGCGGGGACTTTTTGCAAAGTGACGTTAGCGGTCGGAGGGGGATCTGAGCCGATCCTATAAGTTGGTGCATGATCAGATGGCTCAGATCTAAGTTTTTCAGATTTTCAGAAAGATGAGCATTTCCACCTGATACTCCCTCCCCTTCCACGGTCACTTGTTTATCTCGGCTAGGTGAAAGGGCATTGGCCTGTGCTAAGCTGATAGTAATACTATGATGCTATCCCTGCTGGTTAGTGGTTTCTTCTAATTCCTCTCTCTTCTGTTCACATGAAGTGGCACTAAACTACTGCACACTTGCATGCTTAAATATTGTTGAAGACGTAATATGTGCGCAACACAACTAAAATACTCTATAAAACTGTCCAAATATCTTGTACACATATTAAAGAGCCTATGGTTAATTACTAATGTTAGCATTTGGAATTTTCCAAACAGAAAAGAATGCGCATGGTGCCTCTCCTTCCTTATCTGATAGTTCACATGAAAATATTTGCATGAGCATTTTGTATACCTATAATTAATATATCGAGAGCTTATGTTTGTTTGTAGGACTTGCATTCTCTGATATTCCGCCGGGAATGTCACGGGGTGAACAGTGCCTTGACATTCTCAGGATCTGAGCCGTCGGAACCGGTAAAAAACGAATGGGACTGATCGCTATAGTATTCATAAACAGTACTATTGCTACAGTGTTATGGTACAATGACAGATCTCGATCTCATCCGTTGTTTTTCGATCCAACGGCTCCAAAACAATGTCATGACACTATTCACCGTGACATTGCTTCTTAAAGTCAGAGGATTTGCGTGCGTGTGCGTATGTGTGTGAGGTGGAACATAGAGGATGTGCGTGAAACTTGGTGGTGATCTATTGCTAGATTTGGACAGGAGTGGAAGGGATCGTCAGCCGCAGCAACTCAATTTTTTTCTTTGCTGCTGACAATTCATTGCCTCTTGAAAGTGTGGGGCCTGCCTCTTGAAAGTGTGGGGCCCACCAAAATGCAAGTTCTTCGTGTGGCTAGCGGTTCAAAGCAGACTGTGGACCTCAGATAGGCTGCAGCGTCGGGGTTGACCAAATCATGGCAATTGCGCCTTTTGTCGAATTGAACCTGAGACAATTCTTCACCTTTTCACTCGGTGCAGATATGCTAGGCGTATGTGGAAGAAGATCCACCTTTGGATTGGGGCATATTCTCTTAACCCTCACAACTGGAATAGTACTAACCTATCTTCTCTGCAAGATTGGTGGATATCCATTTCTAGTTCTAATGGTCTACACGGGAAAGGAATCGCCTCTTTGATCATCCTCGCAACTTGGGAGCTGTGAAAGGAGCGCAACGCCCGTGTTTTCAATAATAAATCTTTGTCTCCGGTTAGCCTACTGGCTAAGATTAAAGAAGAGGCAGGGAACTGGTCCTTAGCGGGGGCAAAAGGATTAGCGTCTCTTTTAGTGGGAGAATAGTCGCTTTTGCGACCCTTTCAGTTTGCCAAAGTGGCACTCTTGTAATCAGGTCACGTCATATCGTGATTTTTCTGCTCTATAAATGAATTTGGCAGCTCTCCTACCTCTCTTTCAAAAATAAAAAGTAAAAAATAGAAGGGGTGACAAGCCCTCCCCTTTATTCACGGAAGAATGAGTTCATTTATACTACAGATCCAAACAATGTTATTGCCTATACGGTTCTAAATATATACTAGCACCGTTTTATGAGCTTCTCAAGAAGAAAGTTGACCTCTCTAGTTTTAACCGTATTAATTACAGGATATTAATCACACATACAGTTAATATATACTAGCTAGGATGGCCATGAGCTTGCAGCGTACTATCAGCTAGAGCTAGCATGATCTACAGCACAACCTTTTAATCAGAAAGCAAGGTGTGGATCGATAGGATTTTGCCGCGTCACAGAAGGCCACCCGCACGCGACGCGTTCTGTGCTACTAGTGTTTTGCTAACTAATTAACCCTAGCTAGCTGGCTAGCTACCTATCTCGCGCGTGCAGGAGCTGATTGGATCATGTCCCCATTTGGCATTGCCGTTAGTGTGGCCAGGGCACCCGCCCATCCTTATCCCGTGCCATGTCCATATCTTCCGGCGATTCTCTTTCTACTGCTGGGTACTGGGTAAGCTCGATCGATCCGCCGTCTTCTCTGTCATCATCTCGTACGATAGGATATCCCTCCAGCTCGATGCAACGAACATGACATGTTTTTATATTTTATACTACAATCACGCGTGGATCGTGGATCGATGCACGGACGGAGGAAAACCTATTATTAACTCATCTGCAGTTGCATATGCTTCATATCGCCAAAAGGCACACGAGTTTCATTAAATTAATCTATTTATGTGCCTAGCTTTTCGCCCGGTGCTCGCCTACTCATCATATGTGCCTTTGTCCGGTGCGGCGGAGCTTGAAATTTTTCAATAGATAGATGTGTATATATTTATAATTTTTATATCTCTGTATTAATGTATTATAATAAAAAATTTTAAATTTTTATTCACAATTAAGTTCATAGAGAGTTGCAAGTATAAACTTAAACTCACTTGCTTTATAAAACATATTATTCATCAGCAAACTTAAGTGCTTGTACACAGCGACAGCTAGTAAACATACACATTAATCTCAAAGAAATATAAATCGAGAGCAAAAGTCATTCTAAGTACCTTATATGCAGTACGCCTCAGAGTGCAGCACTGCACCAAACCGACACGCAGCAGGAGCGAGTAGATCTTCATAATTCACAAATCACAGAATCACGGTTTTTCAGTTCACGCCTGCCACCAAAGTCCAAACTCTAGACTACAGCTAGCATGATCCCAAAACCATTTTCCCCCGCCAAATTCAAAAATTATTCGACAAATCTCCTCTCTAGACTCCAATTTCATGAAAAGAATACAGAAAATTATCCGGACCTTTTGGCTTCTGCTCGACTGCAGATTGCTCCTGCTCTCTGACCGTGTCGCGCCGCCGCCGCTCCCCATCGAGTCGCGGTTGCTTACTCTGCGTCGTGCCACGCGGCGCTGGTTCGGCGTCTCGCGCCACGCCGTCTCGCGCCACCGCCGCCGCCCCCTGCCACGCCGCGTTGCGCCGCCGCTCCCGAACCACGCCGCGCTAGTCGCCCGTCTGCTCCCGCGCCGTGCTGGCCGCCAACCCAGCCGCCGTGGTGGGGTGGGGACCGGGGAGGGAAGCCAGGACAAGGGCACGGGGAGGGGAGGGGATTAGGGTTGGGGATTCAGGATTAGGGTGGAGGCTCGAAGAGTGGCCGAGTGGACCTGTGGAGGTTGTGGGATTGGTGGGCTTTGGGCTGATGTTGGGGGGAAGCGTGAGTAGGGCTTGGCTATTTTAGGTGCACACTAAGACCCGTTTTACATATATGGCATAACTAAAGAATTGATGTATACATGAAATTTAAATTTTTGGATGTGCCCGAGCATACCGGGCACCCCTGCTAGTTCCGCCCCTGCTTTGTCTACATGTCTCAGGCCGGTCATATATACACATACGTACGTAAGCTTCTGTTCACATCAAATGCATTGCACGAGAGCTGAGCTGAGCTGAGCGTCTGTTGGTTAAGGGTGTGTTTGGTTGCACATGAGGTCTGGCTCTTATCTGGAGGTACAGGGAACAGTTGTTTGGTTGCAAGATTTCCTCCCAAGCCAAGCCAGACCCGAGCGATGCAGGTGCGCGGCCACGCGGTGCACGCGGGATGCGCGAGCTGTGCAGTCACGAATCGGCTTTGTTTGTAAAAAGATGTTCAAGAATCAAGATCACATTCAATTGAACTAGTATATCTTCTATTAGTAACAGTCTGACCCAACAAAAACAGTCAACCAAACAAACTAACTATGCATCAACTCAGCCTGTTTAAGTTTAACCTGGATGAACCATACGTGTTAGACTAGAGGCATGCAGACAACCAAAAACACCCTAACAAATCCCAGGGTTTCTCCGGCCTGGCGGTACGGTAGTTAGCGTAGTGCAGATGTATAGCTAAAGTGGTCCGGCGATCGACGCATGCATGTGAAGACCGGCCGGAGAAGATCAAAAGCGTTGGGCTCCTCCGTCATCGTCGGTAGATGATATCATTAGGCGCATATTTAATTTGACCGCGGTTTAGTTTGTTTAAGACGCCCTTTTGACCAATGGGGGTGGTTGGAGGTGTACTTGTATCGTTTCTTTTATCCTCTCCATGTGAAGATTGTTTTCCACAGATGAATTCGAGTTCAGTAGTGCATATATACGGCCAAATTGATGGAGTATTTTAAATTTGCTGGTATCATCAGCCACTAACAGGCGGGCACCTTTCAATTCTGCTCTGTGCGTGGATCTGTTCGCTAATCGCTTTTTCATAAAAAAGAAATTCGTAAACAAATTGTTCCACCGCATCGCATGTAGCTAGTGTTCTTGTAGACTGGTATTTTGACCAGAGCTTACTGTGACTAGTAAATAGTAAGTACTGCCATTTAATTTTCTCTGGTTGTAAGCTGGCTAACGTTCCAAGGTAGAAAAGCATCGAAGTTTAACTGAAAAATGCTGTTGTCTTTTGACATAAGCTCTTTTTTTGGTGGATGTTATCTGAGACAACAGGGTGTGGTTAGGAAAAAGGCATACAGCTAGTACCAACCACTAAATAAGGCCTGAAAATTAAATCTAAACAGAGGCAGAACATCTAATTTCTAACCACATCTTTGCTATCAGTTCTTCTCTGTCTTTTAGTATTTACTCCCAGTATCCAGAATGCCCGGGGAGTTCACTTCCACAAGTGATCGACAACTTACCTTAATAGCAGCTGTTCATTTCTCAGAAACAACCATGGAAATGAAGTTACAAAAAATTCAAAAGCAAGGGATCCTAAGATAACCCCAAAACAGTTTAACTACATCCCTGTGCACGACAAGGGTTTGGAGAGCTACACCCATAGTTTGGGCCTTGCAGCTTGCCCTGCCGGATGCCGGTCATCGCAAGCACCACCGCACATACCATCGCTCTCGCACATCACGCTTGTGGAATTTTTTTAAATAATCTATATTTTATTATAAATTACAAATATAATCTTGCTTTTTTTTATTACAGGAATATACTCCGCCGCCACCCGTTAGGCGGCGAGGACTAGTCGCCACCCGTTAGGCGGCGAGGACTAGTCGCCACCCCGTTGGGCGACAGGACCCAGTCGTCCAACCGTAGGGCGATCGCATGTCCGCCGCTTCAATCATGGTGGTGACGGTGGCGATCGCCAACCATTGGGCGACAGGCTCTGTCTGTTGTTTTTTTAAATAATATTATTTTTAAGAATCAATTACAAAATATATGTAGTCGCTAAAAAAAATTACAAAAATATGGAACCTATCGCTAGTTTAGCGTGAATAGAGGTCCTAGTCGCATTATCACTTAACCTTCCGTTTATGAATCGTGCATACCTCAAACGTTGTCGATTAATTCTCCAAAAATTAATCATAGTACAATAACATACTACGATGACAAAGTGTTATTGTGAGTGCAATGATTTGGTACCATTTAAATTATATGAAAATAAAAAGTGGCTAAGTGGAACATGAAAAATGCGTTGGATATATGTGAATATATTTTTAATTTATGTCGTGTATTGTTATAGTAAGGTGAATATTGTAAGAATTTTGTGAGGGCGATTGCGGTTTTAATGATTAAATGCGAAGGCAAGCGATATTACAATAAGAACAGAATGTTTCATCGAGCAGGGTTACATGGCACGAAGGACAACGAAGCGAGGACATGCGCGCATGCCTTTAGGGAAATAGAAATACATGCGATATGTGGACGAATAGGGTAGAACTACTGATGGCCGAATAGGGCCGAACTACTGAGTGGAACGGGGCCATTTGCCCTTGCTGCCTAGCTCGGCGTTATACTCCTCGCCTTGCGCCTTAGCTCTCCGCGATGGCCCTCTTCCGCTCCTCTCGGCCTCCGCCGCTGGCATGCTCACGCCCTGCTCCTCGCGTTGCTGTCCGACCTACGTTGCTCTCCCGCTCGGCTTTCACCTCTTTGAGGCGCTTTCACGGGCCTCGATGTCCTCCCCGCCCAACTCTTGCGTGTCGCCAACCACCACATGTCGTAGGGGTGGATCTTGTCGTCGATCCACTCGCGGAAGTCGCATAGGGGTGGCGGAGGCTGCAATAGGTGAAGATAGTTCGTTACGCCGTTACGCAAGGAAAAAGAGCATTGTACCCCGAGATACGGTTTCATTACCGGGTGCCTGTCGTTGTAGTCCGCGGCGTAGTTTGGGCAGCACCAATAGCGCTCGCCAATGGTCCACTCATCGGTTGATTTGACGCACTTACAGCGCCGGCAAGACCAAAGATAGGGTGGCGCCACCCTATCGGTGGCCTTCGGAGGGCGTTCCGCGGGCATTGGTGGGGGGTCGCGGCTCGACCCTGAATCATTGGGCGAACTACGAGGCAACTTCCTCACATCCACTAGTTCTGGAAAAGTTTGGTGTGTGAAAGGCTGACGACTAGCGGCACGATCGCGAGCAACGGTCTCATGGGGAGACACCCAGTCCTTCAAAAGTTTGCGGATTTTCTCCCATTCCTTCTCCTTGTCCATGTTTTCTACTTGGTGGTGCTGGTGTGGAGTTCTTGGATGAGTTGCGCTGTATTTATAGGTACAGCGTCGGGAGTGGTAGCGGGGCTTAGAAAAAGCTGGCTCGTTGGGTCACATTGTCCTGCAAAGCTACTTCGTATGGTCATATCCTGAGAAAAAGCTGGGTCGTCAAGTCACATCGTCCTGAAAAGCTACCTCGTCTGGTCATGTCCTCAGAGAAAGTTGGGTCGTCGGGTTACATCGTCCTGATAAAGCTACCTCGTCGGGTCATGCCCTCAGACTGAATATCTGCGTCGTGTGGTCACGTGCAGAAAAAGCCGGCTCGTTTGGTCACATCGCCCGTAAAAGCGTGCTAGTCGGTCACGTCGCCAAGAAAAAGCATTCCACGAACACGTGTTGCACGAACGAGTGGGAAGTACAACGCAAAGTATTACGTGCATCACGCACGCAAAGTATGACATGCATCACATACGCAAAGTATTACATACATCACATATGAAGTGCAAAATTTAAGTATGACATAACGAACAAATGTACCCGTAGCATCCCCTTCCCCTACCAGCCCCATACTAGGCCCCGCCAACCGCACCCCCATCATCCCCTCCTCCATCACCACGACCCACTCCACCTCCGTCTCCTCCCCACGGCTCGCGGCCCCCCTCTCTCTCGCTGGTGTCGGGGCCTCGGCCCCGACAGAGAAAGACGGTTTGGAGCCGTGGTCTGACGAGGACCGAGAGGCGAAGGGGTGGGCGAAGCGATTTGCCGTGTGTGGGTACCGCGCAGATGCTGCCGTGGACGCAGAGAGAACCTCACCGGTGGCCGAGGAGCCGTAGTCGTCCACCAAGAAGTCGTGGGCTTCCGCCATGTAAGCTGGAGAGGACCCTTGGTCTTGCGGAATTGGACCTACACAGTAAAATATTGTTAGTCAATTACAAAAACACGATGTATGCTGACAAACGGAGATGTTACGTACTCTCAGCTAACGCCATAGCGCGCGCGAAGGCGTCCGTAGGGTAGTATGGCACGCCGTACGCCGTGTGTACCGAGTGGAAGGCAAAGGGTTGTGGAGGACCAACGAGAGCGGCCATTGTCGGTGTGCGGCCGTGCCCAGCGACCCCAGCCTCCTCAGCCTCGACGGGCTCGCCGAGCATCCGGCCTCGTCGGCGCGCGCGGTGTCGGACGTGGCCTAGCCGACTTCTCGTCTGGCGCTCGCCGTCTGACGAGACGACGCAGTGACGACGTCGCCGTATCGACCGAGCAACCGCCGGTATGAACCTCCGTAGCTCGCGCACATAACAAAGCCGAAAATACGTGCGGCTTGATCAGCCACACGACGCACCATCTGGACCGTCTCCTCGCGTGTGCCCTCGACACCGTCCGATAACCTCTGAACCCATGACCGACAGTCCGTCGTAATCTCTGCGGCGATGCTCGCCTACACGGAAAACAAGACCTGGTGAAATATGTAATGGCAGAGGCCTGAACTGAAGTATTCGAAGTAGGATGTAACGTACCGCGCTGTGCACGTCCTGCGCGAAATGCACAGGGTATGTGTCTGTCGGTGCCGGGACACGTGGTGCGGGCGCATCTGCAGCAAGTACGAGCCTGGTGCGTGTCCGAGGAGCGTACCAGCGGAGGTACGCGTCGTAGGTCGTAGGGTCGTAAGGCGTGTCCTCCTGCAAACGGTCATCTAGTGCGCCGTCCCACTGGTCCCATGGTAGTTAGGATCGCGATCCTACTCTTAGAGTCTTACGATTCTACGAACCCACGACAGCCTGTCGATCCGAGTCTCACTGTCGATCCGATCCTACTCAAGGTAGTTAGGATCGCGATCCTACTCTTAGAGTCTTACGGTTCTACGAACCCGGCGACTTATTGATCCTACTCGTAGAGACTTAGGGCAATTTTTTTAGAGGCCGAGCTTTTCGATATTTTGTTTTAGAGCAAAATTTGTTCATATTAATTTACGAGAATGAAACTATAAATAAACAAGGAGCGTGCAAAATATTATATCGATGTGGTAATGTTGTTCTCCGTAGTTGAGAACTATATCACCCATCATGTCAGAACCATTGTGCTTTTCTGTTTTGTGATAAGAAGTGTTTTGCCCCTTTTTTGGTAATAAGTAAGTGGTAAACCTTATAAGAATCATACAAACTTATAGTATAGATGGTAAATATGTGTATTTTTACAAATCCGTAGAATCGCCGATTCTACGATTCGATCTCGATTCGATCCTACCGGAGGCAAATCGATCCGACTCGGGATCTCGACTCTGACTACCTTGACTGGTCCACCCAGTCGTTCATCCTATCACCCGCCGCATCGCGACGAACTCCCTTCCTACTGAACCTGCAAGACGTAACATGTAATTAGAAGTCATGCGTGCTAGACGACAAACAAATAATCGGGATGTTTGTTGATTACTCACGCGTGCGCGCTGCCGCACGGCCGCCGAATCTGCATCGGAACCTCGCCGTAGGCCGCTGCCGCATCACGCGGTGTGCGCGTAGTCCTCAACGTAGATGTCGAAGACGAGCACCTGCGGGTGAGCGAGTGGTCGGTCGCAGCACGGGGAGGAAAGCCCGTGAGGAGCGGGCGCTAACTCTCTGGAGTACGGCCGCCAACGAACGCCGTCGCCGTGAGCGGCCGAACGACTCCACGAACGGCTCAGAATGCACGACGTGACAGACGCGTCGCAAAGCGCACTCGCGAGGAACACAAGACGACATATTAGATTGAACGATCGATAATATTAAATAATAAGTCACATAAAATAAAACGTACCCGTCGCCGGCACCAAAGGGAGCCCATAGTCGGCCGATCAACCTCGCCTCCGAAGTACATCTCCTGCCCGTAGGGAGAGCTGTCGTCCAACAAGGGTCGCCCGAGGCTAAAGCGCTCGAACGAAGGCCCCTAAGAACCCAGTTGTACACCTCCGCAAGGTTAGTCGTCATTATTCCATACCTCGCCCCATCGGTGTCGTGCAGCAGTGACCACTTCTCCAATGGCACGCCCTCGATCCAGTGCGAGAAGGATTCGATGTTCCTCAAGGTCCTCCGCCTCGCTCCAGAGTTCGCACTACGTCCGTGGTTCATCTTTGTCGCGTGTTCTCTGCTTGTGCTCATCCAGTAGCACCCATAAGGCGTCAAATTTTCGTTGCTGGTTCTGCATAGCCAGCCTCTTGAATAGCTTCACCAACGGTTGCTTGGGGAACTTCTTAAAGAAGTTCGCCCCTAAGTGCCGAATGCACCATCTACTCCTCATATCCGACCAAGGGAACGGCTCATCGGGGTCTTCTTGCAGTTTTCTTATGGCCTTCAGCATCCCCGCATGGCGATCGTGGATCACGCACACACCAGGACGACCTCCAACAACTCCCACCCTTAGATGTCGAAGGAACCACAACCAGCTGTCGTAATTCTCACCTTCGACGAATGCGATGGCCAATGGCAGAATTTGATTATTCCCATCAACGCCTATGGCTGTTAGGATTTGCCCCTTGTATTTCCCAGTCAAAAAGGTCCCGTCAACTGAGATCACGGGCAGCATATGCCTAAAAGCCTCGATGCAGGGCCCGAAGGCTAAGAAGGCCCTTTGCAATATTAAAAAACCCCGCGGTTTTTTAGATGGCATGTCTCTTACGGCAGTGTACGTTCTCGGGTTTCTCTCCTGCAGCACCTCCAGCATACGGGGAAGGTTGTCATACGCCGCCTCAAAAGATCCAAACCGTCTTTCTAAAGCCTTTTGCTTCGCACGCCACGCCTTCGCGTAGCTGATCTTGTACTTGAATTTCTTATCGATGGCCACCATAATGTGCTTGGCCTCCACATCCTTCTTCTCTACTATCTCTCCATACATCAAATTGGCTACGAAGGTCGACGTTAGGTTACGATGTCTGGACAAAACAGTGTTGAGCATGCAGGAGTGCGCCTCTACCTTAGAGACAATCCAGTGAGTCTCATACTTTGGTCTATGTGCGTGCACTCGCCAGGGACAACTGGCTTGCTCGCACTTGACAGTGTACTGCTCCTGGCTAGATTTGATGACCCGAAACGTCCGCTGCATGGACATAGCCCACAACTTAATGGCATCCTGCAAGGATGTCTTATCAGCAAACATTGAGTGCAACCAACCTCGTGAGCATGGTACTCCCACGGCGATTCGTGCTCGTCGTGCGTACTTACACCCTCAACGTCAAATCTATTCCATTCCTGGGGGATGGGAGCTCCGTCCTCATCAGAACTATCCTCGTCGGCCTCCTGTAGAGCTTCCTCTTCAGCCAAGGCCATCCGGTCATCGCTATCCATTTGACGCAATATGTACTCCATGTGCTCTCCTTCATCAGCTTGTCCTGTAGGCTCACCATGCGGTGCCCGATCTTCTTCTTCTGCATCTATCGCGTCGGGCTCATCACAAGCAACATCCTCCGAACCCTTCCTAACGCCTTCCTCCACCTCCTCTTCTTCACCAACATACTGAGCACCCGAGCTGCTCCCACCACCAGGATGATACCCGACAACGGGTCCCTGCACAGCTTCTTTTGGGCATGGTTGCACAAGCACTACACACTCATATCCACGGCGCCTACAGCCTTCTATGAAGCCCTTCCACACAGCCGTGCGCATCGGTGTTCTCAACTCTCATCGATGTCCGTCGAAGACCGGCTCCAAAGCCCTTGTATGACGACGCCGCACACCTCGTGGTCCAAGGAGAAGCTACGGGTGAGCCAGTACATCACATCTGCGATTCGTGCATTCTCGCCGTCTGGGTGTACTAGAGTGGCTTGAGAAAAACTACTCAAGTCAACACCGCACGGACCTTCACGAACGGTGCCAACACCGTAATGCACTTTCAATGTAGTGGGTACAGGCATGACTTCATCAGATATGTCCGCAAATATTTTTAATATTACAACTAGTCGATCACAACGCACGACATGCAACCACTACTACATTGTATTTTACATTTCTAAGGCTCTTCGCCTATCGTAAGCAACTACACTACATCATGATCAACACCCGTTCATTCCAAAGAAGTCATCATCTCGATTTACCTCTACTACGTAGCTATTCAACCTTTGCTAATTTGTTCATACTAATTTACCTCTACTAATTTGTTCGTACACCTAATTCATAGTCTACCCTAAACCCTAATTTTTTTCTCAACCTAATATCCTAATTTTTTCCTCTACCTAACATCCGATTTTTTTCCTCTACCTAAAATCTCTACCTAAAATCTCAAACAGACTAAAATCTCTACCTAAAATCTCTAACAGACTAAAATCTCTAACAGACTAAAATCTCTACCTAAAATCTCTAACAAATTAAACTACATAAACTGATTACCTACTACAAAATGTACATTACAAAATCAAAAAACTTACCTCCGCGAAATCTTCTTCTCCCTTCCCCCTCCCTCTTCTTCTCTCTTTTTCTCTCTTCTTTCTTCCTCCCTCTCTTTCCCTCTTTCCCTCTTTTCCCTTCTCTGCTTCTTCTCCCGAGCGCAGGGCGTCGGGGGGGACCGCGCCGCGCCGTTTATAAAGCCCCATCCAGTCGCCCAACCGTTCGGCGACTGGTGGGTCCTATCGCCCAGCCGTTGGGCGACTGCAGTTATTGCCCAACGGTTGGGCGACCGCAATTATTGTCCGCCTAACCGTTGGGCGACGTCCCGCCGCCAACGGGTGGCGATTAGTCCCCGCCGCCAACGGGTGGTGGCAGGAGTATATTCATGTAATAAAAAAAAGGTAAGATTATATTTGTAATTTATAATTAAATATAGATTATTTTAAAAAATTCGCTTGTGCGTACTATGCCACCAGCGAGGCGGAAACCGACCGCCAGACAGTACGTCGGCGCGCTCGCGACTGCGCGGGCAACAACGAAACGTGACAACGGTGGGATGATTGGAACCCAACATAGGATTCTTTCATGTTTTTCTTCTTGGGGAGGAGCTCAATAAACGTAGGTCGTCGTGGATTCCATTCGGTCAAGCTTTTAAAATTTTGATCATAATCTATGTTAAAGTGTATAGATTGGCTGAATGAAAATAACGTCATTAGATTTATTTTACAAAACACTTTCATAATATACATTTCTATTATTTTTGCTAGTATATTATTATAATAATAAATTATAATCAAAACTTTGCATAGAAGACAATAAAAAATGATATACATATAGACACGTGTGTGGGTGGGTGGGTGGGGACAGAGGAGGTACGTAAAAAGTGTAGGCTCGTCTCGTCGTATGGTTAGTAACCTTTTGCAATCTTTGCAGTGCCACAAAGGGAAAAGAGTGGCCAGTACTTTTACAGAGAGTAGCCGCCCAAATGGAACTTGTCGGTAGATACCATGGTATTTTGTCTCGAATCCATACCCTGATGAATTTGTACGTTTCGCAAGCATTTCACGGATCAAGTTTCGGCCCGTCTGCGTCTGCTGTTAACATCTGAACTCTGCAAGTGAGCAACCAACACGGAGCAGCCAGCAAGCATGCAAATTGGCATTTAAAAAACTAGAAACAAATAGCACCCAGATACAGATAAAGATTGCATAGTACTAGTAGTTATGTTAATGTTAGTACAATGCAGCTTGGATGCCAGTATGCCACAAGCAAGGTGCATTCTAGTGGACACTTCCTGGAAGCTGCGCTCCCACTGTTTCTACTGGGGTGGGTCCCTGCTGGATGGATCACAGATAGATACTTCTTGAAAGCCACTGTTGGTTTCTGGGGTCAGCATTCTGCCGGCCAAAGCCTGATGCAACATGACTTACGGCGGATCTGGCCTCCAGTTTCTGCGGCCGCAGCTGATAAGTTTTCCATTAATTGACCAGTCAAATTGGCACCGTCAAAATTGATGGGAGTGTCCAGAAACCTGGGTTCATGGTCATAATATGAAAACTATTTTTGATGGCTTTTAGTCTATAAATAGAATATCTTTGTACACAGAAAGATCAATGAATAAAGATATTCCTCTATATTATGTTTTCATCTGTTGTCTCTGTTTATTGTCTCTCATTGGTGATTGCATGATTGTCTCTCTGCGACGACTACGTTATTTAACACGTTGTCAGAACGAAAGCTCTTCGATTCGGGTACGTAGTTCTAAAGGTTGGCAATTAGATCAATCTTATTTTTGTCGATCCTAATCGCCACAATCGACCTGTCTATTTTGCATGATAATACTCGACTTCTTGTCGTTCTTCTTCTCGGCTGCGTGGGCACAAGTCACTTTGTCAACACCTTACCAGATGGATCGGTTTTTCCAAGATCTACAACGAGCCAGCCGTGAGTACATGAGATTAGATCGACAAATCATTGTTCATCTTTCCTGTTCATCACAACACAGAAAAAATAGAAATTCCCGACCCGAAGCCGAATGCCGCCGCCCCGCGCCCACCTGCTGCACCGCCTCGCTGGCCACGTCGTCCACGCGCTGCCGGCCGTGTTTCGTCGCCAACCCTGACAACCGAGTGCCACCGGACGCACCCCTGCCACGTTTCGTTGTCGGCCCCGACGGCCGCACGCCCACCGCATTTCGTTGTCGGCCCCGCCTGCCACCGTGCCCATTGTGCGGTTTCCCGGCCGCCCCGTGTCTTGCCTTGCTAACAAAATATTGGAAATACTTTGTCATGCCTTGCTAACAAAATATTGGATATGTGCTCTTGATATCTAGTAAGCCTTAATTCGCTAACTTGTAGTGCACGGATGCTCAAATAGCAAAAGAGAAACTATTTTTTTCTCAATGGCACCAGAACAAGACTAGTCATATGTTGATCTCTGATGGATCATATTGGCTAGAAAACACCATATTCCTCAAATAAGTACAGAATAATTTCAGCCCTAAGACTTGGAATCTATATAACACTATCATCCACAACACTAATTTCTTATTTCAAGAACTTTGTAAGCAGAATATTAAAGAGTATATATTGGTTTCACGCCAACGAAATTATACTCCTGTTGAAGTATGATCGTAAATCTTTAACTCCGAGTTGATTTCAAGCAAATGCCGGATGCACACGTAATCACTTGAGATTTTACAGTTGGCATGAAAAGGAGGAGGAAATTGGGCATATGTGGGATATTGGAAGTTAGGAGGTATAGAAAATATTGAAAACAAGAGTCATGGTAGACACATCGGCATATCCTAGGTCAAAGTCAGAAGCAAATTAGTGAAGCAATAAATTAATCTAGTTTATTTTGGGAGATAATTGAAGTAAATTGCATAATTATTATCCTTATACATTTGATATGAAAAATAACATTTACGCCATTGTTGATACCCATGTTGTTGGCAACCACAATAATTGATGCTCACGAAGGGCAATTGATTTGTGCCTTTAGCAATATGTTAACCACCAGCATGCAGGAATGCATATGACAAATCGACAACCGCTTGACGCAGTCGCATATATACCATGTTCAGCTATGCACCGAAGCGTGTCATACTCATCAAAAATGACACATGCATAAATTGGTAAGTACAGTCTGCAACTGCATCACCACCAGAAGCCATATGACTTGCTTGAAGCAAATATAGCGCCTGAAAGAAAGATGGCCTATTGGACTTTGTTGATCCTGAATGATGTAAATTTGGCCATGATGATTCTTGCATTACAAATTAAAATAAGGCATACAGATTATCACCCTTAATTAAATTTGGTGTTCCTATTGAGCAATAGATATTCCCGTCGAATAGTTATATTATTTGGGTGACTCAACTAGATTTGAAATCCAGAAGAAAATCCAGTATTTTCGTGCAGATTAGCTATGGTCAAATATTTTGTGTTCCAACATTATATTTATATTTCTGAAGAGCATCCTATAGTTTTATATTGTTAGAACACACTGCTTATGACCATAAGAAAACATGCTGCATAATTATAAACTTGAAGTTTAACTATCCAAATTATTTAAAATATGATATGAGTAATTGGATCAAAACTTGGGCAAATAATAAAGAAGCTAGTCTATAGAATAAGTTTGCCGACTCTCGGATCGCCGTATGGGACATTCGTCGCAGATTAAAAACCAACCAGAAGTTAGAATATCCTACAGAATATTAGGATCATGCAGTTTTCTTGCCACTACACTGATAAAAGTCTAGTTCACTGCATATAATCATCAAACTCCTTATTAAAACAAGTGCGTGTTGGAGTTATCAAATATTTCCCACATATTATCATCATTATAGCATACACCTGTGGGTCACCACCTAGTTGTTGGAGATCATGTTAGATCTAAAATTCAATCAATCATGTGCCCATGATAGGGGAATTTTGTGATATGCTATTAACAACGATCGAATGTCGGCATTAGGGGGAGAGAAATGCCCAAAAGTTTGAATGTTGTAGTATTTTCTACAAGAAAAAGATATTTAGTACGAAGATATACGCACTAGTCAAGCTAAACTTAAGGTTTAGTTTATACTCCTGTGCGCTAGAAGCGAGGAGCCTGCAAGATACTTTCCAATTATAGAGGAGTTATCATAGTGTTTACTTGCAGTGAATATGTCGCTAATAGTGGAATACCCTATGCTGAATAATAAATCCACATATGCGAAAATGGCTTATTGGTTCTTGATCTAAAATCTATGGGGATGCGGGTCTAAGATCTAATGACACTAGTCAAAATAATTATTAATAACTCCTTTAACTCTTTTGAAGAAAACTCACCTTAAAGGTGAAATACCTCATGAAGAGATTTATCATAAAGATAAAAGCTCTAGCAATTTGATGTGCACATATTACAATGCTGGGAATACGGAAAGACAAAAATCTTTTGTTTAGAAAATGACAAAGAAATTGTTAACATTGAGATACCCTCAATTCGGAGGATATAGGAGAAAAGTTGTCGACAATCACTTTGCCTCTACAATTGCTAAAATTTCTCTTATGAGAACATGGATCTGGAACCAAAGTCCATGGTTGAGCACTTGAAGCGTTCATATCAGTCACATAATGAAAGCATATTTGGCTGAACCAAAATTGCTAAATAAAAGTCTTGGAACCAGGTAGTTCAGACTTGATGGGTCATTATGAATATAATGAAGTAGTGAAAGCTATGGTTCAAAGGTCCCCGTAGAGATTATTACTCTCCTATTATGAATGATATAATGTTTTGTTGCATAATAATTTTGTCAAATGACATGAACAAGATATGCAGCTAATGTGTTCTGAAAATCCTTGATAAGATCCTCGAAGGACTCAAAATTTCTAGTAAGAAAGGAAATAAAATTGTAATATATATAGAACTCATACCCAATAATCTCTTACCTGTAATAAGAGCATCTCTCGAAAGAGAGCGTATCTCTCGGAAAAGAGGATATCTCCCTAAAGAAAAATTATCTTACTAGTTGATCTCTTAATCACACTAATGATTATATGATCCCTGGAAGTGGACAAAGACCCATCAAGACCCGAAAGAATGAAATAAGGAATCTAAAGACCAGAAGTGCGCCACACAAGCACTTATAAAGTGCATCTTCCACCAGAAGTTAGTGGAATGGTGGTTTTCTCTAGTACCATAAAGGTACGACATACATTGGTGATATTGATAATTAATCCCCTAAACGCCAAAACTAAGACTGGTTATATTTTAATCTAGAGTGGTACAACTATACTTTATAGTTTTGCAGAACAGACTATTTGGTGTAACTTTAACCACCTAGAGATAGTTACAAATTATTAATACCCTCAAAGGTTTTGATAAATTGAATCCAGATGGCATACGACTTTGAAACTAGTATTACCCTATATCCTCTACAAGAATAATCTACTTATGTTACATAATTAGATAGTAGTATTCGATAAGTTAAACATATTACTTCCGAATAGTGTTTACCCTAAACCTCCAATGAGTAATAGGATATTTGTATGTAAGACCCCACATCGTGATAATCCAGTAAATTTGATCACAATATTCTTATCTATGTTCATTTTCGCAAAATATGTGAAAGGCATTGGAGAAACAACGCTTCAGCAGAAGTTGTCTTCAGGGCGAGCATTTGCTAAATACTGATCATCATATTTGAGATTTTGAAAATCTTAGTTAATCCTAGAAGGTGTTGATACGATGATTACTGATTAAATTCACTTTGAAGGTTTTACCACTTAACAGTTTAGATCCAGTTGGTCGACAATGCAAAGAACATGAATATCATGCATAGATCCTGATAATCATTACTAAATCCTGAAGATATCTGACAAATCTCTATAGTGCAAAATCCCAAAATAAATTTATATTACTTTGTGGTGGTATAGACATTTCTTGGCGGTCATCTAAGCAGACCTTGGTAGCTATTTCTATCGATCACTCAGACATTATAGCATTATATGAAGCCTCACTTGAATGTGTTTGGCTCAGACGTGTAATTAACCACATCCAGAAGTATTGTGGAATTAACACCGTCAATACCCCATACAATTATCTATAAAGATAATACCGCTTGTATTACACAAATGCAAATAGGTTATGTTAAAAGTAACATCACAAAGCATATTGCGCCCAAATTCTTCTATCCTCATGAACTCTAGAAGAGCGATGAGGTGAAGACCTTGCAAACTAGATCTTGTAAAAATCTGGCTAATTTATTCACTAAGTCTCTGTCTATGTCCAGTTTCCAACGATGCATTCGTGAAATTGGGATGAAGTAGCTTGGAGAGTTGCAAGGATCAAAGGGAGAATTCCCTGAATCATAATCCACTTAAGGTCCTAAAGTTTCACCTTAATTCTGAAGATTAACCTAGAAGGTAGAGTGGTTGCACTCTTTTTCTCTTAGTGAGTTTTCTCCGAAGATTTCTCACATAAAGGTTTTTAATGAGGCAACGATGCAATACAGTTTGTGGATGCAATGTACTCTTTTCACCGATCCCTTTTTTCTCACTAAGTTTTTCAGATGAGTTTTAAATAAGACATGTGCATGATGCGGTATTCACCCAAGTGGGAGTGTTAAGAAACCCGGGATTAAGGGCTGATGGGTATGATACCAAAACTGCCCCTGGTGGGTTTTAGTCTATAAATAGGACCTCTCTGTATACAGAAAGAGATTGATCAATGAATAAAGAGGTTTCTCCATAGTGTGTTTCCATTTGTTGTCTCTCTGTCTATTGTCTCTCATTGGTGATTACATGATTGTCTCCCTGCGATGACTATGTTATTCACTATTCCCTGAATCTCTTGCAATTATCTCCATGTAGTTTCAAAGCATAATTTATCATTGGTACTTTTAGAACTTTGAATAGGCACTCGAATTTACTATGTCACCTCTATGGCATTTGTCATGAGAAATCAAACTCAACTTGCATAACTTTTTAGCAAAATCCATTGGCTATCAACTTTTTTCCAATTCAAATGAGGATTTATAGGGCCGAGGAACATCGAAAATACAAAGACCTAAAATGATACAATTTATAAAGTTTTTCAAACCCTGTAGCCTTCGTGTAGCACCAAGCAACGAAAACTTGTCATCCGCCCTTCTGGAACTTTGAGTAGGAGCTGGAATTTGCTACGTCACCTTTACGGCGTTTGTCATGAAAAACCTAAGTTGACGCCTATAATTTTAAGGGAAAATATATTTGGTGCGTGCACCAAATAGTCTTAACGCATACGCACCTGCGGGAGCCTTGCGATGCACAACGAAGGGTTGTGATTTCATCTTCTCCGCCGCTGCAACTACTCCTTCATGACTCATCTTCTCCTAGTGACTGCATCCACCGGCGGCCTCTGCGAGTTCATCTTCACTGCGATCGGTGAAGCTTCTTCTTCGGGGACCACGACCACCAGCGGCGTGGGGTTAGGGTTGCCCATGTTAGGATGAGGGTTCACCAGGACCCGGTATAGAGGGAGCAGGGGTGAAACCAAATAGAATTACTCGGTTTCATAGGACACTGGGTTCAAAAATAATTTAGTGGGGGATCAACTTATATATATCACATGTGCACTCATCAGCACAAAAACTGTGCACCTCGAAGTCGCCCAGGTGGCAATGGGCACACGACCCAGACGGTGATGCGAACACGCGACCCAGGTCCATCGCTAATGATGTTGTGGTTCATTGCTAACGATGATGTGGTTCATCACTTCATTAACTTGAAAGAACGTAAGTACTAAAAGGTAATTTATTTGCTTAACTGCTTATTTTTTTTTTATCATTCTACTATTCTTTACTTGAGAATTCTAAGACATTTTATTCTCTTCTTTTTTAGGCCATTGAGGTTGGATGATGTGTTTTTCCAATACGACCATCTTTTGTTGGTGGTTTCATCCTTAGTTCCTTTATTTTGGTAAGTGTTGACTGTTGGAAATATGCCCTAGAGGCAATCATAGAGATGATTATATTACATTATATTCATAACATTGGATAATGTGTTATCTTGTTCCTAGAATTATATCGTTAATATTTGTCATCAAGTATGTGACTTGATTGTGAAACTCAGATTTATGATAATTATTCTTAAACGTTCCTGTCTGAAACATATGAGGACACATATGAATAGACTAGCATATGTATTGGTTGATGACCATGTTTCACGTGTCATAGATATGGAGATATCAAATCAATAATATGGACACATGTTAGAGAACATGGTGTTGGATAAGACCCACCTTGAGACACTATTGAAATTGTTATGATTCTATGTGTCGTTAGTTGGTCTCAAGCAATGAAGATGTATAATCCTTAGACCTCGAGATCGCATGGTTTCCTACATATGTAATGGCACTCTTAGGGGTTACCAAACGCTATCCAGAATCGGGTAGTTATAAAGGTAGCTTTCGGGCATGCTACTAAACATGCGAGGAGTGTGACTGGCCTGATATGGATTTGCCCCTCCTAACATAACAGAGAGATATCTCTCCGCCCTCGTTGTGGTTTAATAAAGAAAGTGCATAGCCATGCCACTAGTGGTCGGCGTGTCGACCACATGAAGTTATTCAACACTTGATCGAAAGTTTTGAATACCCATGGATGATATGTTATCTCATCCGAGTTCAACCGATGTCGTGAGGCAAAGGGAGAATACACAAGCGTGTCGTTAAGTTCCCGGTTATAGACTGGCCAAGTCGAGATCGTCAAGTCGTATGGAGATGCGACTAGTCGTAAGACTACTCAACATAATCACCAACGGTCGTAAGGAGTTGCAAATCGGTCGTAGTTAGGTACTAATCGGTCGTAAAGTTACGAACTGGTTGTAACTAATTATGAACTGGTCGTGACTAAGTACGAGTTGGTCGTAAGTGATAAGGACCTGGTCGTAGATCATATTGCGTTAAGATTCATCTGAAATATTCTGTGTGTGTTCGTGAATCGTTATGTGCTGCTAGGTACCGCTGATGACTCATGATCGGGAAAGAGTTTTCGAGTCATAACCGATTACACACGAACCTATAGGGTCACACACTTAAAGGGCTAGGATTTGATTTGGATGGAGATCTCAATTTTATAGGCCACGAGTTCCTAATGGGCCACAAAGTTGAGGACCCAATATGGATGCCTATATATAGAGGGGCGGTAGCATGGGGTATGATTGATCAATCTTTCGAAGAAATTCAAACCCTAATAGCCACACTCTCTCAACCACGCCACGCAATGCGCTAGCACTCTTGCGCGTGGGTGTCCCCGCCAGACGGTGGATACCTTAGAGGTGTTGTTGCGAAGCATCAGCACTAGGACGATCCGCGACTCACGACGCTCATCTGAGTAGGAGGAGAAGGCGCACGCAAGTACGACCACGATCGCTTCAACTCGCTACATCGACTTACTCCGCTACGCAGTCTGGCGCGCCTAGTGGTAATCTTGTGATCTATTACTAGCGGAGGTTCCTTGGTTGCGCGGTAATTTTTTTTTGTTTGTGCTATCGTAGCCTTCCCGCGATCCTTCATTGACGTGATCTATGCGCGTACAATGATAACCGCAAGCGCACGAGTCAGTTGTAGTTTTTCACCTGAGTATCCAGGGTTATCGATCTTAGGGAATAGTTAGGATTACAACTAAGGCTGACAATTACTACTAACAAGAACGTTGTATGAAAGATTTAATCTAAAGAACTCAATTACAAGAGGAGGAAAATCACTAAGGTTCTACCAAGACTTGCCCTGGACTTGGTTCACTTACGCGTAAATCGACAAGTATACTGTGAATTGGTACTAGGCTAAAATCGCTCTCTCCTACAGATAGTACTACATTTTTCACCGGTACACTTGTCACATGATAAGGATAATCTAAGCACATCAAGCTCTACACTATTTGATATAGATCAATTGACTAAATCCAAATACCAAGTTTCAATCTAGCAACTAATAAGTTGATTCCGAAATCAACAAAATAACGCAATATCAAATGGACTGATCAAAGCAATAAAGTATCATAAGCATCAAATAAAATGATCAAAGCAATTTGGGACAAAAGGGTGTCTTGGGGCCCAAATTGCCAAGCGGGACAAGGGCCTGGTAGGCGAGCCCTCACAGCTTCCGACCTTCATAACTTTTGTGTTCAACCTCCGATTTGAGCAAATAATATATGCATTTTGGTCGGGTCAACAAGGCGGATTTCATGGTAACTTCCAATTTATCATTTTATGAAGTTTGTTTTGCACATTTCCAAAGGAAGCTCCTTATTGACTATGTTTAGCCAATTTCCTATGAAAAAAAAGTGAAATACAACATATCTCCAGATTTTGTTAGGGTTAGTTGTCAAATGACACAATTTAGCACAAATACCGAGGTAAATGATAATAATGTGGAGTGAGTAAAGCCTAAAAAATGAGCACCAATAGTAAGTATATTGATCGCTACTTCTTTATCATTGTACATTGTCGTCGGTTATGTTGAATTATTGATGTTAAAAATAGGCGTACATGTTACTATTTAGTAAATATTGCTTGAAAAATTTATATATTTCTATATGCATGATGAAGTAGTGAACCCCAGTCAAATTCGTTCTAGTTCTGCCCCTGAGAGGGAGCAAGGGGTGGTGGGGTGCGGCGAGGTGGCGGTGGCGCCACTGGCTGTGGGTTTGGAGGAGGGCGGTGGGCGGTGATGGTAGGCGGCATGGCAAAGACGGCAGTGAAGGAGTTAGGTAGGGTGAGGTTGTGGCGGTGGCAGCAAGGAGTGGAGGAGGCATAGCGAGGCGACGAGACGTCGCCGTCCACGGGAGGTGGCGATGGGCGGTGGAGGTGGGAGCTTGGTGGGGGGAGACGGCGCTGGATGCCACGATGGGTGATGGGCTAGCGGGGTAGGGACGGTGCTAGAGGGGACACCGGAGGTGGGAAAGAGGACCCAGTTGGAGGCATATAAGATGACCAAGGAGGGGGTCACCGGATAAGGCTAAGCAGCTTGAACACACTCCTTAGTCATGTCCTAATTTTTAAACAAAATTCATTGGCTATGTTTTTTTAAAACATACGAGAATTTATGGAACCAAAAAATACACAAAAGGGAATATGTTACAGTTTTTCCGAAAGGACCGAAAATGACATGATTTTCGACGTTTTACATACCCTGTGGCTAGTGGCAAACCTAGGATGAAAAAATAGGGGAGGCCAAGACAGCGTATGAAACATAGATCGAACTATCATGACTAAATTTGGTTGATTCATGCACTCATTATTATGAGTACTACTTGTATTGCTTGAAGAATATTTATGCAACGTGGTTTCTCTAATTCTTGCAAATCTACTATCGACAAATGATAATCGATGAAACTAAATCACAAATAGAAAATAGCACAAATCGTAAATTGGAATTGTTTTCCTTTTAAATACCTTCGGTGGAATGAGGACTGACTCCTGTCTACCGCCCGTGGCTTGCCCGCTTGCTGACGGTCCGACACTTTGCGCGCGCGCCACCGCCTACCTGCCCTTCCTATCGCCTCCGTGTTGCACTCAAGCTCTACCGACCGCCGTTTGCCGCTGCTCAGTTGCTGCGTGCTACCCTTGTTGCTAGCTATTGCCACCCCAGCACCGCCATATGCCCATGTCTGCCGCTCCGCCCGCTCGCCTGCCCGTTGGTTGCCCATCTCCGCGCTAGGTTGCTAGGGCTACAGTTCGATACTTTGTGGCTTTGTGCGGTATTGTGTGCCTGGTTGGAGAATTTTGGGTGAGAGAGCTGAGATAGGGCCAATGGATTAAGTGGTTAGGTGGGCTTGGCTGGTAGGCCTGGCAAGAAAAAAAACATATAGCCCGATCCAACTAGGGGTGGGCGTGGATCGTGCCGCCCCGTAGGATCACCGAACCTGTCCAAAATTTTCAGCCATATGGACTAGACGTGAGACCCAAAAAAGAAAAGGGGCAAAAGGATCCAGAACCTTTTGATCCTTAGGCTCAAGTGGATCAATCCTAAGTTCCTAACTCCTCATTCCAACATAGCGCCCTGCGCCCCTGCCTCCTTCCCACGTGCCACGCCGCCACCACGGCCGATCCACCACCTTTGATGCACCATCGCTCCACCGCCATCGCCACCTCCGATGCACCGCCACCGATCACAAAGTCGGGAGCCTCGAGGAGCTTGGAGAGGGTCGACCTTATCGATCTTCTCGAAAGAGTCCGCGCGGGGGCACCAGCCATCGATGGCCTCACCAAGATGGCGAGTGCCAGCGGGTCACTCGAGGCGACTGCTGCTCCACACACCTTGTTGGCGGCTCCCCAGTCGGACCTCGAGTGCATCGCCGCCATTGGAGCATGACGACTACGACCGCCGCTCCTTTTCACGCATACGAAGAGCCAATGCTTTGGTCGCACATCCTTACTGGCACTGCTTGCCGCTACCTCCCAACACAGTAAATCCTCCCACCGCTACGGCTAGGAGACACAGGTGAAGGGGGCATTCTAGAGGCGGGAGGAGGAGGCAGTGCGGCCATGCACGCAGCCTATGGGGACGCGGTGGTGGAGGTCACCGGCAGCGTGGCATGGGTTTGGGGGAGGACGACACAGGCGTTTGCTCTGGCGTGGCCTTCAGTATCTTGTTCTTGTGAGAGGATTTTGTTCGCATGAGAGGAAATATCTGTTATCTCAAAGAGATGGGTCGACCCTTAATATCAAGTGGTTCATAAGGTTGTCCTAGCCCATTGAAATGGATCGGCTCATGCCCCTCAGGAAAAACGTATGGACACCTGGGTTAGGTTCGGATCGAACCGCCCCTACCCATTCCCACCCCTAGACCCAACCGAAAGAATTTCAACTCAAATCTCATTGGTAGTCATCTTCTACCTACAGACAGTTTCAGTTCGTACCGAAACTTATGTCATGTTATGTCACATGAAAGAAGGGGCTATGGAAGTATCTATTGTCCGGTGAGAGGTAGTAGGGTGCTCGCCAGTGCCGACTCGTGCCTGTAGCCTTCCGTGCCACACCAAGGCTTTGTTTGGGTGCTAGGGGAATATTTCCAGGGTACACAACTCCCGGGTGGGATTTTGCCTGCCACATAAGAATCTCGTGGAAAATTCTATCGTCATTTGGGAGAAGAGCGAAATTCTCTCCCAAAAAAAGCGAAGAAAGCAAGACACGTGGTGGAGCCACCGACCGGTCTGGAGGGGGTGGGCTCTGCCACGCGCACGCCTCGGGCTCTGGCTGGAGGTGGCGGCGCCGTGTCGCAGGGGCAAAGGTCGTCGTGGGCTTCATGGAGGCGGCGACGTGCAGCACGGCGGATCAGACACCACAAATCTCGACACTCAATGCGCACGAGCGGGCGGACTCCATTGACGAGCAAAGCACAAGAAGGAGGAGATGCTTACGGGTTGAGCGTGATGTGAGCCTACCGACCGGGTGCAGAGGCCGCACACGCGCCGGGCGGAGGCAGCAGCCACGGAGCACGGGGCCGGCAGATGGTGGCCTCGCATGTGCTCGTGCTCACGAGGTGGCGGCGCCGCGCGCAGGCGTAGGTTCGGTGCGGGAGCCGCGAGACGGCGCCGCCATGCCCGCGAGGGGCGAGGCGGTGCACAAGCCAGGCAGCGGCTGGCAGGCAGCGCGCCCACTCAAAGCAGAAGCCGCGCGCCATATCCGTCTGAGTCGAGAGAGAGAGAGAGAGAGAGAGAGAGAGAGAGAGAGGTTGTAGCGAAGGAGTTAGCAGTGTAGCAATGGAGACGGGGAAATTTTTCGACACCTCACGACACGTTTTTTTTCTTCCCGTTGATCCTCGTGGATTAGGGTCGGAACTTGATGGTTTGCAGAGCCAAACGCTGCCTCAAGTTAGCCCAGGGAAGATATCCACGGGCCCAGTGCTCCCCGGGGAATGAAGGGTATCCCGGCCAATCCCTGGGCTCCCAAATGAGCCCCAAGAAACGAAAATTCCCCGGGGAAAACCCCAACCCTCGCCCAGTTCTTGCCCACGGGCACTTTCATGGGAAATCAATCGCCAGGCGACCGATCGATCGATCGATTAAATGCTCCGGCCGGCCGGTCGTTCGCCGCTCGATCGATCCATCGATCGTGTCGTGTTCGCTCGCAAGGCGCTCGCATTGACCCCGGCAGGCCAGGGCTCGATCGAATCAACGGCTCCTTAACTCCCATCCATATTGGTGCGCGACCACCACAGCGTGCCATACTACTCGATCGATCACTCCACTTGCAGGCACAGTGACAGATATATATGCACTGAAGTCTGAACTAGACAGCTAGTCAAGTGTTGCCACGCCACTTGTTTCCTCCCGAGAAATGGTTTCTTCTTTGACCTCGGAAATCGTGAGGGTAGGATCAGTCCAGCGCGCGGTGAAGTATTACCCCTAATTATACGTACTGATCACTGCTGTCCCGTTCCGTCCCGATTAGTCGCGGTGCTTCACGTGGGTCACAGGCTATCATCACGTAATTATGCGATAATGTGGTGTATTTTAGTGCAGAATGATGGGGGTACCTGCGTGCGTGAACGTAATCGCGCGCTTGAGCAAGTGAACGTGCTTCGTACACGTAGGCTGCACACACCGACACATGCTACTATATATGAAGTATGAACAAGTCGTCTGACATTTCTCGCACGTGACGTACTTGCGAGCCGGGCCTCGATTTTTAGGAGTACGTACACCTAGTCCATTTGAATGTGCAAGACCCGGCAAGGGCAGAGTTTTTTTTCCTAAATAGCAATATTTGACTGGTATTAGCAAAAATGATGTTTTCATAGTCATAATTGCAAAAATTGCATCCTCCGCCGTTCCTGGGTAGAATGGACAGCTCTCGTGCTGTCACGTCACCCTTATCCGCTCCATCTTAGGACGGATTCCCCTCGTCCGCACCGTCATGGGACGGACAAACCTCCCGTGTTGCCACATGTCCTTATCCGCACCACCCTAGGACGGATAAACCTTGTCCCTCCCTCCCTGACGCGGTCCTCCCTACGCCACGTCGCGTTGAAGGGGCTTGTCCCTTCCACAGTGGAACGGACGAGGAGGACAACCAAAAACTCGCAAGTGCACGATAATGGGTAAACAAGGATGCCAATTAGCTAGTGAGAAAGCATGCATGGCGACATGAAAGCGAAATTGCTGGGACCCATTGTCATGTACCGGCAGATGCTTGGTGTTAGGCCTACATCATGGACCATGGGCTCTGTGCAATGGACCGACTCACAGGAGAACAAAGGGCAATGAGAAAGAAGATAGAGGCATCGAAGAACAACCACCAAGGCTCCCGCCCGCTCTCTTCTTCCTCCTGCTATTTCTTCCCCAACTTCCTCTTCTCTGATTCCTAGCCCCTGGTTTCTTCTCCTCTTCCCAGTCTCAGAATTCCAGTCCATTTACTAGTTCCACTTCCGATTCCCTTATTGTATCTCCACATATTTGATGGATTTGAATACTAATGATATTGAGTGATGTTCTCTTGAGTTCATCCGATCAGGATTGTGACAATTGGTATCAGAGCCGTTCCGATCCGCAACACGTACGCTAGCAAACCAGCACACAACAAATCAAGATGGAACAACAACTCCAGAAGCTGACCCAAGCGATCTTAGCGCGGGGCGAGTTGCTCAAGCAGCTGCAACTCCAGTGCGCGGCCATCCAGGCCTCGGTGGAGGAGATGAAGCCCATCCGTCCGGAGGTCAAGATGGAGACCGAGCCGGCGACGCCAGTCGTCTCCGACCCGCTTCTTCACGCGGAAGCGTCACACCCTTCGACTACATACCAACATTTCGAGCCGAGCGGCCGCCGTGATGAAGCCACACCCCGCGTCGACATCAAGCCCGACTCCCAGCGGTTGGTTTTGCCAATCCAAGACTCGCCCAGCCGATGACCACGCCGGCGCAGGCCTCCTCGCCGAGGTCATTCACCACCGGCGAGCTGGACGACCTGATGCCCACCAGGTGCTCGATGATGTGTTCTGGCGACGACACCACCTCGGAGACGTCCGCATTCATGCCGGACACGGCCCCGGGTCCTCCCTCAACCGCGCCGCTGACGTCGCATCACTAGCCCGAGCCGACATGTCGCTTCTTCGCGCGGACGGCACCAGGTCTCACCTCCACAACAAGCGACAACGCTGTCCACTCCATCGACCTGGGCGACGAGCACGCCCTCAGCCTCATCCAACGCCGCTGCGCGCGCAGTTACTCGATGAAATGCCCTCGCATCGCCACATAGCGGTGTTGGACGTGTGGCAAATGCTGTCACCAAAACCAACGATGACATCGCCCTCAACTCCTATGTGACAACCATGATGAAGATGGACAAGCGTCAACCATGGCCATCACCCAAACGAGTGGAGGCCACAGGAGATGGTGCTAAGTCACGGCCGGCACAATGGCCGATGTTCATCTGCTATGAAGGTGGGGTGCAACGGAAGTAGCCACCTGTCCCTGAATGTATTGTCCGAAGGGTGATTGCGGAGATAGAAGTCTTGATTGCAAACTTGGTGGCTGGGCCAAGACATTGGGTTCAAATGCAACCGTGGCCTCCTCCTGTTCTGAAACCTCAACGATCAGCCATTTCAGAGGATGCCCCAAGTAGCCGAAGTGGTGGTGATTGTTGCTTTCCTTGGTCACCTGATCAACCAATTTGTGCGAAAAGTTTGGTGGTTGAGATGAGGATGTCACCTGAAGGTTTCACCCACATGCGTTACTGCAGATAGTTGAGATGAAGCCATGGCCACCATCTAGAGGGGGAAGTTGTCTGCTGTTCAGCCCAGTCCCAAGCACTCAAGAGGAGTTTTGTGCAGTTCTCAAACACCATTTCGACTATTTACTTGTTGTGCACAATTCCTCAAATCAGCATGAGTGGAGGTCACCTCAGTTATTGATAGTTTATCTGGTTATGGTGCTCAACAATTGCAATGCTTCCTGTAGAGAGTCAAACCATGGGAATTTTCTTCAAGGCAATGCTGTAGAGGTGTGGGAAGCTCACAAAGTTGCAGCAAACTGCTCAAGTCGCTCGAGAACTCTTTACTGGTTCAAGTGATTCAACTACTAAGTTTTGGAAAGGAAAGACTCGTCTGCATACATTCTCAGGACATGCAATACTGTCCAATGTGTAGCACATATGCCAGGATTGGGAATCCTTTCTGCCTTACTTGATGGAACTATCAAGTTATGGGCATTAACTGGCCAGCCCTTGTTGGAGATGATTGGACACACTTCACTTGTATATTCTATGGATGCACATTCATCGGGTCTATTTGCTAGTGGCAGTGAAGATTGCTCACAACTTTGTTTGGCTGGTTCCACTTCAGTTGTATTAATTACTGGCACACCAACATTAGGATGGTCGGCCCATGCTTCTCCTCTCGAACCTGTGCTCCCAGATGTTTCAGTCCTGATCTCTGGACCTCTCATTAAAAATCCAGGTGCTTTGTTGAGAAATGCTTTGGCACAATACATTGTCAAGGATTCTTGTGAGCTGAATTTTTCAAGCGGCAACAAGGACAATGACAGAGCAATAGTTGGCATTGAGGATCAGCAATTTCTATGGGATCCTGGTGGCTCCGAGATCATAAACAAAGTTCTATTTGCAGACAAGGTCTTGTAGTTTACTCAATCTGGAAAGATAAAAAGACGCATCCTGGTGATAATGGATTTTGCTCTCTACCTTGTTGATCCTGATGTTGATATATGGAAGAGGAGGATAGCACTTGCAGCTGTCGATAGGCTATGTATAAGCAATCTCAGTGATAATTTCTTTGCAATCATTGTGCCAACGGAGTATGATTGTTTAATGGCCAGCACTAGAAGAAGGAAATAGTTGATGTTCTAGTTAAGGCTATTAAGAGCACATCTGAGCATGAACCTGAGGTGGCTTCATCCAACAGGTTTGAGTACCATGTTGCTGCTGAAGTGATTAAAGAAGTTGAATTCAAGGAAGTTGACCTTATAAAAGATTCATCTCGTCGAGGCGTATTTTTTCTGGCTCAATTCTTTGGACCCATGAAAAAGAGTAGCTCAGAGGGTGTTGAGATCAAGGACATGGCAGCAGCAGTCTTCAAGGTGCGGGCAATTTTTGCCTTTAGATTGGCTACCCCGCAGTCTCAAACGTCAGAATGGAGGCTGACCGGACTGCAGAAAGTATCGAGATCAGAGGACACTAGAAGAACCATGTGGCCCGTACTGGAAGGATCAGAGTTTGTCAAGTATGATTGCCTCCTCATGGAATGTTTCATCACTATTGTGCAAGATCCATTGGTGCTAGAAAATGAAGTGCCTTCTGTGATCAAGTTACCACCTTCAGAGCTTGAAATGAAGGAGAAAGATGCATCATGCATTACTGTCGTGGACATGGAGCCAGAAGTTTTCAAGTTCCTGCTCCATTTCATCTACACTGCTGCTTAGTGCATATCTTATGTGGATTGATGGAGTCGGCAGGGGGCAAGCCGAATCTCAAGGAGGGAAGAATGTCATGTACCGGCAGATGCTTGGTGTTGGGCCTACATCATGAGACATGGGCCTGGGTGTGCAATGGACCGATCTGTTGATGAAGAACAAAAGGGCAATGAGCAGTAGCATAGAGGGCATCGAAGAACAACCAGCCGAAGGCTCCTGCCTCTGCTCTCTTCTTCCTCCTGCCATTTCTTCCCCAACTTCCTCTTCTCTGATTCCCAGCCCCTGGTTTCTTCTCCTCTTCCCAGTCTCAAAATCCCAGTCCATTTACTAGTTCCACTTCCGATTCCCTTATTGTATCTCCACATACTTGATGGATTTGACTCTCTTGAGTTCATCCGATCGGGATTGTGACACCCATAGACTCCATATCTAGGTTTGGTGGGCCAGTAGAGCTAGCGTTGATGAGCGCTGCTAACTTGCAATTATTACTGTTCTTGTCGAGGGGTTTGGGAAAATGGGGGTTTCAGCCGTGGTTGCCGTCACACTCACGAGCTAGTGTGGTGCAATGGTGCATCAAGCTCTGATGTACACTGAGTTCACAGTGGAAGATACCCATAGGACATGTGATGTTACTTTCTTCGTATCTTCTATTTGATTGTATCTTTTTTACTTGATACGTTTAGAATTCTAAGTCAACAACTTTCTTCGTACACCGCCCCTCCTTTTCTAAATGATGTTCCGTAATCCGTGCGGTCAAATTTTAGAGCGGCCAATTTTCTAAATTTTGACCACTATATAATATGTGCAAAACTATCTGGAATGAAAACTATATCGCTAGATCTGTCATCAAATCTGGAATGAAAACTATATCGCTAGATCTGTCATCAAAGCAATATCATAATATTAAATTTAATTAATTGTTTAATATAAAGCTGTAGAGATTAATGATTGAAGTCATGCGTCAGAGAGAGTGAAAAACCAATAACATCATTCAATAAAGAATAGAGTACTTAAGAGGGATGCTATGAGTGCGACATTGTTTTTGTACATATTTTGGTTAGAGGTAGAAAGTATAAACTAAGTGCAGGTGTGGGAGCAGGTCATGGGTGTTACCGTGTTATGGTATTTCGAAAATGATCAGTGCACCATGTAACATGTGATAGTGCAGTAATTAATTTTGATCATTGTTATAGCGATGCAAGTCCCTGCTCAGTATATTTAAGTGTTGCTGTTAGATTGTCTGTAGGCCTAAGTTGATAAGGAACAGAAAACAGAGTTAAGCAAAAGTCCAATTTTAAAGTCACAGCTCTTGGTGGGAGCTAGTGCTTTATGTTGGTCTATTTGGCTTTGCCGGAATGATGTTGTTTTTAATACGAAGATGGTTACTAATCCATTGCAGAGTTATCTTTTGATCGGACATGTGTGAGGGCTTGGGCACAAATCTGAAATCGAATCGAAGGAGTCTATGTTGGCGAGCGGCGGCCGGTGGAGGTTGTGCAAAGCAAATTTTCGAGTGCTCATGGGTGGTGGTCTGAATTCTGGATTTGTATTGATTGAGTTTAAATTTCAGTCATCCTTGCCTTGTAAGGTTTCTTGTTTTGTTAAACTCTTTGGTTACTTCGGTGCTTTAAACTTGATAATAAATTAGGCTGTGTGCATCTTTGATGCAGAGGCCAGGAGAGATTTTTTCTCTTCCATTATCTAAAAAATGTGGGGCTGTGAAAAGTTCATTGAAAGAACCGTACTGGAAGGATCAGAGTTTGTCAAGTATGATTGCCTCCTCATGGAATGTTTCATCACTATTGTGCAAGATCCATTGGTGCTAGAAAATGAAGTGCCTTCTGTGATCAAGTTACCACCTTCAGAGCTTGAAATGAAGGAGAAAGATGCATCATGCATTACTGTCGTGGACATGGAGCCAGAAGTTTTCAAGTTCCTGCTCCATTTCATCTACACTGCTGCTTAGTGCATATCTTATGTGGATTGATGGAGTCGGCTTGGGGGCAAGCCGAATCTCAAGGAGGGAAGAATGTCATGTACCGGCAGATGCTTGGTGTTGGGCCTACATCATGGGACATGGGCCTGGGTGTGCAATGGACCGATCTGTTGATGGAGAACAAAAGGGCAATGAGCAGTAGCATAGAGGGCATCGAAGAACAACCAGCCGAAGGCTCCTGCCTCTGCTCTCTTCTTCCTCCTGCCATTTCTTCCCCCACTTCCTCTTCTCTGATTCCCAGCCCCTGGTTTCTTCTCCTCTTCCCAGTCTCAAAATCCCAGTCCATTTACTAGTTCCACTTTCGATTCCCTTATTGTATCTCCACATACTTGATGGATTTGACTCTCTTGAGTTCATCCGATCGGGATTGTGACACCCATAGACTCCATATCTAGGTTTGGTGGGCCAGTAGAGCTAGCGTTGATGAGCGCTGCTAACTTGCAATTATTACTGTTCTTGTCGACGGGTTTGGGAAAATGGGGGTTTCAGCCGTGGTTGCCGTCACACTCACGAGCTAGTGTGGTGCAATGGTGCATCAAGCTCTGATGTACACTGAGTTCACAGTGGAAGATACCCATAGGACATGCGATGTTACTTTCTTCGTATCTTCTATTTGATTGTATCTTTTTTACTTGATACGTTTAGAATTCTAAGTCAACAACTTTCTTCGTACACCGCCCCTCCTTTTCTAAATGATGTTCCGTAATCCGTGCGGTCAAATTTTAGAGCGGCCAATTTTCTAAATTTTGACCGCTATATAATATGTGCAAAACTATCTGGAATGAAAACTATATCGCTAGATCTGTCATCAAATCTGGAATGAAAACTATATCGCTAGATCTGTCATCAAAGCAATATCATAATATTAAATTTAATTAATTGTTTAATATAAAGCTGTAGAGATTAATGATTGAAGTCATGCGTCAGAGAGAGTGAAAAACCAATAACATCATTCAATAAAGAATAGAGTACTTAAGAGGGATGCTATGAGTGCGACATTGTTTTTGTACATATTTTGGTTAGAGGGTAGAAAGTATAAACTAAGTGCAGGTGTGGGAGCAGGTCATGGGTGTTACCGTGTTATGGTATTTCGAAAATGATCAGTGCACCATGTAACATGTGATAGTGCAGTAATTAATTTTGATCATTGTTATAGCGATGCAAGTCCCTGCTCAGTATATTTAAGTGTTGCTGTTAGATTGTCTGTAGGCCTAAGTTGATAAGGAACAGAAAACAGAGTTAAGCAAAAGTCCAATAACTAGTGCAGTGGGCTTCAGGCCTTCAGGCCAACAAGTAGGTGTCCTCTCGGATAAGATTCCGTAGATTAACCAAAAAAAGAGTGTGCAGATCAAATGCATGGTAAGAAGTAGGCCTAAGGCTAAATAAACTAACAATGGGATTCGGCCTAACAAGGTCTTCCTCTTCGGCAAATCTTTTGCTTTCCAACCATTCTGGAACTTGCATACATACATATCGTTCTTATTCCAAGCAATTATAACATGCTTAAACAATCGATCACATCCCAAAAATTAATGGCGAACACCAGTGTAACAGTGTTGTTCGTGTTCCACAACTCAAGAACTCGATCGATCGATCGATTCACCTACGATATGGGACAGTTGCCGCGGCTGACCGCGGGAACAGAGGCGGCAGAAGGTGTGGCCGCACGGGATGAAGGCCGTGCTCTTGTGCCGCACCATGCACACGCAGCACACGTGCACCATCTCCTCCTCGCGCCCCTCGCCGCTCTGTCCTTGCCGCCACGTCTTGCGTGCGCCGTCCCTGCCGCCGTCCTCCTCCTCGTCATCCCACTGGCTGCCCGTCTGCTCTAGCAGCGCCATCAAAGACATCTGTGCCTCCGGGGCCTCCTCCTTGCCTTCCTCCTCATCCTCGTCATGGACCACGGAGCGCCTGGAGCTCGCGAACGCGATGGTAGGGCCGACCCAGGTGGAGGTGATGCGCGAGAAGTTGGGCATTGGGTAGAGCGAGGGAGCGCTGGAGAAGGTGCGGGAGAAGGTCGTCGTGGCTTCGCCGAGTGAGTAGTTGTACTTGTTGCTGTGGCTGCTGTTGCTGTTGCTCAGGCAATCGGCGCTCTTCGTTGTGGCGGGGTCGGCGGGCTTGGGCGATAGGGTCAGCTAGGCGCGTCATGGACGCCATCGCCCGAGAAGCAATTATAACATGCTTAAACAATCGATCACATCCCAAACTAGAGTCAGTCGCGTAGCAGCTTCCAGTTGATCATGCCACCGCCGCTGCCTCCATCCTCAGCGGTGGGGCTACCTTCTCGTGCGATGGCGTCCATGAGTGTGGACGACCTCCGTCCGGCGTCAGCATTTCCGTCGCCATCGTCGTGCGGGATCTTGAGGAAGTCGCGAATGGTCAGGTCGGGCATGGACAGCTGCTCCGAGAGCGTCATCGTCCGCCGCATCTCTCGCCACCGGTCCATCTCGCTTTGCGGCCACCGCTGCGTCGGGAGAGATGCGATGAATGTGTCTTTCGCGTGGGGGTGAGAAGCCGATAAGGTGGTGTTGGTGGTGGAGACTGGAGAGGAGGTGGCACCTTAAGGCCGAGTTAGGTTGGGCGCGAGGCCGCAAGTGGGAAGGAAGTAGAGGTGGTGGAGCGGGTCTCCCGCGCTTTTTGAACTCCGATTAACAATTACCGCAACGTGCGGGGATGGACGCGAAATTAAGGTGGTGCTAGACCTGGGAGTTCGGCCGTGCCATTTCGGACCGGCCCGAGGCACGAACGGCATGGCACAAACGAGAGGGCCGGATCGGGCCTACGGACGCAGCGACGGACAGGCGACACGGCCGACGACGGTAGGGTCGTGCTCGGGCTAACGACGCGGCAGCGGCAATGCATGCCAAGCCAGCGCCACGCCGCGTAGCTGCTGCGCCCGACGCGACGCCTTGGTCGCCCAGAATGCCTTAGCCGGGAGAGGCGGGGTGATGGGGGCGGCGGGAGGTGGCCGATGGGGAGAAGGGAGGCCGAGGTGGTGGGGAGAAGGGGAGAAATAGGGAGATGGTGGGGTCGGGAGAGGGAGCGGCCGCATGGGGATCTTGGGGCGGTGGGGAACAGAGGCGCGGGGTGGGGAGAAAGGGGAGAAAAGGAGGCGGCGAGGGGCGTCGGGGTGGGGAGAAGGGGGAGTTGGGGGAGGCACCAGGGGTGGGTGGGGGAGGGAGGGGGAGATGGGGGAGGCGCCGGGGAGAAGGGTCCAACCGGCCAAGGGGGAGGCGCTCCTAGGGGAGATGCCTCCTGGGGAGATGGCGCCTAGGCCCTGGGGGTTGTCCAAAAGGAGGTGAGTCGCGAGAGAGATGAGATATTCCTTCTCTGCTTGGTACGTGACAACAAACCTTTGAGGGAGAGAGGCAACGAGCAAGACCGCAAGACAATGGCTCTAAGCGAGACATGATAGGACACAACTTTGATAGGATAAAACATGACGAGTACTTTTATTAGAAACTAGAGAACAATGGATGGAGGAAGAGATGCAACGGGCAAGACAACGGCTTTACGGGAGATTCTTTCTCTCCGACTCTCCTTGCCTATAAAAACTAATGTCTGCAGCTCATTTCTTTACCACCGAAGCTCAGCTTGTCTTTTGCTCTAGTGATTGTCTTTTGCTCATTTATTCACCACCGAGTGAAGAACATATTCCATTATTTAATTCTCTCTTTGCTCTAGTGCTCTGTACAATAGAAAGCATGCTGCCAAGGAGTCGAAGCATGAAGCCGATAGAGGGAGCGGTGGAGCTCGGTAGCGCTATGCTATCGAGGAGTCGTAGCACGAAAGCAGTAGTGGGGAGAGGGAGACGCTCAGTCTCACATTGCTCAATCACCCACCGCTTCCCTAGTCCTTCTCCCGCTACCTCTCCCATCAATGCTCGTCGGCTCTCCCCAAGAATAGGAGACTACGACATGGATGGCTGTCATATGGACGGTACGGAGGGATACGAGGAGTACCAACGATCCAGACCCGATGGAGATGCCAGACTTCGGTACCCCGTCCACGGATGGCAATATTGGTTGGTCCGCGTCAGGCAGCAGCAGCGCCGAGCTAAGGTCGGAGTGCTGAAAGCACATGGCCTAGAGCGAGGAAATTCGAGATGGTCAAATGGTAGAGATTGTAACTTGTAATTATTGCAAAGCCCAATTAACTGCTCATACAGGTGGAAGGACGGAGCACTTGAATCGGCACTACAAAGCATGCTTGAAAAGATGGGGGCGTACACGCGAGGTGGAGGAGTCTAGACGCAGCTCAACTTCGAGGCTGACGGCTCTGTTATTACTTGGACATACAACCCTCATTATGCCCATGAGGAAATTGCTAGATACATTGTTTCCGAGGATCAACCGATTAGGATAGGTGAAAGTCGCTCATTCGAAAGAATGATGCAACACGGTTTTTGTCTACAGTACCAACATGTTAGTAGGAGAACGACATTGTTTGATATTTTAGGGATGTATAGTAGAGAGCTAGTAGCACTAAAGGAAATTTCCCTAAAAGTTCAGTACTCTTTTGCTTTAACTTTAGATATTTGGACATCATCACACCAGAG
The DNA here is from genome assembly GCA_036346255.1 of Ampelocalamus luodianensis. Classification (NCBI taxonomy): domain Eukaryota; kingdom Viridiplantae; phylum Streptophyta; class Magnoliopsida; order Poales; family Poaceae; genus Ampelocalamus; species Ampelocalamus luodianensis. The sequence goes on from CM070618.1 coordinate 66,323,898, forward strand.
AACTGCATACCTTAGTGTTGTAGCCCATTATTTAGATGATGGGTATAAGCTAAACAAAATAATCATAGGGTTTAAGTTAATTACTGAATCACACACGGGAGATGCCATTGTTGAGCTCATACTAGGGGTAATTGATGATTTTCAAATAGGAAATAAGATTGTTTCTATAGCTCTTGATAACACATCGGCAAATACGACGGCTATAAACATCCTCACCCTAAGGTTGCATACATATATCAATGCATATGTTCTCCACTAGAGATGCGTATGTCATATGCTCAACCTCGTTGTGAAAGATGGTATGGAGGTGATTGGCATTTATTTGAACAATATCCGCGATGCCCTTTGTTTCCTTTCAAGTTCAACATTGGTAGCAGCTCGGTTCGTGGAGTATTGCGTAGCCAACGACAAGGCCTTAAGAAAAATTCGGTCTTGACATGAAGGTGAGGTGGAACTCGACATACATCATGCTAAAGAAGGTGCAAGGGTATGTACTTATTATATCTGTCTTTGTCAATGCTAACTCAGATAAGTTGATAGTTGCTAACTCAGATTGAGAAATTGATAGTTATTTTCAAGAATTTTTAAAGACCTTTTTACAAAGTAACTAATGCTCTATCTGGTATTTACTGCCCTACCTCTTACTTAGTTATAGATTTTATTTGGCTAATTGCATACAAGTTTGTTAAATCTAGAGGGCATCCTCTTTTAGGTCATGTTGTTGTAGCAATGGAGGAAAAATTTGTTAAATATTTTAGATCTATTTCACACATATATTGTTTTGCTATCATTTTGGATTCTACAAAAAAATTAGTAGGTTTTCAGATGGCTATGGAGGGAATAGATGAATGTCTCGGTCTTGATTTCTCCGAAGCTTTCGATCATATCAAAAGGAGTTTGTTCGTGTTTTCCACTTGTGCCATGACAAACTTGGCGGCAGCACGAGATCGGAGGCCTCACAACAGACGCATCCAGCCAAGATAAGCTTAATAGTACATTTTTGGAAGAAGCTGAAGGACACGTCTAGTTTTTTACCCTCTCAGTCTCAGGCGCCCCTAAGTGGAATTCTTCCTCAGAGCTGAACCACTACCTGGAGCATGATTTTGCAAACATTGATCCTGATCTTTCCAGTGGAGGAAAGTTAGACTTGCACGAGTGGTGGAACAACAACAAGCGGATATTCCCTGTGCTGTGTCATTTCGCACGAGATGTTCTATTGGTTCTGGTGTCCTCCATCTCTTCGGAAGCGATGTTCAGCATGGAAGACAGAATAATTGAAGAAAAGAGGTCATCCCTCGTGCTCAAGATGGTGGAGGCAATCACCTACCTCAAAGACTGGGAATTGGGAAAAGAGCGATATCAACATCAACCGGAGGATCCTGAGATCGTAGAGACGTTAGCTGAACTCAATGTCGAGTAGCCGATATGTATGCATGAATGTAGTTACTGCATTCTTTTCCTTACTGGAGGAACCCCACACTGGGGAGTAAGATTTTTAACGAGGTAGTAACAATGTGTGCGTAAAATATCAATGAAATTCCCCCTCTAATTTTTAAGTGTCCATAATTTTACCATTTTAATTTAAATTATAACTAAAGATCTTAATTAAATAAATTATTTTATTATAATTCCCAATTAAATTAGCCCTTGCTTTATTAATGACAATGACTTACTAATAATTGATTATTAACTAATGATTATTTTATAATTAATCTATAATTTCCTAACTTAATATCTAGTTAAGTTCTATATTTAATTTCCTTAATTTTCCCCTTTCCCCTCCATTTTTTTCTTTTCCCTTTTCCCTTTCCTCTTTTTCCCCTTCCTTTTTCCCTTTCCTACCCTTTTTCCTTTCCTAGTTTCCAGTTCCCCCTTCTGCCTTCCCAGCGCAACGCAGACGCAGCTCCTTCTTCCTTCTCTTCCTCTCCCACTCCCCAGTCTCCACTGGCTCCCTCTTCGGCTCCCTCTTGGGTGCAACCTTCGCCACCGCCGCTCCACCCACGCCGCCTCCACCCTCCCTCCCCACACGCAGCTGCGGCTAACGTGGGCGGCAATGCGAGAGCGTGCGGCACCATGGCCAATGCCGGTGGCCAGGCGGGAGCGCGGGCGGGGGCAGCGACCCGTCGATGCGGGCGACGGTGGTGACGGCCGAGGCGGGCGAAGGCCACCGTGCGTGCGGCAGAGTTGTTGTAACGACCCTCTCGGAATACAACAGATTTTTTTTGAGCGGCGATACTACCACACGGAGGAGCGGTAGTACCGTTCGGTATATCCTGAGAGAGGTCCGCCAGGACCTCCCATGAGATCCCAAGACCTCCTGGAGGTCTTGGCCTCTGCGCACCCCAAGCTAGTCCCAGGATCAGATTGGCTAGCTCGCACAGATTTCACATTAGTGTAATCAAATCCATACAACAACATGCACGAAAAGAAAACAAACCAAAATAGCACATATAATAACAAAGGACCTTAAGGTCAAGGTTTGTACAGGAGGTGCCTCACAAGACTAACAACAAAAGAGAAAACACCACATAGCGGAAACAAGATAACGGCAAGGTCCATTCACCAGCCCACAGGCTACCAAGTGGAGGACATCCTAGTGCGCAAGGTCTTCAAAGAGCTCCCCTCCTGAGAGCACCTGACCACCTGGATCTCCCTCCTCTGCTGGTTAAAATAGAGGCACAAGCCTGAGTACTTTTGAATGTACTCAACAAGCCGTGGGTAATGAAAATGCAAATAATATTTATGCACGACTTGATAATGGAGAGCTGTAAGGTTAGTTTTTGCAGAAAGCAATAATTGACAGGGAAATACATAAATAGATTGCAAAGCTTAAGTTAGAAAAACATAATACATAAGTACATTTGATTTTCAAGGAGACAGTGAGCACCCACTCACTCCCAAGGCACCCAGCAAGACCTCTCTGGAGCACCCACTCTAGAGTGCCATAAGACCAGCCTTTGGACCACTTCGCGAACCAGCCATGACCCCTCTGGAGCCGGCCAAGGTCTCTTCGAGGTAAAAGCCATGACCTCTCGCCGAAGTGCCCATGAAAGCAATTTTTATAAAAAAGAATTCTACCCCTCATTCGAAATCTCCGGCGTGTCCATAACCGAGGACGCAACTATTTGAATAGATTTACATTCTGCAGAGTGTACAACTTTACCCACAAGAGGTAATCGCTTGATATTACACACGTTACCTTAGACATGTGAATCAAGTGGAGACTACCACCAGGTTTTTACAAGGTCCTGCTCTGACTTAGTCACAAAACGCTAAGGTTTCGCCATCTCAGTGTGCGTATAGCACCTGGTGGCCCCCTCTTGTGTCGTGGTGCACCAACACCTCCTCTGCCATGGAACCGAATCAGAGCATGACCAATTATTACACCGGTCCACCCCATAATGGACAAGTGGTTGCACGGCATGGCCCAGATCAATGGCTCCCAAGGTTCAGTCCTTAAATGGCTTCAACTCTGGGGCACCCAGATGACTCCATAGCTACAACTTTTGGAGCCCCCAAGTGACTCCATAGCAACAACTTTTGGAGCACCCACTACTCGCACCTTGCCAACTCGCCCGAGCATAAAACAAGTTTTGGGTTCAACCTGGCACGGGACCACCCTGGTCCCGGCACTGCAAGTTTTAACAAAGTGGTCTCGCACCACAAACAACACAACTATGGCTTCAACCCTAGTTGCTTATCAGTGGCACCAACCAAAGTTCCACAATTCAATTAGTCAAGTTAAGCAATGTTGATTCATGAGGAGACCAACGTCTACCAGAGTATGGCTAAGCAAAAACGGTTCCCATATTGGCAATAACAATAAGAAACCAACTAACAGTACCCATCCTAAGGTGTTCAAGAAAACATGTCAACATGTGAGTTGCCAAAGAAACAAGGAGGCATAAAACAGATAGGTATTTAACTAGAGCCCGAACCATTTTATAAAAGAAATAGCCATGCAGGTTTACAACAAAATAAGGTACTTTGTAAAGATAGGCTCAAAATGATCAAGGACCACGACTTGCCTTTGGTGGCGAGCTGTTGAACTCCTGAGAAGGCTGCTGGATCTTCGAGCTCCTCAGCACCAACAGAATCTACACGTTGCAAAGAAAAACAAACAAGCAAAGAAACTCCAAGAAATCGAAAGAACTTAAATCAAAAGAGAGAGGATCCACAGAGAGGAGGAGATCCGAGAGGGAGGCCCAACGAGTGAAGGGTTCAGACTCAAGGAGGTCCGAACCAGAGGAGCTTGGAGAGCTCACCAGAACCGAAAGAGCTGGGAGGAGAGGTTGAAATGAGGAACAAAGAGACAGTGGATTGTTGGAGATATGCCCTAGAGGCAATCATATTGATGATGATATTTCGTTGTATCCATGATTTAATAAATATTCCTTGAATATTGTCTTTGTGTTGATTAACAAGTATGTGACTTGTTTGTGAAACTCTTTACTTGTATGGTTATTCTAAAGTTGTCCCTAGTCGGAGTTCACGTGAGGACACACGTGAATGATGGATTAGCACATGTATCGGTTGATGATGATGTTTCACAGGTCATAAACATGGAGATGTCAAACCAATAATGTGGACACATGTTTAGAACATGGGGTTGGACCGACCCAACATGAGACATAGCAATTATACTTATGGTTCTCTCTACACAATGTGTACGCCTTGTCCTTAGACCTGAGATTATCGCATGTACTTGAGATGTGAATCAACCTATTTAGGGGCTATCAAACGCTACTCTGTAACTGGGTAGTTATAAAGGTAGCTTTCGGGTTTGTCATGAAGCATCTTTGCGAGGCATGGTCGATCGAGATGGGATTTGCCCCTCTCTACGAGAGAGATATCTGGGCCTCGGTGATCGGATCCATAAATGTATGGTCATGCTACTTAAGGTTAAGAGTTAACCTAGTAAGGGATTAGGATCACGGGATCGAGAAAGAGTGGTCGACTTGGAGCTCGACCAGAATATCGTGAGGCAAAGGGATTGGCATGTACATAACGTTGTGATGGTTCGTCCGATATGATCTTTACGTGCGTTTAGGAGTTGACACGTCTTGCTAGAGGCGCTACCAACTATTGACCAAGTATGTGTACTTGCATCATGTCTAAACATACGTGAACCTATAGGGTCACACACTTAGAAAGTGAAGCCTAATTCGGATTGGATCCAAATTAGATGGGCATTGAGTCCTAATGGGCCTCTATTCGTAGAAGCCCATTATAAGGGCGTCTATAAAAGGAGGCGGCGCTTGGTTGAAGGATGAGTTTTTCGTGACATCCTCAAACCACGGCGCCACCCTCCCACGCCCTAGTCGCCGCGCGGATCTAGTAGTCCGGCGTGCGTCGCTTCCTCCGTGCGTGTGGATACCTTTGAAGGCGCCGCATGCGTAGCGTTGGGACGAACCGCAATAGAGGAGTCATGCGTGGGGCGCCACGACGAGGGCGAGGAAGAAATGCGACTACTCGCCCGACGTCTTGCATCAATTTAGGGCTGTTTGGTACAGCTTCAACTCTCGGCCGTAGTTAGAGTAGTTGGAGCTGTGTAAACGAGGTTGCTCCACAAAGTTTGTAGAGTTGGAGCAACCGAAGCGAGCGACTGTAGTGTAAATTTGGGAGCAGGTGAAACCTTGCTTCAAGTGGGAAGCTGCGGACCAACAAAACAAAATACCCATTGAAGTTAGAGGTATTTACCCGCAAATTGCCACTGATATATCCAACCCGCAGCCCCCGAGTTAGCCCCTCCGCCTCCCTCTCCCGTTCGCTTCGCCGCCCCCAGCCCCTTCGCCTCCCTCTCCCCTTCGCCGGCTCGAGCCCCTTCGCCTCCCTCGCCCCTTCGTCGCCCCCAACCCCTTCGCCTCTCTCACCCGTTTGCAGCCCAGCCCTCGGCGGCTCTTCCTCCCTCGGCGGCTCCTCATCTCCAACGCTTCTTGGATCGACGGCGACGCCACCATCCCTCGTCACGCTCGCTCTCTCGCCCCCTGCGTCCCTTCCCAGTTCTGCTCCACCCTCACCACGCCGCCTTCTCTTCCCTCCCCACGCCGCCCTCTTCCAACACATCTAGCCGCGCGAGCCCTTCATACGACACCAGCTGCTCATCTGCGCCTCCTTCCAGTGCTTCCTCCAGTCCTCCGGGGTATCTTGGTAAGCCTTGGTTTGAGTTTCCCTTCCCCGACCTAATTCTTGATTAATCTCTGTGGTTCCACCCAATTCTGTCGCGAGTTCTTGCTTAGATTGCTTGAGAGTTTGGTTGGTAGTAGTTACCAATATGTGAGAGTTGAGTTAAGTCATTTAGTAGAAAATTCATGTCGAAGGTTTTAGTAGTGTGGTCTGATCCCTACGCGACCTTGAGGCGCATACCCTCTAGTTGCAAGGTCCATGTCCTGTTTGTGGGAGTTGCCGGCCCCTCTGGGGCTGGGAAGACGGTGTTTACTGAGAAGGTCCTTAATTTCATGCCTAGTGTTGCTGTGATATCAATGGACAACTACAATGATGGAAGTCACATAGTTGACGACAATTTTGATGGTAACCCCAAGCTCCAAGCACTTTGCATCGTGTGTTATCATTCACTAAGTTGGATGGCTACTTCCTTTTCAATAGGAAGATTTCTGTGCTAAGCAATAAGAGATAACTGACATTACATTCCTCTATGGATGCTCTTATAGTTCATTCTTCCAACTGCATATGTCTGCACTGATATTAACATGATTATTGCATATGCCCAATGATACAATCAAAGCATTAATGAGTTCTATTGTTAGAAGTTGTATTCATTGAAGCAGCAGTGGTGCTAACTAGAGGAATTGATGTTTGTGCTTTGTAATGTTTGGTCAGATCCCCGTCTAACAGACTATGACACACTGTTGGAAAATATTCATGGTCTGAAGGAAGGAAGGTCGATTCAGGTTCCAATATATGATTTCAAGATGAGTTGTCGGACTGGATACAGGTAAAACTTTCTTACAGAATCATAGCCACCTTACAGTATTAGAAACTTAGGTTCATATTTTGTCATGATCATATCTGCTATTATATTTTTTTTGTCTTATGGCGAACAGAACAGTTGATGTCCCTAGCTCTCGGATTGTTATTATTGAAGGTATCTATGCATTAAGTGAAAAGTTACGGCCAATATTGGACCTGCGTGTTTGTCACTAGTGGTGTTCATTTTGACCTGGTGAAGAGAGTACTAAGGGACATACAGCGAGCTGGCTAGGAGCCTGAGGAAATAATTCATCAGATCTCAGAAACGGTTGCTTGAACTTTTGAACTTGACTCTATATGTGCTTTTTCCTTGAGTCCCCCCCCCCCCCCACAATAATAGATCCGAATAGAAAATCCATGAGCAGTATGTGGTTTATATTTATAATTTTTGAGCCATCCATGTGGTTTAACAAGATGAAAATGATATTTTCAGGTTTATCCAATGTACAAGGCTTTCATTGAACCAGATTTGCAGACAGCACATATAAGAATTATCAACAAGTTCAACCCTTTCTCAGGGTTCCAAAATCCTATGTACATTCTGAAGGTTAGGGAGATATGGACTGAGGTATGTGACACATTCTCCGAACTGTTCTTTTTGTTTCCTTGTCTTGTATTACTGTGTTCAGTTACATATGACACTCATGTTACAGGTTCCAAAGACTGGTAAAGGCAAGAAGAAGGCTCTTCCAGTGAACAAGGACAGGTTCATAAGCAAGACGATCCTTCGTGGGGATTCAGTCATCATTGTTAAACCAGAACTAGCAGTTTTGATGGTTCAGTGTTGTAGTTGGGATGTTATGAATTTAATTTGGTTCAGATGAGTGAATAATTTCGGGGCTTGTACATGCATGATACTGATAGGTGTTTGACAAGCATCAAAGTGATTCTACATTATCATGCAGGAAGATGGAAAGTTTGCAATCCATAAGCTAACTCTACTTCTGACAGGGGAGGAAAATTTGTATGCCGAACTTCTTGTTCTGAATGTTTTTGTAATAGTTGTCGAAGCTAAATGGATGAGTGGTTTTCGGACCTACAATAGTAGCTTTGATTAATAATGATGAGGGGAATTATGAACAACATCTACTGCCTCCTTACCTCTCTTATGGACTTTTGTTATGATACTCATTGAATTTTTTTAGAGAAGATATTTATTGAATTAGAACTTTTGTTATGAACTTTGTATGTTTATGTATGTTGTATTTAATTTTTTTAAGTAATTTTTTTTGAATGTGGATGAAAAAGATTGCATAACAAGGCACAACATGGCAAAAAAAAAAACATAGCCTGACATAAATCAACTTATTAAACTGTTATAAGTTAAGCAATACAAAAAAAGAATACAAGTCACAAAACAAGGGTAATACAATCTTTTTACAATGATCCTTCACATTTACGAGTGAGTCAATTTTCTAACCAAACAACTCCTTAGACTGCTCCAACTTCTCATAGAAGTGGATCCAAGAGTGAAGCTGGAGTTGGAGCTACAAAAACTTGGAGCAGAGCTATACCAAACAGGCCCTTAGTACGACTACTCTGCCCTGACGTGCTACATCAACTTCCGCACCTGCGCGTCTAGTGGTAAGACCGTGATCTATAACTGCAGTGATCTTGGTTTACGGGTAGATTTTTTTTTAATTTGCGCTAGTGTAGCCTACCCGTTGCCCTTCAGTGGTATCAGAGCGGTTGTTGTCATGTTATATGTTCGGGTGATTTGCATATGGCGATATGTAAATCGGTATGATCGATGCGATCGATTGTATAGTTCTGGTAATGGATTGATCTGGTTTCCGTGATCATGCTGCTAAGGTCGTGAAACAACATACCCCTACCGGTCGGATTCGCCATCGGGGTAGACAGTGACACGTAAAACCGATTGCGGAATGCGAAGACCAATATGATTGGTCGAATCGGAACCTAGATTAATAATCGATGTACCGTGATCGTGCGATCGGGCTTCATGAGCTGAGAGTTGTCTTGGTTCTCGAACCACGACATGCTGCACGCGAAGATCAATACAAATTGGTCGAATCGGAACAATAGTCGATTTTTGGTAAATATGATTTGTCGATCAAAATCCTAAGTAAAAATTGTATAGATTGGATCTCTGTTTTTTTACGAACCCCGCGGGGGGAAACCCCCTCGACCCCCTTATCCGGTAGATTGCGATTCTATGCATAACTTGTTTTTGCAGGATGTATGTGACCAGTATGGCCTAATGTGTATGTGATGCATGTTTGTAATATTTTCATGGCCTGCGTGTCATGGGTTCGTCAACACGGCTGGAGCCATTGTGTTGTCAAAGTATTGTATTAACGGCCTGCATGTCGACTTGTGATGATTCCTAGTATCCATGTATTTTATTACTAGCTGTTATGAGTAATAGCTTATAGTAGTACTCGGAGGACACATCACTTGGAGGGATGGCACACATGAACCATGGAGATGGAGATCATCATGATGGATGATTCTATGGCGTCTGAATCACCATGAGAAAATAGGCCATACTGAGTCACAACTGTGTGAATGCTATTCCTGTTATTTTACTCCTATGCATGTTTGAATGGTAGAAGTATAGCGATCCCGCACAAAATGTTAAGTTAAACATATGTTCTCCCAATTAAACTTTGCACCATCCCATGTCTTGTAAATTGATGGTGGGTCTATAAAATTAGAGCACCATCAACTTTCCTTGACTAGATGGGTTTTGTATCGGATACTTACATGCATAAGGATTGGTGAACTTAACAAGGTTATCATAAAGGTTATGGGCCTTGGGGCATAAAGGTTGGGCATCGGGGCATAGAGATGTCACCCAACAACAAGAGTCATATAGAGATATGATTAGTAAGGTGTTGCTTACCGAATTACCTTGTCTCCTAGCGGTGATGCAAAAGCTCACTAGTAGATTCGTTAATTGCGGATCTTGAATCGCTAAGAATCAATAGAGGGATGTTGATTTTAGTGGGAGTACATTCTATTAAATTTATTTAATACAATTTACTCTATCATGGTTTTATTTGTCTTAGTATTTTGCATTTCCTATTGTAGATCAATGACATCTAGCAACCACGCACACCCTTTTGCTTTGCGATCGATTCTTGAGAAAGAAAAAATAAATGGAACAAACTATTCGGACTGGGTCTATAACCTGAGAATTGTTCTCAGGGCAGATAAAAAGGAAAACGTTCTGGACACCCCAATCCCAGAAGAACATGCTAACAATGCGTCTGCTGCTGTTAAAAATGCCTACAAGAAAGCATGTGATGACTCTCTTGAGATTAGCTGTCTTATGCTTGCATGCATGGAACCTGACCTTCAAAAGCAGTTTGAGGATCAGGAAGTGTATGATATGATCATAGCGCTTAAGGACGTGTTCCAGACTCAGGCCAGGACTGAACGGTTCAATGTCTCTAAGGCTTTTCTGGAATGCAAGTTAACGAAGGTGCACCTGTATGCCCACATGTGATCAAAATGGTTGGTTCTGATCGGACTTTGGATAAACTTGGTTTTCCAATTGGCCAAGAGTTGGCAAGCGATTTCATTTAGCGTCTCTTCCACCTAGCTATGGACATTTCATTTGAACTACCATATGCATGGGGCGGATAAGGGCCTTAATGAGCTTTGTGGGATGCTCAAAAGCAGAGAGTGACATTAAGAATTGTGCAGGGCCTAGCCATGTGATGGTCATGAGAACAAGTCTAGCTTCAAGAAAAAGGGTAAGAAGCCATGGCCAAAGAATAAGGGCAAGGTTAAAGATATGATCTCAAGCCAACGCCTAAGCCTAATCTTTGGACCTAGAGTCGAGACAGTATGCTTCTATTGTAAAGCGCCACTGGAAGAGAAACCGGAAGAAGTACATGGATTCCGATGAATGCAAGAAGAAGAATTTGGAAGTAAGACTTCCACCCATGGTACACTTGTCATAAATGTTTTAGACATTTTTCTCGTGATTCTCCTATTAACTCTTGGGTATTTGATCTGGATCGGTTGCTCACATTTGCAACTCGATGCGAGGGCTAATAAGAAGTAGAGGAGTCGCAAGAGGTGAAGTTGATTTTAGCGTCGGAAATAAAGCAAGGGTTCTTTGCGTTGATTTATCGGCACCATGCAACTTCACTTCCTTCAAGATTTATTATGGAATTGAATAATAGTTATTATGTTCCTAGTATGAGTGAAACATTTTATCCCCTCATGTTTGATGAGAGATGGTTATTCATTTGCAAGTAAAGACAATGGTTGTTTGATCTCTAAAAATGGAATGTTTATGGCTTTTGCGCCCATTGTGAATGGGTTATTTATTTTAAATCTTAATGATGCGCATATCTTTAACATAAATGCTAAAAGACTTCGACCTAATGATTTGAATCCCACCTATGTTTGGCTTTGTCGTTTGGGTCACATAAGTGAAAAGCGCATGAAGAAGCTCCATGCTGATGGTATTCTAACTTCGTTTGATTTTGAATCATACGAGACATGTGAAGCTTGTTTGCTTGGTAAGATGACCAAATCACCTTTCAAAGGTTCTTTTGAGAGGCGTCGGACTTGTTGGAAATCATACATACCGATGTATGTGGACCAATGAGCACGATCGCTAGAGGTGGATTTCATTACTTCATAACTTTCATCGATTATTTTAGTAGATATGGCTATGTCTACTTAATGAAACATAAGTCCAAACTTTTGAAAAGTTCAAAGAGTTCCGAATGAAGTTGAAAATCAACGTGCCAAGAAAATTAAGGCTCTGCGATCGATCGTGGTGGCGAGTATTTGAGTCATGAATTTAGCAATCATCCGAAGAGTTGCGGAATTGTTCCACGACTAACACCGCCGAACGCCTCAAAGAAACGGGTATCGAGCGGCGTAATCGGACCTTGTTGGACATGGTTCGATCGATGATGAGCCACCAGATTTACCATTATCCTTTGGGGTTACGCTCTAAAACGCGACTTTCACACTTAATAGGTACCGTCTAAATCCGTAGTTAAGACACCATATGAGATATGGGTAGGAAGAGTCACAGTTTGTCTTTTCTAAAGATTTGGGGATATGAGGCGTTTGTCAGCGACTACTGATCGGACAAGCTCACACCCAAGTCGGATAAATGCATTTTAGTAGGATATCCAAAGGAAACCTTTGGATATTACTTCTACAACCGACTAGAGGGCAAAGTGTTTGTCGTCAAGTGGTATTTTCCTAGAGAAAGAGTTTCTCAACGAGGAGACAAGTGGAAGAACAGTGCGGCTTGAAGAGGTTCAAGATGAACCAATCGGGGAAAACTCGACGAATGATGCCCATGTGGCAGAACAAGTTGAGGAACCCATGGCAAAGGAAGCACCACCACCACGAAGGTCGGAAAGGCTCCGCAATGCGCGAGATATGTTATTGTTAGACAATGATGAGCCTACGACCTATGCGGAAGCAATGATGGATCCAGACTCTAAGAAATGGCACAGTGCCATGAGATCCGAGATAGCATCCATGGGAGACAATCAAGTTTGGAATTTGGTTGACCCGCTTGATGGTGTTAAAACCATAGAGTGCAAATGGATCTATAAAAGGAAGATTGATATGGATGGAAATGTTCATATCCATAAAGCTCGACTTGTCGCAAAAGGTTTTCGGCAAGTTCTAGGAGTTGACTACGATGAGACTTTCTACTTTGTAGCGATGCTTAAATCAATACGGATCATTCTAGCTATTGTTGCATATTTCGACTATGAGATATGGCAGATGGATGTCAAAACGGCTTTCCTTAATGGAAATTTAACCGAGGACGTGTATATGATACACCCAGGGTTTTGTCGATCCAAACAATGCTAGAAAAGTATGCAAACTTCAAAAATCCATTTATGGATTGAAGCAAGCATCTCGGAGTTGGAACATTCGTTTTGATGAAGTGGTCAAAGGGTTTGACTTCATCAAAACGAAGAAGAATCTTGTGTTTACAAGAAGACAAGTGGGAGCTCACTCGTATTTCTAATCTTATATGTAGATGACATATTACGATTGGAAATGATATTCCTATGCTCGAGTCAGTTAAGACCTCACTTAAAAATAGTTTCTCAATGAAGGACTTAGGGAAGCGGCATATATTTTGGGTATTAAGATCTATAGAGATAGATCAAAAAGGCTAATAGGATTAAACCAGTACTTACATTGACAAAGTGTTGAAACGGTTCAACATGGAGGAGGCAAAGAAAGGGTTCTTGCCCATGTCTCATGGCATAAATCTTGGCAAGACTCGGTGTCCTTCGACAAGCGATGAGCGAGATCGCATGAGTAAGATTCCGTATGCTTCGCCATTGGATCTATCATGTATGCTATGATATGTACTCGCCGGATGTTTTCTATGCTCTAAGTGTTACGAGCAAATACCGGTGATCCGGTGAGAGTCATGGGACGGTTAAAACATCCTCAAGTATTTGAGAAGAACTAAGGATGTGTTCCTAGTCTACGGAGGTGAGGAAGAGCTCGTTGTAAATGGTTACACCGATGCAAGCTTCCAAACCGACAAAGATGATTACAAATCGCAATCGGGTTTTGTGTTCCTTTTGAGCGGTGGTGCGGTAAGTTGGAAGAGTTCCAAGCGGGAGATGCTGTTCGACTCTACAACGGAGGCCGAGTACATTGCGGCTTACGAAGCAGCAAAGGAAGGTGTTTGGATAAGGAAGTTCATAAGCCCGAACTAGGTGTGGTTCCTAGTGCATGCGATCCTCTGGATCTTTCTTGTGATAATAGTGGGGCCATTGCGCAAGCCAAGGAGCGAGGAATCACCAAAAGAACAAACACATATCTGCGGCGGTTTCATCTCATTCGAGAGATCCTTAATCGAGGAGATTTAAAGATATGCAAAATACACGGATTTGAATATTTGAGATCCTTTGTGAAGCCTCTCCCACGACCTAAGTATGAGGTGCACACAAGAGCTATGGGTATTAGATATCTTCTAGATTGACTCTAGTGCAAGTAGGAGACTGTTGGAGATATGCCCTAGAGGCAATCATATTGATGATGATATTTCGTTGTATCCATGATTTAATAAATGTTCCTTGAATATTGCCTTTGTGTTGATTAACAAGTATGTGACTTGTTTGTGAAACTCTTTACTTGTATGGTTAGTCTAAAGTTGTCCCTAGTCGGAGTTCACGTGAGGACACACGTGAATGATGGATTAGCACATGTATCGGTTGATGGCCATGTTTCACATGTCATAGACATGGAGATGTCAAACTAATAATATGGACACATGTTTAGAACATGGGGTTGGACCGACCCAACATGAGACATAGCAATTATACTTATGGTTCTCTCTACACAATGTGTACGCCTTGTCCTTAGACCTGAGATTGTCGCATGTACTTGAGATGTGAATCGACCTACTTAGGGGTTATCAAACGCTACTCCGTAACTGGGAAGTTATAAAGGTAGCTTTCGGGTTTGTCATGAAGCATCTTTGCGAGGTATGGTCGATCGAGATGGGATTTGCCCCTCTCTACGAGAGAGATATCTCGGCCCTCGAGTGATCGGATCTAGAAATGCATGGCCATGCTACTTAAGGTTAAGAGTTAACCTAGTAAGGGATTCGGATCACGGGATCGAGAAAGAGTGGTCGACTTGGAGCTCGACCGAATATCGTGAGGCAAAGGGATTGGCATGTACATAACGTTGTGATGGTTCGTCCGATATGATCTTTACGTGCGTTTAGGAGTTGGCACGTCTTGCTAGAGGTCGCTACCAACTATTGACCAAGTATGTGTACTTGCGTCATGTCTAAACATACGTGAACCTATAGGGTCACACACTTAGAAGTGAAGCCTAATTCGGATTGGATCCAAATTAGACGGGCATTGAGTCCTAATGGGCCTCTATTCGTAGAAGCCCATTATAAGGGCGTCTATAAAAAAGGAGGCGGCGCGGTTGAAGGATGAGTTTTTCGTGACATCCTCAAACCACGGCGCCACCCTCCCACGCCCTAGTCGCGCGCGGATCTAGTAGTCCGGCGTGCGTCGCTTCTCCCGCACGTGTGGATACCTTTGAAGGCGCTGCATGCGTAGCGTTGGGACGAACCGCAATAGGAGTCTGTCGTGGGGCGCCACGGCGAGGGCGAGGAAGAAGTGCGACTACTCGCCTGACGTCTTGCATCAATTTAGTACGACTACTCGCCCGACGTCTTTGCATCAACTTCCGCACCTGCGCGTCTAGTGGTAAGACCGTGATCTATAACTGCAGTGATCTTGGTTTACGGGTAGATTTTTTTTAATTTGCGCTAGTGTAGCCTACCCGTTGCCCTTCATGGATGTCCCTGGTGCTCTACTTAAAGAAGGAGTAAAAGAACACTACAAAAAGGAGGTGACTAGGTTCAAAGTAGTGGTACAAAAGGTACCCTGCTACCAAGTACCACAAAAGACTAGAATAGGTAAAGGAGGGAACAAGAGAAATGCTGACAACACTGAAAGGGCACAGACTTTTGCAATAAAAATGATGTGACAAGAGGTAGAAAAGGTACTGACAGAGCTGACAAAGGGGATGGGTCAGGACTAACAAAGAGGTCAGTCAAACTAGGGTGAATAGACCAGACAACAGGGGTGGTCTCAACCCACCAAGGTGGTCTTTGCAAAAAGACTAGAGGATGACCTCAAGAGGAGGTCTGACCACAAGGGTGGTCTTTGCAAAAAGACCATGGGGAGGTCCTAAGAACAGGAGGTCCAAAAGACACGAGGAGGTCCTGAAGACAGGAGGTCCACAGGGAGGATGTCCTGCGAGGAGGTCCACAGGGAGGAGGTCCTGAGGATAGGAGGTCCTGCGAGGAGGTCCACAGGGAGGAGGTCCTGAGGACAGGAGGTCCAAGGAGGAGATCCTGCAAGGAGGTCCTGAGGACAAACAGGGAAGTTTTGAAGGCAAAAGGCCCTAAGGTCAACGGGGAGGTCTTAAGGACAGGAGGTCCTAAGGCAACAAAGAGGTCTGCACAAAGAGGAGGTCTAGCCCACAAAGATCTACACACACACAGAGGGAGGTCTAGACCACAAAGGTCGAAACACACACAGAAGGAGGAAGTCTAGACCATAAAGGTCTAAACACACACAGAAGGAGAAGGTCTAGACCACAAAGGTCTAAACACAGAGAGAGAGAGAGGCCTAGACCACCAAGGTATAAACACACACAGAAGGAGGAGGGTCACACTCAAAAGGGGAGGTCGTGGCCTAAAAAGGGGAGATCCCGGACAGGAGATAAACTGGACCAGGAGGGTGGTCTTTACAACAAGACCAGCAAAGATCAAGGAGGTGGTCCTTACAAAATAGCCGAGACCAACAGGGGAGCAGGCGCGGCTGTGCGAGCCATTGGCCTCCACTTGCGCAGGACTACTTGACCTCTCGCGCCTGTGTTCGCGATGATGGCCCAAGGTTTGGAAGTCGGGAAGTCCCTAGAGAGCTTGTCTTGCGGCTCCTCGAGACAAACCCTCCATGAACTTCTCACCTTGGCTCATCGGTGGCCACCTGGCGAGGCGTACCTTCGAGATGGTTGAAAGGTACTCGATCCTGAACTTGCCCCTGTTTGGCGCAGGAACTCTTCTTCTTGACTTCATCGGGCCGGCGAGGACGAGGCCCGACGAGCTGGCGGAACTCCTCCCACGAGACCATCATGGCGAGAAGTTCTCCCACCATGAGTCTGCGCCCTCAGTGGGATCGAAAGTGCGCTCTGCTCCGGCGCGACTCAACGAGGGCGACGATGTCTGCGTCAGGTCCCGGGCCAGGGAGAGGTAGGAGGCTGATGCGGAGGAACTCGCAAGTCCCCACGAGGTGGCCACCTCGGATCGGAGGCACTAGAGGTGTTCTGCGATAACCTCCAACACCCTCGGTCCTCGAGCGATTGCGTTCGATTTATGAGACTTAGCCGCTGGTGGAGGAGGAAAGCTCCTCATGGGACTACGGTGATTCCGGCTCGTGTCCCACGCCATCGATTCACTAAGATAAGTTAGGTCCGAGATAAAAGCAAGCATCCCGAACTCAATAAAAGGGTAACCACCAAAACACAGGGACCAAAAATCAACAAATCAACTCAAAGCGACTAACCCGTATGGAAGATCGAATGTCGTTTGAGAAGACCAAAATTTCAGCACTAAATTCTAGCTCAAAACAGTCCAAGATCAGGTATAACCACCTAATAGAGTATAGGCATTAGCTAATCTCATATCACTTCTTACCCCTTTCATTCCCACAAGTTTTAGTTGAATTTACCTCTCATTTCCTACCTTAATTACTAACCACTAGCTAGCTGTCGGATCTCTCTCCAAGCCCTCATGGTTCTCCCAAACCCAAGTTAATCGATAGAGGCTAATTTTTGAAAGGAAGAGAGGAACAACTTTTTCAAACTTAAGTGAGAGTAAGGTGAGATGAGCAACTAGGATAAGAGTAAAATTAGAGAACTTACTTAAGTTTTCATAAAGCCAACTTTATTTGCAATAATGTAATATATTTCAAAAGCAAGTTTGCAAATCTGTTTTGGTAACAGATAGTAAAGATACCTAAGTGACTATCCCAATAGCCACCACAACATAACGAATCCCGATTCGGTTTTAATTTAAAGGTTGGTCTAACTCTTGAAAGACCTTGCAAGCGTGTCCATAACCTAGAATAGGCTATTGAATAGTTTTAACCTGCGGTGTACCAATGTACACTTGAGGCCTTCTTCAAGCCACAAGCACACTCTAGAGTATGCGTGCAGCTAAGTCTCTGAGACTCCAATCTTGTGTATTAACTACGAGCCGCTCATATGGACATTGCAGCGAGAAAGACAACAAATCCCATCACGGGTGGAGACTGTCTCCCAACACCATCCTCCGCGACTCCTGCGACTCGGGCCAATACCGCCAAAGTACTAAGTTAAGAGGTCACATACCCTCTAATGTGGTTATGCGCTAAAATGCTTGGTTTAGTGTAACAAGATGTTCGGTCCTTGTTGACCGGGCACCATTCGATCCACCAAAAATCACACCATCATACTGCCCAAGGAGTTTAGTTTTCATAAGTAGACATGGCACAAGGTGGAAATCATAATCATAATAAGTTTTAAGGTCTCGACAAATCGATAACGCCCATTCTAGAAGCTAAGCATGGCTAAGCAATTGATTCGCAACTACTAAGTGACAAAAGCCCATCCATGAACTCTAAATCACGCAAGTAACCTAGGCTCATGGTAGTAGAGGATAATCACTAAGGAAATGCATCTACTAGGCCAACTATTAACACAAAGTAGCAATGCATCGTAGGATTTGTAATCAACATAAATACTTAAAATACTGGGATTAACAGATCAAGCGCGCCTTCTTCATTTGCTCAAGCATTGTGGAGGGTCGCTCTGGGATTACCACAAATGTCGAATCCTAGCAGAACCAAGAACAACCAATAAGGCAGAGCAGCCAAACAAGCACAAGCAAAAATTATTCAAATGCTACAAAATTTATACATAAGGTAGAATACGAATATACCTAGGCATAGAGCGGAAAAACCTAATTTGGATTTGCGGTGCAAAGATATTACCTAAAATCCCATTTTTAAATATAATTAGCCTGTAGCAAAACATTTTCTAGAAAGAAGGAGAGGTAACCCATATAAAATTTCAGGATGATTTTCTAAGATGGTGCACTCAGAAATATAAACATGTGCAAAACCTATTTCACATTATAGTATGATATGAGAGGATTTCTAACATCAAATTTCTATTTTTAGGATTTCTAGAATTCTTGGTGTCTATTACATCATTAAATGAATTTTTAAGTGCTTTAATAAGTTAAATCTACCAACAGTGAAACCAACGAAAATCTCCAAACTTAAAATTGAGTGATTCTGTGAATGCAACCCAAAATCAAGTTAGGGAAATATAAAGGAGGTTGAGGAGTTCAAAGGGTGCAAGAAATGTTGAAGATGAACCCTTTGGACACCAAGACCGCCATTGGAGCCCTCAGGTCAACAATGGTGGATTGAAGGTTTGAGATAGATTTGAGCTTAAACATAGAGAGGAGCTGGATGTGGTGTAAAGAACACACGGGAGGAGCTAGAGGCCAATTTATAGGGAAGGAATTAGGGTTACAAGCGAACATAAGCCCATGGTGAGCTCGGTTCATGGCATGGTCATGGACCAAGAAATGATGAGAGCAAGTGAGCATGGTGACAATGGAGAGAAAAGCACGAGCGCATTTAATGCTCCAGAGAGAGCGTTGGCGAAGCAAATTGAGGTGACACATCAAAGCCACCCACTCAATCTCTCTCTTTACGCCATTGCGCTTGTGCCAAGAAGCGAGGAGGAAGAAGAGCAGAAAAAGAGAACGGTGGCGTTGGATTGAAAATGGGCGGTCACGATTAAGCGAGTTCGGCGGATAGTCCGATTGCTCGAGGATGCGGGCGGTTGGATGGAGATCCAGCGGTCCCAATTGATTAACGCTTAATCGGAGGTCGGAATGCTCCTGACGAACGCATGGGCGGCGATTTGAATCCAACGGTGATATTGCGCGCGTTTTAAAGCGCGCTCGGTGCGATTAGGTGGTTCAACCAAGTCAAGTGGCTCGGACTCGAGCCGACTCGAACAATGAATAGTAAAATTGGTTTTAGGTTTTAAATATCTTTGAGACTTTTGAGGATTTATTTGGGGTAGCAAAATAACTCCAAAAATTCTGAAAATTTTACAGGAGCTTCTTGGAGACATTGACCTTGTGTAAAATTTTGAGAGGTTTTTATGCATTGTATTTTTCTCCAAAATTCTACAAGGTACTGGTTTTGTGTTTGGAGAGTCAAGCAGGTTTATTCGCCTCTAAAATATCCAAACAATTTCTAAAAATTGTGAAGGTATAAACACACATGAAGGAGGAGGGTCACACTCAAAAGGGGAGGTCGTGGCCTAAAAAGGGGAGATCCCGGACAGGAGATAAACTGGACCAGGAGGGTGGTCTTTACAACAAGACCAGCAAAGATCAAGGAGGTGGTCCTTACAAAATAGCCAGGAAGAGGTCCTAAGAACAAGGAAAAGCGCGCAACAAAGCAGAGCCGTCCGATTGGAATTGGGCGGTCCAAAGAGGAGAGAAACGTTCGGACTATCCAACCGTTATATCTCAGTTGGGCCGTTCGATATAGATCGGACAACCCACACACCTGAGAACGTTCGGACCGGCCGAACCTTTCATCTCGATCGGGCCATCCAAAAAGGATCAGACGGCCCACGAGTGAGAAAGGCGCGGGGTTGGTTCAGGCTGAGCGAGGGGCAAGGGAGGTCCGAAACCAAAAGGAGATCCAACGGAGGAAAACCAAAGGTGAGGTTCTGAGGACAGATCTAACAAGGGGGAGGTCTGAGCGGTTAAGATCTCCAAAGGGGAGGTCCTAACGGCCAGATCTAGTAAGGGGGGGTCTGAGCGGTTAAGATCTCCAAAGGGGAGGTCCGAACGGCCATATCTAACAAAGGGGTTTGAACGGTTAAGATCTCTAAAGAGGAGGTCCTAAATACAAAGAGATTCAAACTAACAAAGAAGGGATCTGGACTAAAAGAAGTCCAAACCAAAGATACGAGGAAAGGTCCAGAGTACAAAAAGGAAGAAGAGGAAGAGATCCAAACTCAGAGGAGGTCTGAGAAAGGACAAGGCAAAACCAAACAGAAAACATCGAGGTCTAGAGAGCAAGGAAGGACCAAACACCGAAAGAAAGCACAAGACTGACACAAAGCACGGAGCAACCAAAAAGAAAAAGAGAACTCCAGCAAACACCAAAAGGAAACAAACTGATTTAGTTGATGTTTGACTTAGTCATTTGAAGCTTTTTTTGAAAACTCAAGTTAAACTTTGAACTCTTAACAAAACCAAATGATTCTTTTTATTTTGAAAACTTCAAAAACTCTGGACAAACAGAACATTACAGTTGGACGAGCTACAGGCCACGTGTGTCGTGCCCGTGCCAGCAAGGTCCGACAACCACCAGCGTGCCACCGTACTGGCACGGCACGATTCCCACCTCTAGGTGGTGCCATCCGTGATTGCCGATTATCATTGTGCACGTGATGGTGGACCCTGGACGCTGTTAGCCGCATGGCTGTGATCGGCGCCGGCGCAGTGGAGGAGCGCGAGTTGTACCACCGTTGCCGTGGTGATCGCCGGGTCCGGGCTGGGGTTGCGGCCACCGTCGCCATAGCTCGCCTGCTCCGACGAGGTGGGCGATGCCTGCCGACAGCAGCTATCTCATCGGACGGCCCGCGCCAGTGCCCGCCACAGACTATGGAGAGGTCTTTCAACGTTTAGCAGCACAAACAGGTACAACATCATCTGGATAAACCAAAGGACATCAAGCTCCACACCACCAGACAACCTGGTTACTACGGCGAAAGGGTGAATGCCGGAGAGCAACAAGTATCACCGCGCCACGGATGACTAATCGTCGTAGTTACAAGATATTCCAGAATAAACACTTGCATGAGAGCGCAACAATGTTGCGTGCACATGCTAAGGAGTACAACCTTGTATATTTCTCTATGTTCTACGTTGAGGAACAAGAAGCAGACTCAAAGATGCAAATGCTCAAGTTTTGAGGAAGTGAGGCACAGCAAACCGGCAGTGATAAAAAAAATGAAACAAGAGACTGTCAACTGTCAGGACAATGTAGGTCCCTTCTGAAGAAAGTAGGATTTGGGGTAAGTGATTCTCATGGGAACTACTATCACCATTACTGGATATATTAGTTACCAAACTAACGTTGAAGACAGAGTACAACATCAACAGAGAGTGTATGTAATCTTTATTTGAGACTGACTAGTTGCAGACTTGCAGGGAGACAAAAAATCAGGGTTATCTAATAACATCGAGTGGACAGCTTCATTCAGTATCATCGCTTCTGTATTACATAAAACCTCCAACATCAAAGATTATGTCATTGTGTAAGGCTGTGTTTAGATTCCCTTTCGTAATCACAATCACTCCAAAGTCGATCTCATTTTTGACCTGTTCAAATTAAAATGTCAAAAGCCGCATAGATTGATAGGTTGGCTTCTAATGCACAATCTAGCTTACATGCTAATACACGGAGAACCTATAGCAAGCAACTGCAAGTGATCACTATAGAACAGATCGTGCTTAGGGCAATCTCTTGTGAAATAGTCACACTAGGATTTTAGTATTTATTATTTAATTAGCCCAATTGAATTTCGGATATCCATCTATCCTGTTATTATGGCTTATCACGATGGAACACTGTTATATATGTAGTACTAAGTACTAACAATTTAAACTACTATTTCCTTATATACGTATGTTGGTGCCCCATAATGCCTTATTACCTTGGGTACAATTAAGAACTATGGTCAGGCCAACTCTTTCGACTAATGAAAGTAACACAATTTGCAACAATTCAACATGTTTAATGCATCTTATTAGTTCAAATCTTGCAACCAAAGAGAATGTTTAAGGTCATTAACAACCAATACTCCAATAGTGAACATCGAGCAATAAAAAGGCCCAGTCTATCCCAAACAACTATTCAAGCAAACACTAAGACCATAATTTATTATTCATATTACATGAAACAGATAAAGTACAAGGCATAGCTCTATCCACCTGGCCTATAGTTAGAAGAGCCTCAATACCTAGTACTACAAAATAAAGATGATTGCGCCATACCATGTTCACCAACTGGAGTTCAATAAGATGAGGAAATAGAGTTCACGGTGATGATAAACAAGAAAGCAATTCAGGGGTTAATTAAACATAAGCTCAGCTCTTACCATTGAGCTTCTTCTGGAGAACATCCATGACAGAACCAAAGTCAGCCCTCACATTGATTGGTGGATTAGCATACTGACACACCATATCCTTGATGTTCCTATCATGGTAGTCAATCTTTGATTGTGTAAACTTCAGCCCATGCGCTGTACTAACGACCACCGTGCGGTCATTAGGCCCAATTATACGCTGGTCCCGGAGCTTCAACAGAGCAGCAAGTGCAACCCCAGTATGCGGGCAAGCAAACATCCCAGTGCGGTCAGCAAGCGACATTGCATCCATGAGCTCCTCCTCTGTAGCTTCCTCAACAATACCATCGGTTGCCTTCAGTGCGACCACCGCACGGTCAACAGATACTGGATCACCAATCTGTATCGCAGATGCAAATGTAGTTTCAGCAACAAGTGGCTGGAACTCACTCCACCCTGACTTGTAATACTGGAACAATGGATTTGCATTTGCAGCCTGTGCACAGACAAGCCGCGGCACACGGTCAACTAGCCCAAGAACACGGCACATCTCAAACCCCTTGTAGAAGGCATAGATATTCCCAAGATTGCCTCCTGGAACAATGACCCAATCCGGCACCTGCCAATCGAACTGTTGCAATATCTCGATGGCCGCCGTCTTCTGCCCCTCGAGACGAAGGGAGTTGAGCGAGTTGGCGAGGTAAATTGGCAGCTCAGATGTCACCTCCCTGATGAGCCGCATGCATCCATCAAAGTCCGTGTCAAGCGAGAGCACGGTGGCACCGTTGGCGATCGGCTGGATGAGCTGCTGCAGCGAGATGCGGTCGGCGGGGAGGAACACGATGGCGGGGATGCCCGCGGCAGCGCAGTACGCGGAGAGCGCGGCGGAGGTGTCGCCCGTGGACGCGCACCCGACGCCGGCGATGGGGCGCGAGAGCGGCGCGCGGCGGAGGCGGTTGACCTGGCTGACGAGCACCGTCATTCCGAGGTCCTTGAAGGAGCCGGTGTGCGAGATGCCGCAGTGCTTGACCCAGAGGTCGTTCATCCCGCCGAGGTGGTGGCGGCCGAGGCGCTCCGCCCAGAAGAGGTTGGAGTTGCCCTCGAAGAGGGAGACGATGTGGTCGGAGTCGATCTCCGGGAGCACGAACTCCTTCTTGGACCAGACCCCGGAGCCGTAGGGCCAGGTGGTGCGGCCGACGCGGGAGTCGAAGAGGTCGCGCCAGTAGGAGCCCGGGAAGCGCGCGAGCGCCCTCATGTCGTGGCGTACGTCGAGGAGGCCGCCGGAGCTGGAGCGGTATACGACCTCGTCGAGCGAGTGGCGCTCGTCGGAGTCGCCGTCGGGCGTCGGGGGGAACGGCACGTACCACGCCGAGAAGTTGTGCGAGGGGCCGCGGACGCGGGCTGCCTCCTCCCGGATGTTCTCCTCCGCGGGGCGGCGGTGCTTCGTGGCCGTCGTGGAGCCCGATGCCGAGGCGTCGGAGGCGGCGCAGCGCGCGCGGTGGGGCGCGGCGCGGGGCGGGAGTCGGAGGTGGGAGTCGGAGAAGCGCCTGCGGGTGGAGGAGGAGTGGTGGGAGTGGGGGTGCGTGATGAGGAGGGAGAGGGAGCAGGCTGCGGTCGCCATGGTGTTTGGGGGCGCGGCGGCGGCGGCGGCGGCGGGGGAGGAGGGGTGGGGAGGGAGTGATTAGGGAGGAGATGGGCGACGTGGAGGGAGGGTTTAGGCTTCAGAGAGTCGTCGTCGGTCGATCTGGACGTTAATTGGGCGGGCTGTAGTCGGGAGGCTGACAGGTGGGGCCGCATGGGCAGTGACTCAGTGAGCGATGTACCTGGTCTGGCTGGCAGGAGCAGGATCACGCTGAAGTACTGGATTCTGTAACTCCGTCGTGTGACACTGAATTTTTGTTCTAGCTGAAGAAGATCCTTTGAGCTCGACGGTTGAAGGATCCTAGCATCCTAACCAGTAACCACACATAGGTGAGAAATCCAATAAATTTTTAGTGAACATTACAAACTTTCTGCATAATTTTTAATGAGCAACGCATTATTTGTTTTTTGAAAATTGACAAAGAGCTCCAGCATTCAGTATTAGGAGGAGTGAGCATCCAAGTTCGAGCCCAAGTGGGCGAGCTGGTCGACGCCACGCCCTGCCGACTGAGCAGCGCTCAGTTCTCGAGCACCGCATATTTAAAACGTGGAGAATCGAGATTGATTTTGGATGGATAGTAGGGCTCGAGAGAAGGTCGAGGGCCCCCGGTTCATGGCCACCACAGGTGGTCACATCTGAGGATGCGCCGCAGCACGCCTACAATGCGACTGGGGGATTCGCTGCCGGTGAACACCGCATATTCCAATGGGCTTCTCTCGCTCGACACGGAAAAAATATCTCGTTATGTAAGCAGCAGGCTGGTCTGAGTTAGACATGCCGCTGCTTTTGCGTTAACCCTGCCAGGACAGGAGGAACACACACCCAGTATTGCTCTCATCTTTTCTTTCTTTCCTTTTTGGACAATGGTATTGCTAAATTCAGTGAGTAGAAGAAGCAGCACATCTACAAGCGAGATCGCTGAATGCTGAATCAACATAAGTACTCTATATGCAAATGCAGACGAAAACTATTTAAAGACATTTCTGACAGTATGTCTGTCGGTTTGGAGACTACAGGTTACGCAGTATTTTTCTTGTTAATTTCCAAATAATATCTTGTGCTGTACCAGAGGCTGCTATGAGTTAAAGCATCTGACATGCCGTCGTTTTGCAATTTGCACGAACCACGAGGGGAAAATGCGGAAAGGGCACCCAGTAATGCTGAACTCAATGGGGGAGAGGAAGCAGCATATTTGCAGACAAGATTATTAAATCAGCACGAGTATGTGCAAATTGAGACCAGGCGATGCACGAACCTCTTTAACAATACCTTGTCCATTTCGAGTCTTTGTTGATTTGACACGTTTTTTTTATAATAACAAAAGTAGCTATAACTTGTACTTAATTACAAAAATAGTACCGAAAGATCATGTACCGCACTCCCAATCCGCAGAACCTACGTCGGCAACAACACGCAGCGATGCCTGATCGTTGCTGCATGCAGCAACGGTGCACAGTTCAACAATGTTCGCAATAGTATCCAGCACTGTTCAGAACCGTTGAAGGAAGCCATTTTCTGGGTTTTCAGGGTTCTAGGTTCCTTCAACAATTCCAGTCCACAGTTTGTGGCCTCCACAAACTAGAAGCACAGTACCTAGCTTCTGCAGGCTGAGAGTGGCCTCCCTAATCTACTGTAGTGCCATTTTTTGCAATTTCATGCGAGCCAATGCTATTTTTGCTATTACAGGTAAAACATACCAATTCACACCATCCAATATTTTTGTAAGCTCAAATGAACGCTTCAGTCATCAGGATTTTCTTAAGAGGAAAAAATGGCCACCATGCAAGTATTTGGATGAATTGAAACTGACTGCGGTGTGACCTTCTGTAGTCTTGACTTCCTACCTCAACTAATCTCTTTGGGATAGGAATAAAATGAATAGTTTATCATCTATTCAACATTTCAGATGATTGGACGGTGTTCACATAAGTTGCGCTCTTGTTGAATCCTTCAAGTACCATTATTCTTACAGCCTCCAAGCCCCTATGAAACGTGAAATCAAGCTGCAAAAAGAGATGCCTTTCATTGTTGTTTATTTTCTCATATGGGTCAATGAAGACTTCAAAGTTTAAAAGGTTATGTACTGCTCAATTGAACAATACTCTGAAAGGATAGGTAAAATATGAAAGTGACAAAGTGTCAAATTTCTCTAACGTATTCTAGTAAATACCTCTTCCTGTTCTTTCTTGTTGAATGGCCGGATGACAAAACTGGCAGGATCCATCTTCCCAGGTGGTCGTCCAATGCCTGCAAAATGTCATGACAAGAATATTTCAGACCTGATAATTGAAGAGTAAAGGAGAGAAGGGGCATACCAATTCTTAGACGTGGGAAATCACGCTGCTGTTTCAAATGGTTGATAATGCTTCTCATCCTGCAAATTGTGGACAAACACACACATTCCAGTTTGAAGCAAAGCAAAGGTTCCCAAGTCATTGTAATCATTTTGTTACAGTTTCAGAGTTTTTTAAAAAAATTAATAATAAGATCTATATGAAGCAATAGATGGTAGTTTCTTCTGAAGAAAAAACAAGGGAGAAATAAATGTACAGATGAACATGTTACTAAAGTTTGCCTGTTGCATTTTGTCATAGCTAAGCACAATATAATCAGTTTTTAAAGATCAACATACAGTTACATTGCATTTTGTACAAAGGCAGTGCAAAATGCAAATGACGAAAGTATCCTTTTGCTTTGGTGAAACTTAGGAGAGCACAACAATTATCTTACAATTATCTTCCTCCAAAGTCATGAAGCCTTCGGACTATAGTTAGTAAACAAAAGAGCACCGAAATATTGAAAAAGCTATGCAGGGATTGTGTTTCAGAATAGAAGTTGAAGAGAACTGGAGTACCCATTATGCCCGCCATGTCCACCTTTCGGCAGTAGACGCAACTTTGCAAAGGGCAAATCTAGATCATCATACATCTGCATAGAAGAGAAGAAGTAAGAATCAGATTATAGCAATCTGTGGTTATAGCAATCTGTGGTAAAAAAACAGAAACTCAAGGCTAACATTTACCACGAGGACTTGATTAATTGGTATCTTGAAATATGAAACCAGTTGCCCAACCTGTATAACGCAGTGTAAAAAAAAGGTAATGAAAAAGGAACAATTAGTACTCAAGGTTGTTTTGGGACTATTGTACTTACAGACTCACCACTTGCATTCATAAAAGTTTGTGGCTTGGCAAGCATGATAGGGAAATCGCCAATTCGACCTGAATAATGACAAAGCAACATTTGTTATGAATGTTAGAAGTACCTACAGAATTTCGAAGGAGTAACATGCATCTATTCAAGTTCAATATGCAGGTATAAACATATAGCTTTTGTTTCTAAGTAAATACTTAACAAACCCCATAAAGATTGTTGTGAGACCATTCTTGAAAGTTGCAATACATTAGATTGCAAAAGTAAGTGCGCAAGACTCTTGAGGAAGTAAGTTTAGCTCTGGCAAGTATTAAGTCAAGAATCGAGATAGCATCCCAGCCTTCAACACACAAAGTAGCAGCTGCAAAGAAACGTACTTAGTATGAATATTACCTTTTCCAACCATTGCCTTGAACTGCATACTGCTGACAGATATACCCTCAGCTTCTGCTATAACATCGATCATCTCGAATCCAACCTGTAAATAATCAGATATGGTCTCAACTCAAATAGAGAGGTACTGTACATTGGAATATTGACAAACAGAACCAATTATGGAGGAATGAAGTTATGTGTAACTCCACTCTACATAAATGAGTCTGAAACTATAGCAACCTTTAACCAAATCAAAAAGTGAAGTCTCGTTGGTAATAATATTGTTATAGCATAATGATCGTGCATAGAATATACATATGCAACTAATTTAAATGTTCCTTTCGAATTCTTCATCCAACAAATGGACATTGGCAACCATCAAGAACATTGAAACTAATGATGATCACCATGGTTCCATAATGCATCCAGCCACTACGGTGGTAAAATCTTCCATCACCGACTAAAAATGAAAGCAGTTTTACCCTCACAAACTTGCTCCTGGCCTGCTTCTACAGTTTAGCACATATTGCATGTCGATACCTTTGTGGACCAGTCAAAGCGTGCAACTTTTTGGCGTAAAACTCGACATTTATCAACTTGACGCATTAGTAACTAGGATAAATCCACCAGGCAAAACGGTAGCTTTTACGATGAACGGGGCAGGTCAGGCAGCTTACGTTGTGGCGAGTCCCCTGGTACACCTTGCCGGGGTTCCCGAGCCCGACGAACAGCCACGGCTTCTGCGCGCCGCCGTCGCCCGCGCCCGCGGCTGACGAGGAAGCGGCCCGGCAAGCGGAGGCGGATGCCAGCACGCATCTAGGCCTTGCGCGGGCGAACGAGAGGAGGGGGGAGGGGAGGCGGGAAGCCGAGGCGCCGGAGAGCAGCCGCATCGCTGCTGCTGCTGCCGCCGCCGCCGCCGCCGCCAGTACGAATTGGGCACCGGGTAGTGTTTTGGACGGGGCGGGGCCGGGATTCGTACTGGGCCTCTTAGGTTAGGCTTGTTTAGCTAAACATGTAGGGATTTTGTCTGAACTAGTTAGATTCTGTCATTTGGGCCTACTTTGCATGCCAACAGAACAAGGCCTGAGTTGTTTTTTGGTTTACGGTTAAAAATGGTGATATAAAACGTGTGGCATGTTGACCAATTTGGCAAATTGGTACTTTAATCTGAATTCTGAAAGAATTGGCAAGTGGCAACCTTTGGCTATGAAACAAAGAACCAATCCTCTCAAAACAGCGGGCGGCGCAAAGTAAGCACATACTTCTGCTTACATGCCAAACTCGTTGTCTTTGCTGCCTGTCGCAAAATTGCAAGTGGCTGAACTCTGTTTTTTTTTTTTGAAATAGTATTATATTAAAATAAATTTACAAAAACTAGTTGTCTTTGCCGCCTGTTGCGAACTTGCACGTGGCTGAACTCTGATTTTTTTTTTTTGAAATAGTATTATATTAAAATAAATTTACAAAAAATAAACAGTTGATTTTTTTTTTACAAAATCAGGCTACTATCGTCATTTAAAATAGCGAAGTTGTCCTATTGTCATTCTAAATAACGACAGAGCCTAGAACAGTGCAGAGAGGTCCATGTCGTCAGTTAAAATGGTGACAGGGTTCTATCAACTGGCGACATGGACCTCTGCCTTTTTTTACTGTCTATTTTTTATCACATATTTTGTGAACAAATTACAATGATATTACAAAATATTCAACACAACGTTATTATATTTTTTTGTCGACAAATCACAATGATATTACAGAACATTTAGGGAACGTCCTCATATATTTTGTCGACAAATCACACTGATATTACAAACATTCAGCACAACGTCATCACCTAATTTTTCGACAAATCAAAATGATATTACAAAACATCGAGTACCGCATATTTCAACAAGACGAATATTTCCCGTGGCGTGACCTCAACATCCGCCGTGTCAACCACCTCGAGCGGGACAAATGGATGAGGTCCCCGCGGCGCCGTCTGAACTACCGATGTCTCCTTGGATTTCTCGTAGAGTATTTTTTAAAAGTGTGCCCAAACTACCTGCAAATGGATCACTTCTTCGTATGACGCTCGGCTTCTGCTTCGTCCATATCGTCCCTAATACGCCATATCTGTTGCCGACCAACCTTTCTCTTCAACCTATCAATATCCACGGCCCAGATAAGTTGCTCCCAGGTCGGATGGTGTGGCGCCCCGTGTCATTACCATGGAGGGTAATCACACTTAAGCAAACGGATTACTATTCGTCTGTCTGGTAGGACATCGCTCCGACGAATAGTAAGTCATACCAAACTCAACGCAGTAGAACAATAAGATAGAAATTGTACTCTTTATTGCAGTTAGCCACGCAAGGCTATGATCTTTATTACAGATATTAATTTACAACAGCAAAAGTGGGACTAAGTCCCCTCGCTTGCCTGCCATGCTCCAATGGTCGCCTACTCGTCCCACGCGTCGGATATGGTGTCCACCTCGCTCTGCTCCTCGTCGTAAGCGCCCTCATCTCTTGCGTTCTCATCGGCACCTGCGTGTCCTTCGCCCCATTCGAGATAGTTTTCGGTTGGATTAGGATCTAACAAAGGAGAATAATAGTAAGGTTGAGTATTAGTGTACTCAGCAAGCATTAATAGCAAAAGATGCACTAGATGACTCATCTTTGTTCTTTATTACATTTTCTAGATCATCTTTTTTTAAATAAATAACTCATCGAAACTTTAGGTAGCAACTTTTAATTCAGAAAAGACTACTTGTCACTTGGAGAGAAGATAGACCCTCAGTGGTTCCCGTAGACTTAAATCCAGAAGACTGGTATGAATTCATGATTTTATTTAGCACCGCGTAGCTTTGTACCACTTTACCCATAGCTACTCTGAGCTCTTTTTGAACTAGGTTCTCCTGCATTTCCTTTGATACGGGTTCGAGATCATAATACATAACGTTTTGCAAGTTACGTGATTAAGTCTCCACCCATTACTTTCCGTCGGTGTCCGGGGTGCACCCATCTCTCCTACGCCTCAACACTCCACCGTTTGCGCTATTATAACGTCTTGGATTCCCTCAGCTCTGGACTTTTCCTACCAGCCCCTGAGTTCATCATCCCTACTCAACTCATACAATATTACTTACCCGATGTGGGGAGGATAAATCACGTAATAAGGTAGCATTTTCTGCCCCCCGAAAAGGGAAAATGATTGACACTTAAATACGGTCTCTGATCCGAGTAAGAGTTTTGTAGGTCCTTATATATTAACCATATGTAAAAGAGTCTCACCTCTTGCCTCATCATCATCATCTTTTTCTCATCTCCTTCCCCTGCCCCGGGTCTCTTTACCAGCCATAATATTAACTCTTCTCATCTCTCATCTCTTTCATCTTCACCTTCTTCTTCTTCTTTCATTTATTCAATTTAATTTTGAGATATAGTTTTCATGCAGTATGTATAATTACACAAAAGGTAACTTTTACATTTAATATAACTAGATTTATGTTTAAGAGATAAGCTTGCCTTTGGAATTGTAGAAAAGATCGCCGTCAACAAAATCGGTATCAGCTACTCCTGCCTACGTTGGTTCATCTGCTGCAATTATACGATGGCGCAAATAATAAATAAATAAATACATAGTTGTTTTGGGTGCTATTATGTGTACATAAATTAGTTGATATCCTTTGTTAGCAGATTTTGATTTAATAACATTTTTTGGGCCTTTGTTAGGTTAGCACTCCCTAACAGCGGTTGCTCTACAGTCTACTGACTTTACGATTGCTAGTTGCCCGTCTTCGGGTTTTATCGTGCGGCAAATAAAATTACTACATGTACTCGCATGCAACTAGGGTTATTTAATTTTTATGCATGCAAATATGTTTGATCGATTTTACTTAGGTGTTTAATTTAATTAATCTACCTTGAATACATTATTTCTAATGCATCAGATTACTTATTTAATCTAGTGATTTCTAATAGTGATTATGTAACAGCCCAAAATTTCAATTTCAGTAAAATTTAAAAATTTATTTATGTTTGTGGTTTTTCTGAATTTTCAAAAGTTTTTATAAGTATTTTAAAGCTAAAACAAATTTATTTACAAAATTAAAAGCCAACAAATAGTTGGAAATAATTTTATTAAGTCGAGAATAGTATGGGAATTTCGTGAATTTTTCCATAATTTTTGAAGTATTTTGCTATTTTCTAAAGCCTAAATGAATTAACAAATTAAAACAATTGAGAAATCAAAAGAAAATCAAAATTCAGTTTGGGCGAAACCCACCAGCTCAAGCCCAAACTCACGCAGACGCTGCCCACTTCACCCCCACTTCCGCGCGCCTCGCCTCCCACCGTCCGATCTTAATCGGACGGCTATCAACCACACACGCTTCTTCCTCTCTCCGCACTGTTAGATTTTACATCAACGGCCAAATTCCACGTACCCTTGGCGTCACTACTTATAATTGTGACCGTTGGATTGAAATCAACGGCATGTACTCATCGTCTTATTGCGCGCCTCTCTTCTTCTTCGCGCGAGCACCAGTGGACTCGCCATTTTCACACACACGAGCTCCGCAACCGCCGCCTCCAACCTCCCGACTTCCCGCATCGTGTGCACGCAGTCGCGCCGATCCGCACCACGATCCCCACTTTTTCCCTCTTCGTACGCAGTCGCCGAAACGCGCCGCAGCGCAGCAACGCGCGCACGACCTCCACCATCTCCGCGCGCCTCGGACCCTCCGGCGCCTATAAAGAGCACCGGAGCCTCTCTTCACCGATCCCGAATCCACCATCCACTTGCCCCGTCGCCTTGAGCTCGCCGCATCGAAGGTTTCTCCGCCACCGCCGCGAGCCTTCTCTCCGATCGGTGACTCGGCGACACTCCGTCCTCGCCGCGCCACCGACGGCTGGCCGCACCGCCGCCCGACCAGTGCTCACCTGCGCCGCCGGGCGCCACCGAGCACCGCCTGCGTCGGCGACCGTATCGCGCCACCGCCTAATCCTCGCCGCCGTGTCGCCGCCGTCTCGGTGACCTTTGGTGCGCATCGTAACCCCGTGCTCTCTCCTGTTGGCACCATCCATTCTTACCGCCGCACCGCCATCCGCCGGCGAGCCAGCGGCGGAGCGCCGCAAACTGCGGTGGCGTGGTCCAACCACGTGGTTGCCCGCAGCGCCACCTCGGCGCCACGGTCGCGTGGCGCGGTCGGCACACGTGGCGGTCCACCGCACTGTCCTTCCCCAGGCTCGGTGGACTTGGTTCACTATGAGCCCACCGACACTTGGGGCCCGCATGTCGAGTTATAAATTAATTGATTTAATTCTGATTTCTTTGTGGTAGCGTAAGCATTGCGCAATAAATGGATTTTCGATGGGAAAATAATTGCGAAATTCAATAAAATTTTGATTTAGATTTAAACTTCAAAAATTCATAACTTTTGCATATGAACTCCAAATTGGGTGATTCAAATTGCAAAATTTATATAAAATTATAATCTAGCTAACTAAACCAAAATATTTCAGTTTGGAGTTAATTTGAACTATGTTTTTGAATTTATTTGAATTTGAATATTGAATTTGTCGTATTTTCGCGTATAGAATTCAACGACTCCGGAGAGTTCGATCAATCTGAAGATTTAGAATTCCAAGACATCGAACAAGGCAAGTTACACCATTGACCATATTGCCCCTATTATTTTAAGTTATTTTCAGTTTTTAAATTCCTTATTGCATGCATATGTTGTTATAAATATTTTAATATCCTGTTTTACGTATAGTTAATTCCATATGTTATTGTATGACCAAATTTGAATGTTGTATCTGATTACCTTGATACCATAGGCAAGATATTACCAAAATTCAAATATATGCTTAGCCAAGCTTAGTCCACATTCTGTAATTTGGGAGGGTTTACACGATTTCTACAAATTGTTTTCAAACTTGTTATTGTGGTCTTGTTTTACCACATGAGTTTATAAATGAAGTTTTTAATAAATTCAAAATGGGTTTGGACTTGGGCGAAATGGCCGGAAAGGTGGGTGCAGAGTTTATGCAGGTTTGATCTAGTTAAGATCAAGGCCCATGGGTTGTAGGAATGGCCCAAGTCAATTGAGGACCGGTCTTTGAGCAGCTTATTGCTATGCCATAACGTACCACCACATGTCTGTATGGGCGGGATTTGGCTAACTAATTTGTGATGTCCTAGTATATTTATGTCATGTGATTTTGTGGGTGTCGGTTAGGCGCTTTATTCCCACTTGGCGCAGAGGGGCTTCCGAGGACAGTCGATCCAAAAAGCGAAACCTTAGCGGGCATGAATGTACTAGGATAAAACATTGTAAAGGCCTCATGGTAATTGCTCACCACACGCCTACGGAAGCGTGAATTGGCCGACATAACGAGCATGTCTCCTCGTGTGGGTAAAGTTGTACCAACTCGCAGAGTAGAAACTATTCGAATAGCGCGTCGCGGTCATGGACATGCTAGCGAGGCCACTTAAAGTTAGTATTGTTTTTGGTTTTAAAATACTTTATTAAATGTTGAGGATGGTTATTCCTTATGAAAATTTGGGAGGAAGCCAAGTGTTAGGAGGATCCTTCACTTTATCAATGGAGGTTATCCACATTACATCATTCTTTGTTTCAAAATATGATTTTATCCATAGTATAAAATTGCCTTAGAAACTACTATGCGTATTCAAACCTGAAAATCTTTGTTTATGCAAAATAACCCCGCCATACTCACTTGTTTCCTTATGCATGCATTTAAATTCAATATTGGGTGTGACTTGCGAGCACGGTAGTAGTGCTCACTCTTCTTTGAATAAATCTTATTCAGAGAAAGCTGCTATCTTGACGGTGAGGACCGGACGAGTAGGCCTTTCCGACCTGCACGATTGCACTCGTGGCGCATCGTGTGGCTCCCACTATTATGTTATTTCCGCTGTGTTTATCATTTGACATTTGATTTTATTATTCAGACTCTTTTGTATTAAACAGTTATTTATTTAATACCATTTACGTTTTCGTGATATGAATGTGATATTCATTTTTGTGAGACTGTGTGCACTGGAAATCCTGGACTGGTGTTTGAACACAGAGAATTCGGGATCCTTCGTTCCCGGGTTCGACAAAAGTGGTATCAGAGCCATATCGACTGTAGGTCAGGGCCCACAATAGAATTGGTAAAACCATTAAGGACTATTTTACAAAAATTTACAAACTATTTACCTGTCTTCCAGAGTCCTACTCTTCCTTTCTCTATTTTAAAGATTTCTAAACTCTTGTCCTTTCTAAAATTGTAGATGGCCGAGAGACCGACCCGCATCTCCCATGGAGTCTATGCTGGAGAATGGGCAGATATCCTATGGAAGATGATGCAGCATCTGAGTTTCACAAAGAGACCCACATACCAAGGATACAAGTATATCGTGGGACAGCAGGAGCGCTGGAGAGTGGAGGTCATCCTCTACTCTAACTTAGCGCCGGATACATCCTTCCACATCTTCGACGCCCCAATGCGTCGGAGACTTCGAGGCGGCATCAAGATGCGGCAAGAGAAGCCGTACGTCGACTTCGCTACACCTATGACGCCCATTTTCGGGATACTGCATTCCAGTACTATCCCATGCACATCCCCACTCGGCTAGGCAGTGCCTTCAGCTCAGTCGAGAATGAGGATATGCCGGAGATCACCCACCAGGTGGAGTTAGCCAAGGCAATGGATTACGCCTATGGCAATACCCTGGACGAGCTGTATCTCGTTCAGGGGAGGCTAGAGGCCGCAGAGGAGAGGCTGAAGGCAGCTGAAGCTGAATTGGCTCTGTACAAAAAGGGCCAAGGCAGCACCTGCAACTCCCCGGACTACACCCCGTCCACCCCATAGATGTTTACCTCCACCATTTTAGATTTTTGCTTTCCCTTTAGTTGTTCAATTAGCTGCGAATTATGAGCTACTAACCTTTTGTGGTAGCCATAATCAGATGAATAAAATAAAGAATTACTTGCAAAAGAAAATTTTGCTTCTTTGCCTTGTTTTTGTGTGCTTTTTGGGCTAATATAAATTTACTCCCCCTTAGTGCAACCTTTTCTGTCCTTTCCTAAACCCTTGGAAAATTCAGCAGATGGTGAACACCCGCACAGAAATGGCAAAGCATCCGGTCGAACAACGGAAATACCACCATCGGGAGCAAAGATGTTCAAGAACCTCCCCGCCACAATGATGGACGGATTGGCAGCGTGATGATGACCAATCAAACT
This sequence comes from Ampelocalamus luodianensis, assembly GCA_036346255.1. NCBI lineage: Eukaryota > Viridiplantae > Streptophyta > Magnoliopsida > Poales > Poaceae > Ampelocalamus > Ampelocalamus luodianensis. The sequence goes on from CM070618.1 coordinate 66,360,023, forward strand.
CACCTTATTGAATTGTTGGCTCGGTCGCTCAACAACGCTCGAACAACCAGAAACGGCTACGCGCGACTCGCACCCAAGACACCCTCCTCAACGGTGACCATGTCGGAGTTCATGCGTATCGTCCTCCGACATTCTCCAAAGAAGACCGAGCGATGGATGCGGCGATTGGCCGTGCCATCGAAAGAAAGCGGACATCGACAATGCACGGTCGCGAGAGGTCCTGTTCGCCACTCATCAGCTCAACGGACCAGCCTCAGAATGGTGGGACAATTTCTGCATCTCCCACGCCAATGCCCAGGCCATCTCGTGGGACGAGTTTGTCAGAGCCTTCCGTCATGCACACATTCCTGCCGGCCAGATGACATTGAAGAAGAAGGAGTTCCATGCCCTTCGCCAAGGCAATCGTTCGGTGAGCGAGTATCTTCACCGTTTCAACCAGCTAGCTCGCTATGCCCCGGCTGATGTGGCCAGAGATGAAGAACGGCAAGAAAGGTTCTGGAGGACTCAACGGCGATATCTGTCCGGCTCATCTCCCGAGTTTCGCGACTTCAGCAGGTTGGTGGATAAGGCGATCCGCCAGAGGCCAAGCACCATGAGATGGAGAACCGCAGCGGAGGATGGCGCCGAAGTTCAATGCGAGGCTTTCCCAAGCCTCGTTTTATTCAAGAAGCGACCACCGCGGCATGGGAAGTTCAGTCTTCCACATCCGAGCCAGGTGCGAATCGGCGCCCAACACCTCCAACTTCCGCAGCGCATCAACCGGAGGACAATTTCAGCAGAAGAGCTCGCCCCTCACCGCAGGAGTGACTGCTTGCACCTGTAATGAAACAGGCCACTATGCCAACAGATGCCCCAAGAAGCAAGCGTGGCGTCTTTCAAGCCGGCACCAGAGCCACAGCCGCGGCGGCTTGCGCAAAGACGTCGAGCCGCTTCATCAAGGGCGTGTGAACCACGCCACGCCGAGAAGCCCGTGCAAAGACCGGATGTTGTGCTTGGTATGTTTCTTGTCAATTCAATACCACTTGATGCTATTTGATTACGGAGCTTCAGCATTCTTCGTGTCAAATAAATTTGTGGGCAAAAATGGGTTACCAATATCTTCCTTAGCAAATCCATGATAATCCATTCCCTGCTCGAGAAATGAGAACTAGTTCTTTATGCCCGAACCTCACCCTTGAAATATCAGGAGTATCCTTCCTAGCGACTTGATAGTCTTGCATTCCCAAGGTCGGGACGTTATTCTTGGAATGGATAGTTAGCCAAGAATCATGGACAAATAGATCGTGCCAATAGGTCTATCACTCTCACAAATGGAGAAGGAATTTGGTTGAGTTCAAACCCAAGACTGCACCAATGGAAGTTCTATCCTCACCGGCATGAAGGAAGTGAAACTTGAAGACATACCGTAGTCCGAGAATATGCGATGTCTTTCCGATGAATTACGGCATGCCACGGATCGGGACGTCATGTTCTTAATTGACTTAGTCGGGGGATGCTCAATATCGGCGACCCTATAGAATGCCGCTAATGAGTTAGCGGAATTGAAGAAACAGATTGAAGAAGCTGCAAGCGAGGTTACATCCGACCCAGTTCATCACCTTGGGGAGCACCAGTGCTGTTCGTCAAGAAAAAGGACAATAGCATGAGAATGTGTGTTGATTACAGATCACTCAATGAGGTGACAATCAAGAACAAATATCCTTTGCCCAGGATAGATGATTTGTTCGATCAGCTGAAAGGAGCAAGTGTCTTCTCGAAGATTGATTTGAGATCAGGCTATCACCAATCGAAGATCGATCGGAAGATATTCAAGACGACTTTCACCACGGATATGGGTCATGCGAGTTTCGTGATGTCTTTCGGTTTGACGAACGCCCCTGCTTATTTCATGAATATGATGAACAAAGTGTTCATGGAATTCCTGGATAAGTTTGTAGTTGTTTTCATCGATGACATTCTCATCTACTCGAAGGATGAAGAAGAACACGAGAAGCATATCAGGATGATACTGGACAAGCTCCGAGAACATCAGCTTTATGCTAAATTCAGCAAAAGTGAATTTTGGCTAAGTCAAGTGGCATTCCTTGGACATATTGTGTCAGCGGGAGGAATTGCAGTAGATCCTGCCAAGGTTGAAGCCGTATCAGATTGGAAGCAACCCAGGACGGTCACCGAAGTGAGAAGTTTCCTTGGACTAGCGGGTTATTACCGCAGGTTTATAGAAAATTTCTCTAAGATTGCAAGACCCATGACTCAACTTCAAGAAGGAGAAGAAATTTGATTGGACGGATGCTGTGAAGAAAGTTTTCGGGACACGAAAGGAGATTAGTCTCAAGACTGTGTTAGTCTTACGATATCCGAAAAGATTTGAGATCTTCGCGACGCATCCCGTCAAGGTCTCGGATGCGTCGATGCGGGAAGGCAAGGTAGTAGCTTATGCATCCAGCGATTGAGGCCGCATGAAGGGAATTATCCAACCCATGATGCAGAGTTAGCGGATTGTGCATGCCTTGAAGATCGGCGGCATTATCTCATTGGTAATCATCGTGAGATTTTCACGGATCACAAGAGTTTGAAGTATATATTCACCGAGCGAACTAAACCTTCTGGCGAGAAGATGATTAGAGTTGATAAAAGATTACGATCCGGGAATCCATTATCACCGTGCAAAGCAAATGTAGTTGCGGATGCCACGGCGAAAGGCCTATTGCAATACCATGATGGTGCGTATGAACGGCGAGAACTACATGAAGAATTGAAGCGTCTAAACTTGAGATTGTCGGTCAAGGCCGTGTGAATGCTTTGGAAGTACAACCGACTCTTCAAAGTCGATCGAGAGAAAAACAACTAGAAGATGATGACATCAAGGAGATCAAGAAGAATATGCGAAGAGGCAAGGCTCGAGATTCGCGGAAGATGAACAAGGAACCGTGTGGTTTGGGAACGCATTTGTGTACCTAACCGGCAGGAGTTAAAACAATCAAGTTCGAAGGAGGCTCATGAAACGCCTTACTCCATTCACCCGGAAGCACCAAGATGTACCGTGATCCAAGGAGAAATATCGGTGGGTTAGCATGAAGCGAGAAATTCTTGAGTTCGCCGCATGCATTGTGATGTGTGTCACGAGTTAAGGCGAACATCGAGACCGGTGGATTGTTGCGGCCACTACCAATTCGGAATGGAAGTGGGAAGAAATTGGCATGGATTTCATCACGGACTTCCTAGGACCCAATCAGATATGATTCTATTTGGGTGATAGTTGATCGGTTGACCAAAGTAGCTCACTTTATTCCGTCAAGACTACATCTGAAGCGGCCGGTTGGCGAGTTGTATGTGGCTAGGATTGTTTGTCTACACGGGTACCCAAGAAAATCGTGTCCGATGAGGTTCTCGATTTACATCAAGATCTCGCAGAGTGCGCATGAAGCCTTAGGCACCGACTCAACTTGATGCGACTTATCATCCTCAAACGGATGGTCGACTGAACGCACCAATCAAGTCCTCAAGACATGCTCCGAGCACTGTGCCTAGAATTTGGACAAAGTTGGGACAAGAATTTGCCGTATGCGAATTCTCGTATAACAATAGCTATCAAGCTAGTTTGCAAATGGCTCCTTTTGAAGCATTGTATGGCAGAAATGCGAACTCCATACGTGGATGAAGTAGGAGAACATCGACTCTTTGGACTCGAGATAATCAAAGATGCAGAAAGGTCAAAGCCATAAGGAACATCAGAAAGTGGCACAAACCCGCGTAAGAGTTATGCCGATAACCGCTCGGAGGAATCTAAACTTTGAGGTAGGAGACTTGGTCTATCTCGAGTCACTCCACTCGAGGAGTAAGAAGATTCGAACAAAAGGAAAACTCGCACCATTTGTGGGGCCATACAAAATTCTAGCCAAAAGAGGTGAAGTGGCATATCGCCTGAGCTACTGAAGCCTTGTCATTTGTGCACGATGTCTTCCATGTATCCCGATTGAGGAAATGCTTGCAAGCGCGGAAGACCATACCTTTCTGGAGAGCTTCGATCTTCGAGAAGATCTCACTTATGTGGAGCGACCCATCAAGATTCGGATGTCGCAGAGCGAGTCACTAAGCGTGGATCATCGGATCATACAAAGTGCAAGTGGAGTCATCACCGGAAAGTGAAGCCACATGGGAAAAAAGAAGACCTCAAGACCAACTACCCGATCTCTTTGTTTATCATCCCGAATCTCTGGTCGAGATTCCCTTAAGGGGTAGGTTTGTAACCAAAATTTCAATTTCAATAAAATTTAAAAATTTATTTATGTTTGTGGTTTTTCTGAATTTTCAAAAGTTTTTATAAGTATTTTAAAGCTAAAACAAATTTATTTACAAAATTAAAAGCCAACAAATAGTTGGAAATAATTTTATTAAGTCGAGAATGAGTATGGGAATTTACGTGAATTTTTCCATAATTTTTGAAGTATTTTGCTATTTTCTAAAGCCTAAATGAATTATGAAATTAAAACAATTGAGAAATCAAAAGAAAATCAAAATTCAGTTTGGGCCGAAACCCACCGGCCCGGCCCAAACCTTCAGCGCACTGCGCCCACTTCACCCACACTCCGCGCGCCTCTCGCTCCCACCGTCCGATCTTAATCGGACGGCTATCAACCACACACGCTTCTTCCTCTCTCCGCACTGCTAGATTTTACATCAACGGCCAAATTCCACCGTGCCCCTTCGCGCCACTACTTATAATTGTGACCGTGGATTGAAATCAACGGCACGTACTCATCGTCTTCGCTGCGCGCCTCTTCTTCTTCGCGAGAGCACCCGTGGACTCCGCCATTTTACACCCGAAGCCCGCAACCGCGCCTCCAACCTCCCGACTTCCCGCATCGTGTGCACTGAGTCGCGCCGACCACCGCACACGATCCCCACTTTTCCCCTTCTCTGCGTGCACGGTCGCGAAACCGCCCGGCCGCAGCCGGCCGCGCACGACCTCCACCATCTCGCGCGCCTCGGACCCTCCCGGCGCCTATAAAAGGGAGCACCGGGAGCCTCTCTTCACACCGATCCCGAATCCACCATCCACTTGCCCCCTGTCGCCTTGAGCTCGCCGTAATCGAAGGTTTCTCCGCCACCGCCGCGAGCCTTCTCTCCGTTCCGGTGACTGGCGACACTCGCCTCGTCCGCCACCACCGACGGCCGCCACACCGCCGCCGACCTGCTCACCGCCGCCGCTGGCGCCACCGAGCACCGCCTCGTCGACGACCGCATCGCGCCACCGCCTAATCCTCGCGCCGTGTCGCCGCGTCTCGGTGACCTTTTGTGCGCATCGTAACCCCGTGCTCTCCTCTCTCGTTGGCACCATCCATTCTTACGCCGCACCGCCATCCGCCGGCGAGCCGCGCGAAGCCGCCGCCGACTGCGGTGGACGTGGTCCAACCACGTGGTTGCCACGCAGCGCCACCTCGGCGCCACAGTCGGCGTGGCGCCGGTCGACACTGCGTGGGCGGTCCACCGCATCGCTCCTTCCCAGGCTCGGTGGACTTGGTTCACCATGAGCGACCACCGACACTTGGGGCCCGCATGTCGAGTTATAAATTAATTGATTTAATTCTGATTTACTGTAGAATGACGTAAGCATTGCGCAATAAATGGATTTTCGATGAGGAAAATAATTCGAAATTCAATAAAATTTGATTTAGATTTAAACTTCAAAAATTCATAACTTTTGCATATGAACTCCAAATTGGGTGATTCAAATTGCAAAATTTATATAAAATTATAATCTAGCTAACTAAACCAAAATATTTCAGTTTGGAGTTAATTTGAACTATGTTTTTGAATTTATTTGAATTTGAATATTGAATTTGTCGTATTTTACGTATAGAATTCAACGACTCAGGAGAGTTCGATCAATCAAGATTTAGAATTCCAAGACATCGAACAAGGCAAGTTACACCATTGACCATATTGCCCTATTATTTTAAGTTATTTTCGCTTTTAAATTCCTTATTGCATGCATATGTTGTTATAAATATTTTAATATCTGTTTTACGTATAGTTAATTCCATATGTTATTGTATGACCAAATTTGAATGTTGTATCTGATTACCTTGATACCATAGGCAAGATATTACCAAAATTCAAATATATGCTTAGCCAAGCTTAGTCCACATTTGAATTTGGGAGGGTTTACACGATTTCTACAAATTGTTTTCAAACTTGTTATTGTGGTACTGTTTTACCACATGAGTTTATAAATGAAGTTTTAATAAATTCAAAATGGGTTTGGACTTGGCGAAATGGTCGGAAAGGTGGGTGCGAGTTTATGCACGGGTTTGATCAGTTAAGATCAAGGCCCATGGGTTGTAGGAATGACGCCAAGTCAATTGAGGACCGGTCTTTGAGCCGCTTATTGCTATGCCATAACGCATCACCACATGTCCTGTATGGGCAGGATTTGGCTAACTAATTTGTGATGTCCTAGTATATTTATGTCATGTGATTTTGTGGGTGTCGGTTAGACGCTTTATTCCCACTTGGCGCAGAGGGCTTCCGGAGGCGGTCGACCCAAAGGGGAAACCTTAGCGGGCATGAATGTACTAGGATAAAACATTGTAAAGGCCTCATGGTAATTGCTCACACGCCTACTAAGCGTGAATTGGCGACATAACGAGCATGTCTCCTCGTGTGGGTAAAGTTGTACCAACTCTGCAGAGTAGAAACTATTCGAATAAGCGCGTCATGATCATGGACATGCTAGCGGGGCCACTTAAAGTTAGTATTGTTTTTGGTTTTAAAATACTTTATTAAATGTTGAGGATGGTTATTCCTTATGAAAATTTTGGGAAGCCAAGTGTTAGGAGGATCCTTCACTTTATCAATGGAGGTTATCCACATTACATCATTGTTGTTTCAAAATATGATTTTATCCATAGTATAAAATTGCCTTAGAAACTACTATGCGTATTCAACCGAAAATCTTGTTTATGCAAAATAACCCCGCCATACTCACTTGTTTCCTTATGCATGCATTTAAATTCAATATTGGGTGTGACTTGCGAGCACGGTAGTAGTGCTCACTCTTCTGAATAAATCTTATTCGTGAGAAGACTCGCTATCTTGACGGTGAGGACCGGGACGAGTAGGCCTTCCGACCTGCACGATTGCACGTGGCGCATCGTGTGGCTCCCACTATTATGTTATTTCATTTGTGTTTATCATTTGACATTTGATTTTATTATTCGACTCTTTTGTATTAAACGATTATTTATTTAATACCATTTACGTTTCGTGATATGAATGTGATATTCATTTTTGTGAGACTGTGTGCACTGGAAATCCTGGACTGGTGTTTGAACACGAGAATTCGGGATCGCCGTTCCGGGTTCGATGATTAAGCTGCGTTAATTAACCTCAGATAAATTGCACCGCTTTTTCCTGTATTTATTTTCTACCGGTCCGGTCTACTTGATTCAAATTTATTAGGTTCAACAATTTACACAGAGTCGACACAGATTATTACTCGCGTTTAATTCTACTGCTAAATCTGGTATCAACAATTCCTACTATAAGTTACCTCTACCCTTTTTACCTAAATCCTAATTTCCTAATATCACTCACCTAATCCCCTTCTCTTTTCTCTCTCCACCCTATCTTCTCCCAACCGAAATACCCAGGCTCTCATCTTCCTCCCCATTTCATTTCTTCCCCCAACTCTCCTTTTCTCTCTACTCTCTCCCTTCTCAATCCTTACTGGTGCTTGGTCTCGGCTCATGGCGCCTCCTCCTTGGTGCCCTGCGCCGCCGGCTCTGGCCTGCTGGCCCGTCATCGCCCGTGTCCCTGGTGGCTCGTACCCGCGAGCTTCGCTCCACCCCAGCTACTCCCTCTTGGCTGCCCTCGCAGTGCGCCCAGCTCCTCCCTGCGTCGACTCCCTAGCTCAGCCCGGCCCCATGGCGCCGTCGCCTCTTGCCTCCACCCCGACGCGTTAGCCCGGCCCTGGTCCCGCGCATCTCCGTTGCTCCAGCTTGGCCCCTCCTCCAGCCTCTCCCTCTCCCCTGACGCCACTACTGCTTCCCATGCCTCCGGCTACCCCCTGGTTCTCCCGCGGCTCGGCCCTGGCGCTGCTCGCCTCACACACCCTGCGCCCCAGCCCAGCTCCTCCGGTGGGCCTTGTGCCATAGCCTGCCCCTGCTCCTCACTGCCAGCTCGGCTTGGCTCGTCCCCATGGCGGCTCGGCCGTGCGCACCATGGCTCGGGGCGGCCTGGCCTGTGGCCGCCGGCCCTCGCCTACTCGCCCTGTCGGCTTTGCGGGTGGTGTGACTGTAGGACCGGGAAGGCGACTAGATGGGGGTGAATAGGAGCACGCTCAATTTTTCACCTTGATTAGGTTCAACATGAATATCACTCCAATAGCTATAGAAGCTATAAAGATTAACATACAAGTACTGCGGAGGACTTATGTTGAACCCAAATCAAAACCCCAAACAAGAGACCAAAACTAGAGATCAAAAAACTCTAAACCAGAGGGTCGGACTAACCTTAGGCAAAAGTGCGGACTAACCTTAGGCCGGACTGACCTCAAGCAAAAGTGCGGACTAACCTCAGGCACGATGAACAGGAAAATCAGCTCGGGTTTCAAAACGAAAATCGGTCTAACTTTTGATCCGTAAGGCAAACTCCACGAAATTTGAACCACACCTTCTTAAAGATATTAGGAACTTATTCCAATAAAAAATCGCAGAGATCCATGCCAAAGTTCCTATCTTTTTCAGTTTGAACGAAGAGTGCTCCAAAACCGAGTCAAAATCAAAATATGATCTAAAGACTTGCTCGTGGGTGATTGATGATCAAGATGATCCTAGATGTGTTCCCACATATCACAGCAAGCTAGATCAAGAGAAGAAACCAAGCAAAAGCTCGCGGATCAAATAAAGCCTCAAAATCATCAAATAGAAAGGATGAACAGAAAGAGACTCATCTCAAGAGATTTGGTTAGATTGATTTGAGATGGATGATTGTTGGTTTACAACCATTCCATCTAGGAGGACAAAGCTCAACACATGAGCACACACTCAATCCAAATCCTAGAACCCTAACTCTCCACATTTCTCCCCAAAACCCTAAAACACAAAATAGGGCTATCAAATGAATGGGTTAAGAGGTGCTGGCCAGCACCCTCCTCTATTTATAGTGGAGACTAGGTTCTAGGGAATATTCCATTAGGGTACCCATTAAACCCTAACACACAAATGGGTTAACACACGCACGTATCTCAAAGCGTTGTCTTCATCTTCACTCGACCTAAACCGCTTCTCCAAGCGCCGACCGCGCCGCGGTTTATGTGAGGACCCGGAATATTTAACTAGTAACACTTAACCTCCAAATGGTTCTAGCGTTACTAATTAAACATTCTAAGCCTCGATGGACATATGCTTCCCAGAATTGTAGCATATGCACATCATCACAAAATTACACATCATTTCCACACAACATACATCACTAAGTTCAACAACGACATACATAAAGTAAAGTTATTACAAGAGAGCCGACCGGCCAAATAGAACAATAAACAAGAATAACAGCAGAAGCAAAAGGTGCCATAAGATGGCTAGAGCAAAACTCGACCGGTTAGCCATCACAACCCACAAGGCAACCGACCGGGCCGCCAAGCTAGTCGCCCCGAATACTACCACAACACAACTCACAAAAGTGAGGCCCTTCGAGCTCACCTTCTTCCTCTGCAACAATTTACATTTAAGCAAGAACAATGAGTACACAAGGTACTCGCAAGACTGACGTGTGGAATAGCAGACCTATTCATATACTACATGCAAGCTTATTTAGGTGGAGGTTGTATGTCTCATTTTGCACAAAGCCAACTTTATTTGCAATAATGTAATACATTTAAAACGAGTTTGCAAATCTGTTTTGATGTCAAAATAACTGCGAAATAATGATAGATACAAGTAACCACCTGGAAGTGACTATCCCAATAGCCACCACAACATAGCACGAATCCCCGATTCGTACCACCCATCAAGTTTTAATTAAAATATTGTAGTCTAACTCTTGAAAGACCTTGCCAAGCGTGTCCATAACCTAGGACGAGGCTATTTGAATAGTTTTAACCCTGCAGGGGTGTACCAATGTACCCACACTTGCATCGCCTTTAAGCCACAAAGCACACTACAGAAGGTATGCTGCACACGGCTAAGCCCTACGAGACATTTCCAATCTTGTGCATTGACTACGAGCCGCTCGTATGGATAGAAACTCATACGCTTACATTGCAAGCCGAAAGACAACAAATCCCATCACGGGTGAAGTCTTTCGGACACTACAATGCTCCCAACACCATCCCTCCTACGACCTCCTGCGACCCGAAGCCAATACACGCCAAAGTACTAAGTCAAGAGAGGTCTCATACCCTCTAGTGTGGTTAGCACGCTAAAATGCTTGGTTTAGTGTAACAAGATGTTCGGTTCTTGTTGACTCGGGCACCATTCCAGTCACACCCAAAAGCACACCAATCATACCATTGTGCCCAAGTCTAAATCATTTTGTTTTCAGTTTTAGTTTTCATAAATAGACAAGGCACAAGGCTGAAATCATAAATCATAATAAGTTTTATGTGATCAAGGTTATCGACAAGTCGATAACCGCCCATTTCTACCGGAAGCTAAGCATGGCTAAGCAATTAATTCGCAAACTACTAAGTGACAAGAGCTCATCCACGAACTCTAAATCACAGCAATAACCTAGGCTCAATGGTAGTAAAGGATAATCATTTGCCTAAGGAAATGCATCTACTAGGTCAACTATCGACAAAACTTTAACACAAAGTAGCAATGCATACATAGAATTTGTAATCAACATAAATACTTAAAATACTGGGATTAACATGATCAAACTTCTTGCCTTGCTGCAATTGTTCTTGCTGCAGAGGAGGATCCTCAGGTTCAATATAATCTTCGGAACCTAACGCGAAAATACGATAAAACCAATAAGAACGAAGAACACCAAACAAAACTCAACAGCAAAAGACATCCAAATCTAATGAAATTTATACAGCAACTAGACGATGATTTTATACAATTTTAGGAACAAGAATTACTGCATTTGGACTTAGCATGAAAAAGTTATGGTCAAAATTCATTCTCTCGGCCTATAAATTCTCTAAATTAATTACTGGTACTGTTCATGGCGAAAATTTATAGAATGATCTAAGGTCTGAGATTTTTATAGCAGGTAGATGATGACATCCTAATCACAGCAAAGTTGAGTTTACTAAATTTGGAGTTATAATGATTTTCCTATGATTTTTCTAAGTTGCAAAACTAGCACAATGCATTTTCCAGAAATATAAACATATTCAAAACCTATTTCATATTAAAGTACACTAACAGAGGAATATAACAAAATTAGTCTTGCACAATTTGGAGTTATACAGGAAAAGATATGCATTTTACAAGTTTAATTCTATTTTTGGGATATTCAAAATTGGCAGAAATCAAGTTATTTGAGTTACACAATTTTCTGTGACAAGAACATGCTCAATTACATTTTTATATTAAACTACAGAGGCGTAAAAAAAATTATTACCGTTGGAAACATCTAAAAAGGAGTTAAAATGATTTAGTTATGAATTTCTAAAGTTTTGATACAACTTTCGGTTGATAAATATATACTTACAGAAATGAAATCCAACTTAAACGAAAATGAACGACGTGGACGCTCGAGAGCCCTCGATCTAACATCCTACGACCCACGCGCGCCGAGAACAGCGCACGCGCGCGATCCCAAAGGAGCCCACCGTTGGATCAAGATCCAACGGCTCACGAGGAAGGATGCAACCGGACGGTGCGGTTGCCTCGACTAACCACGACCGCAGATCTAAAGATGAACGGCTCTGAGCACATATCGAATCGGAGAGTCCGATTGCACGCACGATCTCAGCCGCAGATCGTGAGATGGACGGTCCAGAGTGAAGAGGGGAACCGGAGGGTCCGAACACATCCCAGATCTGGGCCACAGATCGCAAAATGGACGACGGTCCAAGATCGACGTGCAAACAGGAGCGCTGTCACGTGGGGCCGCATGTCAGTGACTGGAAGTCACACACGCGAGCTTTAACACACGTGCACAGAGCACGCGGTCCACATGGCAGCGATACACAAGGAGGTTTTAGGACAGACAATTAATTAATAATGACCAATGATTAGTGATGATCAGCAATTAATGTGTCCTAACGATTTTCACAGAGATGGACTTAGGGACTGAGGGCCCACCTGGCGATGTACGGTGTCGGGCGGACACATTTATTGCTAACAATGATTAGCAATAAATAAACCCAAAATCAGCCCTAATGACTTCTGGTTCTCGGTTTTAGGCTTACGGGCCCACATGTCAGTGAGACATCTGGCCAGATTAAGACACTATTAATACTTAGCAATGATTGGGTAATGACTGTTTCCTAAATAAATGACGACAACAGGCGCTCCCAGCTGACAAAAACCGAGTGGCTTTCACGGCTTGTCGCCGGCGACTCCGGTCGCGGCGGCGCCCACAAAACACCAAAATGGGTTCGCAATAGCGACGCAGACCCAATGGTGGTGACCTCGCCGGCGGCGGGGGTCTAGAACGCCGGCGAGCCGGAAAACATAGATGGAGCTATTTCGACAAAACATGAAAATAGCAAAATGCTCCGCTGCGGTCCAGGAAAGCGAATGCCAACACTTCTAGGGACTAAATAGAAGCTACCTGAGCCAAGATGAGCTTCAAAAGATGGCCGGAGAAGCTTGAACACGATGGAGTTCACCGGAGCCGAGGAAGATGAAGAAGAAAATGACAACCTGAGCAAGATGAACACCAATGGGTGATCAAAATAGCTTCAAAAAGGTTCCCACAAGCTCCATAAGTAAGTAATTGCAAAAATAACCACTTACCGGAGTTGGAGAAGAAAGGGGGTGAACTCGGCCGAAAATCTCCAAACTTCAAATTGAGTGATTCCTGTGAATACAACCCAAAATTAAGTTATGGGAAATGTAAAGGAAGTTGAGGAGCTCAAAAGGGTACAAGAAAGATTGAAGGTGAACCACTGGACACCAAGATCGCCATTGGAGCTCTCGGGTCAACAATGGTGGATTGAAAGTTTGAAGTGGTTTTGAGCTCAAACACAGGGAGGAGTTAGGTGCGGTGTAAAGGAACACTAGGAGGACCTAGATGGGGCAATATATAGGAAAGGGATTAGGGTTTCGAGCAAGAACCCGAGTCCATGGTGGGCTCGGTTCATGCTACGGCCAAGGACCAAGAAATGATGGGAGCAGCTGAGACTCGGGACAATGGAGAAGAAAGCCTGATGCGCATTTAATGCCCCGCAGAGAGACGTTGATGAAAGCAAGCTTGAAGTGACACATCGAAGCCGCCCTCGCACCCTCTCTCTTTCTGCCATTGCCGCACGCGCGCACGGAGAGACAGAGGAGGAAGAAGAACAGAAAAGAAAACGGTGACCGTTGGATTGAAAATGGACGGTCACGATTAAAAGGATCCGCCGGACAGTCCGATTGCTCTCGGAAATCTGGACGGTTGGATTGAGATCCAACGGTCCAAATTGAATAGCGTAACCGCATGGTCCGAATGCTCACGCGAACGTGGGCCGAGCGATTAAGATCCAACGGCTGAGATTGGACGCGCTCTTAAAAACGAGGCTCGGTGCAGTTAGTGGGTTCGACCGGGTCAAGTGGCTCGAGCCCGAGTCCGAGTCGAACCCAAGGAACAGTGAACCAGGTTTTAGGTTTTAAATAGACAGAGGCTTTTGAGGATTTATTAGAGGTAGCAAAATAACTCCAAAAATTCTGAAATTTATACAGGAGCTTGCTGACAGAGTGATTGACCTTGAGTAAAATTTTCAGAGGTTTTTATGCATTGCATTTTTCTCCAAAAATTCTACATGGTACTGGTTCAAGGTTTGACTGAGAGTCAAGCAGGTTTGACTGCCCTCTAGAAATATTCAAACAATTTCTAAAAATTGTGAAATTTTTCAGAGGGGTCACATACCATTCCAAGAGCTTAGGAAAAATATTTCCAGGAGATGATCAAAAGGTTTGACAAGATTATTTTTGAAAGATCAAGATTTGGATCAAAAGACTTGTGACTTTGTATTCCCATAACTTCTTGTACAATACTTGTTCAGTACAAATAGGAAACAGATGATGTAAGAAAAAGTTTTAATTTCTACTCATTTTCTTACATTTGAAACACAAGCCCAAAATTGGGATGTTACACTTTAGCCAAAAGGTCACCAAGGCAGTATTTGATGAAATTACCAAAATATCCCTTCTTGATCCTTCTCCACAAGACCGAGTCCACAGATCGTGAAGCAATCCCATGCTTCGCCACGTGTAGCTTGATCAACGGTGTGAGGACCCCAATTTATTTGCCTTGTAATGCTTAACCAACCACCTGGTCCTAGCATCACAAATCAAATAAACTGAGTCTCGAGATATGTATACTTCCGAAGAAGCAAGATACACACCTCACAACAAAATTATGCATCAACTCCATTCCAAACATAGAGTCCAAACAACACACTACCAAACGGAAGATAAACAAATAGTAGAGTTATTACGACAAAGGCCGATGTGCCACAAGATACACAAATAAACAAGAACGACAATGAAGCAAAAGTGCCATAAGATGACTATAAACAAAGCCAATCGCGTGCCTTCAACCCACAAGACATCCGACCGGACCGCCAAGTCTAGTCGTCCAACACGGAGCAAAGACAACTCACAAAAGTGAGGCCCTTGGGGCTCACCTTCTTCCTCTGCAACAAAACATTAAGCAAAGCCAATGAGTACAAAGGTTGTCTTTGTACTGCAAGACCGACGTGTGAACTAGCGCACTGTTCATATGCTACATGCAAGCTTATCTCGTGGAGGCCATATGTTTCATTTGCACAAAGCCGATTTGTTTTCAATAATGTAATACAGTTTAAAGGCAAGTTTGCAATTCATTTTTAATGTTGAGATAACTACGAAATAAAGATAGATACAAGTAACCACCTAGAAGTGACTATCCCAATAGTCACCACCACATAGCACTAATCCCGCATTCGCACTCACCCATCAAGTTTTAATTTAAATGTTGTAGTCTAACTCTTGGAAGATCTTGCCAAGCGTGTCCATAACCTAGGACGAGGCTATTCGAATAGATTTAACCCTGCAGGGGTGTACCAATGTACCCACACTTCAGACCGCCTTTAAGCCAAAGCACACTACCGAAGGTATGCCGGCACAGCTAAGTCCTACAAGACTTTTTCCAATATTGTGTATTAATTACGAGCCGCTCGTATGGATAGAAATCCATACGCCGACATGGTAAAGCCAAAAGACAACTACCCACTCGTGATAAAGCTTTTGACAACTACCATGCTCCCAACACCATCCCTCCCTGCGACCTCCTGCGACCCTAACTAATACACGCCAAAGTACTAGGTCAAGAGAGGTCCCATACCCTCTAGTGTGGTTAGCACGCTAAAATGCTTGGTTTAGTGTAACAAGATGTTCGGTCTTTGTTGACTCGGGCACCTTTCCGGTCACACCCAACAGATCACACCAAAACTTACCATTGTGCCCAAGTCTAAATCGTTTTGTTTTCATTTTTAGTTTTTGCAATTAGACATAGCACAAGTCGGAACATAAGAACAATAATAATTTTATGTGATCAAGATCATCGACTAAGTCGATGATCGCCAAATCTACCTGGAAACTAAGCATGGCTAAACAATCGAACTCGTAATCTACTAAGTGATAAGAATTCATCCAACGAACTCTAATCACGACAAATAACCTAGGCTCGGTAGTAGAGATCAATATTTCACCTACGGAGGATATGCGACTACGGTCTTAACTAATCGGTTTAACACAAATTAGGCAATGCATACATACAGCTTGAAACAAAATATTAGACTTTAAAATCTGGGATAAACATGATCAAAGCGCTTGCCGTTCGCCGTTGCTCGTAATGCTCAACTTGTTGCAGAGGATCGCTCTCGTGGTTACCGCTAACGATTGAACAAATAACAACGAATAAGAACGAATAACACCGACAAAAATTCAAAATTTCAAAGCAACCACAAATCTAATCACGAAGCTAGATCAAAACAAAAGGAATAACAAAGTCACTACTGAGATGATTTAAATTAGACATGGTTTCATGATTGTTCTACCCAAACTTACTTACTTACCAAGCTATTCACATAATCAATCCTCTTACATGCTTTAACCTTTCGACAGACTTTGATGGTGATTGTGTGCACATCTATTAACTAAGCATCAAATTAACACATCTAAACAACTAGTTACTCTAAACAACCATCATTAGTGATAAGATCACTAAAACCTACAAGAAACTATTGAAACACTAACTAGTTAATTAGCCAACTATTAGATGCTAACAATTTTCTAATTAAGGTCGGGCTTTAATAAAATTTAGCTACTACACACCTAAGTATCACACCAATCATATAGGAAAGTTAACAATTCTGACATGCTATCACTACAAGGCCTTACTACTTTGGTAAAAGCGGAAAAACAAGAACAGAGACAAACCACTAGATCCAATAACAACTTCTTAAGATCACTCATGCCAACAAGGGTTTTAAAATCTAGAATCACTAACTACATAATTCCTTACCAAACACTATTTCCTAAGGAATTCATCAAGTCTAACAAAACCTAAACAAAGATAAGCATAATACCAATTTTCGCCATCGACACGTAAAAACGACACATAGAGACATACAGAGAACTAGAACTATAATACTTTTAACCTCCAATACCAATTTTGATCATGCATGAGAGGAAACTAAAGAACATTCCTAATCAAGATTAGCAGCTAAAGAATTGGTTTTGAAGGAGTGGGCCCACCATCGGACATCTGAGAGGACAAAACCGAAAACAGAGGAGCTCGGGCGGCGCTGGACCTGGAAGTCATCGTCGGCGAAGGAGTGGCGGCGCGGGCTGTGCGACGGCCAAAATGGGTTGTGGGAGAACTGCTGAAGCTGAAGGTGGTCTCGAGGCAGCCGGAGATGCACCGAGGCGCGGCAGCGACGAGCTCGCCGGCCGGCGGCGGTGGGGTGACAGGTGCGATCGCACGCAGAGGAAGACGATGAAAACTAGAGCGCGCATGAGCATCGGTGAGGCTCGTGAACTCACCGGGAAATTGCCGATGACGGAGGGTAGTCGGAGTGGCCGGCGGCGAGAGCTCGCGCGGCGCAAGGTGGTCAACGACGCAGCGAGCCCGAGGTGAACGAGAGGACGTGTGAGTGAGCGGAGAAGGAAGGTGGAGTCGAGCGATGCTCACCGAGAGAAGAATCGAGCCGAGCTCACCGGAGAAGACGCGGCGCGAAAAGCGGTTTCGGCGGACTTGGAGAAGAAGGGCGCGCGCGCTCCACATGGACGAGACTCGAATTCCTAGAGGTTAGCTTCCACGGGATGCTAGGCACACCGTGACGCTTATCGGCGATGACCGAGATCACCGAGCGCCGAACGCTCGAAGCGCGCGGCGACGCTCGGCTCGTGAGCTCGGTGGAGAAGAAAGCGGTGGAGAAGAAAACGAGGTAGGAAGGCCCTCGGTGGCTTTGTAGGCAGCGAGGTGAGGCGGTGGCGGTGAAAGACCGGTGAGCCGCTACGGCAAAGACGCATGCGCGGCGGTTAGCGAGAGCGCGCGCGGCGGCGCGCGAGAGCCGCTCGCGACGTGGCGGGAAGACTGCAGTGGGACCGCTCTGTCGCCGAGAGAAGAGGCGGCTCGAGTCGGAGCAGTGCGGTGCGACGAGTGGGTTTAACTCGATCAAGATCATATCGACCGTTGGATCTTACGGACGATCGAGATCGATAGAGCAATAGGACGATCCGATTGATACGCAAACGTGGACCGTCGCGACCGCATCGGATGGTCACGAGCTTAAAAGACTCCGCGACGCAGCGAGTTGGCGCGATCAAGCCAGTGACGCGGTCGGAACTTAAGTCGGGCTCGGGTTCGAGCCCGATGAACAGTGAATACCGATTTGGAGTTTTAAAAGGCTGAGAGAGTTTGGAGAATTGTTAGAGGTAGTTCCCGAGCTCCAAAATTTCTGAAATTTTTATGGTAGCTACTAGGGACAGAGAACAACATTGCATAAATTTTCTAGAACTTTTTATGCACCGCATTGTTCTGCAGAAAATTCACAAGCCCCTGCTCTAGGGGTTTGACCAGATTTTGGAATGGTTTGACTTGGTTATTTGAAATAGCAAACAAAATCTAAAAAATGTGAAATAATTCAGGGAGATAGATAGGATGATCAAGATGATAGGAAAATTATTTTCAGATGATGATCACAAGTTTGAAAGCTAAGAATTTGTTGACAACAATTTCCAATCACAAGAATTAACTTCTAAAAATTGGAAATTGCTAGGGAAAATTTGGAAAACTTCCAAATGATTTGATGAGACAGCAAGAGTTTTTATTTCTCCTCAAAATTTTACATTTGAAACATAAACCCTAACTTAGGGCTGTTACAAACGGCTCTCATGTCAACAAGTCTCTCCCGTCCGGATCCCACCGGCACCACCGAGGCACTTGCACCGACTCCCACGCCGCTTGATCCAACCAGTCACACCGAACAGCCCGTTCGGTCATCCATGTCCATTATGAGCCCCGCTTGAGTCCTCTGACCTCACCCGGTATCCTTGATCGTTCTGAACCTCAGCTCTCTAAGCTTAGTCCCGATCCACCATGTCGTTGACCGTCATAGACCTGCAAGCCACCTGCACAGCAATAGACCAAGAAACCATCTGCGGAATAAGTTCTTCACAACTTGACCCACGTTAGCCAAAACATGCACCATACAACACATATGCACTAAAACCCATGAACTTGACCTAACCAAACAAACATCGCCGCCACGAAGGACGACAAAACAACACACAGCCGGTCAGACCGCAGTTACAATGCCAGTCTGACCGCCCAACCCTGGTCTGACCGCCCAATGAACTCTGGTCTGACCGCACCCTGGAAAAATCTATTGGAATTTTAAAACCAATAGAACTTTTGCCTGGAGACTCCAAAAAAATATGAGACCAAGTGTAGTAGAATCTCCTCTCTTGCCTACACTCTCTATTTTGGCCCAGCTCCAAATTCTCATAAAATAAATGGCCGGTCAGACCGCCGACCAACGACCGGTCTGACCGCCAGAGCAACGGCGGTTTGACCGCCGCACAAAAGCCGGTCTGACCGCCTGAGCAAGACAACATCTGAACTTTGCCGAAAACTCGCGTTTCGATAAACCCTCAACACCATTGCCAATTGTTACATCATCCTAAGATTGTGCACATATCCCCATGATATCCACAATCTCCCCCCTTAATGAACACATTGGCAATTTCTCAGAAAATATAAGTAAGAGGTTTGAAAATAAAAACACTCGACGTTTTCGCGCAAAGACACAACTTGGTCCAAATGCAAGAGAAAGCAATGGAAATGACCAAGCTGGCTCCAGAAAAGCATATGCAAGTGAGATAAGTCAAAAGAAAACGAGAAAGCTTCCTATTTTAGAGAAATGACAAAAATCTCACTCAAGGTTCATATGAAAGAACAATTGTTCTATTTGACCTTTGATCATTGTGAGTCTCCAAGAATTGCAATTCAAATTTAGAAATGCTCCCCTTCACTATGATCATCATTTTTCAAGAAAATTTTTATTCTTCTCCTTTTTCTCCAAAAAGCATTTCTTCTCTCCCTACAACCAAAAAGCTCTTTTTAAAAACATTTTTGCTATATCTTCTCCACCTTTGACAATGGATTCATCAAGGAATCACAGCTTCCTCCCATCTAAAGATGACAAATGCAGAAATGAGGAAGAAGTATAAGAAAGAGCATGTAGGAAATGCAATGTAGTGGCTTCATTTTTTATTTTTATTTTTAAGTTTTAGTAAAAGAAGCTTTGGAGATTACCCTTTTGAGCTTTAGTATTTCAATTATTGCTCAATATTATTTCTAGTTCTTTGACTTGCTAGAATTTTGTGCTTTTACATGTGTAGCAAAGTCTTTGCTAACTGAGCTAGAACTTTTAAACAACTTGCTCTGATACCACTTGTAGGAGCACGCTCAATTTTTCACCTTGATTAGGTTCAACACAAGTTCTCTGTACTACTTGTATATTGATCTTCATAGCTTCCATAGCTATTGGAGTGATATAGATGTTGAATTTAATCAAGGTGAAAAATTGAGAAAGCGTCTATTCACTCTCCTCTAGTCGCCTTTCCGGTCCTACAGTGACTGAATGAGATTTCTTCCCCCATTTTATTGATTCAGTTGTTTTAGGTTTTTAGCTTGATGCACTTACTGATGTGGGTTGCTTTGCTGATTATGCATGTAAAGAAAATGGATGTGGGTTGCTGGTGGTGATGTTGTCTGCTGATGCACTCAAGTACTACTACTACTCTACTCTCTATCCCACTCCCTCCCATTGCTCTGTGATGGAATGGTTAGTGCTTTGAGATGGATTCTATGAGGGCTAGGGCTATTGATGTTGTTCCGTTGTGCTTGGTTGGCTTACATGGGATGTGGTTTGGATGGAGCAAAATATCAATGGGGGAAAAGAGATGGGTTACCTCTATTGGGCTTGGTTGGTTTTGGGTTGAGGATGACAGTGCTGGCAGTGATGGTGGTGACGATGATGCTCCTTGTTCCTTGTTGATCCTTGTTGCCTTGGTGTGGTTGGCTTGTGGTCGATGGCGGCCCTTGGTCATTGTTTGTCGTTCCCTAACTCCACCGGTCTTCCCCTTCACCTATGCTCCTCTTCTCCTTCCCTCCCTCTTTGTTTGTTGCTTGGTGGGCAAAGGATGGTGTTGTGGGTGTGGCCTTGCTTGCTTTGTGGAGAGGCAGTGGGCTTGTTCTCTGTTCTTGGTTGTGGGGGTGAGCAAAAAGGGTGGCAGTGGGGGGTTTGTCATCGGTTGTGCTTGGCTTGCTTAGGCTTGTGCTTGGCTTGCTCTCTGCTGGTTGCCTTTGGTAGTGTGAGGCTTGTGTTGATGAGAGGTTGGTTTTGTGAGAGGCTTGTGAATGGGGTTGGCTTCTGATGGCATTTGTGAGGTTGGCTTATGTGGAAGGTAGTTTGTGAATGGTTGTGAATGAGGGAGAGACTTATGGGGGAGGTGCTTCCTGGTGGTGCTTTGCTTTCGGCTGGGTGAAAGAAATGAGAGGCTGGTGGTCTTGTGAATGGCTTTGGAGGGAGAAAAATGGTTTTATGGGAAGGGAGCTTTGGCTGGCCCTTTCCCTTGGCCATGTTCATGCCATTTTTGCCCTTGCCTTTATCCTCTTGGCTCTCACATGGGAATGTTTGGTTAAGGGCCTTTTGGTCCATCAGGTATTGCCGGATTCTTCTGCGGTGGAGGTAAGTTCGTTTACGTGGGTGTCGGGTTTCTAAAGTTGTCAGGTGATGAAACCCACTAATCGAGACGGTGCCAACTGACCTAGGGTAGTCAGGGGATCTCGATGAGCTTCATTTATTCTGACGGCAGTCCTTCTCTATTCCTTCTAATTTCTATTTATGGCTTTTGGTTTTGGCTAATCCCTTTCTAAGTTTTTTGGCGAACAATGAAAATGTGGGTCGAGTAAGGGTTCGACGGGCTGGCGATATATAGACAAGGATGCAAGGAAGGCTTCGGCAACATGAAATGCAATAGTTTTATTTTATTCTTTTGTCCTATATTCAGAGCTGTAAATTATATTGTGGTCTAATGTAAATAATTCTTGTAATCAATTCGGAGATTGTATTATTGTTTTATTTCTACTTGTATGAATTCTTGTAAATAATCCTGAGTCTGTATTAATATTTCTTTTATGCTTGCAATGGATTTTTGTAAATGACTCTGAGATTATATCGATGATTTATTCTCTTTGCAATATTTATATTGTAAATTCTGTTGATGAAATCTTGATAGTTTATGAGATTATGTTATCTTGCATGAATTTGATTGGCGATGTGTTCGTTAACAATATGAGATTATGTTATGTTCTTGTTTAAAAGAATTTTATTTTACTGCTAATCATTGCTTATCGCTGTTTAGCTTAGTTTAATTGTTTGGGTTCTCACATCCTCACCCCCTAGAAAAATTTCGTTCACGAAATTGAGATCTCCCTCGAACATGTTGGGGTAGGCTTTGCGTAGTTCTTCCTCGTTCTCCCCGTGGCTTCACTGACGGAGTGGTTCTTCCACTGGATTTTGTAGAAGCGGATCATCCGGTTTCTTAACTGATGGTCTTTTGTAGCCAGAACCTTCACTGGATGTCCTTCGTATGGTAGATCGTATTGTAGAGGGGAGTCGAGATTTGTTAAGTAATGTGAGGGTTCTCTCAAGCATTTACTGAGCTGGGAGAGATGGGATACGTTGTGGATTCTCAATGATTGGCTTGGTAAATCCAGTCGATACGCTAAGGTGTCTTTATGCTCTAGAATCCGAAATGATCCAACATACCATGGATTTAGTTTTCCTTTTAATCTGAATCGACACACCCCACGCATAGGTGATGCCATTAGATACCCAAAATCCCCGACTTCAAACTGTAAGTCTCTTTTATGTTTATCCGTGTAGCTCTTCTGCCTACTTTGCACAGTCTTGACACACTCCCGAATCAACTGTATTTTTTTGATGCTCTCCTGTATGAGTTCAGGGCCTAGTATTGGTCTTGTACTTCCTTTGCTAGAAGGTTGGCCAGACTAAGGTCATATGGTTTTTGTCGGGTTATGATTCCGAGGTATTGCAGTCATGCCCTGTCGAGTTTTCTGATAGCTGCTTGTTGGGTTTCACAATCTATATTTACTCCACGGGTGGATAATCAATCTATACCTATGATTACTTCTAGGCCACTTAAATCGGTTATCAAAAAGGTCAACTTGGAATTCAACATTGTGAATTATAAGGGTATGTTACTTTTTAATTGATGTTATTTCTGTTGTTCCAGCAGGTGTGCTAACTCTCATATATTCTTCTAGTGTTTCTACTAGGAACTCATGGGCTATAAGTGAGTCGCTTTAGTGTCAAACGGAATAGTATTCCTGGACGGTGGAATCACAACTTACCTGTAATGACATATGTGGCTTCTCCAACTTGTTTTGCGGTTACATGGTTCAGGCGTGCCGATCCTCCTCTTCCCGCTCCTCCCGTGACGGATTGGTTGCCTCTAGGTTGATTCAGGTGGTTGATCTGTGGCGGTGTTGGGGCAAGTGATCTTGGCACGTGCGCTGGTTGCAGTGGTGCTCCAGATGTCCTCCGGGGTTAGGGGCAGTCGATCCTACGATGATAGGGCTTCCTACAATTGAAGCATATTTTTGTGCCTCTCATGCATTCGTTTGTAGGTGGCTTCCTCCACAATTCGCACATCTGACTGCTATGGCCATTGGCTGTTGCTGGGCTATGGGTCTCTGGAAGGAGAGATTAGAAGGCCTCGGTCTGGGTGGTTCATATCGAGGTGGTAGTTGTTGCGGTATACGTAGATGAGGCCCATGAGTAGGTGATGGACCGTGGTCTCTTTTGGCTTTCTTCCATGGCCACTTGCTGGCATAGTGGCCCATCTCATGACAATTGAAATAGATGATTTCTTGAGGCATGGGTAAGCCTAAACTTATGCATTTTTGTAATTGTGACAAGTACCTTCTATTGTTTCTACCACTGGCTGCTGGTGTTATGGTTGCGATCAAAGTAGCTTTTGGAATATCGTCTGTGGTGATTGCTAAGTGTTTTTGTGGGTATTGACGGGCACAATGTCCCATATTGTGACAACTATAGCATTTTATTTCATGTCTTTGAGGTCTTATTCTTTTGGGGTTGACTACCATTGTTGTCGCGAAATGTCTGCATCAGTGGACGTGGTGCTAATCATAACAGTGGATCTTGTTTGTACTCGAATGGGTTGAGGTTGAACCACATGAGACTTGGAGTCTCTTATTACATATTGCCCCCATGTTCCACCATCTTCCTCTTGTGACGGGTTGCTAGGGGTGGGGTTGGATGGCTACTTTAGCAAAAGTGGGAGGGCGAGTTTGGAGGAAATCACCCAAACTAACCTCGCGTGTTGGCTGAGAAGTGGTAGGCTTGTGCTCAATTTAGTCAGTGAAGCATTTTACCCGCGCCTCCGTCTTCCTCACCATATTAGAACCATCTGTGGGTAGCTATGGTAAAGCTTCGAGGGTCTGGTCAGCGCTTATATTGGTCTTTTTCGCTGCCTCCCTTCTGTGTGTCCGGGTCCATTCATCCAGAATCTTCCAGAGTGCGTTAAATTTTCGCTGTTGGTTCTGATTGCACAGCCGCTTGAATAGGTCCATCAAGTCTTTGTTGCGAAGCTGTTTGTAGAAGTTTACACCCAAGTGCCCTATGCACCAGCTGTTCTGTAGATCCACCCATGAAAGTGGTTCGTTCTCTTTTTGTTGTAACTGAGTTATTGCCCTCAGTAAACACGCATGCCGATCATGTTTGACTCATACGTTAGTACAGCCATGTACAACAGAAATCCTCACATTCATCAGGAACCACAACCAGTCGTCTGTGTTCTCGCTTTCAACGAATGCAAATGACACAGAAGAACTTGATTGTTCCCGTCCGTCGCTATTGCAGTCAATATCTGGAATTTGTACTTTCCAATCAGGAATGTGCCATCCACGCACAAGATTGGATGATAGTATCGGAATGCATGGACCAAAGGCGAAGAATGCTAGCTTCAGTACCCTCTTATTGCCCACTTCAGATGCGTGAAATCTTGAATGTCGACATGAGTACGAAATTCCTGTCTTGTATGACTCAGGCTGGAGAGGTTGTGGTAGTAGTACTCGAACGTATCGAATATTGATTCCAATGCCTTCCATTTTGCCTTATACGTCTTGGCATAGCTGATTGTGTACTAGAACCTTGTCTCAATCACCCGAATGATGGATCATAGCTCAAAATCTAGATTATCCATCATCTCACTGCACATGAAGTTCACGATGAAGCCTGATGACAGGTTCTTATGGGACTGCACTGACTCAGCGATGACACATGTGTGAGGGACCACTATAGAGTCTTTCCAGTATGTGTCTCACTTAGGCTGAAATACGTGCACTCGCCAAGGGCATCCCTCTATGTCGCACTTTACGTCGTAGTATCTTGGGTTAGACTTGACGACTGTGAATGTACACCGCACCGACAAGGCCCAGAATTTGTACGCCTCCTACACGGTTGTAAGATCGAGGAGGCCGACTAGAGGGGGTGAATAGGAAGTTTTAAAAACTTATTTTGGCTAAAACCGATTTCTAATGCGGAAGCTAACAACAATTCGGTTTTGCACAGTTAAAACCTAAAAGAACTAGTCTTTACTAAGTGCACCAATAGAGATAAGCCTACCGACAATGATAGCAATCATACAAACACGAGTAAGCAATTTAATTCTATGAATATAAATTGCACAATGTAAATTGCAATAGAGTAAACCGAATGCAAACCACAAAGACACGATGATGTTTTACCGTAGTGTTCGGGGACTTGCCGGTCTTCCCTAATCCACATTGAGGTAAACCCAAACCAATTGGACCGGCTCCACAAATTAAGTCAACACCTTCGAGGTAAGTCCAACCACTTGGACCGGTTCCAAACCAAACCAACACCTCGATCCACTCGGGTTGCTCTTTATCCACTCCGGAGATGACGAGCACCAAACCACTCACAAACCATCCGGGTCTTCTCACAACCTTTTTTGAGAAGATCACCGACGCACGACGCCTCCATGCCATCTAGGTGTCGGCAAACACCAATAGTAACAAGTCGAAGACTCTCACTTGAACTAATCAAGTGTCTAAACTCAATTGATACACAATCCACTACCTAATGCAACATATGCACTTATGATTTTTCTCTCAAAGCTCACTAAGTGCAACATATGTACAAAAGAGAGGAGAGGGCTTGCTCTTAGCTCAAGGAAAAGTATATGGCACCAGCAACCTCCCTCTCAACCGGCCAAGGTGGGTATATATAGCCCACACACAAAAAAATAGCCGTTGGGGGAAAAGTTCTAAGAAAATTAGCACGAGCGGTAGTACCGCCAATCAAGACCGGTATTACCGATCGGCTCCAACGGCTATAAAACTAGCCGTTGGATACACGGGAGCAAGCCAAACCAAAAAACAACTTCTCTAAAAAAACATACCGCTTGATAGAATCAGTACTACGTCACGCGGTAATACCAAAAAACAAATGCGGTCATACCGCTCCACAAAGGAGCAAGCCAATCCAGAAAAATACATTCTTTAGAAAAAAACATACCGCCAATAGGATCGGTACTACCGCCATGCGGTAATACCGCTGAACTAATGTGGTCATACCGTAGACTAGATTTACAACCACGCAGGTCTATGACCACACAGGTCTACGACCACGTAAGTCTACGACCACGTAGGTCTACGACCACGATCAGGTCCACGACCACGCAGGTCTATGACCAGTGTCTACGACCACTGTCTTCGACCAGTACTTCGACTAGTGTCTTCGACCACTGTCTACGACCAGTGTCTTTTACCACTGTTTTGACCACCATCTACGACCAGTGTCTACGGCCACTGTCTTCGACCACTGTCTACTACATGGTCTACGACCACTGTTCATGACAAGGTCTTTGACCAGGTCTACGACTAGTTGCGGTAATACCACCAACAGCCTGTAGTCATACCGCTAGAGACTGAAAAACAAGGATTTTGCATTCCGCTTCAACTCAATTTGCAAAACACATTTGCCAATTGATGCGTGATGCAAACAACAGTTAAAAGTGAGACTCTCAACAAGTTGTAAAATATATTTGCCAACTCTTAGAATCACACCACAAGGAATAGGGTACATGGACTAAAACCATTTGCAAAACACATTTGCAAACTCAAGTCACATGTTACAATGAACATGCATGGGCCTCAACTATTTGTAAAACACATTCGCAAACAATAGCATCTTGCCACAAGGAGAAGGTGCATAGACTTCAACCATTTGCAAATTATAGTCTCATGCTACAAAGATTATGCATGAGCTTTAACTATTTGCAAAACACATTCGCTAATAATAGCATCTTGCCTAGATGAGCTATCAACACATAATGAGACTTAAGCTATCAACACATAATGAGACTTAAGCTACTAGATAAGACCCATCTTAATAGTATAACAACCTATACTAGCAATCCGGTTTTCAACCAAACACCAAGAACAGTAAAAGACTAGGAACGCATTCTTAACCCTAGCTAGTCATTTCAAGTCCGGGTCAGTGTCTTGACTTTGATAATCATCAACACATAATGATTTCCTTTACTTCGGGATCTTTGACTTGATGCTCATCAACACATGATGGCATCCTTCATCCCGAGTCTTGATATGCATCAACATATGATGCATCCTTCACTTGATCTCCATCAACTCATGATCATCTCCTCTTCGAGATCTTGATACGCATCAACACATGATGCATCATTTACTCTAAACTCTTGACTTCGATATCATCAACACATAATGATCTTCTTCATTTCGGGATCTTGACTTGAACCTCATTAACACATAATGATTTTCTTAGTCCCGAATCTTGACTTGATGATGCTCAACTCATGATGCCATCTAAAGTCTCCATCTCCATGGAACATACCTATTCATTCAACTCATAGAAAATATTAGTTTCACAATATGATTGTCATTAATTACCACGACATACCATTAACTCATAATGGTGGGACAAGATACTTCAATCTTTCTCTCTTTGGTAATTCATGATAACCATCACAATTACAAATAATTGAATGTAAAGACATATGAGTATATATGAACTATACAAGTCTTATATATTTCAAAGTAAAGATCCTTAATTTATGTGGAAAAGGGAATATGGATCAATACTAATGAAACTACAAAGATATAAGAATATGCAACGCGAATGTGTAATAAAAACATATGCACATATTCAAGTTAGACTTTTAGTGGAGTTCAACATATATTTTGGATCCGAGGAATGCAACAAGATATAAGAATATGATGTGGAATGCATACCTCCATGATTTTCACCTTTATATCCAACTAATACTAAACAATAGGTATAACAATAAGAGTGTTAGTCTCACAAATAGATTTATCATTAATCACCAAAATAGTCTATTAACTCATAATAGTGGGGCTAGATTCTTTAACGGTCTCCTTGCATTTGTACATAGCTCCTTACCTAACGTTGCTCTAGTCGTACTCCTACGGCATACGAGAGTCTTTGTTAACGATGAAGTTGTCGAACTAGTACGTGTTCCACTCAGATAGAACTGTCTGTTGTTCCACAGCATCCTCATCGTCGAATCCTTCATCTTCTGACAATGCCATGTAGTACTGGTCTTTGAGATCCACCCTTTGGACTAGGGCTTCCAGCTTCTCACTCTCGTCAACAAGCCCACTAGCTTGCCTGACTGAATGAACTCCCTCCACAGGGTCTTAATCGACAACATCAGCAACTCCCGGACCTTCAGCCATTGTGTGCGCTACATTTTGGCTGGAGTCCTCAACTTCTTCTTCGGCATCACCACCCCTTCTTTTTCAGCCGCCGATGCAGGAGTGGGCTTGACATATGCTTGAGCCAGAAGGACCAAATCCCATCGTTCCTCTCTCGCTCTACGTACATATGACTGTCATGACCTTGTTCGCTTGAGCCGCACTAACTCCTAATATGTGCCCTGTGGTGTTCGGTTGACAAGACAACTTAATCTTAGATCATACACAGTATGGTCCAAATCGATTGTGTGGAACAATCACCGCACCATAACACCACATGTACGCTGCTCTAGTCTTGTTAGAGTCACGATCGCTGATTGAAAATAACGCAAATCAATCCCCTCGGGACCCTCAGGAATAGTTCCCTGACCGTAGTGAATTTTGAAATTTATGGCATTCGACATATTTGTCGTACTGCACTGTAAACAAGATTTTCATGATTAACCATATATCTAAAACTAAACTACCAACTGAAAATAATTATGTACAACATACTACACTACGTAACCATATATCTAAAACTATGTAATCCATTCGATTAAAAAATTTACATGAAAGGTGGACGACTGGACGGGCAGCGTTTCGCTAGCTTCTCTCTTTTCTCTCCTCTTTTTCTCTTTTTTCTGAATAAAAAGTGAGTTATGCTAGAATTTTGGGGTCTTTTATAGGGTAGATTGTGCCGCTATTTGGAATGTCGACAGGGACTTGCAAGATCACTGTCGTCATTTGAAATGACGGTTTTTCTAAATTTTAATATTAAAAAATTTAGAGTCTTGCGGGATTCCCGTTGTCACCATTTGAAATGGCGATAGGGTCCTGACGCCATTTCAACTGACGACAGGGACATCTCTACTCTATTCTGGGCTCTATCGTCATTCTCTAGGCTATTATCGCCATTTGGAATGGTGATAGGACAATTTCACCATTTGGAATGGTGACATGATAATTTCGTTATTTTAAATGGCGATATGACAATTTTGTCATTTCAAATAGAGATTTTTTAGATAATAGAAGATAAAATCTCTCCCGGTCTCTACATCCGAGGATACACATAGCCCAAAAATTATTACATAAATCGAAAAATTCTTAACCAAGCGAAACAGTAGCCCTATAAACCATAATGAAGTGGCAAAACAAACGCCGTAAAAATATAAACCAACGGCAAAACAAAAGCCGTAAAACAGTAAACATCCTTTTGAAGAGAAACAATGACATAAAATTGTTTCAAATATCTCGAAGCCTATTACATAGCTTCCACCCATTCTTGCTGAAGATCTCCCTTGTAATGACCTCTAATACTTTGCTCCCAGCTAGCAAGGCCTCCCGTCTTCCTTAGCATTGCAAAACTGACCAAGAGTGGATCCAATGAATGTATCTGAATATAACCTGCAGAGGATGGTCAATAATTTTCTTGTAAAAAACGACATCATTACGACATAACCATATAGACCAGCAAAGCGCCGCCGCCCCCACCAAAATAATTGCTTTTGAATCCGAATTAAGACCTAATAACCAGTTCCCAAAGATATTGCGAATAATATTAGGTATGTTAAGATTAAAAGCAATTTGGACTATGCGCCAAGCAAAATAGGCAAAGCGACAATCAAAAAACAAATGTTGTATGGTCTTTTTTTTTATCACAAAAACAACAATTTGTATTGTCTCTCTAGTTCCGTTTTAATAAATTATCCTTAGTCAGAGTATCAAATAGAGATAGTAGCCTAGTTTTGTATATTTTTTCGACTATTTATTTTTGTAAATTTCTGTTAAAATAATATCATTTCAAAAAAATTCGCCAAACTCTTGCTAGTTGTAGGCACTACTGCTGTTTGTCTTTATGGAATCCCAGCTGAACTGACCAAAGGTGCGTGTAGTTTTGCAGCTCCCTGCGGAGATGCTGTCTCTGCTTGCTCCCCTGATTAACTCGGTGGTTGCTTCCGCAAGGCTTGCAGGTCTTTCACGGCATTAACATGTTCGCAAATTCTCCGTTCAAAACTTAATTAGGTAGCGAGTCCTCGTTATCTTGTACTACTCCCGTCACTCTCGAGAAAACATCGTACAGAAAATAAATAGAACTTTCCTGGCACTTAGGTCAAGTTTTTTTCTTCGAGAACACGCAAGTCAGACTTGCATGTTTTTTAATTAAGAAAGAAGCAAAGTTCAGATACCGCCACTAAAGTTACATATAAACCTACTCTCGGTTTAAAGATTTGTAACCTAAACTCCATATACCGCCACTAAAGTTAACTAACCAGCAAGGGGAATATCTAGACATTTGGCTCCTGCAATGCGCCACTGGTTGCATTCTTCCTGAATGCGGGCAACCACTCCGTGGACGGAGGCGATCTTGTATCGGAAGAGTCGGCTGTGGCAACTCTTTTGACAAATTCCAACCCGTCAAGTGGTTCTTTATGCATTTATATGTGTTCAGATCGACGATGCCATGCCGAGCAGAGCTTTCAAGCATCCCCCTGACGTCCGAAACGCGGTTGAAACGCGTGTGACCATGCTCGCTTGATTGATCCTATTCCAGTCCAGTCGCTTTCCTTCAGGCACTGGTGCTAACCTGTGTCCAACGCAAAGGATTGAATATTTTGTTCTCTTGTGAGCTTTCAAGCATCCCCCGGAAGTCCGAAGCGCGGTTGCAACGCGTGTGACCATGCTCGCCTGATTGATCCTGTTTCAGTCCAGTCGCATTCCTTCAGGCACTGGTGCTAACCTGTGTCCAACGCAAAGGATTGAATGATTTTTCTCTTGTTCCTAGAAGGGCGTATCCAGTGGGGCACTTCCAGTCAAGTTCAAGCCACCTCGTCGATTCCAGGGAGAAATCATAGCCAACAAGGCTGCATTGCAACAGTTACAGTCAAAGTCTTCTTGAGTCTTAACAACTCTCTTGTTTTCTCCTTTTCTTTTCAGAGAGAATTAACATGTTTTTTTTTACTTGTTGGACATTTGGATTCCAAGTTGTATCATTGTATGTTGGAGTTGACAAAGCTGTGCATTCTAAGAAACATAATTATATTTTATTCAATTCAAGCTAGCCTATACACTCCAGAGACATTGACCAATCTATGATGGTTTCCAGTAGTGGGCCGTACTTACGTGGCCACTCAAACCTAGCCACTCCTGTCAGAATCATGCATAAATAATATCCCGTGAGCTGGATTTGTTTTTTCTTCTTTAACTTTTGACACTGCTGCAGCCACGCATTTTCACACACTGACACACACAAACATGCAAGTTTCCATCTGACAAGTCTCCAAGTCGGTCTTCTCCCATGGACATCTCCACTTATAAGAGCATCCCATGCATCGCCCGCCATTGCCATCACCACTATTTGTCCGACCGAGCCCTCAGCTCTCTGCCATGGCGCTCTTGCACCACAGCTTGCTAATGGCTTCACTGCTCATCGCAGCTGCGCCTGCACTCGCCTCGGCCTCCAATGCCACCACCGACCTCTCAGCCCTCCTCGCCTTCAAATCCCAGCTATCCGACCCTCACGGCGTCCTTCGCGGCAACTGGACGGCCGGCACGCCCTACTGCAGCTGGGTCGGCGTCACCTGCGGCCACCGCCACAGGCTGCGCGTCACGGCCCTGGCGCTGCCCGGCGTGCCGCTGGTCGGCGCCCTGGCTCCTGAGCTCGGCAGCCTCTCCTTCCTCTCCAGCCTCAACCTCAGCAATGCCGAGTTCTTAGGGCCCATTCCTG
Source organism: Ampelocalamus luodianensis (assembly GCA_036346255.1). Taxonomy (NCBI): domain Eukaryota; kingdom Viridiplantae; phylum Streptophyta; class Magnoliopsida; order Poales; family Poaceae; genus Ampelocalamus; species Ampelocalamus luodianensis. The sequence goes on from CM070618.1 coordinate 66,392,274, forward strand.
ATGATCTTGGACAGCTGCCGCGCCTCATGATTCTTGATCTTTCCAGCAATTACCTTTCAGGTACTGTCCCCTCCGCTTTCGGCAACCTCACCATGCTACAAATTCTCTTTCTTGACTCAAACAACCTCACTGGTGAAATCCCTCCTGAGCTTCACAATCTGGAAAACATTGTGTATCTGGATCTAAGTAGTAACGACTTGAACGGGCAGATACCACAGGGCCTGTTCAATGGCACATCTCAGCTAATCTTCTTAAACCTTGCATATAATAGCCTAACAGGGAACATTCCTGGTGTTATTGGTTTCTTGCCAAACATTCAGTTACTTGCACTGTCGGTAAACCAGCTTTCAGGGCCAATACCGCCCTCACTGTTTAACATGTCCACCCTGCGAAGGATGTACCTGTCCAAGAACAATCTCTCCGGGTTTGTCCCGAACAACGAAAGCTTCAACCTTCCCATGTTGCAAAGTGTGACTCTCTACAAAAACCAGCTCACCGGCAAGGTACCCCAAGGTTTTGGGACGTGCAAGTACCTTCAGAAGTTCATTCTGGCCTACAACCACTTCACCGGCGGCGTACCATTGTGGTTGGCTACCATGCCGCGATTGATGCAGATCTCCTTAGGTGGTAATGACCTTTCCGGGGAGATCCCTGCCAGCTTGAGCAATCTTACCGGTCTCACGGTGCTAGACTTCACCACGAGTAAGCTGCATGGGAAGATCCCGCCGGAATTAGGACAGCTGACTCAGCTGCAGTGGCTGAACCTTGAAATGAACAACTTGACAGGTACCATCCCGACCTCCATAAAAAACTTGTCCATGATCTCTATGCTAGACATATCCTTCAACTCGTTGACTGGACCCGTGCCAAGATCAATATTTGGGGAAGCTCTTACTGAACTCTACATTGACGAGAATAAGCTCGGTGGAGACGTTGGTTTCATGGCCGACTTGTCAAGTTGCAAGAGCCTCAAATACCTTGTCATGAACACAAATTACTTCACTGGTAGCATCCCAAACTCTATTGGCAATCTTACCTCCCTACAGATCTTTCGAGCATTCGAGAACCAAATAACTGGACGCATCCCTGATATGCCCACAAATCAAAGTAACATCTTGTTCCTTGATCTACGCAACAACCGATTCACTGGCGGAATTCCAATATCAATTACAGAGATAAAGAGTCTCGAAGGGCTTGACCTGTCTAACAATGAGTTGTCTGGGACAATCCCTGTAAACATTGGAAAATTAGAAAAATTGTTTGGCTTAGGCCTTGCCAGCAACAAGCTCCATGGCCCCATACCGAACAGCATTGGTAATCTAAGCCGACTACAAGTCCTAGAACTATCAACTAACCGGCTCACTTCAGCAATACCCATAGGCCTATGGGGCCTTCAGGATATTGTGAATCTTGATCTGTCTCACAATGCCTTGAACGGCTCTTTGCCAGAAGAGGTTGGAAATCTAAAAGTAATAACACTAATGGACCTTTCTTCCAATCAATTCCTTGGCAATCTGCCAACCTCATTGGGAGTGCTCAGCACACTGACTTCCCTAAATTTGTCGAAAAACATGCTCCAAGATCCAGTCCCAGATGCAATTGGCAAGCTAAGCAGCATCAAAACATTGGATCTTTCATACAACTCTCTGTCCGGCACCATTCCAAAGTCCTTCGCCAGTCTTAGTTATCTAACCAGCCTAAATCTCTCTTTCAACAGACTGGATGGCCAAATCCCAACAGGTGGTGTGTTCTCAAACATTACCCTCCAATCTTTGACAGGGAACACGGCACTCTGTGGTCTTCCGCGCCTTGGGTTTCAACACTGCCCGAACGATGATTTTAACCTTCACCGGGGCAGAAAATCAAGGTTTCTAAAAATTGTAATTCCAAGCATACTGGCAATTGGAATAATAGGAGCTTGCTTGTTCATTCTGATTAAGACTCGTGTAAACAAGAAATCAAAAGAGCTGCCAATCACTAGCTTGGGGGCAAACAACTATAGGCCAATCTCCTACTATGAGTTGGTTCGTGCCACAGACAACTTCAATTCTGATAACCTACTAGGAGCTGGAAGCTTTGGCAAAGTGTTCAAAGGCAAGTTGGATGATGAGCAGATCGTCGCGATAAAGGTCCTTAATATGGAACTGGAAAGAGCCAGCAGGAGCTTCGAAGACGAGTGTCGTGCACTCCGCATGGCTCGACATCGGAACTTGGTTAGGATACTCACCACTTGTTCGAATTTGGAGTTCAAGGCGTTTGTGCTGCAATACATGCCAAATGGGAGCCTAGATGAATGGTTGTTCTCTAGTAACAGGCGTGGCCTAGGATTGATCCAAAGGGTTAACATCATGCTGGATGTGGCACTGGCGATGGTTTACCTGCACCATGAGCACTTTGAAGTAGTCCTCCATTGTGATCTGAAGCCAAGCAACGTGCTGCTTGATGCAGACATGACAGCTTGTGTCGCTGACTTCGGCATCGCAAGGTTATTGCTGGGAGACGACACTTCCATAGTTTCCAGGAGCATGCCCGGAACAATCGGTTATATGGCACCAGGTAATTGCTTCCCAATTCAACATTGCTCTCTTGGTTGCACTGCTATAACTAATTTTGGCCATTTTTTTTTACTATAAACATAACAGAGTACGGCTCAACGGGCAAAGCATCACGGAAGAGCGATGTGTTCAGTTACGGGATCATGCTTCTTGAAGTCTTCACAGGGAAGAAGCCAACCGATACCATGTTCACCGGAGGACTGAGCTTGAGGGAGTGGGTGAACGGAGCATCCCCATCAAGGTTTGTCGATGTCGTGGACCCAAACATTTTTCTCGACGACGAAACAACAAGCAGCGGTGATCTCCAAGATGCCCGTTGGCCATCGGGGGAAGAATCTTCCAACAACGGGACGAGCTGCCTAGCTCAAATACTGGATATAGGTTTGCAGTGCACGCGAGACTTGCCTGAGGAAAGGATGACGATGAAGGATGTGGCAGCAGAGTTGGCGCGGGTCAAGAAGGGTTTATCCTCCAGATGATCTGGTTTTCAACTGAGGAAGGTTGCATTTTTTTTCTTCAAGATTCTCTAGTTCTAAACTTCTAATAGTAGAATAGAATCTTTGGTAGCACTATGTAACAAATAATCGAATAAGACTATTACAATGTGTATTCGTGGCAACTGGTAAAGCATGCAAAAAAAATCCGACAAGGTTGTGGCAAGAAATTGTTGTTAACTTGCTAGTTGCTATGCAAACATGTTTTGGGAATTCGAGCAAGCAGTTAAACGATTTTTTAAAAATTAATATATTTTTAAAAATTATTTACAAAACTAGGTTACCATCTCAAAAAATTGCAAAAATAGGCTCCTGTCGCCAGTTCATTCGCGACAGTTCCTATCTTGATTGAATCGGCGACAGGAACCATGCATGAGGCGAGTTCTGTCGCCGATTCAATCAGCGACAGAATCTATGAATTTTTAAATATAGCAAATAAACTCAACAAATTACAAAATTGTTTGTGGAGCATCCTGATAGAATTTTCTTTCTTCTGTAATTTTTTCATAATTTTATACATTATAAATTTGTCTCTAAAATTCATTTAAGTATACTATTTGTAGAATTTTTAAATATAACAGATGAGCTACAAAAATTATGAATTTTTTTTAATGCTCTTTACACAGTGTAATTGTTTATGTACTTTTTTCAGAATTTTATAGGCTTTGAAATTGTCTCTAAAATTCTGAATTGAGGTTTCCGATACAGTATACTTGATTGTATATACCCTTATTTTTAGAGACAATTGAAAAGCATATAAAATTCTGAAAAAATTACAGAAACAATTAGACTATGTAAGGAGAGTTCACAAAAAAATTCATAATTATGAAAACATTACAGAAGCAAGAACACTTTGTCAGGATGCTCCACAAACAAATTTGTAATTGTTTGAGTTTATTTGCTATATTTAAAAATTCATAGATTCTGTCGCTTGATTGAATCGCGACAGAACTCGCCCATTATGCAGGTTCTGCCGCCGATTCAATGGCGATAGAAACTGTCGCGAATGAAGCTGGCGCAGGAGCCTATTTTTGCAATTTTTTGAGATGGTAACCTAGTTTTGTAAATATTTTTTAAAAATATATTATTTCAAAAAAAAATTCGCAGTTAAACGGCTTCATCGTGTGGTGACCGGTGAGATCCCATCCCCCTGGTCCTAGCCCGACGAGACGAACAGCTACAGCCGCTGCCACCGACTCGCGGCAGGAGGACACGAGTAGAACAGGGAGAAGGGCAGCAACGGCAGAGGTAGCCGCACCGCCGCTGTTGCCTCCGCGGAGTGAACGGCCGGGCCAGAGATGCGGCCGACCGCGGACACGGTCGAGTAAGGACGGAGACAAAGGACTAGTGGAGCCCGGTTGATAAAACTATTTATATAGTTTTTAATTTATTTACGTAGAATAACAAACTTTTTATTTAATACCTCCCGATACGTTATACTACTAATTTTTTTTGACTCCGTCCTGCGGCCGAGTACTGTACGAATAGGGCGTCGGGCTCGCGTGGTCACCCCCGTTCGGTTCGGCCGAGTTGTGTTCGTCTTAACTAAATGGATTGGCTCCGTGACTCATGTTGGCCCATCTGGGGCGCTCGGTGGTGCATGCGTGTTGGACCTTGTTTATAGTAGACGGCCCATGGCACGAAGTGGCGCGCGATTGGCATGGCCTTTTGGTTCGTTTCGTCCAATACGACATTACGGCGGGCTACGGGCACAAGACGTGTCGGTACGGCGCGGGGCACGCGACACAACATAGCACGGGCAAAACGGGCTTTGGGCTGCATCAGGCTGTGCCGGCTTGATACGGCCACCTCGCGCCACTCCAACGAGGCCTAGGCATGACCCAGGGCGTGATGGATTGCCGTCGTGATGTGTTGGCCTAGGCCTAGCCTTGAGTGAGCAGAAGCGGCGAGCGGACGACCTTGACGATGATAAGGCCAAGGACGAGGACCGCGCCGTTGGAAAGACGGCGGCCGCTGCCATCTAGGAAGACGAAGATGCCCGTGCGCCACCTCCACCATCCACGCCCGCTCCCTCTAGCCTTGACGTCGTCTTCCCGGACGCTGGCCGAAGAACTCCACCCGCCTCGGCCGCGCCGCGTGCTTGCGAAGGGGCGGAACTCTAATATGACAAACGGCCTCATCAATCAACTCCGATTTGGAGATTTTCGCTTGCGATTTTCACATTTGTGCGCGACAAATAACCCCACAAAGCCACACGCCCAAAGTTACCACTCAGAGTAAAATCGGAGGCGGGCATCGCACTCACGGGCGCGAACCGGTCGGCACGACCAATTGGTCGATTCGCGCAGCGGGCTGCAGCACGTCGGCATGGAGAGGAGTCGTTCTGTCGTTACCATACCAACGCCGCTACTTGTGACGCCCCGTGCCATCACACCTTTGGTGACAACACCGGCTTAAGGATTATTACCCAACAAAGCTGCGCTTTCTCGAGTAATGACCCTAATTAGAGTATTGCAATAGAGAAATAGTTAGGACTACCTTTAATTCACACCTGTTAGCCTTAAGGCTAGGATTTGGCATGATTGAAGTAGTATGAAGTCCTCCAAGTAATAGCCCCACTATAGTTTGTCCTTTAGCATCGCTTTTACGTATTTGGTTCGTCGCTTCTAAACAACAGGGATTAATAGCATGGGTGAGTACGATTGTACTCAACAAGCACTTAATAAGCAAAGTTGATGCTATGAATAATTAACCCCATCCATCTTTAGTCCCTACCGAGAATCGCAATGCTTTGAAAATACAGTTTTATGTGAGGAAAAACAAGTTCAATTTTAAAAATCTACTAGTCACTCGTATCGTGGGTTTGAGCCCCTGACAAGGCCCCCGTAGACTTTAATCCATGAGACAAGCATGATCACGTTTTAACTCTGCAGAGGTTGTATCGCTTTACCCATAGTAACCCATGACTGTAAATGTCGTCATACTTCCGCGTTTTTTTTAACACGATGCTAGGTTAGAGTCCAGAGCTTTTCCCTATATCCATACCTAATACATCCACTCAGCTGGGTTTCCCAAACTATTGTAGTCGGGTAGACCCCGCTACTCCACCAGCGCAATATTGCTCTACTAGGCCGATATGTAGCACCCACTCTCTAGGTCGGAATCCCTCGGCGCTAAAATAAGAAAGAAAAATACAATAGTATGTTCCCGTGTAGAGGTATTGTTACTTGACAGGGATAATAAGCCTAGCCTATCTTAACGGGTCAGTGGTCAATACTATCATTACGGCTCACTGATGCTAATGAGAGTGGGTTGGTCCTTAAATACTGTTCGTATGTAGAGGGCCTCGCACTCACCATCAGACCCAACCAGGATACCCTCTACCCACTTACTAATCTTTCGTGGCCAGCTGCTCCATCAACTGGCCACTAGACATACGTATCACAATCAACATCCACATAACTTATTTTATTAGAAAACAATTCATGTAGGTAGATAATATTTATCGTAGGTGAAAATAATTTCTACGAAATTACGACTACCGAAATAATCAAGGATGGCTTACCTGAGTGCACAAGATCTAGTTCGGCTCCGATCAGCTTAGGTTCCTTTTCCGGTTTTGCTTCTGCAATTCAACATGCATATTTTGGCTTAATTAAATTGACATTCTAATTTTTGGTACGTGCAAATATGTTACGAAGATACTGTCGGACCCGGATTTTTTAATCCGAATCCTCTGTGAAAACGCTGTGCTATTCCCTGGATCAGTAGATAGCACTCACAGGCATTGCTGAATCATTCATACATGGCGTGAACTAAAGTATCAATATTACAATCAACAGAGTGACATAGACCACGTCGGGTCGAGTTTTACAACAGGGGCCGATCAGGCCAAATTGATTACAATACAGAACACCGAATACGATAGCGGAAGCAAAAGGGTAGAGCTCATCTCTTCACAGGCAAGCGACTGGGGCAACTTTGTACAACCGATATTACCCAGGACCGGATAATATCGGTTGTACGCAAGTACCAACGAAGTCAACTTAGGCTGCGTCGAGGCCTAGACTACTGATCCTAGACTACTCTTCATCGCTTCCTTGCCCATCAACTCGTTCCTCGTAGTAAGCATAGTCTCCTCCATCGCGTCATCGAAGGGTTTGGGGGAGAGCGAGGATGAGCACAACTACCGTGCTCGCGAGCCAATACACAATGCAATGATATACATGCAAGGCTTACAAGGATGGCTCGGTTCTTTTATTTGCGAAAGCAATACTTTTAAATATCATAAGTACAAATTCCTAGCACTTAGCATTTTTAACAAATTCCATTTTAGTTAAAGAGAGAAATTGTGCAATATCTGTCATCGTGAGGTTACCTCCACCTTCATGCTTATTTTGATTGTGGTTACATCCACCACTAAACGACACTTGGGTACAAAGACCCAGGAATAACCAATCTCAGGGCTAGGTGAGCCCGCCACAATTTTCATACCACCCAACAAGGTTTTTGAAATAGAACTAACTCAAGTTAAGTTCCCATGTCCGCCTTTGACCGTAGGCACGGCTGTTTAAACAGTTTATAACTCTGCAGAGATTGTACACTTTACCCACAAGAGACAATTAACTCGTTGCCCTACACGATTCCGTAGTCGTGTAGTCGAGAGGTTGTCACAATAACTTTTCTAAATATCTCGCCCCTTCCCTCGTCTCACCCATATGGGGTTATGCCCATACGTTGCGCGGGATGTCCACCTCAGCGACTGGCGTAGCGTGGCTACACCTCAGCGACTGGCGAACTTCACCCTTGACTCGGTGTCCCATCCAAGCCCGACATACCCAGAGCTTGTGCCCCTTTAACCCTCCAGTGAGATGATTTTCGGGATTTGATAAATGTACTAAGCCAAGTCGCAGATTTGTTGCGGACTTGTGGTTGTACTTGTTATACAGGAGGTCGTGACAAGATTAAGTCCTTAGGGTTGTCCTGGACGGCTCAACCACATTCCCTCCATTCTCGTGCTACATCCGCACTCCACCATCTTACCATCCGCCTGCACGGGTATTAGCAGATTTAGGGTTTTGAGATGTAAAAATACAGCAATTCAACCATCTCAGTCATTTACCCAATGACCGCCCAAATCATTTTATGTTTGAAATGATGATGATTAGGACATTTTAATGTCCCGGTATTTTAACAAGTCTAGCATGTCGCTAAGTACAACCTATAGCTAGTATTACCATATAATTACTAGGGTGACAACGAAATTAAGGGATTCAAGTTGTCAAGGATGGCATAATAATTAATTATTCAACAAATGGGTAATTAACTACCTTAAACTTTAACATACATTTGTTTAAAGAATTAAAGCATGCAATTTGCTATTTTAAAAGAATATAATTTGCATAAAATGTAGGCTCAATATGATCAAGGTATTGACTCGCCTTGGTTGTAGGGAGAGAGTTCGGTAGTCTTGTCCTTGATCGACGTGGAGGTCTCCTGCTCTCCAGAAATCTCTGCAGGCTAAATACGGCAAAATAAACGACAAGCAACGAGAGCCATTAAATACACAAGAATACACAAATGAACTCCAAATTGAACAAGACCTATGCCATTAGCAAGATCTTGATTTTAGAAATTTTTAGAAATTTATTTCATAATTTTGGAGTTGAAATGGGGAGTTATTAATATTTGAAGTCTCACTTTAAATTAAAATAGAAAAGAAAACAAAAATCAAAAATAAAAGAAAAATCGCAGCGCCCACAGTTGAAAACGGCCCGGCCCAAGGCTCGGGCCAAAGCAGCAGCGTGGCGCGCCCACGAGGCAAGCGCGGCCACGGCGGCTAAAAGAGAGGGGATTCGGCGAGGAAGAGGGGAAGAGGAAAGAGGCGGCGCGGCGCGCTGGGGGAAAGGAGGCGGCCACGGGGGAAGGGGGGGAGAGAGGTGGCGGCGGCCGGAGGGGAAGAGGAGGCGGCGCGCGCGGAGGGGAAGATGAGGGCGGCGGCGACCGGAGATGGAGAAGAGGAGCTCGGGCGCGGTGGCGGGGCTCACGAGCGGCGGCGACGGCGACACCGGAGGCGACGACGGCGGCGGCAACTGAGAGGTAGGGCCTTCGCTCTCCTACTCCTTCCTCTTTCTTTTTCTTTGCTTCTTCCTCCTCGGTTCTTGCTTGGGGACGAACAAGGGAGGAAGGCGGGAGAAAAATGGGGAGGGAGGCACCGGCGGGGCTTTAAAGCCTGCAGAGGAGGAGCGGGAGAAGGGGGTCCGCGAGCGGCGCGGCTCTGGCGCGCGCGCACGAGAGGAATGATGGCGGCGAGGCGCGCGGGAGGCACCGGTCGGCGAGGCGGTGAGGACGGCGCGACGACGACGCGAGGGGTCCGGCGGGGCGAGGCGAAGAGGTGGGGGTCCGGCGGGGTTGACCCGAGAAGGGGGGGAAAAGGGGCATCACAGATACAACGTGTCCACTCGTGCTAGTACTTAAGCTAAGCCTGCCTTAATTACACTTCCTAAACTTAATATATCAGGAAATGTTTTATTATTGCATAGCTTAGATTGCTGTAGCCCAACTCCATCTATGCTAGTGCCTCTACGACTCGACCAAAGACAACCCCAAATCGCCTTTCGGCTAATCGCCTAGTACTGCCCGCGCTAGCTACTAATTCTTTCTTTGTTGGGCTTAGACGTAGGCGGCATGTCGTAGGAAGGCCCGTGAGGGCGAAGTCGCCAACACGGGTCACCATGCTGAGGCGTGGCTTTGAGGCGGACGACACGTTGTAGCAAGGTCCGAATCTAGCAAGAGGGAGGTGAAGTCGAGTGTCGCCTTCCATCCTTTTTTGATAGGGTTCGTGAGGGAGCCTAAAGCTAGATGAAGTCGAGTGTTATCTCTCTTCCTTTTTTGATAGGACTCGTGGGGAGCCCAAAACTAGCGATATGCAGTTTATCCCAGACGAGACAAGACCTTCGAGGCGGGAGACTCACTAGTCACCAAGGCACAACCTTCGAAGTGATTAGGGGTGGCGCGATGGAGCGCAATGTGCTAGGTCTTCTCGCCGAGGCGGGGCCTTCGAGGTGAGAGACTCTCTAGTCGCCGAGGAATGGCTTTCAGAGCGATTAGGAATTGCACAATGGAGTGAGATATGCGAGGTCTCCCCCAACAAGGTGAGGCCTTCGAGACGGGAGACTCTCTAGTCACCGAGGCACGGCCTTCGGAGCGATTAGCAATTACACGATGGAGCGCAATGTGTTGGAATTGGGCACATATGAGTTAAGGTCCATTCATTCCTATAATTTTAAAGCATACAAACTCTTAGACCAGAAGTTTTTGACACATTGGTCGAAACTGAGTGGTCAAAACTCCGTAGTCGAAGCCATAGACCAGTGTGGTCGAAGGCCTTAACCAGTATGGTCGAAATAATCAGGTCGAAGTCATAGATCATTGTGGTCGAAGGCATAGACCAGTATGGTCGGAATCAACTGGTTGGATCCTTAGACCAATGTAGTCGTAATACACTAGTCGAAGTTGTAGGCCAGTGGTTGAAGCTGTAGACTAGGGTACAATCAGAATCAATAAACACTGCTTAATGACTATTAATTGACTTTAAATTAGCGCTTACCAGTGGTTTATTATGACAGTTACTACAGAGTAATTGTCTCGACTATAAATAAGATTTGGATACGTCCAGACAAGTGTATGATTCATTCCGTTTTTCCATCTTCCTCTCCGATCAACTGTGCTGAGGGATTGAGCTATCGAACCAAGCCGTCCCTTCTCCTCGGCGTGTACCGGGAAGGAGGGTGAGCGGATATCTCTGAACCATTGTCGCAGAGTTCATCTGCACGGGGCGGTAATAAGGTTTCTGGGCAGCGCATCTGCGCGACCGCTCGCTGTGCTGCATCATCTATGATCTGCACTGCTTCAAGACTGCGTTGTTTTCTGTTCTTCATCGAATCCGACTGTAAGTTGGTCGTAAGGCCACTCTATTATGTTATAGTCCTATTTTGTGTATATTTAGAAGTGCAACGAGTTGTCTGCTGTTGATATCGTTTTATGCATCTCTAGTTATTTTGTGATCTTTGCCTTATACTAAAATCTGGAATTAAAATATTATTCATATTTCCAACACGATGTGTTGTTTATACACTTCGCACCCGAGTGGGTGAATCAGTGTGCACTGGGGCGTTTGATCCATACGCGGTGTTTTGTTTATACACTTCACACTCACGTCAGTGAGTTAGTTTGCACCAAGGTGTTTGAACCATGCGCGGTGTCTTGGGTGCTACGGTGGTGGGCATACGTATACCACCCGTGTGGGTTTTATGCATCGAGGCTGGAGCCTGCGAGGTGTTGGCTGAAACCATAGTATGCTAGGCGTCGTTTTCCTTCGAGCATATAATTGCAATGATATGCTTGTGTTGTTTCTACTAAGCGGGGAATTAAGTTTGAGTGAGGATATAGTCATGGCATGATTTTGCTAATACATGAACGATCACTTCGTAGAGGGACGTAGTAAGATACAAGAGCTTGATTATTAATACACAACTTTCGATAATAGTTAATTGGATTTGGAGAGGCTATTTGATGGCCTGATCCATGATATTTATTTGTAATGGTCAATTGAATCAGTCTGGCATGCTAGTGTAGATGGTACTTACCAGCCGTGAGGGCCTGTGGTGTTTCCGCGGAGCCGACGGGGGTCGGTGTGGAGCGATCGCGGAGGCCAACGGAGCTAGTGTCGGCGCGAGGGGGAGGCTGGCGGAGCCGGCGGCGGCCGTGTCGATTGCGGCCATGCCGCCCTCGGCGGACATGCGGAGCTGGCACTTGGGGGAGGCCGGCGCGATCGGTGGAGATGGAGCCGCGCGTACGACCGGCGTGGAGGCCCGCGATAGTGCCGAGGTGGCCGCGGGGCGGAGCCGGCGAGGAGGCACGCGGCACAGCCGGCGAAGGGGCACGCCGGGGTAGCCCGGCCGTGAGGGGGCCTCGGTGCATAGATCGTGCCGAGGGGGCCTTGCTGAGGTGGGCTGAAGGGCGTGGAGGGGCGCCGAGGTTGGGGGCGCACCGTGCCGGAGGAGGGGTGCGGGGGCGTCGAGGGGGGCGTGTGTCGGGTAGGGAGCGAAGGTGCGAGGGGTGCTGCTGCGGGTGCTCCTTAAAAAATTGATGCTTTCAACTCTTCTTCCAGACGTAACTTCTTGTTCAATTCCACTAACGTCATCAACTGTCGTAGCTACAAAACTAGATAGTATGTAGCGAATACCCTTTGTCATGAGGAGACTGTGTAACTGGAGGAGCCAAAGGCTTGAGAGGTGTGGATGTTGCATTATGAATGAGCGAATGTGGAACCCTCTTCTTACATACCCTTAGGGCCATATATATAGGAGAGCAAGAATAGACATTTCACTTCTTGCCGTTGCCTTACATTGACAGAGAAAGTGACATTTTGGTGCATTCACGGGGGTATAGCTACATGCCTAGACTATGTACATGTTCATATTTCCTAGGGCATACTAAGTATTCCTGATGACCGTAGGAGGTGGGACACTCCTACGACACCATACACATTTTTAATCCAACCACATCGATGGGCTCATAGATATCTCTCTCGTTAAATAGGAGGAGCAAATTCCATCTTGACCGCTCATATTTCTCTGTATGTTTCATAGTAAAACTTGAGCTACCTTTATGACTACTTATTTACAGAGTAATGTTTGATAACCCATAAGTAAACTATTATATATGTAGGAAACCATGACAACCTCAGATCTAAAGATCTCGCATACACTATGATGAGACTAACTGATAACACTTAAGAATATAATAATTCTTACGGTGTCTCAAAGCGGGCCAATCCAACACTATGTTCTCCAATATATGTCTACATTATTGATTTGATTTTTCATATCCATGATTCGTGAAACATGATTATCAATCAATACATGTGCAGATCTATAAATCATAAGTGTTTCACGTAAAGACATAAGATCAAAGATATTTAGAAAAACATCATAAACATAAATAGAGAGTTTTACAAACAAGTTATATACTTGCCAATCAATATAAATGATATTTCATTCATGGGATAAAATAATATATTATTTAAAAGTTCATAAACATAGCGGCAATACAATCTTTTCTATGATTGCCTTCAGACCATATCACTAACGTTTATTCATCTCCCTCTAGTTGCTATTTTGGTCCAACAAAACTCCAAATAAAACGAGCACATCGCATATCCACATTCTCTTCATCAATCTTCTGTTCTTCACCACCATGGCTCTTTTCTGCATTCGCATGGTGCCCCTCATATTGTAGGACCGAAACGGCGACTAGAGGGGGGGGTTGAATAGGAGCACTATCTATTTTTCGCTTTGATCGGATTCAAAAATGATATTGACTCCAATAACTATGAGAACTATGAAGATTAATATATATATATATAAGCGTAGCGGAAGACTTGTACTGAATCCCCTTCAAACCACAAAAGAAACGACAAAAAACGCAAAAAAACCGATAAACGGTACGGTTGTACTGATAAATAAAGTGCAGTCATGCGGAAATCGAACAATCGTATGAACAGCACCGGTTGTACTGCGGTGAACAGTAAAATCAGACGAATAAATAGTAAACAGCTTGAAAACGAAAACAAACATTGACGTAGCTTTTGATCCGTAACTCCAAACTTCACGAAACTTGAAACACACCTTCCTAAGGAAATCAGGAAACTATTCCATGTGACGATCGTAAAGATCCTTGCCAAAGTTCCGACATTTTTTCATTTAACCGAAGGAGGGTTCAAAACCGAGCAAAAACGAAAAACTTGATCCAAAACTTGCTCGTGGGAGCTTGATGATCAAAATGATCCTAAATATAATCCCACATATCACAGCAAGGTAGATGAGGGCTAGAAACTCATTGGATCAAAGAAACACCAAAATCACCAAATGAGAAAGAAGAACACAAGAGGACTCGTCTTTGAATAATCATCCGTAGATTGATTCGCGATTGTTGCTGGTTACAGCCACTCCCTCAAGGAGGACAAGAGCTCAATCCATGAGCACACCATCAACCCATCTCTCTAGAACCCTAAGCCTCACCTTTCCTCTTTAAGTCCCTAAAACAAAACTAGGGTTTACCAAATGAAGTGCTTGGAGGCTGTTTGACAGCACCCCCTCCTATTTATTTATTTTATAGTGAGGTCTAGCTTCTAGAAGAGTTAACCCTAATGGGCTCCCGTTAAGGCCCAACACAAACGGGACACATACGCACGTATTTTAAACCGTTGTCTTCATCTCCACTTAACCTAAACCGCTTCACCAAGCGCCATCCTGCGGTGCGGTTTAGCCAAAGGTCACCAAGATGGTATTTGGTGAGATTACCAAAATACCCCTCCAAAGACCGAGTCCAATCCTGTTGAAGCAATTGCCTGCTTCGCCACGTGTAGGTTGATCAACGGCTCTCGTCATGTCGGCAAGTCTCTCCCGTCCGGATCCCACCGGAATCACCAAGGCACTTGCACCGACCCCCGCGCCGCTTGATCCAACCAGCTGCATCGAACTGCCTGTTTGATCATCCTCGTCCATTCTACGCCACGCTTGAGTTACTTGACCTCACTCGGCAGCTCTGATCGTTCTAAACCTCAGCTCTCCAAGCTTAGTGCTGATCCTCCTCGCCGTTGACCGTTGTTGACCTGCAAGCCACCTGCACAGCAATAGACAGAGAAATCGTCTCCGGGAACAAGTTCTTCACAACTTGACACACGTTAGCTCAAAACATGCAATATGCAATACATATGCATAGATAAACATGAATATGACATATCTCATAATCAATTCTCTAAGAAAAATCATCAATCAGCACAAAACCGGTCAGACTACCACTGACCGGTCTTTGAACGCCGGTCTGACAGCCATTAACCTAACAGCCTTTTAACCCCATCGAAAACGCGTGATTCGACAAACCATCAAAACTATGGACAATTGTATCATCATTCTAAGATCATGATATCACACATATCTTACTGATGCCATGTGCCACTGCACTCACCTCGCCAGAGTTTCCACTAGAAGTAAAACCGGAGGCGGCACCGCACGCGCGGGCGCGGACCGGTCGGCACGGCCATTTGGTCGACCCACGCGGCGGGCTGCGGCGCGTCGGCATGGAGATGGAGGGGGTTCGTCCCGCCGTCACCGTACCAACGTAGCTACTGCCAGCGCAAGGCTCCAATGGCAGGACAAATGGACAATCGCCGTCGTTACCGAGCCATCGCCGTCCTTATCCCTGTTCCATTTGTGACGGTGACAGGTGCATGAATGGTTTATTTTTGCCGATAATACGAAAGAGGACCACGTATCTTTTCCTTTTCACGGTGCGTGGACGGTAGGACCAGCGAATTGCAGGAGACTATGGAATGACATTTCAAAAGAACTACGTAAGCCTTCCTGGCAAACATCTCTCTAATGCTAATCGAAATTCACGACTAATCTGCCGCCTTTCTGAGATCTGACAAAGAACCGCACTAAATTGTTTGGTGATGAACCGCACCAAATTTAAATATTTGGAAGGGACCATGGATATTTCAGTTAATGAATTCTAGATATATAAAAAAGAACATAGGTCCATCACCCACAAGAATGGTTGTCCACCTTCCACCGTATCCAAAAAAAGGGAAGAAAAGTTGTACACGTCACTTACTCAGATATGATATTCTCATGTTAGATATGAATGGCCCTACTAGGCTACTACTTGACTCTTTAAGTAACCGAACGAAAGATGTCCAGGAATGCAGTAAGCTACTATCATTAACTTGCACCGCTAAATCTGGCCGTCGAGTTGCACAGTGGAATGGTGCGCAACGAATCAGAACACACTCGACCGATACGGATTCACGATGACCAAAGACAGGAACCCTTTCGATTCTGTTAGTACATGTGCTAAACAATGAGGTTCAGTGTCACGTGAATACGTGATCAAGAAATTAGAAGCTTTTCAACCCAGCTTAAAAGTGATCTACTGAAAGAAGCACTAGTTGGTTCATTCAATAGAATTAAATTAGCAAACCTAACATCATCGACGAACCGCACCAAAATTTGAATACTTCCAAGGGACCATTGAATAATTTTACCTAATGAAGTCTAGAGATGGAATACCGATAGGTTCATCGTAAGTTCGTAACCCACTACAAGAACAGTTGCCCACCATATCCATTTTTTTGGGGTACAGGTCGCTTACTCAGAAAGGACACTGATGTGATTGATGTCTATATATGAAGGCTGGCCTTCATTTGACTATTTCACTCTTAAGGCAACCGAACAGAGATAGTCCAACAAGGCAGAAAGTTGTACTATCATCAACTTGCACCGCTAATAGATCTGACAACCCTCTCAATAATGTGTCAAGTTGCAAAGTCTACAGCTTAATAATCATGTGATGGTGTACTGGTGTGTACGAATCGAAACGCACACCACCGATCAGGATTGACTCATTCAGGATGACCAAGAAACAGGAATCCCTTTGCTTCTGTTAGTCAAGTGCTAGAGATTGGAATCTCGAAGTCATGTGATCAGCTGATTAATCTCAAATGAAGATATCATGTCTCCCTCCTAGTTCAGATATATTCTTCATCAATAGCAGTTGATATATTCCTCATCCCCTCTGTAGCGAACTTCTTAACGGTTAACACACTTCAATAGCTTTTTTCCTACTTGAAGAATCTTGACTTGTCATTATATGTTAATGAAGTATTTTAGTTATTAATAACAAATCTAATTATGAGACTAACACTTCTATTGTAATGTCTATTGTTTAGTCTCAATTGGATATAAAGGTGAAAAACAAAGAAGTATATATTAATGATAAATCTATTTGTGAGACTAACACATCTGATGTTATACCTTGTTCAGTCTCAGCTTGGATATAAAAGAAAAAATTCAAACAAGTATGCATTCATAATGACAAATCTTTTTGTGAGACTAACTCTTCTATTGTTATATCTCATGTTTAGTTTCAATTGGATTTAAAGATCAAAAAGGTATACATTCAACTTCATGTTCTTATATATTGTTGCATTCCTCAGATCCAAAATATAGTTTGAACTTCACCAAAAGGTTAACTTGAATATATGCATATATTCTTCACACATATTTGTGTATGCACACATTTAGAGGAGTTCACTCTATGTTCTGTGGTTTCATAAGTATTGATCTATATTTTCTTTCCATATATTTGGGATCTCTACTTTGAAACATATCTTTTGAGTATATAAAACTTGTGTAGTTCATATATACTCATATTGCTTTATATTCAATTATTTGCAATTATGTTATGGGACTAATGTGTGTGCTAAGATGTTTTCAAGGCTTAGTCCTGGAGTTTGAATGGTGATATGAAAAGGAAATACAAAGGTGATAAGAGATCAACATGACTCAAGATAAAGGAGTCATGCATTGCATTTCGAAAAACTTCTGGAAGAACTTCAGTGAAAATCGGTACGACCGCATTTGGTAAGCGGTACTACCGATGTGCGGTAGTACCGGGTTTTACATGACGGTATGTTTATTCTAGAGAGCTTGTTTTTGGTGTTCTATTTTTCTCAGGAGTTTCGGTAGTACCGGCATTCCTTGATAGAAACTATTGCACACTGGTTGTACCGAACCTTAGTGGCAGTTCATGTTTTCCAAAGAGGCATTTGTTGCTCTTTTGGAAGAGCGGTAGTACCTCTGTTGTTTGAGCGGAACTACCGCATACCGGAAGTTCCGATTCTTCATGCGGTACGTATTTTACAGAGAGACACCTTTAGAGCATGTTTGCTCCTCTGGAAGTGCGGTAGTACCGGTGCTTTTTGGCGGAACTACCGCATCGTGGTTTGACCGCATGATCAATGGCGGTAGTACCACACCTTTCTACAATGGCTTGTTTATAAGCATTTAATGCAGGTATATCTTGGTAATTAATGTTAACAACATTGTGAGACTAACATTTTTCATGAGTTGGATGAATAGGTTTATGTTCTAGGGTGATGAAGACTTTGGATGACATTATGAGTTGATCGTCATCAAATCAAGGATCAATAAAATGATGTATCATGTGTTGATACATATCAAGATGTCGAAGAGAAGATGATTATGAGTTGATCATCAAGTCAAGAGAAGTCCCATCATGTGTTGATGAAGGTCAAGTAAAGAATGCATCATGAGTTGATGCATATCAAGACAATGACCCGGACTTGAAGTAAAGATGTGTGTCATCAAGCTTCAAGAAAATGCTCAAGGCAAAGGTATGACTAGCTAGAGCTAAGGATGTGTTCCTAGTCTTTTACCGATATTGGTGTTTGGTTAGAAGATCGGATTGCTAGTATAGGTTACCGTACTATTAAGAGGGGTCTTGTCTAGTAGCTTGAGTCTCATCATGCGTTGATAGCTCAATCTCGCTTGCTCTAGCTCACCGTAGTATGATTCTATTATTTACGAATGTGTTTCACAAATAGTTGAGCCTCATGTGTCTAATCCTTGTAGCATATGACTATACTTTGAAAATGTGTTTTGCAAATGGTTGAAGTCTATGTACCTACTCCTTGTGGCATGATCTAAGTTTGCAATGTGTTTTACAAATTGTTGGGATTCATGTGTGTTCCCTTGACATGGTCTAAGATTGCTTGTTGTTATTTCCTTGGACATTAGACCCTGGTTGTGACTTAAGGCAAGTCCTTAAGGCAACGACCAATCTAACTAAGACTCTACAGTCGTATGCTCTGATACCAGCTCTGTCGGACCCGGATTTTCTAATCCGAATCCTCTGTGAAAACGCCGTGCTATTCCCTGGATCAGTAGATAGCACTCATAGGCATTGCTGAATCATTCATACATGGCGTGAACTAAAGTATTATTATTACAATCAACAGAGTGACATAGACCACGTCGGTCGAGTTTTACAACAAATGATCAAAGCAAATTGATTACAATATAGAACACCGATTACGGTGGCGGAAGCAAAGGGTAGGCTCATCTCTTCACAGCAAGCGATCGGGCAACTTTGTAATGACCGATATTATCCAAGGACCCGGATAATATCGGTTGTACGCAAGTACCAACGAGTCAACTTAGACTGCGTCGAGGCCTAGACAACAGATTCCTAGACTACACTTCATCGTTTCCTTGCCCATCAACTTCTGGTTCCTCGTAGTAAGCATAGTCTCCTCCATCAGCGTCATCTGAAGGGTTTGGGGGGAGAGCGAGGATGAGCACAACTACCGTGCTCGCGAGCCAATACACAATGCAATGGTATACATGCAAGGCTTACAAGGATGGCTCGGTTCTTTTATTTGCGAAAGCAATGCTTTTAAATATCATAAGTACAAATTCCTGGTACTTAGCAGTTTTAACAAATTTCAATTTAGTTAAAGAGAGTACTTGTGCAATATTTGTATCAGCAGAGGTTACCTCCACCTCCATGCTTATTTTGATTGTGGTTACATCCACCACTAAACAACACTGGGTACAAAGACCCAGGAATAACTAATCTCAGGGCTAGGTGAGCCCGCCACAATTTTCATACCACCCACAAAGTTTTTGAAATAGAACTAACTCAAGTTAAGTTCCCATGTCCGCCTTTGACCGTAGGCACGGCTGTTTAAACAGTTTATAACTCTGCAGAGATTGTACACTTTACCCACAAGAGACAATTAACTCGTTGCCCTACACGATTCCGTAGTCGTGTAGTCGAGAGGTTGTCACAATAACTTTTCTAAATATCTCGCCCCTTCCCTCGTCTCACCCATATGGGGTTATGCCCATACGTTGCGCGGGATGTCCACCTCAGCGATTGGCATAGCGTGGCTACACCTCAGCGACTGGCAAACTCCACCCTTGACTCGGTGTCCCATCCAAGCCCGACATACCCAGAGCTTGTGCCCCTTTAACCCTCCAGTGAGATGATTTTCAGGATTTGATAAATGTACTAAGCCAAGTCGCAGTTTGTTGCAGACTTGTGGTTGTACTTGTTATACACAGGAGGTCGTGACAAGATTAAGTCCTTAGGGTTGTCTGGACGGCTCAACCACAATCCCGCCATTCTCGTGCTACATCCGCAATTAAATTAGCAAACCTAAGTCATCGACGAACCGCACCAAAATTTGAATACTTCCAAGGGACCATTGAATAATTTTACCTAATGAAGTCTAGAGATGGAATACCGATAGGTTTCGTAACCCACTACAAGAACAGTTGCCCAAATATCTAGTTTTTGTTGTAGGGTATAAATACCCACTTGGCCGATTGATGTCTATATAACATTTGTCACTTTATTTCACTCTCTTGAGCGAACAGAGATAGTGTACTATCATCAACTTGCACCGCTAATAGATCTGACAACCCTCTCAATAATGTGTCAAGTTGCAAAGTCTACAGCTTAATAATCATGTGATGGTGTACTGGTGTGTACGATCGAAATGCACACCACCGATCAGGATTGACTCATTCAGGATGACCAAGAAACAGGAATCCTTTGCTTCTGTTAGTTGCTAGAGATTGGAATCTCGAAGTCATGTGATCAGCTGATTAATCTCAAATGAAGATATCATGTCTCCCTCCTAGTTCAGATATATTCTTCATCAATAGCAGTTGATATATTCATCATCCCTTCAATAGCTTTTTCCTACTTGAAGAATCTTGACTTGTCATTATATGTTAATGAAGTATTTTAGTTATTAATAACAAATCTAATTATGAGACTAACACTTCTATTGTAATGTCTATTGTTTAGTCTCAATTGATATAAAGGTGAAAAACAAAGAAGTATATATTAATGATAAATACCCACTTGGCCGATTGAGAGACAACATTTGTCACTTTATTTCACTCTCTTGAGCTAGTGTGAGCCTCTCCTATTAATTGTGCATGTGTTGCACCTTGTGAGCATGGAGAGATGTCTCTAGTTGCATGTGTTGCATCTAGAGTTGGATTTCATATCCATTTGAGCTTGTGCATTCGTTGCACATGGTGAGAGTCAAGCAAGGGATTTGACTTATTACTCTTGGTGTTTGCCGACACCTAGACGGCGTTGGAGGCGTCGTGTCCGGTAATCTCTTCAAAAAAGATTGTGAAGAGGCTCGACGTGTTGTGAAGGTTGGAGCTTACCTACCCGGAGGGGGAAAGAGCTACCACTAGTGATTTGGAGATGTTTGGCTTAATTCGTGGAGCCGGTCCAATTAGTTTGGGCTTACCTCAACGTGGATTAGAGGAGACCGGTAAGTCTTCGAACACCATGGTAAAACATCATTGTGTCATGAGTTGGATGAATAGGTTTATGTTCTAGGGTGCAAAGGTATGACTAGCTAGAGCTAAGGATGTGTTCCTAGTCTTTTACGATATTGGTGTTTGGTTAGAAGATCGGATTGCTAGTATAGGTTACCGCATCTATTAAGAGGGTTGTGTTCTCTTGTGTTGTGTTTCACAAATTTTGTACAATTCACATTCCTAGAATTAAATTATTTGCATATCTTTATATAATTGCTCATTATCAATAGTTTTATATTGTTGGTGCACTTAGTGAAATTGTTGGGATTCATGTGTTCCTTGACATGGTCTAAGATTGCTTGTTGTTATTTCCTTGGACATTAGACCACAGTTGTGACTTAAGGCAAGTCCTTAAGGCAACGACCAATCTAACTAAGACTCTCTGATCGTATGCTACGATACCAGCTCCATCGGACCGGATTTTCTAATCCGAATCCTGCAATGTGCCAGTGCTATTCCACTGGATCGGTGGATAGCACTCATAGGCATTCTGAATCATTCATACATGGCGTGAACTAAAGTATTATTACAATCAGCGAGTGACATAGACCACGTCGGTCGAGTTTTACAACGAGCGGCGAGATTGGATTGATTACAATATAGAACACCGATTACTGAGTAGCGGAAGCAAAGGGTAGGCTCATCTCTTCACAGAAGCAAGCGGTAGGGCCAGCATCGGCTGATATTATCAAGGACCGGATAATATCGGTTTGTATGCGCAAATAATAACGAGTCAACAGAGCTGCGTCGAGGCCTAGACAACGATTCCTAGACTACACTTCATCGTTTCCTTGCCCATCAACTTAGTTCCTCGTAGTAAGCATAGTCTCCTCCATCAGCGTCATCCGAAGGGTTTGGGAGAGCGAGGATGAGCACAACTCTAGTGCTCGCGAGCAATACACAATACAATGGTATACATGCAAGGCTTACAAGGATGGCTCGGTTCTTTTATTTCAAAGCAATGCTTTTAAATATCATAAGTACAAATTCACAGTGCTTAACAGTTTAACAAATTTCAATTTAGTTAAAGAGAGTACTTGTGCAATATTTGTATCGTGAGTGATTACCTCCACCTCCATGCTTATTTTGATTGTGGTTACATCCACCACTAAACAACCAGGTACAAAGACCCGGGAATAACTAATCTCGGAGCTAGGTGAGCCTACAATTTTCATACCACCCACAAAGTTTTTGAAATAGAACTAACTCAAGTTAAGTTCCCATGTCCGCCTTTGTTGTGAACACGCAATGTTTAAGCGGTTTATAACTCTGGAGATTGTACACTTTACCCAGAGACAATTAACTTCGTTGCCCTACACGATTCCGTGATCGTGTAGTCGAGAGGTTGTCACAATAACTTTCTAAATATCTCGCCCCTCGTCTCACCCGCATAGGGTTATGCCCATACGTGATGTCGCACCTCGGCCGGCGTCTGGCGATTGGCACTGGCTACCGCCGGCCGGCAAACTCCACCCTTGACTCGGTGTCCCATCCAAGCCCGACATACCGAGCTTGTGCCTTTAACCCTCGGTGAGATGATTTTGAGATTTGATAAATGTACTAAGCCAGTCAGGTTGTTGGACTTGTGGTTGTACTGTTATACACGAGGTCGTGACAAGATTAAGTCCTTAGGTTATGCGGGCGGCTCAACCACAATCGCCATTCTCGTGCTACATCGCCACCATCTTACCATCCGCCAGACGGGTATTAGCGATTTAGGGTTTTTGAGATGTAAATACAACAATTCAACCATCTCGGTCATTTACCCAATGATACGCCCAAATCATTTTATGTTTGAAATGATGATGATTAGGACATTTAATGTCCGGTATTTAAGCAAGTCTAGCATGTCGCTAAGTACAACCTATAACTAGTATTACCATATAGTTACTAGGGTGACAGCGGGATTAAGGGATTCAAATTATCAAGGATGGCATATTAATTAGTTATTCCACAAGCAGGTATTTATCTACCTTAAACATTAACATACATTGATTATGAAATTAAAGCATGCATTTTGCTATTTTTAAAAGAACATAATTTACATGAAATGTAGGCTCAATATGATCAAAGTATTGACTTCGCCTTGGTTGTAGGGGAGAGTCCGGTAGTCTTGTCCTTGATCGACGTGGAGGTCTCCGCGTCTCCAAAATCTGTGAGGCAAATGCAAGCAAAAATAAGCGACAAGCAACGAAAGCAATTTAATACACAAGAATACACAAGTGAACTCCAAATTGAACAAGACCTATGCCATTAGCAAGATCTTGATTTTAGAAATTTTTAGAAATTTATTTCATAATTTTTGGAGTTGAAATGGGGGAGTTATTAATATTTAAAGACTCACTTTTGAATTAAAATAGAAAAAGAAAAAGAAAAACCAACAAAAAGAAAAATCAGCGCGGCCCAATAACACGAAATCGGCCCGGCCCACGGGTACCAGGCAGTGAAGTGTGAGCGCGCTGACCTACGGTGCCCAGGAGGCCGCGCCCAGCGAGGTGCGGCGCGTGCTGCCCACAAGGCTCGGTCTCAATCTTACACTACTGAAAATCTTCCAAGGAGGGAGCTTAGTGGTCTTATTTGCCATCCTTTTACATTTCCCAACTTCTCAATAAATTTGGCCTGTAATTAGATTACTTCTCATTTTCTCTTAGCAATCTCTAACTTACCTAGAAGAAAGCTTTTCCACATAGCTTAAAGTGATCTGTGTGAAATAATTGCCTAATTAGTTCATCAGCGAAAATGAAACTAGCATACCTCGAGTTTTTGTATCAAGATTCAAGCATATCAAAGTGAAACTGGGATAAAAGAAAGAAGCGTAAATCAAGGACATGTTGCTTGCTCCTTCTGATTTCTGAAAGAGGTTTGTTTCTTGGAAGGAAGCTCTTATTTCTAACAAACAGCAGTGTATAATCAAGTCCATAAGAAAAGTTATAGTATGGCGCTTCCATCCTTACGTGTGGAAAGAAAGAACAACCACAAGGGGCACAACTTGTTGACCATAGAACCTTAGGCACGTGCCAGTCCTCACTAAAAACGGAGCAAGTTGGTTTGAGCTCCTTTTCAGTTTTCAGCCACTCGAGCCTATAAATTGCACCTTCAAAACTCCAAATAAAACCAGCACACTGCATATCCACATTCTCTTCACCGATCTTCAGTTCTTCACCACCATGGCTCTTTTCTGCATCCGTATGGTGCTCCTCATCTTACTGGCGCCATGCGCCGCTGCACTCACCTCGCCATCCAATACCACAGACCTCGCTGCATTGCTCGCCTTCAAAGCACAGGTCAAGGACCCCCTTGGCATCCTTGCCAGCAACTGGAGCGCCACTGCATCACCCTGCTCATGGGTCGGGGTCTCATGCGACCCCCGCGGGCAGCGTGTCACCGGTCTTGAGTTCAGCAACGTGCCACTCCAGGGCAGCATCGCCCCGCAGCTTGGCAACCTCTCCTTCCTCTCCATCCTTGTCCTCAGGAACACCAGCCTCACGGGTCCTGTGCCAAACGAGCTTGGTAGCCTACCCCGGCTCCAAAATCTTTCTCTTTCATACAACAGCTTGTCAGGTACTATCCCCTACAACCTTGGCAACCTCACTGGGCTCGAGTTTCTTTATCTTGATAGCAACAACTTCTTTGGGGGAATTCCACATGAGTTGCAAAATTTGCACAGCCTTCAGTTACTACGATTGTCAAACAATGAGTTGAGCGGACCGATACCTCAAGGTCTGTTCAACAACACACCAAATTTGAGCACACTACGTCTTGGGTCGAATAGGCTGACAGGAGCAATTCCTGATAGCATCGGCTCATTGTCAAAGCTGGAGATGCTAGTCCTAGAAGACAATCTTCTCGCAGGCCCCATGCCGCCAGGTATCTTCAATATGTCCAAGCTGCAAATCATAGCGGTCACGCGGAACAATCTCTCAGGTGAAATTCCTGGAAATGAGAGCTTTTACCTCCCTATGTTGAGCCTGTTCTCCCTCAATGAAAACCGTTTCAGTGGACCTATCCCCTCGGGTCTTTCCGCGTGTCAGAACCTTGATACGCTCTCCCTTTCTGTAAATAACTTCACTGGTGTTGTGCCATCATGGTTGGCGACAATGCCAAACCTCACCATAATCTACTTGTCAACCAATGACCTCACTGGAAAGATTCCGGTTGAGCTGAGCAACCTTACCGGGCTTCTTGGGTTGGACCTCAGTGCGAACAAGCTAGAAGGGAAGATCCCACCAGAATTGAGGGAGTTGAGAAACCTCAGATTCCTGATGTTATCAAATAATCAAATAACTGGTATCATTCCTGAATCCATAGGCAATCTTTCTAACCTCATCCTAATAGACTTGTTTGGAAATAGGTTGATTGGATCAGTGCCAATGACATTTGGGAACTTACTGAATCTCGAACGCATCTATATCGATGTGAACAAGCTCAGTGGGAACCTTGATTTCCTGGCTGCATTGTCAAACTGCAGGAGCCTGAATACAATTGGGATGTCAAGCAACGCATTCGTAGGGACACTACCGTCCTACATGGGAAACCTTAGCACAGTGCTTAAAACTTTCCAAGCAGACGACAATAGGATAACTGGAAGCATCCCCAGTACATTGGCTAACCTTCGCAACCTATCGATGCTTTCTCTCAGTGAAAACCAGCTGAGTGGGAAGATAGCCACACCAATCACTACAATGAACAACCTCCAAGAACTCAACCTCTCCAACAACAGCTTGTCTGGCACCATCCCAGTAGAAATCAGTGGATTAACAAACCTAGTTAGGTTGCATCTTGACAGCAATGAACTCGTTGGTTCCATTCCAAGCAGTATCAGTAGCCTAAGCCAGCTACAGGTTATGACATTATCCAGAAACTCGTTGTCCTCAACCATACCAACAAGTCTATGGCACCTTCAGAAACTTATTGAGCTTGATCTGTCACAAAACTCTTTGAGTGGTACCCTACCTGTTGATGTTGGAAAAGTGACCGCAATTACCAAGATGGATCTATCAAGCAACCAGCTATCAGGTGACATCCCAATTTCCTTCGGTGAACTCCAGATGATGATCTATCTGAATCTATCCAGCAATTTATTTCAAGGATCAATACCAGACTCACTTGGCAAGTTGCTTAGTGTTGAAGAGATGGACCTCTCCTCCAATGCACTTTCCGGTGCTATTCCGAAGTCCTTGGCCAATCTTACTTACCTGGCCAATATGAACCTCTCTTTCAACAGACTAGATGGACAGATACCAGAAGGAGGCGTGTTCTCAAACATCACCCTCAAATCATTGATGGGGAACAAGGCACTCTGCGGCCTTCCAAGCCAAGGAATAGCACCATGCCAGAACAACACACACTCAATGTCAAAACAATTACTGCTAAAAGTCATATTACCAGCAGTCGTGGCATTTTTTATTGTAGTCACTTGCCTGTACATGTTGGTTAGAAGAAAGATGAATAAGCAAGGAAAGACGTCACTACCCTCAGACACAGGCTTTCCGAACTTCCAGTTGATCTCATACCACGAACTTGTCCGTGCAACAAGCAACTTCAGTGACGATAACCTGTTAGGGGCTGGAAGCTTTGGTAAGGTCTTCAAAGGCCAGCTAGATGATGAGTCTGTCATCGCAATAAAGGTCCTCAACATGCAACATGAAGCAGCTTCCAAGAGCTTCGACACAGAGTGCCGTGCACTGCGAATGGCTCGACACCGGAACTTGGTGAGGATACTTAGCACTTGCTCTAATCTCGACTTCAAAGCACTAGTTCTTGAGTATATGCCCAATGGTAGTCTGGATGATTGGTTGTACTCAAATGATGGGCGACACCTCAGTTTCCACCAAAGGCTTGGCATCATGCTGGACGTTGCAATGGCAATGGAGTATCTACACCATCGGCACTTCGAAGTTGTCCTGCATTTTGATTTAAAGCCAAGCAATATTTTGCTTGACAAGGACATCATTGCACATGTTGCTGACTTTGGCATTTCCAAGTTGCTGGTTGGAGATGACAACTCTATCGCATTAACAAGCATGCCCGGCACTGTAGGATACATGGCACCAGGTAATTTCCCTTGCAAAGTCTGATACAATATGTATATTTGTTTTGATCTAATTATAGGCTCACCAGTTTTCTTTTGAAATGGAACGAACAGAGTTTGGATCAACAGGAAAAGCATCACGGAGGAGTGACGTTTACAGCTACGGGATTATTCTCCTTGAAGTCTTCACAAGGAAAAAACCAACTGATACAATGTTTGTCAGTGAGCTGAGTTTGAGACAGTGGGTTAGTCAAGCATTCCCATATGAACTCCTAAATGTCGTTGACTGTAGCCTACGGCAAGATGAACTGATGTGTGGTACTGATGATGCAAGTAGGCCTTCTGAGGACTCCACCACCATCTTGAATACCTGCCTAGCGTCCATAATTGAGTTGGGCTTACTTTGCTCAAGAGCCGCACCTGATGAAAGAATGCCAATGGATGATGTGGTTATCAAGTTAAACAAGATCAAGTCAAATTACTGTTCTCAGCTAGGAATGTAAGGAACTCACTGAGTGAATGTCATGTGGGCATCAAGTACGGGCGGCGCAAGGCGAAGTTACTAAACGCTGCGCCCTCACCATCCGACTCAGTTCCTCCAGCAAGTCTGCAAGATGTGTCGGATTAGCTATAGTTCCAATTGTGATTTTCCTTTTCTGTTTCGTAGTCTTAATTAGGAAAACTTAATAGTTTGTGTTTCATGATTCGAATTCGTTTAGTACTCCAGTTGTTAGGATCTCTATTTAAAAGATAGAGAGACTTATGTTTATGAATAAGAAATCGGAAAATCTCCGCATCTCTTCTTCTGCTCTGTTCGGTTGTTCTCCTGACTGTGCCGCGGCCACCGTAACCACGGCGCCCGCCGCGCCACCGAGGCCCAAGTCCCCGTTCGATTACTTAGCACAACTATCTTCTTCGGTCCTATCTATCCTCAAATATTATATGATCGTCGATGACAATCAAAAGAGATGAATGATTGATTGTAATCCGCAGAGGAAACTTTTTCTCAAATCTACTGTCGTCCAACCTGCCAACGCAGCCGAACACAAAACAAAACTAAGCAAAGGGGAAAACCACAGGCGATGGTTTGGTATTGTAGCTACAGTGATTGGTGCTGTAGCAGATTAAGAAAATCGGATCTGTCGCTTTCAACGCTGCGTGCTGATTTTTTCTTTTTGCTGGCGCTTTCAACGTGCGTGTGTAGGCTCTCTCGGCATGAAGACTTTCTCGGTTTGGTCCGCGTGCAACACCACCGAGGCAGCAGGTGAGCAAGTAGAAGGAAGAGAAAAAGAGAGCAGAAAGCACACGGACCGAGGCGTGAGGACGTGAGGTCGATGGCGTTGACGTGCGCGCTGAGTTGACGCACGCAAACCGAAATCAAGAATATGGGCGATGGCGTCGTGCGCTACTCGAAGCAGGACGCCTTGCGGGATTTCTTCGGGCTAGGAGATTGGTGCGGGACGAAGCGAAGTAAGCAAGAAATTTTTATTGCTAGACCACAGCTACAGTGCCCTCTAGCTCTCAAACCATAGCACGAACCCCATCTCTATTTACAGTCTAGGTTCAAATTATGATCTTATCCCTTAAACCATGAGTTTTTATCCAATTCCAATAAGGTAATAAATAAGAGACCCGCAACCCTTACATAACATGGGTTTTTCAACTTTTGTCACACTACCCTATTTTGAACACTCCAAAATTGTCACATATCGTAGCCTCCGGACCGCACCTCCATAACTCCCATATGCATAATCTATCTTTGATCTTAATGCGCTCCAACTTGAGCACAACCGTCTCCTTCAGCATCCTTGACCTCTGAACCATAACTTTACACCAAGTCATCTTTCGATCTTTGCCGTAGACTATGATCGTCTCCGAGTTACCTATACATGCAAAGACCAAAGCAACATATTTTCTCAGCATAAGTTCTTTCTAACTTGACCAACATGAGTTCACACACACCACATGCCTCAAATAACATTAATAAGTAATATTGTCAATTATTCATCATCATAAATATTCTAGATCCAGCCACATGGTCTAACAATTATCCCTGTCCCTGACAACTTGGTATCAG
The DNA here is from genome assembly GCA_036346255.1 of Ampelocalamus luodianensis. Classification (NCBI taxonomy): domain Eukaryota; kingdom Viridiplantae; phylum Streptophyta; class Magnoliopsida; order Poales; family Poaceae; genus Ampelocalamus; species Ampelocalamus luodianensis. The sequence continues at coordinate 66,421,670 of CM070618.1, forward strand.
AGAACCCCACTGCACCATCCATCATGACTGAAGGCGACAACACCGATGCGGTTAGCAAAAAAACTTGACACGCTGTTCCAGCAGATGGAGGTTGATCGACTGAAGCTCTACGATAAGATCGATAGTCTCTCTGGCACAATCCGCAACATTGATCTTCAACAACGGGCACATAATCTAGCTATCAACCGACTAGAGCAAGGGCGCACCACTCTGCCGACCGAGGTTGACCATGTAGCTCTCACCGATGCACAGCTCCGAGCAAACCGATAGCCTACTACTGAGTCCTCGTTGCCATCTGCAGGGGTCGTCGACTGCCTCGGTGGTCGATCTGCGTTCCGCCACCGGGATGCACCTGCTTTTCCCCGTGCGTCGGCCAATGGCCACTATGCCAGCCGCGGCAGTGTCCCTCGATTTCACAAATTAAATTTTCCAACGTTTGATGGTTAGGAGGACCCATTACCTTGGTTGAATTGATGTGATCAATTCTTCCGCGGTCAGCACACGATGGAGGAGGACAAAGTCTGGCTGGCCACGTTCCACATGACCGGCTCGGCGCAGTTGTGGTATCATCGATTGGAGCGCGACACAAGGACACATTTTTGCCGCCATTTTGTCGAATTGGTTAATACTCGATTCGGTTCTCCACTGCGTAACAATCCCTTGGGTGAACTCATCGCCCTCCGTAAGCAGGGCACTGTCCGTGACTTCTTCGATTAGTTTTTAGTTCTCCTATGCCGCACCGACCCCTTGACAGAACGACAACAAATTCAACTGTTTACAGCAGGTTTGGGCCAGCCATTGCAAACAGATGTGGAATTACAAGCACCCTAGTCATTGGAATCTGCCATGAGTATAGCCCGCACCTATAAATGTTGAACGCAGCTCGCCGTGTCAGTGACCCCTTTGCCATCCCGACATCCTTAGCGCGCCGAAAATAAATTCTATGAGACAGGGCCTCAAGAGAGGCCCCTCGCATCTGCCGTCCATCAGAAGAGAGAAAAGGGAGAGGGGGGAGGAGATCGGACGGCAGAGAGACGGGGCCTCACCGTGAGGCCCCGCCCCATAGAATTTGCTTCCTAGCGCTTTTTGAATGATTTTTGAATGCAAATTGAATCAAATTTCTGAATTTTTGTAGCACGCCCACATAGATAAAATTGTTTTAAATTGTCGGCTCGGTCCTGGTCCTCACTACAACACGCACGACTAACAACCAAGGGAGCGGCGGATTGTCACCTACGGCCAGCTTACCACGTCGCACACTGTCACCAGCCGAGTTGGAACGGCGTCGTGCCCTCGGCTTATGCTACCGTTGTGATGAGAAGTTCGTTGCTGGCCACCGGTGGCCACCGGTGCAACGAAGTTCAGCCAAACGGTCCTCGGCACGACTAACAAAGCGGCGGATTGTCACCACGGCCAGCTTACCACGTCGACACCGTCTATTCACCAAGAACTCCGGATATTCCCAACAAATTACTACATCCGGGTGCTAATCCAAACTGGTTGAGCAGCAAACTACAAGGAATTATAACATGTTTCAAGAATTGGCACAATTCAACATGAAATAAAGGCTTGACAAGAGAAGTACTAGTTGTAAACATAAAAATTGCTAGGTCCTCGCACCAAAAATGCAAATTAATTACACATGCATGCAAGCTTGGAATAGCCTATTTAGAATAATCCAGGAGGAGGTTGCGTCTTGGTTGTCCTGCTGGAGAAAGCTGTTTTGCAGCAAACATTGCAGATCAAGTAGCAAGGTGACCTACAAGATCTTTCACATTGGTTATGTCCCAGAGCAGACATCCTAGCAAAGCTAGGTAGAGGTTGTATTTTGGTTTGTTCTTACCTTCTTAGTGCAGTCTCTGTAATATCTTCTTTCCTTGATGAAATATTAAGCAGAGCACCCTGCTGTACTCCTAGAAAAAGTACCAGTGTCATCAATAACATATTACTGACATTACCTCAAAGAAAACAACATATCTGGTATTAGATTACAGCAGCAACTAATGATGTACAATCGTCAACACCAGATTAAAAGGTCACATAAAGAGCTGCTTGGAATATACCTATGTACACAGCATCGATCCTATCATAGAATAATCACAACGATACAGTGACAGCATTCTTGTGGTTCGACTTCGGAAGGAAAGGAATAGATTCCTAGAGTTCAGTGCGTTTAAGCTGGATCTGAGATGAATTTAACAGGCCACATATTGCTTAAGCGAACCCCGCTAAGGATAGAGATTACTTGAACCATCATCCATCATAGTATAGTAGCACAGGGTGATCGAGCTGCAAAATTAGGACAAAAGTCGCACAGTTTGGTGGGCATACTAGATTCTACACAACAGTAAGCCCGAGCGAGGGCAAGAACATACCAACATTTCGAATTCCAACCCGATCGCTAATCGAGGCAAGGAAGCACTCAGATTACAGATCCCCGGCTGCACCAACACCGATCCCATTCCCAGCGCCAACCTAATAAATCCTTACATGGGATGTACCTCCATCCTTACATGGGAAGTAACTCCGTCACATTGCAATCCTATGCTGAACTGCAGAACGTACACGCGAACTCGCGAAGCGTTGGGTCGCATAGCGCTACGAGCCCAAAACGACAAGTGGTTCGTTGGGCTCGTCGGACAATTGAGCGGATAAAATGCGGCCCACGAGCCGTGCGACCTGGACGGATCACTAGTGATGCCTTGCGTTGGGCAGTCGGTAGAAATGTATAAGATCATCTCCAGCAGGAGCCCTCAAAACAGAGCCCCTACTTTTAATTTGAGGGCTCCCTCTACTTTTGAGGGCCCTATTTTCTGGACTGCACTCCAGCAGGAGCCCTCAAAACAGGCCCCTACTTCTTAATTCCCTCTATTTCCTCACACACTATATGCATATGTATTTGAGAACATCACATTATATAATAATTTATTTAAACTATAACTCTAAAGCACTATACTTAAAATTATGAATGAAAATACAAATATTCAAATTTAAATTCAAAGACAAATTTGGTCCGAATTTAATGATAGTCGATCACAACATAGTTCCTAACATCTCTGCAAATCAAATGACATAATCATCAAATTTGGGCGGGGAAGGAGGCGCGGGAGGGAAAAAGGTCGGGAAGAATCGGGACCAGTATGCGCAGAAACCGTGATTTGGGGCTTGGCCTAGAGCCCCCCAGAATGAGGGCTTGAGGGGATTTTAGGGCCCTCAAATTTGAGAGCTTTAGAGCATCTCCCAGAGGCCCCTACTTGAGCCCCTAAAACCAAATTTGAGGCTTGAGGCAAAACAGAGGTCAAAGAGGCCCCTACTAGAGCCCTCAAATTTGAGGGCCCCAAATCCCCTCAAGCCCTCATTCCCGGGGCTCTAGGCCAAGCCCCAAATCACGGTTTCCTACGCTCTGGTCCCGATTCTTCCCGCCACCTTTTCCCCTCCCGCGCCCGCTCATTCCCCCGCCTAAATTTGATGATTATGTCATTTTGATTTGCAGAGATGTTATGAACTATGTTGTGATCGACTATCATTAAATTCAGATCAAATTTGTCTTTGAATTTAAATTTGAATATTTGTATTTTCATTCATAATTTTAAGTATAGTGCTTTAGAGTTATAGTTTAAATAAATTATTATATAATGTGATGTTCTCAAATACATATGCATATAGTGTGTGAGGAAATAGAGGGAATTAAGAAGTAGGGGCCTGTTTTGAGGGCTCTCACTGAGTGCAACCTGCAAAAACAGGCCCTCAAAGTAGGGGAGCCCTCAAATTAAAAGTAGGGGCTCTGTTTTGAGGGCTCCTGCTGGAGATGCTCTTAGTAGGGGCCCTGCTGGACCTCTGTTTTTGCCTCAAGCTCTCAAATTTGGTTTTAGGGGCTCAAGTAGGGGCCCTGCTGGAGATGCTCTAACAGCAACCAACGCAGTTAACGACCGAAGGTTCAGCAAGGCGGTCACCGAAAGAAAACCTGGGTCACGTCCAACTTCTCCGTCGCGCAAGCCTAAAGATTTTTCTGACATAGGAGAGAGGAGAGGTTTTATTATTATTTAATCTTTTTTAAAAAAATTATTTTAAAAATAACATCTTCCTAACTTTATATTTAATTTTAACCCTTTGGTCACATCACAACTCGTGGCGTGACAAAATCATATTGTCACGCTACGAACCTTGGTGTGGCAAATGAGTGTTGTCATGGTACTTCTCTTGGTGTGATAGGACTTAGTTCGAAAACGGACGCGTGTTAGCTCGAGGAGCTATATGGCAGATTTGGTCATACCGTGGTAGGTGACGTGACAACACATGCATGACCAAAGAGATCAGAATTGGAAATAAAGTTAGAAAGAAACTATCTTTAAAATAATTTTTTAAAAGGATTAAAAATTATTTTAAAAGGATTAAAAAATAATAATAAAAAGGCTCAGAGGGGATAGAGTGTTGCAGATAATTCACTGTAGACTTACCATTCATTGTAGAAGTTATATAGACAGCAGCAGTCTGGTGTCGTAGATGCTCTGAGCCGTAACCCCATAAAATGGCTCCATGCAGCTAGTCAGCAATATGGCGAACCGGGCCTGCGCCAGGAGACTTTCGGTTATCACGCGCCTTGGTCATTCTCTGGCGGTGCTACCGCCGCCATGCCATTCAGGGTAGGCTGCCTGGAGTAGACTAGAGGGGCCATATATGCTAGTCAAAAACTGAGAGCGTTTATAATTTTAGCTACCTGCTTGTGCATACTGATCAGAACAGACCAAGAAGTGGAAAAGGGTATCAATTCCCTCTGATGCCGACATAATCAATTACCGGTTAATACCATATCACGAGCTTGGCCGTGCCACCAACAACTTCAATGAGGGTAACCTGATTGGATCTGGGACCTTCGGCAAAGTCTTCAAGGGCCAACTAGATGATTGGATCTGGGACCTTCGGCAAAGTCTTCGTCGCAATAAAGGTCCTCAACATGCAACATGGAGGAGCCTCCGCGAGCTTTGATGCAGAGTGCTGTGCTCTGCGCGTGGCTCGTCACCGGAACCTGGTGAGGATACTTAGCACTTGATCCAATCTTGACTTCAAGGCACTGGTGGTCCAGTACGTGCCAAAAGGCAGTTTGGATAACTGGCTATACTCCAACAACAGCCAGCGATGTTTGGGGTTCTTCAGGAGGTTAGAAATTATGCTAGGGGTGGCAATGGCGATGGAGTATCTTCATCACCAGAAGGTTGTCCTTCATTGTGATCTAAAGCCTACCAATGTATTATTGGATGATGACATGACTGCACACATCTCTGACTTGACATCTTTCGTCGTGCCAAGTTGCTGTTGGGCGATGACAACTCCATTGCAATGACAAGCATGCCCGGAACGATTGGCTACATGGTGCTAGGTATTACACTCAATCTCAAGGTTATTAAGTCGTAAAGTCAGACCAAGTCGCAAGAGGGCCGACTTGTAGACTAGTCGACCGACTAGTCGCGACTAACCACAACTAGTCGACAGCAGTTGGAAAGCCACAGAAGATCCCCACAGAAGATCCCGGTCTGACCGGCCTGCCCCGCCTGCCCGGCGCACTACTTGCTCGCCCTCTCCCTCTCCCTCTCCCTCCCAGCGGGTGCTCCCCCTCCCCCTCTCCCTCCCGGCGGGTGCTCCCCCTTGGCTCGGGCTCCCTACCCCCAACCCCTCCCGGCGGCAACACGGCCTCCCCCTCCCTCTCCGCTGCGGCTCCGGAGGCGGCAGCGACTCGGTCCAGGCTGGATCCGGAGCAAGAAAGGCTGGATCTGACGACGGGGACGCCCGGTTTCGAGGTTGGGGACGAAGCAGGGGAGCCCGGGGCACCGGATCCAGGCGGAGACGGAGCAGGGGAGGCCCGGGGCGGCGCGGGGAGGAAGCGAAGAAGGGAGATGGAGTACCTGGGGGCCGGCAGCCGGTGCGGTGACGCGGTCGGAGATTGTCAAGGCGAGGCGAGCGACTGCGGCGTCTGCTCCGCACCGCCAGGATGGCGACGCCGTGACATCCATGCCTCCTCCCCCTCCCTTCCAGCAAGTCGAGCGGCTAGCCATACTTGACTAATCGCGACTAATCGCCGATTAGTCGGCAAGTCGGGCGACTAGCCCTCCTAGTCGAGTCGATGGCTCTAGTCGGAAGCTATGCACCGACTTGTGGATTAATCGTCGATTAGTCGCGACTAATCGAGCAACTTAATAACAATGCTCAATCTTGTCAACAGACCAAGCCTTTACAAATGTAGAACTGTATCTTATTTTCTGTTTTTTTAAGTACGCGAAATGAACAGAGTGTGGATCAACCGGTAAAGCATCACGGGTGAGCGACGTTTTCAGCTATGGGATCATGCTTCTTGAGTAGGGATGGCGAGCGGTCACGGCAGGCACAGGTAGTAGTGCTCGTCCATGCCCGTGCGCCTATTTACTCCAAGAGCATGCCCGCCAAGGGCGGGATGGAAAAGAACCTCGCCCGCTGCCCGCGGGCATACCGTGTGCCCGCCAGGCGGCTACACTCCATTCAATTAGCAGCTCGTTACAAAGCCAGAAATGCACGTAACAACAACAGACAACCAGTATTTGGGGTAGTTAAACAATCAGTAGCAAAAAAAATCAATTATTTGCCACCGCAAAGATGTAGATTTTAGGATTTGTCACTCTACGTGTGAATAACATCTGATTCCGATGTCACGTATCATTGACACATAGATAACAAATCCTGAATGTACATATCTTTGACAATAGTAAATAATCAAATCTCCCAAGAAAAAACTGATCTGAGAAAAAAATAACAAAAGTTTTTCAGTATTTGGGCATCAATTTGCAAAGAAACATCACATAATGCACGAAACCAATGGAGAGATGTGGAGATGGATCCCGATGACGAACTTGTGACCGGCTAGTGGACAACGTCGCGTCCACTGGATCCCAGCGGTGGCAGCCTCTTCCCGAGGCGGCGTCGCGTCCACTTGATGAACACAGTGCGTGACAGAGCTAGACCAGGAGGGAAGGGAGAAGCAGCAGCAGTAGCAGGTTCCTACTCCACCGCGTGGCCGCTGGGATATCCTCCTCCACTTCGCGGTGATGCGGCCCACGAGATCTCCTCCTCCAATCCACGCTGGTGGGGAAGACGGCGGCTGGTGGGTAAGGGGAGGTGTCGCCGCCCATGGGGAAGGGGAGGAGAAGCCGCCACTGGTGGATTGGTTAGGGAGCGGGAGAGCAGTCGGGAGGGTGGGCTGAGGCGGTGAACCGGCCGCCGACGACCTGTGGATTGGAGAGAGAGCATGATCGAGAGCTAGTGCGGGAGGAGTGGCGGCGCAAGAGCGAGTGAGGGATCGGAGATGGTGGCGTTTTAGGGAATTTTTTATTAATTAATTATTTTTCAAATTTAATTTTAAAGTTAACCCTCGGCGCACTTTATTTCCAATTCTAAACACTGTCACGCCACCACCCGTGACGTGACAAAAAAATGCGTTTTTGCAGACTTATCCTATGGCGTGATAATATTGTTTTGTCACGCCATGAATGGTGGCGTGACCAAAATGGTCATAATTGGAAATAAAGTGTGTCGGGGGTTAATTTTAAAATTAAATTTAAAAAATGATTAATTAATAAAAAAAAGTTCTGTTTTAGGTTCTAGAGTAGTATGTTTTAGGTTTTAGAAATTTGGGTTTTATGATTTCATATAACTTGGAATGTGCCCTTCGCATCCCAAGTCTCGTTACTTGATCGCAAAAGTGTTATCTGAAGTAGATGTATTTTGTTACTGTCAGACGTGGTGTCTCACGTCTTACATTTTTTTGTGATAATAAGCCTACTGTCAACGACCACCAAAACTATCATTTGATTTACTGCATTAGACATCTACTTTTACTTGTATGCCAACAACACGTAGCCCTTGTTGCACTTGGACTGATTCACAAAATCCTAAAACATCTGATAACCGTTAGCAAAAATTCAATTTACGAAACCTAAACTTCTAATTTTCGAGACCTAAACCCTTAATTTTTGAGATATTTTTAGAACATATAAAATTCTAGAAAAAAATTTACACAATCAAGTCCACTATGTAAGGAGCCTTAAAAAAGATTTTCATAATATTTCGACCTCATTTTCTATATTAACAAATTTCTACAAATAGTATAATTAAATGAATTTTCAAGAAAAATTTAGAACGGCTAAAATTATGAAAAAATTAAACAAGCAAGTACACTGTGTCGGAAGGCTTCATAATTTTTTTAATAATTTTTAGAGCTTATTTTATATATTTTAAAATTCCTATAAAAGTATACTTAAATGGATTTTTGAGAAAATTTGCTATAGTGCTTCGCATGGTGTCCATGCGGTTTTTGGCGCTACAGTGCTCACCGCACGGTGACCGTGCGGCAGGGACTCTATCGCACGATGGCCGTGTGGCAGCGAACACGTGTCGACTCGGGACGACCTCTCGCGTGGTGACCGTGCGGTGGAGCACTATTTTTGCAAATGCCGCGCAACGAATGCTATTTTTGCTAATATACCGGCAAATTTGGCCAAAATCGAAGGGGGATAGGTTGCTTTAGGATTGGTGATAAACACATGGCATAATCTGGGAGAGGGTCTTCCCAAAGAATTTTTTTTCGACACTAGAGAGTAGGAGTGGGTATGGGTTTTTTTTTTTAGAGAATGCCGGCAATTTATTGATTATAAAACATCGTTACAAAGAGTCTCACAGATACACTCCGGTACACCATTACGAATAAAAGAGCTAACAGAATGCTCACAAGATCTAGCTAGAGTGGGTGTGGGGCCAAGGGGAGGGGTCTAGGGTTTTCCTTGATGGGCCCACCCATCAGTGTGGTTGGCGGGTAAACAGACGAAGTGGGCACGAGTAGAGCTCACCTATGTTTGTGCCTGGTTGCTTGTTGGGTAGAGAATTGCTTCCACTTTCATGCTCGTAGCTGTATGCAAAGAAAGAGGCTCGTGTCTGCCTCCGTTAGGGTTTTTACCCTGCAGGCACACGAGTAATCAGGTACAATTGCTATTCCTATTCTGGAGGCCTTCACGAGGAAAAGAACCCACTGATTCCAAGTTTGTTGGTGGGCTGAGCTTGCGGCAATGGGTTAGTCAAGCATTTCCTTCCAGGCTTATGGATGTCGTCGACCACAAATGTCTCTCAACTCTCAAGTGGAGACAAAAGCAATTGCTATGCTGACGATAGCAACTTGCAAGAGCCGTCCATCATCATCAACACATGCCTAGCATCCGTGATAGAGTTGGGCTTACGGTGCTCATCGGCTATACCTGATGAAAGAACCCCGATGAATGAGGTGGTGGTGAAGTTGAATAAGATCAAGATGGATTACTGTTCCCAACTGATACCACAGAACCACCTTCTGCTATCATGTCACCTAGAGCAGAAGATCATATACTTGAGCTAACAGCAACAAGAATAATGTACCATTTATGTAGTAGAAATAGATTCATACAAAGGCATCATTCAGACAACTTAGTAACAGGATGATCATCTACTTCTTGAGCTAACTACAAGAAGAATGTACCATTAATGTCATAGAGAGACAATTTACAAGGATGATACTAACATTCGATACTAACATTCCGACGTCCGATTTTGGGTCTTTACCGACTTGAGCCGCGCGTAACGAAAAATACGCGTTGGGTCAAACATAAAGAAATTGATTCGGTGGAACCAGCAGATTAACTCCATTGCAAGTCTGCAACCAAATAAATGTGATGACATCATGCAATTGATTTCTCTCTCTCCTAGCAATTGACTTTGTCTTTTCCTGCCACACATGCATGCAAACCGCCACACTTGCCGCGCTGCATGCAGCACTGTCGTCATCCGTAGTCTCGCAAAATTTGTAACATCGTCTTCGTGAAAAGTATGTAATTTTTTTTTTCTATAGGTACAATATTTTTTTCTACAGGTGCAACATTTGTAACATCTTTAGACAACAGTTACAATATCCTAGAACAACGGTTGTAACATCATCGGATAACGGTTGTAACATCACAAATCAAAAAACAATAAACATCTGGAAAAAAAAACGCGTTAGAAAAATTACAACATCGCCGTGAACCGTATGCAACATTTTTTTCTACAGATGCAACATTTGCAACATCCTCAGACAATGGTTATAACATCCTAGAATAATAGTTGCAATATCTCCGGACAACGGTTGCAATATCCCGAACAATAGTTACAATATTCTTATACAACAGTTGTAACATCTCCAGACAATGATTTTATAGATTTTTTTCTTTTTTTGAATTGTTTTGGATTTCTCGTATCTCGTCACCAAAGAAAAATACTATATGTTGGCAGTAGGCTCACTTTTGCTGTGTACGTAACTCAACCACTGTATACAGTTTTTTTTTTTGTTCAGTAAGTATATGCAATAGAGAGAGAAGGGAGTCGATGAAGAATTTACCGCTATTAAATGAGCGTACGGGAACAGACGTCCGTGTGATATGTTTCCCAATTTACAGAGGCATCGTTTAGACAACTCTCGGTTTACAGGTTTGTTGGCAGATGTTCTTCCAACTTCCAAGTGTTTTGAATTTTCCTACTCTGTTTTGATAGATGCGACAGGATGTGTTTGGCAACTCACTTATGTTAAGGGGCTATTGGTTCTGAATGTGATAAATCTTTAGAACCTAAGCACTGATATTTTTTTGACGTAAAAGCACTGATATTAGGACAGAGTCTAAAGATTTTCCCAAAATTAGCCCATCTTCTACCAAAGCTAGGATTATCCACCATGTCGCCAGAATAGACACGTACACATGGGATACCCACCGGACCTAAAGAGCATAGCAACCATACTTCTTACTGATTTCAAAGGTGAAAAGAAGGCTAAGAAGCCCAGTGTCTGCTCTTCCGCACAACTAAGGAAGCATTCACTCTCCAATCATCACAAGACAAAGTGGGAGATTGGGAATGAAGCACCCAAATTACTTCTGTTTCAAATCGATTTCGTGCCCCTACAATTTCGAGCACCAAAACAGAACACCGGAAGTTGATAATTCGATCAAGAAGGCTTATCGTGGACACCGTCCTAGATGAAAAACCTAGCTACGAATTAATCTGTGCAGTTCCATCGCATTACGATACAGCTACAAACTACTAGTACCAAGAAGGAAACAAAGTAGAGCACGGACGAGAAAACTTAGCTGTGCAATTCCATTTCCATCGCATCAACGTACCTGGCTGGCTGGTGGCGGCGGAATGGAGTCTGGCCGCCGGGAGCCTACGAAGACGGACGGAGAAGAAGCCAGAAATGAGAGGAAAGGTAAGACGGGCACGGTTAGGCTAGATCAGATTCTGAAGCCGGGCTTGGCCTGGCCTTGGGGTGACTGAACCAGACCAACCGTTTGTCCATGATGCAGAGCGGGAGGGGGAGAGAAGGGTGGGAGCAAGCAACCATAGGCCAGTCCAACTGCTATAATATCCTTGCTAATTACATGTTAAGTGAGTTTATTTGTGATTTTTTCGGGATTTTATCCCCTAAGCCATCATTGAGTTTATCATGTTTGAGGCATCAGCCCAGCAGATGAAGTGATCGACATACCGTTCTTCTTCGGACCGAATTTTGGGAACAGTGTGCTGGAATATCATAAGGCGCCAACAGAGCAAACATTGCATAGGAAGACAGATAACTGGGTTTCGATTTCAGTAACAGGCACAACTAGCACCCTGTAGCAAGCTAACATCTATACCAGTGGACGCCTTTTAGCAATCGATCTAGTGTAAGCCCACCTTACAGGACTACTACATTATTGGTTCTGAGGCCCCCCAGAGCCTGGCAATTACAAGAAGTACCCACTCAACTCCAAGACATCCCAGTCCAGTCTCTGATATGCAGTAGGATCAACATCCTTGTCGATCACCAGATGTGTAGTTTCACAACCGACCCACTTGACGATGATCCACATTCCACGGCAGCTGAGCCTGGGCACAAGGCTGCAGCGTTTACCTTCTTGCAGCCATAGCAACCAGAATTGCCATCGTCCTCGCACACAAATGTGAATACAGAACAACTGGGTTGTTATAATCCGTGCGCAATCTGGCCTCACTTGTTCATAAATTTCCATGAGCTGTGCTGAAAGATGGCCTGTAGCTGTTTTGCAATGTTGCTTTCAGATGTTTGACAAGATAGTGAACGGCCTTGCACCTTTCAACTCTTGTTGGTTGCTGTGGAAGGAATGAGTTTTTCATCTGCTTACTGGAATTAAAGACTACTTATGCTCATGACTTCAAGACAGGTGAATAAGTGCATCTTCAAAATCAACAACACCACCACTGCATTTTGGAAGAAGAGAGCGAAGCATTAGAGAGCAACAAATAAGAGTGGTCTCAGAAGTGCTGAAATAAAAGGTAGTTGTTAATCACTAAACTCACCCTGTCTTTAGCCAAAACCCATCAAAAACTGCAAATTCATGATCTAAACAACAGTCATGTCTCCACCTGCTATCAAATAAAATTTGTTGGTGTAGACTAAACCAATGGATGTAAAAATGAACCGAAATGACAAAAGTTCTTCAGATAGACTTACCACACATATGATAATCAACCAAATTCAAGCAGTTCCATACAGAAACATGTTGCCTGCAAGATTTATGATATTAGGAAAATTGCAAAACAAGAAAAAGGAGAAGAGAAGTAAAACCAGTATATCCAGAAGATGTATGGTAATCTAGAATGTCAAGCTTCAAGATACATCACTAATTCATACCTTGACCAAGGATAAGGACTGAATCCTTGGAGATAGGTACAATGCCCTGAACCTTTTCACTCATAAAGATTGCTTCAATAGCTGTAGGAAAACAGAAGTTAGAATCATGAGGAAAAGAGGGTTATGATGTAAATGTTAGACAGCATCATAGACTACTTAAACCAAATGAGCTTAGTGCCTTAGTCAATGGAAATATATGTGAAAAACAGCCAATAAAAAGAACAAGTAGGTTGTCCTACTCTTTTGAACAATTACTTTGTGTATTGGAGTACTGGGAATGACCTTACGAGGTTAAACATGCACAACCAGGCAAACCGGAAAAGGTTTGAAGTTTGATGCAACCAGTACATGACTTAATATGTAACGCTGCTCTCTTTCGGAAAGTAACTTAGTATTATAAGGTCTGGAATGACCTTATGATGTTGGGCCACTCATAATATAATTTCCATATTTCAATAGGCAATAAATCCAGGGAAATACTAAGAAATTGTCAATAACTACACGTTTTCTGAAGATCTGGTTAAGAATTAAAATGATTAACAACAGGAGCATATAGGACAAAAGAACTATGTCAATGCTACAAACCTGAGAGATTAATGGTTGCTAATTCCCTTTCTCCATCACCATCTCCTTTGTCGCTGTTAGGTGATTCAACATCAAATGCTGACATTATGTGTATGGAATGTCCACCATCTGAAACCCAAAAGATTTGTGTCTCTGCACAAACACTCTGAACACATTTATTAATGAAGTAAACCATCATGATGCAAAAACAACAAAGCCAGGACAAAAACTCACTTGTAGAGCTACTTGGAAAGACAGCGAACAATTGCACTTTCATGGCATAATGCAAACAGTAGGTACGGATATTTTCACAATATCGCTTGCTGGCAGCTTCTGAGACCATTTCTGTGTTTGGAAGACTGAAGACATGTAACACTCCAGCTGAATCAAGTACCAAAAACTTGTCCTTGGAAAGAGGATGGATTAAAACAGCTTTCACTGATTTTATCAATTCTACGCCACCTTGTGAGTTACTATCCTCATAATTAAATGCCAAAAAGAAAGAGCAATAGCTCCCTGAATTCTGTTTTACCCTCAAAGTTGTAAGCTTACCTGAAAGAATAATTTTGGACCACATATTAGTTGATTTTGCTAAAATGCAGCTGCAAGCAATGCAAGTAAAGAGTTAAATACCTTATTCCTAGTAAATGTACAACTACTAACTCCAGCAGCAGTACAAATGTACAATTCAATCGTAAGTCTGTTTTTGTTATTAGTATTTCCTGCAAGTTGGCACGTTCGAAAGGAACCAAATATGAATTGCTGTAGAATTATCTAAGAATGCTAATATGATATACAGTTGACATGGTTGGGTTGCTATGATGCACCGATATGCGATACCGGTAAGACGGTACGGACACGGCAATACGGTGATACCCTATATAGATATTAAAAATAGTAAAAATATAAAATACGATACTTGATAAGTTTCAGTCAAGGTCAGTTGACGATACAATAGAACATAACCATGAGCAAAAAGTACCTCAAATCATGTTGCAATATCAGTTACAATTTAGTTTCTTAAAATGGAGAATAATTTAGTGGCTGCTCACATAATATACTATGGATCATGGAACATTCAAAACAACAGGAATGTTTTTTTACCCATGTGCATTACCAAATTGTTTTCTCCAATTGAAGTGTAAGATATGCACTACAAAAGCTTAACAAGGGGGAATACCAAACATATGTATAAGCCTAAATAACATTTACAGCATTAGTTCTCTTTAACACTGAATATATATTCAGGCAATAAAATTATGTACCTCAAAGCACTGAATGTGGTTCAAAACTAGGCAACCAGACATATCAAGTGGGCTGAGCTTGAATTATGGGCTGTATTGAGGTATCGGGAAGTGTCGGTTTTTTGTTTTCTTTTTTTTTAAAACATAAATTTTTCCGATACTTCCCGATACGTATCGGCACCAATCGGAGCCGTACTCGTATCCGATATGTATTGGGATATTGGTACGTTGTTGGTCAGGAGCATCGGTGCATTAGAGTTGGGTTGTAATGGTCATTCCCTCACAAGACATCCTCTAAAGAAGGCAGTCCTTCAAGAGACTAGTGGTGTCAGAAAAATGTAATAATGTACAAATGCTGAATTTTTGCCTCTCCCCCCAACTTTGTGTACCCACATTCTTCCTACCTGTTGGATTTTCTTTCTTTCTTTCATCTTTTTCTTTCTTTTTTTATTGTGAAGCCAGCAATTTATACCCATAGACCAAACACATGCAATGGTCACCGTCTCTGCATGGACTTGCCTCCAAATCCAATTAAAGCTACGCATCTTGTGCACACTATAAAATTGCCATTTACATTAACAGCCCCTAATAAATATGGCATGCAACGCATGTGTGCACCTACCAGTAACTATAAGCACAACAATGTTAGAACTTAGAAGCAAAATTATCTTGCATTTAAAACCATGCTTGTCACGGCGTCGCCAAGACATCGCCTTGGCGTCCCAGCGGTGCGGAGGGGACACCGCGGAGGCTCACCTCTCCTTGGCCATCTAGGCGGGTGCCCAGGTTGGCACGGCATCCACGATGTACTTCTGGGCGGGCGCCTTACCACATCTGCCCCGGATAAGTGAAGGCCTGAAGGGCCGCTTCGGGGACTCAAGCCGTCAGGAGCAAAGACCGGAGTGAGCTTAGAGCGAAGGCTTTGCTCGTGGGAAGTGAAGCCGAACCCTAGTTGTTGCCGTCTCTCACCGCGTCGGTCGCCAGGTACACCATGCCGACCTCCACTCCCTCCCTCCCGCAGCCCGCCGCCATTCCCGCATTACCGCCGCCCCTCACTGCGCCGGCCCGTCATGACTCCCTCCCTCCCGCACTCCCGCCGCACCGCCTCTGCTTCCTCTGATCCTCTCTGCTAGACTGCTACTGAGCTCCTTACCTAGCCTTGAGGACGCCATGGCGTCATGGCGCTTCTCAGGCGCCGTGGTCGCCAAGCACGCCATGACAACCATGTTTAAAACTCCTCTAAAAGTTATCGGTCAGATGATAGTATTATGAGGATCATTTTTATAAGAGATCAAGCTTGTAGTTTTCACTACATGGTTGCAAAGAAAATCCAAGTGGATTTTAACAATCTGATAATATGTTATCTGGAGTCCATCCAAGTAAAAATTAGCATGTGGTACATAAAGTTGTTTATCTTTATCAAACTTCGAGTCTAACAATGATTAGGTTTAGTCGCTTAGATACAAATTAGTAAGTTCAAATACATTTTGCTCATAATATGAGGCTGAGACAAGACAAGAATAAACATTATCTAAAATTATAAATCCTTTGCCAAACTTAAAGTCATACTAATACAGAAAAATACTTTTCCAGACTTTGCTGCTTCGCTGTTGGATATGCATAAAGAGACCATGACTGATTCAACAAACACAGTAAGTAAAATGTTGGCACAAGAGTACTGCACCATTAATTTAATGGAAATAACCTAATCTTCCTTGTTTGCAATTGAAAAACAAAAGTGAATTGAATAAAGGCATTTCCTATTTCATCATTTCCTCTGCCACAGTTATCATCTTGAACATCCTAAGTGAACATTCCAATATAAAGCCATACATAACAAGGCAACGACACTGCTGCACAGATTATACCTAGCTTATATCCCCATTCACTTTTATCATTGTAAGTGTAAATCAAATGCTGTCTAGTTGTAGTTCACCAAGCTAGCGCTTCCTTTTTTTCATACTATAACACAGGATCACCGAATAGAATCAAAGCTTCAAGTAAAGCGGGAAGTACTCACAAGTGGAGACAGCTTCTCCTTCACCACCTCCCCCGCCAGGATCACGCCCAACCGGCACAACCAACCCATTAAGAATCCCGTTCTTCTTGTGCAAGCTCGTCCTTCCTGCTGCCCCAGTACCCTCCTTCCTCCCCTCCCTATCCCTGCCACCCTTCATCAAACCCCTCAGCGGGAACACGCGCACGCCACCAGCCTCGCCGAGCAGCAGCCTCCTCATGGCGACCTCCATCGCGTACACCGGCCTCGCCGGGTCGAGCTCGACGACCGCGCACTTGTGCAGTTCCACCGTCCGCCCGTCCGCGGCCATCCTCGGGGCGAGAACCCAGATCTTCCCGGCGGCCAAGGAGAGCAGCGCCACGGCGTTGACACCGCCCGCTAGGCGGACACCGAGGCCGAACGGGAGGCCGCGGAGGGGCAGGCCGTAGGCCGACACTTGGCGCTTGAAGGAGAGCGGGGCGGGGGCGAAGCGACCGGAGGCGAGGGAGTAGGTGCGGAGGTGGAGCGCGGGGGAAGAGGGGGACGGGTGCGCGGAGAGGAAGAGGAGGTGGGAGGAGGGGAGCAGGAGCGCGAAGCAGGCGGCAGCCGCGAGCGGGGCGGGGACGACGGTGGGAGCGGGCGAGGCGGAGTCGGGGGTGGGAACGGGGAGGGAGGGGAACAAGCGGGCGGAGGAGTCGGGGAAGAGGAGCGCGAGCGCGCGGGATGGGGAGGGGGGCGGCGCGAGGAGGAGCGAGGTGGGAGGCGAGGGGGCGGGTGTGAGAGGGAGGCGGTGGGCGTTGAGAGGAGGAGGAAGCGGTTGCGGCGACGGAGGAGGAGGAGGGGGTGAGGGTTGCGGCGGAGGAGGCGGCGGCATGACCACCGCCGGTGTTTGAGGGGGGTGGTGCGGCTACCGGGCGGAACGAAGTGGGCTTGACCTGTATATGTATGTACGTATGTGTATGTATGTAGATCGGGTTTTCCTCCTAGCTACTAGCTAGAGTCCGATAGTGTCCTGCCATGTTAGGCTCTGGCCTGTTTGGTTAGGTTTCAGTTTCCGGCTTTTGGCCGAGAAAGCTGGAAGCCAAATCAAACGGTCGGCTTTTCGAAGTGGTTTTTTCAAAGCTGCTTTCTCATTGAGCATGCGGAAGCTGAAAGCCGCCCGCGGGGCGCTTCTGTCGCTTCCCGCAGCCGTTGTTACCAAATTACCCTCGACGTTTGGGGTAATTTACCCGCTGATTGCCATCGCACAAAACCCCCTCTCCTCCCTCCCCTCGCGCCCGAAACCCTAACCCTTCCCCTGTGCCCTTAGCTCATTCCTCCCACGCTCGCCTCGTCCTCCTCCCGAAGCGCCCCCGAGCCCCTCCTCTTCCAACTCCCCACCAGCGCCGCCCCTCCCCACGCGGCCGAGCCCCTCCTCCTCCTCCCCGACGCGCACCTCCACCCCGGTGCCCTCCTCCCCTGTGGCCCCAAGCCCCTGCCGCCCCCAAGTGCCCCCGAGCCCCTCCTCTTCCTCCTCCCCGTCGGCGTCGCCCCTCCCTTCTCCTCCCCACGCGGATGAGCCCCCCCCCACGCGGCTGAGCCCCTCCTCCCCCCACGCGGCGACCCCCCTCCTCCCGCGCCGGCCCCCTCCTGCTTCCCCGCCATGCACCTCCTCCCACGTCAGCCCCCTCCTGCTTTCCCGCCACGCGGCGCCTCCCCCGATCCGACGCGCCCCTCCGCCTCCCTTGACCCAGTGCCGCTCCTCGTCCTCCCCCTGCCACCGCCTCCTGCCTCCACCTCTCAAGCTGCCGCGGACCTCCCCCTCCTCTCCCCCGAGCCACCGGCGACCTCCCCCTCCGCCTCCCCCTGAGCCACGCAACTCCTCCTCCCTTCTCTTCTTCAGCACATCAAAGATAGCATATTTTTCCAAGTTCTTGTATCTAATTTTGATTCCATGATGCCACTGGAATTGCTACATTATTGCCTGAAAATTGGCTTCCTTGGAAGAATTGCTCTTTTGCAGATTGTTGAGCAGAGGATTTGTCTTGTGCTTGCTATTACTTGTCTGCTTGTTTTGAGTGTAGATTGATGCTTGCCATAAATCTCAAACTAGTTCATCATTTCCATCAATACATATGCATCTTGATTTGAGTGTAGATTATTCTTCATAGTGCTTGAAGAATTTGTGTTACTAAATGATATATGAAATGTGCTCATGTACAATTCCACTTGATTTCAAATGATGCCTGAAATCTGAGTGCATCAATTTTTTTAGTGCAAAGTAAATCAATTCATGAAGAATTTTGCATGTCAATTATTTCAATCATGATGCTTGCCATGTTGTATTAAAGATTGTCACTATGAAGATAAGTGTGAATATATGCCTTGCACAGTTTATTTTGGGATGTCGATGATCATTGATCAATCATGATGCTTGCCATGTTGTATTAAAGATTGTTATAATACATGCAGAGATTACTCCTTTCTACTCTGAGTTAGCATAAGTGAAAATATTTGTTTATTGTCTGGATAATACACAATTTTGCATGTTAATTATTTCATTTGTGGGATGTACACTCTTTTTTTCATGTGATCTGGTTCTTGTTCATGTGAGTAGTAATTGTCTGTGAGTCACCACTTTTTTTAGATCTAGTAGTTGGTAAATGTTTCTGTGAAATTTTGTACTGAGCAATTAGACATTAGCTAATATTGTTTGAGCAATTAGACAACATGATATTTGTACTGAAAAGTGATGAACGAGTAGACCACATGAATGCCAATAGTGTTTACTTCTTGTTCATATCTCCTCTCTTTAGTGCCTTTTGAACTGAAAAATGATGAGTGGGTACAGT
Source organism: Ampelocalamus luodianensis (assembly GCA_036346255.1). Classification (NCBI taxonomy): domain Eukaryota; kingdom Viridiplantae; phylum Streptophyta; class Magnoliopsida; order Poales; family Poaceae; genus Ampelocalamus; species Ampelocalamus luodianensis. The sequence goes on from CM070618.1 coordinate 66,441,032, forward strand.
GTGAAAAGGAACTACTTATGTTAATTATTTTCATGAATGCATGATTATGCTGCGGCCTCATATTTCTCAATGAATCCTTGATATGAATGCTGCTGCAGTAGTGTTTTGACTTGATAAGGAGCTATCAACATTGTTGTGCGTAGATGCTATATTTGTCTAATGAGGCTAAACATGGATCAGCCTGTTGGAGATTTTTAAACAACCCTTTATCTTCCCTACTGTGAATGATGTATTTGTGTGAATTGTTACTTCTTTATTTTGGGGGTACATGTGAGGGTGGAAGTGCCTAACACTGTCGATGCCAATCCCAAGCTGGAAAAAAGTGGAGGGGGCATGAATTATTTATGTAATAATTATTTTTAATAATTATTTGTTGTAATAAATGTTTATTGTAATAATTATCTGTATTTTTCTTTTTTCCATGAAATAATAGTTGATGAAAAAATTATGTGTATTCATTATTATTGTAAATGAAATAATTGTTGTATTCATTATTCACTGTAATAATTGTGTGTAATAATCACTTATTGTAATAATTATTTATGTAATAATTGTTCATAATAATTATTTGTTGTAATAAATATTTATTGTAATAATTATCGTTAAATACGCTAATTGTGGTTTATTGCGTTGTTTACAGTATATTGTCGTTCATCGCGATCAATATTGGTAGTTATCATTTATTACGGTAGTTTTCGTCAATTACGATAGTTCTCGTCAATTGCGTTAGTCATTGTTAATAGTCATCAATTATTGTTAAATACCGTTAAATGTTGTTAAATGTCATCAAATATCGTTTCATGTTGTTAATTGCATTAAACGACATCAAACAAGCTATTATTGTTCTCAGGGGCATTTTAGACATTTCTCATCTCGGAAGCTGCAGCCAGCCTATCTAAAAGCCAGATAGCCAAACACTCAATCAGAAAAACCAAGTCGTTCAGCCCGTAGCCAGAAAGCCCTGCAGCACAACCAGAAGCCACTTTTCAGAAAAGTACACTCGAAACAAACAGCCCTCTGTTTGGTTAAGCTTCTACTTTGAGCTTCTCAGCGGGATTAGGAGGAGCTGAGCCAAACACCTATAGCTCCAAAAACATATATTCTTGGAGCAACTAGAATTGGGAGCAATTTTGTACTAGTAGTTAGGAGTGACCCAGGCGTTGATTCTCTCAGGGAGCCGCACCTCCGAAATACTATTGCCCTTAAAAACTAATGAATATTACCCGCATTTTGCCATCCATTCACCCCTTCTGCTCTGCATGGCCGCACCAACCCCTTCCCCATTTGCACTTCTTGGCACACGGAGGAGTCCCGCACAGGCGACCGCATGAGGTTAGCAAGGTCCGCTACTCCGACGACTAGGCGAACACCGGCAGCCATAGCGACGTCGGTGACTTCCGGACTTCTCTCATCCCCTTAAGGTCAGCATCCGCCACCGCCCTTAGCCCTATCTCCTCCCTCCACATAAAAACCCTAACCGCCGCCACCCTCAACCCTTGCTCCCGCCGGGCCCTCAAACTCCACCACCACTGCCCTTCTTCTCGGCCGCCGTCGTCGCCCTTATCAGTGGTCTTTATTAAGTCAAAATACCCTTCTTCCCCACCTTCTTCGCCGCTGCCGTTTCCCAAGCACCGCTGGTCGGCTCCTATGAAGGTAAGGTCTCTATCTGGGCATCCCCCTTGCCCTCCCTTGTCCTCCTAGATTCAGATCTACACTGGCTCTGTACATTTTCTTTGTATGTCTCGTTTCCTCCCTTTCATTTCTTGTTTGAACAAATGATGCTGCTGGTTGAGATGTAAAGTGGGATGTAAAATTTGTGGCCTAGAAATCTAGATGTATTTTAGTTGGTTGAGATGTAAATTGCAGATGCTTGCATGTCCCATTGTTTCCATAGCATCATGGTACTTTCTGAGTCACTGAAATGTTGTTGCCCATGGAGCAATGTGAGAGGTAAAGTCGATTGATGTGCTTGAAGAAATCTGTGAATTTGTGAATGTTTTGTTTGGTTTCATGCTTCTATGAATTTGTGAATTTTTTATGCTTCAATGTATATCTATATTGTATGTGTGGTGCTCGGTGTTCTTGCTGGGAGAGAAGTGATTAAGCACTGAGGTCGAGTGAATGTATAGATCTCTATATTCAGAAGCGGGAACTTCTTTGTTTTTGCTAGAGGAAACCTGAACTACAATTATGGTGAAGCACTCAGAGAGGACGGCTCTGTTGTTAGTTCTTGGTATTCTGTAGACATTTGTATTGTTAGACATTTGTATTGTCAGCCGATTATGTTCAATATTTCTATTGTTCTTGGTATTCTATAGTATCATATTTGTTGGGATTGTTCTGTTCTTTTGTCGGAAACTTAGATGGTGGTGCCTGGGCTTTGTTTGGTTTCATCATGCATCTCGAACTCTGTATTTGAATATAGGTAGACTTCAAAGGGCACTGATGGCCAACTCCAGTTTGTGCTAAAGATGCAAAGTACTAGTCTTGCAATATATGGCCAAACAAATTATCTGTGACACTCATGAACCATGATGATACTTTATTTCTGAATGTTTTGTTTGGTTTCAATGCTTCTGTGATTGATGATTTGTTTGGATAATAATTTAGAAGTGTTCTATAGCATTGAAGTATGCACTGTTGTTTGATCGTTTTATTTATCTTGAGAGATTTCAGATGGCTGATAATGTTGAGTGGAACGACGAGAACACTAGGATAGTATGTGAAATAGCATATAATTAATAGTTGAACAAGTAGAAGTGGGCAATCGCCCGAATACCCATTTGAACAACCCAGGATGATGGACAAACTATTTATGATATACTTGTGATATTTTGTGGTCTTTTGTTATAACTCATTTAAAATTTCAATACTTGTACGAAATAGTATTTAATTATCATTTGAACACTTATACGATATGAATGCAATATCTCAAACTTCATATATCGTAGCGTAAACAATACAAAATTTGATTATACACAATCAATGGCTATACATCAATTCGTTATTTGCCAACAGTTGTACTCCATCATGAAGTGTAAATGCAATGTAACCTTGCATTGTGTTGGACCGAAAAGGCGACTAGAGGGGGGATGAATAGGAGCACGATCTCTTTTTCTCCCAAATTGAATTCAATACGAATCTCACTCCAATAGCTATGAAAGCTATGAAGATCAATCAATCATGCACAGCGGAAGACTTGTATTGAATCAACTCAAAACCCAAGTAAAATCAATACGAAACCAAAACAGAAGACTGGCGGTCCGACCTCTCACGGGCGGTCGACCGGTTGGCCTAGCGGTCAGACCACTGAAATCGGTCAGACCTCTCGCTCGGGCGGTCAGACCGCTCGTTCGATGAACAGTGAAATCAGCCCGACAAATCGAAACGCAAATTGATCAAACTTTTGATTCGTGCGTCCAAACTTCGTGAAACTTGACACAAACCTTCCCAAGGATGTCAGGAACCTATTCCAAGCAACGATCGTGATGATCCTTGCTCAGGTTCAGACCTTTTCCCGTTTGAGCGAAGTTAGGTCAAAAACCGAGTCAAAACGAAAATATGATCTTGAGACTTGCACGTGGGTGATTGATGATCTTGATGATCCTAGATGTATTCTCACACGTCACAGCAAGCTAGATCACGTCCAGAAACTACGCAAAAACTCGCGGATCAAAAAGGACTCAAATCATCAAATAGAGAGAACGAAAGCGAAAGAACTCATCTTGAAGAGACTTTCTTTGGATTGATTTGATATGATATTGGTTCACAGCCACTCCATCAATGGATGACAAAGACTCAATACATGAGCACGAAATCAAATCCAACTCTCTAGAACCCTAACCTCCGCTCCTCCTCTCCCTAAGCAAATTAGGGTTTCAAAAACAATGAAAGGGTCGAAAAACCAGTGGCCGGGTGCAGCCACCTCCTCCTCTATTTATAGTGGAGGCCTAGGGTTTCTAAAAGAGTCTCCTAATGGGCCCCGTTAAGGCCCAAAACAAGCGGGTGACACACGCACGCATTTTAAAGCGTCGTGTTCATATTGTCTGGCACTCGCTGTTCGCCACGTGTAGGTTGATCCAACGACTCATCATGTCGGCAAGTCTCTCCCATCCGGCTCCCACCGAAACCACCATGGCACTTGCACCGACCCCCGCGCCGCTTGATTCAACCAGTCGCACCGAACTGCCCGTTCGGTCATCTTTGTCCATCTTGCACCATACTTGAGTCCAATGACTTCACCCGGCATCGTCGATCGTTTTGAACCTCAGCTCTCCAAGCCTAGTCCTGATCATCCTCGCCGTTGACCGTCGTTGATCACCAAGTAACCTGCACAACAATAGACAAGCAAATCGAATTCGGGAACAAGTTCTTCACAACTTGACCCACGTTAGTCAAAGCATGCATCATGCAACACATATGACATGAAACCCATGAACTTGACCTAACAAGCAACCATCGCCGCCACACGGGCTGACGACATAAGTGAAAACCGGTCAAACCGCCACCTTGGCGGTCGATTACATCACGGCCCGATCGCCAATCAAGGCCGGCTCGATCGCCACCAAAGGACTTAGCCAAAATTTCAACACCAAATCCGCAACCTCTCGGAAATTTAAAACGAATAGAACTTTTGGTGGAGGCTCCAAAAATTATAGGACCAAGTGCGATGAGAATCTCCTCACTTGCCTACACCTCTATTTTTGGCCCGATCTCAAACTCAATGCCACTCAACTTGCCGGTCCGACCGCTCATCGGCGCCGGTCGATCGCTACCAAATCGATCGGACCGCCACCGGCGGTCGGATCGCCAAGATAATTCACGAGGCATGGGCGGTCCGACCGCCACCAAAGCCGGCCGATCGCTTGAGACTGACAGAATCCTGAACTTTGTCGAAACCTCGTGTTTCCGCAAACCTTCAACGTCATTGCCAATTGTCACATCATCCTAAGATCATGAGCATATCCCCATGATATCCACAATCTCCCCCTTGATGAACACATTGACAATTCCCAACAAATGCAAGTTTTGAGGTTTGAAAAGTAAAAACTCAACGTTTTCGCGCAAAGGCACAACTTGGTCCATATGCAAGAGAAAGCAATGAAAATGACCAAGCTGGCTTCAGAATAGCATCGGCAAGTGAAATAAGGCAAAAGAAAGCAAGAAAGCTTCAATTTCCAAAGATGAGTAAAAAATCTCACTTAAGGTCCATATGAAAGAACAATTGTTCGATATGACCTTTGATCATCGTGAGGATCAAGAATTGCAATTCAAGTTCAGAAAGAGCAATAAGACCATAAGAATGCAAATAAGAAACTCCCCCTCACTATGATCCTCAAATTTCAGAAAACTTCAAATTCTCCAAATTTTCTCCCCCTTTTTAATACTTTTAAAACTTCTCCCCTTTACACATCTTGAAATATCTTCTCCCCCTTTACACATCAAGGAATCACGCCTTCCTCTCGTCCAGAGATAACAAATGCAGAATGAGGAAAAAGCATAAAAAGGAGCATGCATGAAATGCAATGGAGTGGCTTCATATTTTTGTATTTTTCAATTTTGATTTCAAGAAGCTTTGGAGATTACCCAAAAAGAACAAGCTAGCATTTCTAATATTGCACAAACAACATATCAGCCTGAAAGCGCTAGCAAGATCATGATAAGACATATATAACAAAGCTAAAGCTAGAAGGCTCAATATAAAGCAATGAATTTTAGCATTTTAAGCAAAGCTTCAAATCTAGCAAGTCCATCAACAGGGATCCTAAGATGATGCTGGCCATGTCAAAATGTCAATGTGAGACTAAGAAGCTAACAATGACCACATTAAGAGACAAACAGGTCCTGAATTGAATCAGTTTGCTCAATTTTTCTCAAACGCCCATTTTTCAACAGTTTATCATTTGCAATGAATATTGAAGTTGATTAAATGTATATCTTAGTGAAGAAGATCCTGGACTAGGAGCCATACACAAACTCTTCCTAAGCTTCTACCAATTTTGATAATTCATTTTCTTATCCATGTGCTAGATCTCAAGCCTTGCGCGACCATCTTAAGCGAGAAAAGAGCTTAAAAGAATGGTCTAGGTCATCCAAAACTCCCCGAGTTCATGCCTAGTGCAATGGCAAGCCGTCTCATGAGAAAGAATTGGTGAGATCGGTTTTTCGCACAAAGAGACCTCCTTTTTTGTTCACAAGAGCAGATTTAGATTCTTAAAAGAACAAGAAGCTCAAGTAATGATCAATACTAGATTCAAGAGCTAACACCGCAATTTTGACAGGAGCCAATGTCACAAAAGGAGCACTAATTGCGCAACTAGCTAAAACATCCACAAATTGCAGTTTTTAGTTCAAGTTGTCTTAAAGTTCTAGCTCATTTAGCAAAGACTTAGCTACACATATGAAAGCATGATAATTCTAGCAAGTCAAAGAACTAGACATGGTATTGAGCAGAATTGAAATACTAAAGCTCAAGAGGGTAATAAGCAAAACTTCATCAATTTTAAAAGATAAGCAGAAAAGCTTATATTACAATGCATCTTTTTGGATTTTCATATAAATGCAATATGATACAATGAGATGCGAGAAGAACTAAAAAAACCTAAAAGATCAAAAGTTCAAAAGAAGATCAAGAAAGATCAAACTCCCCTCAAACCAAACCGTAGGGATAAATTACCCTAACTCACTTCTCAAGGTGGCAAACCTAGTTGGATCTAAAGGCTTGGTGAGGATATCAGCCAACTGAGCCTCGGACTCCACGAAATGTAGCACAATATCACCCTTCTCGACATGATCTCTAAGAAAGTGATAGTGAATGTCTATATGCTTGGTACTAGAGTGTTGCACAGGTTTTTAGCAATGTTAATCGAAGTGTTATCACGTAAAAGAGGAACACTATCAAAAGCCAACCCAAAATCCTTAAGAGTGGACACCATCCACAAAATCGACTACAAAGAACTAGCAAAGAGCTACATATTCAACAGATGGATTGTGCAATGTAAGACGCTTCTAGAAGACCAAGAGACAAGAGAAGTGCCTAGGAAGTGACAAGTGCACGAGGTACTCTTCCTATCTAGCCGAAACACCGCAAAATCGAATCGAAAACCCCGAATGGACAAAGAAGAAGAGCAGAATACCAAATACCATCTTGGAGGGTAGAGTGTAAATACCGAAGATGCGCTTAACGGCTTGGCGATGGGAAGTCTCGGAGACGCTGAAACCTCGCATGCAGGCGCATCGTGAAGTGGATGTCCGGTCTTGAGGCCGTCAAATGCGAAGGGAGCCAATCATGCTGCGGTACTCGCGTTGATCCATGGCTTCTCCTTCCTCATCCGATCCAAACCGTCGGTCGCCATGGGAGTGGCGATCGACTGCGATCACCCATCTCAAGCGCTTGAGCGGGTCCTTGGTGTACTTCGTCGATGGATGAAGATCCCTTCCTTGCATTGCTTGATTTGAAGCCCAGAAAGTAGTTGAGTTCTCCCATCATACTCATCTCAAATTCCACGGACATGGTCTCGTAAAAGCTGAAACAAGAGCATGAGAAGAACCACCAAAGATAATATCATCTACATAAATCGAGCAAGCGGAAGTCATTGCACGCCTAAGGATGAACAGGTCTTGTCTACCTTACCCATCTCAAAATCATTCTTAGCGTAAAGGTCTTAAGTCTATCATACTGTGCTCTAGGGCTTGCTTAAGACCATACAAGGCTTTGGATAGCTTGAAAACATTATGTGGATACTTGGGATTCTCAAAGCACAGGGGTTGCCTAACATACACTTCCTCCTCTATAAAACCATTTAGAAAGACACTCTTGACATCCATCTGATAAAGTCTAAAGCCCTTAGAAGCGACAAATGCAAGCGAGTAATGCGAATGGCTTCCAATCTAGCAACAGAGCAAATGTCTCATCAAAGTCTAACCCTCAACTTGGCTAAAACCCCGAGCTACCAATCTAGCCTTGTTTCTAACCACATAACCATCCTCATTTTGTTTATTTTTGAACACCCAACGGGTTCCTATCATATTATGACCACTAGGAGGTTCTACTAGATTCCAGACCTTATTCCTCTCAAAATTCTCTAACTCCTCATGCATGGTATTGACCCACTAGAATCGGATAACGCATGTGATATATCGCGGGTTCGAAAGAAGCAACAAATGCGAATGAGAGTAGAGACTCGGATCGTGATACTGGAGCGAGTGACTCGCTCATTAAGATTACCAATCATCCGATCCGAGGATGATGCCTCTGAATGTGAAGTGGAGCGCTGGGAGACAATACCTCCTCAACCTCCGCAGTGCTGGCGATGAAGAAGATGCGGCAGAGCCTCAATTGGAGGTGAAGCGATCATGTGTGTTGGAACTTGGACAGAGCCTCAACAGCAGCAGTGGAGGACAAGTATCACCGTCATCATCTTCCTCCACAAAATGCTTTTGTCACTGTGTATTACGAACGTCGGATCTAGCTCGAGGCTAGTCTCATCAAAAGTGACATTGCATGTCTCTGGACAATGTTAGTTTCAACATTAAAACCCGAAAACCCTCGAATGTGCGGGATAACCCGAAATAAACCATCAAAAGTCCTTGATTCAAATTTATCTAGGTTTCTGTCTTGAGAATGAAACACTTAGCTCCAAAAACTCAAAATGAGAAACCAGGGTTTTCTACCAAAACGAAGCTCATATGAAGTCTTGCCCAAAGACGGTCTCAAGAAGACACGATTTGCAATATGGCAAGTTGTAGAAATAGCCGCCCAAAACCTCCTCGGTGTGCTATACTCATCTAGCATTGTCCTAGCCATCTCGACTAAGGTTATGTTCTTCCTTTCCACAACGCCATTCTATTGAGGGACGTGTGGAGAAGAGAAGCGATGCTCAATTCGCGCAAAGGCAAAAAGAGGCAAAGCGAGGTATTCTTGAACTCGTGACATTGTCACTGTGGATCGCTCTCAAGGCACCGGAAAATTCGAAGCCAAACGAAGAACAAGATCACGATAAAAACCAAAAGCTTCATCCTTCAAGCAAGAAAGAACACCAAGTGTATCTCGAAAAATCATCAACTATGACAAGAATGTACAACTTGCCACCAATTGACCGAACCTAGCGGGACCAACAAGTATCCATATGAAGCAACTCGTCCCGGTCAGTCGGTCATGACCAAAGTCACTGAAGGGTGTGAGCGCGCAACTTGCTTGCCATGCCTACTGTGGCGCACATACAAGATCCTTGACGGCTTTGAGTTTGGGCAAACCTCTCATGAGATCAAGGTTGCTAACTCGCGTCCGATGATCGAACCAATGTGCCCCAAACGTCGGTGCAAAGCGAACTCGAGAAGAAGGTGTAAACAAACATTTAAGAGAACCGGCAAGAGATTCGGAAAAATCAGCTCCAAAGATCCTAGCAACTCTATAAATCCCAAAACGAGCTCACCAAAGAATCAAGCACCGACAAGCATTTTTCTTAAATATAGTCTCATAACCATCATCAAGAAGTCGTGAGACGAGAGTAAGTTAAACCTAAGCTTGTCCACAAGGGCGACGTCCTTTAGGATGAAATTGTCGTTCACCCTGATTGATCCCGTTCCTTCAATCCGCCCTTGTGTATTGTCTCCAAAGGTGATGAGGATATCACCTATCGACCGCGTGAAGGAGGTGAACCATTTTGAGTCTCCGGTCATGTGGCGTGAACAGCCGGAGTCGACGAACCACGTGTCCTTCCTTCCGCGGCGATCCTGAAAATCAAGGCACAGAAGAACGATGTGTCTCAATACTGGGGTTTGTTAAACATGACTTGGGAACCCAGTACTGAGACACACGTCTGCGAGTAGTATGCAAAGCGTATGCTATCCTTGATTCTATTTGAAATTCATTGTGAGCAATGGTTACTCTAACATGAGAGTTATCCTGTCTAGGAGCATGAGCATGATTAGCATGTGAAATAAATCCTAGACCAGTTTCTTCCTTTCTAAATTACCATGTCTCACAAAAGCTCTAGGTTGATTAGATGACATTCTAGCAAGATTTTTTAGCATTTTTCAACCTACGCCAACAACTCAACCAAATGCCCATCCTTCTTGCAATAGGTGCAATGGTACTTGGTACCATTGGGAGAAGCACCTTTGGTGAGCAGATGGTTGGGCAAAACTGCAGATTTGAAAGTGATCTTTGGGTTGGGTATCAAATTCAACTAAGCCATTTCTTAAAATTTGAATGTCATTAGATTTATCTGGGCAAAGTTGTATCCTAACCCTTGCTTCTTATAAGGAGTTTTTGACTTGTCAAGAATCATGTTTAACTGTTTCTTACCTTTAGAAAATCTTCCTAATGTGTCATTAAGGTAAGCAATTTCTTTTCTAAGGTTAACACATGAATCACAAGTTTTAGCATTAAACTTCTTCTTATAAAGAGCAACTTCAAGCTTAAGAGCTTCACATGAAGCACAAGTAGCAGAATTAATACTGTCCTTAAGCTTGGCATATTTAGCTCTAGCTGCTTCTACAACATCATGTAATTCACGTTCATGTTCTAAGCAGACAGAGCAAGAGCTAGATTCAACCACATCAGAAGCAACCAACTTGCTAGACTCTAAACATTTTTCGCAAGGAGCAGATTTAACTTCAACTAGTTCAATCCTAGCATTTTCAAGTTGTTGCAAAACAATATCATGAGAAGATTGCAGTTTAGCAAATTCAGAATGTAAAGCATAGCAGGATGAACATTCATCAGATTCAAGACTCTTAGCATTCACAAGTTCTAATGTGAGTTTCTTTACTTATGACTCTAACTCCTCATTCTTAGTCATGATGAACTTTAAAGCTTTATCCTAACCTAGCATTTGCTCATAGACAGTTTCACATTTAGCAAAGAGAACATCATAAGAAGGAGATACCTCATTGTTGTCATCGATGTCGTCGAGTCGACCATGAAGCACATGGTGAAGTCCTTGGCCTTCCCTTCTTGTCTTGAGGAGCTCCTCCTCCTTGTCCTCCTCGCTCCCGGAGTCCACATCACTCAAGGATCGATCTCCAAGAGCGGCAAGAACCCGGTGAGTAGCCTTCCTGAGCTTGGCATCATCAAACCTGGACTTGCGCCCCTGAGGCTTCTTCCAAGCTGGCTTTTCATCCTTGTGTTGCTCTTACCTTTCACTTGGGGCAATTTGCGGATGTGATTAAGCTCTCCACACTCATAACAAGTCACAGTGCTCTCTTTTTGTTTCTCCTATTGTTGTAGGCCGTGTGAACTTCTTAATCAAAAGCGCCATCTCGGGCTCAGGAATACTCTCAAGATCCTCTTCTTGGATTGCGATAAAGAAGCAAGTGAAAAACGAGAAGATGACTCAAACGACCCATCAGAGGCTCTTTTGAGCGGTGCGCTACCAAAGCCATGTTACCCTTCTTAGAATGGTCGACTACGGATCTCATGAGTCTTGAGCTTGCTATAGAGCAGCTCCAAAGTCGATCGGAGAAGTTGACATTTTCTGAATAGCGGTAGCCTTTATCTCCCACTCCTCGTGTTGATTGCGGCCGGAGATGGATGGCATTTTGATGTGTAAATTCAATACCATGACTTCATCCGATTTATCAACGTGTTGAAGCGGTGAAAATATCATCGATGCTCTCACCAGACGCATCTCGAATTTGTTATATTCTCTTTTATAGACTGCTGACGCACTTGTTTGATTTGGGAAGAACCTCATTATAGGTTTGAGGTCTTCCAAATCTCATGTGCGATCTCGAGATTGCAAATCTGTCATATTCTGTCTACCAAGCCCACCATACAAAAATTCTTTGCCTTACGGTCATTAGCCAAGAGGGCTTGGCGGCGTAGCAACCTCAGGCAAGATAAGCGGACCTCGAACAGCCTCCCAAATACCTCGTGGTTCGCTCTCAAGAAAGACACGCATGCGGTTCTTCCAAAAGCCATAGTCGTGCCCATCGAAGATATGCGGTTTGGAAGAGTATTTATCCATCGCCAAGTTCAGTGACCGGTTAAGATCAAGATTGAACTAACCTTGCTCTGATACCACTTGTTGGACCGAAAAGGCGACTAGAGGGGGGTGAATAGGAGCACGATCTCTTTTTCTCCCAAATTGAATTCAATACGAATCTCACTCCAATAGCTATGAAAGCTATGAAGATCAATCAATCATGCACAGCGGAAGACTTGTATTGAATCAACTCAAAACCCCGAAGTAAAATCAATACGAAACCAAAACAGGAAGACTCGGGCGGTCTGACCTCTCACGAGGGCGGTCAGACCGCTGAAATCGGTCAGACCTCTCGCTCGGGCGGTCAGACCGCTCGTTCGATGAACAGTGAAATCAGCCCGGCAAACCGAAACGCACATTGATCAAACTTTTGATTCGTGCGTCCAAACTTCGTGAAACTTGACACAAACCTTCCCAAGGATGTCAGGAACCTATTCCAAGCAACGATCGTGATGATCCTTGCTCGAGTTCGACCTTTTCCGCTTGAGCGGTTAGGTCAAAACCGAGTCAAAACGAAAATATGATCTTGAGACTTGCACGTGGGTGATTTATGATCTTGATGATCCTAGATGTATTCTCACACGTCACAACAAGCTAGATCACGTCCAGAAACTACGCAAAAACTTGCGGATCAAAAAGGACTCAAATCATCAAATAGAGAGAACGAAAGCGAAAGAACTCATCTTGAAGAAACTTTCTTTGGATTGATTTGATATGATATTGGTTCACAGCCACTCCATCAATGGATGACAAAGACTCAATACATGAGCACGAAATCAAATCCAACTCTCTAGAACCCTAACCTCCGCTCCTCCTCTCCTAAGCAAATTAGGGTTTCAAAACAATGAAAGGGTCGAAAAACCAGGTAGGGTGCAGCCACCTCCTCCTCTATTTATAGTGGAGGCCTAGGGTTTCTAAAAGAGTCTCCTAATGGGCTCCGTTAAGGCCCAAAACAAGCGGGTGACACACGCACGCATTTTAAAGCGTCGTGTTCATATTGTGCGGCACTCGCTGCTTCGCCACGTGTAGGTTGATCCAACAGCTCTCATCATGTCGGCAAGTCTCTCCCATCCGGCTCCCACCGAAACCACCATGGCACTTGCACCGCCCCGCGCGCTTGATTCAACGATCGCGCCGGCGCCTGTTCGGTCACCTTTGTCCATCTTGCACCATACTTGAGTCCAATGACTTTACGGCATCGTCGATCGTTTTGAACCTCGGCTCTCCAAGCCTAGTCCCGATCATCCTCGCCGTTGACCGTGGTTGACCACCAAGCAACTGCACAACAATAGACAAGCAAATCGATCGGGAACAAGTTCTTCACAACTTGACCCACGTTAGTCAAAACATGCATCATGCAACACATATGACATGAAACCCATGAACTTGACCTAACAAGCAACCATCGCGCCACACGGTGGCGACATAAGTGAAAACGGTCGACCGCCCTTGACCTTGCTCGATCGCCATCTGCGGTCGACCGCCAAGCAAGGCCGCTCGACCGCCACCAAAGGACTTAGCCAAAATTTCAACACCAAATCCGCAACCTCTCGGAAATTTAAACGAATAGAACTTTTGACCGAGGCTCCAAAAATTATGGGACCAAGTGCAGTAGAATCTCCTCACTTGCCTACACCCTCTATTTTTGGCCCAGTCTCAAACTCCAATGCCACTCAACTTGCCGGTCCGACCGCTCATCAGACGCCGGTCAGACCACTACCAAATCGGTCGGACCGCCACCGGCTGGTGGTCGGACCGCCAAGATAATTCACCGAGCATGGGCGATCGACCGCCACCAAAGCCGGTCAGACCGCTTGAGACCTGACAGAATCCTGAACTTTGTCGAAAACTCGTGTTTCCGCAAACCTTCAACGTCATTGCCAATTGTCACATCATCCTAAGATCATGAGCATATCCCCATGATATCCACACATTGTGTACAAATATAACATATACACATTCATGTGGTCTAAACAAAATTGGGGGAAAATTATATAATTTGACTACAAATACATAGGAGAAAGACACAAATATAATTAAAGTATTACAATCAGAGCTAACATAGTCTATTTGCCTCAAATCCTCCCTCATATGGTTTTTTGAGCCAACCTACCAGCCAAACACTTTCTTAAGACAACTCCAGATTATTAGAGAAGTTGATTATCAGATAATCATGAGCAGAATCTAAAAAATGAGAATCTAGAGCTCTACCAAATAGGGCCTTACTTTTTTCCGATTACAAACAAGACATGTGTATACACCACTACACACACATATGCATGAATACGTCCATTTAACGCACGTCAAGAAGAATCACGGAGGCCAAAGGTAAACTCGTGACCTCAAAAAGCTCCTATGGAGACACATCCACATGCGCATAAAAGTGGACACCAGAATTTAAACCATAGTGGGTGAAGTTGTACACCCACAACTCCACGACCCCTCCAAGTGATTTCCGTGAGTAGGAGCATACTAAGAAGAAAACAAACTTGTTTATGTTATAATCTTTTATTTATTTTTGTCCCCGATTAGGTTGTAATCTTATTTTGGTGCTTTATTACGAGTTATATTACGATCAATTAGGAATTTAGGAGGGTTAGAGTGTCACTAGTTTACTTCTGCAAGATCAGGGGGTTCACGTGTATATGGTGGAGTTCTAAGATAGGATGACTAATTTAGCATTACTTTGATGTGATATGCTACATAAAAAATCTAATTAGTTGAAAATAGTTTACCAATTATAATAATTTTTTGTTATTCTGGCTAAAGAAGGCAGATGCTTCTAAGCGGTTCATGTATCAGCAAAATAAAAATATTTTCTTGGCAAGCATGAGAATTGCCAAATGACAAATGAAATCTTTTAGCGGCCTATGAGTTCCATTTGGATGGATCATAGGGTTTACTAGATAGGTATGGGCGTTACGCCACACGTGGGTGAGCAAAATACAATTGTATTTGTATGTATGGTGCTTCTATTGATTTGTTTGTAGCCAATAAATATATAGTCTCAAGTTGTTTGTAATTAAAAAAAATCATAATCAAGATCCAATGCTGGATAAGTAAAGGCAAAGAAAGAATCATAATATACTTTTGAGTGATATGATAATACAACACAGAAAAATGTCAATGGTTTCTTCTATTTCTTATCTGGACAGACGGAAAAAATGACAATTGTTTCTTCGATTGCTTATCTAGACAGACAGGTTACTATACTGCACGCTACACAGTAGAGCTACAATGTAATAGAACCTAAAATCGTACTTTGCATAAATATCTTATACACTATTCGAATCGATTGGAATATGGACATAAATATCTCATACACCACGTCAGAATCAATTAAAATATGGACTCTTAACACAAATAATCCCAAACAAATGTTGCTTCCTTTGCAAAAATGATAAAAGTAACACACATTTTGAAACATTAATTGATCAGCATGTATAAGATAATATATTTACACCAACCTATGAATAACACATTCATACACCATGTAATAGAACCGAAAAACGTACTCAGCATAAATATCTTATACACTATGTTCAAATTGATTGGAATCTGGACATAAATATCTCATACACCATGTTAGAATCGATTAAAATATGGACTCAACACAAATAATCCCAAACAAATGTCACTTCCTTTGCAGAAATGATAAAAGTAAAGCACATGTAAGTTGGCATATGGGTGGGCAGCAGCAGCAGATGGTGCATATGTACATGTGGATGAAATCCTTGTAGGTGATTTTGTAGATGCTATTGAGGTCATTGCTATGTTTAAGTGGATGATAGCTATCTGGAACACTTTCTTAACTTGTTAGACCAGCATCCGTAGGAAAGGAAACATTAAAAAGGATTGTGTGGCATAATAGATTACTCTACAGGCATCAACTCACAATGTTGTGAAGTAAATTCAAACACATTCTTTTGCAGATTACATAATGTCTCGCACATAGCCTATGTATTATTGGAACTTACTTTACGCTGACAATGTATATCAGATTGGGATAAACCATAAACAAGAACAAAGACCACCTAGTAAGAAAAAGTACATGTTACAACACAGTTGCTGTGATATCCCCATCAATTATTGGAGAAACTAAAAGAAATAAAATAAATAGAAAATATAATTTAATGATGGAAAATTTTAGAATTTTAGGAGGAGGAGAAGAACCTAGGCCTTAGAACCATAGCCCCTTGGTCCAAGTGGGGGGCCGACCAGCCTTAAAGTGGTGCAGGGGGTAGCCTCAAAACCCTAGCTGCCACCCCCTATCGAGCCCCCTACCCTATCGCCACCCTCCGTGGCCCCTGATCCCTCCTCCTAGTGTCACGCCCCTTGGCCGAAGCTGCCCTATCCAGCCCCCTGTCTGCTGCTATGGGAAGGAGAAGGGAGGAAGAGGAAGGTGTCGACAAGAGGAAGGAAAGGGAGAAGGGAAAGGAGGCAAGACCACGGGTGTTACGGTCGTCACCATTTTATTTAGGGGTAATGATCTAGTAGTCCTTAGTTTTATCCTAGAATAGTTATTATTCATGTTGTAGATCGTTGAGGTGTAGGTTTTGGGAAGCCCTAGTTCATCAAACTGTGTTGCATAACCTTGCGAGGGGAATTAGGGGGTATCTGTTGTCAAAATCAGGGTTTCATCAGGTTAAAAAAGTTGTAGAAAATTTTAGTATCTTTCCATGAAAGTCTAGATCATTAATTTTTGGGTTATGAGTGAAAAGTTATGGCCTCAAGAAGGTCACTGTCTAGAAATCTGTTGTCAATGGCAGCTATCATAAAGATGGGTTAAATGTATAGATGGAATAATTTAATTATGGTCATAAATTGAATAATCTAGATATTTATTAGTAGATTTCATAAATATCATTGTTTATAATTTTCCATGTTATAGAAAAATTGATATGAAAATGTGAAGTAGATTGTTCTGAAAATTTATGGTTTAACCTTGGGAGTTGGAAACAGGGACCATAATGGCAAATTCAGAAGTTTCGCATAAATAGAATATTGTGATTAATTTCGTGGAGTTTCCAGAAAACATAGGGTTTACTATATTTGGAGCTCGGATTTAAAAGTCATGGTTGTTTTACCACTAGAACAGCGAGTAGTTCGTTTGGTGAAGTTAAGTTAGGAGTGTCGGTTTTGCGTGTATGTGCGAGGGTGATTTGTTTGATGTTTTGGTACTATGGTGGTATGTTTTTACTGTATTTTAATTGCTTATCTAGGGAGTGTTGCCTCAAGCACTTTGCCTCCATCACATCACCCGGCTTCTAGAGGATAGGAGATAAGTGTATGGTAGGACGGTGAACAATGGTTTGGTTGTTATTTTCTTTATTATACATTGCCATGCTATTTATTTATGTTGTGATATGCTTATTCACACATTCTAAGAATGTTTATGATATTGCTAATGATGACGATTATGGACTTGCCATGATGATGACATGGTACGATGATATGGATAAGTTGATGAATAATGAGTTTAAATAGCATTCTTGCATCATGTGCACCATCATTGCATAAAGGAGAATGATCATGGTGATCATATGTTATCTACGTCGTTGGTAGACACTCCACGGGAGTAAAGAGATCCTTGATCCTTTTGAGGACGGGCTTGAGGAAGGGTGAGCACTATCGCAGCCTCGCAGGTGTTCACTCATACTATACTGGTACAAGCGATGAAATGAGCAAATGAGCATGTAGCATAGAGATGCATTGCATGAATGAAAAGAGGATGATACGTTTAATTGAGTATGAGCATGCTAATGAATGAATGTCGATGATACTATTGATAATGGTTATTAAATTTTCATTTATTATTTTATGATGTTCTTACTCAATCATAGACTCACCCTTGCTCCATTGTTGTTATAGGTGGACGTTGTCGACTTCTTGCATGGGAGGAAGTAGCTCATGTGTCTCACATGCAGACATCACATTTATTTATTTCACATTGGCATGATCTCTTAAATCTAGTGTGATGATATTTCCCTTTAGGAATTATTAGACTTGATCAGTATTAGATGAATGGATTGTATCGGTGATCTAGAACCGATCTTACGTATGAATAATTGTTTGGGGGTCTCCTAAGATTGGAACCACGCAGAGAATTGATACAAGGATTTTATACAGGTTCAGGCCTTCTCTGGAGAGAATAATAACCCTACTCCTGTGTGGCTATATTGAATGTGCTGATTACAATCAAGATGGAGACTAATGCCTAATGCCTTATGCTCCAGATTACCTCCCGTCTTGTTCTCCTCTGTCTACTGACTTCAGCCTTTGTATAGTGCATAAAGGGGCGGCAGTTCCTCCAAGCCAAGAGACGTCTCAACATTCTAAATGATGAACCGCTTGATGGAGGTTATGGTCAGAAACGTAACACCCCCATGTCGCTAGGCAGTTATCGTCAGAGACAGAAAGATAATACGTGCGGTTATTCCATATAATAACATCATATATTAACTGCCTCGTGTATTAAACACGAGGTGCAAGATTACTTAACCGACTGGTCCCACATATGTGTAGACCCCGTCGATTATAAGGTAGTCCTATCCGACCAGGTTGTAGGGAACTTATGACTATATGGTGTTCGTAGAGAAGACTTATAACAAGGGGCAGATCGTAGAAAGACTTACGACTAGAGACTGGTCATATAAAGGCTTACGACGAGGGGGTGGTCGTAGTAAGACTTACAACCACTTGGCTAAACTTCTCCCTTACGAATATTAAGGGTATACTTGTAAGTAATATGAAGATATTGCTATATGTAATAAGAATTATCGATAAATAATTAAATGAGGATTGTTATATCCTCTTCAAATTGGAACTTGTTTATTTTAGGCAATGGACTAGTTATAGTTCGTTTACTACCTATTGGTTCATTATTTAGTATTGCCATCTAGTATTTCGGATCCTTATGCTTATTGTGCCGCATTTGATGATTATACTGTGACCCATGGATGAGTTTTATTCATTATATGCTTGCTGAAATTATTGTAAAATTATGTTTAAAATTGGTAGTTAGTATAGTTTGGTGGTATTCTTGGCTCAATGTTGGGCCGGGGTATTACAGTTGAATCAATGAGTACGGAAGCAATACTGCAAAGAAATTTTGATACAATTGATTGCTACTCCGAAAAGAAGCAGATTCCATGCATGCTTTCCCAAAATAAGTTTGGAAATTAACTATAGAGGTTATATCTCTAGCCATAGAGCTATTTAGCTCGTCTATAGCCACGATGCCACAAATGCCCACTACAACATAACATAGCAGCAAGCTAGTAAAGTATGATGGGCAATTGTCAATTAGTACATGTTAGTAAGGCTTGAAATTAGATATAAAGATGTAATCATAAGTCAAAGTGTGAGCTGGTCGCAAATAAGTATAGCATGTATATTGCTAAATCTAAATGCAACTGAACAAAGCAGCACAACTGTAGGATCAAGGATAACCGACTAGAGGGGGTGAATAGGAGGTTTTTAAAACTTTTTAACTAATTAACTATTTTAAACAAGATTGTCTTTAACAAAGCTTCCTAGCATAAATATAATGATAGAACTACTATGTTATTTAAGACAATTATGATCTTATGTCAATACTAGATACAATTCTAGCTAAGCAAATCTTACACAAGTAAATTTTTAGAAATGTGAATGTGGAATAGTAAAGACAAGAGAAAACCACAATGGAGACAATGATGTTTTTCCCGTGGTATTCGAAGACTTGCCGGTCTTCACTAGTTCACGTTAAGGAAACTTGAACGAATTAAGTTGGCTCCACAAATTAAGCCTTAACCATCGATCATTATCGTTGCTCTTCCTCCTCTCCAGAGATAGTGAGCACGCAACACTTCACAATCTATTGCCGGGACTCTTCACAATCTTCTTTGAAGAGCTCACCGTGCAAACTTCCTCCAAAACCGTCCAGGTGTCAGCAAGCACTAAGAGTAATAAACCAAGTATTTGCTTGAGGAAAAATTAAGTGCCAACAAGATCAACTAATGATGCAATGCACTTGAATGCTCTCAACTACCTCAAAATAGGAATTCAAAGCAAATGAGTAGTAGAGAGTGTATAAGAGCTAAGAGTATTCAATGAGAGTGAATATGCTCAACAACATGCAGTTAGAGGTAGGTGGGGAGGTATTTATAACCCCCACCAACAAAACTAGCCGTTTGAACCAATTTCCTGAAAAATTCAGCATTTGCGGTAATACCGCCATTCAGACACGGTATTACCGTTTCAGAAGTAATGGTCGGAACAGTCGCATTTAATGCTTTGAACTAGTCGTTATGGACAAAGGTCTGGTACTACCGTCAACTAGAATTCGGTATTACCTCACAGCAGTAATACCACTCAACTATATCGGTATTACCGATTTCCAGAGGATCAAAAACTCAAGAAAAACACCCTCTCTGGAAAAATCATTCCGCCAAGTAAAACTCAGTATTACTGACTTACGGTAATACCACAGAACAATTGCAGTCTTACCGATTACTGGTTTTAAGAAAACTCCCAAAAACATGCCTACTGAAAAATCCATACAACCAACAAGATTTTGGTATTACCGACTTTCGGTAATACCGCTCAGTACTTGTGGTCTTACCAATTTTGGGATTTCAACAAAATCAACCAAAACATGTCCTCTGAAAAATACATACCACCATGCATATTTCAGTATTACCGACCTGCGGTAATACTCCTCAATACTTGCGGTCTTACCGAATTTTCTGAACAGTTTTTCAGAAGCAAAAACAAATGCAATACATGACTCCTAGTTGATCAAGATAGCACAAAAATATATCCTCAAGCTACTAGCTATGATCCCTCTTTATAGTACGACATCAAGCCTACAAATCTGATCTTTTCTTCAAACACCGAGACCAGTAAAATACTATAAAAAATCCTTAGACTAAATGATACCTTTGCCTTGAACCATGTTGACCTCTATCACCTTTACATTGTTATTTCCATGTCATCATTCAACCTTTGGGAGTAATCCTTTAAACAAACTTAGCACACATGTTAGTCCCTTAATACATTGTTAACATTAATTATCAAAACTATCATTGGGGGCCAAATACTTTCAACAACAGGAAAAGGCAACATGTAGTCAAGGTACTAAATAGCGTTGGAAACGCCCATAATTGCGATAACGGAGTACAAACTCTACTAAGTCGAAGTAGCATTCAAAAATAGTGTATTAGAACTTTGTGGCCAATATAGCACTTGTCAGAGCGCTATTGCGGCCACTAATTGTAGCCCGCTATCGGTGCAATGTTCTGGTGCTACTGAAATTTGCAATCTGTACAAGTTATTAGACCAACATACAAATAGTTGAGAAGTCCTGGCCAAATTAGTTGTACTTGACTATGAGATATAGTAGTTTTGGGTGTCGTCACCATTCCCCTATTGTTTGATGATGGTCGGTGCTCGTCCTCTGCAGCTCCGCCATGACTGTCATGATTGTAACATCCCAATTTTCTGAGTTTAAATTTTTTAAATAGTTAGTAGGGAAAAAGTCACCATTTGGTTTTATTTGAATTTAATTCAAAAGCTTAATATTGGACTTTACAATAAAAAATATTTAATGTGAATAATCCCAACATGAACAATAGCCAAAACTATTTTATTTGGGTTTTATGTGCTCAGATATATTTTCTAAATTTTTTCTAGAATTTTTCTGGGTTCATTTGCTATTTTCTATTGCTTATTTGAATTTCTGGTATTTTCTAAAATAGAAAATCAATTTAAATCTTAGATAAAAGCATTGGGCCGAATTCCTTTCCATCGGCCTGTTTTCTCTCTGTTCCGGCCCATTTCGCGCCAGGCCCAGCTCGCGCGCGCGCGCCTCCGTGCCGCTAACTTGTGGGCCCCACACGTCATGTCGTCGCCTCCGCGCCCGGCTTCGTCTTCGCGAACGGCCGCGCCCGTCCGCCATTGCCGATCTCCAAGTCCCGTACGACAACACGAGATTTCCAACAGAACCCCTTCTAGAAAACGCGTAGAATCTCATCCTTTATCTCCCCGCATCCTTCCGGATCAAAATCGTATCTCGTTTTCGTTTCTATCTCTGTTTTTCTCGCGAGCTCATCTCGGACTCTTTTAGGGTTCTGCCGCTGTACGCCACCCTAGCCCCTCCCGGACCCTATAAATAGGACCCCCCGGGTTCGCCCTCTCAACCGCAACCCAGAGCAGCCACCCTCACCTCCTCCCGAGCCCTAACGCCGCCGCAATCGGAGATTTAGGGTTTGTCGCCGCCGGTCGTTTTCTCCGTTTTGCGCCGCCGCCGCCGCCGCCGCCGCTCTGCCCTCATGGTCTGCACCGCTGGGTTCAGCGTCACAAGGGCTACCTCCAGGAGCCTTCGCCGTCGTCGGAACCTCACCGAAGCCCCCGTCCGACAAAACCTGAAGCAGCTCCGCCGCTCAACCCTCGCCGCCGGCCGTCTCCGTCGACCTTGACCACCCGGAGTTGCACCCAGAGGTTCGCAATAGCGCCCTCTACACGCCGGTACCACTCACCGCCGGTGGATCGCCGCCGTTCGTTGTTGTCGTCGGTTCCCGGGCGCCGCCGCCTGCCAGTCTAACGTGTCACGCCGCGTGGCTCACCACCTCAGCTCCAGCGCCGACGTGTCGTCTCGCGCAGCATCCTCGTCAGCGCCACGTGTGCGTCGCGTGGCTCAGTCCACCGATCCCCTGGTCCCGGGGCTCGGTAGACCTGGTCTACCGTGAGCCGTGTCTCTGACATGTGGGTTCCACTTGTCAGTCCGTTTTTTGCCCCGTCCGAACATTCTCTGATGACATCAGCGTTGCGCAATAATCTGATTTTCTGTTAAGAAATAATTCAGAAATTCTCAAAAATCCAAAATTAGGGTTTCTTTAGATTTTCAATCTTCCAGAGCTCATAACTTTTGCATCCTAACTCCGATTGAGCCCATTCAAATTCCTAAATTTATCTAAATTCGAGATCTATTTATCTGAGATTTTTATTAATTTTTTGGAGTTTGTTTTGCCTCTATTATTTATTTATTTTATTTATTTATCTCGTTTACGAGTAGACGTCGATTCGTCGGGAAATTTTGGAGAAGAAGGAGCACCCCAAGATCAAGATCAATACATAGACCTTTTCCAAGGCAAGTCATACCTTTGATCATCTTGAACCCAGTTTTCAAACTACTTTGTTTCAAAGTATTGCATTCTACTTTAATTATGTGTTTAAATGTTTTGGGTATAGTTATCATCCAAATTGCTATCATCACCTTGACTTTGTATGCCATAATCCTTTGTCACCCTAGATTGGTTATTAGTTGGTAATATTGTAACACCAACGTGGGTTGGTTAGAAGCGAGTACAATTGCTTAGCCATGCTACGAGTCTCACATTTCATGTAAGTTGCAAATATTCAATTTTATTAAGTGACTATGGAACTTTGTGTAAAACTGTGTGTGCTATGTGTTATTACTTTGTGATAGCATGTGTTGCACCAAAACCAAATGGATGGGAAAGGATTTAGACTAAGGCAAGTGGTAGATACTTTGTGATATGGTGGACTTTGTGAATGGGAACGATAATCTTTGTGATCTAGTTAGAAAATGAAAGTCTTGCCTTGGCCAATTAAGGACTTAACATTGTGCGCCATTGAACTGAACCTTACTGTACGACCACATGCCTGGTATGGGACGGGCCTAACTTAGTAGGTTACGGATTCTTGGCATTGATCACTCAGGTGGTAGGTTCGGTTATGGGTGGAGGTGTGTACTACAAGGTAGTCGCATCACGGGATGGTTCGCCGTGCCCCTGTCCAGCGGTGTGTATTATGCCAAAGCGCTTCGTTAGGGTTGGCATAGCGGTTTGTAAGCACATCGGGAGTGTCAATGTTAAGATGAAGTTTCTGAACCATTTTGTTATGATTAGTGCTTGCAACACTAGTTGTATCGTGTGGGTAAAGTGTACAACCTTTGCAGAGTGTTGAAATCAATCTATTCGAATAGCCGCGTCCGCGGTCATGGACATGCTCGGGGATTTCACACGAGGGTAGTTTTCATGAAATGTTTGGGATGGGAGCTATGTGATCTAAGTCATGTGGCTATGTGAAATAATCTGTTTAGATTTGTGTCTTTGTGAAAATAACTATTAAATTAATATTGTCTATTTGTTTTGAATTATGATTTCAATCTATTAATGTATTCAATTGCAAATATTGCCTTTATACAAAAGAGCCACAGAAGCCTTTTCTTTTGGAATAAGCCTGCATCTATAAATTGCATTCTGTGGTATGATTTGCGAGTACGGTTGTGTACTCACACTTGTTGTAAAACTTGCGCCCAAACCTACAGAAGAGGAGGAGTCTACGCCTGCTTTCGAGGAGGAGTTCGCCGAAGGTTGCTGATCGTTAAGGTCTGGATCCCAGTCGGTTGCCTGTGGTGAATTGATGGGATCTACGCTGAAGTTATTTTCGTTCCGCTGCTATTTATTCTCCGTTAGCCCTGCGTGGCTTAATAAGTGTAAACTCGACCATAAGGTCAAAACCCTTATTTGTTATTCAAACTAATCGTTTATTTTATTTATCGCTTGTGTGGATCGATATTTACCTATGTTAATCCTGTGTGCACTAGCGTGATCCTGGACTAGTACAGTATACACAGAGAGTTCCAGAATCGTAATTTTGGGTCCCGACAATGATATAGTTGTAATTTTGCCATGCTAATAAGTCATGATATATACATAACTAACTCAAAATTGTGAGTGTTTTTTATATTCCGATATTGCAATATAGTGTCTGCAATATCGCCTACTACGCCTACCATCCAATGCATCATCATTCCTCCAATTCATGCTCTTTTGTTGAGGATGTAGAAACCGAAAACAATAAAGTGGCTTATTCATGTTTGGTTTATGATGCGACAATGGGTGTCCCGATCTTTCAATGAGAAGGATAACTCAATTTGGAGGATAAGACCAGGGGTGGCGGCCAGGGGGTGGACGCACGCCCCAAGAGGTACAAGGGCCATGAGCCCAAGTGGAGGTAGCGCAATACCCTTTTGATTCGGGCTCAAAATCAGTGTTGGATTGTTTTGGCGATTGTGGCACACACAGAAGGAATTTGGAGGTGGGGATGGATCCGTTTGAAAGAGGACAAGATAATCTTTCAATAAAGTACTCGTGCACCTCAAACGGAGTCTGTATATGAAAGTTATGTGCATTTGAAGTCGGTGTTGTCAGACTAATTCCAAATTGATCTGGAATTGAAACTGGTTCGGCCTGGACTTGTTGTGGCTGTAGTGCTACTCCACTTGCCTTGGTTCTTGAGTAGAATAATATCACAAGACTTAGGTAGCAATCCTTCCTCAATACCAAAATTTTGAACTCCTAGAAACGAAGCTACCTGATAATTAAGTCGACTAGCACATGCTCTGGTAATTGGTCCTTGCACATCGAGTTGAGGAGTAGAAGCAGTACGTGTGGTTGTATCAGTGGAAGGGGTCAGTTACAAATATAGCATATTCTTCCTCAATGTCACTAGCTGAAGTATACTCACCATTATCCTTTATCAAGAGAACTTGCCTGCTAGGGCAATCTCGCATCATGTGTTCATAGCCCTTGCAACGACGACATTGTCGTGCTCTACCTGTTGAAGCAACCGAAGATGAACTTTGTGTGGGGGCTTGTACCATCCTCTTGCTCGTTTCTGGTGCGTGTGACGGTGTAGTGGAAGCAGATGGACGCTGGCTATTGGAGGAGTTTGTAGGTGCAGGTGTTCAGCTGGAGGGAGTAAATGGTGCTCTTGATTGCCCTTGAGTTGTGTGACCTGCAAAAGAACCTACAAAATTTCCTTTATTCCTGGATTGATGTCCTGTATCGCTCTTTCAGCTTTACAAGCAAGATGATACAAGTGAGTGATAGAATTGTATTCTTTATAATCAAGTATGTCATGAATTTCACGATTTAAACCTCCTAAAAATCTAGCCATCTTAGCATCTTTAGTTTCTTCTAAACCACAATGCAAAAAACCAGTTTGCAATTCTTGATAATAATCCTCTACAGAATTACTACTACATTGTCTTAAGCATTGTAATTTATTAAGCAAATCACGAGAATAATATGAATGTACAAACCTATGTCTCATTGCTCTCTTCAAAGCATTCCATGTTCTATATATGTTCTGATTAGTACGACAATATTCACTCCACCAAATAGACGCAAAATCAACAAACTCACTAGTAGCAGCCCTAACTTTTTTTTATCTTCGAGGAATTCATGACAAGCAAATTTTTGTTCTACGGTTAACTCTCATGTGAGATAAGCATCAGGATCATATTTTCCAGCAAAAGAAGGTATAGTGAATTTAATTTTACCAAATGCATTGTTATGGTCATGTACCTCATGCTAATTTATTCTCATACCTTGACGATTGTGACGAAGTCGATGATGGTTACGATCATTGTAAACATTGAATCCATATTTTTGTATCAACATTGTAGTTGTTCACATCTTCTGCTTCCACCTCATCTGCCCAAGAGCGAGCAACAGGTGGTGTGTGGGAAGCAGGAGGGTCCTCCACCCTTGGCTCATGATCATGGGTTGTGGTTGTGGCAAGTGGCCATTGTTCGAGGTGCACAACGCGTGTGCGGAGCACCGCGAGGTTGTCGTTGATCTGATCCAAGACATTGTGAATGCTGTCACCGAGCAAGTGCTCAAAGCGTCGCACGATCCCTCTCGTGCGAGGTGTGAGAGGACCTTTGCTCTCATGCTCCAAAAGATCGGTCGTTATTGTTCCCACTATGTGTAGATATGTGTGACCCTACCATTATTAGTAGAAAACAAGGAATAAATCATAGTATATATGTCTCTAATATGTGTGACCCTACAATTATTAGTAGAAAACAAGGAATAAATCATAGTATATATGTCTCTATCAACTACTAGGTGCTACAGGTTCAAAAGTCGCTCACACTCAAGCTTATACCAAGTTCTTACCAAGCAAGACAGGTGGTGACTAGCAACTAGTGTCGGTGTCAAACGCGCTCCGAAGATGGACAAAGCGATTGCAAGCATGGTAGTTAGGATCGCGATCCTACTCTTAGAGTCTTACGATTCTACGAACCCACGACAGCCTGTCGATCCGAGTCTCACTGTCGATCCGATCCTACTCAAGGTAGTTAGGATCGCGATCCTACTCTTAGAGTCTTACGGTTCTACGAACCCACGACGACTTATCGATCCTACTCATAGAGACTTAGGGCAATTTTTTTAGAGGCGGGCTTTGCGATATTTTGTTTTAGAGCAAAATTTGTTGATATTAATTTCGAGAATGAAACTATAAATAAACAAGGAGCGTGCAAAATATTATATCGATTGGTAATCTCTGTTCTCTGTAGTTGAACTATATCACCCATCATGTCGAACCATTATGCTTTTACGTTGTGTGATAAGAAGTGTTTTGCCCCTTTTTGGTAATAAGTAAGTGGTAAACCTTATAAGAATCATACAAACTTATAGTATAGATGGTAAATATGTGTATTTTACAAATCAGTAGAATCGCGATTCTACGATTCGATCTACGATTGATCCTACCGGAGGCAAATCGATCCGACTCGGGATCTCGACTCTGACTACCTTGATTGCAAGCAAAAGGTACCCGTGCAATGGTAGAAGGTGGATCTAAGATAGGCTTCAATATGATAGTAAGGATTAGCAACAATCAAATCAGTAAATACAAGTTAAAAAAATTCAAAGTACTAGTGAATGTTGCTGATCCTAACCTAGAAAAAACTAGCTAATCAAAGCTTATGAAGAGAAGTGTATGAATGCATACGCAAAGATCAATGTGACTTCATGTAAGCAAAAGAAATTCTCACACCAAGTGCTATGAGAGACGCAAGCCAACTACTCAAACTTCTGTGTAGGGGTACAAAATTGTTCACACAACGTAGAGCACAGAGACAAGAATAACATGTAATGTAAACAGCCCTCTAGTTTAAGCAATAAACAACAGCTAGTCTCAAAAGATGAAAAAGCAAAGTTTATATGGATTATATATACTCAATTGAAAATTTTCGACGAGATCTACAACTTTACAGTTGAGGCGAACCCCAAATTCCGAAGGGAAGACCGAAAGAAATGGGAAAACCAAAAACTTGCGACGCGAAATTTGGGGCCAAAAATGGCCAATTTGGGGGTCTTAGAGGGACACTAGCACAAAATTGTGGATTTTTTAGATGCGCCTTGTCGTTAGCTTTCAAACGAGCACAAGAACGTCGAAAATGGACACCGTATGCAAAAGTTATGTCCGTTTTACTGAAGGTGTCTCGGAAACGGAATCCACTCGGACTCCAATTCATCTTGGGCTCAAATTGAAACTGCTATATCATTCAATACCGTTGGCCAAACTTGCTTAATTTTTTTTTTGAAAGGTTTTGGCTATATGTAGAAGGTCTCCACCAATTTTCACTAGTTTTCATGAAAGTTTGATGTGATTTTCAATTTTTGGGAAGGTTGACACTTTTCTCTCTTTTTTTGTCCTTCTGTGTTTTTTCTCTTTTTTCTCTCTTTTTTTCTTGAAAACCTAAAGCAAGGCACTTGGGTTGCGGCAAAAACCAAAATCAGCACAAGAGATCAATTTGGTTTTCAAACTTCAAACCGAAACCAACTCAACAGAATTCAGGATGATGTGGCACGGCAGTGAGGGGCGACAGCGGCAGGGAGCCGTGATTGCCATGGTAAGGAGGCTTGGGAGGTCGCAGCAGCAAGATGGCAACGGCGGTAGGACCTTCGATTGCCACGACAGAGACATGATGAAGACATTGCGGTAAGGAACAAAGCAACATAGATGCAAACTAGACAACGACAAACTAGACAATAACTAGAACTAGAGATCAGCACTTGACATGACCATGCAACCAAAAATTCAACAATGCAAAACCAAAAATAAAAATTGCAAAGCACATATTGGTTTGGACATGATGAACCAACTCTAATTTTTTGTGATTTTTGTGGACTGTAGGTAAAAATGAATCTACTACTAGAAAATTAGAAACTATCACCGATCAACTGTAGCTCCGACACTACCTGATGCGACAATGGGTGTCCCGATCTTTTGATGAGAAGAATAACTTAATTTGGAGGAGAAGACTAGGGGGGTGGCAGCTAAGGGGGTGGACGCACGCCCCAAGGGTACAAGGCCCATGGGCCCAAGTGGAGGTGGCACAACACCCTTTCGATTCTGACTCAGAATTAGCATCAGATTGTTTTAGCAATTGCGACATGCACAAAAGGAATTTGGAGGTGAGACCAATCTATTTGAAAGAGGACAAGATAAGTTTTCAATCAAGTACTCGTGCACCTCAAACGGAATCCATACGTGAAAGCTATGCACGTTTGAAATCAGTGTTGTCACGTTGATTCCGAATTGATCTGGAATTGAAACTAGGTCGGCCTGGACTTGTTGTGGTAGTAGTGCTGCTCCCCTTGCCTTGGTTCCTGAGTAGAATAACATCACAAGACTTAGGTAGTAATCTATCCTCAATACCAAAATTTTGAACTCATAGAAATGAAGCTACATGATAATTAAGTTGACGAGCACATGCTTTGGTAATTGATCCTTGCACATCAAGTTGAGGAGTAGAAGCAGTAGGTATGGTTGTATCAGTGGAAGTGATGTCCTCATCAGTTTAGATGTGACAAAAGCAGCAAACAAAAAAGATCAGAACTACACAGCTGGCACCTAATTTAAACTACTCTATAAAACAATCGAATCACAAAGGGTAGGTGAGAACCACAATAATCTCCCCTAAAACAGAGATCATAACTACATATATGAGACTCACTTGCAAGCTTTTCTCCTTTTTCCCATTAAATGTAAAAAGACTAAGGGACTCAAGCAGCTAAACATGAAACACAAAGGTACTAAGTATTTGATCCTCACGGATGCACAAATGGATAAAATTGGACGGCAAGGCAAAACATGATGAATATATGCACCTACAACCCAAATAGCACAAAATTACCACCACTAAAACCAGCTGGATCGCCGCCATGGCCGCATGCCTAAGAGTCAGCTGAAACCAAATGGGAGAGCCATCCACGTCTAAAAGTAGAATACACAAGGTGATCCTGAGATTATGTGGAGATCAAATAGGGAAAATAAAACGGCAACACCTTGAACAAATGCAAATGAACAATGAAGTCCTAAATTAGACATTCAGAGGGGACAAGGTGAGCAATCCTAGCGAGGGATACACGGATCTAGGTTGGGGTTTTATGAAGGATAATTGAATGGATGTCATGGCAGTGGGACTGCGGGTGACATCGGCGAGGATAGATGATGCCAGATCAAGAATGGCATGAACCCTAGCTTGTGGACTGACCCTTACCCGAACCCTAGCCACACCTTACGATGGCCAAATTAGTGAACAACGAAGACAGTGGAGGCGATGCAGAACGACGAGAGGAGCGGCGCTGGATGACACCCTCCTGGTGACCGGTGGCCAGATCACCAGTGGAAGATGGTGGGTTGATGGGGAGAAAGCGATGGAAGCTGGGGCACCACCGAGCAAGGATGCAGAAGCAGGGAGGAGGCGAGGCCGGCGAGAGCAAAGACAGATCGCATGCTGTGCGACCGACAAGGAGGAGGAGGTGTTGGAGGCTAGGTGACGGTGGGCGAGCGGAGGAGGCGACCATGCGAGGATATGGCGTGAATACGAGGCGACGATGGCCGAGTGGAGGAACCAAGTTGACAGCCGCGTGTGTGAGGGTAAGGGCGAGTGGGCGACATGGGGCTCAAGGCTGAGGTGGGCTAGGATTTTGATGTGGGTGGTGGAGGGAGCGTGCATCTGAGTCGTCTGTTTAGATCCGTTGCGATCCCAGCGATCCCATGGCTTCACACCAGCTCAGTTCTACCGCACAATCGTGATTTGACGGTCTACTCGCACCAAACCACGTGGAGCTCTTTTCTTTGAGATTACGCTCGGAGCTAGTCTGATAAGCGGGATTCCTTCGGCCCATGAAGCCCGAGCACAAGGAGGCCGAGTCGCTCGACCGGCCCAACAACTACAGTGCCTTTGATAATTTCTGCACTAACTAGGACACTTGTCCATCACAAATTGGTTGCATACCCACTAACCACACCAAGAGCGTTGTGGTTAGCCCAAATCTTTCCACTATAACATTTCTCTGATTATGATCTAGATATTCAGTATCATTTGGAAAAGGCAAATGTTGTGGTAGATACACTTGGCAGAAAAATATATCACAGTCTGAATATAATGCAGAAATGTTAGTCTCAACTACAGATGGAAATGCAACAATTGAACTAGGAGATAGTTGAACAAGGGTTAGTACCAGCTTTAGCAATGTGGCCAAATTTGACAGAACAGGTTAAACACTCACAGCAGGAAGATCAGGAAATTCAAGAACTTAAGAAGGACAACCAGAAGAATAATTAGTGGAATTCAATGAAGATGAGCACAGAATAACACGATTTCACAGCCATCTATGTGTTCCAAACAAGAAAGAGCTAAAAGAGTTAATTTTACCAAAAGCTCATCACAATCCTCAATACATCAAGGATGAAATAAGATGTACCAAGACTTGAAAAGGAGATTTTGGTGGAAAAATATGAAAAGGAAAATAGGCAAATATATTAGGTAGATAATGTAAAAAAAGAATAACAAGGGTGATATACAGGTATCGGCAAGAAAGAGAAAGAGTATTGCAGAAATGCAAATGTGGAAAAGAAGTACAAACACTGACAGATTTATCAGATATTGACAAACATCAATGGAGTCCACTCTGAAAAAAAGAAAGGACATATGGGAATCTGAACTATAGCAACTTCTGTCTTCTTGTTCCCTGTTTTCAGTGAATCTCGAGGACGAGATTCTTTTTAAGGGGGTAGGTTGAAAAGACCCAAAATTTCAAAAAAAATAAAACTTGTTTGGAGTTTGGTTCAAATTCAGATTTCTTGTCCAATTCGAAAAGTTTTCCCTCTTTTCCGCTTTCCTCATTCGAATTCCGCTTTTCCAGCCCAAAAGCGCCTTTTCTGTCATGCGCTTTCCTCCTCTATTCTTCTTCCTCTCGCATCACGCCACTAGTCACCGCCTCGCCACCGCATCACCTTCGTCCTTGTCGACTTCTTCCACCACCTTCGTTGCGCTAGTGCTCGCCACCTCACCCCGCCACCTTGCGTGCCAGCACCATCCCCTCTAGAGCTGATGCCACACAACCGCACACGCCTCCATCCATGCCTTGTGCCTGCCTCCACTCTACTACTGTCGCCACTGCCTTCCCCCATCTATAAAGTTCTCTCCATTGGTGCCACCCCACCTTAGCCATCCCCACAACCCCTCGGCACCCCCTTTCTTCTGCAACTTCGGCCACATCGCCCCAATCACCGCTGCCCCTTTATTCCCCCTCCCGTTGAGCCTCCACCCAATTCCCCACCTCCCCCATTCTTCTTCTCAATTGAGCCCACCCCTAGCACCCCCTCATCACCACGAACTCATCCTCGAGCTACAAGATCCACACCGCCGTCCTCAGCTCGTCGCCGCCGCGTGCCATAGCTCCGTCGCCCACGACTCACGCCGCCATGCCGCTACAGGCCACCCAAGCTCCACCAACCCCACTACTAGACTCCCATCGCTCCACTGATGCTCAAGCCCCAGCCAATTTGGCCGAAGCACCGTCGGAGTGACACTGCCCCGTTCCCTTGTTTCAATCGTGCGCCGCCACCGCCGCTCACCCCTCACCAGACCTCCTCCGACCGTACAAAACCCCAAAATGGGTTGCCCACGCTCCGGGGATGCTTACCCCACCACCCGGCGCCACCACCAACCACTGTCGCCATCGAAATCGCCGCCACCGCCAAAATTCGTACTCGGGCACAATAGGAGTGAGTTCCAGCTCGCTGGGCTGTATGCCCTTGCTGGGATGCTAAGGCAGGCTAGCAAAGCCAACCCAAAAGACTTTCGGGCCTGGCAAGCCAAGTGGGCCAGCCCAAAGCATTTTTTGGTGAAATCCTGACACTATTCAAAGCCCAACCCAATCGGCCCATTTCTATGTAGCCCACCACTATTCACTGTACAAACCAACACTATTCATCGAGGCCCAAAACTATTCAGCCCATTAACACCTCAACCCAACTCATTACTATTCATCAAACCCAACCCGTCATGAATAGTGTTGACCTAATACTATTCACTAGACCTATTACTATTCAACCCAAACCTGGTAATGAACAGTACTAAACCCGTTACTGTTCACTCGAACCCGACACAGTTCATGCTAGACCCATTAAACATACATATATCCATTTCGACAATTTCAAACTCGTGAAACCCATTTTCAACTCTGTTTGACCAAATCAAGCACCCAATAAATTTCTGCCACCCTGCCACCTTCTTTTCAATTCTTTCTAAATTTATTTATTTCATGTTGTTCTTAGCTCACCTCTTGTTGAACCCAAATTTATTTATTTGATTTTCTTCCACGTTAGAGCCAAAAATTACTGATCAAGCTACAAAAGGACTTGACCAAGGCACATGAGAGGTAGATCCAGTCAAGGACTACGGATGTGGAGGCAAGTTGCATTATTTGATCATTTTGAACCTATATTCTATGTACTTTTATTATTATTTTTATTACCATATTTATGCCAATTACTTTAACATTGAATTAATACTTTTGAATACCAGGATGAGTAGATAAATCCCATCACCCCACATACACACCCACATATTACTTTGTAGGCCATATTCACCTTGACAAGGTAAGTTGCATAAAATATTAATAAAAATATTCAGTATTGTCACATAATGTGTTTATAAATTCCGAAAAAGAGTATTGGCTACCCGCCAATGATTTTGGTGGAGAGTTGAGACCAAGAGGATGGACAACCCAAGATACTTAAGAAAAGTGTGTCGAAGGTAAGACCAAGCAGGTAGACAGTCACGAGTTGGTGTTAATCCATTTCCTCGCTTGAGATAGGTAAGGACAAGAACATTGTGCTAAATAACAGACACAGAACTCGCTTAATCATGGGTTTGGTATATCCAACTTGGCTCAGTACACTACTCTTCCAATTAAATATTTACAGAATGTCAACTGCTTTTGTTGTATAGAGCAGCCGTAGAGTGAGGGTGAGTCAGAAGTGGATCGTAGGGGCGGACCCAGCTAGGTTCATGGGTGTTCAACTGAACACCCAAAAATTTGGGCAAAAAATATGTGTATATAGGGTATAATACATGTATATATATGAAGTTAAGTTGAATCAGCGTAGTGTCCTCAATCACGCTCGCGCCTCGCCGTCGCAGCCTCACACCAGGGCACCACGCGCACCGCTCGCGGTCGCGCCTCGCATGAGCCCAGCCCACAATCGCGTCTGAGGACCGACGGACGCACGCGCAGTCGCGCAGCCACCCAACTCCCAAGGCCCAAGCGCATCTCTGCAAGGCTAAGCCCATTCGTCGAAAGTCGAACTCTCCAACGACTCAAAGTCTCAAACCTAAATCCCTAATATCCATTCTCGAACCTCAATCTCCATGACTCCATCCTCATCCTGAGCATGGCGGCGACGGCAGGTGCGGGCAGCGGGCGTGCGTCCGTGCTGGCCGGCAGGGTCACGTCGTCACGGACGCGGACTCGTGGGGGCCGGGAGAACCGGAGAAGCTGAGAAGGGGAGGAACGAGGAGGCGAAGGCGAGGACTAGAGGCAGAGGGGCACTGCGCGGCGGCGGCGGCGGCGGCTTGCTCGCTAGCCTGCTTCGACCCTCCGAGGCTCGGCGGCACGGCGATCGGCGGCGTCGGCGACCCGAGACCCGAGGCGAGGCCGACTCCGTCGGGCTCGCGCCGCAACTGGTGGAGTGGTGGTGTCTGGTGAGCATGCTGCTTCTCCATTCTCCAATCTCAATCTCCATGACTCCATCCTCATCCTAAGCGCGGCGGCGGGGGCAGGTGCCGGCAGTTGGCGTGCGTCCGTGCGGGTTGGCGGGCCAGCGGGGTCGCGTCATCGAGGACGCGGACTCGGACTCGTGGGGGCCGAGGAGAACCGGAGAAGCCGAGAAGGGGAGGAACGAGGAGGCGAAGGCGAGGACTGGAGGCAGAGGGGCGCTGCGCGGCGGGGGCGGCTTGCTCGCCAGCCTGCTCCGACCTCCGAGGCTCCAAGCGACCGGGCAGTCGGCGCGGCGTCGGCGACCCCCGAGGCCCGAGGGCGAGGCCGACTCCCCGTCTGGGCTCTGGCCGCCGCAACCTGGTGGAGTGGTGGTGTCTGGTGAGCATGTCGCTACCTAAAAAATCAAATTAGCTAGAGATAAGAGATCAGGGGACTAAAAAATCATCTCTTGCTTCTCTGTTCTAATATTGCTACAACTTTCTCCTTTTATTTGTGCTAGTTCAAAAGAGAGTGAATAAAATCTTGGGAAAAGAAAGAGAGGATGATTGAAAATTATGTTGTTATCATTCCAACTTGAGGATTGAGGATAAGATATTAAGAAATCCCGAAAGCTAGACTGCCACTCAGCCAGAGCCACTTTGCCAGGTAATCCCAAAATCAAATTTGCAATTCCCAATTTGGCAAATCCCTATAGGGCTGGCTGTGGGCAGCAGGCAGTGAATGAATTAAAGTGAATTGTGGTCCTGAGTCTTCAATCTTGTATTTATGCGAATCGTAGATATTATAGCTTTAAAAAATGGAGAACAAGTCTGCCAATTTGAAAATTTTGTAACTCGAATACCCATCTTTAAAATCCTGGGTCTACCGCCGGTGGGTCGGTTATGGCATTTGCTGAACTACACAAAGGTATTGGCCAGTCAGCATTAGACCACGCACTCCACCATTGGCCGGTGGTTTTCTGATGGCTGTATTGATCCAAGAAACTACCAGGTAGATACTAGAAAGGTTTAGTAGTGAGAATGTCTTGTTATCTCAACTCAGTCGCACATTATCAGTTTGCGTGTATATTGCATGACAGAATGAGTTTGAGGTATCTTGTGGGTAAAGTTGGACAACTCTGCATAGTATAATCCATAGTATTCAGATACACCGTGCTTCTGGTTAATGAAGCAGTGTTCATGGGTGATTCCAATATATGAGACAAGTAAAGATTTTGAGACGTTGAGATAGTAATTACAAGTGTTAAGTAAACCCCTAATATTATATTAATATGATTTTACTGTTTTAAAAACAAATTGTTTTAACTCAAATATTTCATTCATGTATACCTAATACAGTAAACCTTTAATAATCAATTGAACTCCGACATATCGTTAAATAGCTTTCTCATGTAGCTTATGGAGTACATTTTGAACTAAATCTTGTTAAATTTTCATGAAAAGATGCATCAGAAGATTAAAGGACACTTTAGATATCGTATTAAGGTTACGACCACACCCAAACTTTCCTATAAAGGCTATTTGATTTTTCTGAATGTAAGTTAACTTTGGGCTTGAGATACCCATTTTATTACTACAAAATAGCCATTAGGTCATAATTCAATCAAATTAACGCTTTTTAAGTGCTCGTAAGTAGGTTTGGTGATATTCTGTTCTGCAATCGAAATTTGGGCTTGAGATACCCATTTTATTACTACAAAATAGCCATTAGGTCATAATTCAATCAAATTAACGCCTTTTAAGTGCTCGTAAGTAGGTTTGGTGATATTCTGTTCTGCAATCGAAATTCTAGACGATTGTGCAAACCGGGTATACCCTATTCGAAATCGTTTCAATTAGAAAGGCCAAACTTACTGAACAGCTATATAATTGTCATGATGATAGTAAATTAATTCCAAGAGAAATCAATCACATTCGACTAAAAACTGAGATCACGAACAGGAACCATGTCTCTTTTCCTTGATTGACCACTTCTCGCCAATCAATCAAAGCACCAATAAATTATTATCGACAGACACCTTAATTAAACAAAAGAAAGGAACTGTCTGCCAACAGCGAACTCAATTAGTTAATGTACAATACAGACAAATTGTTAGAGCAGCAGCAATGGTTAGAGTAAATCAGTCGAATGTCGGCTTCTTACTCCCTAGAAAAGGGATGCAGCAGCTTGCAACCAAGTCCTTTCTTTGATAGAAGACACGATGATGATAAGTAATATCGCTTAGCTCCTTGTAAATAACATTAGCTCTATCTTTTGCTTGCCACAGAAGCCTCAGCCCGCAATTGCAGGATATTAGGAACAACGACGATGGATCTACTTTCTTTTACCAAAGAGTACAACTACTACAACTTGGACTGGCTTCCATTCATAGAAGCTAAGAAGCAACCCCTCCAGCACAAACACAATGGACCTCCCTTTAAACAATCATCTCAGCAGATCTCGACTTCTTGTTGCTCCTTGTAGGGTTGCTTATAACGAGTCCAGTAAATGCAGACGCATCGAATGACACTGCCATCTTCATCTGTTCTCCATTTCACGCCCATATCATCACTGTTTACAAGGAACTGTATGTGCATCTGTGATTGACATAGCTTTCTTGCACCTGTTCAGCGTTACAACATCGTATTTCACATTAGGGTTGCACCAGAAAGAGAGGAGGTCGGGTCTGCTGTTTGCAATGCAGCAGGCACAAAAGGCATTGGTGCCTGCTGTGGTTCGTTGATGAAGCCCAGAACTCTCAAAATCTGTCTGCACTAGCAGAAATCATTACATAAGACATGTTCGAAAATAAGAAAGCAAAGAATGCGGCAACTAATACATTTTTATTTTTTATTTTTTATTTTTTGCAAAATATCATGTATTGACCCACAAACTGATCAGAGACTCACATGAACCCAATGAAACTGAGGGGATTAAAAAAACTAAAAGTCTAAAACAACTTATAGACTAGAATGAACAGGACACACTTCAAACAAAGCTGATTACTTTGTCTTGGTTTAAAACTCCACACAATATCAAGATGGAAGTACAACTATACAACTAGAAGTACTGAAAATAAATCATCATAATTTTCATTGCAACTGTATTCTTGTGTGCTTAAGCCACAGAAAAATGTCATATGCATAACTTACAAGAAGTCTAGACTCTAGAATAGAACTGAATTACAAAGGCACCAAATTCCAATTGAAGCACAACTAAAGGTACCTGAGTGCTCTCCACAGCTATACAACATGATGTGCACACCCAACCAGGGTTCAAAAAACCGGCCGGTTAGCGCCGGTTACCGGCGGTAACTAGATTTACCGGTGGGTACCGGGAAACCCTAAACCGGTCGGTTTTTCCGGATTTTGCAAAGTCAAATGCCAAATTTTGAATTTTGGATGGTTTTTAAGCAAATTCAATCAAATTCCGTCCGGATTTTTTCCGATAAATCCGGTTACCGGCCGGTTTTTTTTCCTGGCCAGTGACCGAGATTTCCCCCGGGAATAGGTTTTTGATCCCTGCACCCAACTCATTAACTAACCTCTTTAGGAGTCCTAATTTATTATTAGCAACACCCCACAGTTTGCTAGTGCAGCAATTTTATACAACAAAGTGATAAGCAGTAGATAAATGGGTGTTAGTTTTGGTCCTTTTGGTGAATCAGTCTTTAGTGCACCTAACTGTAAGTATTTTCAGCTCAGCCGTCACAAGAGTACTACAGAATTGGGTGAGTTAAACAGAAATACCGGGAAGTACCTCGGCAAGGTGCTGTGCATGTTCCGCTGATTAACAAAAGAAGAAAGTGGAGTTCGTAGATTGGGATACTTATTCAAGGCAATTTCAAGCTGTGGTGGAGGTAACTGCATGCAGCATTGTGATGTCATGTCAGTAAAATAGTAGAATCTATAATGTATATTCAGGAATATATTCAGTAACATAAAAGAGTTAGTACCTGTAACAAAACGTCAAAAGAGTGTGGCTGGGTCTGGTATGCCAATTTTAAGAACCCAACCCACAGCTTTGGCATTTTCCATATCTGCAGCAAGAGAAACAAACTGAAGCTTACGAACTGCAAATAAAAAACTGCTGACATGATCTTTCATCCCTAAATTTCTTCCCAAAACAAACTAGATAATAATTCAAATTGTGTTAGTCGACAACATTAGCACACTTCGGTGACTAATCATTAATCAGTTGAATATAACACAATGGAGCTATTAGGTTTCTATGTTTCCTCCTAATTATTGTATAAGAAGGCATGATTAATTTATAAATAAGAAAAGGAAACTACACCTATTAGGTCAGAACAGTTAAGGAACATCCCCTATTTTAAACTAGCTTGTTTATACTAGATAAGAATATAGTTATACAGATAACTATCTGAGGTTTTATTGAAGCAAAAAATACCATGATAGAATAGGGACTCCCATTTGGTCAATCAATATCAGGAAAGAAAAATAAAACAAATCAAGTAACTAGTAGAAGAAATTCACAAACCTGCTTATTGACAAGCCTGGAGAGTATCCCCATGACAAAATCAACCTGAAGAAATAAACAATGAACAAATGACTGAAAAACAATTTTCTTCAAACTTTCATGCTGTTTATCCCTAAAGAGATCTATTTGGAAAACTAAAAAAATGCAAAAATGCAAAATGGAAAGAAAGAGTTGTTTCTACTCTGTAGCAAAACTACAGTCAGGTCTTTGTAAACAATATACAGGGAAAAGTCAGGTACAAATCTATACACCAATTGATAAGCAAGTGACCATTTAATATTTATAAGATTTATACATCGAATCCAAAGAGTATATGAACTGCTTAGCAAGTAACCTACAAATTTCTAATAATTATATAACCAGATCGTATTCATTGCGTATAAATTAACATGAGCATCACCATACCAAAGCTGGGAAAGCATCAAGTGCTTGGATAACTGTTCTCATAAAAAGAAGAGGAATTGGTACATTGTCAACCTGCACAACAGTCCAATCAATTAAGCAAAACAAAAAATATATATACTGCACACAATAACGGTGGTCATGTAAGTACCAATTTATTCAGTGACTTTTCCAAAACTTGCTGAGTAAATACTGTGCGCTGCTCAAAGCAAGCTGTGCAAGCATCTGTGACCTGAAAATATTTCCATTTCCATCAGCAATTGACAAAGCTTCATGGCGACAAATAAAATCTATACTGCACATTGTCACAGATGCATGCACATGTGTTGGGGTATAAAATCTAGGCATCCACATGACGTTCACGAAAAATGTATTTTACTCAAGGACCGAATGACTTTGGAGTGCAAGTGCCATAACAAGGTACTCGGAAGTCTTGTCTATTTGTGGACACTTACAATGTGGTTAAGCGATGTTGAAATACCATGATATAGCATTAAAACAACCAATAGCAAATGGTATTACCTTCTTTAGAGGAACTTTATCCTTTTCAGGATTAATATCATGAATCGCAATCAGAACTTCAGCAGGGGTTAACGCTGGCCCAGTATGAGCAGATCCCTGAAAAAAGCAAAGTTAATTTAAATCCAAGATTAACAAAACAATTTATGTCTTGCTAGAAATTAGCTGCCTCCTTAGTAACAAATCACTGACATGGTTGTCTCATGTCAATATAAATACAAAATCATGCCGAACAACACAAATATGATGTTAGCTTAACAGAAATTATTTAGCAAAAGCCATCACAGAAACATGAAGTTGTGAAATGAAAGCAATAACATATTCCCAGAATGAATAGGCCATCACAGAAACATGAAGTTGTGAAATGAAAGCAATAACATATTCCCAGAATGAATAGGATAAAAAATACTGGTGCAGATCAGCATTTAGTTTCATGCACCAATCAATTCAACCAAAAGCTTAGCTTTTAGGGAAAGGTGGGCAACCTACTCATACTTCAACACTCCCACATCATCTCTAGACTCGACCAGGCCTATGTTGTGGACTCAATATGGGCTGGGACTTGGTCCAACATCCACCCCTGTGACCCTCCTGGTCTTACCAGTAGACCCTTCAACCACCATGATTATTCTGGGCTTTGATATCATATTGAGTATCATGAACCCAGCCGGTTTATCCAAATGCTTAAGCTGGTAGGGAAATATCCGCAATTTACTCATAGTTCAACAATCAGAATTCAATTCACTTGTAGTTCAACCACTAATTTTCAAGGCGGACCAGTAGGCCAATGGGTCAGCCTGTCCCACTTGCACCACCCCTAGCCAACCAGAACCTAGGAACAAGAGCATTTGTGCCTAGTTGCCTACCAGTGGGTATACCAGCTTTAACTTACCAGTCATCACTGGTACAATTATCACAAGCTAACCAGCAATGATAGCACACATACTGGTACGAGTCCTACTAGGAATAATAATGTGGAGCCTATAAGGCAGAAACAATTTCGATAAAGGATATTTAAAACAAATTTCATTCCTTCCTGAACTCCAAAGATTACAAGTACCCTACTTATTAAGTGCATAAATAAATCAAGAGGCAAGGTAACTGTATAAGTTGCTCTCATTATGTAAGAGCATTTGATACGACAAAATTCTTTCCTGAACATTAAAATTTGATTCAGAGACCAGTTGTGATCAGCTATATTGGTCTCAGTATATTCCAGGAAAACCCGCCGTAACGCTATCGGCGGGGTCCGGATTTTGGATCGGCCGGTTTTCGGTTTTACAAATTCAAATTCTAATTTTTGAATTTCGAATGATTTTTAATCAAATTCAAGCGGTTTTCATCCGGTTTTTTCGAAATCCGGTAACGGCGTTACGGCCGGTTTTTCTGCCAACGATCGATTTACCGAAACGGGTTTTTGATCCTTGGTATATTCCACAAATGGTACTCTACCCAATCCATACTTATATGAAACACCATCAGATAATCCTGTGGACTTCTGCACAGAGAATGGACTGTCAAATAAGCATGATAAAATTACCTGCAATATCCGAGCAAGTCCATCTTGGAATCTGTCAGGTGGGAGATCAACTAGTCTTGGAAATATGGGCAGCACCTGAGATATACACACAAAATTGCATTTGTAATTAATAGATTATACACACAAAAAAAGGATCAACACAATATGTGACATATTCCGGGGGAAAAACACGCCCAAATAGATTATTCATTATTGACAGATTTTCGAAATGATTTTTTAACATGCGTTTGTTACCAGCTGCAAAATAATGTTGCATTCTAGATTGAGGTGTTAACTCCAAAATAAATTCACATTTATTTCATGATACTTCAATGGTATGATCAAGTAGCTAAATTAAGTGGTCGAAATTGGTGCTCTGTAAATTACTCTATCAGTCTATGGTGTGATAATATTTAAAATGAGTATGCATGAAGTGCAAACTGCATACCTATTGACCCATCATGACCACAGCAACTAATCATTATCTCAGAAAGACAGCAACTTGGACAGATTATAATAATTAAGAAAGCAGAGTTTGAGACAGATTATAATAATTAAGAAAGCAGAGTTTGAGTATCTAGAAGCTAATAATGAGAGGATTCCGTAACCTAAAATCAGGACACACAAGAACACTCCGGGCATAACTGTAAGTCTGTAACTAATATGAAAAGGTAATATGATATGAGTTGGTAATATGCTTTCAAGTCCCTTAATAATATTTTTCCTCACAAAGAAAAATATCTTAAAAAATAGATTTAAAAAGCAAGCCAGCATTCAACAAGGAGACACTGCACACCACGCAATCTGGATTAGTTGTCCAGGCCACCAGCCAGTTTCCAAGAGTGCCACACAATCTTGATTGAGCAACCACAAGTCCACAATCACCTGCCAAATTGCAATTACAGCTGCCTCACAAATTAGCAGATTGCCAGGACAACCCGATCCAGATTGTGCAGGATATACATGCCCTTGCAGACATTACCATGGCAAGGAAAGCATTTCTATTCCTCGGCTAACAAAGAACTAGAAAATCAGTGTATACATAAAAAATAATCAAAACCAATACCTCTTCCTTTGGAAATGAAGATAACAATGGAATGAGAATAGACGCATCCTGGCAGAGAAAATTACAAGATTCAGTAAACACGGTAAATAAACAATACTACCAAAAGGGCATGAACAAGAAAGTCGCAGTAGTACACAATGTAAGCAGAAAGTATCCAAACCTTCCGCTTGGTCTCATATAGATGTTTAACAGCTGCAACTAGGTCGGCTGAAGGATTTGATTCTTCGGTCAGTGTTTGCAGTATCTTTAAAAAGAGAAAAGAAGCCATAAGCATAAGGAACTTCTATGTTTCGCGATAATGTACAAAGAGAAGTCAGAGATAAATTGTAATACCAAGGTAACAAGTTCTTCACTGCCTTCAGGTGGATTATGAATAATGTCCAGCATCGCAGAACATGAGGATCCCAGATTTCTTACAAGGATGGGTACATGCCAATGGATACACTGCACAATTTTGCACCACAATGTACAGCCAGTAATTGTAATTCAGTAGTCAATATTTAAAAACATTAGAATTAGCACAATGCAAGTTAAAAGTAGCACCTGCTTGACAACTTTTGGAGACCTTCCATAAACATTGAACAGATGTTGAAGAAGAGTGGGCCTCTGGAAGAAGGGAAAATGGTTTGACTACCTCTAAGGGGGGAAAATACAAAAATAGCACGACACTATGTTCATCTGGATACCTTTGTGCAAAGTGCAAAGAACAATGAAGTATGGCGTTTGGCCTCGGATACAGATACTGCTGATTGTTTAGGTGAAACCAAAGAGGTCATGGTAGACCCACTTTCAGAAGGTCCAGCATCTGAAATCTGGGAGCTACTAACTGAAGTTTCCTGACTGCCTACCTCAAACTGCTTTCATAAAAACCATCTATCAGTCCGATTTTCAACCAACATGCAGTATGCATCTCAAATAATCTAAGACATTTTATCGCTCTATGAAGAAGATTATGGGGGTGTTTAGACAGCAGCCAAACATTGCC
Organism: Ampelocalamus luodianensis; assembly: GCA_036346255.1. NCBI lineage: Eukaryota > Viridiplantae > Streptophyta > Magnoliopsida > Poales > Poaceae > Ampelocalamus > Ampelocalamus luodianensis. Next base: position 66,484,875 of record CM070618.1, read on the forward strand.
ACACCTAGTTGTGACAACGTGTTGCAAGCCACACATTTTGTGGTGGCCAAATCGGTCACCACAGATTAGACAAAGTTGGGCAAGAATATGTGTCTATGACAAGTAGGCGCTAAGGAAGTGTGGAAAGCCGCAACTGTGGTCGTGAACTAAACGGTGGCCTAAAAATTCAAAGTTACCTAACTTGAATGTGGCAAAGAACCAAACACTGCCTAGGACATTTGATCTTTCCCTATATCATCAAGGAAAAGTTGTAACTGCAGTACAGAAATTGTAAGAAGAGTTGCAAATATTTAGGTGAAGAGAAACTCCACCCAATTGCTTATTGCTACAAAAAAAGTCAATTAAGCCACTAACTATCCTGACTGGCAATCCACCTACAGTAAACATATAATACAAAATCGATCCATTCAGGACCCCACATCCAATCAACAAGCTCAAAGCCCCATCAAATAGTACAAGTGTCCTTTCATTCAAGTAGGAGTATGACACCTGAATCTTAAACTAAGAGCTACCAGATCTACATTGTTTCTCTTTGATAACTGGTCAGAAAGATAAAAAATACAAAACATGCAAGTGCCTGTAACATATGAGCCAAAACGTTTGATTTTTTCTCCCTTTGTGAGGATGACAAAAACAGAAATACAATTAGAAAACAGGCTCTCAAAGCACATCCTGATAGGAACATCATGGTTAAGCCTAGGGATGAAAAGGGATCAAATATGAATCGAACATCAGTCAAACCATGCTCCCATCCATATTTTTAAGTCGAATTTGTATATTCTCAGACTCAAATACGTATTCAAATCGAACTTCAGCACAATTCAGGTTGGAATCAGGATATCCACATAATTTGTACATTAGCTAGATAATAATGATACAATATTCTCACATGCGACAAAATGAATAGTTGTAATAAGTTAAGCTCAAGGAACGCAACTTGGCACTAAATGAGAAAAAGTGTTTAACTACTTAGACATGTTGATGCTGCAACAAAATATTCATGTTGCTTTATTGAAAAATAATTTCAAAAAGGCTCTTGTCTCTTTGACTTTAAGGAGATTTCATTCCTAGCCTACACCAATTTGTTTGGGACCAAAGGTTTTGTTGTTATTGTTGATTGAAATTAGAGTTCAAATGCAGATAATACGACATTTTTTATGGACAAGTCTAAGGCATATTCACATCCATATTTTTTCACATTTGATTCAAATATGAATTTGAATCAAACAAAAACTATTATTCAGACGGAATAATCTAAAATTCTAAACCATTTTCCTGCTATTAAATTCGGTAATCGAATAATTATGATAATCTGCATCCGTTTTTCACACCTAGTTGAGCCTGAGTGCATTATAAAGTGCCTAACCATAACAAGGATAAAAAATCATCAAGAATTACCTCAGCTATGGACTCTTTTGAGGTTGTGAAATTAACATCTGTCTCCACACTCTTCTTATTAGCAACTGCCAAAAGACTGTCTGTGGCAAACTGCTCGACTTTGTCTGATGCATATGTTAGATCATAGAGTTTTTTTGCAACCTAACAAATATACATGTATCAGCATTACATACCCAGTATTATATCAAATCAACAAAGTAAGAAAAGATAAGGCAATGCTGCTCTATACCAATCTGACCGCCTTTCCCCTGATTTCATCTTGAGAGTGAATGGCACACTGCAAATTTATAACAAGGATAAGTGAGGCACAGCGCATAAATGATAAATAGTGTAGTGCCAGATGCATAAAAAATCCTATCATTGTTGTCAACTCAGATTACTATTGCCATGAATTAAAAATTATACTAGTACAATATTTAAGCCACAAATACAGCATGTTTGGTATTGGGGTAAATGGGGTACTTGTACTGAAATAAAGACAAAATTAGACTCAACACCAAAAATGCTTGAAGTCAACAAATAGAAGAAGCAGCGCATTTTAACCCAAATAATCTTTCATTATATTAGAATTTAGAGAAATTGTAAAAAAAAAATATCAGTCAAAATGATTTATAGTATTCTACCAGTTGAAAAAGAAACATTGCAAACCTTCAGAACAATATCCAAGCAAGCTTGCCGAAGTGGAGGCCGCCCTAAAATAAGACTCCATACAGTTCCCAGGCCTTGGGTGACACGATCACCATCACTGTCCTTTGTTTGTTGGTTGTTGCCTTGTGACATGCAAAGACCCTCCAGTAATCTAAACAGAGACTCAGGCAAATATGGTGCATCACACATAAGTTTGCAGAAAGACTTGTCTGAAGCAGGTAGCGAATCAATCAAGGACCTTGCCTGAGTGCAAAAGGACAAAATATTTAAACCTAAGTTCAACCTCAGCAAGAAGACAAAACGATATCTGAACACGATGTGCTTGCTTACAAGTGATATAAAGAACTTCTCGTAATGTTTAGAAGCTGATGTAGAGCTTTCTGGCAAATCAGCAGTGCTGGCACTCCGCAGCTGATACAGCACATGCATTGCCAGTTCATGGCCCTAGGAAAACAAATGTTCAGAAGTGAGAATCTTGCAAAAATTACTGGACACCTAATATGCAGTGCCATGGATCATGATGAGACTCGGGCTCTGTTTGGAAAATGGCAATTATGGATGAAAAAGGACAAGCCGAGCAAACTTAACCAGCTCAAACACAGCTCGATTAGTACTTGAGATCAGCTTGTCTTGTGTACAAGCTTGATTTAACAGCACAAGCTCAACCTGAAGGAAGCTTGGATGAGCTCAAGCTCAGCACAAATGGGCCCAACAACCATATGCAAGTCCCGGAAACTCAAGATCACTTATACAATTGAAACCTAGAAACAACAATTGTCAACATATATGGAAGCTTGAATGGGATAGAATGAGTGCGAATGAGATTGGCTCAAATAGTCTTGATTTGTGCACATGGTAGCCTATTCAAGCAAATCCAAGATCAACATGAAATCGATTTCAAGCATTAATGTTGTGCTCAGGATCGGCTTGTTATGAAATTTGGATTTAAGCCAAGTTCAGTCCAAGAAAAAATCCGAGCTGACCCCAGTCCTGATGCCTGAACTTACATCTGACGAAATAATATGATATATTCGTATTATAATCCAAAAAAAATCATAACCAATATCAAAATTCAGATCCTAAACCTAGCCACATGCTATTTTTTATCCTAGATTTTTATCCTATTAAAATCTGTTGATCGAACAGTTGGATGTAATCTGCTCCACTGCTGAAGGAACACAAAACAAAGATAAACATAGTGCACTATCAGTAAAGTACCTTCTGATCATGATAATGAAAGATAATGTGCCTCTGAATCAAGTCCATAATGTTATCATCAGCAGCACTCTGTAAAGTTACAGATGATGAAAAGAAACTGGTATGAGAACAAGCATATAGTGTAGCAACATTCACAGCAGTATTTCTCGAAGAACCTAGCAAAGTAAACTCAGAGTACTAAGCATTTAGCTTATAGAAAAGGAACATCGGGAAAATATGTAGACTATAAAGATACAATACCAAAAGACTACCTGAACAATCAAATGGGCAAGCAAGGAAAATCTTGCACTAAGGCTATTTTTATTGTAATCATCCATTATCCGCCTAACAGCTAATTTGTGCAATGAGATGTTCTCGCTGTCACTTAATTCCAAATGACATGGAAGAACTGGCAAGTTATGATTAGTATCCTCTGGTGTCGATATCTTGGAAACTGGTGAAAAAGGATCGACCTCCAAATCCACACTATCAGATTCATTGTTTGAAATAACTTCTGGAGACAAAGGATTGACCATCTTTTCATCAACATCAGAAGAATGAAATCCGACATCCACTGGTGCCTGCACTTCAAAATTGGGCTCTGGTTCTGTGGCATCATTCAAAAACTCAGACTTTTCTTTGGCAATTGTTTGATTGGGCTGAGAAGATGAATGTTGTTCATCTTCATTTTTAGGTATGTCTCCTGAATAGTCTGAATAGTTATCAAGCTTTACAGAAGCAGGACAAGGTATATTTGACAAATTATTCATCTGATGCACACTGGTGGTGTCCACCTTCACCTGTATGGAACTAGTAGCAATGGGTGCAACTGTCCGCCGTGGATCTAGGCGACGAGGATCCTGCAACACATTGACATTTTCACAATAGGCACTTCTGTTGACCTCATAAAATGAGAAGTAAAAATAGTTCATACTCTTCTTGGGTCACGCTTAGAATCATGAAAACCAGGCGTAGAAAGTGCATCAGATGGTGAAATGCTGACTTCATCTGCAGGCGGTGCTAATTGTTGAGTGAAGGGCAAAGAGTGGGAGTTGGCTGGCAAGTTTTCTGTTGGAAGACTGGAGGAAGATTGAAAATTTGGTTGCTGGCCACTATTATTTGTAGCTAGTGGAAACAGACCTTCAGGTAGATGTTTCATTGTTTCTATTACAATGTCAGCCATGACGTCTGCCTCTACTGTTGAGATGAGAATACCAAGGGATTCAGCTCCTCTTTCCCCTTCAGCAAGTAAAGCGCCTATCATTTCAATCATTTTCTCAACAAGAGACACATCACTACTCAAGAGAGCTGGATCAGAGGAGTGACCCACATTGGCGTCATTGTCAACCTGCATATCAGAATAATCAGATGTTCCCTGAACTGGCAGGTTTGAAGCTGCAGAGGTATCAAATCTTGCTCTCTTAGCTATGCCATCAGCCATAGCAAGAGCATCACTTGATCTGGCAGCAGGATGCTTCCGACTAATATCTCCATAAGGCATCTCCCAAGTTGGAGGCTCATCCTGTGAAGAAGAAAACACCTTAAAATTCCTCAAAAGAAACATATATAAACAGTTTTTCAAGGAAGCAAATTTTGGAAAATACATGCCAAATCCATTGATGCTACATTGTATAAGCATGCAGTAATATACCTTGTTAGCACGAGAAGCACGCTCGATATTTCTAGACATCTTCTCTACCTGCCTAATAATCTGTTCTGTTGCTTCACCAGGGCTCAGAGCTCGAAGCCACCTTACCAATATGTCCTTGGACTGTCCAGAGAAGAATGGCTACGATTAACTTGAAAAGCAGCATAGAACATTCAAAACCCAATTCAGGTACATGAATGCAATTTAAGTCCAGCAAATAACATTTAAAAAGCAGTACAAGGCTAGAGGCTACAGAGATATGTACAAATCCTAAACAAATATGAGGCGTAATTATGGAAAACAATGGCATAAAAAATTGATGTAGGAATCCTCAAAAGAAACCATGACAGGTCTAAGACGCGTGACCTTCATGCATGAGATGGGCTGCAATGAAGACAACCGCACATCCATTTTCAGGAGCGATAATTACAATCTATACCACTTACTGGTTTCATCACAATCATTAATCAAGTGGCCATTATTTCCCGTAACAACCTTGCAAGTTAACTAGGTTAGGTTTTGTCATAACCAACCATAAGAACGGTTTTAGAATCTCTTAGCTGTATCAAATGGCTTTAGGTATGAAGTGAGCTCATTTTTAATTGAATAGTGTATCAAAGGTACCAGCACTAGAATCTCCAAGTACAGCATGTAACAATGACAGGCTCAAAGAACAAATGAAATGGGAGATCATGAAAAAAATGAAATATATAACCGCCATAAAGTATTTGTGCAGTTTGAGCTCACCTCAATCATTGCCTGGCAAGGACTACGTAGAAACCCTAAAAACGCTGTTTTCAGGGAATACCGCAGGCTTGCAGAATGAGCTCCTTTTGCAGTCTCCAAACCAGGGTCGAAACCAAGCAACAGTTGCAGCACACGGTCATAGTAAACTGGCCTATTCTTTGCAATAGCTGCAAGACTGACAAGTGACGAACAGCTTATATTTCCGAAAATAACAAATACAGCTTAAACAGTTATACACATTTATGAGATAAACAACAAAAATTGAAATTGGAAAGGACGTCCCATCCAACATCACAAAAGAAAATTTGAATAGGCAGACAGTGCACATGGATATCGGTGCAGTCTCAAAGCTTTACTTACAGATGAAACTCTCTAAGCTTCACAGTTATACTTCCATCTCCACACATAGTTGCCAAAACAAATAAAATTAACAAACACAAAGGCCTATATACGTGATCAAAGTAGTTACTTCACAAAGTACCTATACTATGGTATTACGGAGTGAAAAGAGAAGGATACCAGTGAAGCGGCTAAACAATCTGAACTATGACAATATACTTACATATTCAGCATTCAGGATAAACATGTTTATGCAATACAGCTGGTAGAAACTCTTACGAATTAATGGTGCCAACTAGGAAGGATCCTCGATGAGCATAAGCTGATTGCAGAATATCCACCAGGAGGATGATAGCCCTGTTTGCATCAGCTTCCAGAACAATGGGATCGATGCTAGGATGACATTTAGCTAATAGTGAAGTATCAAATCTCCGGTTCTTTCCTGTTTGTAGAATGAACATTTACTTGTTACATTTGAGAGCACATTCACAATACGGCCCATTTGATTGTTAGCATAAATCTGGTGAATGATACCTTCAATTGTCAGCATTCGGTCATTGTTGGCTTGAGGTGTGAAACACAAGATCCATGTTTCAATGAACTTTACAGCGAATAGTTTAGTTGCAACAGGACCAGGCTGTTACATGTCACATGAGAATAGTATCAGCCAGTAAGTTGGACTACAAATGCAGAAATAACAGCACTAACCATCATTTCAAATCTCAATGTCTTTATTTATAAAATTGTGATATTCTCAGAAGGCATTGTCGTAAAGTGCAACATAGTCACAGTGTTCCATAAAATGTCTTTTCTCAGGTAATTTCATGATGTGCTAAATACTTTTGCAAATACAATAACAGAACAACAGCAGTTTAACCATATTATTGAAATTGCACAAGACATATAGCAGCATAAACTACTATTAAACTAACCTCATGTATCATACAGAACAACAGAGTTTGCATCTTTGAACTGCAGCATAAACTCTATTAAACTAACCTCATGTATCATACCACGGACTGCATCTTTGAACTGGTTCATCCAAGCCCACATATCTTCAAGCCAAGCGTCAACTTTTCCACGCTTATTAATCTAGATTTAGCATTAACATAAAAAAGTGAGTACCAAGAACAAAGCTATCAGTAGCAAATTACTAATATTAAAGTGGTTACATTATAAGTAACATCGATTCAGACCAGGAGAAAATTTTGAAGGGAAGACAATACTTCAGAATAATACAATCCAGACAATGCTTTGTATTTTCAAAACAAACTAGAAATAAATAAATAAACATGTCATGAGTTTTCCATGAACTCCGCTCTACCTATAGGTAATACTACCACCTTAACTTGTACATGTACAGATAATCATAAAACCATCGCTTGTAAATTAGTCCAAACAAATACCTACCCAACCAACCTATGAGCATTGTATGCTTCAATAGTTCAATTAGTATGTAACTGACGAAAGAAGCTTCATTTTGTTCTTTGATTAGATGGAACTCTAGTTGTTGCAGAAAACTAAAAGAAGTTCCATTAGGATTGTGGCATAGTTTTTAATATTTAGGTACAAAATGTAAATTTAATAGTTTAATATGTACTGCATAATCTAATGGAGAACATTTTTTGAGAAGCTTATTTCAGCTTATAAAATCATACTTCACGAAAGATATATTTTTCTTACTATTATCAATTTCTGAAAGTTCCAATCAGTGAATGGATATGATCATGGATACCACTCGAAAGCACTAGTTGTTAAAGATAAATTGAACAATAACCTATTCATATAGATTTTTTTATATTGCTTCAAATCTATAACTGGGTAAAGTTTAGGCTGTATTTCTTTTTCCTGGCAATAAGAATGGACAAGGGAAAATCCAGCGCATTTATTGTCACTTTATTACCGGTATAATTGTGTAAGATTGTTGAGTTAGTGCAAGAAACTCATTTTTAACTGATTGTTTTTCCATTAAAAAAAGACAAGCACCAAACTGCCATGCAACTGCTCCTTGTTTTTCCAATTGTCTAAATGAGAGACCATTGGGAAAATATCAGAAAAAAACTGATAATTGAGTGACAGAATGAATGATGGAAGCAGACTTGACATGGTATTAATAGAATCATAAGGATGTGGACGTTTGATCACTGGATGCATCAAGGCTAATAAATAACTGAAATGGTTGGCCTTTTGGTGGTAGCACAATAAGTTTTGTGATCTTCAATAGTTCAATGCTTTTAGGACAAAAAAGGGACACACTCACTCAGGCACGCCAACAGTCAAGAACAGACAACACTGCTCTCATCATAAGCACTTTATGATAGTCAGAAGCTGTTACTGTTCTGCATGAAACTGACCTATTGGAAAGAGGTGAAAACAACAAAGTGCTTGGTAGGTCTAAGCAGTGCCTTCAATAACACTGAAGAGCACATCAATGGAACATGCATTGCAATCAAAATGCGCTCCACTTGGAGGTTGTAAACCCCTCTTTTTCGAAAATGATTTTTTAGGTGTTTCTTTTGGCATAGTTTTTCACTCTGTTGATTTTTGAGACACTCCCAAAACAATTAGGAGAAGCAAGTAAAAATAACCGCATCAAACGACAACAGCAACATCGCAACGAATAGTAGTTACAACAACAGTGGATTTATTCATTGATAAATATCTGTTTTACAAAAAGGACCTGAAGTGCCATCTCTTCCAATACAGCAGCAAATAAATTTGTCCCACTAGCTATAGATTGCTTAACAACCGCAGGATCGTCATGTTTCAAAAATGACAGCAAATTTGGCATCAGCACAACCAAATCTTCTGTAACATTTGTGCCAAGCTCTCTCAGCAATCTGTAAGCAAGAAAGATATCCATGAGTACCACTGAAATATTTTCTCAAAGCAGGAAGCTACGGAACACAGAAGTAAGCATTAGAATATTAGATATTGTTATAGTGAATTGTAGCTTAAATACTATGTCCATTTTTATTACCTCTGGAGAACTTTATCAAGTTATTCGCATGTCAACAAGTTAAAACAGATCAAAGGAACTTCATAAAATAAAAACCCTAAATCAAGATAGATAAACTACCAGCAAATGATCCATGTTCAAGCAATGTACACAGTTACTCGCCCTGGCATCAGAAATAATATATCAATTTAAACAATAGTATTCCTTAATCCTACTCTGTTTTGACCACAAACTTCTCAACAAGGTCCAAATAATGATTTTAAACGAATGCCTGATTATGGCTGGACATCACACTAGCCCCAATCGCTCCTCTTTATTTATCACTCCAGGTCTCATCCTTCAATAGAATTACTGACAAAGAGGTATGTCAAACAGCTTTTCCCATCATTGCTCCGTTCTCCTATAATATTGTTTCCTGTTCTTAATACTAGATGGCATCTACCAATTCATACAAAACCAATTTAATTGTCCTCATTTTATGGCCGGTTCATGTGGAACTAATTCATTTTCATACTATTGCCAGTTGCAGGGTTCAACATGAAACTACCAGTTCCCCAGAGACTCAAGAGGCCATCAGGACCACTAATAAAAACCACAACTTGGCCAAACCCATGCTCACAAAATTCTCAGAAAACAAGACTGTGTACGAAAGCAGAACTAAGCATGCAAATCTACGATAGTAAATCCTACGACAGCTTCCCCAGCAATTTCATTTACATGCCAACTGAAAACCAACAAAAAGTCCCTGCACACAACCGGCCCAATCCTAGAAAATAGTTTTATCAGAGCACCTGCGCGTGGGCTCATCACTCATGGGGATTCGAAATTACAGGAAGGGAGGGATGCCTTGCCGCTCACCTTAGGGCACGAGACGAATCGAAGCGGGGGGAGGGGACCTCGCCGCGCTCCTGCGGCGGCGGCGCCTCGGCTGCGTCGCCTCGCAGATCCGGCCACCGGGCGCCGTCCGCCTCGGATTCCATGGCCCGGGGCCAAAACCCTAGCTATGGGGTGCAGCGCCTCACGGGGCTCGCCGCCGCCGCAGAGGGCTAGGGCTCGGTTTTGTGGTTTAGAGGAGGAAACAGCGGTGTTAGTGGTGGTAGTGGGATTGGTCTAGGGTTTGAGCTTGGGCAGCCGTCGAGGAGGAGACGCGACGGCGGGAGGAGCAGGGCGAGGCGAGGCGAGGCGCGGGCCACGGGGGAGGTGCTGTGGAAGGAACGAGGAGGGGTGCCTTCCTGGTCTGCACGATATTATAGGGCGGGGCAGCGTCGCAGCTGCGGGGGAGACCGACGCGTGGGCCCTCTTGTGGTTTCCCTGGGACCCACGTGTAAGTGTGTGGGCCGCCGTCCTGTTCGAAAGCGTGGGACCTTTTGCGCCAGTGGAAATTTTAGGGGGTGCCCCGGGTTTGCTCTCACTGACAAGCGGTGCCTTGGTATGTGGGCGCGATGAACGAGCAGGTAGGTAGGCCGCGTCACCCACATGCACATGGCACGTTAGCGTCGAATTTTAAAAAAAAAATAGTAGAGCGTCCGTGCGTTGCAATGAAACTCTAAATTTTACAAAAATAATATTTATTTTTAATACATAAAGTAAATCAATTAATTAAAAGATGGTGATACATACAGGCATCACATTAGTGCAACACGATAGAACAAGAATAACAAATGAAGTGTTATATATAGCCCCAGCAAAAAGAAAAAAAAAAACTATACCTTATTTATGAGTTGTTGAATAAAAATTAACTGTTATTAACTCAGAGAAAAAAATATAAGCTGGTATATATAGCCCTAGCAAAAATTTAAAAAAAAAACTATACATTATTTATAGGAGCCAACAAAGTCATTTTTTACATGACATTAGCAACATGACTGAAACAAACAAAAGCCAAGAAATTTCAAGTTCCGGTTATAAGTCATAGATGACATAACAATTTACAGCAAGAAAAAATAGCCATCAAGGGATCAATTGAGCCAATTACGTAAAAAAAAACTTTATTACCCCTTACAGTTCACCAGCTGTCATGGAGTAATTCCCTTGCTATCAAGCGCACCTACTCCTGACCTCGCAGTGGCGACGGAAAAAATTAAGACATTACCTTCTATTAGCTCTGTTACTGCATCACGAAATCCCAAATGAGGAAAACATGAAGGAAACACAAAAGTTAGATATCTAATAAAAGGATCAATTCTATCCTCAATTATCTTCAAAGAAGCAACCTTGTCGTGCCGTGTAGATCTATCACCGGATAACAAATGGACGGTCTAGATCGAACGTCACAGTATCAAGAGCACAATAAAAATAAAGTGTTTTGCGTACAATGCTGTCCACAGTCTCAAAACACTGTCTACCACACAGTATTCTCGATCCAAAGAGGAAACGCACACTGTCGATTGATGTAATACTCGATTATTCGATATCGAATGCTGTAAAGATTAGAGAGGAAATAAGTTAAAATTCTGAATTTTAGGAGAAGTATGGGCCGCCAACCCATATTCGAGAAGAGGAGCTACCATAGTGGCCCAAGGCCCATGAGTGGGCCATCCATTAGAAGGCAAGTGAGAGGAGGGGACCAAACCCTAGCCCCATTTGCTACAGAGCCGCCGTACACAAAGAGCTCTGCTACAGATAGCTGCGTGCACGTTGTCTCCGCGCCGCCGCTCCTTCTCGCGCCATCTTCCCCGCTGCCAGGTCGACCGTGGGAAGAAGAAGAAGAGGAAGGAAGAGAGGATTGAAGGAGAATTTCTTCGTGGATTTGATCAGCGATCTCCGATGGTTCTACAAGGGTAATGATCGATTTCCCTCGCGGTTTAGGTTGTTTCAGATGCGAATTCGATTAGTTTGATTGGATTGAATTGCTGCCGTTAGAATTTCAGTTCTGTCCCGAATGTTGCGTGGCCTGTTTCGTGATCTTAGAGGCCGAATTTGGGTTGTCCATCTCCTAGAGTTTTGTAGATATTGATCTTAGCTTTCGGTGGTCGCCAAGAACACTGAATTCCGACGTACGGATCAAAAGTTATGATAGTTTTCGTCTCTGCTGTCCAGAATCCTGACGAGAATGAACTGTCAAGTTGCCTTTTAAAATATGAGTGGGATAATGGAAAATTCCGGGCTTTCACCCAACTAGGTTATTGTAGGCCTTGGTCTTAGCTTTTGATATTGATAAAGAACGCAAATTTTGGTGTAGCCAATTAAAAGTTATGGCACTTTCCGTGCTGCTGTCCAGAATTGCCGGAAGTTATGACAGACAGTGTTTGTGGGTCTTGTGGAAATTGATACATATAGAATTCGAGGTTTCCATCAACTAGGTTGTTGTAGATAATTTCATTACCTTTCAATCAAACCTGAGAACACCCCTTTTTGAGTTTTAGATCAAAAGTTATGCCATTTATACCACTGCTGTCCGTATAGACTTTATGCTAGAACGTGGTTTAATTCAAAGTAACGGGTATATTTTAGATGGTGGGATTGGGGTTATGAGTTAGGGCGATGCGAGTAGTGTCTTGATGACTTGGTTCTTATTTGAGTAACTTTGGTGTAGGGGTGAGGCGCCAAGGTTAGCGGCTTCTTCGTTGCCTCCCAACGCATCGCAACGCTAAAGGCAAGTACAATGACTTATGTGTGTTTTGTAAACCCCAGATGCTCGTTGATTGGTATGGTGTTTTATTGATATGTGAGACGCTTAATGTTCATGTGCTATCCACGGGAGTGGAATGTCCACGGGAGTGGAGGTTATGGTAGACAAGAAGGTTATGATGATTATGTTCTTTGTGTACGCTCTTTCATATGTGTGGAGATGATATTAATCATTGTTCATAAATTTATTCATGCATTCTTGTTCATGTTCCGTCCACGGGAGTGGAGTCTAAAGTCCCATTAATTCCAGTATGGGCAAGTGAAGTTCCACCATTCCAATGTGGGCAGTTTTGGACACCCGTATGAAACGTTCTTCATACGGTATTTTGGATCCCCGTATTTCGATAATACGGGCTTAAGTGAACACCGACGGTGTGTCACTTGCTATACCAGTATAAGCTCGAGTGCACCCAATCAATTCATGGCATCCATGCATTACGCTTCTTTCTTTCGATACTTCTTTGTACCATAATTTTACATGAAGTGTGTTCTTGTATTCGTTGTACTTGCCGAGTCCCGACTCACTCTTGTTTGTTGTTTTGTTTTAGGTGGTCGTTGATGATAATTCTATCGGAGGAGTAGACATGCACTACACACACATCACCATATTCCAGTTTCAATAATAGAACTTGGTTGAATTCCTTATTTGTTTAGAGATAAACTGTAATAATTGAGGCGTCATGTGGATGATGTCTTCTGCTTGGTCATGGATGTTTATTTTCGTGTGATACTTGACCCGCATAGGTTCAGATTTTATTTGTGTTTTTATGCCTTATGAGCGATTCACTTTCCATTCGTTATAACTTGGATTATTGCTTCAATTCTTATGATTATGGATGTATGTTAGACTCTTTAGGTAACATTTTGGCTTCGATAGCCGAGTGTTACGCTTGGTATCGAGCGGCTTTAGGTCCGTGGTTAATAGAAAAAATATTAAATTGACACACTATGCACGTGAGGGGTTGGGGATTACATTGCTTCCGCATTATCTGTTGTTATGTTCCATTTGTTGAGCAATTGTTGAATTGCCTCAGTACTATCTTTCTTGTTGTTAACCTATGATATGATATGCTATGATAATCTATATCTATGAATCTATTCTATGATTGTCATGAGATGATCATGTATAATCATATTTGATTATATTGTTTTTACGTGTCGAAAGTGGTTGTTAAGCGTGGAGGCCGTGGTTGTGGCCTTGACTTTGTCGTTATACCACCGCTCGTGGTAGACGAATAGAGTAGTTACCCGAATACCATAGTTGCAGGAGTTGAGCGTGAGTCGCTTTAGAAAGTTGTTTTCTTGACCTCAAATCTTGGCAAATTCTTGCTCTTTGGTGGATGATGACTTTCTCCGGGTTTGTGGTTCATGGTAGTTGTTGTGTTTCAATGGCCTCTAATGGTTCTCTAAAACAATTATTGTTTTCCATCGTTGAGCTGTTTTTACTACTTGTGATCTTCCTCAATTGGCAATATTGATAATTCCATGGTTGTTCCTTCTTTCTCATTGGAAAAGAATGACTTATGTATTCGTTTGATAGTTTGGGTAATGAAAGCTTCTGTTGCAAATTCGTTAGCATGTGAAAGCTTTGGGCTTTACGTATTTCTTTTGGATTATTTTGAGTGTTGAAGATGACATGTTTCTCTTTATGAAAGAAATATTAAAAACCTTTATCGTGGTCTTGGCGTGGTTTAGTGAGGAGTTATATTCAAAGAAATTAGTGGATATGATTTGGGTTATCAAGTTGGGTCCAGTAGTGTGGTGCGAATCGATCTTAACTAAGAACGTTGGAAGGGAAGTTGATTAAACTTGATGGTGTCTTGTAGTAGTTCTTTATGAACCGTGATTAAGAGTATGGCTATACCTAATTGGAGTCAAAAGAGTTATTAATAAGTGTGGAATATTGACGAATGGTTTGACCTGTTAAAATTTGTTTAGTTGGCTAAACTTGTTGGGTTGTTTGATCTCAATGGATGAAATTAACTATATGGAAAGGAAAAGTCGAGGTGATGCTAGATTAATGTCTTAGTGGATATACATTTTGCAATTATCTTTTCTATGAATACTTAGCATACCAAAGGCATCAAGAATTTTATGGGAGGAGTTCTAGATGACTCTTCTATATAGAATGATGGGATGAAATTGGTTGTAGTCATGTCGAGATCGTTGAATAATGGAAGATTTCGATTCTTGAAGTTTATTGCGAATTTGTACCAAATTATGATTATGAGGTGGAATAGTGAATATGTGCTTGTATTTGTACATGTGATTAGGAAGGAAAGTAGGTAGCAACTAGATTTCTTGATGAAGCGCTTGTTAGCAACGATGGTTGGAGTGTTGTTGTTGTGTGTTACAGTTTAGTGTTGAGCATCGAAGAGTTGAACTGATGTGATTTAATAGGTGACTTATGCTTACATGATTGTAGAATAGTCGATGATAGCATGTTCATGATGAAAGTGTGTTGGTATAACCTTTTAAATTGTGTAGTAGTTTCCTCTAGGATAAGTGGTTGTTGTAGTGAGGTTGTAAGTTTTGGTATACTCTCAATTTGAGGATGATGTGATAAACTAGTATGTAACAATTTGGTGAGCCTTTGGGGCTTTATAATGGAAGAGTGGACGCTGCCATTCGAGTTAAGAGCTAATTATTCTTGAGGTTAGTAAGATTGTTTACATGGGATTGTGACTTATGAAAGTGGTGATGATTGAAAGAAAGTAATTTAATCGTCTTCGAATGTCTGTTAGATGAAAAGGGGAGTTTTGCAATCGTGATCTTTTGGAGTTGTGATTCATGTTGTAGCTGAAATTGTTGAGCAAAATGATGTGTTGGAAGGTTCTATCTAATTCCTAAGTAGTTCATGTGGTTTGGCCTTAAGAGCTTATCTTGTTTGAGTCACAAAGTGATGTAGTGATAATAGAAAGTAACCTTCTTTGTTAAAAAAATGAAGTAGAAGAATTTGAGTTTGAAGCCAAGTTTTATAACTTGCGCTTATTCGAGTATGCATGAATCTTCGCTTTTGCCCCATAAGAGCTTCCCGATTTCCAAGGGCAATACCTCCTTCTCATTTGAGGTTTGATATTCTCTTCGTATGTACTTGTGCCCTCAACTGTGGAGTCCCCTTATGTTTCCGAGTTATTTGCCTAACTGACTATTTCCTTTGGTCCTGTGTTTACTACGAGTGGTAATTTTTTTTTCTTGTGGTCAAAATGGTTTTCATTTGCCTTTTCTTTTGAGAAAGAATCCACCGTTCGTTTCACCAGGGTCTATCAAAGTGTTTGTTAATTGTTGATGTGAGACCTTGGGTTGCAAGTTAGGTGAGGAGCATTGGAGGATGAATTGATTTCGTGTTATAATTCTTGGAGGGGATTTCATCTAAATAGAATGTTGTCTTTGGAGACTAAACCGATTGCAATGTTGCAACTAGTAGAACCTATAGTGATTGTGATTCAAGATCTTTCGTTCACTTCAAGTGGAACCTTAGAATTAACAAAGGTATAGAAACCTTTATCATTTTTTTAAAAAAAAGTATCGCAATTTGGTAGTATTGTGAGGTTGTGAAGGTTATTCCTGATGATGTGGTTTAATGAGAGTGGGATTACAAAGTAATCGAATCGTCATGTCAATTAATGGGATAATGGGAAATGTTAAGTTAATGTCAAGAATGAATTCGCTGTATTGAGTAACCTTCTGAGAGTTATAATCTTTGTAAAGGTAAACTGGTCAAGAAAATATTTCTATGATGATGTTATTGAGTGAGTATCTTTGGAATTGTGGAATTTTAGGATTTAACTGAGGATTTTCCTATCTTTCATATGAGAAGTTCGTTGTAAGAGTCGTGGAGGTTAAATTTGGGCTTTGCATCGTTATGCTAGAACTTTGATCGCCCAATGATAATGTGTAGAAGTAGTATAAGGATGGATTTGAATAGTGGGATGATCGTGATAGAAACCTTTGATGAAATACATGAGAATATGTGAAGTGAGTTCCGAGTTGTTCATTCTTAAAGGATTGAGGTAACGTGATTATGTGTGAAGATCTATTTTGGGATGCATCGTAAATCACCTAACAAAGTAATTCAGTATTGTTTCGTGGTCGATAGAACATCTCTACAGAGGTGTGGGTGATGTATTTTGTTTGAGCATAGCATTGAGAATGCCAAGTCAAAAGAGATGGACTAGTGTGTTGTGCGATGAATCGATTCCAAAAAAAGTTGAGAGAAATTTTATTTCTAAGAGAGAAATTGAGAAAAGAATATTTCTAGCATCAAACGCTCCCTTGATTCTTGTTTGAGCTATGTGTTTATGACGGATGTCTTTCGTAAATTGAGCTTGGCTTCATGTTGGCATGTGTGATTCTTATCACTCGTAAAGAATAAAAGAAATGATTGATTTGGATATTCGAGTGATTTCTCCTTTGGTGGACGTGGTGTTTATTTACAATTTTCTAATTTGAAGGTGGAAAGTTTTGTGATGAATTTTCGATTATGGGTCCGACTCTTTTAGTACCGAGTTGGCAATGTGTGGTTGCGACGAGAATCCTTAATTTCGATTGACTCTGCTTGTTGTAATGAGTTGTTCTGAGCGAAGTTTCATGTGTGTCCCTCGTTAAAGGGAGTGATCCTTGTTTGGTGAAGAGTTCGATTAAGAGGTGGAACAAGAGTTCTCGGTGATATGCGCTATTGCGGTGGTTTGGTACCAAAGGAGGTTAGCCCAAGGTATTCGGTTTGTCTTTGATAGTCGCAGGATTTCAAAGTAGGCATATCGTTGGGGCCATCTCGGTCCATACGCGGTGTACTCAACTTTTGGTATGCTCGTGCCAAATGAGTACTAGGGAGATCCGAGTTTGAGTTTTTGTTAACGCTTTTGACTATCAAGTAGGATCTTACCTTCGAGTCTCGTCCGATGAGTATACCCGAAGTGTCGGGACGTGTGTTAAGACAGACGCCGATTTGCGTCAAGATGTTGTGGTGTCCTCACCGAGAAAGAGGCCACTTAGGAGCTGGAGGCTCGCATGCACGAGCATTATTCGATTTGTTCATATCGAGTACATGTTGCTCGTTATTAATTTTTAGTTGCAACCGACCTTTCACGAGAGTGGTGTGAGGATTCGGCCGAATCCTATTTAAGGGGGTAGAATGTAATACTCGATTATTCGATATCGAATGTCAGAAAGATTAGAGAGGAAATAAGTTAAAATTCTGAATTTTAGGAGAAGTATGGGCCACAACCCATATTTGAGAAGAGGAGCAACCATAGTGGCCCAAGGCCCATGAGTGGGCGGCACCCATTAGAAGGCAAGGGAGGGAGGGGACCAAACCCTAGCCCCATTTGCTACAGTAGCCGCTGTGCTACAAGAGCCCTGATGCACTGCAGCGGCGTGCTCACTGCCTCCGCGCCGCTGCTCCTTCTCTCTCGGCGCCATCTTCCCCGCCGCCAGGTCGACCGTGGGAAGAAGAAGAAGAGGAAGGAAGAGAGGATTGAAGGAGAATTTCTTCGTGGGATTTGATCAGCGATCTCCGATGGTTCTACAAGGGTAATGATCGATTTCCCTCGCGGTTTAGGTTGTTTCAGATGCGAATTCGATTAGTTTGATTGGATTGAATTGCTGCCGTTAGAATTTCAGTTCTGTCCCGAATGTTGCGTGGCCTGTTTCGTGATCTTAGAGGCCGAATTTGGGTTGTCCATCTCCTAGAGTTTTTTAGATATTGATCTTAGCTTTCGGTGGCCGCCAAGAACACTGAATTCCGACGTACGGATCAAAAGTTATGATAGTTTTCGTCTCTGCTGTCCAGAATCCTGACGAGAATGAACTGTCAAGTTGCCTTTTAAAATATGAGTGGGATAATGGAAAATTCCGGGCTTTCACCCAACTAGGTTATTGTAGGCCTTGGTCTTAGCTTTTGATATTGATAAAGAACGCAAATTTTGGTGTAGCCAATTAAAAGTTATGGCACTTTCCGTGCTGCTGTCCAGAATTGCCGGAAGTTATGACAGACAGTGTTTGTGGGTCTTGTGGAAATTGATACATATAGAATTCGAGGTTTCCATCAACTAGGTTGTTGTAGATAATTTCATTACCTTTCAATCAAACCTGAGAACACCCCTTTTTGAGTTTTAGATCAAAAGTTATGCCATTTATACCACTGCTGTCCGTATAGACTTTATGCTAGAACGTGGTTTAATTCAAAGTAACGGGTATATTTTAGATGGTGGGATTGGGGTTATGAGTTAGGGCGATGCGAGTAGTGTCTTGATGACTTGGTTCTTATTTGAGTAACTTTGGTGTAGGGGTGAGGCGCCAAGGTTAGCGGCTTCTTCGTTGCCTCCCAACGCATCGCAACGCTAAAGGCAAGTACAATGACTTATGTGTGTTTTGTAAACCCCAGATGCTCGTTGATTGGTATGGTGTTTTATTGATATGTGAGACGCTTAATGTTCATGTGCTATCCACGGGAGTGGAATGTCCACGGGAGTGGAGGTTATGGTAGACAAGAAGGTTATGATGATTATGTTCTTTGTGTACGCTCTTTCATATGTGTGGAGATGATATTAATCATTGTTCATAAATTTATTCATGCATTCTTGTTCATGTTCCGTCCACGGGAGTGGAGTCTAAAGTCCCATTAATTCCAGTATGGGCAAGTGAAGTTCCACCATTCCAATGTGGGCAGTTTTGGACACCCGTATGAAACGTTCTTCATACGGTATTTTGGATCCCCGTATTTCGATAAATACGGGCTTAAGTGAACACCGACGGTGTGTCACTTGCTATACCCAGTATAAGCTCGAGTGCATCCAATCAATTCATGGCATCCATGCATTACGCTTCTTTCTTTCGATACTTCTTTGTACCATAATTTTACATGAAGTGTGTTCTTGTATTCGTTGTACTTGCTGAGTCCCGGACTCACTCTTGTTTGTTGTTTTGTTTTAGGTGGCCGTTGATGATAATTCTATCGGGAGGGAGTAGACATGCACTACACACACATCACCATATTCCAGTTTCAATAATAGAACTTGGTTGAATTCCTTATTTGTTTAGAGATAAACTGTAATAATTGAGGCGTCATGTGGATGATGTCTTCTGTTTGGTCATGGATGTTTATTTTCTGCTGTGATACTTGACCTGCATAGGTTCAGATTTTATTTGTGTTTTTATGCCTTATGAGCGATTCACTTTCCATTCGTTATAACTTGGATTATTGCTTCAATTCTTATGATTATGGATGTATGTTAGACTCTTTAGGTAACATTTTGGCTTCTGGATAGCCAGAGTGTTACAATTGATTGCGAGGAACATCATCCATGACACTTTTGACTCAAGAATCTAATATGATGAGCTGCCTACGTCATACAGCGAGATGAAGCCGACCAATTGTGATTGTGATGTATCTCTCTCTCTCTCTCTCTCTCTCTCTCTCTCTCTCTCTCTCTCTCTCTTTTGATTCTTAATCATCATGAATGCAAATTGAAAGGTACCACGTTTATCATAAAACATGGATCAGTCTGATGGACTTTTAAATACCTGAATCTTGTTTTCGACCAGAGGAAACCGAAAGAGTTACAAATGAACTGTAATGAAGATTCGTACTACTTACATCACGGGGAATAGCTCAGCAGTATGGAAAGTTTAGTTCTTACTCTTATTTGAACTTGAAATTAATTGTACTGAAGATTACAATTAGTTTACAAAATCAGCAACAACAATAACAACAATAAAACCTTTGGTCCCCAACAGGTTGGAGTAGGTCAGAAATAAAACCTCCTCAAGGTCAAAAGACAAGTGCCTTGCAAATAGAATTAAAAATATATATATGAAAGAAAAAACCTACAAGACTAAAATCATAAGTCGTACATCCTGTCATCTGAACCAAGAGCCTAAAACACAGCCCTTAAACTTTATTATAGTTTCAATACATAGATCGCTAACTTCCATGCGCTCCTATCCAAAACTAATTCTTTAACTACATTCCAATCTCTCAAATCTTTTTTAACTGTTTCTTCCCACATTAGTCTTGATCAACCTCTGCCTCTTCTTACGTTAGTATACAAAATCAGCGGGCTAAATAAATATTACAGTAGCACTTGTTGCAAAATAAAAGTATGCACAGACAACACCATACGGGTAACAATTTCAAGGGAGTTACAAATAACAGCAGAAACTGCAGAACCATTTTATAATTTCCTGCCCTTTTCCTACGATTCATTCAAGTAGCTCCTTTTGGTCCTTGAGATTCTACTCCACATTTCAACTCATTCCGGTGTTTCAGCCTTTGGGCATGGACTCCTGGTTGATCTTCTGTGGAATCCACATAGCAGTTGCAAACCAGAAGCGGAACCAGCTTCTGATATTGTTAGTATATAATGAGTTAATACTCCAACCTCTCAAACAAGTTATTCAAACCTATCATGAGAAGATAACTTTGATTTCTTTGAAGAACATTCCTTATGTTTTTAAGCATACACTGGAATGCAGGTGATGGTGCTGATGTTTTAAGCATCTTTTCATGCCATTCATAATTTGTTCCGGAATTCTTAACTACCTTCCATCCCCTTGTACAATGTGTTCTACTATTCCACTACCTATCTCTGTATTGATGTACTATGCTTCCATCTTTCTCCTCACCAATCCTTTGAAGAAATCAAAGCTGCAGTACAGGAAAAATGTGTCAGATTTCTCGACCAAAATGATATGTGATAGACCATTACATTCTTGACAAACACATGTCGGGATAGAAGCATCAGGATGATGTATGAGTAAAATCTTAGCGATGGATAACAAATGGGCAGACGCCAACACCTATTGCCATCAGGGTGCAGCTCATATGTTTTGCTGTCCTCGCCAATAGCATACAAATACCCAGTTGGCAGTTGGAGTCAGTCCCTGAAAAAAGTTTAGTCTGGTTAGAAAAGTGGAAATATCTACTCAATTATGGTATTTAAGTTCTGTGCTAACCTGAATAGTGACCACACTGTCTACAGACTGGCCTTCATGACTCTTTGGCCACTACATAACAATGAAGATTGCAAAGCTCATTCATATGAAATGATGAATACCAAAAACATATGAAAAGCAACATGATTCCTATAAGTTAAAGCATATCGACTTCCAACCACTTGCTTTGGTTATTTCGGCACAGAAGTACCATATGATTAACAATTAAAGTCAAGTGTTAGTGGATACAGACTACAGTTAAGTAAAAAAATTTGGTAATGGAGGTCTAACGAACCAACATTGATATACTACTCCATACCTATGAAGCCATGAGTTGTAGTATGGCTCCCCAAGAGACTGAAATCCTGCAATGGAAAATCGAGAATATTATGGTATCCAATTTTACCACCAAAAGTTGGGAAATTCAGCACTCACTAAGGCAAAGGAAATGTATCATGAATTCATCTTACATATAAGAAATAAGGATTCATGAATTCATCACTCACTAAGGCAAAGGAAATGTATCTCATAAGGTAAAATTATGAGAAGCCAAAAAAAATCCTCTATGCACACACATCAAGTACCACTATGCTAATGAACATATGCTTCAATACTAAAGTAAAGGAGGGGAAATAATGACACCGAAGTTACCTTGATTTGAGAAAATCTCAAAAAGAACATCAAATTTGTTGAAGAAGGATGCCAATATGTCTTCTCATTTTAGTCTGGGTGAATTAGCCTTTACTTCTTGAAGTGCAGCATTCAAACATGTTGTAGGCTTTTCATTATCGATATTTAAACCAATACCTGAAAAGAATAAAAAGAATTCAAGTTTATCATACCGAATGTCTTGAAAACTGCCTTACCTGATATTATTTTATCCTCAATGTTTAGTATCAAGTATCAACAGCATTCAAAATGCATGCTTACCAATACAAATATTTGTAGATTTTTGGTTGATATGATGAGGTACAAAGAACACCGCTAACTTTTAGCCCTTTCAGATAGAGATCATTGGGCCATTTTATCCTTACATCAAGCTCTGGCAGTCCCTGTGTTTTATCATATAGATAATATATGATGCCATAACCAAGTTGTCGGCCTCAGGGAAATAATCATAATGCAATCAATGGACAACACATGTGAATAATAAACAGGAAACATGATGATACTGCACTAAATCCTCACCTTAGCACAGCACAGTTCTTTGGTGGCTTCAGTCATGGCAAGGCAAATGATATGTTGCATAAGAGGCCGCTTCCGCACATCCCCCATCTGCGATGTGAAAGAGAACATGAGACTCCTAGTGGCGATTCTCACACATTCTTTGATCAGCCTGCATAATTCATTAGGAAATATCAAATTTTCACCTAAAGATACCACACACTGTGGCAAACTGGCAATAACCAAAAGGACAAACAAAACACTCTTAAATGCTTAACATGGTTTTAAATCAAGCATACATAAGTACGTAAACCAAGGAATCTCCACGGGCACACATAAGTACTAATTGATGATAACAACATAAATACATTTCAATTTGCCTAGTTCCAAAATTGAATTGGCAGGTTTCTCCATTTCTAACAACTGAGAAGAACAAATGACCAAATCGGAACACCTGATTTGATACATCAAGAAGCTCACACCCTTTTCCTATTCTCCAAACGCATGAAACCATATCTAAATTAGCACATACCAAGATGAGAAATAAGATTGGGTAGCAAACATGGACTATGGAACAAGATTTATTCCCGCATTCTAGAACCAGCTGAAGCTCTTAATTGTTAGCAAAAACAGACGACGACAAACAAAACAT
Organism: Ampelocalamus luodianensis; assembly: GCA_036346255.1. Lineage (NCBI taxonomy): Eukaryota > Viridiplantae > Streptophyta > Magnoliopsida > Poales > Poaceae > Ampelocalamus > Ampelocalamus luodianensis. The sequence continues at coordinate 66,508,191 of CM070618.1, forward strand.
CCAAAATTTCCACATTGCAAAAACCAAGTGTTCCTCTAATTGTCGACATATATAATACCATAGGAAGCACCAATGCACCACAACTAATTGTGGACAACAAGACTACCAAAAGGTATCATACAGTCCTTAGCTCATACACCTAATTCCCAAATCTGCAACACCATCGCTACTCCTCCATTCCGACTTCCCAGACAGTCTCCAACATCCAAACAGGAACTAAAATTGCGAGAAACTGTGACAGAATTGAATCGTGGGATTAAGATCGTTGATCCTCTCGATGGGCTACCAGCCAGCAAAACACTGCAATAGAGAGTAATAATCATGAGCCATCAATCTCAATTTGCTATCTTATGTCAAATTGAAGGATCACCCAAAGTAGAATACATGGGAATACTACAAGAAACACTACAGGAAACGACATGAGTTTGCAACATCCAGTACATGTTATCTATCTGGCAGCTTTTACTAAGGTAGTCAGAGTCGAGATCCTAAGTTGGATCGATTTGCCTCCGGTAGGATCGAATCGTAGTATCGAATCGTAGAATCGGCGATTCTATGGAATTGTAAAAATACACATATTTAATACCTATAGTATAAGTTTGTATGATTCTTATATGGTTTACCACTTACTTATAATCCAAAAAGGAAAAAAAAACACTTTTTATCGCACAACAGAAAAGCATAATGGTACTGACATGATAGGTGATATAGTTTTGAACTACAGGAGAACAACCAATGACCATGACTAGTTTACTACAATTACATGAGAAATATTCACAACTTTTGTAAATCAATATCTAATTGCAAACTTGCATGTTCCTTAAAAGCAGCTAGACATACATGAATAAAAATAGCTTATCATTATCAAGCTCAACATTGCTCATGTCATAATATAGATATTTGTACTAGCATTATCATACTGATATTTATAGTTTCATTCTCAGAAATTAATATCAATAAATTTTGCTCTAAAACAAAATATCAGTAAACCCTGACCTCTAAAAAAATAAAAAAAAAAATTTAAAAAAAATGCAATTTTTTTGTCCAAACGACTCTACCACGACTCTACTCTGCGATTCTACACGATTCTACACGATTCTACGATTTGGATCGCGACTCTACTACGATTCTACCTGATTCCGATTCACGGTGCGATTTGGATCGATAGGCTGTCGTGGGTTCGTAGAATCGTAAGATTCTAAGAGTAGGATCGCGATTCTAACTACCTTGCCTTTTACAAACAATACATGATGCTTGCCAACCGCCTTGCTCAAACATTGTCTTTAACTACCAGATCTAGTTGGTACCACCAACAGTAGCCATTTCAATTTTAAGTTTCACAGTTATAATTAATAGTACTTTTCTATTTCTCAACAGTTAACAGTTATCATCTACAAGTAGTGCCTGTGAGAGCTGCTCTGTGGAGCAAATAAGGCTACCCATCAGTTTTATCAAGGTATAAGCCTCTCATCCACCTGAATAATACCGTAGGTATAAGTCTCTCATCCACCTGAATAATACCGTAGGAAAGCACAACAACACAAGCAAAATGGAAAGAACATATAGCACCTGAATATGTCTTCACCAGCACACCAACAAACAATATGATCAGTGGACCATCTCTAGAGGCAACCTGAAAATGTGCAACCTATGCAAAGAAGCATAAAAGAATAATGAACAAAGGATGACAATGAGCTCTTGAGATTAACATGGATAAAATTGGTTAAATCATTTACCTGAATTGAACTAAGTTCAAGATAAAACTGTTAATTACCTCAGCAGGATGAGCATCCAAATGAGATTACGGCTGCAAGCCTGCAACTACCATTCCATTTATCTGTATTATAGTAAAACAATTATGTGATTTTCTGTAGCCATTTTGCTCTAGCCACAGGCAAAGATCACTTGAAATCAAGGAATCGTTGCTTGCAGAGATGACTATAAGGGGGGAAAACGGGGAGCATGTGCATTGAACATATGCGAAAGGAACGAAAACCTGACTCCATATCGAAGTGGTCGATGCTGCCGTAGCGATGGAGGAGGTCGAGCTCTGAGTACCGGGTGTCGAAGCCCAAGTTCCGCACGAACGCATGGCCTGATCCTCCCCACCAACGACCAAGAATCTCCTAGAAACCAAGATCGTACAATAGGAAACCCTAAAAATCGCAGAAAAATCAAGGGTAGAAGTCAATCTTGGGGCCAGAAGAGCAAAGATCTCGCACCAAAACTCAGAAACCCTAGGCAAGAAGAGGGGAGAGAGAGAGAAGGGAGAGGAGGACATGGAAGGGACCTGGCGGGTGACACAAATCTGGCGTGCGATGAGCTCATCCATGGTCATCTTCTTGCCGAAGGAGCCGGCCAGGGAGAGACCCTTGGGCGGCGGCGGCTGGGAGGAGCGCGTGTCGGGCGGGTTGGAGTGGTAGACGAAGGAGCCGTTGGGGAGATTCAGGGAGGTGAGCCGGGCAGCCGGGTCGGAGAGCAGCCGCGGTAGGGGCGACGGTGGCGGCGGGAGGATAGCTGGGGAAGAGGAAGGTAGCAGGTAGGGAAGAGAAAGGTGTGGGAGCCGAAGGGATGGGGAAGGGGGAAACGGGTGGGTGGGGTGGTTACCGTATTTTCGTGCGAGGCAGGAGGTGGAGCGGTTCGCGTTCGGGCGCGTGCGAAGGGGTGTGGGACGATTGGGGTAAACTCTGAATTATAGTAGTTAAGATAATATTATTTTAAAAGATAATTAAAAAAATAAATAATCATTCCAAAAAATTACAAAATATGTACTGTTACCGCTGAATCGGCGACAGAACCTATCGTCGATTCAACTAGCGGCGAGGACCTGCTCACCCTATCGCGGCCCAACTACCTATCTCCGCTGAATCAAGCGACAAGAAATTTAACAGGGTTCGATAGATTCCTGTCGCCAGTTCAACTAGCGACAGTTAGCCGGCTATAAAAACGCCGAAAAATCAGTCTATAATTTATTTTAATTCCAAAAAAAACGAGAGAGAGAGAAAGAGAGAGAGAGAGAGAGAGAAGAAAGGTAGCGAAGCTCTGCCAGTTTGTCGCGGAGGAGAGAGATTGTCGTCAGAGCACTGAGTCTGATCGGTCATCTCGCAGGTACATTTTTTTGAAACTTTGTACGTTATGTGAAAATCTTATTGGTTAGCAAACAAAAATAGCGACATAAGATTGAGTAGGTTAGATAAAAGTAGTCAAATTGTGTAGCATATATTTTAAGTTGTGTAGCCGGTAGTGATAGCACAATGGCAAAATCAGAATAATTCAAGCTTTATTAAGCTCCCCATTTGTGCGTGGTAATTATATTATTAATGCAGGAATTATCTTTGAAACAAGAAAAATTGCATGACACATTTGAAGATTATAAAGAAAATTCGGAGTAGCTGAGTAGGGTTGGAATTATGTAGTACTGGAACGATTTAGGATCAATCTCCAGAAATAGGAAGACGCCTATTATAAATCTGTTAAAAATGTATTGAGTAGCTAAGTAGAGTAATTATTTTGTTAGTGCCAGAAATACCACTTAATCTTGGAGAATAGCCTCACATATGAAAATCGTAAAGAAAATCTGTAATCGCTACATATCCTATATAAAGATGCATAAAAAAATATGAACTTTGTTTATTGTTGTATTTTTAGGTATAGCGGATGCAGGCCAGTATGAGTTGCTTGACCCGGTGGTTGACACGCATCACCGTAGCCGCTTGAGTACTGTGCTCCCCCCGGAGGGCGAGGCACCGATTGAGCTTGGCGCGTTGCGGTTGCACACGCCCATCAGGGCATGGAGGCTGCACCCAGGTTAGGTTCCGAGGTTCGTAGATTTCTAACCTAATGCACTCCACCGCGGTTTGTTTACTTCACATGCAGTCACGTTTGTTCTTAATCGTTTTGACGCGGGTTGCGAGCGGCAGGCCTCCTTCCACTCGCGAGGATGGTGGAGGCGACGTGACGACCAGGACCGCGGTCCTGGTCGTACGTCTAAGCATTTTTCGTACGACTGGGCCCTACTGACGGTGCTGGTTGACCGCTGGAGGCCAGAGACGCACACATTCCACCTTTCGTACGAGGAGATGGCACCAACGCTGCACGACGTTGGCTTCCTGACCGGGTTGCCGTGCACAGGCTCCCCCCTGGCGGCGTACGACATCCCGGTCACGTGGCGCACTGACCTCCTAGCAAGGTTCCACTATGTGCTCCCACCGGGCAGCGGGTACACCGAGTTTAGTAGCCCGCACGGGCCGGCGTTGAGGTGGAGCTGCTAGTTCTACGTAAGTCTTCGTAACTATTGTCCTCTCGCATAAATTGGTATGCGAACCTTGCTGATGTGTACATGTCTTCTTACAACCCGAGCGTATGGCGCAAAACGCCGACGACGTCGTTCTTAGGAGGCACTTTGCTGTGGCTTTTTGGGTGGGTCTTGTTCCTGTGGTCCCACGGCGACAGCGTCGACAAGCACTACATCCGGTACACGTGTGAGGTGGTGGACTTGTCGGTCGACGAGATCCCAGAGTACGCTTGGAGTCTGGCCGTGTTGTGTGCGACGTACCACGCACTGTGCGATGTGTGCCACCGTGCCCAGGACAGCTGCATCCTCTCCGGATACCTGCTACTTTTGCAGCTGTGGTCCTTGGAACGCTTCCAGATCGGACGACCATAGGTGGACTTGGGAGCGTACGCGGTCAGCTTGTACGTTCAGGATGACCATGTGGACGGGCCGACCATGGGCACATTGTGGTGCCGCCGACGGGTTAGTTTCATGACCATTTGTTATTTTCGTATTATAATCACGATTTCCTGTGCTAACTTTACGGTGTTCTATTGCACAGGTTACCTATACGCCGATCACTTTGCAGGGGTTCTACCCGGAGTACGTTGCGATGTTCGATCAGCTGACGGATGACCGCGTCATCTGGACACCGTACACTCCAAAGAGGGTGCACGCGCGCGCCCTAGGGACTGTCGATCCTGTGCACGCGATACTACGTGTACCGGTACACGCGGAGGGCATCGGTGTATGATGTTTTCGTGGAGGAGTACCAGGTGCAACGGGTCATGCGCCAGCTCGGTCTGCGACAGGAGATCCCAGCCCCTAAGGGGGGACACAGGTGTCGGCGCACATTCACACGTAAGTTCACATTTTACTACTTTCGTACAATGTGCTTTACATGCCGACTAAATAATTGTCTTGTCGTACACAGGTACACTAGGAAGGGAGCACGGCACGATGTCCTGGGCGGACAGGATGGCCCTTGGGTTGAGGCTTGGAGTGGCACGCACGACGATCGCATCCAGTGCGGCAATGATCCCTACGACCCAGAGACCTACGGGGAGTACATGAGTGGTACGTTAGTCGGACGAGACTTCGCTGCGTTCGTGTCATGGTTGACCCACCACGACATGAGGCTGCAACGTCCGACACGTACCCCACCTAGTCGGACCGCTTTCCACCGCTCTGTACGTATTGAACTGTCCTTAATTCATATGTAATTTGCCAGATTTATGTTTCTAACTTGTTCATTTGTGCAGACGGATTTACACTGGGAGATTATCGACTTGGCGGACTCCGCGCAGCACATGACTCTGGGGTCCACGAGAGGGGTCCTGCAGCAGATCAGGGAGGCTGTGAGACGAGGGGTCTAGATCGCGACTTGTCGCACGCCGAGGGACCCGATGGATTGACCAGTGCGAGGACGAGGGGTCAACTGAGGTGGTTCATGGCCACAGGCTCCTGCCGCGGACGTGGCGGGCTCATCGTCGTGGCACCGTGGGGGGAGCACCGCGGGACATTTTGGAGATGAGTAGGACACGCTCATATCGCTTATTTATTTCGAACCTCACAAGTTAGTAACGACGATCTTACATTGCGTGTCCTCGGCCCACACGCACGCGGCGGAGTATGCCGAGTCGTCAGAGCACATCTTCAGGCCAGCAGGTAAGATCACCTTGCTAGCTTGCGTAACGTCCTTTTCGCTATGATTACGTTTGTAACGTAATGCTTCGTAGGAACGACTTGGGAGGATGATGCATTGTCGCAAGACGATGCAGACCTATCGGCACCCCTTGAGGACTTCTTCAGGCACCCGCGACACCCGCCTGCTTTATAGCTTCGAGTGACGGTGCACCAGATCGACCCACCGACGCAGAGCGACCTCTTCGCGACACCACCGCAGGCTACTCGCTTAGGTCGGGTAGTTAGGCAGCGTGACCCTCTGACGTACTCAGACCATCGACGGGCGAGGCTCGGGGCGACACGCGGGGTGCACCCCAAGAGGGGACGTTAGTAGATATTTATTTATCTAAATATCAGTAATGGTAGCTATGTAAATATTAATTTGTGTGCAACTATTATTATGGTAGTCTCGTGTTTCAATATCTCTTTTTTTCTTGAGCCAACTATTTAGGACGGCGTGACCAGACTAGCTAGCTTTTGAGGACGATATAACCCGATGAGCTAGCTTTTTAGGACAACGTGACTAGACGAGCTAGCTTTTCAGACGATGTGACCCGATGAGCCAGCTTTTTAGTTTTTCAGGACGATGTGACCCGACGAACCAGCTTTTTAAGACGATGTGACTAGACGAGCTAGCTTTTGAGGACGATGTGACCCGACGAGCTAGCTTTTTAGGACGACATGACCAGACGAGCTAGCTTTTCAGGACGATGTGACCCGACGATCCAGCTTTTTAATACGATGTGACCCACGGACGCGAAACGCATCCGCACAACATAGCAATGGAGCCCCTGCTACGGCTGTGTCCGCTCTAGCTATAAATACAGCGCTACTCAGCCAACAACTCCACACCAGCAACACTAACTAGAAAATATGGACAAGGAGAAGGAATGGGAGAAAATCTACAAGCTTTTGAAGGACTGGGTGTCTCCCCATGAGACCGCTGCTCGCCATCATGCCCTAGTCAGCAACCTTTCACACACCAAACTTTTTCGAAGCTAGTGGATCCGAGGAAGCTGCCTCGTAGTACGCCCAATGATTATGGGTCGAGCCGCGGCCCCCCACCTATGCCCGCTAAACGCCCAGAAGGGCCCCCGATAGGGGTGACGCCACTCCTATGCTGGTGTCAGAACGCCTGCAAGTGCGTCAAATCAACCGACGAGTGGACCATTGATCAACGCTATTAGTGCTGCCCAAACTACGTCGTGGACTACCCCGACCACAGGTTGGACACGTAGAACCACAGGCGGCCGGTAATGAAATCGCATTTCGGTGTACAATACTGTTTTTCTTCCCGTAACAGCGTAACCAACTCTCTCTACCCACCGCAGTCTCCGCCACACCTATGCGACTTCAGCCAGTGGATCGACGACAAGATCCACCCCTACGACATGTGGTGGTTGCTGACACGGAAGAGCTGGGTTAGGGAGGACATCGAGACCCGTGAAAGGTGCCTCGAAGAGTTGCAAGCTGAGGAGGCCGAGCAGGGCAGGCGGGACAGGTTGCGCGAGGAGCAGGAGCGCGAGCATGCCAGGCGATGAGAGGCCGAGAGGGAGCGGAAGAGGGCCATCGCGGCGAGAGCTAAGGCGCAAGGCGAGGAGTACAACGTCGCAAGGGCAAATGGCCACATTCCACGCAGTAGTTCTACCCTCTTCGTCCACATATCCCATGTATTTCTATTTTCCTAAAGGCATGCGTGTACCGTCCTCGGTTCGTTAGCCTACGTGCCACGTAACCCCCTTATCCGATCAAATGTCATGTTGTTATCGTTGCGTCATTTCTGTCGGGACCCAAAATTACGATTCTGGAACCCTCTGTGTATAATGCACTAATCCAGGATGACGCTAGTGCACACAGTGTCAACATAGGTGAATATCAATCCACACAAGCGATAAATAAAGTAAACGATTAGTTTGAATAACAAATAAGGGTTTTGACCTTATGGTCGAGTTTACACTTAATACGCCACGCAGGGCTAACAGAGAATAAAACGGCAACAGAACGGAAACAACTTCAGCGTAGATCCCATCAATTCACCACATGCAACCGACTGGGATCCAAACCTTAACGATTAGCAACCTTCGGCGAACTCCTTCTCGAAAGCAGGCGTAGACTCCTCCTCTTATGTAGGTTTGGGCACAAGTTTTACAACAAGCGTGAGTACATAACCGTACTCGCAAATCTTACCACAAAATGCAGTTTATAGATGCAGGCTTATTCCAAACGAAAATGCTTCTGTGGTTCTTTTGCATAAAAGCAACATTTGCAATTGAATACAATAATAGATTGAAATGCAGTTCAAAACAAATAGACAATATTAATTTAACGGTTGTTTTCACAAAGACACAAAGCTAAACAGATTATTTCACATAGCCATATGATTGAGGTCACATAGCTCCCATCCCAAATATTTTATGAAAACTACCCCTCGTGTGAAATCTCCGAGCATGTCCATGATCATGACGCGCTATTCGAATAGATTGATTTAACACTGCAGATGTTGTACACTTTACCCACAAGATACAACTAGTGTAGCAAGCACTAATCATAACAAAACAGTCTGAAACTTCATCTCAAACATTGACATTCATATGTGCTTTCCCGCTAGACCAGCTCACAAAGAACTAGTATAACACACACACCGGGATGTGGATGCGCGAACCGTCCCGCGATGCAACTACCAAGTAGTAACACCTCCACCCTATCACAAAGCCTAACCTATCCACCTGAACATCAATGCTGAGAATCCATAACTTACTAAGTTAGGCCCGTCCCATACTAGGCATGTGGTCGTACAGTAAGGCTCAGTTCAATGGCGCACAAAGTTAAGTCCTTAATTGACCAAGGCAAGACTTCCAATTTCTAACTAAATCACAAAGATTATCAAGCTCGTTCACATAGTCCACCATATCACACAGCATCCACCACTTGCCTCGGTCCAAATCCTTTCCCACCCAGTTGGTTTTAGTACAACACATGTTATCACGAAGTAATAACATACAACACACAGTCTTACACAAAGTTTCATAGTCACTTAGTCACTTTTAATATTTGCAACTTACATGAGATGTGAGACTCGTAGCATGGCTAAGCAATTGTACTCGCATCTAACCAACCCACGTTGGTGCTATACTATTACCAACTAATAAACCAATCTAGGGTGACAAGGAATTATGGCATACAAAGTCAAGGGGTGATATCAAATTGGATAATAACTATGCCCAAAGCATTAAAATAAATAATTAAAGTAGAATGCAATACTTTGAAATAAAGTAATTTGAAAACTGGGTTCAAGATGATCAAAGGTATGACTTGCCTTGGAAAAGGTCTATGTACTGGTCTTGATCTTGGGGTGCTCCTTCTTCTCCAAAATTCCCCAACAAATCGATGTCTACTTGCAAACGAGATAAATAAACAAAACAAATAAATAACAGATACAAAACAAGCTCTAAAAATTAAATAAAAATCTCATATAAATAGAGCTCGCATTTAGATAAATTTAGAAATTTGAATGGGCTCAATCGGAGTTAGGATGCAAAAGTTATGAGCTCTGGAAGATTGAAAATCTAAAGAAACATTAATTTGGATTTTCTGGATTTTTCCGAATTATTTCTCTAAAGAAAAATCGGATTATTGCGCAATGCTGACGTCAGCAAGATATTTCGGAATTAAAGGAAATCAGAAAAAGATTTCAACATATGGGGTCCACATGTCGGTGAGACGGCTCATGTGAACTGAGTCCACACCGGATTGGATCTGGGGTGGTGCGGTTAGGTGGCACGTTCGCGCACGTGGATGCTGACACGATGATGACTCGACACGCGCGAAAAGGGATGACACGGCGCCAAGGTGGCACCCGACGTGGACGGACACGTCAACACGTGACGTCACTTTTCCGGGGAACCTACTGGTTCTGACGACAACGACGCACGGCGGTGTCTCGTCGATGGCGGGTGTGCGCAACAGCTGGAGCGGGTTATTGCGAACCTCTTGGTACCGGGCTTGGCTCAGGAGGACGTCTGAGGTGGCCGGAATTGACGTCGGAGCGGAGGGAGGTGATCGGCTATTGTCGGGATTGACCACCAGCGATGCTTCAGGCCAAAGAAGGGGTGCACGAGGTTGATCTTGCGATGAGGAAACCGGTGGTGCACTCCACAAGAGCAAGGCGTCACCGGCAGCGGAGGATTTCGAAGATTGAGCTTCGGCTCCAGAAACCCTAAATTCACAAATGCGCCGCCACGAGAGCTTTGGGAGGAGAACAGGATGGGGATTTCGGGTTAGGAGACCCGGGCGAAGCTCGGGTGCTATTTATAGGGGCTTGGGTGCCCGGGATAGGAAATCCCCAAATTTCAGTCCATTTCGGTCACGAACGAAACCAGAAATTGGATAGGATACGGGTATGATTTTGTGGGATTTGGATGCGGGAAGATAGGAGATAGAGTTTGGCACGATTTCTAGAAGGGCTTCAAAAGGAAAAAACACGTTGTCGGACGGAGGTCCGAGGAGCTTCAATGGCGGGCGGAGCCGACTCGTACACGGAGAAGAAAGCGCGACGAAGACGACGACTCGGCGTGGGGTCCACCTGACAGAGGAAAGGGAAAACGGGCCCACACGTCAGCTTGCGAAGGGAGGCGCGCGCAGGATTGGGCTGATGCAGAGCTAGGCCGAAATGAGGGTTATGGGCCGGATCGAAGGAAGATTCGGCCCAAAGGAATTCTCTGAGATTTTAGATAGTTTTTCTATTTTAGAAAATACCAGAAATTCAAATAAGCAATAGAAAATAGCAAATGAACTCAGAAAAATTCTAGAAAATTCTAGAAAATATATCTGAGCACATAGAACCCAAATAAAATAGTTTTGGCAAATGTTCATGTTGGAATTATTCACATTAAATGTTTTTGATTGTAAAGTCCAATATTAAACTTTTGAATTTAAAATTCAAATAAATCCAAATGGTGACTTTTTCCTACTAACTATTTAAATGATTTTTAAGCTCAGAAAATTGGGATGTTACAATTTCCCCAAAGTTCTCCGAGGAAGTTGTGTTGCCGCTATTTCTTCTAGCTCATTCGTACATTACAGTCCTACACGCCATGAAAATCACTATTGGCCATCTCATCAGCCAAACATCGTGTATAAATTCCCGGACGCATTGTAATATCACTTAGCTTCGTACTTACGAATCATTGATACCTCAATCGTCCTCAAAAAAATCTTAAAAAAATCACCGCACTAGAACAATACACGACGATCACAAAATCCTATTGTGAGTTTAACCCAAAAGTCACATTCTTTTCAATTTGCCTTTCATATCTAGTTATTGTTTACTTTGCCCCCATAAGCTAAGTTGGAGTGCAAATACCCCACAGTCGTATGTTAGCACTATTTCTCATGGTTTTCATTATCTTCGGTATTTGTTTTCTGTGGTGTCAATACTTGTTTTAATGATACTAATACTTATTTCATTTATTTGAGTGATTTTGGTATTTGTAATACACCATTTTATTGCTAATGTTTCAATGCGGAAATCATGTATTACGAATAGCGAAATAACTCAAATAATTGAAACCAATATTGAAATTAATTAACTAAGTACTAAAATAATTGAAGCAAGTGCTAGAAATAATTAAAACCACTAGAAAAATAGAGCGAACATGTGACCTAGGGGAGTTTTGCAAACCAACTTAACTTATGGGGGGCAAAGTAAACAAAATAAGATGTGGAGGGCAAATTGAAAAGGTATGTGACTTATGGGAGTGTTTATGGAATTTTGTTTCTCTAATTTTAAAGGCTTAGATTTGATAGATGATTTACAGATATAAGAATTTGAAATAATTCTCACAAAATCTATTATATACTAAAAGCCAATGACAGACCTTTTAAAGTTGCTAAGAAAAACATATAAATATGTTAGAAATTCTATAAAAAAAAATCTAGCCCTTAGTTTGGTGGGTCCTAATTTTAAAATCTTAAATTTTATAGTTGACTTAGAGATGTAAGAATTTGAAATAATTCTCGCAAAATCTATCTATTATATACTAAAAGTCGAAGAAAACCTTTTTGAGCTGCTAAGAAAATAGAGATAAATATGCTAGAAATTCTTTTGAAAAAAATGCAAAACATCTAGCCTTTAATTTGGTGGGTCCTGATTTTAAAGGCTTAGATTTGATGGTTGACTTAGAGATATAAGAATTTGAAATAATTCTCACAAAACAGCATCTAGCCCTTGATTTGTGGGTTCTAATTTAAATGCTTAGATTTGATAGTTTCATTAGAGATATATTAATTTGAAATAATTATAAAAAATATAGGCCATAATTTGGTATGTCCAAATTTTAAAGGCTTAGATTGCTAGTTCGACAAGAGGTACATTAATTTTGAAGAAAAAAAGAGACAAGTAGCTCTATCTATACTACACTGCGATGACAAGCCTTTTAGAGTTGCTAAGAGAAGAGAGAAATATGCTAGAAATTCTCACAAAAAAGCAAAAACATAATTCCCTTAATTCTGTATGTCTTAATTTTAAAGGCTTAGATTTGAAAGTTGACTTATAGATATAAGAATTTGAAACTATTCTCACAAAAAAACATCTAGCCATTGATTTGTGGGGTCCTAATTTAAAGACTTAGATTTGATAGTTTCATTAGAGATATATTAATTTTAAATAATTATTAACAAAAATATAGCCCTTAATTTGGTAGATCCAAATTCTAAAGACTTAGATTGATAGTTGGACTAGAGATATATTAATTTTGAGAGGAAAAAAAAAATACAAGTAGCTTTATCTATACTACACTTTTGCCCAGGCTAATTGGCTAGTTGAGCTAATTTTACTGAACAATGATTTTTAATAAAAAAAAAGTTTGAACTAAAAAACGAATCATCCATCTGGAAACAATTCAGTAGCAGTTCAGATACCACATGAGGCGATAGCAATTTACAGACTGAATGTTTGTATTTATTAGCCCACGTACATCTTCAAAGCTTTCAACTAAGTGGAGAAATACTTGAAATGTTCGGTGTCTCGTCATTTCTAGGATGTTAATACTCTTCAAGATGGCATGCAGATTTATCAGAACAAATTCGCCTAGTCATCCTATTCCTACCACGTAGGAGTAGTTGGCACGAGAAACGCATCAAGTAGCAATTAGCAACTAGCACGAAATATTGGACTAGATCTGTCAGGGTTCTGAAAAATAGTGTCTTCCACTTCTATTAGCTTCTTTTCTTCTTTAATGCAACAGACATAGTTTAAGGGGCCGACTATACCACAGTCGTCTAAAATTTTCTTAAATCACAGTCACTTTTTCTGGTCATCGGGTCACCGTCCAATGGCTCATGTTATTTGATGGGTTTGTTGTTTTGTTTTTAAGTTGTTGGGCTGTTTTTGATGCTTAACGGGTATAGTTTATTCAGTCACAGCTTAAGGATTTATTCAGACATTAAAGGAGGATATCAAGTTACAAAATTTATTTAAATTAATTCTCAAAACATCTGAAAACTTAGGCTTACATTACAACTATTAAACCTTACATTAAAAAAGGATAACATGGGAACCTTACAACTATTAAACCTTAGGCTCCTCTAACATCTGAACTACCTATCTAACAGAAAATATACTAGAGAAACCAAAATAGATGAAAAATCAAAACGACAAATACAGATAACTTGCAGTCCAAATACTATACAATTGCACATCAGTTTACACTGCAAGATTACTGTTTATAGCCTGCAATTTTAAGCAGATATCTAAATTTGATGGTCCATCAGCAATCCAACAACAATATTATTAGATGTAAAATGTAAGTTAACTCTAATATTGTTAACAGGGGTATATCAGGCAAACTTGATAAAATAAAACTTAACAAATACATGCATAAATAAGCAAAAATAGAAAAAAAGGAGCTGCCTAACTAGCTCACATACTAGTACCAAAACTATTGTTAATACTACTAATGCTTGCTACTTGGTACTAGTACTACTACTTGCTAATAGTTGTACTACTGTTGGTGCTACTTTTTGTCGGTTGCTGCTACTACTACTAATACAACTAAAACTTCCACAGAACAGCACAAGATCCTAGCAAAAATTGAAAGGATCGTTAAAACTAGCAATCGAGACACTGCACCAACATTGATCCTATGCATGTTAGTAACTGAATTTTCATACATTGTTTAGATGAACGACAATCGCAGTGTTAGAAAATAGACAAAATCTTAATTTTATAAGATACACAAAACAAATGCTAATCTTGGTGAACCACTTAAGATACAGAAACATAAAAGTCTTCTAAGCTAGGCAAAAAAAGTGGGATTGGTGAAACCCTTCAGAATCAGAAAAATCTCATTGATACTTTCACCAAATATATTGGAAGGTATAGATTTATGAATATCAACATGGCTGTAAAAATCTCATTGATACTTTCACCAAACATATTGGAAAATATTTTAAAAGTTTAATAAGATCACAATTTTATGAATATAATCATCGACTTGACATAAATTTCATGATCACAGTTTTGCTCGGCATATTTTCCATGGACGACCTACAGGGGAAAAACTACTTTATATGATAAGTCGCTTCGAAGAGTGATAATTATAAACACTGAATAGTTTGCAGATAGTTTCAGGGATAGCAAGAACTAGCATAAATTATTGACACTGAATTAACTAAGTAGCAGAGATATATAAGCCACTGAAATTAGACCTTAGAAATAGCACATAAGTAGAGACAACTGAAATTCGACCCCAGGTATATATATCAACCCATATACTACTTACCCCATTAGGCTCATCCTAAGCAGTGAGCACCGCTAATCTACAACTACAGACCACTCATCCATCGACATCTCTCATCCACTTTTCTTCCAAAATGTGACAACTACACCATTGTTAGATCAAGGTGACCACAAATGTATGAGTCAAAACAACTGAAAAAGGACACCACATAAGAGCTACATAAATGCAGACATGAATCAAGCTAAAACATTATACAAAGTAGCACCACATAAAAAATAGCCAAACATCCCCTAATCTAAGAAGCATGCATGGATTACCACAAAAAAGAGCTAATACTGCCCCTCAAGTTCGAAGATCTGACTAAAATAACCTAAAATCCAAACAAATAAACAACAAAAAAAGAGCGGATCTAACGACACAGGAGCCTTAAATCACCACACAAACATGCATCACATATATCTAACAAAACTTACACACAAAACACAGAACGCTAACCTCAAAGTCTGTAGTAGAAAACTCCTCGTGGTCACCCTGTTGGTCGCCGGTCACCACAAAGCATTCTATCGCCGCTGGTGTAACACCCCAGCTCAACATAGAGCCTAGAATGCTACCAAACTACTCTACTGAACCAATTAATTTTAACATCTTAATACACAATCAACCAAACATTCATGAATGAATGAAATAATGCCAATAATCAAGAACTAGCACAATCTACCATTAATCAATAATAAGAATTTAATCTATCAATTTAATATAAATCAATCATGACGCCTTCTCTTTATCAAACTATCATAAGACAATCCAATACTTGCTTCACTAAGGCAGCCAATATTCAAATAGATACATCTAAAGCATCAATGATCAGCAAAACTACGAGGGTGATAGAATAATCCAATCAATCATTTTAATCCATCAAATAGAATTAAGTGAACTCAAATAACGGGGTTTAAGAGCATATATAGAACATCCATGAACACAAATAGAACATCCACCACGAAGGGTGGACACAGTCTGAATCTAAAGAATTATCATAAATTCGAAGTTTAGATGAACAATCTAATTTATTTGTCATAAATTGTGAAATCGTGAGGTGCAATAAGTCTACCCCTTCCCATACATGTCGTTGCCTCGAGAAGTACCTAGAAAGCACAACACAACAAGAGTGAGTCTATGACTCACCAAAATACAACAGTAATAAAACATAACCTCATAACCAGACAATGAGGATACCAATTCTCTTTATGAACATCAGCAATGGATAACAAATCCACCTCTTATGCGTGTATGCAATGCATATGTCAAGAATGCTCTTTCTTCAACTTCTTTGTAATTGCCAGTAATGCCGAGTAGTGCATCCGTCGATGCATACTCAAGCCTGTGCCCTCAGGCACAGGGACCTCATACCCACACTCCACGAGTGTGGGGACCCAAGATCATCCAATGCGGAATCTCAAAGGAACAATCCTTGGCTACCACGTAGTCCAAGGTACAGAAATGAATGTCATGATGCAAATTGAACTCACATTATCAATCCATCATGAAGGTATAATGCTCAACGGTATTATCAAACATAAAACATCATAATTAAATCATGGCAATAAACAAGAATGAAATATCGCAATTCATTATCACTGCTTGCACTTGCCTCAACCGTGAGACGGAAGACAACGACGAAAAGCTCTAGCCTTGGGGTTCACCATCGCCTGGCCAACGCAAATAATACTCGGCATCAATCAAACATGCATAACAAGACATTACTCACAACGTTCTATCTCGTCTTCCCAAACCCAAGATTACCAACTTGATCTACTCAAACTAGAAAACATGCTAACAGAAGCTATACTGGACAACACTATTAAAAACTTCATAACATGCTCTCTGAAACTCAAAAAGGTGTGATATCAGATCCTATGGAAAGATAATTAAATCCTCTACAATAACCTAGTTGGCAAGACTTTCTAAATCAGCCAACTTCTGTGTCTAAAAAACAGATGAAACTCTAGAACTGTAATTTGTCAGACAGAAAATACAGCAGCACAAGAAATGCTATAACTTTTAATTGGCTAAACCAAATATTTATTTTTCTATCAATTTGAAAAGCTAAGAATATGAAATTCAAAAGTCTAGTTGGACCGATTCTCAGATTATGCTTTTAACAAATTTTAGCCCACAGCTCAAAACTACCGTCAGAATCTGACATACGTTCTGAACAGTAAAATTAAAACATACATAACTTTTGTTCTATAGATCCAAAAAGGGTGTTCTTTATCAATCCTGAAAGATAATAGAATTACCTACAAAAATTGTTTTGGGCAACATCCTTGAATCGGCCATTAACAAAAATGTTAATTAATAAACAAGATGTCTGCTGATTCTCGTCAGGATTTCTGGATAGCAGCAGTAAAATCAACGTAACTTTTAAACCATAACTCCGATTTGGGCGATCTTTGAACCTATTGAAAGCTGAGAACGAGCCCCACAAAACTCTAGCAGATGAAATACTTCAATTCGGAATCTAACTATGCCAAAATGGATGCACAAGTAATAGACAAAATTCTGAATCTAATCGCAGCAGGGTAAACAACTCTAAATACGACATTGATCCATAGGGAATGATTGAATTAAATCACAAGGACTCAAGATTACCCTTGAAGACACGCGTGTCCAGTGAATTCCTTCGCAAGAACGCTCCTCTCCTCTTCTTCTCCTTCCCAATGGCCGGCAGCAGGGAGAATGGCGCTGGGGAGAGGAGCAGCAGGAGGTGGAGGTATCGAGCTCTACTGCCATCAGAGTACGTGAGGTTATGTAGCACGGCGATCATCGTAGCATAGAGTGGCTAGGATTTGGTTCCCCCTCCGTTGCCTTCTAATGGGCTGCCAACCCACTCATGGGCCTTGGGCCACTATGGCCGACTCCTTTCCTCTCGAATATGAGTTGGCGGCCCATTCCCCTCCTAAAATTTTGAATTTTCTATCTTATTTTCCTTAATTCTCTCTCAATTTTTATTGCACTCTAAAAATGATAGTCAGGGTATTACATTCTATCCCTCTTAAAAAGAATTCGGCCCCGAATTCTACTCTCGCCATTCTATTTGCAAGAACACCAAATCTGAAATCAACCGACTTAGCAGATACTCAACGTGACCTCCGATTCTTGTCAGGATTTCTGGACAGCAGCAGTAAAATCAACGTAACTTTTAAACCACAACTCCGATTTGGGTGATCTTTGAACCTATTGAAAGCTGAGAACGAGCCCCACAAAACTCTAGGAGACGAAATACTTCAATTCGGACTCTAACCATGCCAAAACGGATGCACAAGTAATGGACATAATTCTGAATCTAATCGCAGCAGGTAAACGACTCTAGATACGACATTGATCCATAGGGAATGATTGAATTAAACCACAAGGACTCAAGATTACCCTTGAATACACGCGTGTCCACTGAATTCCTTCGCAAGAATGCTCCTATCTTCTTCTCCTGTCTTCCTTCTCCTTCCTAATGGCCGCAGTAGGGAGGATGGCGCCAGGGAGAAGAGCAGCAGCAGGAGGTGGAGGTATTGTATCTCAGCCGCTACTATAGCATGGGATTACTGTAGTGCGGCGGCTACTGTAGCATAGAGTGTCTAAGGTTTGGTTCCCCCCTCCCTTGCGTTCTAATGGGCTGCCAGCCCACTCATGGGTCTTGGGCCACTATGACCGGCTCCTCTCCTCTCGAATATGAGTTGGCGGTCTATTCTTCTCCTAAAATTCTGAATTTTGTATCTTATTTTCGTTAGTTCTCTCTCAATTTTTATTGCACTCTCAAAATGATAGTCAGGGTATTACAACTGGGAACCTCCGCATGCCGTCAACTCATCCCTCCCCCGCATAGAGACCTCACCACCCCTCCAAACTCTTGGTCTCTCCGCTCTGTCCTCATTGTCGGTCACCGCTAAGCTCAGATCCAGACGGATCTGAGTGGCACCGGCTCGGGGGTGAGCACGGATGCGGGGGAGGATGGCGCTGGGGAGAGTGTCAGGGAGGAAGAGTGTCAGGGAGGACGACGTTGGGGAGTGTGTCGTGGTCTCAGGGAGGATGGGGTGAACGGGGATTTGGGGATTGAAAGTGGGTGATGTGAGACATGGAGACAGCGAGTGAGTTGTAACGGGTTGGGTTTCGTATGAGCCCAACAACCCAAACAGAAGCACGAATCTTGATGCATATCCAACAGTTGAAAAATCGACTACAATTTTAAAAAATCAGGTGACTGTGCACTAGCAAAATTGATAGTTTGATATAGAATCCATCCTTTACATTCCTCCGGAGGGTAGAAAAATTATGATCGAGGTAGCTGAAAATTCAAGGCCAGGAGGTAGGGCGTAGGCCATATACAAATAGCATGATGGCACGAGAAACACCTCGAAGTTTCAGGTGCAGTTGTTGTCCAGTGATGCACATTGCATCTCTGTTTTTCCAAGGGAACAAAAAATATTTCCTGGATAAACTTGTTGCCTGATCGAGGCACAGAAAAATCATTGGCAACTCGGTAGCCATATTCTGGTTTGCTGGCGGCTCATATGCGAATTATTCAGGCATAATTTTGCGCTGTGGTCTGTGTCTGCAAATTCTCTGAAACAGAAGTCACCCAAGATACTGCACCTCCACAGTACAATATGACAGATCTGTACAAGTGAAAGGGGAGAAGCTTAGTTCAACCCTTTTAATCGGACAGGAGCCAGTAGCACCGCAGCATGTCAATACGGCTGTACGCATATTGTTAGTGTTCATCTAATAGGTAGGCCCGTTACTGTTTCCACATTATCTGTGACTATTTAATAACGTCCACACATCAACTGTGAAAGTAAAAGTAAGTTTCAGACTAGTATTGCAATATCCATATATTGCATTGTACATGGATTCCCTC
Source organism: Ampelocalamus luodianensis (assembly GCA_036346255.1). NCBI lineage: Eukaryota > Viridiplantae > Streptophyta > Magnoliopsida > Poales > Poaceae > Ampelocalamus > Ampelocalamus luodianensis. The sequence goes on from CM070618.1 coordinate 66,527,797, forward strand.
AGTATACACATCAAAGAATTGTTAAGACCTATACTCTGAATAATGCAAACCAGGACAAAATTGGAGTCTTGGACTAGAACAAAAAATGCAGTGACCACTGATCAATCGTGGTAGCAAAGAAGCATGACGATAAGACCTATACTCTGAATAATGCAAACCAGGACAAAATTGGAGTCTTGGACTAGAACAAAAAATGCAGTGACCACTGATCAATCGTGGTAGCAAAGAAGCATGACGACGCATCGTCGGATGATGTAGAGCCTGGCCTTCTGCTCCCTCAACATTCTGCTAAGGCCGCCTCCTCTATGCTTCCCTTGGCTCCTTGGCTTGTTCATCCTGGTTGAACAATTAGGAGGTCTCTTCAGAAAAGGGCAGGCTCTATCGAATCGTTAAAGTATTTTCTGCTTAGTGTGCTCAAACTCGTAGCATTTGGTGTGCTTATATAGGGGGAGAAGCCCCAAATCACTGCCAATTTTGCCTAGTTGTAGCTTGCAATAATATATTCCGTTCTGATGTTGCAATAATATGCCCCTTCTCTGGAGTGGGCAGCTGCCACACCACACCTCCACAAGCACATGCCACAGTTTGTCAACTTGCGCGAAATTTGATGCAAGATCTGGGGGACAATGCCTCTAAAATTTGTGGACTATAATGCCTCGTGAATCGTTCTGATTCCATAGAGATACAGATATCTCCCTCTGGGATTTGCTTAGCCACATGTATGGCTGCTGAACATTCCTACTTCTTTGACATCAACTTGATTCTGCCTAGCCCTGGGCATACATATCTTAGTTTCTGCCCTCGTTTTGGAAGATCCTGATGAGTTGAGATCATACGATTCCCCTAAATAATGATCTCAAGGCGAAGTTCCAGTTATAAGTGATCTCACTGTGTTATTCATTTGTATTGAGTCGTACAGACATGCGTATGTCAGTAGATTGCAGTTTGTTTAAATACTATCAGCAGAAACTGCACGCATGTCACATTTTCTTCCAAAAAAAGAGAGGAAAATGTACTGGGGAGAACCACAATTTTGTGACCACGTATATATAGTGGATGATGATTGATGCATGTGTGAGTATGTGACCACCTATAGATTTGTGAATAGCATCGCATTCTTATCAGGCAGTACATTTTGAAAGGCAAAACATCGAATCATTCATCACATGGATCGATGGTTAAAAAATCAGAGGGGTTTTTGTAACTTTTTTTTTGTTCTTACAAGTTTAAAGGCTTTGTTTCTGAGAAGTTCAGGTAGGTTTGTAATTTCTGAGTGCATCAAAAGCTAGCCTTTGTTTGACCAACATTTAAAAGCACATATGTGAAACTGAGAGATCAATAAATGGCATCTCTGGCGTTTTTTTCCGCCTCGCGTTGTCCCCCTCGGGGCGACTCATCCTGCCGCCTAGCGCCTCACCGCACCACGCCCGGGCGCCGCCACCATCGGTGACCTGCTCCGCCGGCGGCGGCGCCCCCCCCCCTCCCCCTTTCTCTTACCCTCCTTTCTCCTCTCCCCTCCTCCTTTCTCCTCCCTTGCTGGCTGGTTTTTCTCCATCGAGATGTGCTAGCCAGGCCCGTGATGTCCTCGCCTGATCCGCTCTGGCCTCGCCGGATTGGGTCTCCCGTCGGCCGGATTTGCATCCTGGCGGCCAGCTCACCGCGGATCCGCATCTCTCTGGTGCTGCGGCGTGGTGGTGGCGCCGCGTCGCCGCCGCCGGATCAGCTCTTCCCGCCAGATCGCTCTCTCGTGGCGCCCGCCACGTCTCTTCTTTGTATACTGCCATGTAATGTACTCAATTTTCAAATTCAGTATAAATTAAAATTTATTTAAAGTTTTGTGGAATTTTCTGAAATTTTAAAAAAGCTTTTTACTAATATTTTAAAGTCAAAACAAATTTATTCTCAAAGTTAAAAGCCAACATAAAGTTGAAAATAATTTTATTAAGTCCAAAATAACTATGGGAATTTCTGTGAATTTTTCCATAATTTTTGGAAGTATTTTGCTATTTTCTAAAGCTAATATGAATTAACAGAATTAAAACAATTGGAAAAAGGAATTTAAAACTCAAATAGTGTTTGGTAAACCCAAAGGTTCCATTCAAACCACCCCACGTGTGCAAACCCCACTCCAGCCCACACTCCCGCGCCGCCTCTCACCCCTTCCCACCGTCCGATTCAATTCGGACGGCTGATAACCAGCCGCCCACATCCTCTCTTTCCTCGACGCGCCACCGGATCTAAATCCAACGCCACGCCATCGCCCCCGCTCTTCTCTTCTCGCGCGAAACGCGCCGCCGCCATTTTCGCCACGCTCGAGCTTCATAAACGGCTAGATTCCAATCGCTCCGCTTCGTCGTGTACGTGCACGAGACCAGTCCACAACCGCCGCTCTTCCCACGATCTTCTTCTTCGCTCCGCACCGTTAACCCACGGCCGCCACAAAACCGCCGCACGACCCCACCTCCTCCATACCGCCTGCACCTCCCGCGCCTATAAAGGGCAGCCCCGTGCGCAATCCTCCACGGAAGCCAAAGCCATCACTCACTCCTTCCTCTCGCTCCAACGCCGCCGCACTCGTTCTAGTGTTTTGTCGCCGGTTAAAACCACGGCGCTCCGCCACCCACGCCCAACCGCCGTGGACCACACCACCGACTTCCCCATCACCGAGCTTCCTCACGCACCTCTTCCTCGCCCGAGCATCTTGGTTGCCATCGCGGCAACCACCGATTTTCCTCCGCTCGCGCCATTCCGCCACCACCGCCGCTCTCCGTGCAAGACAGTACCTCCATGTTCGATTAACCGTGGCTACGTGTTCGTACCACTCGCCGCCGGTGAACTCGCCGCCGGCCGTTGTCGGCCGCACCAAAACGCCGCCGCCAAGCCGACGCGACGCCACCGTGGCACCACTCAACGCCACCTCGGCCGACACGCCCGCGTGGCGCGGCGCTGCCGCCACGACACGCACACGCGCAGACGGCCCACCGCCGAGTTTCCCAAAGCTCGGTGGGCTTGGTCCACCGTGAGCCGTGTCTATGACACATGGGGCCCACATGTCAGAAATCATTTTATTTAAATTTAATTCTGAAAATTCTGTTGCTGGCATCAGCATTGCGCAATAAATAGATTTTTTTTAGTAGAAAAATAATTATTTTCAGACTCAGTTGTGTTAAACAATTATTTATTTAATGTCATTTACGTTTTCGTGATATGAATGTGATGTCCATTTTTGTGAGACTGTGTACACTGGAAATCTTGGACCGGTGTTTGAACACAGAGAATTCGGGATCATTCGCTCCCGGGTTCGACAAAAGTGGTATCAGAGCCATATCGACTGTAGGTCAGGGCCCACGGTAGAATTGGTAAAACCATTAAGGACTATTTTCAAAAATTTACAAATTATTTATCGGTCTTCCAGAGTCTTACTCTTCCTTTCTCTGTTAAAAGATTTCTAAACTCTTGTCTCTTCTAAAATTGTAGATGGCCGAGAGACCGACCCGTATCTCCCATAGAGTCTACGCTGGAGAATGGGCGGATATCCTATGGAAGATGATGCAAGATTCGAAGTTTCACGAAGAGACCACATACCAAGGATACAAGTATATCATGGGACAAAGAGGAGCGCTGGAGAGTGGAGGTTATCCTCTACTCTAACTTGGCGTCGGATACGTTATTCCACATCTTCGACGCCCCAATGCGTCGGGAGACCTTCGAGGACGGCATCCAGGACGCAGCGAGAGAAGCCGTCCGCCAACTTCGCTACACCTACGACGCCCACTTTCGGGATACATCGCATTCCAAGATTACCCCATGCACATCCCCACCCTGGCTAGGCAAAGTGCTTCCTTCACCATCGAGAATGAGGATATACCAGAGATCACCCACCAGGTGGAGTTAGCCAAGGCGATAGATTACGCCTATGGCAACACCCTAGACGAGCTGTATCTCGTTCAGGGGAGGCTAGAAGTCACAGAGGAGAAGTTGAAAGCGGACGAAGCTGAATTGGCTCTGTACAAGAAGGGCCAAGGCAGTACCTGCAACTCCCCTGATTACACCCCATCCACCCCATAGATATTTAGTTTTCCTTCCACAGATATTTGCTTTTTAGATATTTGCTTTTCCCTTTAGTTCGTTTGTTAGCCGCGAATTATGAGCTACTAACATTCTGTGGTAGCCATAATCGAATGAATAAAATAAAGAACTACTTTGAAAAAGGAAAATTTTGATGCTCTTGCCTTGTGTTTGTGTGCTTTTCGGGCTAATACAAATTTATTTTCCTTAGTACCATCCTCTTCTTTCCTCTCCTAAGCCTTTTGGAAAATTCAGCAGATGGTGAACACCCGCACAGGAAATGGCAGCATCCAGGGTCAGAACAACGGGAATACCGACAACCATGAACAGCATGTTCAGCAGCCTCCCCCACCGCCAACGGCAGGACCAGACTGGCAACAGATGATGGCCAACCAAACCCATCTCATTGATTTGCCGCCCGATCGCCAACAATGCTCGAACAACCAAAGCCGCGGCAAGAACTACGCCGCAACTCGTGCACCAAAGACACCCTCCTCGCCGGTGACCATGTCGGAGTTCATGCGCATGCGTCCTCCGACATTCTCAAAGAAAGACCGAGCCGATGGATGCTGACGATTGGCTTCGTGCCATCGGGAAGAAGCTGGACATCGCCCAGTGCACCGATCACGAAAGGGTTCTGTTCGCCTCCCATCAACTCAACGGACCAGCTTCGGAGTGGTGGGACAACCTCTGCATCTCCCACGCCAATGCCCAGGCCATCTCGTGGGACGAGTTCGTCAGAGCCTTCCGTCATGCCCACATCCCTGCCGGCATGATGACGTTGAAGAAGAAGGAGTTTCATGCCCTCCGCCAGGGCAATCGCTCAGTGAGCGAGTACCTCCACCGGTTCAACCAGCTGGCCCGCTACGCTCCAGCTGATGTAGCCCAGGACGAGGACCGACAGGAGAGGTTCATGGAGGGACTTAATGATGATATCTCCGTCCAACTAATCTCTCAGAACTTCACCGACTTCCAGCAGTTGGTGGACAAGGCGATCCGCCAGGAAGCCAAACACCATGAGATGGAGAACCGCAAGCGGAGGATGGCCGCCCAGAAGTTCAATGCAGGAGGTCTTCCCAAACCTCGATTCATTCAGTCGCAGCCACCGCAGCGTGGGAAGTTCCAGCTTCCACGCCCGAGCCCCTGCAGGCAACGGCGCCCAACACCTCCAACTTCCGCAGCGCTTCAACTGGAGGGCAATTCCAGCAGAAGAGTTCCGCTCCCTCAGCTGCAAGAGTGACCTGTTTCCACTGCAACGAAACAGGCCACTATGCCAACAGATGCCCCAAGAAGCAAAGCAGTGCGGCATTCGCAAGTCAAAGACGAGGAGCCACAGCCACTGGCGGCACCGCAAAACCATCAGGTCAGTTCATCAAGGGACGTGTGAACCACGTCACGGCCGAGGAAGCCCAGGCAGCGCCAGATGTTGTGCTTGGTATGTTCCTTGTCAATTCAATACCAGCTTCAGTGCTATTTGATTCCGGAGCTTCGCATTCTTTTGCATCGAATAACTTTGTGGGCAAAAATGGGTTGCCTATATCTTCCTTAACCAACCCCATGATAATCCATTCCCCGGGCGCAGAAATGAGAACTAGTTCTCTGTGCCCGAACCTCACTCTTGAAATATCCGGAGTATCCTTCCTAGCGGACTTGATAGTCTTGCATTCCCAAGGTTTGGATGTCATTCTCGGAATGGACTGGTTAGCCAAGAATCATGGACAAATAGAATGTGCCAATAGGTCTATCACACTCACTAATGAAGAAGGAATTTCAGTCGAGTTCAAGCCCAAGACTTGCACTAATGGGAGTTCCATCCTCACCAGCATGAAGGAAGTGAAACTTGAAGACATCCCTGTAGTCCGAGAGTATGCTGATGTCTTTCCTGACGATCTACCTGGCATGCCACCGGATCGGGACGTAATGTTCTTAATCGACTTAGTCCCAGGGACAGCTCTAATATCAAAGCGACCCTATAGAATGTCAGCTAATGAGTTAGCAGAATTGAAGAAACAGATTGAAGAACTGCGAAGCAAAGGGTACATCCGACCCAGTTCATCACCTTGGGGAGCACCAGTGCTGTTTGTCAAGAAAAAGGACAATAGCATGAGGATTTTTGTTGATTACAGATCACTCAATGAGGTGACGATCAAGAACAAATATCCTTTACCCAGGATAGATGATATGTTCGATCAGTTGAAAGGAGCAAGTGTCTTCTCGAAGATTGATTTGAGATCCGCTATCACCAATCAAGATCGCACTGAAGATATTCCAAGATAGCCTTCACCACCGATATGGATCTGCACGAGTTTAAAGTGATGTCTTTCGCTTGATTTAACGCCTCGCTTATTTCATGAATATGATGAACAAAGTGTTCATGGAATTCTTGGATAAGTTTGTGGTTGTTTTCATCGATGACATTCTCATCTACTCAAGGATGAAGAAGAACACGAGAAGCATATCGAATGATATCGACAAGCTTAGGGAGCACCAACTCTATGCCAAATTCAAAGAAAAGTGAATTTTGGCTAAGTCAAGTGGCATTCCTTGGACATATTGTGTCGCAGAGGAATTGCGAGATCCCGCCAAGGTTGAAGCAAGATCGATTGAAGCAACTCAGATACCACCAAGTGAGAAGTTTCTTGACTAGCTGGTATTACCGCAGTTCATTGAAAATTTCTAAGATTGCAAGACCCATGACTCAACTTCAAGAAGGAAAAGAAGTTTGAATGGACAGATGCATGTGAAGAAAGTTTCAAGACTCAAGAGGAGATTAGTCTCAAGACTGTGTTAGTCTTACCCGATATTCGTAAGGATTTGAGATTTTTCGACGCATCCCGTCAAGGTCTCGGATGTGTGTTAATGCGGGAAGGCAAAGTAGTGGCTTATGCATCCAGCGCTTGAGGCCACATGAAGGGAATTATCTCGACACATGATCCGAGTTAGCAGATTGTGCATACCTTGAAGATCTGGCGGCATTATCTCATCGGCAACCGTGGTGATTTTCACGATCACAAGAGTCAAATATATCTTCACGCAGTGTAATTAAACCTTCGCAGAGAAGATGGCGGAGTTGATAAAAGATTATGATCTTGGAATTCACTATCATCCGGCAAAGCAAATGTAGTTGCAGTATGTCTTGAGCAGAAGGCCTATTGTAACACTATGATGGTACAGAGGAGCAACTGTAACTACATGAAGAATTGAAGCGCCTAAACTTGAGATTGTCACCAAGGTTGTGTGAATGCTTTGAAGTACAACCAACTCTTCAAGGTCGATCGAGAAAAACAACTAGAAGATGAAGACATCAAGGAGATCAAGAAGAATATGCGAAGAGGCAAGGCTCCAGGATTCGCTGAAGATGAACAAGGAATGTTATGGTTTGGGAACCGCATTTGTGTACCTAACCAACAGGAGTTAAAACACCAATTCAAGGAGGTTCATGAAACGCCTTACTCTATTCACCCCGGAAGCACCAAGATGTACCAGATCCAAGGAGAAATATCGTGGGTCGGCATGAAGCGAGAAATTGATGAGTTCGTTGCTCGCTGTGATGTGTGTCAGCGAGTTAAGGCAGAACATCAGAGACCAGCTGGATTGTTGCAACCACTACCAATCCCAGAATGGAAGTGGGAAGAAATTGGCATGGATTTCATCACCGACTTCCTAGGACCCAATCAGATATGATTCTATCCGTGATAATTGATCGGTTGACTAAGGTAGCATAGTTCATCCCCGTGAAGACTACATACGTATGCCCGATTAGCGTAATTATATGTGGCGGATTGTTTATCTCCACGTGTACCCAAGAAGATCGTGTCCGGCGAGGTTCCCAATTTACATCAAGATTCTCGCGAGTCCGCATGAAGCGTTAGGGACCGCACTCAACTTCAAGATGCCCTATCATCCTCGCATGCATGGCCGTATTGTAACGCACCAACCAAGTTCTTGAAGACATGCTCCGAGCCCGTGCCTCGAATTTGGACAAAGTTGGGACAAGAATTTGCCGTATGCACTCTCGATAACAATAGCTATCAAGCCGCTTTGCAAATGGCTCCATTTGAAGCTTTATATGGAAGAAAGTGCAAAACTCCTTCTGTGGATGAAGTAGGAGAACATCGCCTCTTTGGACTCGAAAGTTAATCAAAGATGCAAAGTAAGGTCAAAGCTATAAGGAACATCTCGAAGTGGCACAAACCCGACAAAGAGTTATGCCGAGCAACCGTCTGAGGGATCTAAACTTTGAGGTAGGAGACTTGGTCTATCTCGAGTCACTCCACCGCAGGAGTAAGGAGATTCCTGACAAAAGGAAAACTCGCACCTGCATTTGTGGGACCATACAAAATTTTAGCCAAAAGAGGTAAAGTAGCATATCGCCTTGAGCTACCGTAAAGCCTTGTCACAGCAGCACGATGTCTTCCATGTATCCCGCTTGAGGAAATGCCTACAAGCGCTGTAAGACCATACCTTCTGAAAGCTTCGATCTTCGAGAAGATCTCACCTACGTGGAGCAACCAATCAAGATTCTGATGTCGCAGAGCGAGTCACCGTGGCGTAATCATCGATCATACAAGGTGCAAGTGAGTCATCACCCGAGACCAAGCCACATGGGAAAAGAGGAGGACCTCAAGACCAACTATCCCGACTGCTTGTCTTGGTTAAGCCCGAATCTCGGTCGAGATTCCTTAAGGGGGTAGGTTTCTAATGTACCCAATTTTCAAATTCAAGATAAATTAAAATTTATTTAAAGTTTTGTGCAATTTTTCAAATTTTAAAAGCTTTTTACTAATATTTTAAAGTCAAAACAAATTTATTCTCAAAGTTAAAAGCCAACATAAAGTTGAAAATAATTTTATTAAGTCCAAAATAACTATGGAATTTCTGAATTTTTCCATAATTTTGGAAGTATTTTGCTATTTTCTAAAGCTAATATGAATTAATGTAATTAAAACAATTGGAAAAAGGAATTTAAAATCAATAGTGTTTGGGCCGAAACCCAAAGGTTCCACCCAAATTAAACCACCCCCCACAGCAAATGACCACTCCACCTCACACTCCCGCGCCTCTCACCCTTCCCACCGTCCGATTCAAATCTGGACCACTGATAACCACCGCCCACATCCTCTCTTCCTCAGACGCTGCGCTGGCCGATCTAAATCCAACGGCCACGCCATCGCCCCCGCGCTCTTCTCTTCTCTCGCAGAAACCGCACCGCCGCCATTTTCGCCACGCTCGAGCTTCATAAACGGCTAGATTCCAATCGCCCGCTCGCGGTGTACGCACGAGACCAGTCCACAACCGCCGCTTCCCCACGATCTTCCTTCGCTCGCACCGGTTAACCCACGGCCGCCACAAAACCGCCGCACGACCCCACCTCCTCCATACCGCTCTGCACTCTCCCGCGCTATAAAGGGCAAACGGTGCGCAGCCTCCACTAAGCCAAAGCCATCACTCACTCCTTCCTCTCGCTCCAACGCCGCCGCACTCGTTCTAGTGTTTTGCCGCCGTTAAAACCATGAAGTGCTCCGCCGCCGACGCCAACCGCCGTGGACCACACCACCGACTTCCCCATCACCGGAGCTTCTCACGCACCTCTTCCTCGCCTCGAGCATCTTTCTGCCATCGCCAAGCAACCACCGATTTCTTCCTCCGCCGCGCCATTCCGCCACCACCGCCGCTCTCCCGTGCAAGACAGTACTCCATGTTCGTGATAACGTGGCTACGTGTTCGTACCACTCGCCGCCGGTGAACCTCCGCCGGGCCGTTGCCCGCCGCACCAAAACGCCGCCGCCGCTAAGCCGACGCAGACGCCACCGTGGCACCACTCAACGCCACGCCGACACGCCGCGTGGCGCGCTGCCATGCCGCCACGCACACGCACACGCCGCAGACGGTCCACCGCCAGTTTCCCAAAGCTCGGTGGCTTGGTCCACCGTGAGCCGTGTCTATGACACATGGGGCCCACATGTCAGAAATCATTTTATTTAAATTTAATTCCTAAAATTCTGTTGTCGGCATCAGATTGCGCAATAAATAGATTTTTTTCAGTAGAAAAATAATTCGGGAAATTCAATTAAATTTCAGAATTAGGTTTAAAACTTCTAAAATTCATAACTTTTGCATATGAACTCCAAATTGAGTGATTCAAATTGCAACATTTATATAAAATTATAATCTAGCTAACTAAACCAAAATATTTCAGTTTGGAGTTAATTTGAACTATGTTTTTGAATTTATTTGAATTTGAATATTGAATTTGTCGATTACAGATAGAATTGATTTACTCTGCAGAGTTCGATCAAACCAAGATTTAGAATTCCAAGACATCGACAAGGCAAGTTACACCATTGACCATATTGCCCCCAGATTTTAAGTTATTTTCGTTTTTAAATTCTTTATTGCATGCATATGTTGTTATAAATATTTTAATATCTTGTTTTACATATAGTTAATTCCATGTGTTATTGTATGGCCAATTTGAATGTTGTATCTGACTACCTTGATACTATAGGCAAGATATTAGCAAGATTAAATATATGCTTAGCCAAGCTTAGTTCACATTTACAGAATTTGGGAGGGTTTACACCAAATTTCTACAAATTTGTTTCAAACTTGATGTTGTGGTATTGTCTTACCACATGGGTTTATGAATGGAGTTTCATTTAAAATAAAATCAAAAATGGGTTTGGACTTGGGTGAAATGGTCGGAATGGTGGGTGCAGGTTTATGCACGGGATTGATCTGGTTAAGATTAAGGCCCATGGTTTGTAGGAATGACGCCCAAGTCAATTGAGGACCGGTCTTTGAGCCGCTTATTGCTAAGCCTTATAGTACTACCACATGTCCTGTATGGGCAGGATTTGGCTAACTAATTTGTGATGTTCTAGTATAATTATGTCATGTGATTATGTGGGTGTCGGTTAGACGTTTTATTCCCACTTGGCGCAAGAGGGGGCTTCCGGAGGACGGTTAGTCCAAAGGGGCGAAACCTTAGTGGGTATGAATATATTAGGACAGAACATTGTAAAGGCCTCATGGTAATTGCTCAGTCACGCGCCTACGGAAGCGTGAATTGGCCGACATAACGAGTATGTCACCTCGTGTGGGTAAAGTTGTACCATCTCTGCAGAGTAGAAACTATTCGAATAGCCGCGTCCGCGGTCATGGACATGCTAGCAGGGCCACTTAAAGTTAGTATTGTTTTTGGTTTTAAAACGCTTTATTAAATGCTGAGGATGGTCAATCCTTCTGAAAAATTGGGCGGGAAGCCAAGTGTTAGGAGGGGATCCTTCACTAAAACATTGGAGGTTATCCACATTGTAATATTGTCATTTCAAAATATGATTTTAATCTTAGTATAAACTGCCTTAGAAATTATTATGGTTATTTATAGTGAAAATGTTGTTTATGCAAAACAACCCCTGCCATACTCACTTGTTACCTTATGCATGCATTTAAATTCAATATTGGGTGTAACTTGCAGCACGTAAGTTGTGCTCATCCTTGTCGAATAAATCTTATTCAGAGAAGACTGCTACTTGACGGTGAGGACCGGACGAGTAGGCCTTTTGACCTGCATTTATTGCTCGTGGCGCATCGTGGCTCCCACTATTATTATGTTTCCGCTGTGTTTATCTGCTGACATTTGATATTATTTTCGCACTCGCTTGTATTAAACAATTATTTATTTAATGTCATTTACGTTTTCGTGATATGAATGTGATGTCCATTTTTGTGAGACTGTGTACACTGGAAATCCTGGACCGGTGTTTGAACACAGAGAATTCGGGATCCTTCGCTCCCGGGTTCGACATGCCATCTTTGCGCGGCGTCGGTGGTGGCTGTGGTCGGATCCGACTGTCCTGGGCCAGGTTCTGCAGCCTCCGTCCCTCTGCTTGCCCCTCCATGGCCAGATCCACGTCGGGCGCCCCTCTGCTCGCCCTTCTGTGCGTAGGCGCGCCGATGTGCTCGACCGCGACCACTCTATGCGTGGGCGTGCCGACGTGCTCGGCCGCGGCGACTGCCTCCAGACGTGGGCCTCGTCGGGGTAGTGGCCATGGGCGCAGAGCGGCACGTTGTGGATGTGCTTGTAGGGCACGGCCGGGTCGGGGCTCATGTTCGCCGGTGTGGCGCCTGCGTCTCTGTGTGCGCGTTCCAGGTGGCGCCGTGCACGTGGATGTTTGCGCGAGCGCAATGCTGTTGCCGGTGCTGCTGGGTGAGGGTCGCTTGGCCCGTACCACCTTTTGTGTAGGTTTTCGGGGTGAGGAGCCGCGAGCGAAAGCTCTGCAAGGCTTGCTAGTGCCAATGTCGTTGACGCCCTCGGGCGCCATTCCCTCCCTGGAGGCGACAGTATCGCGTCTCCTACACCCTAGATGCTTCTCTGGGTGAAAACCCTGTTCGGGTGTCCGGATGGGCGACAGCGGCATTGATGTCGTTACCTTCCTGAAGATATCGCTTCGAGAAGCCCCTACTCTCTCGTTTTGAACCGTCGGCTTCTTCTGTAGGTTTACCCCTACGTCCCCACTTCACGGCGGATCTTCGTTCTGGATTGGCGCTTCATGACAGCAATTTGGTCCAATGCGCGCTCCTCCGAAGCCGACTTGTGTGACAGAGAGGTGCGGCGTGGGAGCAGAGCTCCACCGACTTGAGTGACAGAGAGGTGCGGCGTGGGAGCAGGGCTCCATCGATCGAGTTGTGAGGGAGACCGTTGTTTGGTTGGTTAGCGCGCAAGTTGAGTTGGGTTGGACTTACTGTTGTCTGGTTGTGCTATTTGGTGTGTGCATCGTTCTGTTCAAGTTGAGGTTGTATTGTCGTCTTGGAGTTAACTGCCGGTTTTTCTCTCTGAAATCGTGCATTTGTTAAGATTTTCGGATCCGATTTTCCTTATAAACTGAGTCAATTCTCTTCTTCTTTATATATACTCGGCTGGAGCTTTGCCGTGATCTTTTAAAAAAAAAACACACATATGTGTGCCTTTGTTGTGCCAACGTTAACGTTTGTCCACCAAGGTTTCAGTCAACTGGCTTGCGCGCCAATATAACAAATGTGTCGCGTAGACGAGTAATCCCCGATGTTTGATGAAGTTCAGCCGTTGATGCCAGCCAAGCGGGCGGCGGGCCTCGTCGGTCGTCTCGATACTATGAATCCTGCAAATTCAAGTCCGAAATGGATGGATCACGTACAACTTCACAACAGTCGTACCTGTACTCATAGAACTAGCATCTATCGACCAAGACTTCAAGAAATAGCCCCCCTACATTGACAGATGGATCTGATCTGATACATTAGCGTCATCATGCACCTTTTCAGAGCAAAATCTAGCAATATTCCAGGTAATATAATCTTGAGACGATTTTCTTGTGCTCCACTGAAAGAAAGATTCTTGCTCCTCAGTCAAGGGATGCAAGCAGACAGGAGGTATTTTGCAAATCTATGAAGAAAAGCAGATGGCTCGGGATACAATGCACCGGGGATGACCAACAACGAGCGGGCCGACCATGCCGATGCCGGGTACCGGATGCAACCATTAGGAATTAATACTTAAGCTTAACGGTGGATTCAAAATGAAAATGATCGAGGGTCCTTAAGGCAAGATAGGTTACATTTGGTTGGGTTGTGGCTTGAGATGTACTCTTATGTTGGGCTAGAGGTGTTCACGTTACATATACAGGGTTATATCTAATAATAATAATTTTTGGACTCAGTGTCTTGTGCATTCTGATGTACCACAGTAGATCTGTCTCAAGCCAGGATATACAGTACAATGCAATCTTTTCTTTTAAAAGAGAGAGAAGAGAAAGCAATACAATCATAGTCTCCCAGAAAGATAAAAAAATTAAGCAACGTTTGGTCGAGAACTCGAGATCGGTTAGCCTCGAGTGCAGAAAACGCTAGACATCGAATTCGGATCTTCGAGCACATGTTGGACTATCCAGTTGATGGATCCGTCAAAATAAAGGTTGGTGCGCTTGCACGGAACTCACTGTGAGCTAGCGCGGTCAAGTCCTCGTACGTACGTACAGGCTGTACAGCTAGGTAACTGCACCGTGACTGAACCTAGGGCGACCGAATCTTTGGCGGATACGGCCAGTTTACGAATCGTATTTACACTTCTGATTACTGACAAATGGTATTTACAAAAATAGCAACGCGGGCGCACGGCCACCCGCGCCAAGGCCATGCAGCCGCCACGTCGGGCGCGGCGCACGCTCAACCCGCCCCGGCCCACCACCGCATGCAGCGCAAGACGCCACGCTCGCCTCAAGGCGCTGCAAGTTTTTTCCAATTTTTTCTTTTTAAAATTTTTTAGATGTAAAAACATTTTTAAAAAAATTTACTACAGTGCTGGGCGCACGCTCACCTCGCGCCCACCACTGTACCATTTTTTTGTTTTGTTTTTTTAAAAATCATTTATGTTTTGTTTTTTTAAAAAAATCATTTATGCATATTTTTGTAAGAATTTTTAAATATAGTAAACAGGGTCCAAAAATTATGAAAGTTTTTGTGGAGCCTTCTGACACTGTGTATTTGCATGTGTAATATTTTCAAAATTTTATGCATTATGAATTTTTCTCGAAAATTCATTTAAGTATATTGTAAATAGAGTTTCATCATTTCATGTGACTTGGAATGATTTCATGAAATTTTGTCCATTATCCCACTGTCCCTCCTCCCTACTCCGCACATCTGTCGCATCGTCCAGAAATTCCGGCGCCAAATCTGACGGAATTCCCGGCGCCAACGCCGCGATTCCTTCTCCGCTCGACTATAAATACCGAACTCTGGCACTCGCTCGTCGCTCAACCTTGATTGATTACTTCCCCCGAATGGTTGATTGATTACTTCCTTCAAAGGACAGGTAATTTGTGCTATGTTTTTGCCGTTATTATCATAATCATAATTAGTCAGTCTTAGTCAGCTAGTCGTAATTAGATAGTTTAGGGGTAATTAATTAGTCGTAATTAGTTAGTTGACTAGTAATGAATTAGTTTAGTAGTAATGAATTAGTTTAGTGGTAATTAACTTTGTTAGTCGTATATAGAAAAATGTTATGGTTTAAATTGGATATTTATCTTCTTTTAATTTCAAAAAAAAATTAGATGTGTTTCATGAACACCTACGCAGAGAAGGAGGTGGGTTTCTATGCAGAGTTGTGGTGCATACTTTAGGATTTGGGCTACGTCCACCGACCAGAGTATCATGACTTCACTATCAACAAGTACGACAAGAAAATGTGGCGCGTCAAGGTCACCGTCTACTCGAAGAGCCATCTACAAGGAGACATATCCTATCACTTCACGGTAGAGAGGGAGCCAGACAAGCTCGGGATGCAAGATGAAACCCTAATATGGATACTATTCTTTAATACTGCATCGCACCACAGGCTGGATAGGCTTGTACATAAACCAAATAGGGGAAATACGTGGCGTGCAGATCATATAACGATGTCTTGTAGCATTCAAACGCTTTGCAGTCGGAGGTTACGGTCCATCGTTATATGATCCGCATGCCACGATTTTCCTCAGTTGGTTCATGTACAAGTTTATCTAGCCTGTGGTATAATATGTGTTGTCATATTGTATATCGATATCTCCGATGGAGTTGCAATGCAGCGTTTTTTTTATACATTCCAAGTCACATGAAATGATGAAACTCTATTTACAATATACTTAAATGAATTTTCGAGAAAATTCATAATGCATAAAATTTTGAAAATATTACACATGCAAATACACAGTGTCAGAAGGCTCCACAAAAATTTCATAATTTTGGACCCTGTTTACTATATTTAAAAATTCTTACAAAAATATGCATAAATGATTTTTAAAAAACAAAAACATAAATAAATTTTTTAAAAAAACAAAAACAAAAAATGGTACAGTGGTAGGCGCAGGGTGAGCGTGCCCACCATGTAGCAATTTTTAAAAAAATGTTTTACATCTAAAAATTGAAAAAAGAAAAAATTGAAAAAACTTGCAGCGCGCGCGCAGGTGAGCATGCGCGCGCTGCTGCGGTGGTGGGGCCAAGGGCGTGGGGTGAGCGTGCGCCACGCCCGACGACGTGGCGGCAATGGCAGCAGCGCGGGTGGCCGTCGCGCCGCGTTGCTATTTTTGTAAATACCATTTGTCAGTGGTCAGAAGTGTAAATACAATTCGTAAACTGGCTGTATCCGCCAAAGATTCAGGGCGACCTACATGGAACCATCCAGTACGTATTCAACTGTAGTTCCCCGTGCAGTGCAGTATATAACAAGCACAGGAGCAAACGGCTCCGACGCCACCAGCCCAAGTGTTTGCCGTGCCGGCTTCCGGCGCTCGTGCTTTGGATCTAGCAGCCAGGACTCCAACTCCGGGCGCTAGCTTGTTTGTGGAGGCCAGCCGCGCGCGCCGCTCCCGTGCGCGCACATCGAAGTACATGCGTTTTTCGCCGTATAGCGTGGCAGACGAATGCGCGCAACCGTGGAGACGATGGAGCTGATCGCGAGGAGCCACGGGAGGAAGCGCGGGGCCGCGAGGGGCGGAGGCGGAGGCGGAGGCGGCGGCCTCGGCAGGGTGGTGCGGGAGCACAGGGCGAGGCTCCGCATCATCTGCCGCTGCGTCGCGCTGCTCGTGTGCTACCGCGATTGAGGGAGAAGAAGAAAAACGTACATGTCGTCTTTATACGTACGCACGTCGACGATCTCCACGCGGCGGGCGTTTGTTTCCGTGTGAGTCGCGCTGTCTGTGTTGGCCTGCTGATGCGTTGTTGTGTCTCTCTCGTTGTTTCCTCGCCGAGGGGCTCTTCCCTGCCTACATTTTGCGTTTTTTGGGGCGTCTTGGAGCGGGCGAGTTAGGGAGTCCATGCCGCTTCGGCAGGCAAGTTGGGGTTTCTTCTGATATGTGTTGATAGTTGTTTTCAATTGGGGATAATTAAGAATGGGCAATAAGTAGTTGAGAACAGAGTACAGTTGTGTGTTCCCCCGGTTAATCGTGTATTTGTCGAATTTTCGTATGACCAGTGGTTGTTTCCATGAAATTAAAGTGCATGAAAATCGCTAATAGCAATGTATAAGAATGTGTAGGACCGGTACGGCAAGAGGGGGGGTTGAATGGCGCTTTCAAATTTTCCCCTAAGTATTCACCAATCCTTCACTTCAATAGCTATGAGAAGCTACGAAGATCATGATACCAAAAATCCAAAGGAATTCGCGCTGATACATTGGTTTCGGGATATGAATAGTAAAAACAAAACAGTTTTAGCACTATTTCAAATCCAAAAATCGTCAAAACTTTTGATCCGCAAGTCCAAATGATTTGAAACTTAACCCAAGGCTAGATCATGATCTTAGGAACCTACCAAACAGAAAAAACTGAAAGAACTTGAGAGAATTTGGATATTTTGGTTCGTGAAGCTCTGCTGCACCAAAATCGGGTCAAAACCAAAAATTGAGCTAACTCTCAAACCAAAACTCCAAATGACTTGAAATTTGGTATGCACCCTCTCTAGGATGTAAGGAACCAACTCCACTCAACGATCAAAAATCGTTGTCAAAGTTATGACATTTTCCTGTTTGAGAGAAAATTGCACAAAAACAGGGCAAAAACCGAATATGGTGAATACGACTTGCTCGTGGATAGATGATGGCCAAGATGGCTCTAGATATGTTCCCATATATCACAGCAAGCAAGAACACCAAAGAAATCGAGGCAAAAACAGCTGAATCAAGAAATCACTCGGAGATGCCAAAGAGAGGAAAATCGGGTTTCTTCATAAATTTTGCCATGAAAGTGCCTAGATGGGTGGAGATTGATTTTCAGAGGTTATCTCTATCTCTTACACGTCCTTGGCACAACAAGATCAAGAAGGGAAGAGAGATAAGAAAAAATCAACCAAATCAAGAGCAAATCAATCAACACAAAAGAGATTTATAGAGATGAACAAAGTTTGATGTATTGCTACTTGAGGATGAGGGTTTTACAGCCACTCCACTTGGAGGACAAGAGAGTACACCATAGCTCTCAACTTCTCTCAAACCTTAACCCTAGAACTCATGAACCCTAGGTCTCAAGAGAGGATGGTTAGATGGATGACCGCAAGTCTCCATCCCAACCACTTAAATAGATGGGCTAACCAGCCACATCCAACTATTAGTGGATACTATCCACTTAGCACAATGGGGAAAACCCGATAACCCCACACACACGGGTTTTAACTCACACTCTACTCTCATGCACGCTTTTCAGAGCGTATAAGCCCGAATCCGCTAAGTCCTTAGCCTTGATCCAACTTGATCATACCATCTTTTCCATGACTTAAACCGCATTTCCAAACGTCTCTCAAGCGTCGCAGTTTCCGGTATTTTGGTCAAACTACCAAAATACCCTTCCTTGACCCGGTCTTCTCCATCCATTGCAAGCAATCGCCATGCTTGCCACGTGTGGATGCACCACTGGCTTGCCGCGCATCGACAAGTATCTCCCGTTTCGGTTCCACCGGACCAGGCCTCACTTGGACTGACCAAGCCACATGGTGCAATCTCGCCGTTCAAACTTCCCTTCAACATTTCCCGCCTTTCTCGTGCCATGCTTTTCAAACTTACCATCCGCCCAAGTCTAAACAGATTTTCACCATTTTATTTTATATTGTAAACCAACGACAATACATATTGCCATACATTTCTCAACCTGATTTGCAATAAATGGTATTAATAATTTCCCACCCAAAGGATGATCATGACTGATAAAGTATGTCTAAGCAAATCTACCATTTTAACTAATCCAATAATATTATATTCATTATCATAGATTTACTATACTAAGGTGACAATAATTCATAGATAACAACATCAAATGTAGGATTAACTAACACCTTAAGATTTGAACTCATCATTTGATGTAAATAGCAATGCATAATAATTTTGAAAGTTAAAACAAGATTTAGAAAACATAGGTACAATATGATCAAAGGAGACCTGCCTTTGTTGAAGGTTGAGGTCACTCCTTCATATTAGTCCAAACTTGCTTCGGCAACGTCAAATTCTATACGCGCGAAACGAGGCAAATAAATAACAACAAAATAAAATAATTATAAAATTAGTATGGCTAGATAGATATTGAAATTAGGAATAAGAATCAACTGAATCGGAGTTTGTATGAAAGAGAACCAGCCTCTGGAGGTTGGTCGGATTTGAAAACTGTTGAAAAATGAGCGGGAAATGAATATTCCTTTGGCATAAATAATTAAAGAAATAGCAGAGTGTGACATGTGGGGACCACTTGTCATATATATATAGAGAGAGAGAGAAGAGAGGGAGAGATTAACACGTGGGGTCCCATGGTCAGATTGAGAGAGAGGAAGAAAAAAAAGAAGGAAGAAACAGAGGAAGGAAGAGAGAGCAAGGGGCGACGGCTCGGGCGAACAGCGCCGACGGCCATAGATAGCCAAAATGGAACCGCAGTGCTCCGGTTAAGAATCTAGACCATTTATTATGAGTTAATGAGGGTATTTTGGTAATTAATAATAATCGTCATGTGGACTAATATTTTTCATGAGTTGGTGAAACACGTTGAGTCGCATCATGATGAAGACTTTGGGTGGCATTGTGAGTTGATTATCATCAAGTCAAGATTCGGGATTAAGGATGTCATTATGTGTTGATGGGCATCAAGACAAGATCTCGAAGTGAAGAAGATCATCATGTGTTCATGATATTCAAGTCAAGAACTTGGAGTAAAGCAAATCATCATGTGTTGATGATTATCAAGTCAAGAACCCGGACTTTGAGTGAAAATGTTTGTCATCAAGTGATCACTCCAAGATAGATGCTCAAGGAAAATATATGATTAGCATAGGGTAAGGATGTATTCCTAGTCTTTTATCAGTCTCGGTGTTTGGTTGAAAAACTGGATTGTTAGTATAAGTTGTCGTACTATTAAGAGGGGTCTTGACTAGTAGCTGGGGAGACAAGGGACGAGGGCAGCCCACCTCCTCCATGAGGTGTCACCGCCTCCATATGCCCTCTTCGCCCCCACCCCTTCTAGACGTCGCCGCCGCCTCCTTGTGTTGCACCCACCTCCTACATGAGCCGCCTCAATTAGTTTCCTATTGTCGAAGGTCCAAGCATTTCTCGTTGGCCTTCACCACCTCCTCCGCCTCCTCCCTGGATGGCTGAGCTCCGGGACGAGATGAACAACGTGTTGTACCATGCGCCGACGTGGGCGGCTAAGGACAAGCCCGCGGTGCGTGACAACCCGGGTCTAGTGTAGCTGCTGAACATGTGCTTCTCGCTGTTGGACCGGGAGACGTTCGACCTAGGCACGACGGTGGGGAGGCTGGTCGAGGCCAGCGGCTTCTTCGCGCCGACGCCGATCCCGGTGGACATGCTGGTGCACGATGCATATGGAGCGGCTAGGGAACCGTTGTGGAGGCGTATGTTGCGCATGCTGCATCTCTCGTGCGCCTCCACGCGCGAGCCAGTGAACACTGTTGGTCGCGCAAAGCCGGAGGCGCTGGCCACTCTGCTGCGGCTCGGGATCGCCCGGAGGTGCACGCGAGAGAGGTGTGTCTCCGTCCACAGCGTGTTTAGGCTCTTCAGCCGCAAGATCGGCTTCAGGCAGGTCGCCCGCTTTGTGCTCCGCACCATCACCGCAGAAGGCAGCGTGGAGGAGCACACCAACCACATGTGGGCGGTGTGCCTATCACTGTTTAGGTTCCAGGCGCCGGAGGTGGCCGTCGAGCTGCCAATGCTTGCGCAGTTCGTCATGCGCTTCGCGCTGCCGCTCGCGACGCACAACGTGGCCGCGCACTCATCGTACGGTGCGGGAGCTGCTCCGGGAGGTCACCGACGTTGTCCACACGGTGGAGGACCTGTACGTCGCGGGCAGCGGCAGCGTTGAGCTAGACCCTAACGTGTACATAGGACGACAAACACATGCTGACTTGGACAAATCTGGCCATGTGTGCAAAACCGACGCTTCAAACTGGCATGAGGTCTTTAGTGACCGGATTTCATAAATTTAGGAGGTTAAATAACCGGTTTTGAAGATCAGGTTGTAAATCAGACTTTTCCGATAGTTGGAAGGAGTAAACTGGATTTATTCCTTTTTAGAATAAGGCCATCCTTTATGCAGTAATGTAACACACGATATTTCTTTGTTAATAATTTATTGTTTGTTATTCCTTCAAAACATTACTGTTAGCTAGTGATTCCTTAATGGAGCATATTCACAGAACTTTCCACCTGTTGAAATGTTGATTACATCCCATCTTATGTAGAAGGATATAAGTTTTGTTCTTTTGACAAAATGTAATCTTTATTTGATATTTGTATGTTGAATTTATATGTCGAGTCAAATAAGAAAATAAAAATCCTCGTTCAAAAAAAAAATGGCTCCGGTTTTTTCTGGAATGACATTCTTGTCAAATATGCAAATAATGCCTCCTGCCTTTTCTGGAATAATGTGCCTAATTAGTTAACTTGGCAATTTGAGTGGATGTCCTGTTTTCTCACAGGTTCTTAAAGAAAGCTTCAAAACTTATTGCGCGATAAACGATGGAATTATCAACCTTGTTGATAAGGTATATTAATCTTCAAAGCGATAGCAATTTTTTTTCATGCTGTCACGAGTTATGTGCATGCATTTTTATTTTTGGTTGCTGTGTAGTTTTTTGAGATGCCAAGACACGAAGCACTTGAAGCCCTTGAGATTTACAGGAGGGCTGGCCAGCAGGTAACTCTACAGGATGATAGCACGAAATTTATCTTAAATTGAAGAGGATCAAGATGATAGCAATTGTGTGTGGTTATTTTGCAACTTCTTTGATGCTTCAGGCTGGAAGCCTATCTGACTTCTATGAAAATTGCCGGGCATTAGAACTCGCAAGAAATTTGCAGTTTCCCACTTTGAGGTAGAGCTGGGACTTGGGCCGTGCTTTTTTGGGCCGGCCCAAAGCACGGGCGGCACGACACGGTCTAAGCACGACACGACACGGCACGTGGTGGGCGGTGGGCTCGAAATGCGGCCGTTGGGGCGACGGACGCGGCGCGATCGGTTGGGCCGTGTTTGGGCCGGCCCGGCACGAAATAGGCCCAACCTTCCCGTTCTAGCCCAATCCCTCCCTCTCTTGGCCTGACTCAATCACTCCCCCATCTCGGCCTGGCCCAACCAATAACTCTCCTCTGCCACCTGGTCTAGCCCAACCAATAACCCTCCTCTGCCACCCGGTCTAGCCTAACATCCCTCTCGAGCTCCCCCAACCCCCATCCCCAACCCCTTCTCCCGAGCCTCGGCTCCCAAATTCCCAATCCCTAATCACATTATCTCATTCCCCTCCCTCCAGCTCCAACCACCTCCCTCCCCATGCGCTGCCGATCGCCGCCCTCCCTCCCTCGTGTCGTCGGCCGCCCCCTCCCTCCACTCCTCCAACCACCTCCCTCTCACTCCCTCTCCTTCCCCACGCGCCGCTCTATAGTTACTTAGGGCTGGGCTTGGGCTGGCACGGCACGACCCCGGCACGACGGGCTTTGGGCCGTGCCTGGGCCTGGCCGGAGGCGAGGTGGGCGACGCGATGCGGCGGGGTGGCCGGGCACGCGCGCGACGCGGCGTGGCGGCACGGCGAGCTGCCGCCCGGCCAATGCCCAGCTCTACTTTGAGGGAGGTGAGGTTTTGTGTTCACCGTGTAAGTTTTCACTGTGTACTGTCAGATATATCACTCTAGTCAAATTTGATTTGTTTTTTTTTCTCAGCCACCACAAACGTTCCTTTCAACCATGGAGTATGTGAAGGAGGCTCCGCGTATGGTTTCAGTTAAGGAGCCCTTAGTTAGTACTTGGCTTTAGATAACCTGCTTAGATTTCTGCATGACACCTTTACATTTTTATTCTAACAAGTAGCGGCCTTGATGATGTTGTTTGTGCAATCCTTTCTTCGGCATCTTGGTCCTACGTTAGAATGAAAGAAAAAAAACATGTATAAGAAATACTGAAATATACACAGGGTACACTCAGCAGTCAGCACTCCTTCATGTGATCATGTCTAAAAAAAAATATGCAGAGTTTTTTTGTCGTATTTTATGGTCCACGTTATCATCTTGAGAAAAACAATGCAACCTTCATTAAACCCAACTTTATTTTAAACAGAGAATAAGTTAAACAAAGTAAAATTTCACTTTTGAAATGAATCATCTGCTAATTAGAAAATTGAGTGTGTCAATAAATGCTGTAGTTTTTTAGGAAACATGTATTATGTGTGTATGCTTACTAGCACCCAGATAGATTGCCATGGTGAAGAAGTTATTCTGTTTACTTAAATTTTGTAGTGATCCTTGTGTCACCAGTGTGAAATAATCACATGTTGATTTTGTGCCACCTAAGAAATCTACTGATTGCTGGAATGGATTCTTAAATCTGAGTCATTGTTGTTTCATCAGGAGTTTCCTGAGAGGCTTCTTCTGACATACAAACCGGAAGAATCAGAAGTTCCTGAGCCTGTTCTTGTTGAGGAAGAAAAACCACAAGTCGAAGAACCTGTTGCAGTACCATCTTCTACTGAAGTATTTTCAGCTCCTCCCAAGGCTGAGGTCGTAGATACTGGTGATTTACTGTTAAGTAGAACAAATCATTTACTGAATGTTGCATCAATGCATTTTTCACAATCTAATGTAATGTCTGCTCCTAGGGATTAAGTGATCCAAACCCTAGCGTATCAGCAATAGAGGAAAGCAATGCTTTGGCCTTGGCTATTATTCTGACTGGTAATTAGTCATCCTTCAATTCATAGTGATGTTTGTCACGAACCTTTTGTTAAGTGATTCTAAAAATTGTCTGCATATGCAATAGGTGCTGATACTTCAACAACTAGCACAGCTACGATGCAAAAGGATTTGATCCAACAGGATGGGAACTTGCTCTTGTTACTACCCCAAGCAGCAACACAAATTCACTGGCTGTGGGTAGTAATTTGGTTGGTGCCTTTACTCTTTCTCTGAGGATATTTATCTTCCTGTTGGTTGGCTTTATGTTTCAACTCTGGATCTGGAAACTGCTAGGCTGCTGCTACAGGTTTCCTGCAAGTTCGTCACAGTTTTGAGTTGGGTAGGGTTCTAGGCTTCTAGTCATAGCCCCAAATCTCAGTTGGTGACTGGCTGAAAACCAACAGTGCTGGTTGAATTTAGACTCGTTCATGGGCAGCCTGGTCCCAACCTGACCTGATTTTTGGCCCAGCCCGAAGCATGAAAAAGCCCGAGAATAAAAATACTGGAAAACATTTTTTTATTCTCGAAATGAATTAAATACTAATATTTATTTTAAAAAAGAATTAAAATAATAATATTTTAGGGAAAACACAAAATCCAGGATTGGCCTGCATCGACCGTGCTCGGGCCGAGCCATTCAAGGCCGGGCTTTTCCAGGCCCGGCCCGGATTTGAACAGGTCTATGGTTGATTGCTGGTGAAAATCTGGAGCAATGGCTACCTAATACCTATTATATCAAAATGCATTTACGTGAAAGAAAAATGCATTTACATGAAAGAGAAATTGAAACATTCTTAATTGGTGTGGGTCGCCGATAAATCAGTCGAACTCGCAGAAGTTCCTCCTTGTTTACCTCATGACCCTCATGGAATCTCAGGCAAATCTGGAGACTGGTGATACAAAGCTGGTTTAACTCATCCTATACCTGCAACCATGCAATATCTCATTCTGATTGTTGGACTGGTCTTTTTCGTTGTGGTAAAAAGCATTCTCGTCCCACAACTTTGGGCTCGGGAGTTTTTTCGACACCTGGACCTTTTGCTCGATTTTTTGGGGCTAACTGACACCACCTGTCAGTGACTTCGAGACTTCTGGAATTTTGCAGAGGGGTTAATTTGCATTCACCCCTAAAATTGAAGGGGCCCAAATGCACCTCTGGAAAATGTAGGGGTTAAAATCCTACCAAGCTCAAGTTCTGGGACAAAATTGATGCTTTTCCCTTGCACAATCTTTGGATTTTGCTTCTCATGAGTCCTGACACCTGAGTTGATAATCGGCAGTTTAACTTTTATACTATGTACTAGTTTTGCACCTCATGATCTCATACCAAATGGTCTTGGAGGTTTAAACCAATGTGTGAGTTGGGCCCAGTTTT
Organism: Ampelocalamus luodianensis; assembly: GCA_036346255.1. Classification (NCBI taxonomy): domain Eukaryota; kingdom Viridiplantae; phylum Streptophyta; class Magnoliopsida; order Poales; family Poaceae; genus Ampelocalamus; species Ampelocalamus luodianensis. The sequence continues at coordinate 66,552,968 of CM070618.1, forward strand.
TTCTTCAGATACCTGTTTGTAGTTTGCATTTGTTGGTGACAACAATCTGCAATGACAAATTGTTCTAATACTATTTGCGCCCCTACCATTACTGTTGGCTGCGGCACATGTTGTTCCTCATTTTATACTTATTGTTCCAACTACAAGCATCTATAAACAAAATATCTGGTAAAGGCTTGCAGCTGGATGAATTTATGTATAACAATAGATTTCTTGCATTGAGTATATATTTTGTCAAAATTATAATGCGCTTTTCTATTGTCGTGGATCGATCATCAAAATTTGTGACTCTTGAGTCAGTTGGCAATGGGGACATGGCCCTCGCTCGCCCACGTTTGAGTGTTAGTGCTCGGCGCATATGCTCACCGAGTTTCTTCTTTAATGCAGCCAGATGGTCACTAAAAAAAATTGTGACTCTTATTTCTGTTCACAGGGTGGTGGATTTGACAAGCTCACATTGGACAGCTTATACGATGAGGAACCTACAGGCAGATGCAGCGGCAGCTATATGGCTCAGCACCTCCCAACCCCTTCATGGATAGCGATCCTTTTGCAGTGTCGAATCAAGTAGCCCCTCACCCGGCGTGGCGTCAGGGGGGTGCCCCTGGTGCACAGGCACCCCCAAAAAAATCTATGACTAGGCATCAGTAGTTGGGCTGGGCACTTAGGCTGGTCAAATTTCAGCCCACCAATCGAGCCAGTCGCAGGCAGTCAGCCAATTCAGGCACCCACAGCGCACAGGCACACACGGCTCCCTCCCATAGTCCCATGCTCTAGGTTTAGGCTCCCGCCGGTCGCCTCCTTGCTTCTCCTCCTCCTCCGCTAGTCCGCCGCCGCCGAGTGGCCATTGCTCGGCTAGTCGGCAGTCGGCTTCAGGCCTCGCACTGCTGCGGTCCTCGTCACGTCCCCAGATGGCCAGACGCCTGGATCTGGTACTAATTCTTCCCTGTTTTTTGCCTTTTAAAAGTTGTAATTTGTATGGTCCCTAACTCCCTATGATCTTGATAGTTGATTAGTATGTCTATCACTATCAGTCTATGTAAAACTGGATCTCTAGTTTTTCTTTTGCTTGCTCATGTCACTTGCTCTGTTTACCTTCTTGGTAAATTATATAACTATTTTACACATTATTAGCATGTAATGCTACATCAGCGACAAGAAATTTCTTTACAAGGAGGGTCCCATGGCCAACCCCAAATGGTGAAAAACCAAATACACAGCAGATTTAATAAGTACTTATAGGGGAGGCAGAGGTCACATGTCCTTGATCCCCAGCGATCTCAGAGCTGTTGTGTATTCCCTCGTTTTAATGCCAGAAGCCCAGAAGCGTTTGTTTTTCTTTACTCATGTGAGGAACTCATGAGGACCGGAAAAATTCTGTGTTGGCGGGTAGAAATGCTGTCATGACTCATCGTTTGTAGATTTTTCCTCTCATTTTTTGAGTATTGGACACTTTTTAAGCTAGATTGGAAGTTCGAGTCGTAGGTTCAAATTCAGCTAAAAACGGAGAAAAAACTATGAATATGCATTTAACAGAAATAAATTCTCTATGTTGAAGATATCAATACAGAGAATTTATTGTGCGCGTAGCACGCAGTCTTCACCGTCCCATGATGTGTAGCCACAGTGTTTCCCCGCTAAACTCTGTTCACCTCTCACAAAATGTAGCTGATACAGTGTCGTCGCACTGATCCGGATCCGCATTTACCGGCATATCGTGTCTTCTTCTTCTGCTAGGGGACAAATCATGTCTTCTGTGGTCAGTAGCACGCCGGCCAAAACGACACCCTGCCGCTCTGCAGTGTAAGCACGTGGGCACTGACGTGGTGATATTTTAGTGATTGATGAGGTGAACTCTACTCGTACTGCCGTACACGAGGTGGGTTTTTAGCGTGGAAGCTCGGATCTCGGTGTGCACGAACCTACCGCTATCAGTTCTCACTTTTGATCTAAAGAAGGTTTTCACTTTTTGTTATTCGAACCAATGTAAATGGATACTCCTATATGTCAGCGTTGCTACTGCCACGAGGGATCGTGCATTCAAATCTCAACTTCGCTAATTCGGTCACTTGGGTGGTGAGGAATGATAACCGGCACGTGGCAGAACTCAAATTTTTACGACGTTAAGATCTGTCATCTGTCAGATGAATACTACGTGGCAAGGTACCGTGTGTGGCGTACACGTGACAGCGTAGATGGAGACGATGGTTGTTTACCGATCCGGCTCCTCATCCTCCCCTTGAGATGCCTTCTTCCACGGCACCTCAAGGTGATCAGCCTGCCTACCATTTCCTCGGAGCTAGTGGCTCTGTTCTCGCCTCGTCCGCACACGAGGTAGAGGCCACTTCTTCTCCTCATCGAGACCTCCCGACATATCCGAGAAGACATCCTTGGCGGATGATTGGAGACCTCTTGAGCGTGTCACGCTCTAAGTCCGGCTTTTCTCAGTTCATCTCCATTGCTTTGTTGCCTCCTTTGAGCCTAAGGGCGTTTGTCACGCCCTTCGATGAGTCTTGGGTCTTTGCCATGCATGAGGAGCTAGAAAATTTCGAGAGGAACAAGGTGCGGTCGCTTGTTGAGCCCCTAGAGTCACAATGTCATAGGTACCAAGTGGGTTTTCAAAACAAGCAGAGTGAGGATGGGGTGGTCATTCGAACAAGGCTAGATTGGTAGCTCAGGTTTCTCCCGTGTTGAAGGTTTAGATTTTGAGAGACCTTTGCCCCAGTAGCTAGGCTAGAGGCTATTAGGATTTTGCTTGCTTTCGCGGCGTCTAAGGGCTTCAAGCTTTACTCGATGGATGTCAAGAGTGCCTTCCTCAATGGGTATATTGAGGAAGAGGTTTATGTTAGACGACCTCGTGTTTGAGAACCCAAATACCCAAACCATGTCTACAAGCTTTCCAAAGCCTTGTATGGACTTAAGCCCCTAGAGCTTGGTATGAGAGGCTTAAGTCCTATTTGTTGAGTCATAGGTTTGAGATGGGTAAGGTAGACAAGACCTTGTTCATTCGCGAGCATGGCGATGACTTCTTGCTCGTCGGTTATGTGGATGACATCATCTTTGGCGGCTCCTCTCATGATCTTGTCTCTGGTTCTCCGATGTCATGAGTTGAGTTTGAGATGAGCATGATGGGCGAGTTGAGCTTCTTCCTTGGCTTCGGATCAAGCGGACTCGGGAGGGTACCTTCTTGCATCGAGGCAAGTACACCGAGACCTCCCGAGGCGCCGATATGAGTGATGGAAAGCCGGTGTCCACTCCTATGGCGACATCGGCTTCACGACCTGGATGAGGATGGCGAGCGATTGATCGAAGGAGTTTCGCGACATGATTGGCTCCTTTGTACCTCGCTGCCTCGAGACCAGGACATACACTTCTCCGTGTGTCTATGTGCTCGCTTCGTGCTTCTCGCGTATCTCACCGCCCGAGCGGTGAAGCGCATCCTTCTGTACCTTCGAGCTACCATTGACTTTGGTATCCGTACTCTTCCTCATCTGTCTTTCCGAGAGCCTACTCGGATCGGACTTTCTTGGTGTAGGATAGATAGGAAGAGCACTTACGGCACCTGCCAATTCATTGGCACTTCTCTTGTGTCTTGGTCTTCTAGGAAGCGATCGGTGTTGCCTGATCCACGCGAGGCGATGCGTTGCTTGCCCGATTCTTTGCGGCCAGTGCTGGATGGTTTCGACATTGCGGGACTTTGGGTTAGCTATAGCGTTCCTCCTTAGGTGGGTTTTAGCGTGGAAGCTCGGATCGCGGTGTGGCACGAACCTACCGCTATCAGTTCTCACTTTTGATCTAAAGAAGGTTTTCACTTTTTGTTATTCGAACCAATGTAAATGGATACTCCTATATGTCAGCGTTGCTACTGCCACGAGGGATCGTGCATTCAAATCTCAACTTCGCTAATTCGGTCACTTGGGTGGTGAGGAATGATAACCGGCACGTGGCAGAACTCAAATTTTTACGACGTTAAGATCTGTCATCTGTCAGATGAATACTACGTGGCAAGGTACCAATAGCGTCCCTAGATCTACGCGACGAATTTTGCTAGGTTTCGACTGTTCATCCATTCGTAGTTGATACATGTGATGGGGCCGTGTGTGGCGTACACGTGACAGCGTAGGATAGTTCCACCTGGAGTCCTGGAGGATTTGGTTTGGTCATTCATAAGGCACCCCACGATCGAACCTCCATTTTGCCTACACTTACTTAATAGTATCTTAACTAGCTAGTTAGGCATCATCATGAACACCATCGCGTGCAAGTAACCAAATCGCCCTCATCTAGTTTCATTCATTTGATAAAAAGGAAACTGATTATAGCTAAATGGATTTGCCACATTCCGAGATTTCTTTAGCACTTTCTCGGTTTTGTTTGTTGAGCTTGGGGTTAGGAGTAGATTCAATACAAGTCTTCCACTGCTTAATTATTGATCTTCATAGTTCTCATAGCTATTGAAGTGAAATTTGTGTTGAATCCATTTTAAGCGAAAAATCGGATCGAGCTCTATTCACCCCTCTAGTCGCCTATTCGGTCCTACATTCATAAGGCACCCCACGATCGAACCTCCATTTTGCCTACACTTACTTAATAGTATCTTAACTAGCTAGTTGGAGTGAGAGTAGACGTTTTGTTTCTCAGCTTTTCACAGTAAGCACAATTCTTGTAAGATATGCGGCGGCTGTAGGTAAGGTGGGCTACATTTTGCAAACTGACGAATCTGAATGAACCTAGCGACGGTGCATTTAATTACGTTATTTTCCCCTTGTTGTGTGTTGGCTTGCGCATGAGTGTACATGCACGTGGCACACAGCCCTCAAATCCTCGTTAGCAGGATCTTGTCAGCACAAGCCTAACGTTTTGGAGCACAGCACATCACTAATGCCATATTTCTGAAGTCTGAGCACTGTCATGTAACTAGGATTATTTTAGGGGTAACTAGGATTTATCCTCTGAGTCCATCTAGGGACCGTTTGGTTCACGAACCTAACAAACCAAGCTAAAATTTGACATAATCAAAACTTGAGAAAAACCGAAATATGGCAAAAATAAATGTTGTTTGGATTGCGACCAAGTCATATTTTAGTGTTACCAAAATTTTGGTGAGCGATTTCCTCACCCTCGGATTACCCGCATGTCACATAGGATTTCGTTGGCGTTACCAAATTTTAGTTGGCATTACCAAATATTGATACCAAACCAAATGATATATCCTATTTTCATTGACGTTACCAAAATTTGATTTGATTTACGTTGGTAACAAACCAAACAGACACCTAATCTGCACGGTTTCGTCTAGCCGTTGCCAAAATCCCAGTTGAGTTCTCACGTATGTCACATTGCCACGGTGAAATGTTCCAAGGAAGTGTGGCCTTTCCTCGATTTTTTATTGAAATAATATTATTTTACAAATTTTTATAAAAATAAATAGTCAATTTTTTTTTTATTACAAAACTAGGCTACTGTTGCCATTTCAAATAGCGACAGTAGCCTAGAGAATGGTGACAGAGACTAGCGATAGGGCCATGTCACCATTTCAACTGGCGACAGGGACCATTGCTTGTTTTTTTACTGTATATTTTCGACCACATATTTTGTAGACAAATCACAATAATATTACAAAGCATTCAACACAACGTCATCATATTTTTTGTCGACAAATCAAAATGATATTACAGAACATTCGGCGCAACGTCCTCACAAATTTTGTCGACAAATCACATTGATATTATAAAACATTCAGCACAACGTCATCACCTAGTTTTTCGACAAATCAAAATGATATTACAAAGCATTGAGCACCACATATTTCAACAAGATGAACCTTTCTTATGGCCGCGACCTCAATGTTCGCCCTATCGACCGTCTCGAGTGAGGCGGTCAAATGAAGTCCCGGCAGTACCGTCCGGACTGCCGATGTCTTCTTCATCCTGTGGATTTCTCATAGGGTATTTATTGAAGTTGTGCCTAGACTCCTACAAATGGAGTACTTCTTTGTACAACGCTCGGCTTCTGCTTCACCTATATCGTTCCTGATACGATGTACCTGTCGTCGGTTAACCTTTTCCTTCAACATATCAATGTCTACAACCCAAATAAGTTGCCCCCAGGTCGACATGAGTGCCGAAATTCCTGTCTTGTATGACTCAGAGTTGGCTGGGGTGGTTGCAGTAAGGGTCATCGAATGTACCGAACCTTGATTCTAATACCTTCTGATTTGCCCTCCACGCCTTGGCATAGCTGATTGTGTACTAGAATCTTGTCTCAATCGTCCGAATGATGGATCGTGACTCAAAATCTAGATTATTGTGAGGACCCCAATTTATTTGGCTTGTAATGCTTAACCAACCACCTGGTCCTAGCATCACAAATCAAATAAACTGATCCTCGAGATATGTATACTTCCCAGAAAGCAATATACACACCTCGGTACAAAATTAGACATCAACTCCATTCCAAACATAGAGTCCAAACACTACACTACCAAACGGAAGATAAACAAATAGAAGAGTTATTACAGACAAATGCCGACAGGCCAAGATACACAAATAAACAAGACGGACAGCGGAAACAAAAGTGTCATAAGATGGCTATAAACAAAGCCAATCAGCGTGCCTCCAACCCACAAGGCATCTGACCGGACCGCCAAGTCTAGTCGTCCACGAAACGGCAACACACTCACGAGTGAGGCCCTTGGGGCTCACCTTCTTCCTCTGCAACAAAGACATTAAGCAAAGCACCTGAGTACAAAGATTGTCTTTGTACCCGCAAGACTGACGTGTGAACTAGCAGACCTGTTCATATGCTACATGCATGCTTGTTTGGTGGAGGCCATATGTCTCGTTTGTATAAAGCCAATTTTCATTTGCAATAAGGTAATACATTTTAAAGGCAAGTTTGCAATTCATTTTTAAGATTGAAATAACAGTAAGGATAATAATAATGAAAGAGGAAGATAAACAACCTAGAAGTGACTATCCCAATAGTCACCACAACAATAGCACGAATCCCAGATTCGTACCACCCATCAAATTTTAATTTAAATGTTGTAGTCTAACTCTTGATAAGCTTACCCAAGCGTGTCCATCACCTAGACGCAGGCTATTTGAATAGTTTTAACCTGCGGGGTGTACCACTGTACCCACACCTCGCATCGCCTTTAAGCCAAAGCACACTTAGAAGGTATGTTGCACACTAAGTCCTACGAGACTTTTTCCAATATTGTGTATTAACTACGAGCCGCTCGTATGGATAGAAATCCATACGCTTACATGGTAAAGCCGAAAAGACAACTACCCACTCAGGATAAAGCTTTTCGGACAACTACCATGCTCCCACCTCCATCCCTCCTGCGACCTCCTGCGACCCGGAGCCAATACACGCCAAAGTACTAGGTCAAGAGAGGTCCCATACCCTCTAGTGTGGTTAGCGCGAAATGCTGGATAACAGAACTCACAAGATGTTCGGTCCTTAATTGACCCGGGCACCTTTCCAGTCACACCCAACAGATCACACCAATCTTACCGTTGTGCCCGCGTCTAAATCATTTTTGTTTTCGGTTTTTGTTTTGCAATTAACATAGCACGAGCTGGAATATAAGAACAGTAATAATTTTATGTGATCAAGATCATCGACTAAGTCGACGATCGCCCAAATCTACCGGTAGCTAAGCATGGCTAAGCAACTGAACTCGTAATCTATTAAGTGACGAGAGTTCATCCAGCGAACTCTAATCACAGCAAATAACCTAGGCTCAGGTAGTAGAGGACAAATGTTTGCCTACAGATTATGCATCTAAAGGTTTAACTAACCAATTTAACACAAAATAAGCGATGCATACATACGATTGAAACAAAATATTAGACTTTAAAATCTTGGGATAAAAATGATCAAACCGCTTTTTATTCGTTGTTGCTCAATTTGTTGCGGAGGGTCGTTCTCAGGGTTACCGCAAATATCGAAACCTAACGATAGAACAAAACAGCGAATAAGAACGAATAACACCGACCAAACTCAAACATATAACAACATAAAAACATACCAAAAATTTACACAGCAGTCTAAGCATGATATAACAAAATTTTAGAAACAGAGAACAATTCATTTTAAGTTATTAAGAATTTTCTATGAATTTTCTAAGCTAAAAACACATCAAAACACTAGTTAATTACTTAACAAATTTTTATGAACAGAAACAGTATCTAAAACCTATCCTGATAATTAGTATACTAAAAATGAAATTTTACAGAATTGGTTTCACTAGATTTGAACAATTATTGAAAGAGATAAACATTTTCTAATTTAGCAGATACATAAAACATCCTTTAATTAATTAACAGATTTTTGCTACAGAGACAAGGTTGAAACTAATTTTAGTAAATACCACATTTAAAATGAAAATTAACAGCACTGGTTTCATGTGATTTGAATAAAAATTGAATTAGTTATGCATTTTCTAAGTTTAAATGAATTAACGATTACATGAAAAACATTTCTGAAATCCATAAAGCATTAAAACCTTTTTACACTCACAGCCAACTAGCCCTAGCCACTGACAGGCGGGACCAGCGAGAGTGCTGACCAGGACAGCCCGCCCGCCGAATGTGACGTCGAAGGCGTATTCAGAGAATACGTCTTCGGCTTAGTAAAATGTAATCCTAACACATACTCACAGAGAAATACGCTTCTCAGCCGAGAAAACGTAGTATCAAAGCTACACAACCATGGCGACAAGATGGACCCACATGGCGACTGAGAGAACAAATAACGCTGGATTAAAGATTCTCTAAACGCGATTAACTGAGAGGCCCACAAGGCAGTGATACTGACTAAAAGACGATTAGCACTAAAGAGTAGGGTTAGACCTTAACGCTGCCGGCGGCTCACCGGCGACCACGGAAACGGCGGCGCGGCCGCGCAACTGATCTAGCTAACCAGAGGGTCTCAGGGCAAAAGGGGTATACCTACAGGTTCGTTAGGACCTTGCGAACTCGATGACGGCGACGCGGACCCACGAGGATGCCGGCGGCGAGCTGGCGGCGAACGGAGGCGGAGAAGAAGACACGGCTCCCACGGCGCGGACGCTACAGGCTTCTAGAAGGCTCCGGAAAGTGCGCTCAGCTCCGCCTTGACTCCAGGAAGGTTTCGCCACGATCAAGACGGCGATGGAGCACAGGCGTGGCGGAACGCGCGCGACGAATCACCGCACTTGGAGAAGAAGGGGTCGCACAGCCTCAACGGTGCACCAAGGATGGAAACGAAGTCACCATTAGATTCAGTGCATCAGTGCGATCCTAAGGAACCAAACGCCGAGGCATGATACTCACTAGAACGCCAGAAGGCTTACAGGACCAAGATCACCGGAGGCGGAGACGATGAACTTGCTTCTGGTGATACAGTGCACGACAATGATCCGGGCTGGGCAAAATGGAGGCGGCGTCGAGCAAGGATCACGATGGTGCGGTCGCGGGCTCGAGGGCGGCTCCGATACGGCGGCGCTACGCTAGGGTTCTTCTCCGGCCGAGAAGGAAATTTGGGCAGAGAATGCACGAGAATGCACGCGAGGACGAATGGGTGACCTAAAGAGATAGGTGAGCTCCTGGCGATTCTCCGGAGGCGACACGCGTCCACGACGTGGCAGCGACGAGCTGAGTGGCATGCATGCGCGAGCGGCCGCGAACTCCGGTGAGGTGCGGAGAAGACGAGGGCGATACTGACAGGTGGGGCCCACACGTCAGCGACGGTGGCAAAACGGCTCGAGTCGGGGTCCGGTGCGACGCGAACAGTTGGTTAGACTCGACCAAGAATGTATCGACCGTTGGATCTAAGATGAACGGTCGAGATTGATGTATGCATTCGGACAGGTCGGTTGATTCGACGCACGCGGGCCGCACGATCTGCATCGGACGGTCGACAATGATCGGGCTCGCGCTATGCAGTTAGGCGGTGTGACCGAGCCATTTAGGTGCGGTCGGATTTGAGTCGGGCTCGAACCGATTTGAGTCGGGCTCGGGTTCGAGCCCGACAAACAGTGATTTCTGATTTTGAGTTTGAAAGCTGAGAGAGTTTGGGGAATTTATAGAGGTAGTTCCCGAGCTCCAAAAATTCCAAAATTTTTATGGGAGCTAACTAGGACAGAGAACAACCTGGCATAATTTTTCCAGGAGTTTTCATGCACTAGATTTCTCCCAACAAAATTCACAAGCTGCTGCTCAGAGGTTTGACCAGATTTCCAAACTGGTTTGACTTGGGCATTTGAAATAGCAAATAAAATCTAAAAATTATGAAATAATTCAGGGAGGTAGATAGGATGATCAAGATGATAGGAAAAATAATTTCAGAGGATGATCACAAGTTTGAAAGCTAAGAATTTGCTGACAACAATTTCCATTCACAAGAATTTAATTCTAGAAAATGGAAATTGCTAGGGAAAATTTGGAAAACTTCCAAATGATTTGATGAGACAACAAAAGTTTTTATTTCTCCTCAAAATTTTACATTTGAAATACAAACCCTAAGTCAGGGCTGTTACAATTATCTACGATCTCACCATACATGATGTTCGCGATGAAGCCTGATGACAGGTTTTTGCGCGACTGCACTGACTCAGCGATGACACATATGTGAGGGACCACTATAAAGTTTTTCCAATAGGTGTCCCACTTAGGCTGAAATACGTGCACTTGCCAAGGGCACCCCTCTATATCGCACTTCACGTCTTAACATCTTGGGTTAGACTTGACAACTGTGAATGTACGCCGCACCGACTAGGCCCAGAATTTGACCGCCTCCTACACGATCACCTTGCATTGTATATAGCTCCTTGCCTGACCTCGCTCTGGTCGTACTCCCACGGCACACAGGAGCTTTCGTTGACGATGAGGTTGTCGAACCGGTATGTGTTTCACTCGGACAGAACCATGTGTTGTTCCACATTATTCTTGTCGTTGGATCCTTCATCTTCTGACAATGTTATGTAGTCATTGTATTCGAGATCCATCTTTTGGACTAGGGTTTCCAGTTCCTCACCCTCGTTAGTAAGCCCACTGGCTTGCCTGACTTAAAGGAGCTCCTTCCACATGGTCTTCATCAACAGCATCAACAACTCTCGGACATTCGGCTATTGCGTGCGTCGCGCTTTCGTTGACGACGAGGTTGTCGAACCGGTATGTGTTTCACTCGGATAGAACCATGTGTTGTTCCACATTATTCTTGTCGTTGGATCCTTCATCTTCTGACAATGTCATGTAGTCATTGTATTCGAGATCCATCTTTTGGACTAGGGTTTCCAGTTCCTCACCCTCGTTAGTAAGCCCACTGGCTTGCCTGACTTAAAGGAGCTCCTTCCACATGGTCTTCATCAACAGCATCAACAACTCTCGGACATTCGGCTATTGCGTGCGTCGCGTTGTGGTCATAGTCCCCGACTTCTTCTTCGGCATCACTATCCCCTTCTTGTTCAGTTGCAGTTGCCGATGCAGAAGTGGGCTTGGCATATGCTTGGACCAAATCCCACTATTCCTCCCTTGCCATGCGTACACATGATTGCCACGACCTTGTTTTCTTGAGCTGCACTAACTCCCAATGTGTGCCATGTGGTGCTCAGTTGGCAAGACAACTCGATATCAGATTATACACAACATAGTCTAAATCGAATGTGTGGAACAACTACCGCATCACAGCGCCCCATGTAAGCTGCTATAATTTTGTTAGGGTCACGGTCGCCGATTGAAAATAACGCAAATCACTTCCCTCGGGATCCTCAAGAATAGTCTTCTGACCGTAGTAAATTTTGAAATTAGTTGCGTCCGACATATTTGACGTACTGCACCATAAACAAGATTTTCATGATTAACTACATATTTAAAACTAAACTACCCACTGAAAAGGATTATGTACAACATATTACACTACGTAATCGTATATCTAAAACTATGTAATCTATTCGGTTAAAAAAATTACCTAAAAGGTGGACGACTGGACAAGTAGTGCTTCACTAACTTTCCTTCTTCTCTCTACTCCTCTCTGCTCCTCTTCCTTTCCTCTTTATTTTTTTAAATAAAAGTAAGTTATGCTAGAATTTTAGGATCTTTTATATGTTAGATTTGTCGTTATTCCAAATAGAGACAGGACTTGCAGGATCTCTGTCGTCGATTGAAATGACGATAGGGTTCTATCGCCAGTTGGAGTGGTGATATGACCATATCGCCATTTTAACTAGCGATAAGGACCTTTTTGCACTGTTGTAAGCTCTATCGTTATTTTCTAAACTAATGTTGTTATTTGGAATGATGACAGGACAATTTTGTCATTTTAAATGGCAACAGTAGTCTAGTTTTATATTAAAAAATTAACTATTTATTTTTATAATCTTTTTTAAAATAATATTATTTTTTTAAAAATTCCCTTTCCTCCGTCGTCACAGTACAATCACCCGAATCAAGGCACGCACGGGGAGGCCCCACCCGCGCAGATCTCACGGTGGTGGATCGCTCGCTCCCCTGACAGTCTGACACCTCCCTCCCGCCTATAAAACCCCTTCTAGCCTTGCCCCTTCCACCTCACTTAACCCCTATCCTTCCTCCCAACCTCGCCGTGATCCGGTGGTGGATGCAGCCGCGTGGGCGATCCTTCAACCGCCGCTCCCGGAGCTTCTCCCGCTCCCGCCTCGCCATCGAGGGATCTTAATCCGGCAGACCGCCTCCCACCCCCCACCCCCCCTCTGAAATCACACAACACAAACGATTGAATTTGATTTTTGACGGACGAACCCGCTGAGATGGACGCCGTCGCCGCCGCTGTTAATGGTAAGCACGAAGGCACCCCTCCGCGTGCCGATTCATGCGGATCGGATCGGCTCGCTACGCTTCCGTTCTCGTTTTGTTTCTTTTGGTTGGGGAGAAGGGTCGAGCACATGGCGTGCGGATCTCTGTTTGCGGTAATGGAATGATGGGCGGTGCGTTTGCGTGTGCGCTGCAGGGTCCCTGGAGAAGGTGGAGGAGAGGAAGGCGCAGAAGAGCTACTGGGAGGAGCACTCCAGGGACCTCACCGTCGAGGCCATGATGCTCGACTCCCGCGCCGCCGATCTCGACAAGGAGGAGCGCCCCGAGGTGATAACATGACCTCATCTTCTCTCCGTTTCTGGTGATTAGGGGTGTTTCGTACTACTTTGCTTGAGACGCGATGATCATTGCGGTTCTCGAGCTGTCTATCGGCTTAGATGTTAGATCTTGGGGGCTGGGGGCATGTGTGTGCTTACGGCTTTGTGCCCTCCAAATTTATTAGTGGTAATGATCTCTAAAAGAGAAGCGTGGTGAAATGATTGGTGATGCTTTTAGTTTTCGTGGGACAAACTGGTCGGTAAATTGTTTTTGGGGTGACTAGCCCGGACTTAGGAATAATCAATTATTTGCCACTGCAAAGATGTGGATTTCAGGATTTGCCACTCCATGTGTGAATGACATCTGGGTCCCGGGACCACATGTCATAGACACATCAGTGGCAAATCCTGAATTGCAAATCTTTGACAGTGGCAAATAATCAAATCTCCCCCGGACTTACGATGTATGATTGGAGATGTACGATTGGAATGTTCCCACGCCCACACCAGTCAGATCTCACGTAAGACATCAATCTCAGCCGTTTGATTTGGTGCAACAAAGAACCAAAAGTGCAAAACTTAATTTCTAAGTTTGCAACAAATCTTGATCCGGATGCAACAAATACAAAATAAACGTTTTGCCAACAAAAAGCAGCAAAAATAACGAACGCATCAATGATTACTAAGCGTGCAACAAAACCCCATTCGGTGGTAATAAACCATAGCGGCAAAGTGCGGCAACAAATCATATCCCTAGTTGCAACAAAAAACATATTTGGTGCAACAAATCAGTAAAACAATAGCAACAAAAAACACTTACTACAATATTTTTGCAAGGTCAAATTGCAACAAATTAAAATATGTTGTGCAACAACATTAGAAAGGGCCTGGAACCAGTGGCGGATCTAGAACGAAAATGACTGGGGGTTCATAAGGCAAGATGGGTCAAATTCGGTTGGGCTGTGGCTTAGGGTGACCCTTTATGTTGGGTTAGAGGTGTCCACATTATATAAACATGGTTATATCCACAAAAAAAATATTTTTTGGACCCGGTGTTCTGTGTACCCTGGTTTGCTACAGTAGACCCGCCCTTGCCTAGAACAAATGAGGAAACATTTGCAGTAACCAACTGGAAACGAAGGAAGCGGTCGCCCCGGTGAACAAATGAGCTTGCATGAGGAGAAGGCAGCCTCGACGTTGGCAGACAAGGATTTGGCCAGTGCCTCGTCAGTGGCACACAAATTTGGTGGGGTAGAGCCGAGCTCACAGGACACAGATGCGGCTCGGGCGGCTGGTTGTTGAAGGCCAAGGTTGAGGTAGATGCCGGTGGTGGGCGAATCGCGGCCACCGGAGGTGGATGCTGTTGAAGCCGTGCCGACTTCGCTGAGTCTCGTGTGTGTAGAGGCAGAGAGGGTGGGGAGGTGGATCTGCCATTGCGTGGAGAGGAGCGAGGAGGCGGCAAAGTCGATGGGGTGTCATGTGTGTGAGTGCCATGGTTATTAAGGCGTCCGTAAGGCGTCGCCTAGGCGGTAAGGCGTGGGCGAGGGTCAAGGCGTCGGCTCGCCTTGCCTTGCGCACGTATGGCGTCCGCCTTAGTGCCATGGCGTCCTGAAGGCGTCTCCAAGGCGGGCTATGGCGTCAGGAAGGCTCAAGGCGACACCTTGCAGAGGAGTGCGCGACTGAAAGGCAGGCTGAACCCTAGGGCCTAGGCACTAAAGCAGAGTGAGAGGAGTGCGCGACTCACCTAGAAGCTAGAACCTGCAGCGGCGGCGCCTCCATCTCGCCGCTCCCGTCTCGGCGTCCTCTCCAGCCCATCCCCGTCGCCCAGCAAGCAAGCATCCTCCGGTCCTCCCTGTCTCGGCGTCGCCTCCATCTCGCCGTTGCTATCTCAGCGTCGCCCTCTCCCCGTCGCCCCCTCCCTCCCAGCCTCCCCCTCGGACATATGGAAGGGAGGCCGGGAGGGAGAGGGAGGCGGGGAGGCCGGGATGTGGGGAGAAGGCCGGGAAGGAGGGGGAGGCCGGGATGCGGGGAGAAGCCGGGTCGCCGGGTCGCCGAGCAGCAGGGAAGCAGAGAGAGCCCCGAGTGAAGGGAGGCGGCGTAGATGAAGCAGCGCAAGTGGAAAAGAGGAGGCGAGGCGTGCGGCGGCGGGCGATGCAGGCCACGGCGGCCGGGTAGGCGAGGCGGCGGGATCTTCGTGTCTTCCATCTTTGCCGAGGATCTTCTATGGCCTTCCAGTCTGCTGCTCTACACTGCCGCCTTAGGATTTCTAAGGCGTCGCCTCGCCTCGCGTCTTACCGCTTAAAAGGTGTGAGGGAGGTGAGTTGCCTCGCCTCGCCTTACCGCCTTAATAACCATGGTGAGTGCTTGTGCTTGTGGTTGAGGCATGAGGGAGAGAGAGCATGCTGGAGGACGAAGCGGTCATGGAGAGGTGGAATGGGTGGTTCCGGTTGGGGCGACGTGGATAAGTAGCTACAACGCGTTGGCTGAACCGTGTGCCTTAGTTCGAGCTGGCGTCTGATACCATCATACGTATGGGACCTACCAGTATCCTTGTTTTTTTTCCAAGGAGGATTGTTCAACACAAGTGTGCTGATTGAGACTGGAGAGGCTGATGTTGAAAAAAGGTGATTTCGCTCAAGGAAATTGCGCGTCCACAACTCACTTGAGATGGCGTAGATAACAGATATCCTAGTCCCATTCCCACCCCTCATGTCCCACTATCCAAATGGCCCTAGTGCAAAATCTTTTTAGTTGTTTTCCCTTTTTGAGACTAGACAAAATATGCTTGACTTTTTACTCTGATCAAGTGTGGTGAGCAAACTTGTTTACGTTGGGTCAGTAAACTTGCTTTTTGTGGCTGGATCTGGCGGCGCAGCGAGGGAGGGGCGACGTGGCGCAAGGTTGGAGGTGCGGGAGGGAGGAGGAGCTGGAGCCGGTGGCGTGAAGGAGGAGGCGCTGGATCCGGCGGCGCAGCGAGGGAGGAGGGCACACGAGGGAGCCGACAGCGTGAGGGAGGAGGCGCTTGATCCGACGGCGCGGCGAGGGAGGAGGGCGCTCGATCCGGCGGCGCGGCGAGGTGGATGGGCGCGAGGGAGGAGGAGCTCGAGGGAGGCAGACAACTTCGGGGATTCGGTGATTTGGGATCGAGGGAAGGTTAGGGTATGCGAGTATGCGACTGGGGCATGGGGTTGGTGGGCTGTGTCCTGGGTCGTGTCGGACACGTGGTCACACCGTGTCCGACACGTGTTGGGATTTTTCGTAATTAAAATTAAATTTTAAAGTAGCCGATACAACGCTGACACGTGTCCGTGTCGGACACGGCGTTTGACATGGATACGGCAGTTTTCCGAAGTGTCCGTGCTTCAGAGCTGAGCGCAGTATTTTTAGTTGTTGTGTGCTACTGTATGAAATAAACATAGTTTGATTTGACAACAAAAGTACCTACTTTAGCATTTTTGTGGGACTGCTCGCATGAGAATATGTTCCTGTAACAATTCCGAATATTACCCTGTTCAGGCCATTCGGATTGTGCCCCTCCTGTGACGGATGTCCCCATAAAGTTCCTTTTTCAATTCAAAGTTATTGATGTTCCTGTGACGGATTTTTGCACATTAGAACATATGGGGACATTCTGTACCATCAAAAATATCTGTACCATCAAATATTGATGTTTTTCACCAAAGTTATTTACCTTGAACAGCAGGGATTGGAACTTGGAAGTCCATGGGCTCATTTGCATTTGTATTTGTTTTGTTAGAGGAACCTTGACTTTTCTAGCGGGATATTAAATTTTTCTCTTTGAATAATACATTTCTTTTTTTTCTTTCTGAACTTCACAGGAAGTCTGCTGATCAATTTCATCATGCAACTATGATATTTCTTGTTTAGTGTAGCATCCGGAAAGAAGATTATGACATTGAGAACTAAAGCTTGACATTCATATCTTTCTTATTTATTATCAAACTTCTTGTATTTTAACAGAGAGTATATACTAGATACAGTGAGGACAATCTGTAGTTCCCGCATTGAGCCGACACGATTTTTGCACATTAGAACAAATTTTCCCAGAATTGTGGTGTCAACATTTTCATATGGTTCTGCCCTACTTCTGCAGATAGTGTCTTTACTTCCTCCATATGAAGGCAAATCAGTACTGGAGCTTGGTGCTGGAATAGGTCGCTTTACTGGAGAGTTGGCTCAAACAGCTGGGCGTGTTCTCGCAATGGATTTCATTGAAAGTGTCATTAAGAAGGTCTTAACATTTAAAATTTCTTCTAAATTTTTTTAAAATAACGTTTGGTAGCTGAAATGTGACCTTCTTTTAATCTGTACATGCATGCTATGTCTTGTTCATTGATTTTTTTATTTATATTTTCCTGTAGAATGAAAGCATAAATGGTCACTACAAGAATGCATCCTTTATGTGTGCTGATGTTACATCTCCGGACCTGATGATCGAAGATAACTCCATCGATATGATATTTTCAAACTGGTTACTGATGTATCTTTCAGATGAGGAGGTAATAAGCATTAAGCAGGCAGTACTTACGAACCTTGATATCTTGTCTTATTCTTTGAGTAAATATAAACACATTTTAGGTCTGTAGTAATTCGTCATCGATAGTCTTTATAAAATGAATCCTGGTTTAGAAAAAACTGAATTGCAAACGTTGCCTAGATGGGTTGAATTTTTTGTTGGCATGTGTTAAAACCGGGGTATGTTTGGTCGTTTGTCTCATGAGTTTTTCTAACTTGTATCTCTTACTGTAGGTTGAGAAGCTAGTAGAAAGAATGGTAAAATGGTTGAAGGTTGGTGGCTATATCTTCTTTAGGGAATCTTGTTTCCATCAATCTGGAGATTCAAAAAGGAAAGTGAATCCAACACATTATCGGAAACCAAGATTTTATACTAAGGTGACAATGCAAACTCTCCTTATATTCCCCCTTCGATCATTTTGATCTCAGACTTGAGAGTTTAAGGTTTCTGCTTTATTTCAATTTTCTGTTTTTCAGTTAGCCCTTTGACCCTATCTCTTTAAATATTACCTACTTTGCTGGATATAAATAATAACCCCTAACATGTATATCATAGCACAAATCAGTGCCATTTGTACTATTTTGTAACAATGGTATGAAGGATTGATGTCCCCTTTTTTTGTTTTCTTAGCCATGCTTGCCAACAAAATGATGTCGTACTCTGTTCTTCAAAATAGCTAACAAATTGATTCACAAATAGGTGTTTAAAGAGTGCCACGCGTTTGATCAAGATGGGAATTCCTTTGAACTGTGTCTACTTACTTGCAAGTGTATCAGAGCTTACGTGAAAAACAAGAAGAATCAAAACCAGGTATCTGTCTTTGCACGCTTACATACACATGCACTTTCCATGGTAAGTGAAATTATTGATGGACATGACTCCATGTTTTGTAGATATGCTGGTTATGGCAAAAAGTCGATTCAACAGAAGATCGGGGATTTCAAAGATTTCTGGATAATGTGCAGTACAAATCCACTGGAATATTACGCTATGAGCGTGTTTTTGGGGAAGGTTTTGTGAGCACCGGTGGAATTGGTGAGTGCATACATATCCTTCTGTCATTATGAAATCTGTGATATTCTAATTTGTAATGCCCTTAAAAATGCTTATTTATCACCATTCACCAGAGACTACAGAAGAATTTGTGGATAAGCTGGATCTTAAACCTGGGCAGAAGGTGCTTGATGTTGGATGTGGAATTGGTGGTGGTGATTTTTATATGGCCGAAAAGTATGATGTTCATGTTGTTGGTATTGATCTTTCCATAAACATGGTTTCATTTGCACTTGAGCATGCTATTGGGCGCAAGTGCTCAGTTGAGTTTGAAGTTGCTGATTGCACCACGAAGACATACCCAGACAATACATTCGACGTCATCTACAGCCGTGACACTATTCTTCACATACAAGTATGTTTTACACATACCATTTACTTTCCATTTGGAGGTTTTGTTGCTTCCTAGTTGATTGAAGTACAGTCTAAATGTAAGCAGTCATGCAAATGATCTCCACTTCTCCAGTTGGAAAAGGATTTTGTTGGGCAAACCCTCACTGCTGCTTCTAAATCTAAAATTTCAAATTATTAATGCAAACATATTGTTCCTCACCATCTATGTGGCACCCTTTATTTGATGCCAGAATAACATTATTTTGACCAGCTCTACTTTTGCTTTTGCAGGATAAACCCTCTCTGTTCAGAAGTTTCTTCAAATGGCTAAAACCTGGGGGTAAGGTCCTAATCAGTGATTACTGTAGGAGTCCTGGGAAACCATCCGAAGAGTTTGCAGCATACATTAAGCAGAGGGGTTACGACCTTCATGATGTGGAGGCTTATGGACAGGTGCTTCTTCACTGCACTTTTATATGGTTAATACAGTTGCTTTAATGAACATGTACAACTGTTAACTTCTGTTTGTCAAACTATCCAGACGCTCAAGGATGCTGGTTTCCATGATGTCATTGCTGAAGACCGCACTGATCAGGTCATCCCCTCGGACAAGCTCGTTGGTCTACAATTTTCCATGCTCATATTCTCTTCCACTAAGATGTAGACAGCAGTTTCTAGGATACTAATCAATGCTCAGTGTTGTATTTCAGTTCCTGAGTGTTTTGCAGAGGGAGCTAGCTGAAGTCGAGAAGAAGAAAGATGATTTCCTATCTGACTTCACCCAGGTGAAGCCCTTGATAAGTCCAACCATGACCTGACAGTTTAGAAGCCTGCATTCTTTCTATGTTGCTGACAGGCATATCTAATTCTTAGTTTAATTTATTTTCAGGAGGACTATGACGATATCGTGAATGGATGGAACGCAAAACTGCAGAGGAGCTCTGCTGGTGAGCAGAGGTGGGGGCTGTTCATTGCGACCAAGTGACGGCTCAGATGCTCGACATAAAACGGCTGCATTTCATGTGGCCCTTTTTATTATTATATTTGGTGTTGCGTTTGTTATTCTGAACTCAGTGAACTTGTGTTAGTACCTATCCTAAGTCTTGGTGGTTTGAGAAATCTGGTTTTTACGGTCATGACCTGTTGTTACTTGTTAGATTATGTGTGGTGTACCACCTATCTTTGAAGTCTAATAAGCGCTCTGCATGGCTTTCCCTACCACCTATGACTATGACTTATCTCTGACTCTCATGTGTGCTAATTCTTTTCTTTAACGGAATTTACGAGTTCCTTGAGAAAATAGCTAGTATAGCAACATGCATTGCTGTAAGTTGAATCAGGAACAAGGTGTATAATCACTGCTGCAACTTGGTGAAAGCAAAGACCTTAGCATATGGAAATGATAAGATGATCAAATCAAAGACATGCATGACAACATGAGATGACATGTAGTAAAATTGTATTACTGCTACCGTTTTATCAGTTCAAATACTAGTCAGTAAACATGGGGATATATTCCCTTTCGATGATTTTGTTAGGATATAAATCAGAACAGAAGGCCGAGAGCAGCAGCCGGTTTCCCAATGTTCTCGACTTCTCGTTGAGTTGGAAAGTAGTCTTTTTTCGGAAGGCAAAACACTGTCCCAGGGCAAGCACAGCTAGGAGGGCGAAACAACCATAAGACGGAAATTTTGCCGAATCGGCACCGTTGGGACAAGGATTTGTGGAATTGGCATAGTCTTAGCGCAGGGACGGACAGCTGGGATGCCGCCACGCAAGTCTCATCGATCCCACTCACGAACGGACAGGCTCATCCGTCCCTCCCACCTGCGGCAGCCGCGAGATGCCACCACGTCGCGCGTTCGTCCGTCCCGCGTGCAGTTGCGCCACGCAGCAGCCCGCCCTCCATCCGTCCCTACTGACAATCCAAAGAATCGGTCCAGTTCTCTGGAGAAACAAAAATCGCCAGTCCCTACTGTGTGGCAGCTCGGCACATAATGAGTGTGAACTGTGTGATGGCACACAAGACCATCTCCAATGTTATGTTTTAGTCGGTTCAAAGGAGGAAAGAGAAGGTCATTGAATCGATTTAATATATTAGAATGATCGATTCCAACAAAAAAAGTTTCTGAAATCGGACTCTACTTAAGAATCGATTCAAAGCATTAAAAGCCCAGTTATGAGGGAGAGAGTGCGGTTGAGGGATAATATTATTATTTTTAGTTTTTTAATATAACGTGGGTTCTAGTTATTAGTAGAAATCAGATCAATACATTGGAGAAAAACAAGCTCAGTTCCTTGAATGCTTGCGTGACATCTTTTTTAATCGACGTCAGTTCAATACACTAAAGATGCTCTAATGACTCGTAGTTAATTAGTTACCTTAATCGTAATTAATTGAGTGTGACTTACTTAGATGTGAATACTTAATCGTACGGGGCTTAAAGATTTATATTTTATAAAAAATAATTTATGAACTACTAAGTATCTTTGCTACTTTCTTTCTGTCAAATTATGAATGGGAATTTGATCTCCTATGCCTCACCTCACGTTTTTAATCGATCTCCTACCTCATTTTCATAGGAATATATGTAGAATCCCTGTCTCTTTCCCCCATCAAATTCTTGTAGAGATTGTCTTGGAGATCGAGCGAAGTGTCGCACACTATTGAGGAGGAGGGATTCCAGGATTTGCCCTCATAGGATAGATGGATTTCAGATTTTGCCCTCCATGTGTCTATGACATGTGGGTCTTGATCTGAAATCCATCTATTCACTAGGGCAAATACTGAATTATTCCTTGAGGATGGATGAGCTGAGCCCAATTAATTCCTATCTTGCCTCGGTCTTATTGACATCCTTATACACGTTCTCGCAACTCCTGTCTAGCCGTTAAAAAGGCTTCAAATAATAAGAGTAAGGGTGTGTTTGTTGATAGGATGTGGTTGGATGGTATAGATAGGAAGGGATCGTTCAATCAATCTATTTGGTTGGTTGTATAGGATGGTATGAGATTGTGTTTGGTTGGTTGTATAAAATGATACACTAATTGAGTTTTCTAATTGATTTGAATTTAAATTCAAGTTTGAAAATAGTTTTGTACACAATTAACTTTTATATTTTTGCAAATTCATCAACACCTACCTCCTCACTACAGTGTCATCAACATTTGCGAGAGCGAGGGCCGGAGTGAACGACGTGATTCAGCAAATTTAATCGAACGGGATGATACAACATAAAAAGGAATATTCTCATTTGTTGAACCATGTCATCTATGATGGTTTGGTACCATCTATTTAACCAAACACCTGAACATACTCATTTTTCAAACCAAACCATCTCGTTTAGCATGATACGTCCAACCAAACACACCCTAAATTGCCAACCGTTGCATATATAGCCCGGTTAGTGTAAGTTTTCTAGTTGATGACGTGGGCTCCGACGGCCGAGCTGCCACGTGGTAGTGAGGGATTGGCGGTTTTTTATTTCTTTGGAGAATCAGATCGGTTCTTTGGATTGGCAGTAGGGATAGACAGACGGTGGACTACCGCGTGACGCAACCACACATGGGATGAACGGCTGAGGCGGCCTCCGCACGTGGGATGGACGGACGGGCGACGTGGCGGCAATCCGCGGCTACCACAGGCAGGAGGGACAGACGCGCCTGTCCGTGTGTGGATGGGACGAACAGGGCTCTGCGCGGCGGCATCCCGGCCTTGTCTGTGACAAGTACCACCGGTGCTCACCAAAGCTTCCTTGGTGTATCTCGCATCTCAATTCTCACGTGTCACGTCACAGCCGCCCCCCTCTTGCTTCATTCCTTGAAACCGTCAGTTTTCGTCAGAATCACACAGGTTTTCCATTTCCAGCAGAGAAAAGGCCAAGGCCTCACGTCCGTTCTGTGGGCTTGCAAGTGAACCAGGATTGAGCTGCCGTTTGACTGCACGCGTGAGAAGTCATGCAAATCAATCTAACGTATCTCCCCGCGCGCAATGAGTGGGCGGAACGCGACGACGACCAGCCAGCGACAGGTAGTCGAAGGGATGCAGAGCAACACGGGAGGCATGGGCGATGAGTTCAGAGCCCATAGGCCATAGCCCGGCCTCTAGAATTCTCATACTGCTGTGTGGTAGCATTTTAGCGTTAGCATGTGCCAGGCAATTCCGTAGCCTCCCCTTTCCTTTTCTTGACAGCCAGGGCTGCATTCCTGTTTATAAGTGCAACTGTGCAAGTCACACGGAGTCCAGAATTCCATGATTAATCAGCGGTTCACTTTTTTGGGGAAGACTAACTAGTTGCTCTGCTCATCTCGGTTCCATGTGTCCTCGTGGGTGTTGTGTCCTTGTGGTGTTGTCAGGACCGGATTTCTGAGTCCGAATTCTCTGTATATTTTTGTATCAATTCTTGATCAGTAGCTAATGCACACAGTAGATATAACATTGATGACAAGTTCGAATCACGATTCAACATAAAAGTAATAACAAAGTATCGACTTAAGGCTGTTGTAAGTTTGAGGGCTATTTGGTAATTTCTCAATTAAAGAAAAGAAGAAATGAAAAGAAAAGAAAAGAAATGGCGGGCCACCTGTCATTGAGCTAGGGGAGGATAAGGTTGGAGACTCGGTTGCATAGCGATTTTGGGGTTATTTCCTCTTTCCTCTGGTGCGCATGCGGCCTGGGCGGAAGACTCGCGAGCGGCGGCGGCGCTGGAGGCGCAAGCGGCCTGGGCGCCTCGGGCGCCGACCATTCGCAGCAACCGCGTCGTCCCCCTTCTTCCTCCTCTTCATAAGGCGGCTCCTCCTCTCCTTTCTCTTCAATTGAAATCAGTGAGCAATCCCCTCTTTTGGTTCTTGTTCTTCCCCGATTTGGCTTCGAATTTTTGAGTCTTTGAGGGCCATTGTGCCACCGTGGTTGAACCCGACACCGTCGACGGTGAAAATCGACTTCTCCTCCTTGCACACCTTTGTTCCTCTCTTGCATCCTGTTTTCTGTTGAGTTTGCGGTGAGGGGCTTGGATTTGCGCCGATTGGAGGTGGGAACCACCAACTTTGGCTTGATCTTGTGCGGAAGAAGGGCTTCGGTTTTGGTGTTTGGTGTTCCGTGGGTGCATTCGGCTGGTGCATCCTGGTTAGCTCTTGTGCGGCATTCTCCGTATCTCGACTTCGCACACTGGTGTGTTCTGGTTTGTGAAATTAGCATTGTATCTCCGTCAACCTTGTCTGATATTCGCGACACAGCAGGGTGATTGGTTTTCTGAGACAGCGCATTTCGCGTGCCTTGCCCGGTTATACTCGGCGGCTTCAAATGCCATCCGCTTTGTGAGTTTTCTATTTTCGAAATTGCATTACTTTGCTAAGTGTGTTGTGCTAGTTGAATTACATTCTGTAATTTTTGTCTAGTACTGAGAGACTTAGCTAAGTGAAGATTATGGGCTCGGATTAATGCTCGATGAGTATAATTGTCATATGATGAAATTGGATTGATAACTAGATCATACTTGAGCTAATTATTTTGCTTACTGTGGTAAGTTTATCTCTAGCATTTCAGCTATATTGCTTTTAGTGGTTTGGTTGCATTTGCGCCTACTGAATTGAATTGATTTGTGTTATGTGACCTTGTTGGTCTTCTGTCAGCCGATAGAATTACATGATGCATCTTGTGATCCTTTAGCTCTGTTAGACGTTTACTTCTTTGTTGGTTGAAATGCTATAGTGTTGATTATGTGATTCCTTGCACTGTTATATAAATCTAATTCTCAGTTGGCTGAAAGTGCAACTTGATGTTTATGAGATAATTCTTGACATATTAGTAAAATATTAATTTGAGCTCAAAGTCTGATTTATTGTTGTCATATCTAATTAGTGAAAGTATAGGCAAAAGTGGCGAGGAGGCCAAGATTTAATCTTGAGTAGCCCGACATCTGAGAGCAAATAAACAAACATTTAAATATGAGTATTATGCTGATTTTATTTGTTTCCATGCCCCATCCTTTGAGCATATTATCATGTTTAATTGACATGAAGAAACTACATGTTTATATGTTATTTTTGTGATTTATATGCTGCTGTAAATATGCTTTAATGGTGAATAGTCTTGTTGGAATTATTTATGAATATTTACTAAAACCACTAATTTTACAACAATTCAAAAAACCAATAATTGAATAAATGACTTCCTCGTCTGATGTCGTTAAGCCGGAAGTATTCGATGGTGCCAACTTTAAACATTCATAGGCTAAAACAAAACTATGGCTGACTGACCTTAAACTTTTCTGGGTCATTTCAAATCCTCCAATGTTCCCATTGGAAATTGCTTCTACGACACGGTGAGAGGATGCGAACAATTCAGTCTTAGCTCATTTGTTAGCCATTCTATCCAACCGGTTGTTCGACATGTACGTTAACTTCAAAGATGCTAAGCAACTCTGGGATGAACTTGATGAGATATATTTCGAAAGGGATAATGGGAATGAGTCATTCATAACTGCTACCTACTTGAACTTTAAGATGGTTGAGGGTCGGTTGGTGATGGAGCCGCTTCATAAGCTACAACTCCATGTACGTGACTTAAGTCAGTATGACTGCATCCTACCAGAGAAGTTCCAAGTAAATGTCATCCTAACTAAGTTACTGTCCTCGTGGCATGACTTTGTGACCGCTCGTATACATATAAAGGAGCGCTTGACTCTCAATGAGTCGTCAGCTGCTATTAATGCCGAAGAGTGTGCAAGAGCTAGTGACGGTACAAGAAATGCTCAAGTTTAGGCTCATTAGGTGGAGGTCAAGAATGCTGGAGGCTTATATAAGTTCAAGAATCAGTCCCAGAACAAGGTCAAAAGAAAGAAAATGGAGAAGAAGAAGGAGAAAATTGTCTACTTTGTTTGTAGCTTGGTTAGTCATAAAGCCAACCATTGCCTCAATCGTAAGGGCAAGGATCTTTCTCTTGGTCAGCATAAAGGCCATAAGGCTGAAGTGAATGTCGCATTGGCTACTTTCAGTTTAGAAGGGTATGTACCTTAGGCCTTTATAACAAGTCCATCTATTGATTGATGGATTGATACATGTGTTACTAGACATATATGTGCTGATCAATATTGTTTCTCTTCATTTTAGGGTGAAAGTGGTGGATCGTCTTGATGGGGAGCGAAGTCGTTGCTACTGTACGTGAGATTGGACAGGTTTGCTTGAAGCTCACTTCAGGCAAAACACTCATCCTGAAAGACGTGTTGTACGTGCCTGCAATGACTCGCAATCTGATGAGTGGGTCTATGCTGTGTAGGTAAGGAATAAAGCTTATGTTTGAGTCAAATAAAGTCGTGTTGACCAAATTTGATAATTTTGTGGGAAAATACTATGATAGCGGGATATGTTCTGCTTGTCTATTCTTGATTTCGATAATGTAAACATTTTTAATGTTTTCTATTGCAATAAAATTCATAATGCTTGGCATTCTCATTTATGTTATGTTAACTTTGAAGCTATTGTGCGGTTAAGCAAAATAAGTTTAATTTCAAGCTATAATTATGAGAAGAGCTCTAAGTGTGTGTACAAGTACAACAACTCCGAAATTTTTTTCATAGCGTTGAAGGGTGAAGCACCTCACCACTTGAGCTAATTCATTCTAATCTTTGTGAGATGAATGAAATATTGACAAAAAGTGGCAAATGATATTTTCTAACTTTCATAGATGATGAGACTAAGTATTGCTACATTTACTTACTTAAGTAAAAAGATGAAACACTAGAACATTTTAAAATATTTAAAGCTGAAGTGGAAAATCAACTAGAAAAGAAAATCAAATGGTTAAGGTCAGACTAAGGCGGAGAATACATTTCAAATGAATTCTTTCAATAATGTAAAGAAAGTGGAATAATTCATGAAATTACTCCACCATACTCACTCCAATCGAATGGAATAGGCGAAAAGATGAATTGATCTCTTTGTGACTTGGCTAATGCCATGCTACAAAGTTATGGTATATCAGACTATTGGTGGGGTGAAGCAGTTCTCACAGCTAACTATGTCCTCAATAGGGTTCCGTCTCATAATCAAGAGGAGACACCTTATGAATGATGGAAGGGGAGAAAACATAACTTGTCATTTCTTCGAACTTAGGGATGCCTTGCAAAAGTGCATGTGCCGTTACTGTTGATTGTGTTTTTCTAGGGTATGCTAAAAAAGCATGGCTTATGGATTTCTAGTGGTTAAATCCGAGGTAAATGACATCGCTACAAATATAATGATGGAATCTCGTAATGCAACTTTCTTTGAACACGTGTTCCCTAAGAGACCAAATGAAGTCATTGACCTTACTGGTTCAGATGAACGCTCTATTCTTCCTAGTATGGATAACACCACTCCAGAATTAGAGTTGGGGAGGAGTAAGAGGCAGATGGTGAAAAGTATCTATGTGATTACTTTGTCACCTATCTCGTGGATGATGCACCACGAACTCTTTCAAAGGCATACGTATCGCTGGATGTGGATTACTGGAAGGAAGAAGTCTGTATCGAGATAGATTCCATCATAGCTAACGGAACATAGGAGGTTATGGACCTCCCATCTGGGTACAAGCCAGTGGGTTGTAAATGGATCTTTAAAATAAAGCGAAAACCTAATGGTACCACTACTACAGAAAACATCATCACAGACGGTTCGAAACCGTATGTGTTTTTGTACGTCTGTGATAATCGGCGTTATCACGCATGATTAAAAACCCGCTCGTGATAAGTTACAACACAGACGGTTCTAGTTACCAACCGTCTGTGATATGTGATATCACATACGGTTCATAATTAGAACCGTCTGTGATATGTGGATATCATAGATGGTTCATAACTAGAACCGTCTGTGTTGGTAATTATCACAGACGGTTCTTGTTCAGAACCGTCTGTGATAGCTTTTTTGATTGTAAAAAAAAAATATTGCCATGGTAAAATCAGAGAGTAAGGAAAATTTGAAGCCATGGTAAAATCATAGAGTAAGGAAAATTTGAAGCAATAGTAAAATCATAGAGTAAGAAAAATTTGAAGCCATGGTAAAATCATAGAGTAAGGAAAATTTCAAGCCATGGTAAAATCAGATAGTAAGGAAAATTTCAAGCCATGGTAAAATCCAAGTCACAGACGGTTCTTAATACCAACCGTCTGTGATGGGGTCATTAATACGAACCGTACGTGATATACGACATTATCACAGACGATTCGTACTAAGAACCGTCTGTAAAGTATCACAGAACCGTCTGTGATATACGACATATCACAGACGGTTCTTAATACGAACCGTCTGTGATAATGACCTATCACAAACGGTTTCAAAACGAACCGTCTGTGATAAGACAACACAGACGGATCCAAACGAACCGTCTGTGATGAGACGTCTACTATGACCTGTTTTGTAGTAGTGTACTATAGAAAAGTACATGGCCCGTTTAGTGGCAAGGGTTTCACACAAAAGAGGGTAAAGACTACTTTAACACATACTCTCATGTGGCTCGTTTGCCCACAATTCAGGTGCTTTTAGCACTAGCTGCCGGATACAAACTCTAAGTACATTAAATGGATGTAAAGACCGCTTTCCTAAATGGAGAGTTGGATGAGGAGATTTATATGCAGGAGCCCGATGGTTTTGTGGTTGAAGGGCAAAAGAAGAAAGTATGTCTCTTGATTAAATCATTGTATGGTCTAAAGCAAGCTCCCAAGCAAATGGCATGAGAAATTTGATAGTACTATGACATCAGTCGGTTTTTGTGTAAACGAAGCCGATAAACGTATCTACTATCGGTTTAGTGGGGGCGAAGGTCTCATTATTTATCTATATGTAGATGACATATTGGTTTTTGAGACCAACATGGATGCAATCAATAAAACGAAGTCTTTCCTCTCCCAGAATTTTGATATGAAAGACATAGGTGAAGCTGATGTTATCTTAAACATCAAGCTGATAAAGGGTGAGACTAGGATTATTCTTTCACAATCCCATTATGTGGACAAGGTCCTAACAAGATTTGGGTTCATGGACTATAAGTCAGTAGCTACACCCTATGATCCAAATATTAAGCTACATAAAAATACTGGACATAGAAAAGACCATCTTAAATATTTTTAAATAATTAGATCCTTAATGTATCTGACTAGTGCAACGAGGCCTGACATCTCATATGCTGTAAGCAAATTGAGTCATTATACGACCAATCTAGGAGATGATCATTGGATAGCACTAGAGAGGGTACTTAGGTACCTGAAGGGAACCACAAATTTGGAAATATGTTATTACGGTCATCCGACAATCTTAGAATGATTCAATGATTCTAACTGGATTAGTGACTTAGATGATATAAAGGCTATGAGTGGCTACGTTTTCACTCTCACAGGTGGGGCCGTTTCGTGGAGATTGCAACTACAGCCTGCGGGTTTAATGCTTGGACTCAGTAAATTAGTTGGCCAAGTCTTCCCCATTCTGGACATATGGTTGCACGATAGTGCTAAGTTTCGTTAGTCACAAGCGTCGGTCCTTAATATGATTTGGGCAAAACTTTACACATTACAAGTTATCATGCTCTAGCTGCACCTGCCTAAACTTACTATCTGCCCAAGTCTAACTAAATTTTTACCATTTTATTTTATAAATCAACATCAATAGCTGATTTCATATATTTCTCAAAATTATTTGCATAAAAGGTAATAATAATCCCCCCCAAAGGTTGATCAAGACCGATAAAGTGTGTCTAGGCAATTCTACTATTTTAACTAATCCAACAATAATGTAATCAATATCATTGATTTGCTATACTAGGGTGACAATGGATCATGTATAACAACATCAAATGACGGTAATACCAAGTTAGGATTTACTAACAACCTATGATTTGAACTTATCATTTTATGTAAATAGCAATACATATTAATTTTGAAATTAAATAGGATTTGGGAAAACATAGGTACAATATGGTTAAAGGAGACTTGCCTTCATCAAAGGCTGAGGTTACTGTGTCCGGTTGGTCCAAATAAATATAAAAAAATAAAATAAAATCTAAAAATTATAAAATTAGTACCATTAGAGAGATTATGAATTTAGATAAATTTAGGAGAAAGAATCGACTAATTCGGAGTTCATGCAGAAAAGAACAAACTCCTCGAAGATTCGCGGGAAAGGAAATCCTGAAAATTGAGAAGGGCAGGAATATTCCTGGAATATTCCATTCGGTTTTTAAAGGATTAAAACAAAAGGTTGACAAGAGGGTCCAATTTTCAAGTAAGATAGAGATGGAAAGAGACGGATTGA